>OX463836.1:0-1390432 GCA_949825045.1 Argyresthia goedartella | reverse complement strand
CCTTCTCGCTGTATGAGATTATGTTACCATCATACACTATAGGGTCGACGGGCATTTTCTGAACTAGGTTATGAGAGTGACGAGTACCCAAAATCATGGCCTGCGATTTGCCCGGGTTGACAAGCAGACCATAAGAGGTAGCCCATTTCCTGATGTTATCGAGATCAGCATTCAACGCCTCTACTGTCAGATTCACATCACACGGAGAGAAGTGCCGATATATTTGAAGGTCATCTGCGTACAGATGATAAGAAGAGGTAAGAACGTCAGAGATGGAGTCAATGAATACCGAGAAGAGGAGAGGAGAAAGGATGCCTCCCTGCGGAACACCTGCGGAGAGATCACACCAGTCCGTTGAGATCTCCTCAGACTTAATGCGTTGCTGGCGGTCTCTCAGGTAGGAGTCAAACCAGCGAGCAGAGTGCGAGGAGACATTAAGTGACTTTAAAATTTCGACTAGTATATCGAAATCGACGCAGTTAAAGGCGCTACTGAAATCAAGCAGTGTAAGGACCGTAAGCTGCTTTTGATCCATAGCTAATTGAATGTCGTCAGTGACTTTGAGCAGTGCTGTGGTAGTGCTGTGACCCGGCCTGAAACCTGATTGGTGGGGATTCAGTAACATTTTTGAGGAAAGGTAGGAGGAGAGTTGGGAGTGGACAATTGATTACAGGACTTTGGAGAGGATAGGCAGAATAGAAATGGGACGGAAATCTTTAAAGAAGGCGGGATTAGACGTTTTGGGGAGGGGAATCACAAGTGCCAATTTCCACTGGCTGGGGTAGCAACATTGGTCAAGCGACACATTAATTATGTGGGTGATGAGAGGTAACAGTACATCAATGATAGTTGTTAATAGTAATTGGGAATGAAACTGTTTGACCACTGTGATCGGAGGGTAAGCAGTTAATTAGACTTTTACTTGTGAATGCACAGTCACAAAAAACGTTATCTAAGCAAGTTTGGCTGGTAAGTGTAATTCTAGTCGGCTCTAGAAATACATGACATAAATTAAATGATTTGAACAGAGTTATTAATCGTCGCTTCAGTGTTGTATCTACAAGCAGATCTTCATTAAGATCGCCACAAATAATTAACTTTTTTCTGTTGTTACAAAGTTTAATGAGGGCTTCCTCCATAATTTTCTCAAATATTTCGAAATTGCCATGGCCTTTTTCATCCCTCGGTGGCCTGTAGACACAAACAATAATATGGCTATCTAACTCAACACAGGATACCTCTATTTGTCTTTCAACAGTAAGTGCAAGAATATCTTTCCGTTGTTTCACCTTAATATTATTTTTCACTAAGATTAAAGAACCACCTCTATCAGCTGTCTTTCTATTGATACAGCTGATTATTTTGTAATTTTTATGTTAAAAGACATCATATTTTCCTTCAACCAGTGTTCAGTAACACAAATAATATCAATGTCAGAATTTTTTAGAAATAATTCTAATACAAGTTCTTTGCCAGGTAGCCCCTGGATGTTTTGATGGGCAATATGGCTGTAACAACAAATACTATAAAAACAGAATAAAATAAATAGTTAAGGGGCCTCCCATACAATAATCGTGATTTTTGTTTGTTTTTGCTCGATATTGATAACGGCAACAGGTAGGCGCTTGAAGTATTCACAGAATATTTAGTTATATATTCACTTTAAAAATAAATAATTAATTTAAAATAAAACAAATATTCAAGGTGGGCTCCCATACAACAGACATGATTTTTTTGCAGTTTTATAGATAATTATACGAAACCCTTCGTGCGCGAGTCCGACTCGCACTTGGCCGTGCGAGTCGGACTCGATTTTATTTTATTTGCGACCACATGTTTCTTTGGGAATGTTTATCATATCGATGGGCACTATCATTGCCCAAAGTTAATTAAATGTCAGCCCGTATAGTTAGAAGACTCGGAAGACATTACCCTCCTTCCCTAGATACAGTATTTTACTAGTTAGGAAGGCAGGGAACCAATTTGTATTGCGTACACTGACCTTTTTGTGAATAAAGAATCTATCATTTTTATTTACTTCTGGGGCGGTCCGAAAATAACCACCGTAGCATATACAAGGTGACATTTAATGAGCTGACCATGTTTTAGGGAATGATAGCGCCCTTTATTATGAACAACTTACCCAAGAAACATATGGTCGCAAACGAAATAAAATTTTGTTTCCCCCATAGTAACTTGTAATCAGCTGATCGGCGGGCTTATTACCTAAAATTCAGCAATCAGCAGCTATTGCGCAGTGATCACGCATTCATCGCGCGGTCGGTTGCAATGTGTCATACCAAATTCGTATTATCTAAAGTGATCGCTCGCCAATTGTTTGCTTTCTGCCAGAGTTGCCGCCAGGGCAATCTAGTTTGTGGCTACATAAAAAAGTAAGCAATTTTGTAAAAAACAAACATTTTCGAAATATGGATAGAAGTGGCTAATCTTTTCTAACTTTCATATTCTATGACTATTGATAATATAATATTATTATCATAAAAAATGACATCGTTTCGATAAATTATGACATGACTACTTTGTACAAAACAAACTGTAAATAGTAATAACGTAGATTTTCATTCAATCGAATCTGAATTACGGAAAAATATAAACATTCATTGGGAAAACCCTGATCAGAGATTACAACTGCGGCGCGGAGGGCGGACCGCGGTGGTTTTGCCTTTTGCCTACTCAGTAAAAGGCGATAACCACAGATTTAAAATTTCTTGCTCGTTCGACTTCCAAAAGTAATAATCTAAAAACATACCAAAAGTAGCTAGATGTAGCTAGATTCGTTTTGGTGGCTAACATTTATTGTTTTTTGGCTAAAACCGTTGAAAATCCTCTAGATCTAGCCACAAAGTGGCTAAAACGGCAACACTGCTTTCTGCTACTTGCAACAACAATGCTCTTTTTAGTTTTGCGATTGCTCGCTAGAGGCAGCACCGTTGACCACTGGCTATACTCCGCCATTGTCACTTTTGACAGCAGAAATTGCGCAATTTTTGTCGATTGCTTACTATTTGCAAGATACGTAATAACCCCGCGGGTCAATGTACTGAGGGACAAATATTTTTTCTTTTGCGACCATATGTTTCTTGGAGAAAATTGTTCATAATGGTACTATCACAACTCAAAATATGGTCAGCTAATTAAATGTCACCTTGTATACTTTATGCTCATGTCAACATGTCTTATGCATGTGCCGAGATAAAAGTTGAACTTACAGTTGAGTGAGTGTTTTGTCTGAATTGCGTTACGTGACTCTACCTGGTATTTGCCTGGGTGAAATACGTCATTCTAATCGACATTATAGGTATGTGCAAAAAGACTCTTCAATATGACGTCGACGACCCGAATGGCCGAGTCGACAGTGACCATGCCTACGAAGCCAAGGGTCCCGGGTTCGAGTCCCGGTAGGGGCAAATATTTGTTTGATGAGAACGGATGTGTGTAGCCTAGTCATGGTTGTTTATCTATCTAAGTATAATATTTATCTATATAAGTATGTGTATCGTTGTCTAGTACCCAAGATACAGGGAATCCTAGTTTGGGGCTAGATCAATGTGTGTAAATAGTGTCCAAGGTATTATCACCATTGTCTGATAGTTTGGACCTCAGATAATCGAAACTCATTGCTTACTCTTCCATTCTGTCAGGGGAGTCGGAGGATTACCAAACTTTTTCCGATTCAAATTAGGTTCAAAACAAGAACATCACCATGGCAACCATTTCCATTCCAATTCGCCATAATGGGCTTTATTTACCGAACACCAATTCTTATTTTAAGACGGTCACGGTAATTTTGCGGATCAAATTAGGTTCCTAATCTGAATCGAAATAAGACGTTGCGGTAACCCCCCTGGACTGATCTCAGGGGACAAATGGTTGCCATCAGACCTCTACATCTTTAAGGTTGAAGGTCCTTTGAATACCCAGGAGTATCTAGTAGAGGTAAAACCGGTGAAAGTTGTTGCCCACTTTTCATCTTCACCAACCACACTTCTTGACCCTCTCAATAGCCATAAAAAAAATGATTATAAAAAGCCAAAATGCTGTGGCGGCCAGCCACAATACCATTTTTATTAGGGTTCCGTACTCAACGGGTAAGAACGGAACCCTATTACTAAGACTTCGCTGTCCGTCCGTCTGTCACCAGGCTGTATCTCAAGAACCTAGCTAGCTAGAGAGTTGAAATTTTCACAGATTATGTATTTCTGTTGCCGCTATAACAACAAATACTAAAAAACAGGATAAAAGAAATATTTAAGGGGGCTCCCATACAACAATTCTTTCAATACCACATACAAACTTATGGATGCACCTGGTTACGTACATGGAGTGTGAAAGTAGCCGCACCAATAACTTTGAAAACAATATTTTGCTGTGTAAAATCCAAACTATTCACTCCACACCATCGCTTCCATTGAACGGTGGTACGGAACCCTTCGTGCGCGATTTAGACTCGCACTTGACCGGTTTTTTATTTACTCAGTCAGTTGTCCTATCAAGTGTGAGATACCAGAGAGAAGGTACGTGTATCCTCTATTTCCGGTCAGTATTGCCAGTAATAAAAAAGAATTGTGGGTGGTAGTAATTATTTTATAAAAATAAATATAAATATTATTCCTTACCAAGTTAATGACAGGTTAATGCGAACTTCTGCCAGGGCTTCGTCACTCGCTCAAGGTCGCGAATTATTTGCCTACTCGCTCGCGTGCCTCCGGGAACACAATATCACTGGGCTGCCGGCCGCTTGCCCGAGCGCATGACGTACGGAAGAGGGTACAATTAGTTAAATTCTATTGATTTTCCTCCACTTTGCCGTTGTTCTCCTTTTCAATACTTACTAAAATTATTTACAAGAATCAGACTATTTTCAACCCTTAAATTTAATAACAGATGATTTCGGTCAGGACAAAAAGCAATTGAAGATTTTATTACATTTAGGATCCGAAGGCACTTGAAGCAAAAACTTCTTGGTGACGCATTGTCCACTTGCCAGTTTCTGCCTTCATATCATGCCAGTAGCAAAGAGTTCATAATACTGAACGTTCTCAATGTAAAATGTCGAGGGAGTCAAATGTCCGTAATTGAAAAGGTTTGCTAGTTTCTATAGTATGACATTACTAGACATCTTAAATCAGGTATTCTAAAGAGTACATAGTCAGGTCATAAGTTCTGTCACATGTGCAATATGAAATAATTTCGACATGTTTATTATTTATGTAAACATTTATATAGCAAAATGAACTTAATAAAACATAGATTCTTATGGTAATAAAGTTTATTCAAAATGACCCCCGCGATTTTGAATACAGGCCTTTATTCTGCGCGGCCAGTCGTCTATCGCAGCACGAACGAGGTCCATGTCAATATCGGCGGCTGCCTTAATCAAGGATGCCTTGAGTGACTCCAAATCAGGATGAGGCTTTGAGCAGGCCTTTTCCTCCAAGTGTTGCCATATCTTGTAATCTAGCGGACTCAAATCTGGACTGGAGGAGGGCCAGTCTTCGTACCGGATGGAGTCGATTTCACGCGCCGCCAGCCAGTCTTGTGTGCTTTTCGCTCTATGAGCTGGCGCAGAATCTTGTTGGAATACCCAGTGCCTGTTATTAAACATGGTATGAGAAACAGGTTCCACAAGGTTTTTGAGGACTGTATTTTGATACACAACTGCATTCGTTTTTACGCCTTTCTCACAAAAATGTACCTCAGTTAAGCCCCAATAAGAGACTCCCAACCAAACCATGAGCGAGGATGGAAAATGACCTCGTTGGACACGCGGAATACGGTTGCTCGCTTCTTCACTGCTGTGTGCCTACACCTTATCATTTTGTTTGTTGTAGCTCTCTTCCACGGTGAAAATTTTTTCATCCGAAAAAAGAATTTCCTGATGCTTTTTTCCCGCGTACCGCTTCAACAAAGCGCGGCATCTCTTCAGTCTCAGGTCCATTAAACGAGCGTCCAAACGATGTCCTGTTTTTCTTCGATATGCCCTAAGCCCTAAGTCTTCATTTAACACCCTTTTCACCGTGGTCCTGCTTAACCCCATCTGAAGGGCCAACAGTTTCTGCTTACGTATGGGATTTCTTTGAATTCACGCCTTCACAGCTTTTATCACTGCTGGAGTCCTAACAGAGCGAGGGCGACCACTTCTTGACCTGTCATCTACACTAGAGTCTTCATTGTATCGTTTTATGGTACGATAAACGAATCTTTTGGTTATATTCAAAATTTTCAGTAAGTCGAAAATCTGAATTGGCGCGTAACCGCAACGATGCAACGCAATAACTGCGACACGGTATTCTTTAAGTGTCCACTCCATATTTAAAAATGAGGAAAATTCTAAAAAGTACACATTTTTATTTTCATGAAAAATTCGAAATTCGAATTCAATAAACTTTTTTGTGGCCAGCGTTCTAAATTCAAAAGTTTTTATTGTGTGACAGAACTTATGACCTGACTGTGTATTATCACATATGGAAAAGACAATACTAAGAGCTCCATACGCGCTGAACTCATTTTGATTTTATGTAATTTTTCGCTAAACTCCATTTGCTCTAAGGGCTTTATGAATTGAGTGCGACTGGTTGCTTGGCCCTTTTCACGTTGTGGTCAAATTAGTTTAAAGGACAATAATGTCCTTTAAGTCATAAGACTGGCGGACTAACAAGGCTTTGAGTAATAATGTATAAATTTCAAAGGATGTTTTGCTTCGAGTACCTTCTGATCCTAAATGCGCTCAATGTTGTAAACTGTAAACAGACGAACTTTGCGGGGTTGGTATAGCGTTCTCACCTCTCAGTGTGCGTGCAATAGACTTATTTTTGCTTGCAGTTTAACTAAGTATTATTATATTTTTAAAAACGCTTTTGTAGGACTGTGATGTATCTGTTGCGAAGTAACTATTATCTAATCCGTGCTTGTGCATTGAACTAATACGGTTTCTTTTACCGTCCTGTAATAAAAACTGTTACATGAAACTCTATTGGTTTCAGTCATACAAAGTGAAACGGTCATATGAGCACAGAATACTTAATAGTACTACGTACAGAAAGGTCACTCCGCAAATACTCTTAAATAAATAGCTACTCTCGCTGCGCGACATTAGAGCGCAAACTAGCTCGCACCTGCGCTGCGTACAACAATCGCTAAGCACCTACAGAATCGGCTGTCCCGCCCGTGCAGGCTAGATTGCGCCGCATCACTACGCCTAAGAGCTTCTTTTACTCTGACATCACAAGGTCGTCCTGTTAACTCCTGTCTCGCTTGATCACGCTAGGGTTACCTACGTGCGATTTGTGTTTGTGAATTTTAGTCCACTCTGTAAGAGAGGTATTATTAGTACTATTTATTCAGGCTATTGGCAAATTCTAAGTCTAGGTAGGTACCTACCTTCTTACTTACGTAATTGTAATTTGTTTTAAACCGGGTCTAAAGTATTTAATTTTAGGTAAACGAAAAGGTATTCAAAAAAAAAGTAATCGAATTTTATTTGTGAACAATTCCTTCAGACACCTGAATTTGTTAGATACTGTCATTGTTGTTGCAAAAATCACAGAAAAGTTGCTTATGAGGAGCGGCTAGCGCGTGACGCGACTGCCAGCCAAGCGAGCGGCAACACAACTGAATTCCTGTCGGTCGAGTTGGCAGGTCGAACGTACCTAAACTGTTGAGTGAGACCCCCCTGGTATGAATATAGGGTATTTTATTTATGTTCATGGAAAATAGCCCTCCCTCTATTTACTTACTCACTCCGTGGTTTGGAGATGTCACCGTTAGATAGTCAAAACCGTTAGTTGATAAACTAAGGCGTTAGTTGATAAACTAACGCGTTAGTTGATAAACTAACGCGTTAGTTGATAAACTAACGCGTTAGTTGATCAACTATCGACAGATAGTAAACCAGACCGACAGGGTTTAGAATTTACGTTTATTTTGTTCTTACATGTCAACCTAACACGAAGACTATTCGGGGGCTTCGCTGCGCTCTAGTTTACACCAAAGCTACCGCAGTGTTTGCCCTGGTATTTCGTTTGCAATTCAAGTTTAAACCAGTTTACTATTTAACGGTTTTAACCGTTAGTTTTTCAACTAACGCGTCATATAGTCAGTAGTACGCTACAGTTTAATATCTATCGATAGTTGACCAACTAACGAGAAAAAAACGTTAGTTTATCAACTAACGGTTTTGACTATCATAGAGTGAAATATATTTAAATTAATAAACGGAATTTTATACAAATGAGTTGGAGGCGGTCTATCTGTCAAAGTTGTCAAATTTTGTAACTCATTTGAGGTTAGTTTGCCAGTGTCAAGTGTGTTTGAAAGATCACTTGACGCGTTTTTGATCAATGAAATGAATGATGAATGAAACTCTTTGCCTCCAACGACGCCAGCGCCACCAAGCGGAAGAAAAGGCGGACATAGCTGCCGTTAGACCATCATTTGACCTTATTGTTCTAAGATAAGACCTCAACATTTCATGGCGTCATTCTGCAGTTCTCAATACAACTATAAGAGTTTTAATAAAACCGGTCAAGTGCGAATAGAACATCGGACCATATCGGTTCCATACCAATGTATACGGAAAAACGTAAAACGACAGTCTTTTGTACGAGTACATAAACCTATTTAATTTTTAATAATAAAATATTCAATACTAGTTAGGACTACATTCAAGGCCGTACATCGAAACATTGAAAAAGAGTTTTGTGCATGTAGTATGTAAGTATTAAATATAAATACTCAGGTTAACGAAACTCTTTGATCATTGAAACCGGAAGTGATAGGAATTGAGTAACTTATTTACAGAAATAAAAACAAATATGATAAAAAACATTAATTTAATAATTTAATTCCAATTATTAATCGTATAATCACAAATAAAAATCATGACGAGTCGCCCACTAAATATGCCGGCCCTAATTGTTGGCAACGACACCGTAACGTAACCTCTGACGACCTGTCAGCGGTTACGTCTATCTTGGACATCGTTTATCTTTTGACCGAGATGCACAGGTGAAGGAGATTGAAAGTCGCGTCGGATTAGGGTGGGCTGCTTTCGGGAAACTAAGTGATGTCATCAAATCCTCACTCCCACAATGCCTGAAGACCAATGTGTATAACCCATGTGTCTTGCCCATCCTCACCTATGGAGCCGAAACATGGACGCTCACAAAGCATAATGTGCATATTATAAAAGTGGCACAAAGAGCGATGGAGCGTTCCATGTTGGGTATCTCTCTCGTTGACTGTGTGCTAAACGTCGAAATTCGACGGAAAACTAAAGTCGCAGATGTAGGCAAACGGATAACGAGATTGAAGTGGAGATGGGCGGGACACTTGGCTAGACGGGAAGACGGACGGTGGACCAAAGCAGTCACAGAGTGGTGGCCACGGCCAGTGGAGCGACAAGGCCAGTGGGCAGACCACCAGCCCGATGGTCCGACGACATCATCAAGTCGCCGGGATCCCACTGTGTGCGATTGGCACAGGACCGGGGAGATTGGCGTTTTAGAGATGAGGCCTGTGCCCAGCAGTGGGTCGATGTGGGCTGAATATGAATATTAACAAATAACTTTACTGAGCAAAACACTCAATACCTGCAATTATACATCTTTTCCTATAACATCGGGAGAGTCCAATTTTCACCATAAACAAATAAAACAAAATGGCTAAGAAAATTGCCATACCAATAATTATTTGTATGGGTACTTCTTTTAATTCTTAAAAACCGGTATAAGAAAGAAAGAAAGAAACATTTATTCACAAACACACAGGACAGGCATATTAAACAAAAAATAAACAAAACAAAAAAACATATAACAAGTGTGTCTCTGCGGCAGTGAACCGGACACTGGCTCAGCATTATGCTGAGATATCAGACACCTACAGCGCTGATTTTCAGCCAGCACCGTCGGTGACTCATGGAAACGTCATACCAAAAGAATATATATCTATAAACTACCTAGATTTTTGGGACAGGCGAAAGAGAAATAAACATAAATACAAAGTGAGATAATAATGTAAATACTACCTAGATGCAGCTTCATTAATATAATATTTACAGTAAGAATTACAAACAAAACTAGATAAAAAAAAGAAATGCAATTGGTATATTTATTGCTGTCACAGTGCTGGGGATTAGGATGTTTTCTGGAGCGTCAACAAATAGCCTTTAAGCATACGCTTAAAGGTGTATCTGCTAAGCGCCCCTTGGATAGGAGGAGGGATATCATTCCAGCACTTAGACGCCGCAAACTTGAAACTACCTCTGAAAGCAGCGGTTCGGTGCATAGGTATAATGGCCATTGCCTTGAACCTGCGCACACTTTTGGACCAAACCAGTTTATTAAAAAGGTAGGTGGGGGTTTTGTGTCTTACCACCCCGAACAGCAAAGTGGCCAAGTGCAGGCGCCGGCGTGCAGGCATGTTAAGCAAGTTAGCGGCGTTCAAGTAGGGAGTGATGTGGGACTGGGGAGGGACTCTGAAACAAAAACGAGCACATGCGTTCTGCACTCGTTGTATGAGCCTCTTGGAACGACCACTAATGCACCCATTATACACGACATCACAATAGTTTAACCTAGATAATATAAGTGATTCACATAGGTCAACACGCAAATCGACACTAAGGTAATCTCGTATATTATATAGAACTTTGAGGCGATAGAAGCAGTTACTCACAACATTTAGTATGTGGTTCTCAAAGCGCAAATTCCCGTCCATTAAAAGGCCGAGGTTGGTTGCTTCTACCACCCGTTCGATTGGTTCGCCCATGACGGCGACATTCCCGGAAGTCAGAGCTTCAAGGGTATTACGGATTTGATGTTTTGACCCAAAAACGACATATTTCGACTTGCCAGGATTAAGAACTAAACAGTTCTTGTCCGACCAAGAGGAAATACGGTCTAGGTCAGCATTTATCTTGTTTATGGCAGCAGATGTGTCTGACGGCACGCTAGAAAAGTAAAGTTGCACGTCGTCCGCGTACAGGTGATACTTGCAGCTCTCCATACTGTTAGTGATATCAGCGCTATACAGTATGAAGAGCAGAGGCCCGAGTATCGAACCCTGCGGTACTCCTCTTGTCACAGGACAAACAGAGGACCGCAGAGCACTACCATCCACCCTACGCAATGCAACTGCCTGCGCACGGCCAGACAAATAGCTACTGAACCATTTTGTAGCAGTGACATCAAACCCGTAATAAGACATCTTGGATAATAGTAGGGGT
Organism: Argyresthia goedartella; assembly: GCA_949825045.1. NCBI lineage: Eukaryota > Metazoa > Arthropoda > Insecta > Lepidoptera > Argyresthiidae > Argyresthia > Argyresthia goedartella. The sequence goes on along the minus strand of OX463836.1, from coordinate 1,379,187 downwards.
ATGCTAATACAGTCGAAGGCCCTGGAGAAATCTAAAAGCACTAAAAAAGTACTTTTACCAGCATCACGAGCTTGTAAGATGTTATCGACTACATCGAGCAGCGCAGTAGCTGTCGATCGACCTTTGCGAAAACCTGACTGCAGTTCAGGGAGTATGCTGTTTTTTTCCAGGTAATCGGACAGCTGTTCGCAAACTACCCGTTCTATTATCTTCGATGCACAAGGAAGAATACTTATAGGTCGCAGTTGAGACATTTCAGTGGGATTCGGTTTTTTTGGTAACGGGCTCACCTGAGCGATTTTCCAGTCAGCTGGGAAGTTATTGTCAGAATGCTCATATTAATAATGTAAGTCAGTACGTCTGTAGTTCTCGGTAATGTCAGAAGTATCATGTCAATATCTATTGAGTCGAGTCCTTTTGCTGTGGTTTGTGTGGTATTTTTCATTATTTGTTGTTGTAGCGGCAATAGAAATGCACATTCTGTGAAAATTTCAGCTCTCTACCTATTTCGGTTGATCCGATAGAGCCCGGTGACAGACGGACGGACAGACAGACGGACAGCGGAGGCTTAGTTATTACTAAAAGGGTCCCGCTTGGCACCCTTCGGGTACTGAACCCTAAAAAGTATCTGAGGAAAACTTTATATCTCCTCAGCTGCGGTGATAGGCTAGCCCCTGTCACGCAGAATGGAGTATTGAATAACTGGCTGGACGTGGGCACAGTTGTGCCGCTGCTACCCAGTATGGGAAATGTCGTGAGTCTGTTTGTTGTTGTACACCTCGATGAAGACGAAGTATTTTAGAATGTGTTCTCTCTTTCTTCCATGTGCATCAGAAGGAGTCGGCTGCTACGCGCGAAGAGCACGGAGAGCTGCGATGCCGACATCTCCAATGTTGACGTTGAACGGTGAGATCACGCTGTTGGGCTAGCCCCTTATTGCTCAAAGAAAATAAACCAAGCAACTAAAATTAGTGGATTACCCTCTAAACAGTCGCAAGACATTTGGAGTAGTAGATCGATCGCTTTTCCGGGATCATTTGGGGGTGGGGATTTTTTATTTTAATAATCAAATATACTACATCAAAACATTCAAAAAGAGTATGTAGTATGTAAGTATTATCTATGTGTACTCAGGTTAACGAAACTCTTTGCACATTAAAACCGGAAATGGATAGAAATTGACTATTTATGTACTCAAGTTAACGAAACTCTTTGCTCATTGAAACCGGAAGTGGATAGAAATTGAGTACCTTGAATATGATAATATATATGGACTGGCACGCGACGATGGCAAGAGGCCAGACGGAATGACGCTCATTCCCTGGCAGAGCGGGAGGTCGCTAGTATGGGACGCGACTTGCGTAGATACGCTGGCACCGTGTCACCTTTCGGCAACCTCAGCCACAGCCGGCGCTGCGGCGGCAGCAGCAGAGTGTCTCAAAACCCGCAAATACGCCGCACTCGGCGACGACTATTTGTTTATTCCGTTCGGCTTTGAGACCCTCGGGCCGTGGGGCCCTGACGCTTGAAGAGTCCTCAAAGACATCTCTAAGAGGCTCGTCGAAGCGTCAGGGGACCGCAGAGCTGGCGCCTACCTCGCTCAACGCATCAGTATTGCGATACAGCGAGGTAACAGTGCCAGCGTCTTGGGCACCCTCCCGCCCGGCAGTGAACTCAGGGAAATTTTTAATTTAGTTTAGTTTTAGTTTATAATATGTAATAGGTAAAAACTGTTTCCATTAGATATTAATTTGGTTGTTAAAAAAAAATAAAGTATATATACATATATATATATTATTTCTTATAATTATAATGAGCAAGTATCAATCGTATAATGAAAAATAACTAAGCAAAAAAACTCGATACAGATGTAGTGAATAATCCTTTCCTTTCGTATTTTCTCGGAAATGTTCGTTTTTGTCTTACTACTTCACCCGCACTCAGTACCCATCGAGACAACGTAGGGAACGGCCGCATTGCAAGAGGAAGTATCTATATACAGTAGTTAATACCACAGAAATATTTTGTTGATATTTATGTTAGATTTTGTGATAAACTTCATGGACTCGTGTATTAATGCAGGCCACCTATATATATTTTTTTTGACTTTACATTTCACTCTTGTCTGTCATTTTTGTAAATAATAAACATTGATTTTATTCGATCCACATTAACAATTTATAACAGACATGCCGAAAGCACTAAGAAAAGGGAAACGTTTAGATCGGCAAGCCTGCGAAGTTATTTTCAATATTTATTTATATTTCTTAACTGAAAATGATAAATTCAAACATACCAACTATACTGCTTACTTTTGTAAAGTTCAAAAACGAGTTTCGGAGGCCAGTGAAATTTCTCAACGAACAGTAAATAAAATATTGCAAAAAGAATACATAAATCAATCCACCTCCAATAGTCCGAAGTCGGCAAAGTTGGGTAGAACAAATAAATTATTTTGTCTAGGTCTTGACGATTTTGACTACAACGTTATACGCCGATTAGTGTATAATGTCCATTTGATATACAAACAAGTACCTACAATTAAAGCCCTGAAGTCCAAGTTATCCGAAGCCATAAATTTTAAGGGATGTGACTTTACGCTAAGAAAAATTCTTAGAAAAATGGGATTTCGGAATTTGGTTTTTATCAGTGCGTTTTATTGAAATAAAACGTCCTCAGTAACTAGTTATATTTTTGTTTAACGAATTCTTTATATGATAGAATCGTGGTGGTGGTTTTAACATCTCAGTGTAATATACGTCAAACGGGCAATTTGACAATTGAAATTGATAAATAAAGTATGCGATTTATTTGATACCTATACGTAATTTAATAATACAGTAATTCATAGACACATCGGCACCATTCGGGTGTTATCGTTGTTCCGAGTTTTTCCGATAGGAAAGGATTATTCACTACATCTGTACCCGCAATGAATAGTACATTTCCCACGAGTTCGCAAAGGCTATATTTACGAACCGAGAAGTTAACGACACGAGCCGAAGGTGAAGATCGGAGCGAGGTTCGTAAAAGCCTTTTCGAACGAGTTAGGAAAATAGTTTTTCCGCCTGAGAAACCAAAATCAAGCGGCGAAGGTGCTATTATTACCTCAGGAGTTGGAAATAGTTATTTGTGTCACAAGGGAGCAAAATGATGTATTTACGGCGAGGGCGGTACATTGAATCCAGAGTGAAGGGAAGGATTCTACGATAGAATCCTGATCGTAGCGAGGGATTCTAAGTTAGAATCCTGAGCGTAACGAAGGATTCAAGCGTTAACGCCTATGACGAAAATAATTTTGCTCCTGTGTGACACATACAACTTTTCACACCGACTATGAGGAAAATTTAAATTAAATGCTCTAAAAAAATGAAATAACTGTTCTTTCAATTATACTTTCACCACTTTTACAGTAATAGAACAACGTAAATAAAACTTTTTTTTTAATGGCGGATTGTGAAGGATTAGGCAAAGGTCACCACATATAAGATATTGCTGTGTTCTTTTACTAATGTGTCAAAATAATCGAATCCAATATTACAATGTTTTCGGATATCAATATTCATTATATCACAATAACAGTCATCGATAGTTTTGATTTCAGTAAAACAAATAATTTATTGTGACATTTTTTTTAAACATTACGAAAAGTTCATAAATTTTCATATACGTTAAAGTTAAAACTTGAAACATGTTCGTTTTTAATCGACTACGCCATCGTAGTCGATCGTAATGTAATTTCATAATTACATTCTATTATTTTAATCTGTGTTTAATTGGCATATTGCGTAAATGCTACATGCCAATGAATAAATTAAAAAAGTAGCTTGAACAGAAAAGTAGCATTTTGCTCCCTCTCGTCGTGGAGCAAAACTTACTTTTCCGAATGAAAGGTGTGAAAAGATATTTTCCGATAAGATCGGGAGAGTCCATTTCATATTTCAGTTCACCGCTAGACAAATAAAACAAAATGGCTAAGAAAATGGCCATACAAAAAATCTCTTCCATGGGTACTACTTTTAATTCCTAAAAAAACCGAATGTTTCATTGTTTGTTGTTAAAGCGGCAATAGAAATACAACCTCTGTGAAAATTTCAGCTCTCTACCTATTTTCGTTGATCCGGTAGAGCCCGGGGACGGACGGACGGACGGACGAACGGACGGACGGACGGACGGAAGGAACAGACGGACAGAGCGGAGGCTTAGTAATAGAGTCCCGTTTCGCACCCTTCAGTTACAAAACCCTAACAAGAGGGGAAGTCGTGTTTTATGGTAGTCATTAATATAATAATAAGAATATAAAAAAATCATAATAAATTAAATAAATGTAGCCCATTAATGTCCCCACCAAGGGGCACAGGCCTTTACCCGGATACGAGTAAGATTGAGCCATACTCCACCACGCTGGCTCGGCGCGGGTTGATGGAGGGGCTTAACACGTAGCGATAGTAGCCGGGACCAACAACTTAACGTGCCATTCGAAACACTGAACGTCCGATAATGTACTTAAGATAAATTAATTATCTCATTGGTACATGGTGTCAGGAATCAAACCTGCATCTTCTGTGTGAGAAGCAAGCTTGAAATCCATTAGACCACGGAACTCTAATACAAGTCATAAAAGTTGTGAAATATTGAGGCACCATTGCCCGTTTCAGATTTACTTTATGTTTTGTTTTTACTTTTCCACGGTTCAGATTTTTATGTCTTAAAATAAAATGAATCGTTCAAAAACCCAGGCCATGACTAACAGTGTCAAACGTAGGGTCGAGGTAGATGGGCAGGAAATACATTATGTCGATTAATACATTTACTTGGGCCAGATAGCCTCCTTCGAAAACAGGCAGGATAAAGAAATCGATAGACACATTTCTAATTCTAACGTCTGGACGAGCTACTGGTCCATGGAGGAGCTTATGAAGGGTAACCTTCCGCTGACCCTCAAGCGCAAGCTCATCGACATGTGTATCCTGCCTATCCTTACCTACGGCGCTCAGACATGGTCTTTGACCGAACTTCAGAAGTCCAAACTCAAGGTTTGCCAGCGAGCAATGGAGCGCAGCATCCTAAGTGTTCGTAGGACGGACCGCATAAAGAACACCACCCTGCGCTCCTTAACTAGCATCGCTGATGTGAGTGCACAGACCGCTAAGCTAAAGTGGAACTGCGCCGGCCACGTAAGTCGCATGCACCCAGATAGATGGGCGAAAATCGCCACTAACTGGGTGCCACAGGACGGATACCGGCGTAGAGGCAGGCCTAAACGGAGATGGCGGGACGACCTCGACAAGTTTTTGCCGGGGTGGCCGGAGGTGGCACAGACCAGGGAAGTGTGGACGAAAGAGGGGAAGGCCTTTGCCCAGCAGTGGGACACCTTAAAGACTATTTAAAAAAAAAACTGATGCTTTTTGGCACAAGTGTAAGTTACACAGCATGAATAAATTCAAATGTCATTTCTGTCATTCTAATAAAATATCACCCAAAAAAACATGATTTCACACCACCTGCTCGAAAATGCTACATTATAGCCCCAAAAGCCCTCGGATTTAGCCGGTTCGTAGTGTTGTTCTGAATTTCATTATAACCCGCTGGTTAATAATGTCATATTCACATCTCATAGTTCTTATTGTTGTCCTTAAAGTAAGTCCTAATTTCGGGAAATATGCGAGTTTTATGATATCGGAGGAGTTAACAAAAGTAGAGTATATAAGTAGTAGAGCTGTTTAATCTTTGGCGCGCTTGAACCCCTCACTGCACTCAAAACTCAGTCTTAACTCTCGAGCATAGATGAGCTCGCTACGCTCGGGACTTAAATCTCGAGTTGTTCCTTACATTCAGGATTCAATAATGCGCCCGTGACATAAAACAGTGTAAGAATAATCTACTATTATAATAGGGATCGTGTTTTCAGAATGCAATCGGACAACTTCTTTACCACGAAATCAACCGTTCTTTGGACCATTAATTTAACATAACCATTTAATTAACACACAAAAATACATGTGAAGTGATATGACAGATAACCTTAAACTTCCACTTTTAAACACTAGGGATGTTACAAAATGAATAGGAAAGGATGGAAATTGAAAAAAGAATGTCAAAATCTGTCCAAATTCACAAATGCTTGTAGACTGTATCGATTTATTTGATTAATCGAATACAGTAGAACAATTTGCACGAGTTTGTCGAGATGAGCGGCAAAAAAGCACTTTTTGTGGTTGGGGTCGCAAATTCCGTTGATCAACTTTAAGGCCGGCTGACACTGAGAGTGACTTTACGAAGTGAAATGTTAACACTGCGCTATTGTATCTTGAACTCTATTTTGGGTCCCTCTGGACCAGTTGATTCTACTGACCGAACCAACTTGAAAAAAAATCCAGTTGCTCCGACTGATCGAACCACCTGGAAAAGAGTCATGGTGGTCCGATCAGACGAACCACCCGGTCCAAGTAACAGAATATGAATTGAATATGTCAGCCAGTCAGTTTTAAGATGAAACAAACAATATACTTTTCCGCATTCTAACGTCAAGTTAGCAACTTCGCCGCTTGATTTTGAGATTTCAGGCGGAAAAATACTATTCCTAACTCGTTCGAAATCAATCAATCAATCAATCAATTAAATCTCTTTATTACTGTCGATATTTAAATATACTTAGCAATCGTCATTTTTTGCCACTTCTCTACATTCGACCACAGTGGGAGTAGAAGAAGAAACTCCCACAGATTGATTTTTAGATCTCTTTTAAAAATTGCTTGTGCTTAACTAATACATATACAATTCTACAATTTTTTCTAGTATACTAAAAAATATATTAATATGGCGATCTAATCTATGAATACTTATAATTATACAGTTATGTATGAATAGGCTACTTTACTTTACTTTGCATATATAACAATATTAATTATTAGCAGGAATAAATAATGACTTACAAAATTATTGACAGCATGGTCTGTGTTAAGCTAGATTAACCCCATACAGGCTTCTTTACGAACCTCGCTACGACCCTCGCCTTCGGCTCTTGCCGTAAACTTCTCGGTTCCTAAAAATAAAGCTTTACGAACTCGTAGGAAATCTACTATTATACTGATTACTGCTTGTTAGGCGAAAGCATTTTAAGGCTCAGTTCTGGCTGTTGCGTGAGGGGGCGCCCCGCATTCGCCCGTCGTCTCCTGGCGGGGTAGCGGAACTGGCGGGGTAGCGGGCGGCGCGGCATAGCATCGGGCCGCCCGGCGACGTTAAAAGTTAGGTGTTTTTTGGAATTTACTGAAAAACGGTAATAAGCTAATTGATAAAATTTTAGAATTAATACGGAGCTGAAAAAGAGGAAAATTGAGGTATAAAATGTATGAGAAAAATCGGTAATTTTATATTAAAAATATTGTATCTCCTTTTTATTTGATTGATACATACATTATCTCTTTGTGAATAACATATATTTTTTGAGACCTATGAATTTATTGGAAATAATTTTATATTTTTTTTTGCCAAAGCTCTCTTCAGTGGTTTTGTGTGATCTTGGGCATTAAGATAAGTTTAGTGCATTGGGATGCGCGCTAAAGCCTACCTACTCCACCTCGAAAGTGCGCAACGTATCTTCATAAAAGTTATGTTGATCAAACCTTTTAGATTTACTTAGTACAGATTATCTTTTTTTAAATGGGAGTTTTTTTATAGTAATAATAATTTATAAATCATAACGAGGTATTAAACTAGAACAGGTTGGAGCTTAATGAATACATCATCATCATCATCATCAGCCCTTGTCATCCCACTGCTGGGCATGGGCCTCTCCCACAGCACGCCATTCGCTGCGGTCACCCGCCAGTCTCGTCCACTGCTTTCCAGCCACCTTAGCAATGTCATCTGACCATCGGGCCGGTGGTCTGCCCGCTGATCTCTGCCCTGTTCGCGGCCGCCGCTCTGTGGCTGCCTTGGGCCACCTTCCATCCTCCCTTCTAACCAGCCACCTTAGCAATGTTATAGGTTGAAGATTCTGTACAAGATGAGGCCGTATTTGGGGTTAACGTTGCGAATACAATTGACTGAGTCACTGGTTCTGTCTAAACTGAATTACATGGATACGGTTATTGGTCCGCGACTTTTAGCAAAAACCAAAAAGTTAGTGCAACGCGTACAGAATGCTTGCGCGCGATTCAATTTTGATATTCCGTTAAGGCATCACGTGACACCATACCTAAATAAACATACAATTTTAAAATTGCATCATCGTCGAAAGCTTCACTTGGCGTGTCTTTTGTTCGGGGTGATGAAATATAAGGAGCCAAGTTATCTTTTTGAGAAACTTTCATTTAAATCGAGGCACCATGTGTCCCGGCAATGCTCAACGCAGCTCGCTACAGAGCGGCACAGCTCTGCTGCCTTTAGAGGGAGCTTCCGCTATGCTGCGACCAAGTGTTGGAATAATATCCCTCCACCAATCAGGAACCTGCGTTGTTTATACGGATTTAAATGCACGTTGAGAAAATTCATTTTTGAGCATCAAAAATTCGAAGAGTCTATACGAAATGACACTAGCGCAATATAACTGACTATATATCATATGAAATTTGAACTTTAATATTAATACTGTTTTATATTTATATAGATTTATTTTGTACCTTTAATTAACCTGTTACCTACTATAAAGTCTGAATATTCATGTCTAACTATGTTTCTCTTTTAAAATGTTTTTCCTTCTGCCTGTGTTTATAAATGTTTACACAAAAGTGCACATTGTTGTGCGTGTTGTCACCCGTCGGTCACAACGGAAGACCAGCGCTGATTGTTCGCATTCAGCATATGCTGAGTTGAGGCCGGCTTGTGACAGGAAATATTCTTATGTACCTAGTTGTTCAATATTGACTCCTATTTTTGTTTCCTGTTGCAAATAAACTTCTTTCTTTCTTTCTTTCTTTCAATGTCATCTGACCATCAGGCCGGTGGTCTGCCCGTTGTTCTCTGTCCTGTTCGCGGCCGCTACTCTGTGGCTGCCTTGTTCCACCTTCCGTCCTCCCTTCTAACCAGCCACCTTAGCAATGTCATTTGACTATCGGGCCGGTGGTCTGCCCGCTGTTCTCTGTCCTGTTCGCGGCCGCCGCTCCGTGGCTGCCTTGGGCCACCTTCCATCCTCCCTTCTAACCAGCCACCTTAGCAATGTCATCTGACCATCAGGCCGGTGGTCTGCCCGCTGTTCTCTGTCCTGTTCGCGGCCGCCACTCTGTGTCTGCCTTGGTCCACCTTCCGTCCTCCCTTCTAACCAGCCACCTTAGCAATGTCATCTGACCATCGGGCCGGTGGTCTGCCCGCTGCTCTCTGTCCTGTTCGCGGCCTTCACTCTGTGGCTGGCTGCCTTGGTCCACCTTCCGTCCTCCCTTCTATCCGCCCATTGCCACTTCAGCCCCGTGATGCGCGTACCCACGTCTGTGACTTTGGTAAGTCTGCGGATTTCAACGTTAGGCACGCGGTCAACGAGGCTGATGTCTAGTTTGCCGGCAATGTGGCAACCGACGGGAGACGGAATAAAAGGCTTGTCACTGCATGCTCAGTTAAAGTCGTGTCTATTGATTGGAATACAATCCTAGCTTATATACTAGGTTGGTACATGTTATTAATGACGTGCATAAAACATAGTACGTGATGAGATATTTCCGCATATCTGTGGCGGGCGTACGAGCCGGCACACCTAGCATGCCACGCTCCATAGCCCTGTGCGACTCTAATTTTGTGCATATTGGCTTTTGTGAGCGTCCATGTTTCGGCACCATAAGTGAGGATTGGCAGGACACATTGGTTGAATAGCTTGCTCTTCAGGCATTGCGGGATTTGTGATTTTAGGACGCCTTCTAGTTTCCCGAAGGCAGCCCATCCTAGCTGGATCCGTCTAGTGATCTCCTTCGCCTGAGCACTTTGGCCAAAGGATAACTTATGTCCAAGATATGTGTATTGAGCTACTGCCTCTATAGGGCAGATGCCGATATGATAACATTAGGTACGTGCTCCGGATCTCTACACATGATCTTTGTCTTGGACATATTCATTCTAAGGCCAACCTTCAGCGATGGATGCTTCATGAAGTTGTTCGAGCATGCTTTGGATATCTTCAACTTCTTCAGCTAGGGGAATCAGATCGTCGGCGAAACGCAGGTGTGACAAGCGCGCGCCGTCTATTTTGAGACCTCTTTCGCTCCAATCTAGCGTCTTCATTATATCTTCCAACACGTTTGTGAAGAGTTTGGGCGAAAAAGTATCCACCTGGCGCAAGCCCCGGTCAATGGGCAACGGTTAGGTCAAAGCGTGCTTGCGCACCTGCATCGTGGTGGCCCTGTACAGCTCCCGGAGGATATTCACATATCTTTTGTCAACATCGCAACGATGGAGAGAATGAAACACGGCCCAGTGCTCGTCACTGTCGAATGCCTTTTCATAGTCGACAAAGGCGAAGCATAGGGGCCGGTTGTACTCGTTGCATTTCTCCATCAATTGCTTGACCGTATGTATGTGGTCCGTAGTTGCGTATTCACTCTGGAAGCCAGATTGTTCTACAGGTTGGTACTCGTCCAGGACTCGAGTCCGCCTGTTGCAGAGGACCTTCGCGAACAGCTTATAAACTTGAGAGAGGAGGCTGATGGGGCGATAATTTGACAGTTTCGCTTTGTCACCCTTCTTATGTAGAATCGTTACTACGGCATTGTTCCACGATTTCGGAGTGATGCCTTCACTAAGCACTTTTTTGAAGAGTTTTGTCAGCACTTTTAGTACGCTGGGACCTCCTGCCTGTAGCATCTCCACGTACACATCATCCCCTCCAGATGCCTTCCCACGTTTCATTCTGCTCAGAGCAAAACCCACTTCATCTTCTATGATGAGAGGTAAGCCATCTACGAGATCTTCCCAAAGATGCTCGGTAGGTTCGGCCCTGGCGTCTGACGCGTCTGGAGATTCTGGTTCCGGAGACTTTGACGCATAAAGCTCGGCGTAAAACTCTTCAACCATTTTTAGTATTTGTTCACGATTTGTGACAAGATTCCCGCTTCTGTCATACAATTTAGAAATTTCAGATTTAGATTTATTCAATTTCCTTCTAAATACTTTCGGACCTTTATTTTGTTTGATTATTTCAGTTATGACTTTAGTATTATATGCTCTTTCCGGATTGCCTTATTTACTATTTTATTAAATTATTGTAGCTCCTTTTGGTCTATAGCTGTCGCGTTTCTCATCTCCCTCCGTCTCCCTACAATGAATACATGTAAAGCATAATTTGAACTCTAGGTGGGTAACCTGTATTTCAGGACTCAGCGCTCTTCCTACTGATTACAGTATGAGTGCTATATATTGCGAAAAATGAGGACCTGTTATTCATCAGACCGCAAGTACAGCTAAATCAGCTAAAATCAATTACAAAAGAGAGTACAATTTATATAGGCTTAGGGCCTTGGTGTGTATTATATATTATAGCTGTTAACCATAAGAAAAATATATATTTTTACTCTGATGTCACGTATTGATATAAGTTCTTTACATAACAGGCCCAATAAAATAAACTTTAAATTAATTTTTCCTACTGGCTGGCATCTACAACCATATCTTTATAGTGAAATGACAGATCTGTTGTATACAGTCGGTCAAATACATAGCAATAACCTAAAGAAGTGGCTCATACTGAGGTATTACGAAAGTATTGAAAGTTTGCTATTGCATTAGGTAGGGAAGTAGAAATACGTTCATGTCGCGAAATACACTTTTCCTTAATATTGTTAGAAATTGTAAAACTTGTAAGGCACGATGTAAAAAAATGGTCTGTCCCAGAATACGGAATTACTCTAGTATGGGATACTATTCTCATAAAGTATAGTTGTATATGCTTTCTTTTAAATTTAATAATTTAAAATAATTTAATACTACTTTCAAGAGAGGTGCAAGTTTGTAGCAAACCGTAACTGCTGCTGAAGGGGAGTGAGCGAGAATGCAGGCTTAGTTACCTAGCGAGTGAGCGAGACGGTGTGTAGCTACTCACCTAGATGAAACGACGTCTGCAGAGACGAAAAGTTGCGCTCTATTACAGATGTGCCAGTCTCTGGAGCGGTCAGCCAGCCAGAGACACTACGCACACTGACAGAATGTGCGTGTGCTCGGATAACACAACCAAAGTCAAACCTTCACCGTGAAATAGAACACATGTACCTTGTTCAACGGAGAAAGGAATCTAAAATGTCGTCCATCATCACGCTTTCTCCCTTGCACACTATCGCTGTCTTTACTCACGCAAGGCCGTACTGCCCGCAAAAAAAGTAATCTGTCTGTCTGGATTTGCTCTTACTTTTACTCGTTACTCTCGAAATCTCGATATATTTTTTTAACTTCACTGTCATTGTTGAATTGTTGTTGTTGACTTTGATCATCGTCATATAAGGTACTTTAACCACAACCGCTTTTTGTTCACCCTATCAGCTGTCAAAACAAGTACAAGACGACATTTTAGATTCCTTTGTTACGTTACTAGCTGGAAAATTGAGCAAGGGAAACACAGTGGGTCTGTCTCAACATATTTTTACTCATTTCCATTAGAAGAGGGTTACCTACCTAAGATTACCATTAGAAGAGGGTTACCTACCTAAGATTACCATTATAAGAGGGTAACCTACCTAAGATTACCATCAGAAGAGGGTTACCTACCTAAGATTACCATTAGAAGAGGGTTACCTACTTAAGATTACTATTAGAAGAGGGTTACCTACCTAAGATTACCATTAGAAGAGGGTTGCCTACCTAAGATTACCTTTAGAAGAGAGTTACCTACCTAAGATTACCATTAGAAGAGAGTTACCTACCTAAGATTACTATTAGAAGAGAGTTACCTATCTAAGATTACCATGAGAAGAGGGTTACCTACCTAAGATTGCCATTAGAAGAGGGTTACCTACCTAAGATAACCATTAAAAGAGGGTTACCTACCTAAGAATACCATTAGAAGAGGGTTACCTATCTAAGATTACCATTAGAAGAGGGTTTCCTACCTAAGATTACCATTAGAAGAGGGTTACCTACCTAAGATTACCATTAGAAGAGGGTTACCTACCTAAGAATACCATTAGAAGAGGGTTACCTACCTAAGATTACCATTAGAAGAGGGTTACCTACCTAAGATTACCATTAGAAGAGAGTTACCTACCTAAGATTACCATTAGAAGAGGGTTACCTACCTAAGATTACCATAAGAAGAGGGTTACCTACCTAAGATTACCATTAGAAGAGGGTTACCTACCTAAGATTACCATTAGAAGAGAATTACCTACCTAAGATTACCATTAGAAGAGGGTTACCTACCTAAGATTACCATAAGAAGAGGGTTACCTACCTAGTTTACATAGAGATGGGTACGCAGGATGAGCACTACACAGCGCTAGAGGCGTAGAGTCTTCTGGTCTTCGTCTCTTGCCAGCATTTAAGGAGTGAAGTTGTCAGTGAAGGTGAATGGCTTCCGAGCAAATAAGTAGGTGGTGGGCAGTGGACGTTAAAGGATGGCGGTAAACTCTGTGACGTTCTTCCGCCCATGTCCCACGTCTGAAGTTCCTTCCGATTAAGGTACGTTCAACGGGGCAAAAGCCAGCTCCTCAGGGATGAAAACCCGAATGGTCGAGTCGGCAGTGACCCTGCCTACAAAGCCGAGGGTCCCGGGTTCGAGTCCCGGTGGGGGCAAATATTTGTTTGATGAGAACGGATGTCTGTACCCTAGTCATGGTTGTTTATCTATATAAGTATAATATTTATCTATATAAGTATGTGTATCGTTGTCTAGTACCCAAGATACAGGGAATTCTAGTTTGGGCCTAGATCAATGTGTGTAAATAGTGTCCAAGGTATCATGTCCAAGGTATCATTATCTACAGACATCCAGGGATCTCCTTGGTGGTTTAGAGCACCATTGAAGGCCGAAGTTCGTAAGGGTAGGTTGCTACAGGTAGTTTTGTGGTTTGACAGCTATACTAGCTGTATGTCCGTCCACTTTCAAGGCCGGGTCTCGTCTGACCTTCTGTCAGTATTTGAAGGCTCTCCAGGGTCGAATGCGTTCTTGTGACGTGGAAGGTAGGAAGAGGCCAGTTCAAGCTGCTATAACTAACTTACAAGCTATATAAGGACGTACGATGCGTACACACCTTTCTCCAATGACCGAAGTAATACGAGCTTGCACGTTAGAAACATTAAACAAACATACGTAACAGCCTATATACTGCCACATACATAGGTAGCTAAATACTGTCAAACTAATCTAAAATAGGTAATCCATTAACTCGAAACCTCATTCAACCCCGAGGCTGTTTCAAGGTATGACCGTCAAAATAGGGATTAAATATTCCTAACGCAGCTAATCCTACTTAAGAATATATAGTAGGTATGCTTGACGTACGACCAATGGGAGGTTTTCTTTCAGGTGATTCGTGAAGTCAAAGCTTCAAAATAACTGCGTCAAGTCAATAGATGAGGTTCGTTGTGTTTGGTCTACCACTGTTAACATAACATAACATAGCGTCACGCCTATTCCCATACGGGGTGGCAGAGGCCCAATTGTGCCCACGTCCTGCCAGTTATTCAATACTACATTTTGCGTGACAGGGGGCTAGCCCATCGCCGCAGCTATCAATCCAAGGTATTATTATTATGAAGTAATGAAGGTTTCCTCACGATGTTTACCATCACCGTTAAAACGTCCGATAATGTAATTTAACGTACTTAAGATAATGTACTTAAGATAAATTAATTATCGCATTGACACATGATCAGGAATCGAACCTGCATCTCCTGTGTGAGAAGCAAGCATGAAACCCATTAGACCACGGAGCTCTTCTACTTCTTCTACCATTGTCACAAAGGACAATGGATACATTTAGGATCAGAAGGTACTCAAAGCAAAACGTCCTTTGAATCAGTTAGTCCGCCAGTCTTAATGTCCTTTAAACCAATTTGACCACAACATGAAAACGGCCAAGGAGCAAGTCGTACTCAATGCATAAAGCCCTTACGAAGAGTATATAATTTACTACGTAAGAAGAGTCGGGACTTCCGTATATCTGATTAAAGCGTATTTTGCACTACAAACTGGTACCAACACTACAAAAATGACAATAACAACAAGGCTGCCAACCTTAGTAAAAGTGTAGGGATGTACTATACAATATTACTATAGTTATATACAATTTAAAAACCATGTTAAAGCGACTTTGTCGAAAAAGGGATATTACAATGTTTAAGATTAATGAAATGACTGGACTGTATGGGGTTAATCTGGCTCAACACAGACATTGCTGTTAATAATTTTGTAATTATGTATTTATTCCTACTTATTAATTATGATATTATAAAATTTGTTTTAGTTAAGCACAAGCAATTTTTAAAAGAGATCTAAAAATCAATCTGTGGGAGTTTCTACGCCCTACTTCTCCCACAGTGGTCCAATGTAGAGAAGTGGCAAAAAATGACGATTGCTAAGTATATGTAAATATCTACAGTAATAAAGATATTTGGAATTTGGAATTTCCGTTCTCATCAAACAAATATTTGCCCCCACCGGGACTCGAACCCGGGACCCTTGGCTTCGTAGAAAGGCGCACTGCCGACTCGACCATTCGGGTCTTCTCAAATGGCAATTTCAAGATCTCCAGAGGTATCTTGTTGTAGTAGAGAATGCATTAACCCTTGAAAGAATTGCTAACCTTCGCGTGTCTAAACCGGGGCGCAACTAGTCAGTGATTATTTCTTAGGTTAATATTACAGCTGTCGCTAAGTTTGGCAAATGTTGTAAGGTTCTTGCGTACATACATTATGTTTCCGAAAATAAATTGACTAGCTACTGTTAGTATATCAATTTCTTTAAAAAGCTCTCTTAAGAAGTCTGTGCGTTTTAAATTATAAATTGCTCGAATAGCAATGTATGTGCCCTAGTCATGGTTGTTTGTATATCTAAGTATAATATTTATCTATATAAGTATGTGTATCGTTGTCTAGTACCCAAGATACAGGGAATCCTAGTTTGGGACTAGATCAATGTGTGTAAATAGTGTCCAAGGTATTATTATTATTATTATTTATTACTGTAGATATTTACATTTATTATCCAATGCAATTTTTCCCTCTCCTCTACATTGGACCACTGTGGAAGAAGAAGGGCGTAGAAACTCTCACAAATTGTTTTTTAGATATCTTTTAAAAATTGGTTGTGTTTAACTAATACAAGTATTACAACATTAATTAGGTAGCACCTCCGCAACCATTCGCCACTCCAAACCAAGTTAGTAGTGTTTAATGGACTGGGAAACATTGCTAGTTTAGGAAACAGTAAATAACGACAGAAAAACCGCGCATTGTGTTACTCTCAAATGTAAGCTAGACTTACGGTGATTGGCCGATGGCTAGTTCAGAAAATCATACGAGAAAAATAAAATGCATTATTTAATTTTTATAGTAGTTTATCTACACACGTATCATAAACCCTCTTTACTGCGCACAAAAACCGCACATTACGATCAGCATAATGTTAAACTACTAGGTAAAAACTCATTTATTATCTGAAAAATTACACATTATGACCATAATGTGTAGTTTTTCTACATATTATGACATTCAAATTTCGAACGCCGAATGATGATAAATTCGAATGCCCGCCATTATGTAGCAGTCACATATACTACTATTATGTGACTGCTACATAATGGAGGGCATTAATACTCGGGAGTGGGTTTATGAAACGAGCCGAAGACACAGAATACTTAATAGCCGAAGGCGAGTTTCATAATAATATCTCTCGAGAGTTTGAATGCCTAATTATGTACAGTTACATACACTAGTTTATCTACACACATATCATAAGCTCTCTTTGATGTGTTCAGGAACCGCATGTTCGACCGGCATTGTGGCATTGATCATTGCTCTGCACTTGTTTAGCTTGTTCAGTGTACCAACTTCACAGACAAACTAGGGGCGGCACGCAGGCGGGCGTCGGCGTCCGTAATTTGAATGTCATAATTTGACAATTTTGGTACATTATGGTCATAATGATCAATATTCAGATAAGAAATGAGTTTTTACCAAGTAGTTTAACATTATGCTGATCGTAACGTGCGGTTTTTGGACGCAGTAAAGAGGGTTTATGATACGTGTGTAGATAAATAAATTTTCACTCCTATATAATAAATAATACTTACGTATATACGTAGAGGAATTGATGTCGGTGTCGATAAATGCGAATTGCTGTACAATTTTATAATCAACGATATAATCGATCGATCATATAAATAACAGTTGAACTCCGGGGTCTAATGGGTTTCACGCTTGCTTCTCACACAGGAGATGCAGGTTCGATTCCTGACCATGTACTAATGAGATAAATAATTTATCTTAAGTACATTATACGGACGTTCTAACGGTGATGGAAGACATCGTGAAGAAAGCTGCGGCGATGGGCTAGCCCACTGTCTGTCAATGGAGTATTGAATAACTGGCTTTAAGTGGGCACAGTTGTGCCTCTGCCACCCCATATGGGAAAAGGCGTGACGCTATGTCATGTCATGTCATAAATAATGGTCTTCAGGCGTCGTAAAATATGTCTTCTTCTTTGAATGCCAGTGGGCACAGTTGTGCCTCTGCCACCCCATATGGGAAAAGGCGTGACGCTATGTCATGTCATGTCATAAATAATGGTCTTCAGGCGTCGTAAAATATGTCTTCTTCTTTGAATGCCAGTGGGCACAGTTGTGCCTCTGCCACCCCATATGGGAAAAGACGTGACGCTATGTCATGTCATGTCATAAATAATGGTCTTCAGGCGTCGTAAATTATGTCTTCTTCTTTGAATGCCAGTGGGCACAGTTGTGCCTCTGCCACCCCATATGGGAAAAGGCGTGACGCTATGTCATGTCATGTCATAAATAATGGTCTTCAGGCATCGTAAAATATGTCTTATTCTTTGAATGCCATCCTCCACGGAGGGCGGCCATCATTTTGGCAACCTATTTGTCTGGTTGCAGCACGGAATATATTGCAGCACGGTGCTTGAACAGAACCATTCTGTGAGGGTTTGAAGCCATTGGATTCTTCTGCGGCAAGGTCTTGTTCAGGGTTACGAACCCGAAGGTTGCCAAACGGGACCCTACTACTAATCCTCCGCTGACCGTCCGTCCGGCTGTCCGTCTGTCCAGGCTGTATCTCATGAACCGTGGTAGTTAGACAGATGAAATTTTCACAGATGATATAATTCTTTTGCCGCTATAACATCAAACACTAAAAAACAGAATAAAATAGTAAGGGGGCTCCCATATATTTTTTCTCGTATTTGCTCGATATTGATAACGGCAACAGGGTAGAGGCTTGAAAGATACACAGAATATTTAGTTATATATTCAGTTTAAAAATAAATAAATAAATTAAAATAAAACAAATATTTAAGAGGGGATCCAATACAACAAACGTGATTATTTGCCGTTTTAATAGTTGATGGTGCGGAACCCTTCGTGCGCGAGACCGAGTCGCACTTGACCGGTTTTCCTGCTCCTTTTTAATTCGAGAAGGTGATATTTGCATCCACGCATACAAGTTTAGGTCACATTTATTGTCAATATTCAATACCTATTTCTTATTCAATAGTCAACACAGCAGATGTTCTCAAACAAAACCCTTATTGCCATTCCACTACGAATAACTGTACATATATTCGTGGAAAATGTATTAAAACCATTTGTAACTAAGGCAAAGAAATTCCAACTTTACTGATATAGAATAAGATTCACAGTACTATCTTACAGGTAACTGTACGTATAGTTTTTTATGAGCAAAATCAGCTTCAGTCAGGTTTAGTATGAGCCGCGCCGGTCAGTCGCGCAGTCGCCATTTTGTGTTTCTCGTTTCTTTTTTAAAAGTTCGTATTTTCGCGCGTGTTTTGGTTGTTTCGTTCTGAAGTGTGGATGCGTTTTTGGTTTACATTTTACTATGTGGCTTTTTAAAGATCTTGATTTGTTCGAAACCAGTAAAAGAGGTCGGGAAATACAAAAGTTGTAATCCTTTTCGCGATGAGATGTTCTTTAGGTGAAAGAAAATGCAGACATAAGTACCATTTTAATACAAACACAAAATGTCTTTATTAACCAAGGCTTTTACCAAAATATATTTAAATACGAACCCAACACTAGGTTTAGACCTGTATTTTGGTGCCAATTCCATTCCCTGATTTGTTTGTTTTTCCTTTTTCCAAAGAAATTTTTCCTTTGTTCCTTTTTTTTTATCTCTAAAACGGACAATATTGTAAATACACAAATGCTACAAAAAGGACAATAAAATGAAGAAAACTAATGAAGAATAGTTGGTTACTAACAAACATTCAAACGTGCTAGGTACTAAATATGTAAACCAAGTTTTACTGTTGTAATTGCATTGTTTCAAGTGCATTCTTAATTATCTTACTGGACTGGGCAAATTGTTTTTCTGTTACTAATATTGTCTGAGTTGGGTTTGTAATCACAGCTTTTTTTAAACTATTAGTTATTCAAATATTATTAAATAAATTAAAAATAAGTTAATAAAATATTAAAAAAAATAACGCCTCACGCCATTTCCGATTCGGGGTTTAGCTAATTGCCGTTTTGCCAATTAAATAATTCAATATTATTTCCGATATATTTATTTGATATCGTAAAAAAATTAAGTATTTGTTCATAATTTCTTTATTGTACAAAAATAATTCAAAAACCAAGATATAACTTAAAATAGTGTACAAAGGCGAGCTTATTTCTAAAAGGTGGATCGCTGAGCCTAGGTAAACCTATGTGTTCTACAAACCTAGTTATTTATATGTTTCCTGGTGCTTACATACATACATATATTACAAATCAATTAACTAACTATTCTACGATTGCCTGCACTACATACATAAAATATACATCCAAAATACACATTAATATTATATATATAAACTGATAACTATAAGCATACTACCTATAATTCTAAAGGGCTAGTATTTAATCACACATCAAAAATACTGATTTGCACAGCAAAAAAGGATCAGCAAAAACACTTTTTATGTTTTAAATATTTTATGTGCACTCAAGTTTATGTTTTAAGTATTTTTTGTTGTTCTTACATGTTTAAACTAACACGAAGGATAAAGGGGGCTTCGCTTTGCTCACCCCCTTTATCCTTCATCTAAGCTACCGCGGCATTTTGCCCTGATATTTGCAGTGCAAATCAGTATTTTTGATATGCAGTTTAATATTTCCCATTCTAAAGATTCAGGAAATGCTTCTTCACGTAACTTTAAAATATATATATTAAAATATATTATATAATATTATTTTTATTTTTATTGAAGTAAGTATACATATAAATTATTAAATACCGGCTAAACGTGGGGTCAACGGCCCCCTTGCTATACTGCATCTACATGTAAATGAAAAGACAAATTGTTTTTTTATGTTTTATAATAAATTTATAACCTTATTATAATAAATAACCTTATAAACATAAACGGAACAAGCGATAGAAAGGCACGATCGGCCTAAGCGTTCACCTTATGACGTGATCACGTAAACTTATCGTCCGTAAACCGACTTTACAGACATTTTTTCTCAATTATTAGCGAAAACTCTCAATTTTATCAATCAGTTTTTAATTTTCTATACAATTCATCAATAAAATTTGGTGGCTCCAGGGTGATGTTCAACAAATTTGAGGTGGCAAGGAAAGGGTTAATATCGAGCAGGCATTTCATGATGGTCACTAGGAAGGGCTTCAGTTGCAGATAAGATAATATGATAAGATAAGGGAATCGACCAAGTGATAAGTGCAGTAGCTTCGATGTAAGTAGACGATTTGCGTAACATATAAATATGCCATCTACCTAAATACAATAACGAGCAATGAAAAAGTTCCAGTGAGATAGCACCAAATTACTCCTAAACGGGAAAGGCTAGCTTAATGACACCATCGGCGATATTGAAGCACATTAACTTAGATAAGTATTTAAAACTCTGTAATTTGATAAATAAATAAAAAAACGGTCAAGTGCGAGTCTAAATCGCGCACGAAGGGTTCCGTACCACCGTTCAATGGAAGCGATGGTGTGGAGTGAATAGTTTGGATTTTACACAGCAAAATATTGTTTACAAAGTTATTGGTGCGGTTACTTTTACACTCCATGTACGTAACCAGGTGCATCCATAAGTTTGTATGTGGTATTGAAAGAATTGTTGTATGGGAGCCCCCTTAAATATTTCTTTTATCCTGTTTTTTAGTATTTGCTGTTATAGCGGCAACATAAATACATCATCTGTGAAAATTTCAACTGTCTAACTATCACGGTTCGTGAGATACAGCCTGGTGACAGACGGACGGACGGACAGCGGAGTCTTAGTAATAGGGTCCCGTTTGGAACCCTTCGGGTACGGAACCCTAAAAAATAACAGCGCATCGGAATTTTACCAATTAAAAAAATACTTTTTAATTTATGAAGCTAGGTTCTATGTCTTACATATTAAGGTGTTTGTCGGAGTTTTGTAAGTGGAACTTTTTCATTGCTCGTCAGTGTATGTGAAACCGTTTGTATAATTGGGCAAATTGTCGGCGACATCATCAATATTTGTTTGAGGAATAACAAAATATGAAATAAAAGCTGCAATTGGTGTTTATCTTAAGTATTTTCTATTGAAACACCTGAATCAATAAATAAAAAATCAAGTGCGAGTCGAAATCGCGCACGAAGGGTTCCGTACCACCGTACAATGGTAGGGATGGTGTGGAGGGAATAGTTTGGATTTTGGTGCGGCTACTTTCACACTTCGTGTAGGTAATCAGTTACATTTATAAGTTTGTATGTGGTATTAAAAGAATTGTTGTATGGAAGCCCGCTGAAATATTAATTTTATTCTGTTTTTTAGTATTTGTTGTTATAGCGGCAACAGACAACTGTCTAACTATCACAGTTCATGAGATACAGCCTAGTGAGAGACGGACGGACGGACAGCGGAGGCTTAGTTCCGTTTGGCACCCTTCGGGTACGGAACCCTAAATTTTGATAATTTAAAAGACCCACACTATTCTATTTGTTTTGCTTTTCTTTGAAAAGAGAAGAACCAATCATGGACCCACCAAACATCTTATTTCATAATAATGCTCCCGCCACACACTAGTCGAGTTGCATGTGAAGTAACGAGGAAAGGTTACCTGTTCTGTGTCTGTTCCTGATACCTATTTTGTCGGTTGATTTGGCGCGAGTCAGGGGAGCGTATATCGTTGAATTGACCATATCATGAAATTGCTAACCATTTGACGACCCTAATGGCCGAGTCGGCAGTGCCCCGCCTACGAAGCCAAGGGTCCCGGGTTCGAGCCCCGGTGGGGGCAAATATTAGTTGGATGAGAAAGGATGTTTGTACCCTAGTCATAGTTGTTTATATATCTAAGTATAATATTTATCTATATAAGTATGTGTATCGTTCGTTGTCTAGTACCCAAGATACAGGGAATCCTAGTTTGGGGCTAGATCAATGTGTGTAAATAGGGTCCGAGGTATTATTATTATTATGGTTGAATGAGAGAGTTTCATTGAACGAAGAAATATTTTAGGGAAAAACACTGCGGTAGCTTAGATGAAGACCAAAGGGGGCGAGTGCAGCGAAGCCCCCGAATAGTCTTCGTGATACTTTGACATCTATATCACAAAAAACATTAGATGGTACTGAATAAAAAAATGCTTTTGAAAAGACTGGTCGGCTAGATCATGAAACGGTAGGCAATTTCATGAAATGATCAAACGAGCTATGCGATTGATTGCGTGAGTAGGTCAGTATGGCCAGACGGGCAACACCGTGGCAGAGCGAGGAGCAATGTGTGGCAGGCGCATAATAAATAAGTCGTTGCTCACACTCGCCGCGTCATATTAAGAGTAGATACGATACAATAGATAAATGCCAATTTTGTTTGCAAACAGACGGACAGACAGCAAAACGCGTATGTGACGGACACAGCTAATTGTTGTTAGTTAACGTGTACAGTCGAGAACAGCACAAGAGTACTCGTTGCTTTTTTTACAAGCAAGCTAAAACTACATGAATTATTATTTATTATTCTCATGTTTGGAGACAAAGAATTTTCGTTTTATAATTTAATAAATATTATACTTACTTCTAATGATTCTAATATAACATAGCCTAACAGAGCGTCACGCGTTTTGCCATACGGGGTGGCTGTGGCACAATAGTGCCCACTTTTAGCCATTTATTCAACACTTCAGTTTGCGTGAATGGGGGCTAGCCCATCGCCGCGGCTATGGAGATTGAAGGTTTCCTCACGATGTGTTTCATCACCGTTAGAACGTCCGTATAATGTACTTAAGATAAATTACTTATCTCATTCGTACATGGTCAGGAATCGCACCCGCATCTACTGCGAGAGAAGCGAGCGTGAAACCACGAGACTGCAGAGCTCTATGATTCTAATTTTTCGAATAAATAAGTTGGAAAGCTATTTTAAGTAAATTCACGATATTAAAATAAATGCAAAATTAGGTGTCACTCCAGAAATAACCAGTAAATGCAACCTTCCAGTCAGTTATGTACTTGACTATACTTACTTGAGAGGCAGACAAAGTAACGTTTTTTTTATTAGCACTTTACCTCGACCCAAGGGCAAATGAACAATTATATCTATCTATCTCTAACTAATAATAACTCAGAATGGCAAAATTAGTTTGCTAATATTTGCTGGAACTCGTCATTTTCGCGATACGTCACTATTGCAAGTTAAAACATGTGATCACACCTTTTACCACACGGGCTAGCAGGCACAATGTGATAAAGATAATGGGTTTTATTGAATCGAACATCAGAAGGCTAAATAAACATCACCAATTAATAACAATGCAATGGTAGCAATGAAAGCAGTGTTGAAAACGGTTTATGTTTAAACGATTACCAAAATATTCTAAAATTTACTACCAATAAATTGGAAATGACTATCTATGGGGTAAATGATCACCAAATTATGTTTGGATACATGATCATCAGAATTCTTTTTATGTTTTGTGTACTTAAGTTTTTTTCTTTACCCTTCACCTAAGCTACCGTAGTATTTTCCCTGATATTTTCTGCAACTTTTCGTGAACATTATAATATTTACAATGTATATTATAATATTTATAATAATAATAAAAATAATATATAGAACATTATAATATTTACAAAATGGGTAACTTTGGGTAAGAAAAAAATATTTTGGTGATCATTTAAATTGTTCTCGTTGAAAGATATATTACCCAAAAGCTAAGGAGAAAGTATCATAGCTACAGTTCATAAAATCTTAGAAGTGATTTGAAATATAACCTAAAACTTCACGATTTTTTTTTAAATCCACTTTTTTAAAACTATAAATGTTACCAAATCAATCAGAAAGAATCGGCCTTGAAAAAATAATGTCATAATCTAATCAAGCATTCAATTCACAAAAGTTTGGAGACACTACAGCGTTTGATTAATCGATGTTTTAAGCTCACTAACAGGCTTTAACCTACTCCCGTCAAGCACCGTGTTATCTTTTTCATACTGTAACTAGGAATTCTACCTCGCTCAACGCATCAGTATTGCGATACAGCGAGGTAACAGTGCCAGCGTCTTGGGCACCCTCCCGTCCGGCAGCGAACTCAGGGAAATCTTTTATTTAGTTTAGTG
The DNA here is from genome assembly GCA_949825045.1 of Argyresthia goedartella. Classification (NCBI taxonomy): domain Eukaryota; kingdom Metazoa; phylum Arthropoda; class Insecta; order Lepidoptera; family Argyresthiidae; genus Argyresthia; species Argyresthia goedartella. The sequence goes on along the minus strand of OX463836.1, from coordinate 1,354,477 downwards.
CAGTTATAGTTTAGTTTTAGTTTATAATATATAATAAAATCAAAATCAAATCAAAATCAAAAATCATTTATTTCCATAGGATGTTGTTACATCACTTAGATCCGTCATTACATTTTTTTGGGTGAGTTCACTAACCCAATGGCGGAATCTGTGGAGAAGAGCTCACCGAAGAAACTCCACAAAAAAACACAGTAAAACACAGTAAAAACTTTATACAAACTACATATTTAATGTAATTACTGTAACTTATAAAGTTTAAATACGTTTCCGATTCTCATAGGTATCATTTGTATTTAATTTACATATTTCGTATTGTGACCTACAAACCTGCTATTAAGTTTCTTGAAAGCGGGGAATTGTGATCTTAGTCTGGCAACCGGATATTGCTGTTCCCCATTTTTTTCTGCCAACTTAAAGGGCGAAGGGACAACTTATCTAAAACGCACTTTAACTCAGCGGCGAGATCATTAAAAACAGCGGCAAATATATAAGGCTAAGATTTATTGTTATATTTGATAATGGTTTATCATGTGATTCGACACCGTGAGCAAACAATCTTCGCATATCTCCTTAATGCGGCGAAGGGCTAGCACGCGGTCATCAAAATGGAGTTACTGGGAAAACAGTGCTTCTGCTACCGCGTACAGGAAAAGGCGTGACGCTATGTTCGAATTAGCAATAGTGACGTATCACGAAAATGACGAGTTTTGGTTTGGTTTTTCGCTAAACGCCTAGGCAGGGCTTTCCCTGTGTGTTCATAAATAATTTGGTTTATTTTCAGGGACATCTTATAAAACAACTTTCACTTCAATTCATAAAATCTTATAAGTGATAGCACATATTACCTTAAACTTAATAATCCACTTTTTAAACACTAATGATGTTACAAAAACAATCGGAAATAATCCAAATTGTTCATTCAGTTAAACATAAACATTTACGTATAGGCACATACATTACCCTGTGTCGTGGGAACCGGAAACAGCGACGTCACACACATATAAACATCCAAGTCCTGGGTTTCTTTCTCTCTATCCCCAGCCGGGGTTCGAACCCGGGACCTCTTGCATGGTAGGCAGAGCCACCACCGCTGCACCACAGGGGTCTTCATGGTAATGGGAATACCGTGCAGTTAGTGAATAGTAGTTTGCAGCACGAAAGCCAGCTCGACAAAGTCAAAGTCAAAGTCAAAGTCAAAGTCAAAGTCAAAGTACTTTATTACTGTAGATATTTACATATACTTAGCAAACGTCATTTTTTGCCTCTTCTCTACATTGTACCACTGTGGGAGAAGGAGGGTGTAGAAACTCCCACAGATTGATTTTTAGATCTCTTTTAAAAATAGGTTGTGCTTAACTAGTACAAATATGAAAAAATTAATTGTTATGATTAATAAACAGGAATAAATAATTACAAAATTATTAACAGCAAGGTCTGTGTTGAGCCAGATTAACCCCATACAGACCCATCATTTAAGTAATCTTGAACATTGTAATATCCCTTTTTCGACAAAGTCGCTTAACATGCTTTTTAAATTGCTCAAATGGCAATTTCAAAATCTCCAGAGGTATCTTATTGTAATAGAGAATGCACTGACCCTTGAAAGAATTGCTTACCTTCGCGAGTCTAAACCGGGGCGCACATAGTCTGTGATTATTTCTTAGGTTAACATTACAGCTATCGCTAAGTTTGGAAAATGTTGAAAGGTTCTTGCGTACATATATTATATTATCGAAAATAAATTGACTAGCTACTGTTAGTATAACTATATATAAACTTATATAAACTGACCTCATACATTTTTTTTGTACCCGAAATACTCTCTCCACATCAACCGATTTCCCCACAGCATCAGGCCGCAGCGCAACACCGAGGCAACAAACCAGCAGGCCAGGAGTGCAGACTTTGCTGAAGCATGTTCTCAAATACGTCTTAGAGCGTAGACGAATCGATTGAGTTTCGTACAGACTGAATTTACATGATCCTTCCAATTGCAGATCTTAGGGGTTCCGTACCCGAAGGGTGCCAAACGGGACGCTATTACTAAGCCTCCGCTGTCCGTCTGTCTGTCCGTCCGTCTGTCACCGGGCTCTATCGGATCAACCGAAATAGGTAGAGAGCTGAAGTTTTCCTAGAATGTGCATTTCTGTTGCCGCAACAGCAACAAATAATGTTAATCCAGCGAACCAGCGAACCAGCGATCACTGTACCGAGACTTTTTCTATGACTAGAATGGCTAAGTATTTCGACTTTCTGTTATTTATTATTATATTTTTTTCTTTTTTAACGTGACTTGTTACTGCATGTCATGTTACAACGTATAGGGCTATGTATAATGCGAACTAATTCTGTTATTTAAGAGTGATTTGTTTATTGTGTTTTTTTGTCGGCGAAAACCTATAATTGGCTTTTTTGTTTTTATATAAGATTCCTATTGTTAATTTAAAGATAGCTGTTGGTTTTCCAATGTTATTAAAATAAAATAAAATAAAATAAAATAATGAAACATACCGATTTTCAAGCATTAAAAGAAGTACTCATAGAATAAATTATTTGTATGGCCATTTTCTTAGCAATTTTGTTTTATTTGTTTATCGGTGAAAAATGGACTTTCCCGATCTTATCGGAAATGATTTTTAAAATTTTATTTGGTATTGAGTTTTGTGCTTAGTTATTTGTCATTATCCGATAATTCATTCGAATTATAATATTTAATATTAAGTTTTTTATCATATTTGATTTTATTTCTGTAATAAGTTACTAGATTTCTATCCACTTCCGGTTTCGATGAGCACAGAGTTTCGTTACCCTGAGTTAATATACTACATACACAAAACTATTTTTCAATGTTTCGATGTACGGCCTTGAATGTAGTCCTACCTAGAATTTAATATTTAATTATTAAAAATTCAATAGGTATATGTACTCGTACAAAACACTGTCGTTTTACGTTTTTCCGTGTACAACGCTATGGAATACCCTTATATCTCATATTTATTCTGCATGGGAGGCCGCACAGGATGCTATCGGAGTTTTTTGCGACCTGTCGAAGGCGTTTGATTGTGTTGATCATAATACGCTATTCATTAAATTAAATCATTACGGAGTTCGAAATAAAGCGTTGGATCTACTGAGATCATACCTAAGCAATAGAATTCAAAAGGCAGAAGTTAACGGCGTTAAATCTGATGGATCGGGTGTAAAAATTAGCGTTCCACAAGGTTCCATATTAGGTCCTTTCTTGTTCCTGGTATATATTAACGATCTGCCTTTCATGGTGGAGAAATTAACTGAAATAGTGTTATTTGCTGATGATACTTCAATGGTCAATAAATGTACTTCAAAATTGAAAGACAAAAAGCAGATTTTGATGATGTTAATGGTGTATTGTCTTTAACCTTGAATTGGTTCACAGTTAATAATTTATTGTTAAACGCTGGTAAAACCAAGTGTATCTAATTCTCACTTCCAAATGTCAGGCAAGTTGAGACCTGTTAAGTATTAGACAACAGCACGTTAGAATTAGTGAATGATGCGAAGTTTCTTGGAATAACCATTGATAGCAAATTGCAGTGGGGACCCCACATAGATAAATTGGCTGGTAAATTAAGTTCTGCTGCTTACACTGTTAGGAACATCAGACAAAGCACGGATGTGGCTACATCTAGGCTAGTATATTTTAGTTTTTTCATAGTGTGATGTCCTATGGTATCTTGTGGGGGAAAGCAGCGGATATTCAAATTATTTTTATTTACAGAAAAGAGCTATTCGAGCAATTTATAATTTAAAACGAGCAGACTCCTTAAGAGAGCTTTTTAAAGAAATTGACATACTAACAGTAGCTAGTCAATTTATTTTCGAAAATATAATGTATAATAATATAATAATAATAATAATATCTTGGACACTATTTACACACATTGATCTAGCTCCAAACTAGGATTCCCTGTATCTTGGGTACTAGACAACGATACACATACTTATATAGATAAATATCATACATAGATAGATAAACAACCATGACTAGGGTATAAACATCCGTTCTCATGAAACAAATATTTGCCCCCACCGGGACTCGAACCCGGGACCCTTGGCTTCGTAGGCAGGGTCACTGCCGACTCGGCCATTCGGGTATGTACGCAAGAACCTTACAACATTTTCCAAACTTAGCGATAGCTGCAATGTTAACCTAAGAAATAATCACAGACTGTGTGCGCGCCGATTTAGACTCGCGAAGGTTAGCAATTCTTTCAAGGGTCAGTGTATTCTCTACTATAATAAGATACCTCTGGAGATTTTGAAATTGCCATTTGAGCAATTTAAAAAGCATGTTAAAGCGACTTTGTCAAAAAAGGGATATTACAATGTTCAAGATTACTTAAATGACAGGACTGTATGGGGTTAATCTAGCTCAACACAGGCCTTGCTGTTAATAATTTTGTAATTATTTATTCCTGCTTATTAATCATAATAATAAAAAAAACATATTTGTAATAGTTAAGCACAACCAATTTTTAAAAGAGATCTAAAAATTAATCTGTGGGAGTTTCTACGCCCTCTTTCTCCCACAGTGGTCCAATGTAGACAAGTGGCAAAAAATGACGATTACTAAGTATATGTAAATATCTACAGTAATAAAGACATTTGGAATTTGGAATTTGGTCATAATTTGTTTAAATTTACTTTGTAGGTTTGAAGTAATAAAACATAAATTTTGTACTTCAATAGTAGAGTAGGCTCCTTTGCTAGAGGTTTTAAAATTAACCCGTATTAAAACATTGCTTGTTTCACGCTATGGGATTATTAGAAAATTGCTTGTTCCACAGTATTACACGATAACCATTCACGCGTGGATTAGACTTTAAGAGTCTGATTATGTTTCATAGGATTTGAACTTTATTACCAAGCAGTAAGGCTCCAAATCAATGGCCATTTTTGGAGCATCCACGCATGGGTGGATAATTTATAATAATTAGCGACAAATTATTTCGGAAATTAGCCGACGCTCGAAATTAATCTTAAGACTAGCCGGCTAAACCAAATTTTAGTTTCACACCTAGCTTTAGCCGTTACATATACATACAAATATTGTTTAATATTGTATGCTTCGGAACGCACCGGTTTTCGTTGCGCGGATCGATCGCGAGTAATCGGGACATCACTAGCGGAAACGGAACCGCAGCTGTCACTCGTACCGAAACGAGATGAAAAATTAGAGGTTACTTTCTTGTCGTGAGAAAAAACATGTCTGCTGAGGCGTCGGGCCATTGACTGTATTTCGGTGTAACAATTGTCTAACACAGGTGTCGGGCCTGGTCGGAGTGTTGATCATAATAATCGTCGGGAAATAAGTAGATTCGCGTCAGTCATTCGTGTTGTGAAGGACATCACTCGTATCGGACAGCGACTCCTCGTGTCGGCAAGCAACACGCCGGCGACAGCGTCGGACAGCGAAACCAGTGAGATTCGGTTCCTCTCCTATCACAATTGTGCTCCTATCCCGTATTCCTGCCTCGAATCGAGCTTTCGATTTCCGGTCTACGACGGCAAGGTAAGGTATCAATCACGATTTTCTCCCGTGCTGGCAAAAACCCAGCCCCTCATGATTCCACGCCGTTCGGTTGAGGCGTGGAATTAAACAAATATATACCTACTTGGTTAGCGATAAGCCGATAACATTCAACTTTTAGTATGAAACTTTGTACGGCTCCTTGGTTCGTAATGGCTGGCACAAATACTTATTGATAATAATAACTAAATCAATCAATTATGGGGCTAGTAGATATGTAGCTAATCCTATTTTATAAGTGGGTTGTACTTCACATTAGTTTTAGGTAAATTATTTAGTAATTAGGTAAATAAAAATTATATGGTATAGGAATCCGCGGAATTGCTCATAAATGGTTCACATCCTACTTACACAGTAGAGAACATTTGGTTGAAATATAATTTTTTAACCACCAGAAAAGTGAAATTCAGAATATTAGATCAAATAACACTAAAGTCTAACTTTTTATCAGCTGCAGTAAAATGACGTTTTGTAGGTTGCCGTTTTTTTAAGAAAAGTGAGTGTATCATTCAATAAATGAATGATCAGTTTGGTTTTGTTTTTGAGATTCAATATTAAGTTGTAATGTATTTTTTTATTCTATTATTATTACTATAGTAGAGGATTGATCTTTTTAGTGTAAGTAAATGGAGTGTGATGTTCACTATTGTTAAATGGCGACCAAAGATCATAGATCAAAAGAAATGCGTCTTTATTTGCCGACGACATTTCCCTACTTACGTCATGCTACAATGAAAGTGAATGGAAAGCTATTCCCAATTCTAAACAAAACTGTAAACTGGCTTAATGATCATAACCTAGAAATTAACTATTAAAAAACAAAATTAATGTTGTTCCACCCATACCAAAAATCTCCTATCGAAATTAACCTGACATTTAATAAGGCTTATGTTTAAACGATTACCTATTTTAACACACAACACACCTAAACACACCTATTTTACTACAAATAAATTTAAAATGACTGCCAGAATAGATAAATGTCCACCAAACTGTGTTTGGATAAATGATCACCAAACTTCTTTTTATGTTTTGTGTACTTAAGTTTATGTTTTAAGTATTTTTTGTTGTTCTTACATGTTAAACCTAACACGAATGATAAAGGGGGCTTCGCTTCGCTCACCCCCTTCACCCTTCACCTAAGCTACCGCAGTGTTTTGCCCTGATATTTTTTGCAACTTTTGGTGTTCATTTATCCATTTAGGGTAGGAAAAAAATATTTTGGTAGTCATTATTTTTGTTGCCATTTAATAATATTGAACTTGAAACTGTAAATCATTTTAACCTAATTGGCCTAACAATAGATACACATATGGACTCGAAAATTCACATAACAAGGATTAGTGCTAAACTTTCAAAATTCGCCTATGCATTACGAGTAATAAAAACCACTACAGATCTAAAAGCTGCACTGAATGTATACCTACTACGCCTACGGGCATGCATGGTTAAACTATGGCATAATCCTATGGGGAAACAGTACAAATGCTTCTTCCATCTTTACTCTGCATAAACGTATAATCCGAATTTTGGTAAATATAGAGTCAACCGATAGTTATTGAACTCACTTTATAAAGCTTGAGCTCCTCACACTAACAAGCATTTACATTTTTGAAACTTGTAAGTTTGTCCGAAAATATCCCGATTTGTACAGACAAAGCGAGAAAATATACCTACCTACTAACTACTCTCTAAGACCCACCCGTAAATACAATCTAGTACTGCTCGCCTCCCGCCTGAATACAATCTAGTACTGCTCGCCTCCCGCCTGAATACAATCTAGTACTGCTCGCCTCCCGCCTGAAACTCCACTCATCTAGCCCATTGATAATGTCAATCAAAATATACAATAAATTACCCGAATATATGAAAACAGAAACAACCAACAATAAATTTATATAAACCTTTTAAAACTTATTAATATCAAAATGTTACTACACTTTCAATGAATATTTAGAAGATATATTTACAATACCTACCTAAAATACTACTACTACTGTACCTACCTATATACCAAATTAATAAAAACTCCACTAGAAAATAAACTTAAATAGTAGTTTATGCGACTGCTACATAATGGAGGGCATTAATACTCGAGAGTGGGTTTATGAAACGAGCCGAAGGCGAGTTTCATAATAATATCACTCGAGAGTTTTAATGCCTAATTATGTACAGTTACATACACTAGTTTATCTACACACATATCATAAGCTCTCTTTGATGTGTTCAGGAACCGCATGTTTGACCGGCTTTGTGGCTCTGCAGTTGTTTAGCTTGTTCTGTAGTACCAAGTTCACGCAGGCGGGCGTCGGCGTTCGAAATTTGAATGTCAGTACCAATTTCACCAATTGAGTGTTCAGTAAATGCAGCAAAAATACAAACCTAATGGCAAAAGTCAGTTTTGCGTGTGTGCCAGGGGTGAAAGACCTCTGTGAAACTGGTTTATTCCGCTCCTAGGCAGATTCGTCTGCTGGGAACCGGTTTCCAAGGCCTTAGCTTAGCAACACACTACCAAATTCGCGACTTTGCATGGCTATTTTATGACTTACTAAATGTCTGACCGAGCTCTTGTCGATGATTAAGAAAAGACAAAGATAGAAAGACAAAAAACGACCGTCTTGGGGATCGAACCGACAACCGGTAAAATCTGGAAAAATATCCTAAATTTTATAGGTCTTTCAGATAGGGATTATTTACTATCTGTGTAACATCGTTTCATGTCGTGAAAGTTGTTCAGGTTTATGTTTTCACCCCAATACTCATTTTCCGTTACACCCTGTCTGTCTGTCTGTCTGTCTGTACTGTAACTATGTGTACAAAGTGAAGTGCATTGATAAAGCATCAATGAAGTGCAGCTATTTACAAAATACTGCGCTCAAACAGGATTCAACTGGTTTGATGTTTTGGTTATACCCTGTCCGTTGTTAATTATCTTTTCTTTCTCATAACAAGGGAATGTTTTGGCGACACCTAAGTATTGTAGTTAGTTCTCCGACTGTAGCCTATAGAGTTGATTGAGGTAAAACAAAACTATTTCTAATAATCTAAAAATAATAATATCTTGTCAAACATTTGAGTTTTTTTTTATTCAGAGAAATCTCGCTCAATAAACAAAGAAAAGTATTCTGTATACCTGTTATTTGAGGGACATGCTTCATGTTTGACGTCGGCATATCAATACTGATCATTTATCAGATGAAGGTTATAATCATTCGACTCAATGACTCCAAGACAAAAAAAACTTTCCGTATAGGTTTCTAACGGTCATAATAAATACAAACAGATGCTCGAACAACATTACCCTCGTAGCGGACCGCTGACTGTTACTCAGACCGGACTGTACTTGCGTTGAAAATCGTACATGCATTTCCTTTTAATGTTACTGCTGTAATATTTGTGGGCATTAAATAATTATGAATTATTAACTAAATACTTATTTTGATAGCTAGGTACTCTAACTATCTAGCTAGACTCTCTACCGTCATGTTTTACCTTTAAGTCGTGGTTTAAATTCTTATAAGGAGTAGAAGCTTAGGACATAGTTAAACCTTCGATCATTAAAAGTTGTTTATATGTACATATTATATATGTGTATTTGGTGATAAGTACATTATAAGAATAAGAATAAGAATAATTTATTTATCAATTTAGGTTTTACATTATATGTTTGTTACTGTTACCTAAACTAGGCTTAAGACCTGTAAGATAGGCAACAGCTTCTGTACTATTGTTGACAAAATATTGAATTGGTGTACATACACATAACTGTTAGTAACCAAGATAATTACTCTTAAATAACAACAATAAACTAATAAAAAGAGACTAAAGGATCATCAAAAAGAAAAAGTTATAACTTTAAATTATACTTCTGGAATACATTGGTATAAGTGAGTAGTGTGGATGTATCGTTGCATCTAGATGTGTGCGCATGTGCATATGTAAGTGTGAGTGTGTGCGTATGTGTATGTGTGTGTATGTGTGTGTGTGTGAGCGTGTATGAATGTAAGTGCGAGGGTATATTTGTGTGTGTTTAGGGAGTGTGTGAGTGTATATATGATGTGTGTGTGTGTTTATGTGTGGTGTGTGAGGGTCTATGTGTGTTTGCTTATTTGTGGTTTAGGTGTTATATAAAGTAATGTTGATGTTACCCGACCACGTTCAAAAGTTCTTCGGTTTGATCGTAATCAAGTAACATCAGCCACTTCATAAGTGCATGTTTTAATTCATACCTATTTTTCGTATACATTTCTAATGCTTTACTTATTTTATTGTATAAATGGGGACCAAGAAAGCACATAAACCTATTAGCAAAAAATGTTTTTAACCTTACAGTTTCAAAAACCAAATCCTTACGACGGATTCCATCTAGATTTAATTTAGTCATTAAATTCAGCTCCTTATGCTTTTGAGAAATGGCTTGGGAAATGAAAAGCTGCCTAACGGTGAGCACCTGACAATCTTGGTATAGTTGTGTCGTTGGATAGAGGTATGGTAGGGAGAAGCTCACCTTCAGCACAGCTCTTTGGGCCCTTTCTAGTGGCAGGAATATAGATTTACACGCTCCACCCCATGTAGTTATACAGTATGTCAGTAAAGACTGGCACAGGGAGATATGTACAACATCTTTATAATAGGCGTGCTAGCTATATGTCTTATGTTTTTAAACAATGCGATCAGTCTACGAATGCGTTGGGTTTGCAGTTTAATGTGTAGCTTAAAAGAGAGGTGATCATCTATAATAATACCTAGATATTTGATGTGTGAAACCCTTTCAAGTTTTGAGCAGTCGCAATAGTTTGTCACATTTTGTAGGTGCTGCGAGTTAGACGGACAATCCATATGCACTTTTATATCCCTAGACTCAAATGACACTTTTGTATTACGTATACTAAATGCTAGATATTTGGTTTTGTCAGAATTTTGCGTCAGCAGATTATTTCTAAGCCAATCATTGATTTTGTCAAAACCTATCTGAGCCGATTGAAACACTTTGTCCCAGGTTGCCTCGCGAAATAATAATGCTGTGTCATCTGCAAATGTTATAATTTTGCCATTCTTGAGGGATGATTGACACAAGTCATTTATATATACAAGAAACAGCGTCGGTCCGAGAATGCTTCCTTGTGGAACTCCATAGTTAATCGGTAAGGGATCACTAACATACTCGCCAATTTTAACACTCTGTGTTCTCTCACTGAGGTAACTTGTGAAGAGTTTAAGTGGCAGACCTCGGACACCCATGTGCTCAAGCTTGTCTAGTAGTAGCGGGACCGAAACGGTATCGAAGGCTTTGGCCAAATCCAGGAATATTGTTAGACATTTTTTTCCTGTATCTAAGCCATCTACTATGTAGTTTGTGAGTTGTGACACCGCATCGGTCGTGCTCTTTCCTGTCCTGAAGCCAAATTGGTTTTCTGATATTAGTATATTTTTCTCAAGGAAATCTATCAACGATCTATTTATTATACGCTCAAGAACTTTAGATAAAATAGGCAGAATTGAGATGGGTCTATAGTTATTTACAACTGTTTTCTCACCGCTCTTATGAATTGGGATTATAACTGATTTTTTAAAAGCTGCGGGAAATATTCCTGTTGTTATAGAGAGATTGCATACATGGGAGATAGGAAGAGCCAGCAAAAGTTTATTGTCCTTTATAATTCGCGTAGAGATTCCATCCCAACCACTTGAAGTATCAATTTTTAAGGAGTTTATTATTTTGATGATGTCAGCCTCATCTACCTTCCGGATGAACAATGATTGACATACACTCCCAGTAATTATGTTTTTAGATTGTGAGCTTAGTGGTTTGATTTTCTGTGCAAGGTCTCTACCTATGTTTGCAAAATAACTATTTACCTTGTTGACAGACTGTTTCGGAACATCAGACGGCACCAGAAGATCAGTAGACGGTGGATCTTTTATTTTAAAGTTGGTTATTTGACTAATAACTTGCCATGTTTTTTTAATGTTTGATTTAGCCTTTTCCAGTTCATTTCGCTCAAGTTGTCGTTTAGCTATTTTTAATAAGTGATTGCAAAAATTTCTGTAGCGAATGTATGTTGTCTTTAATATATTATTGTCTGGATTTTTCCTTAGTTTCAGATGCATTTTATCTCTGTTTCGCTTACACCGCAAAAGCCCAGGTGTAATCCAAGGTTTGATAATTATTTTTCGCCTCGAAACAATCTGTTGAGCGGTATGATTCTTAACAATATTGGAGGTTATGTTAATAAATTGGTTCGTAGCCTCATTACAGTCATTAGATTGAAGAACTATACTATAATCTTGTTTTTTAATTTCTTCATAGATGGACTTATAGTCAACTTTTGATATTGTTTTAGGAGGTTTATTTAGACAGTTATCAGTTTCCAGACAAAAGAAGGGTAGTGCATAGTGATCTGTTAATGAATGTTTAATGACATATGTGTTGGCTAGAAGCTTTGACTTTAGCAATACATGGTCAAGGCAGTTATTGTTTCTTGTCGCCAGAGTATGAGCCGGAAGTAGACCATGAGAAGATGTCAAGTCCAGGTAATCTGACAAGTGAGAATCAGTTGAGTCTGGTTTAATATCAATGTTTATGTCGCCAACTAATATTATGTTATTTGAATTTGGTATAGAATTCAGAAGCGAGTTCAGTGAATTTAAGAATTTGTCTATCTTTTTATAAGAGGGTGATCTGTAAATAGATATAACTGTAGTGGTTTTATTCACTACTGTAACTAGGCAATTTGCATCTGAGAATGTAGGTTCATGAGTGTTAGATTCAATATTGTTTTTTATGTAAACTACCACTCCATCATTTTGAATCGGATTATGCGAGGTTTTTGTCGAACTATAGTTACTGATGGACGGATTATATACTTACTCAAACTATATATTCAAATTATTTTTATACTAATGGTTCTGTGAGACCAGCGGACCTCGGGTTCAGACTAGGAGCTGTCTCTGGAACAAACTCCCCAGCGCCATCAGAGACAGTCCGTCAATTCACACTTGACATACTCTGAAATTTAATTTATTAATTAAATTAATATTATGGTTACGTTACAGACACACGTTATTTTAACGTCCTTAATTAAAAGCCCAGCTGCTGGTAACACACTGTATACAATATAAATACACTTAAGTACACATAAAAATATTTTAAGTGTTTTTAAGTTTATGTTTTAAGTATTTTTGTTGTTCTTACATGTTCAACCTAACACGAAGGATAAAAGGGGCTTCGCTTCGCTTATCTGGGGGCAGGGCAGTGCCCCCGCCAAGAAGAGCGCGAAGCACTGGAGCACTACCCACCTTTTCTCGTAACGCTTCGTCGTTATTTTGAACTCTCAGAACTTGGGTTTGGATTATACCAGATCGACGAAATTCTTGGGATATGATTTCAATATTAGACACATTAAACCCAAAAAGCTTCAGGTGCATAGCTCTTATACTTTAGATTGTATTACTATCTAAAAAACCCCGATTTCATCACTGACTTACTCATTCACTGTTGATCAACAAAACTTTTAGGGTACTTTCTGAAGTCCTAAAAAGCTGAAATTTGGTATGTAGGCTAGTATTAGCACACAAACAACCGCAAAATCTTAAAACTTGGAATTTCCACCCCTCAACCCCCTACACTAGGGGATGAATGTTACTCGCTCTTTGTACACTTCCCTTATCAATATGCATCCCGGATCTTATGCAACTTACAAAAAGAAATGAAATCCCACCAAAACAATTTCATGTAAAAAATGTAGCTAAGAAGAGGGAAACAAAAAGTTATATACACACTATGATTATGCTAGTCCTGTGAAATGCCTTCTTCTGAGAAAATGGATGATTTAGGGTATTTCTTTGACCACTTGTCCATTTGTCGAACCAGCAGGAATCGGAAAACTGTTCGAACCAGTGGGAAAAGAACTTAGGCTAGTTGGATAGATGAACTCTTTTAGAGCAGCGCTACATACAAATCAAAACAAGCCAAAATCTAGCAGTGCAGTTATGCATAATTAATGTGATCAAAAACTTAAATTCTATTACTAGGTCCACTTGCGCCAACTTCAAAATTATCAAGTTATAACATTAGTACCAGGTTAAGAAGTTGCGCAAGTAGAACTAACTTACTAAAAGTAATCCATCCAGAACATAACCTACAAACTCCGCGCGCGACACTAAGCGAAAATTCCCGCCCAAAAATGTTATGACTGGCCGTACGAGAACGGGTGACGCGATGTTTTCTAAAACCGGGAGGCCTGGGCGGAGCTCAAACAGCCTGTACTCTATGGTTTCCTGCAGTGACCTGACGCCCGGCAGCCTGGACGTGTGGGTGGACCTGCCCGATGAGATCAAGTATGACCCCGCGCTGGCACCATTCAGAAACCAGTATGAACATCATCATGGTAAGTTTCGCTTGTCCGAATGCTTTGATCGGACCACGAGAATTTTATTTTATGTAGATTTGATTTTGGAATCATTAGAAAAACTATCATTTTCTTCTACCACGTGGTCCTACCAATCGTTTTCTTTTGTTTTCTTGTTAGTTCAATTAAGGACTGGGCCACACGACGATAAGGTATCAACAATAAAAATGATCATTTAGACGACGCGTTCCAAGAAAGCGATGAGTTTGCGATTCATTGCGGAGTATTTTATAGGTCACTCACTTTTTGTATACTTTCATGGTTAGTACCCGATCAGGCAATGAACTTGTCGCAGTAATAAGAATCAAAATATGCGAAGTAGGCCAGAAAATACGCCACTGTTCTCTATGGTCTATCGACGCAGTTTTTGCAGCCCAAAAAGTCCACTCTGTGGGCGAAGTCGCTATTCAATGTGTAACTAATAACAATGGGATGTATTGTGATTTATCTGATAGTATATTGACTTTATTTCTTTCTTTTAAATCTTAATTGTACACTAGGACTACCTCTCTATAAATATTTTTTCCTTTCCTCACAGGTTAGCTGTAAGAGATTTCTTTTTAGAAATAAGCTCACCTTTGCATATTGTTCGTTGTATTTTTTCCATTGTGTTTTCTGTGCAATAAAGAATTATTATTATTATTATTATAACTAAGTTCTTTAATGGGCATGATCTGATGACCCGTTTAATCTTTGCCGAATTCAACTAAAGGCTCCTCGGTGGGAACATTATTGGTGTACATTTATTTGCTGTCCTCCTCAGGAAAACTGGACCTTCAAAGCCCGCCCAGCCGCGACGGGGACAAGTCGATCTTCCAGAAGCGAATTCCGGAGCTCGTTCCCATCGGCGAGACTACTGAGCCTTGTGAGACCCCGACCAAGGAGGCTGGCAGCAGGTACTTACGTTAATACACGCCTTTTCCAGTGTGGCCTGACAAAAGTGCAGTTCTGTAGCCAGCTAGTCAATAGTAGGAGTATTGAAGATGTCCTAACGATGTTTTCCACAACGGTGTTATTTCTAAATTTAGTATAATATACGATAATTTATCCATTCGGCAGAGCACCAGCCAGATGCACGGATGCCATCGTCGCCATAGCGGGTAGGCAGGGGATGCGGGAGGCTCAGGACCGGAGTGGATGGCGTGGTGAAGAAGAGGCCTATACCCAGCAGGGGGTGAATGTTGGCTGATCGATGATGATGATGATGATGGTGATGATACGATAATTTACCTAACTCATTGGTAATATTGGAATTGAACCCGCATCTCCTGTATGATAAGCGAGCGTGTAACTGGGTCGGCTTCTTCGCTAGAGTTTTTACCTTTAGTTACTACATATTTTTTGCCCGCAGATTAAAGCACCATTTGAATAATGAAGAACAAACAAAAATACGGTCAGCGAGACAAAAACGGGTGAGTAATTAGTCTAATTTATCGAACTCTATATAATGCGCGGCGTATAAGGTGGACGAAAATGGCGGCTTCTGCGCAGGTATTAAAATCGATTATTTTAAATACATTTTACCCTGCGCAGACGCCGCCATTTTCGTCCAACTTATGCGCCGGGTACTGTACTTTTATTATGACTAGAAAGCACAAAACATATAAAACACGACTAGTTAAAACAGCACTTTCTTGTAACACATTATCATCCACGGCGGCAAACTTTTTCAAAAAGTGTTCATGAGTTATGTAGGAGCCCTTGAGTCCGTGTGGTTCATAACATAACATAGCGTCACGCCTTTTCCCATACGGTGTGGCAGAGGCACAATTGTGCCCACTTTGAGCCAGTTATTCTATATTCCATTTTGTGTGACAGGGGTCTAGCCCATCGCCGCAGCTATGAAGGTTTCCTCACGATGTTTTCCATCATCGTTAGAACGTCTGTATAATGTACTTAAGATAAATAAATTGTCTCATGGGTACATGGTCAGGAATCGAACCTGCATCTCCTGTGTGAGAAGCAAGCGTGGAACCCATTAGACCACGGAGCTCTTATGTGGTTCATCGATGAAATATAAGTAACCCGTAAATTATTTTATCTACACACGTATCATAAACCCTCTTTACTGCGTACAAAAACCGCACGTTACGATCAGCATAATGTTAAACTACTTGGTAAAAACTCACTTCTTATCTGAAAAATTACACATTATGACCACAATGTGTAATTTTTCTACACATTATGACATTCAAATTTCGAACGCCGACGCCCGCCTCGTGCCGCCCCTAGTTTGTCTGTGAAGTTGGTACTGACATTCAAATTTTGAACGCCGACGCCGGAAGTTGGTCCTACAGAACAAGCTAAACAACTGCAGAGCCACAATGCCGGTCAAACATGCGGTTCCTGAACACATCAAAGAGAGCTTATGATATGTGTGTAGATAAACTAGTGTATGTAACTGTACATAATTAGGCATAAAAACTCTCGAGTGATATTATTATGAAACTCCTTCGAACGGCGCGTGACCAGGTCATGTTGCACAATAAGGAGGAGATTTATCTCCAAAAATGGGCCGATGACGAGATAGCAATTTAAAGCAATATTACATGAATTAAATAAGGTTTTCTTCTAACTACGCTGCAATTCTATCATAACTGTAATAATAATGATAATACCTTGGATACTATTTACACACATTGATCTGACCCCAAACTAGGATTCCCTGTATCTTGGGTACTAGACAACGAACGATACACATACTTATATAGATAAATATTATACTTAGATATATAAACAACCATGAGTAGGGTACAAACATCCGTTCTCATCAGACCTATATTTGCCCCCACCGGGACTCGAACCCGGGACCCTTGGCTTTGTAGGCAGGGTCACTGCCGACTCTGCCATTCAGGTCGTCTAACTGCACTACGTTTGTCCAACATATATCCAGCACAAAGCGGCATTTTGTTGCTGAAGAGCAGAAAAAATTTTTAGAAATCCTTTACTGCACCGTTTTTTAGGGTTCCGTACCCGAAGGGTTCCAAACGGGACCCTATTACTAAGACTCTGCTGTCCGTCCGTCCGTCCGTCCGTCCGTCTGTCACCAGGCTGTATCTCAAGAACCTAGCTAGCTAGAGAGTTGAAATTTTCACAGATTATGTATTTATGTTGCCGCTATAACAACAAATACTAAAAAACAGGATAAAAGAAATATTTAAGGGGGCTCCCATACAACAATTCTTTCAATACCACATACAAACTTATGGATGCACCTGGTTACGTACATGGAGTGTGAAAGTAACCGCACCAATAACTTTGTAAACAATATTTTGCTGGGTAAAATCCAAACTATTCACTCCACACCATCGCTTCCATTGAACGGTGGTACGGAACCCTTCGTGCGCGATTTAGACTCGCACTTGACCGGTTTTTTTTTATACGCGCAACCAAAGAAGTGCCACTTGTCAAGTTACTAAAAGTAAAACCCTAAGTTTACAAAGCATCCGGTTGACAGCCGTATAGAGTTACAGATCAGATAACTAAATCTGGCACGTTCACAGTAGGTACTCACACTAACGCAATTTCACTATACAATAGTTTAAAAATTAATGATTTTATATAGGTAAACAATCACAATAAGGCGCGTCGATTGACACGTGACACTGTGCCGGTCGACTATGTTAGTCATATTTCCACGTAATGTTAAGATAAGTTGACGACCGTCACAGATAAGGTATATTTATATTCATCACGTAGTTTTGTAGTAAGTTGTGTATAAGCTTAGTATTAACTATAATAAATTAGTCTAGTATTTGCGCGCATCTCAAGCCTTTTAATTAATTTAGCCGCTCTCCTTATAATTGCCTCTGGCAAAACACGAATGCTAAAAGATCACTCTATATTTATAAGCAGTAGTAAAAGCAAAACAATATCTGTTTTCTTCATACTCATAAGTTTGAACGCGCGCGAGCGTAACCGACATACTATTCTCGATGCACATGCAGTGCAACGTCACTCCGCGCGCTTCTTCACAGACACTACACAAGCGCAACGTGTATATGTGTTGAACGTGCCAGCTTTAGTTAACCGATATGTATGTCGCAGTTGGTTGGTTAAATCAGACACTTAACTAACTCTCTAGACCGTTAATTAAATTTGTTTTGATTTAATTAAAGCATCGTCGAAAACGTTTAAAAATCTGTCTTACAGAATGCCGGCGTGTTGGAAAACAAAATGGCGTCACGACAACAGCTGATTTGCACAGCTTATATCAGGGCAAAACATTGTGGTAAAGTCGGGTCAAGATAATAGGTGACATGACAGCATCTCTGTCACTGACGTAATAGAGTTGAATTTAGTTTGGCCCAGTGCACCTATTATCTTGACCCGACTTTAGCTTAGGTGAAGGGTAAAGGATAAGGGTAAGGGTGAGCGAACCGAAGCCCCCTTTATCCTTCGTGTTAGGTTGAACAAGTAAGAACAACAAAAAATACTTAAAACATAAACTTATGTACAATCGAACCAACTGAATCATGACCCATTTGCCTGATAATTCGTTTGAAACTTTCAAACTTGTAAGATCTATCGTAATGTCAGTGTCTAATCAAATGATAACAAGTTCGTTACCAAGGAAATAAACCTTCAAGCTAATTTCGACCTACTTGCATTTAAGGGGTTTAGCAAAATAAGCTTATGGTGGGTCATGATTCAGATGGTTCGATAGTACACATAAAAAAAATTGTTTGTCTCTTGTCTGACGGAATTTTTGTGACTTGGTTAAACGTCGGCATTTAATTAACGGTCTAGAGAGTTAGTTGAGTGTCTGATTTAACCAACTAACTGCGACATTTACACATTTTGCGCATGTTTGCGTGTGAAGTGATGTGTATGCTTAGACTTAAAAATACTGGCCATAAATAATTAAATTTAAAAAAGGCGGAAAAGTAAACATAAATTTGCAAAACTTCAGCTACTTTTTTACACTACTTTTATTTATAACCTACTTTCCTTGCAGTAGTTGAAAGAAAAGCAGATTATGCACCTCGCATTAGGTAATGCATTTATAACTCCCTCGTGCCTTTTAGAGCCACCGCTGGCGCTCGGGCTCCAAATAGGCGCTTGGTGCTGTAATAAACTAATGTCTGCTTGGTGCAACAGTCTAGTTCAAATTAATCAAAAAAAAAATGAGACATAAGAACAGACTTCATTTACCATATTCAAGGTTAAAACTACACTCTGCCAGTCCATATATTATGGCAATAAAAGTTTATAATAAACTACCGAAATCATTGACAAATGAAACAAAAGATAGCATTTGCTTTAAAAAACTAAAACTAATGTTAATAAATAAAAGCTACTATACGTTATTAGATTATTTAAGTGATAGCCTACAAAAATAAATTAGCTGCCTTCTCCCTCCCTGTGTTGCTGTGCCCGTAAGGGTGCATAATGTGAGACAATTTATTATTATTATTAAGACCAAATGTACCATTTTTTTATTTTTTTTTATTTAGCCATTAAGGTGTCCCACTGCTGGGCAAAGGCCTTCCCCTCTTTCGTCCACACTGCCCTGGTCTGTGCCACCTCCGGCCACCCCGGCAAAAACTTGTCGAGGTCGTCCCGCCATCTCCGTTTAGGCCTGCCTCTACGCCGGCATCCGTCCTGTGGCACCCAGTCAGTGGCGATTTTCGCCCATCTTTCTGTACATGCACCATTATGGAATGCAAATAAACTATTGAGTACTGAGCATTGAGTCTACTGTTATATATCACAGGTAGCCCAAATCCTCCGCATCGTGAAGCTAACAGCGCTGGTAGCGGGCTGGATGCTGCTCACTGCCGCTCTGCTGCTGAACAGAGAGAAGAGTGACGTCATACTACATACTGCTGTCAAGGGGGGAGAGATCAAAGGTGAGCCTGTTTAACATTACCACCCTGTGTTTTTGCCACCTGATATGTGAAAAGACACGACAATTTTACGATAAGTTCCCTTTCTTGCCGCATACCAGCAGACAGTCGAACTACTGAGTCCTAGATTTTAGCCGTCCTCCTGGTTCGACTCTAAAGGACATATTTAAGTTCAAGTTCAAGTTAATAATAGCACAAAAATTGAGACTTAATGAACGTCATAATTCGTCATAATTTACTAATCACTTGGCTTTCACTTGAATTACATTTTTATTAGCTAGGTAGGTAAAGGTCGTAGTGGAAAAGGCAGCTGAATTGAAGTGGGACTGGGCAGGCCACGTATGTATGCAACCGGACCGAAGGGCCGAATAACAACTCTCTGGATCCCAGACGCGAAACGGGGACGTGGTCGACCCAGGAAGTGTTGGAGTGACGAATTGAGGTACCAAGACAACAACTGGTGGGAGGTAGCCCAAGGGCATGAAGAGTCGAGGAGGGGAACAGAGGCCTTTGCCCAGCAGTGGGATGATGTAGGCTAATAATAACAATAATTATAGTTAGGTAGATAGTCGTCATGAATGGTATAATTTTTCAGAATACGCACTGCTCCCGAGCGATGGACGCGTTTCACTACTGGTCAAGTTGACTGGGCCGTTTGCCGGGCCCAGTAGAAACGCATCAAAGGATGGTGACAGCTTGCAGCTGTGGCTGCATCGGCGGTGGTACAGCAACGATAGTCGGAGGATTGAACAGGTGACTATACAATGACCCATTGAGCTCGATGGGCAGTGGACTCTTATTCATATCTCCAGAGGATAATGTCCTGGGCCACAGATATGCAAACATGTTTTTTGGGATTAATTTTCTTGACTCTGGATTCGAAGCTCGAATGAGACGACATAGGACTTTGGTTCATGCACAAAGTAATAAATCTATGCAATGCCTAGGCACTGTATAGAATGACTGACCTCTTTAGTCAGTATGTAAAATAATATTTCAAATGATATTTTGCCTAGGAAATGATGGATTACACATATTGCCTAGGAAATGTATAGAATGCCTAGGAGGCTTTCTTTACAATAACGAACCCAGGCCAGTGAATGCCTGAAATGATCATTAGTAGGTTGAATTTCTTTAAATTACAGATACAAAATTATGACATAATGAAGATTACCTATTTTTCCAACAAAAAAGAATCTATAACTTTTATCTTTATTTTACTGGATTTTGACGGCAATTTATGTTTTTTTACTCTTCGCTTCGCTCACACCCTTTAGCCTGCACCTACCTTGACCCACCACTTAGCCGTGATAATATTTGATTTGCAATGCAGTATGTTCAGTCATTAATCTATAAAAAACCGAATTTCATACATACCTATAACGATTTCAGCATCGTATAGAATGCAATAAAGTCTGAAATAATACATATTTTCTACACTGACTGCCCATTTGAGGCATTCTATAAATTACATACAGAAATAAAATTATTTAAGACATTGACTTATTTCTGTATAGAGGGCCTAAAAAGGGCATTTTAGGCTCTCTATACATAAAGTTCATACATTGCCGTTGACATATATAAATAAAAAGGCTATATAATCGGTTTTATTTTTATTACGGAGAATTAATAGAATCGCAGCAAACACCAAAGTACGACTGCGTGGTTCTACTGGTCGAACCATCAGGACATTTTTCCAGCAGGTACTATAAGTCGAACCACCAGGTCCCAAGGAGCAAACAGGAGATGTTTTCGTCCACTTTGCCGTCTTCTGCACAGGCCGTATTCATACTTTGCTAGAATAATAAATTACCATTTGCTGAGGATGAATGGTGAATGGATCATAAAGTCTCTGAGCACGATCGTCTGCATAAGGTCTTGTTCTACGATTTTATAGGGTCGTAAATAATACAATAGTTTCATTGTACCGTGTGTTGACAATTAACATGCATACATATGGTTTAGATTTCATTCTTAGGTCAGACCAGGGGTCGGAGTCGAGACCGTATGCTATGCTTGCCAAGGCTAGCCCAATACCTGCAGGCAATAATATTTTCATTACTCATACTCTGAAAGGGGGTCATTGTTCATCCAGGCACCGTGCTGAAAGTGGTACATGCCTGCTCTAAAGCAGAAAAGTATTAAAATATATATATATGCATCGTCTGCTCTAAAGCAGAAAAGTATTAAAATATATATATATGCATCGTAGTTTATATTGAACAACGCAACGGTAGTAACCTATACAGCCATAAAACGATTAATTCTTCATTTATTAGTTTTGTTGACATTTAAATTCTTTTTGATGTTTATAATTAATATAATGTACTTTATGTATTTATTAGTGGTATTTATTAAACTGGCGGGAAACCTTAAATAAAAAAGTGCATTTTTTTCTATGGAAGTTCCATTAGACTGTGTTTGTGATATTTGAAATTGAGTTTAATATAACAAAATGAGTTCTAGCGGTTCTGAAATTGAATTAACACCTGATTTTATAAGAGAAGAGGCTCAAGCTGTCGCAGAAAACCTTTTGCCAACGATATCTAAGGAACGATATATGAAATCGTATAATGATTTCATAAAATGGCAGGCCGAGAAAATGGTGAAATCTCTATCGGAAAGTGTTTTCCTTACGTATTTCAGTGAACTATCAAGGAACTTCAGCTTCCTTGATAGTTCACTGAAATGGAACTTTAACTTTATGGAGCATATTTTCTGTGCTGAGATCGGTAATAAATACAAAACACGACGTCTATATAAAAAACTACACCAAGCTCATATCATTTTTGAAAAGTCAATCGGATGGATTTAAATGCAAAAAGTCGAAGGTTTTTACTGCCAAAGAAATAGAAACCTTCTTAAATCAAGCCCCCGATGAAATATATTTGGCAACAAAGGTGAGAGAAAGATTACAACTATAGTTAACTTGACGTATGTACCCCACATAACGTAATCTAATTGAATTTGGGCTCGTCGTAGTATTTTTGTCGTAAGGTATATTTAATGTTATCGTATTTTTTTGCAGGTTGCACACATTTTGGGCATCAGCGGCGCCTGTAGGTGCATCGAGCTTACAAATCTCACCATAGAAAACATGGAAAAACACGGCCAATTACACTTAATAAAACTTCCAAATACCAAAACAAAGATTGACAGAACATTTGTGGTGCGTGAAGAATTCGCTCTGGTGGTGGAAAAATACCAACAACTCCGGCCCGATAATTTGCAAACCAACCGTTATTTTCTGAACTACCAACGAGGTAGATGTGTGAGGCAAGTAATTGGAAGAAATAAAATTTCAGGCATGCCTAAAGAAATCGCAACGTATCTAAACCTGCCAAATCCGGATTTGTATACTGGCCACTGCTTTCGGCGAACGTCCGCTACACTTTTAGCAGACTTGACTATGCTGAAACGACACGGGGGGTGGGTATCAAGCGCCACTGTTGAAGGCTATATCGAGGACTCCGTCGAAAACAAGTCGAAGATATCTACTCAACTTCACCTCAGCCGGGAACCTCTAAAGACAATTACGAGGAACAAGAAGAGCCAAATAATTTTACGAACGAAATAATGCCTTCTCCAACATTTACAGCCCAGCCTCCTATGAATGATATTCAAATATCACAACAAGTATCAAATATATATATGCCTGGAGAAAATATTTCTCTAACGCTCAATAACTGTACAAACGTTAATATTAATTTCAAGTGAATTTGTTTTTTTATTAAAATAATTTTGATTTCAAGTGACTTTGTTTTTTAATAAAATAATTTTGATTTTAACTGGCTTGTGTTTACTTTCCTCGTATTCGTAATGAAAAGTAGATTGTTTTACCCGGGTGATAGCACCCATTTCTGCCTCGAACTATTGGCGCTCGAACGAACATCTCGGCAGGAATGGGTGCCTTTCAGCCCTCGGTTAACAATCTACTATTTCACACGTTTCATTCGCAAAATTAAGTTTTGCTCCACGACGAGAGGGAGCAAAATGCTACTTTTCTGTTCAAGCTACTTTTTAAATTTATTCATTGCCGTGTAGCATTCACGCAATGTGCCAATGGAACACAGATCTTAAGAAAATTATCGATTGTAATTTCATCGTAGTCGATTAAAAACGAACATGTTTCAAGTTTTAACTTTAACGTTTTTTATATGACAAATTATGATTTTTTCGTATTGTTTTAAAAAATTCCATCATAGAATCCTTCCCTTCACTCTGGATTCAATGTAACGTTATGTAATTTTATTTTAGTTGGTAACTAATACTTCAGAGGTAGTCCCATACAAATTTTATCTAAATTTATTCAGCGCTTTTTGAAAAAATCAACAAATACAAAAAAAAAACACAGATGACGTTTTAGTTTGTGGTTCCGTCCGGCAAAAGTTTTGATGAGGACTTTTCATGAATTCTCCAAAGAGTAAAAAATGTCTTCCCGTAATTCTCCTTCTCCCACAGGGCTCCAATGTAGAAAAAGGGCAAACAGATGACGTTAACAATGTGTATTTAAATATCAACAGGAATAAATAATTTATAAATTTTACTGACATTGGTCGTCTTAAACGCAATCTAGCGGACTTTGAAAAAAACCTGCTCCTAAAGTAGGTATCCCATTAAACATTTCCCGGGCTTGTGGCTTTCCGGAGTACAGAAATCTTGACAAGTGTGTAAATCAAGCATTAGCATTATTTTTTCAGAACTCTACATCCTGGTCGATCAACCTGCAGCCTCCAGAAGTAATCGATTTTTCTCCGAGTGTGACAGAGGAGAGGATCCTCATTTTAAGGCAGGGGAACGGTGCGGCGTTCCAGAAGACAGAGCGAGAAGAAGAGCAGTACGAGAGGGAGAGGGAAAATAGAGATGATGTGGGGGGTAGGAATGGTAAGATGACAGAAGAGTTACGCCCGTATTTATAAACCGCTCTCAGCTCTGACGTGGCAAAACCGTTATTGTGACATACGTAGTATCCTAATATACGTATGACATCCTAATTGATAAATAAAGCATAGAGACCATAGCTTATGAGCAGAGATCGGATATCGAAATGACGATTGCTAAGTTTATGTAAATATTATCAATAATAATAATAAAATAAATAAAATAATATAAATAAAAATATTTGATTGATTGATATTCGGATGCATATTTACGTAAAGATAACTTTTGGCTATAAAATTATGGAAGCCGCTTCTTATATATATATTTTTTAAATAAATCTCGCGATGCCGGGAAATCCGGGAATTTTTAACGCCTATGCATCTATATGCAAGAAAGAAAAGTAACATAATTTCACTAATCACAATATGTTTTAATAACTTGTTTTACTAGATACATGAATTATTCTAAATATAGTCTGTTAGCTTATCCTGACGTTGCTTGTCATGCCAGTTTAGTAACTATCTACTTTAGAATATAAGAAAGGCAAATATACATCCGATTATATAGTGAGAAAAACAAAATTTGTTGATTCTGGGAAGCGCAGGATTTTTATCCTCGATACCCAAGTATCCATTTCATATTATCCAACACCTGAACGTAGGTAAGTGAACATCCGATTCTAGAATCGGAACACTAAATTTTATTTAATCTGTCATCTGTCTGGTAATCTGTCAAACAGGACCTCCTAGTACGGATACCAGTCTCTCTCACATAGATAAGACAAAATGCATAGCACCCAAGTTAAACTATGTTATACCATGTAACAACAGAAGAGAGAGAGAGAGAGAGAGAGAGAGAGAGAGAGAGAACAAAATAAACTTTTTGTATTTTGTATTGATCCCGAAATCGCGGGGTTTTCAATACAAAAGTGCATTCCATAAAAGCCAACACCTCAACATTAGGTAAATATGCATCCGCTTATCCGATCTCTGCTTATGAGCATAGAGAACGGATCATTAGGTCGCCAGATGAAACGGTAGGTTTTTTTCTATTGTTGGAGGGGAAAAAATGGCGTCAGACCTTGCTATGTCCGGGACCCTACACATCGTTCATCCGACCATCAGCTCGTCTAGTATACAGGACTAGAAAAAGAGATGGAAGATTTTATGAGTGACGAATATTCCCTAAGTATTTCTGGCGATGATAGCATATAGCTCCATTTTTATCATTATAAATAAAATCAGTGAAATAAAAAGGTGATCAAATTCAACCGTCATTTTGTCGTGGACGTTTTTGGTAACTATTGACATTGATTACATCACTAAAATAGTGCCATCCCACTTGACTTGAACAGTACTTACATAGACAATTACATACTAATCTGTCTACGCGGTGGTTACGTCGTTTCGCTTCCTTCGAAAGGCCGAAGCGAAACGACGCAACTTCAATCGATGTCGAGTCAGTTTGCAGCTATACAAGCTGACATTTAATTAGCTGACCATATCTACGGGATTGAAAGAACCCGTCATTATAAACAACTTAACCCAAGAAACATATGGTCGCAAACGAAAAAAAAATTGGGTTCCCCATAGTACCTTGTAAACAGCTGATCGGGTCAATGTACTGAGGGACAAATAATTTTTCCATTTGCGACCATACGTTCCTTGGGGAAAGTCGTTTATAATGATGGGTACTGTCATTCCCCAAAGTATGGTCAGCTATTTAAATGTCACCTTGTATTGCCTAATTCGCTCAGGGGCCTAATTCTGTGCTGGAGATAGAATCGCAATCGCATCGCGACCGCTCCGGAGGGCGCAAAATGCCGTATTTGACAGTCAGTCTCCAAACAAAATAGGCGCCGCCGACAAGCCAAATACGGCATTTGCGCTCTTCGAAGCGGTCGCGATGCACTCTCCGGTACAGAATGGTCCCCCAGATTGTTGTTCTGATTGTACATACATCTGAATCAAACTGATCCAGCATAACTCAACAGCAACAGGAAAACAGCTCAACTATTCCGGTTTCTAGAAAAACCTGTGCCCCTTGGCTATAAGGCCTACAACACACATTACCGAATCCCACTCTTTTGATGACTTGAAAGCTGGATCAGTCTGACTGGGCACGTTAACCGGTCGCACACTGTCCATACTGACATGTTGATGAAACTCAACTGAATATCGTCATGACTTTTCATACAAGGTGTCAGATACGCCACTGAAATCATAAATCTGGCAGGCTATCACCCAAGAAACTCCTTCATCTTTGGTTGAAAAGATGACGAAATTGTTGTCTATCTGCAGACACCACTGTTACGCTTCGGATGCACACCACCAGCGACACAGTGCCTCTCACCATCACCTACCAAAGCAGCCCCTTGGAGGAGCAAGATGGCGTCCTATACGCGGCGCTACTTCTGTGTGTGCTGTACGCGCTTATTATATTTGAGGTATGTATAACGAACAAGTATTTGAAATTTCGAACATAGAGCGCGCTAGAAGTGTAAATGAAATTGTCGTTTTTTTAATTTAGAACATGAATGAATGCACAGTCATAAAACATCGGGCATCCACGTTACAAGGCCGTAAATGTGTTACCTTTGCCTAAAAAAAGCATACGAAATAAATACCTACTACCATTAGCGGAAAAACAATTAAATAATGAATGTTGAAAAAAATTGTACACAAGAATTCCAGGGAATACAAAAGCTCACGACAATTTCATGTCCTGGAGAATTGAAAAAGTTTTTTTTATATATTTATTTCCTTGCATTTTTTTTAGAAAAGCATTATATACGCCTTGGCAGACATCGCAATAGCCCGCCACGGCAGTAATGTACTATAGTAGATTTTCTACGAGTTTGCAAAGGCTTTTATTTATGAACCGAGAAGTTTACGGCACGAGCAGAAGGCGTGGGTCGTAGCGAGGTTCGTAAAGAGGCCTTTTCGAACGAGATAGGAATATAATTTTTTCGCCTGAGATCCCAAAATCAAGCGGCGAAGTTGCTATTTTGAGGTCAAAATGCGGAAAATACATAAACAGGCCTCTGGCCCCACACTAAGGGCGACTAGCTGGAAGGCGAAATAAGACTTAAACTCGAGTAAACTTTGACATCTCCATACAAATTTATATGTTATTATACAGTTTAACTAAGACACCCTGTACCAGGTAATTGTAAGCACGACCAACTGGACCTTTGTTCTGAAAAAGATGGGAAATTTAAGGCTTCGGCATACCGCAGGCGGGACAGGGGGGCGATGTTTTCAATGTTGTCAAATGTATGGTCAAATGGCCGCCACTGACAGAACAGGGCGATACATAACCAGGGTCCAGATCTCCAGTCATTAAGTGAAAGGAACTCTACCCTACAGATAGTAAATCGCACGATCGCCGCGCTGCTCTCGTCATCCCTTAGCGTGGCGGTACTAGCCTGCGCGGGCGCACGCCCCACGCTGCCCGAGCTGGTCTCCTGGCTGGACGTGGAGACGCTGCTGCTGCTGCTCAGCATGATGCTGCTGGTCGCCATCCTAGCCGACACGGGCGTGTTCGACTACCTGGCTGTTGTGGCCGCTGAGGTGAGACTACTATCCCTAGACGCCGAGGCCGAAGGCCGAACCATACGTCATAAAACCCACCGTATACCGAAGGTTGGGGCCTGTTACTAAATTAATGTAAGAATAATTCATCAAGTTAAAAACTTTAAAAAAAAACCTTCTTCAAGTTCAAGCCCTGGTTTTTCTTCTCCGATTGGGATGCAAATGAAGTCTATTGACACGATAAGTCCTCATCAAAACTATAACTGCACGGAACCACAAATCAAAACGTCGTCTATGTGTATATTTTATGTTTTTGTTGATTTATTTAAAAGCGCTAAATAAATTTTGGTAAAATTTACCACCTCTGAGGTATACCTCATATAAAGGCCTACCAATCAATATAAAAATCATCAAAATAGATTAATAATTGACGGAATAATCGTGTAACAAATATACAAAAAAAACAGTTCAATTAAGAACCGCGTCCTTTTTAAAGTCGGTTGGAAAAGTGCCGATGGGCGAGCCAAGCAGCGCACAAAAGCACCCTGATAAGTGCGACGCCGGAGGCCGATACATTTCTACAGAAGCTCATAACATCTAAGAATAATACATATTCACCGACTGCTCCTCACGCAAAGTGTCAGTTAAATGTATATATCATGTCATACGTCATACCCGAGCGAGAGTCAGTGACAGTATGACTGTGCATCCGGATCTGTATGTGAACTGAGTTTATGTTTGTCTGTCCGCAGATGACCGGTGGTCGGACGTGGCCACTCATTAACTGCCTCTGCTTCTTCACGGCGTTCTTCTCGACGTTCCTGGACAACGTCACCACCGTGCTGCTCATGACGCCCGTAACTATCAGGTAATACGATAATATAACAACTGTCAACACTGGTAAAACGCCAGCCAAGTCCGAGTCGGATACGCCCACCGAGGGCTCCATGTAGATAAGTTTGATGATGACATTACAGGTTCTGCGAGGAGAAGCAGCTGATTGGGTTCCGCCCGGCGCTAATATCCACGGACTTCTTTATGAGTGTGGAAGTGCTAGGCTGTCTTGGTGGGAGGCTATTCTTAATACTGTTCCAAGCCAACCAGCTCACTCCAACATACTCACTTAGCTCAGAATGCCCCACCACTGTAACGTTTTAAATTGGGGGTAGACTGAATAAAACGTTAAATGAAATACTTAGTAACTCTCAGACAGCCTTTATAGGCTTCATCATCGACGATACATCAGCTTGGAGTGCGGCGAGTAGGTCGTGAGACAGGTAGGTGATGTGCTGGGTAGCTGGGTAGGCAGCACTACGACTTAAGGACGGCAAAGGGGCGGTACGTGGTAGATCGCGACCTGTAGAAAGCGCGTGTGGTAAAACCCCAATGTAGCTGGATCTAAGCCTCTTCTCCAAAGCACCAATCCTCACAATCATGTGTCAACCACATCCAGTGAGAACCCGTCGACTTGATGATTATTGTCGGACAATCAGCGGTGTCCCCTTGGCTATCACTCTGTGACTGCTTTGGTCTGCCATCCGCCGTCCCGTGGTGCTCACTTGAGAACAACGGATTCTCAAGTGAACTTCCTGACACTCTGATGATGATCACTGTTAGATGGAATGGTAGGTCCCACGTCATGGGCCACCAAATGATGATGATTCCCTCCTGGGAAACCTAAATGTGTTGAGCGAAGTGGTTGGAATTGTACGTGGCTCTGTCCGCTCCAACGCCACATACGATGAAGTATAAAGAAGGGTCCATTGCCTACCAGGCCTGAGCTCCCATTCGGCGGCACCTGGGCAAAGTAGGCCATCACCCACAATTACGAGGGAAAATTGTCACCGCGCCAGCGTGCTACCCTTCCAAAGGGCCGCGATGAAGGTTGATCATGATCAAATTTAAACGAGGAATATATTTGATTATTACACTGATTTATTGACTTTTAGTACAATTTACACTTAAGAAAACTATTAATAAAAAAGAGCAATTTAGATGACCACCAACATATTTTTTTCCTATCCAAATTGGGTAAATGATCACCAAAATTTGCAGAAAATATTAGGGGGAATTACTGCGGCAGCTTAGGCTAAAAGAGGTGAGCGAAGCGAAGCCCCCTTTATCCTGCGTGTAAAGTTGAACATTTAAGAACAACAAAAAGACTTAAAAAAAATAACTTAAGTACACAAAACATAAAAAGAAGTTTGATGATCATTTATCCAAACACAATTTGGTGAACGTTTACTAGATCTGGCGGTCGTTTCGAATTTATTGGTAGTAAAATATGCCTTCACAAAATATGACACGAGCGACCGCGACGAAAGCTTTACAGCAAGAGTTCACTGAGGTTGACAA
Organism: Argyresthia goedartella; assembly: GCA_949825045.1. Taxonomy (NCBI): domain Eukaryota; kingdom Metazoa; phylum Arthropoda; class Insecta; order Lepidoptera; family Argyresthiidae; genus Argyresthia; species Argyresthia goedartella. Next base: position 1,323,879 of record OX463836.1, on the reverse strand, counting down.
TTTTGCTACGACTGATGGCGGCGACGACGGTCATTGAACGAGGCTTGATAGAATTCCTGACTGGTTCAGACATGAACGAACACTTTTAGAGACAGATATAGCATAATGAATGACAATTGATCGCTCGTTCTACGGTATTGATCTTTACACATTAATATCATGTTAATTTGGTTTAAAATGACTATGATGATGACGTCCTAGGCTCTGCGAGGTGATGCAGCTCAACCCGGTCCCGGTGCTGATGTCGATGGTGATATTCAGTAACGTGGGCGGCGCCGCCACGCCGGTGGGGGACCCGCCCAATGTCATCATCGCGAGCCACCCCGCCATCTTGCAGCAGGTGAGACCAAAGAGGTTGCAGTAAGGACGAAGGAATACGGCGTTTGCTAGTGCTAGTCAAAACAGATGCTTTTTAGGAACTGTCAAAACGGTAATTTTTCTTCACTGGCGTAGAAAAGATACTATTTTATTCACGATTTCTTTGAAATACTAGCATGTGACGTCAAATGCTGACTTTTTGACACAAAATTGAGTTTATAAAATACAACTGCTCGAAATATACCATCCCACCAAAAACATTTTCATGTAAAACGTTGCCAAGACGAGACTCGGCTCGCACTGTCAAAAAGTTTCAGATCTCATAGAGTGCCAAGCTTCTAACTTTACACGCCCTAACTCTACAAGCCCTAACTTTACAAACTCTTCACTTTAGTCGAAATATGTGGCTTGGCCGTTTCGCTTCCGTCGCATGGGCAAAAAATAATTCACTGTGCAATACTTTTCTGTTATACAATAGTTTTTGTAGTAATGAGAATAGTTCTCATAGGTACGAATAAACAAATCTATTTCATTTATACAACATTATTTTTTACGATAACCTATTCTTTGACGACCCGAATGGCCGAGTCAGCAGTGACCCTGCCTACGAAGCCACGGGTCCCGGGTTCGAGTCCCGGTGGAGGCAAATATTTGTTTGATGAGAACGGATGTTTGTACCCTAGTCATGGTTGTTTATCTATCTAAGTATAATATTTATCTATATAAGTATGTGTATCGTTGTCTAGTACCCAAGATACAGGGAATCCTAGTTTGGGGCTAGACAAATGTGTGTAAATACTGTCCAAGGTATTATTTATTATTTACTTTAACTTTACAATAATTCAATCCGTTCTTGTAGTAACGAGATTTGTTCAATCAATCCGTTCTTGTAGGTACGGCTAAACAAATCTAATCGTCACGACACAGGGAACAGTGGGATAATGCTACTAATTACAAGCCTATAGCGAGCAGTTCACACGCATATCACGCGCCTATCATACACTCCTGCTATATGAAGAGAGCGTGTGACAGGCGTATGGTATGCGTGTGAGCTGCGAGTGATAGGCGTGTGATAGGCATGTGATATGCTTGTGAGAGGCTTGTCAAATAGTAGCATTGCCCCCAGATTGCTTGTATTCTAAGCTGCTTGCGTGTGCTTTGCAATCTGTTACCCGGAATACTGAGTACCTACGCCATTTTGCGGCATTTGGAAGCAATCGACATGCGTGTGCGATGCTATTCCCGTAAGAGAATTTGGGCATTGAAGCAATGTATGAGCCTGTATAAAGTGTTTGTTGATTTCCTCTTCACAGAATGTAAACTTCATGCAGTTCACGCTGCACATGGGCGTGGGCGTCCTTTTGGTCGCGGTGCAGACGTACCTGCAGCTGCGGTTCATATACAGGGACATGAACAAACTGAGACACAGCGTGCCTACTGACATACAAGGTAACAGGATGTGTGTGTGTGTGTGTGTGTGTATTGTTTACCCACATTACGTAGGTACTGATCTGAGGGGCAAGAGATCGTCCTACCTAAACTTACCATATCTCAGGCTTTGACCTGAGAACTCAGGCTTTTCAGGTTCATCTAAGGATTCCGGCCAAATTTAGGTAATTTCAGGATTTGTAGAATTTTCCATAAAATATAGCATTTTTGACATCTTGATTATCACAGTAACATAAAATAATCTTCCTTTTATTTGTTATAGTAATAAAAAAGATCTAAAAAAATGGGAATCAGGCTTTTTCTTAGGATTTTTCAATGTTGTGTCTGGTAACCCTAGTCCTACCTAACCTACAAACAGATTTCAAACGTATCTCAGAGACTAGATCTTGACTTTCTGATGATCTTCTATTAACTCAATAGTCATTAAAAAAATAAGGCTATAAAAAGTCAAATTGTCATGACGGCCAGCCACATTACCCATAATTTTATTTTTTTCATTCACTCAGTCAGTCAACCAATCAAGTGTGAGATACCAGAGAGAAGGTACGTTTATCCTCTATTTCCGGTCAGTATTGCCAGTAGTAAAAAAGATTAGTGGGTAGTAGTAATTATTTTATAAAAATAAACATTAATATTATTCCAAGTCCATACTAGGTATCCATACGCGAGTGGACTGTAGGTTAATTAAACTTTAATGCAAGTCCATACCAGGTGTTCATACGCGAGTGGACAGGACGCCATCCGCCGATAGAATGGGGTTTTCAAGCTAAAGAGTTTTTCGTGCAAAAAAATGCAGCTTTAATATATTTATGTCGTAACTATATCGTATAATTGACCATATCATAAAATGGCCAACCAAGGTTGAATAAGAACTTTCACACATAAAATAACATAGCGTCACGCCTTTTCGCATACGGGGTGGCAGAAGCACAATTGTGCCCACTTTGAGCCAGTTATTCGATACTCCATTTTGCGTGACAAGGGGCTAGCCCATCACCGCAGCTATGGAGCAATGAGGGTTTCCTCGCGATTTTTTTCATCACCGTTAGAACGTCCCTATAATTTATTTAAGATAAATTAATTATCTTATTGGTCATGGTCAGGAATCGAACCTGCATCTCCTGTGTGAGAAGCAAGCTTGCAACCCATTAGACCACGGAGCTCTATTAGAAATTTAATTGAAGAAAGAAATCTTTTAGGGAAAAACACTGCGGTGGTTTAGGTGAAGAATAAGGGGCGAGCGCAGTGAAGCCCTCGAATAATCTTTGTGTTAGTTCGACATGTATATCACAAAGAAACATTAGGTAGTACTAAATAAAAAAGCATTAAAAAAGACATGTTTCATCAAATTCAACTCTTTCTGCCCATTTCATGAAATGTTCGACCGGACGCATACGCTACGACATATAGGCACAGAGGAATATATGTCACCGTAAAATACTCAAACTCGTTAGTTTATAATCTAACGTTTTTTTTCTCGTTAGTTTACAAACTATCGATAAATTGTTATCAGTACCGTACTGTTTACGATATGACGCGTTACTTTATTGACCGAGCGAGCGAAGCGAGCGAAGGCCTCCATTTCGACAAGATAGGAGGCCGATTTTGCTTTCGTTTGTCTCAGTCTTTGTCTGTCAGTTCCGGTCTAGGGGGCATAGTTTTCAAGCGATCATCACAAAACTTGGCACACATGTTCCTTGAATTAAAAGTTTTTTTTTGTCGAGAGCTTTTCTCGATTTTCCCCTTGAGGGGGGATTTATGACGTCATAAATTTTTTGTATGTTTTTTTTTTTTGTGAAACCTATCAAATTAAAGGGCTCATGAGCCGGTTCTAAAAATATACTACCACCAATACCTTTCGGCCGCCTGTTTTATAAAAATACAAGAAATATTTCCGATCCAATAATATTTTTATAACATACCAAGTTTGGACTCCTCGAAGTAGGAGACGGATTAGTAAAGAGGATCTATACAGACCACGAGAGTGAGTGAAATAGACTATAACTATTTTCGTGAAAAGTCAATAGATTTTATTTTAAATCGCAATATGTAGTTTACAAAGTTGTCGGTTCACAGTCCCCCCTGTTAGCGAGGTCTACTGCCCACAGGGCGGCCGAAAGGTAATGGTGTAGTATATTTTTAGAACCGGCTCATGAAGCCCTTTAATTTGATATCAAACACTAGACCACGAGGTACACGAATTAGAGACAGCCCCACTCTTTTCGCTTTCAAAAACCGGGTAAAAGAGCACTTCCTCTCTCTTTTGTGATAGTTGTAGTATGTATATTATTATTATATGTAAACTTTATGTACAGGTTTATGTATGTATTGATACGTATTTAGTAGTTTGGTATATACGAGTATGTATTTTATTTACCGTATTTTATAGATATGTAATTTACTTATATGTATTTTATTATTGTTTAGATATTGTGCACTGCCTACCCATTATTATAAAATTTCCTGTTATGCCTTGGTTTGCTGGAAGAAATCTCTTTTTAGAGATAAGCTCGCCTTTGTACATATGTTTACTCTTAATGTATCTTTTTTAAATAACTGTGTTCAATAAAGAATTATGAATTATGAAAAAATAAAGGAACTACGGTTATGCGAATTCTACATAAGTTTAAAGAATTACTACTGACTAATCAAACCCAATAAATTAAAAGAACATAGGTTATAGGTATACCTACTACATATCAGAAAATTAACATAATAATTCAGCGTTAACAGTAAATTACTTAATATTTACCTACAGGCAAGTCTTGTATCCGGCCGCACACTACATAAAATAAACTAAAAACTGGAAAACAGAAAAACACTAAGAAAATGGGGCTTCAGAAAAAAAAAGAAAAGTAAACTAACCTAACCTCCTGGAAAAGATCCGCAGGAGAGTCGTCTGATGCTGCAGCCGCAAATGTTTTTCAGGAATCGATGAGTCAATTTACATCGCACGTCGTTGAAGTTGTAATCACTGTTTGTTTATAATTGCGACCGTACCTACACAAGGATGATTTTGCTGAATCAGCGTCAGCATTAAATCTGTAACCTTGGCTGTAGGCAGTCAATGATCTCGTACGTCATATGTACGTGCGTGCTCTTCACTCTTGAGTGAATATTAAGTTGTCGATTGATGAAATTTGTGTGCCTAAAAACCTTGGGATTTGGCAACATAGGGCACATCTTGTACACCAATCGTTTATATATATATATATATATATCTCTCTCTCTCTCTCTTCAGTGATTTGATTATTCTTCGTGCGACGTTCTTCCTGGATGATTTCAATATTCGTTGAATTAGGTATATCGATGATGTTTCAATACTCTTCTGGGGGCTGGAACGGCTTCCTATGTCTTGAACTTGAAAAGCTGCTTGCTGTAAATGACTTTGCCGACGCGTTCGTTTCTGCTGGTGCGAGCTCCATTTCATATGCAAACCGAAGTCGGGGCTCGGTGATCTTGGACGAAGTGCTATTGCTTGCACTTCTAAGGTGGCAGCACATGGAATTTTCTTCGCGGCTGGGTCCATGCTGCTATTACCGAAGGTTGCTGATGTTCAGAAGTCGGGTCACCACTTTGCCAGAGGCAATTATAAGGAGAGCGACATCTTCGGGTGTAAAGTAAAAGGCTTGAGATGCGCGCAAATACTAGACTAATTTATTATAGGAAATACTAAGCTTATATACAACTTACGTTTTTTGGTGCGTGGGGACAGTGACCATGCAATCTTTTGCATGTTCATTTATTAATATTAAATTGGGCCCAATGAATAAAGAAGAATGAAAGAAGAAGTAGATATCGATTTCGCCGATGTCTGCTGGGCAAGCGCAAACGAAGAGCAACTGAACAAACTCGAGCGACTTCAAAACCTCGGGATTCGGTTTGTTTCGGTCTGCGCAAGTGCGACCACGTCTCGGAGTATCGCAGGGAGTTGAAATGGCTCCCGATTCGCCTTCGACGGGATTCCCATATCCTCATTTTTTCCTGCAATATTCCTATGTAACCCTCGCTATTTTGGCTTCTTACAGGTTCAATTCGTTTTTAGGGTTTCGTACCCGAAGGGTGCCAAATGGTACCCTATTACTAAGCCCCCGCTGTCCGTCCGTCTGTCCGTCTGTCACCAGGCTGTTTCTTATGAACCGTAATAGTAAGACAGATGAAATTTTCACAGATGATTTATTTCTGTTGCCGCTATAACGACAAATTCTAAAAAACAGAATAAAATAAATATTTAATGGGACTCTCATACCACTGGATCTTTCAACACCACATACAAACTTATGAATGCACCGGGTTACATACATGGAGTGTGAAAGTAGCCGCAACAATAACTTTGTAAACAACGTTTTGCTATGCAAAATCCAAACCAGTGACTCCACACCAACCCTACCATTTTGGTACGGAACACTTCGTGCGAGAGTCCGACTCGCACTTGGCCGGTTTTTCCTCTTTTTTTTGTGTTAACTGTTTTTGTGCGATAAAGTATATTGAAAGTACATTTATAAATTGAAGTTATAGAATGTTTAGAAAAATTATCACTGATATGAGCTAACGTCAAAAATTAAGCATTTTTTCCCTCCCCTGGGAACGCGTGGGTCGACTGATTGAACTTCAGTTACCTGCCTTTTGGAAGCCCATAGCAGCAAATCTTGCTATTTTGAAACTTGCTTTTTTTGATGGGATCGACATTTTGTGCTACACAATTTTTATGTATTTACAGTAAACTTTCACTACCTGCTAACATTTTACCGCGAAGTATATTTGTTTCAGAGATGCGTCAAGAGATAGGCGTATGGAGGCGCGCTGCCGCCTCCCTGTCTTCATACTCGAGGGATGAAGATATTGTGCGCAAGGCTTTGGAGAAAAAGGTAACTTTTTACAGTTAACCTTAGTCAAGTTTGTCAAGTTTTTTTTTTACCATAAAATTAAATCAATGTTCAGCATCCGCCAACTGCTTTGTCAAAAACTTAAATATGTAAAATGTCACACACACACACACACACACACACACACACACACACACACATACACACACACACACACACACTAAGAACATAAACCGCCCGGACCATATCAGATGCAAAGGTCCCCATCACGCTGGCGGCGTTTCCACGAGTTTAGTTAAATTGAGTTCTGATAGCGTCAAAACTAACTAACTTGACATGTGTCACCGAAAGATAGTCGGAACCGTTAGTTGATAAACTAAGGCGTTAGTTGATCAACTATCGATAGTAAACCAGACTGACAAGGTTTAGAATTTACGTTTATTTTGTTCTTACATGTCAACCTAACACGAAGGCTTCGCTGCGCTCGCCCCGTCTAGTCTTCAACTAAGCTACCGCAGTGTTTACGTTTGCGATTTAAGTTTAAACCAGTTTACTATTTTACGGTTTTAACCGTTAGTTGATCAATTAACGCGTCGATAGTTCACCAACTTACGAAAAAAAAAACGTTAGTTTATTATCAACCAACGGTTTTGACTATTGTTGGTAGTGGTATAAGTGAAACGAAAGTTTACACTCCTTGATAGGTCTTTATTGGACAGTGGTCGCAATAATACTACAATTCGACTTAAAAACTAGCTTATATTTATACTCGGGGCTAGCGGTCGGTCCAGTGTTCTCTCCGTGTTGGTCGCAGGGATCGTGACTCCTAGTTCAAAGTCGACGCATGCGGTCCCTGTCGGCGCGCTGCTCCATCTCGCTCGCACTTCCAGTCGGTCAGTCGGCCGGTTGCGCTGGCCGGGGCTCGCTGTCCGTAACATCCTCCCCCCGGCGCAGACTCGTCGTAGCCTCCTCTTCCACGCGTAGGACGGCGAGTTTCCTGGTAGCTCGCGTGAAGACTCCGCCTTTTGTTCGTATGTCGGCGCTGCGCACGTCGTTGTCCGTGCCGACGTGTATGCGCTCGACGATGCCGCGCGGCCATGTGTTGCGCGGCAACCCGGAGTCCACCACGACGACGAGGTCGCCCACTCGCAGTGGTCGTTGGAGATCCGCTGCGCTTCTGCGTGGCACCAGGGTGGGAAGATATTCCCTGGTCCATCTTTTCCAGAATTGGTCAGCCAGTCCTTGGGCTGCTCTCCACTTGCGCCGATCAGCTGGGTCGCAAGGGCCGGTCTGGGGCAGGCCGCTCGATGTCCCGATCAGGAAATGATTAGGCGTCAGCGCCTCTGGGTCCGCCGGGTCCACCGACACGTGGGTCAATGGGCGCGCGTTCACGGCGTACTCAGCCTCCAGCAGCAAAGTCAGCAGCACCTCCTCCTTAGGCACCTGCTCGTTCAGGGTGGCTTTGAGGGTGGTTTTGATGGACCGCACCAGTCGCTCCCAGGCGCCTCCCATGTTCGGCGCCCCGGGTGGGATGAAGCTCCAGTCCACGCACTGCAGGTGCGCGTAGTCTCACAGTGCTGGCGCCCACTCCTTGTAGGCGGCTCGTAGCTCGTTGTCAGAACCTCAGAAGTTGGTCCCGTTGTCGCTCCAGATCTGGCGCGGCCATCCGCGGCGCGCAGCCATCCTCCTCAGGGCCATGATTGCTGCGTCAACGTCGAGGCTGCCCACCAGCTCGATGTGGACAGCTCGCGTCGTCAGGCACGTGAAGAGCGCGCCCCATCTCTTCTCTCGCCGGCGCCCGACTGCTACCAGCATCAGGCCGAAGTAGTCGACCCCGCAGTTGGTGAAAGGCCGGCGGTTGGAGTCCAGGCGGGCCGGTGGCAGGTTCCCCAGCGGCGGGACTCGGGGCGTCGATCGGCGCACTCGGCAGAGTGCGCAGGATCGGGACACCGCACGCACAGTGGGACGTGCGCGCAGTATCCAGTAGCGTTGCTGCAGGTCGTTCAGCACGCGTTCGTTGCCGGCGTGTCCGGCGGCGGCGTGCTCCCTCAGCACGATCAGCCGAGTCAGCGGGTGGAGGCCATCCATGATGAGTGGCTGCTTGGCTTCTGTCGGTACGCGTGCGGCATTGATTCGCCCGCACACGCGTAGCAGGTCATCCTGCATCATCGGGTCCAGCTTGTGAAGACGGCTGGAGGCTGGCAGTGGTCGGCCCGCTTGTAGCCGTGCGATCTCCTCCCCGAAGCTGTCCCGCTGCGCCTTGGCCACCCAAAGCTGCTCTGCTCGTTCGAGGTGGCGCAACTCCAGGCGCTCAGTCTTCTTCTTGCATCTGTTGATGAAAGCCAATATAGTAGCAGTGGCCCGAATTAACCGCTCATATGATGAGAAGCGGCTGATATCCGGCAGGCCATCCGCTCCCCCCGTGTTGGATGCGTGGTGCGTTGCCTCGACATGCTCTGGCTCGTGGTTCGATGCTCGGGGTCAGGCGTCCTCAGGCTCGTAGAGGAAGGTCGGGCCGATGAACCACCGGTCGTGTGGTCCTTGTGGCATGTTCTCCGGGCGCGTCGCGTCGTCTGCCACGTTGAGCTCGGTTGGCACCCATCTCCATTGGCTGGGCTCGGTCGCCTCAGCTATATCGCCGAGCCGGTGCGCTACGTATGGGGTGAAGCGCCGCGCGTCGGTGCGAATCCACTGGATCACGGTGCTGGAGTCGCTCCAATAGACAACTTGTTGTGGCTGCCAGTGGTGTTCTCGCTTGATCATGTCTGCGAGTCGTACGCCAATCACTGCAGCCTGGAGTTCAAGGCGCGGGATCGTCTGGGGCCGCAGTGGGGCCACCTTTGCTTTGGCGGCGGCCAAAGCGATCATGATGCGGCCGTCGGCGTGCTCAAGGCGCCAGTACGCCGCTGCGGCGTATGCTTGCTCGCTGGCGTCCACGAAGACATGAAGCTGTCGCTCTGGCTCTGCAGTGTCCTCTTCGTTGTAGCGGCGTGGGAGTCGCAGCTGGGCCATGTCGTTCAGTACCCCCAGCCAGCGGTCGAAGCGTTCGGCGTATGCCGATGGCAGGGTCTCGTCCCAGCCCATGCTGATGCGCCACAGGTCTTGCAGCAGGATCTTCGCCGTGATGGTGTAGCTGCTGAGTAGGCCCAGCGGGTCAAAGATTGACATGACCGTTGCCAGTGCCTCTCGCTTGGTCGGTGCCCGCTGCTGCATCCGGACTGGGTCAGGGACGCGGGCCAGGGTGGTGTTGAACCCCAGCGCGTCGCTCGTTGCGTCCCACAGCATCCCCAGGGTCTTCTCGTTCTTGACCTCGTTGGAGCCCAGGGTTGTAGGGCGCCGGGCTAGTAGCTCCTCAGGGATGGTGTCCAGCAGGCGCGGGCAGTTGGAGTTCCAGCTTCTGAGGGTGAAGCTGGCCCCGGCGTGTACCGCGATGACTTCGTCGACTGCTCTCTGGGCCTCCTCCGCTGTGTCAAAGCTGTGGACCAAATCATCCATGTAATGACTGCGGGTGATCAGTGGAAGTGCCCTGGGGTGCGTGCTGGCGTGGTCGATCGCGTTCTGATCGCGCACACTGTGTGCCAGGAATGGTGAGCTGCTCGCGCCGAAGATCATCGACGTCATCTTGTAGTGGTCAGGCGGACGGGTTCTGTCGCCGCCTCTCCAGAGGAACTGCTGCGCGGGTTGGTCCTGGCTCCGGACCTTGATGCGCAGGAACATCTCCGCGATGTCGGCAGTCACGGCGATCGGCCTCTCTCTGAAGCGGAAGAGGATGCCCGGCAGCGATTGCAGCAAGTCCGGGCCCATCAGCAGCTTATCGTTCAAGCTGGTGTTGTGTGAGCGGTGCGCAGCGTCGAAGACCAGGCGTACCTTGCCCGGCTTGTTGGGGTTCTTCACCGCGAAGTGTGGCAGGAACCATTGTATGGGGCTTCGCTGCTCGCTCCCGTCGCATCTCTTCGCGTACTCCTTGTCCAAAAGGTTCTGGACCTGCTGCGTGTACTCGACCTTAAATTGGGGGTCGCGGTCGATCTTCCTCTCGATCCCATGTAGACGCCTTAAAGCGTCGGCGTAGTTCGACGGCAGCACGATGTCGTCCGTGCGCCATGGCAGCCCAACCTCGAAGTGGCCGTCGACTCGACGGGCCGTATTTTTGAAGATATCAATGGCGCGCTGATGTTCCGGCGATGTCTTCACACGGAGAGACACACCCAGCGCGTCCACCTCGAAGTGTTGCTTCACCAGCTCGTGAAGGCTCTCGTCGTCCTCGTAGCGGCGTTCTGCCGCGTGGACGTGCAGCACGGCGTCCTCGTCAGTGCGGCGCAGCAGTCGTGGCACTGTCCCGTAGACGACCCACCCTAGGTCGGTCTTGGAGGCGGCGGGCTCGTTCTGTTTGCCGGTCCGCATCTGGTGTGATACGATCAGGTGCCAGTGGTCGGCACCGATCAATATCTGAGGCTTCGCGTTCTCGAAGCCGTGGTCTGCCAGATGTCGCAGGTGGCGGTAGCGCAGCACATCCCGTGACACGCTCTGTTGCCGTAGGTCGAGGTTGCGGACGGTTCGGGCCGCTATCTCGTGGTGTGCGCGCTCCTGATGCCCTCTGATTTGGACAATGACTCGTTGACTGTCCGTGTGTGGCTGCACTGCGTTCACCCCGCGCAGGTTCAGTGGCGCGAGGTCTCCCGTGGCACCGACAGCGTCAGCGAGGTCCTTGCTGATCAGGGTGACGCTCGATCCCTCGTCCAGCAACGCGTAGGTTAACGTCTTCCCCGCAGGCCCAGTGACTTCAACTCTGCAAACCTTTAAGAGCACAGCATGGTCGTTAGTGTTCGCAATTGACATTACCGCTTCAGCTCCCTGATCGTTGGCGGGCTCGGTGCTCACGGTCGGCGTCTCCTGGGCCTGGCGGCTGCTCCCCTCGTGCAGCAGCGGGTGGTGTGGACGGCGGCAGCCGTTCGTGTTACATCCCTTGGCTCTGCATACGTTGCGGTGGTGCCTGGACTCCATGCACTTGAAGCACAGGCGTTCTGACCTGGCCCACTCCCAGCGGGCATCGGTGGTCATGTTCAACAGCTTGCGTCATCTGTTGATTGGGTGCTCGTTGCCACCGCAGCAAAGACAGGTCCTGCGATCTGCAGGTCTTCGCTCCTCTTCCGTGGTAAGCACCTGGGCGGTGCGCGCTGTGGCGCGCGGCAGACGGGGGATGACTGGCTTAGCGCCGCCGTATGTCTTCACTGGAGCGGGGGCCACGGGCGTGATTGACGGGCCTGGTGGGTGAACAAATGTTACCATATCCCTCGCTGCTTCCTTCAGAAAGCGTGTCAGACGTACGAGCTCTGGTTCTCCCTGGTTCGCTGTCTGCCTCGCGGACGTAGCCCAGTTGCACTTCATGTAGTCGGGCAGCTTGCTCACCACCTCTCGTACCAGGAGAGGGTTCTCCAGCCATTTCTCGGCGTGCAGGTCTTCCAGCCCGAAGACCACGTTCTCCACCTGTGAGGCAAAGACACTTAGAGAGTTAGTGTCATCTCGTCTGGGCGCCGGAATCTGATGCAGCATCGTCAGGGAGTTGTCGATGAGCAGCTCTGGTCGGCCGTAGAGCTCCTCCAATGTCTGCATGATCCGATCTGGACGCCTTGCTGTCCCCAACTGGTTGATCACGCTGGCTCTCGCTTTCCCTTGCAGCGCGATTCGGAGTCGGTTCACGTTCTCCTCGGGGTCGATGTGGTATTTTCTCGTGGTGCTCTCCATCGAGGATTTGAACGATACCCAATCGCCCGGATCGCCTGAGAAAATAGGTAAGTTCAAGTTAGGTTTATAACGGTGAGGTCGATCCAACTTCTGCTCAATCCTCTCGAATCGCTCTGCGAGTAGTCGTCCCGTCGGCGTGGGTGAGCGAGAGCGGCGCCGCGCTCCATACTCTCGCTGTGGCGCGTCCAGCTGCAGCTGCTCATGTCTGAAGGTGACATGAGGTCTCTCCCCCCGTCGTTCAGGCGGGGTATGGCGTCACTCGGCTTCGGTCCCCGTAGCTGTTGTTGCGGCGGTCGGGTAGCTCGTCGACCTAGCGTCGGCGATGGGGTAGCTCGTTGTCCCGGCGGCAGCAGCTATTGGGCCCAGCCAGGCACTCATCCGCTCATGATGAGAGCCGGACACGTTGCTCGCTTGTTCGTCGACAGCTACACTCTGCATCTGTAACTCAAGCAACCTTTGCGCGTTTTCGAGGTCGAGATCGACCTGCCTCTTCTCGAGCTCTAAGGCCCGACGTCGCATCTCGTTCATACGTGTTTGGGCTTCGATCTGAAGCTGTATGCGCCGCTGAGTCACGGCGCTGGATGTAGACCGCACGGAGTTCGCTCGTCGCACGTTCTCCTTGGTCAGCGGAGCCAATCTCGGGCAGTGTGCTGGCAGCACGGATCCTGCCTGACCCATTGACGGTTGCTCCGACGGGGATCGGGGCGGCACGACGTGGTGTATGGTCTGTAAAATGCTGCTTCCATCCTCGGCGCCGGCCCGGGCTCCGGCGCGGGCATTGGCGGCGGCAAGGGCTTCTGCAGCTTCGGCGGCCTCCATGCGTGCACGCATCTCCGCTTGGGTGGACTCGACGGCGGCGGCGGCGGCTTCAGCAGCCTCGACGCGGGCCAGCATCTCTCGGCTCGGGCGGCCTGGTCAGCGCTCGCGGCGGCGGCCGCAGCGGCGGCGTCTGCGTCTGCCTTTGATACCATCTCGTACCGATCTGATACGGTTCTGTACTTTGAACGGAGTGACACTCAACGCTCTAGGTACTTGTACTTTCGAACGGAGTTGTCACTCAACGTTCTAGGTACGAATAATCGGAGTCAGACTCAACGATCCTTTCCACCTATCGGCACTGATCGGAGTTAGACTCAACGATCCGGCTCAAAGGACCAAAATGTTGGTAGTGGTATAAGTGAAACGAAAGTTTACACTCCTTGATAGGTCTTTATTGGACAGTGGTCGCAATAATACTACAATTCGACAATCAATCAATCAAGTATTCTTCTCACGCACCCATTCTGGGGCGTGGGGAGTCAGGGTCAGATCATCGGATCTCTTCCTGAAGAAGCGCCTCTGTCCACTCCTATGGACAGGTCATCGGGGGGCCCTCGCGGGCGGTGGAGATGTTCTCACGAGGGGTGTTCCTTTGGATGATCGCCGGCTAGGCAACCAGGTCGCGTGGCAGGCGGCGCCGGTCGGGCGGGCGCGCGTGGTACGGCGCCATGTCGCGGATGTGCGGATGATGTGAGCTATCCGCACGCGCGAACATGCCCTTCGCCAGCCTCTGGACAAACTGGTCCACTGGTTCCCATCTGAGGTCCCTCTGGATCGTCGCATTCCTCACGTAGCGGGGGGCGTCGACGATGGTACGCAAAGAGAGGTTCTCTTGGGCTCGGAGTCTCCGTTTGTTCGTCTCCGAGCACAGGGCGTACCATGCCGGGGCCTCGTAGGTGAGGCGGGATCTCACGTAGCACTTGTAGATCCCGAGCTTCGCCCTCAGAGGGAGGCTGGAGTCGAGAAGTGGACGCAGCTTGGCGCGTGCCACCTTGACCTGGTTGACGACGTTGTCGACATGTTGCTTCATGGTGAGCCGGCGATCGATGGTCACTCCCAGGTACTTCACCTGCGGAGACCACGCGATGTCCTGTCCTTGGAGCTGGAGTGGTGGTGGAAGGGGGGACTGGCCTGTGATGAGCGCCTGCGTCTTCCCAACGTTGACGGACAACCGCCACTTGGCGAGCCAGTCGGGCAAGATGTCCAGGGTGCGCTGCAGTTTGACGGCAGCGTGCCGTGCCTGGATCGACGACGCGTAGTAGGCAGCGTCGTCGGCGAAGAGTGCCAGCTGGGCACCCGGCCCGACGGGGATGTCGTCCGTATATTGGGAGTAACAGGCTGGAGACAGGCAGGACCCCTGAGGGACGCCGGCTGCAACGGGGTGTTCCTCGGAGACGGCGTCTTCCACCATCACTCGGAAGCGGCGATTCTTCAGGAAGGAGGCGATGATCTGGACCAGTCTTCTTGGGGCTGGAGACGTCGACAATTTGTACAGCAACCCCTCGTGCCATACTCTGTCAAACGCCTTCTCCATGTCCAGGAGTACTGCGACAGTGTATTCCTTCTTGTTTAAACAAACCGTCATGTCATTCAGTACTCTGGTGAGCTGAAGCGTCGTAGAATGCTCGGGCCTGAAGCCGAACTGTTCTGGGCGCGGCTGGATGTGGGGCAGTAGCTTCGCCAGCAGGAGTTTCTCAAACACCTTTGAGATGGTACTCAGTAGAGTTATCGGCCGATAGCTCTCAGGCAGCTTGGAGTCCTTGCCCGGCTTGGGCAACATGATGACCAAGCCCTCCTTCCATTGGGTTGGGAAGTGGCCCGTGCGCAAGATACCGTTAAACAGGCGCGTAACGGCCGCCACAGTACGTGGCGGCAAATGTAGCAGCGCCATGTTAGGTATGCGGTCTGCGCCCGGGGCTTTCCTGGGCTTGGTACGTCTGAATGCACGCATGATCTGGCCGGGCGTGACGACGGTTGGGTCCTCTTCGGGAGCTATCGGCGAGGCGAAGTACTCTCGCAGGTGTCTCTCGACTGCTGCGACGTGTTCCACATCATCCGTAGGGTTCGGCTTGAACTGCTTCTCGAGGCATTCGGCGAAGATCTCCGCACGGTCTTGGGCTCGAAATCTTGGTAGGCCGTCGCTGCCCAGGATTGGTCGGACGGGAGTTGGAGTAGTCGACAAATCCCGGCATAGGCGATGCACGGAGAGGACGTGGTCGCCCATGGACTCGACGTGGCGTTCCCAAGATTCTTCGGCGTGGAGATCAAGTCGGCGCTTCAGCTCTGCCGTCATGGCGTTGAGCCTGGTCTTCATCGTTGGCAGCGGGTTTGCTGCCACTGCTTCCGGAGAGCACGCTTATCGCGGATGAGTGCGCGTAGCTCAGCAGGAAGAGGATTGGGCTTCCCCCCGCGAGCTACGGTCTTCCGGCTGGTTGACTGGACATGTGGTCGAAGACTGGTCGAGGGCGGCGGTGAAGGCGCCCCACTGGTAGCGTCGGCGTGATGCTGGCGGAGAGACCCGGGTGGGCAGGTCCGCCAGGACGAGAAGTACTGGCCTGTGGTCCGATGGGAGGTCAGGGAGAACCTCCTGGCTCGGCGGAGTCCGGAAACCTCTGACGACTACGACGTCGATGGTGTCCCAACCGGCCCGCGAATCGAAGTGGGTGGGCTCGTCGGGACCGATGACATCGTAGTTGTGGCTCACGGAGTCGGCAAGGATGGCGCGTCCAGCTGGGCACACCCTGGTGGAGTTCCAGACGGTGTGCTTGGCGTTGAGGTCGCCAGCGACGAGTGTCGGATGCGGCGACTGTAGCAACCCCCGTAGCTCGGCGGTGCGGATTGGTGTACTGGGGGGCTTGTAGGCGGCGTAGAGGTCGACGCCCAAAGCATACAGGGATGTATACTCCTGGGCGTCAACGAGCTGGTGGACGATCTTCCTGCCGACGATGACTGCCAAGCCTCGAAAGGCCCGGCCGCTGGTGGACTTCTCGTCCTTGCGATAGACGAAGTAGCCGGGCAGCGACAGCTTGTCGCTTCCGGCTAGGAATGTCTCGCTGATGAGCATCACGTCGACGCGGTAGTCCCTCAGGAACACGTGGAGCAGCCGCTTCTTCCCTGTCAGCGACTGCGCGTTCCAGTGGACGACCCTGAGCGGCTCATGCATTGCGGAGCAGAGCGGTGAGTCTGCCCAGGGCAGTGGGGTCGCTGAGGAGGGCGAGCAGGGCTGTGAGGTGCCCCAAGTCCTGCTGCCCTATCGCCGCAGCCGGAGTGGCGGCGCCAGCGGCGGCCGCAGTCTCGCTGGCGGCGAGAGTAGCCGCCGCGGCGCCGGCGGCAGGTGGAGCCGTCGCCTTCTTCTTCTTCTTCCCCCCCCGCTTCGTCTTCTGCCTGGGGGCTCCGTCGTTCGCCTGCGCCATAAGCGAGGCGGGCGCCGTTGGTTCCTGCAGATCGGGACGAGGCAGAGGGGGAGGCTGCACCTTCTTGGGCCCGGGCGCGTTGGTGAGCGCCACAGTGCCGGCCTTCTTGTTCCGCGCCTCCTGGCGGAACACGGGGCACGTCGCATTATTTGCCGTGTGCGGTCCACCGCAGTTGGCGCACGTCGGCGGCTGGTCTTTCGGGCGGGGGCATTCCCGCGCCGAGTGGGGACCGCCGCAACGTACGCACGCTAGGGGGCGGTGGCACATATGCGACGAGTGCCGGAATTGCTGGCACCTGTGGCACTGGGCCGGGCCCTGCTTCGAGCGCCAGGCCTCGATCTTCACCCCCGGCATGTACAAGAGCTCCGTGATCTCGTACACAGCGCCGGGGGCACGGTCGGGATTCTTCTTCAGGCTGGCGAAGAAGATGCAACCGGGGCGCCCCTTGCGCGCCCGGATCTGCTTGCAGTACTCGGCCTCCACACCGAGTTCCGCAAGTGCCGCGACGATCTCTTCCGGCGTGGTGTTTGAAGGCAGCCCGCGGATCGCCACCTTCTGGGTCTTGTCGGCCGGCAGCGAGTAAGAGAACCACCGAACTCCGTGGTCCTTCTCCAGCCTGCACAGATAGCGCTGTACAAGCCGGTACTCGTCGTCGGCCGTGGGGGTGAAGCGCACACCCTTTTGGTAGGCGCGCGCGCTGGGAGCCCGGCCGAGCTCGCTGGCTATCGCCCTGAAGTGGTCGGCCCAGTTGGGTAGGACCTCCACAATAAGGGGCGGATAGCGCGGCTGGCGGGGCTGCTGTGGCGCAGCGCCTCCCGACGGGGCGGCGGTGGCGGTGGCAATCGCGGCTGCGGTTTGGCCGGCGGCAGTGGCAGGCGGCGTTGGGCGGGCGGGCGGCATTGGGCGGGCGGGCCCTTTCGCGGGTGCGGAGGCGTGCGGGTTCGCAGGCGTAGCGGCGGGGCGCGTAGGGCGGGCGGGCACAGTCGCTGCGGTGGGCGGGTTCGCGGGCGCGGCGGCGGGGCGCGTAGGGCGTGCGGGCACTATCGCGGGCGTATTATAGCGCGTGGGGCGGGCGGGCACTCGCGACGTGGTCGCCGACGGGGCGGGCGGACGCGCGGTTGGCGGCACCGGGTGCCTCACTGAACGGGGGGGGGACGCGGTGCTGGGGCGCGGTGCCCCAGACACGGTGGATGCGGTCGCAGCCGCCGCGGCAAACGACACTGTAGGAGAGCACTTATTAGGTAAAACACTCGTACCTGTTTGAGTTGAAGCACTCTCATAGTCACTCGCGGCGGCGGACAGTCCAGGGGCGGGGGCGGGTGCCTGAAGCGCGCCCGTCCAGGGCGACAGCGACGGCATGTCGAGGCCCGTCTTCCTCGGCGGCGGCTGGTTCGTCGGTGGCGGGGTCGGCGAGTCCGCAAGCTGGACTCGCTTTCCATCTCCTCGGAGACGCAGCTCGTCGCTCGGGCTTTCGCTACGCGGGCGCCTCGTCCCGCGGGTTGGTGGCAGCACCAAAGGCCGCGTTTTTGCCTGCTCCACTAATTGTGCGTCGAGGAGCTCGGCGTCGATACAAGCCGTGGGCTTGCCCGACAGGGCAGCGCGGCTTGCGGCGACGTATGCCTCCATGGCACGAAGTAGGCCCGCCGAAAACAGGTTGGCTTGAGCGGCCCGAATTAAATATAATTCGTCCAGCTCAAGCTCTGCCCTCGGGGACACAGGACGCCGCACCACGGGCGACCCGTACTCCGTCGACGTGGAGATAGGGAGCAGGCCTTCCAGTGATGCCGATCGCTGCGCGCGGCGCCGACGCGGGGTTTCACCCAGCGGCGGGCTGTTCACACTCACGACATCGTCACTATCACTAGCACAAACTCGCACAATGTCACTGGCACTATAGCCCTGAGAAGGGCTTTTGGGCTCGTCCATAGCGGCGGGCTATGGACGAGCTGGCGTCACAGAAAGGGTTACACACCAGGCACGACCTTAGGCAGAGCCGGCGTCCGTCCCGATGTGATAATCCCCTCCGTGAACACTCGCGGCGCGGGTATCGCGATCGCGGCGCGCACAATTCGACTTAAAAACTAGCTTATATTTATACTCGGGGCTAGCGGTCGGTCCAGTGTTCTCTCCGTGTTGGTCGCAGGGATCGTGACTCCTAGTTCAAAGTCGACGCATGCGGTCCCTGTCGGCGCGCTGCTCCATCTCGCTCGCACTTCCAGTCGGTCAGTCGGCCGGTTGCGCTGGCCGGGGCTCGCTGTCCGTAACAACTATCTTACGGTGACATATGCATTGTTCTTCCCCGCTTGATCCACTTCTTCTGTCTATCCATGGTTTGCTGGAAGAAATCTCTTGTTACAGATAAGCTTCCCTTTGTACACTTCAATCCTATCAGTTTTCTGAATATGTTAATTGCAGCACCATAGTAAATATTAAACTTACTACTTGAAATCCAATAGCTATTGTCAGGTTACCACAGTTTCTACAATATTTTCAAACATTTTTTTTTATGTTGAACTTTAAGTTTAAGTTCATCATATGAAATGTGATTACGATATTTCACAAGGTGGTCCAATAAATCTAGAAATGTGTCTCAAGCTGAACCTATTTCAATAAAAACGTTTGACAATATCATATAATTAGCAGTTGTATATTGTAAACTCAATTTTGTTGTTAAAAAGACTGCATTTGACTATGACGTCACATGCTAGCATTTCATAGAACTCGAGAACAAAAAGACCGTTTGGACAGTTCCTAAAAAGTATCTATTTTGACTAACAGTCAAATACTGTATTGTGAACTGTCGATTGTCGGTGTTGAACGATCAACACAAAATGTGAACTGTGAACTCTGAACTCTGAACAGGTGCTGAAGTTGAACGCCGCACTGGCGCGGCGCGAGGGCGGCGGCGGCGGCTCGAAGGCCGACCTGAAGTTCAGCGCGACTCTTGCGCAGTTGAAACAAAAGGTATCGTAGTAATAACTCTTATGGCTACCAACCAACACAAACAATAACTACTGACGTCAATCGTTTTCCCATACGGGGTGGGTGTGAGGCACGATTGCGTCCACGTGCGCCGGCGCAAGGCGGGACGGGAGTGCATGATAGGGGTTAGCCCATCAGCGTAGTTAAGAAGACTCGAAGGTTCTCTCTTGATTTTTTTCATCACCGTTAGTACGTAAACACTAATTAATTGACAGAATTTGTATCACTTATGCCCGATTTCACCAACAGTTAAGGGACACTTAGTTCTTTTTCTTAGCTGTCTAGCGATTGTTTCGGTGGCCGGAGTCTTATACTTAAGGAGTCACCAAGGAACCTAGATAACCCTTACACTTAGGGCAAATCGAAAGAACCGCTAGGTGGCCCCTGAAAGAAATAAAGTGTCCCCTAAAATATAGGGATCATTGGTGAAATCGGCCATTAACCTCTCAAAAACCGAGAGTAGTTGGGACGGGTCGCGATTTTGAAGCTTAAGCCATGGTAATAAAATTTAAAACCCACAACGGAAAAGTGGCGTTAGCTAAGGTGGTATTAAAGAGGTTAAGTTACATTGTCGTTTCCAGTACCGCATAAGGGACAAGCCTCTACTGATAAAGTCTGCTGTGTGCATCTCCTTCGTAGTCATCGTGTTCTTCCTCCACGCCATACCTGAGCTACGTAAGTTATCATTACTTGCACCAAAACCTTATTTTTACTAGAAATGAAAAATATGCCAAAATTATCGTATTTAGCCCCGTGTCAACCGGACTCGTCTGATCGAACCACCAGGACTTTTTGTTCCTAATGGTTCGATCAGTCAAAAGACACCCTATTTACGCGATGCAAATTTCTGAAATCATTAAATACACTGTATCACTTTAGCAGCAGATGCTTCCCCCAGCATGGTTTATATAAACCATGCTGGGAGAAGCATCTGCTGCTAAAGTTTATTAGGCATCATTAAACCCGTAGGTATTAAGAAGACGCTCTCAACTTTGAGAGCTATCATAACCAGGCCCTAGGCTCTAACGTCCGTTTGTGAATGCTGTAGAGAGTCTTTCCATTGGTTCTATGGCGCTACTAGGTGCTCTGCTGCTGCTGGGTCAGTGTGAGGACCTGGAGCCACCACTGGTGCCAGTCATAGACATAAATATCCAAGACCTGTCCTATTTCCTTTTCTTCAAATCTCTATATAGCTGCATCGATGGGCTAGCTTTGAACCCAATATCTCAGGGAAATTCTCCCATTTTATTTTAAGCAGATCTTGAACCATAGTCTTGTGGTTTGTGGAGCTACAACCTCGTTTGTGATTGTCCCAGAGCGTCTATCCCTGGGCTGGACGGCCCTTCTGGGTGCCCTGCTGCTGCTGCTGCTGTCGGAGCGTGATGACCTGGAGCCTGTGCTGGCCAGGGTTGAGTGGTCCACGCTACTGTTCTTTGCCGCGCTGTTTGTGCTTATGGAGGTGTGTTGAAACCCACCTATTTTACGACCAATAAATTCGAAACGATCGCCAGAATTAGTAAACGATCACCAAATCGTGTTTGGATAAATAATCACCAAACTTCTTTTTATGTTTTTTGTGCTTAAGTTTATGTTTTAAGTATTTTTGTTGTTCTCACATGTTCAACCTAACACGAAGGTTAAAGGGAGCTTCGCTCATCCCCTTTACCCTTCACCTAAGCTACCGCAGTATTTTGCCCTGATATTTTCTGTAACTTTTGGTGATCATTTAGCTATTTTGGGTAGCATTTACCCATTTTGGGTAGGAAAAATATATTTTGGTGATCATTACATTTGTTGCCGTTGATAAATATAGTATTTAAGTACCAGCCGGTGCCCGCAACTTCGTCTGCGCGGGCTTAGGTTAATACCTAAGCCCGCGCTGGTACTTAAATACTAATACATATAATAATTTATATCATTCTACAGGAAAACATTACCTTCCTGCTGGCGTAGTTCGGTAGAATCTATGTTAGCGCCGATAGTTTCGGTTGAAGAAACAGGTACCTTAACGTGCGCGCACTGTCAGTGGAAGCGCATGCATCGAGGCGATAATGGAGCGAAACGATTGTGGTTCCATCCCTTCCGGTGAATGGCTCGTAAACCATCTGTGTGCTAAATTTCATTCAAATCCCTTCAGCCGTTTTTGCATGATTGAGTACCTAACTAACATCCAACCAAACCCACAAAAGCACAATTTTTCACATTTATTCTTATTCTGTCTCTCCACTATTGGAGGTTGGCGGTCAGCTCTCCATCCTCTCATTTATTAGTGATATACCTATACTTAATGTTTTCTATCCGTCTGCAGGCTCTCTCCAAGCTAGGTCTGATCTCGTGGATCGGCAACATCACGGAGTCCGTCATATTGAGTGTCAACGAGGAGTCCAGGCTTGCTGTGGCGCTCATGCTGGTGCTGTGGGTAAGATGATTTAGTGGAGAGTATGTTTCTTGCTCTAGTATAAAACTCAAAACTCAAATTATTATTGCAAGTAGGAAAAAAATAATGCACTTTACAAGTCAAACACTTATATCTCATTTACTTCGAGAAAAATAAATCAAATACGATCAACTAAACTAATGATTAACTGATTATGGTTTGAGTTTCAAAAAGGGAATATCCCTTTCAAGTGATTATTATAATTTAATTATAATATTAATACCTTGAACACTACTTACACACACTGATCTAGCCCCAAACTAGGATTCCCTGTATCTTGGGTACTAGACAACGAAACACATACATACATATAGATAAATATTAAACTTAGATAGATAAACAACCATTACTAGGGTAAAAACATCCGTTCTCATCAAACAAATACTTGCCCCCACCGGGATTCAAACCCGGGACCCTTGGCTTCGTAGACAGGGTCATTGCCGACTCGGCCATTCGGGTCGTCAAATTCCTTTTCATGGCTGAATCTCGCACAGGAAAAGGAAGCTCCATTAACTTCTACCAGTGCTTCGGAAATACGCCCGTCAGAGAAGATAGCACCTAGAAACTCTACGGGGATGTAATTTTTTTAAATTTTCGTCATTTTTTTTGCCACAATTTACAATATAAAGTAATTTAATCTAATGACAATATGATAGCATTGTATCTATACATTGTCTACACTGTAGTGGTTACATACGCTTGCCTGTGAGCAAGTTCGAATTCCGGTGTTGAGCATGCTTGCAACTTCGAGGAATACTGATGTTCTAACGGTGGAAAATATTGTGTGGAAACATCCTGCGGCGACGTCCAGCCTTCTCACTCTAAATGTTGTTGACCTCTGTGGCGCAGTGGTTGTGGCTCCGCCTAGAGTATCCTAGTGTGGGGCCAGAAGCTATGTAAATGCCTGTAAATGTGTGTATCTTTAAAAGAATATGTTTATGTTTAAATGGTGAATTGAATAACTGACTAGAGGTGAGCACAGGACTGGTTTCTGTGTAATTTGTGACTAGTTATTTTGAATACCAAATATATTCAAAATGGCTCATCGGAGAGGGCAAGTTTCAAAAGAGTGCGATGGCAAATATGAAGGTATTTCCAAAAAAAACATTTCAGGTAAAAATAGACTATTAAAATATATAAAATTAGCAGTGGAGGTCGTACCGAGCCATACAAACCCATCTTTCCATTTCTGAGCGAATGTTTACGCCCACTGACCGGCCATGGCAATAATCCATCCCTTTTATTTACATACAATTCGCACAATTGTTGTGAGAGGGCTTATATCTCTGCTTGGCGTATATTCCGCGGACGTTCAAACCCAGTAACCTAGGTGTCGTGGTGTGCAGGTGTCGGGCATCGCGTCCGCGTTCGTGGACAACATCCCCCTGACGACCATGATGGTGCGCGTGGTGGCTGCGCTGGCGGACGGCGGAGGCCTGGCGCTGCCGCTGGCGCCGCTCGCGTGGGCGCTGAGCTTCGGCGCGTGCCTCGGAGGTGTGTGCGTTTGTATTTGTGTTAAATTTAAATTGTACATCTTTCGGATTATTCGATCCTTTTAGCTTCAATAAAGCTATTGTATGTTGATAGCCGTATGTAGCTTTTTTGGGCAAGCAAAAAACCAATTAGTTTCAGCCTAGGAGTGATTTATATTCGACGATCCTGTGACTAAACATCATTGAGCGATTACTGACAAAATTTAATAATTGTCCCACGTCGCCAGGCAACGGCACACTGATCGGCGCGAGCGCGAACGTGGTGTGCGCAGGAGTGGCGGAGCAGCATGGCTACCGGTTCACCTTCCTGCAATTCATCAAGGTGGGCTTCCCCGTTATGATCGGCAACCTCGTCGTAGCTTCAGTGTACCTGCTTCTATGCCATTGTGTCTTCAGCTGGCACTAATGTGTAAATGAACATACGACAAACATAGCGACATGCTTTTCACGAACGGGGTGGTAGAGGCCCACTTTTAGCCGGGTTATTACACACTCCATTTTTGCGTGACAGGTGGCTAGCCCATCGCTGCAGCTAAAACTATGAACAAGTTGGTAGATCGATACAATACAATTGATGATAATTGCGATTTTGAACAATAATTGATTTCTTTTTCTATCATATTAAGTAATGTTTAAGTAATCTAACAAAACTAATTCTAGACATCTGTGACTTGAAATTTGGTTTTTGCACTTTTGAAGTGATAGAAAATTTCATCTGCTATTAATCAAGGCCATTGTTCTATCCTTTAAGATATTATTTACAACGGTATGTCATAAATTATTGAACTAAGCGCCACCGAACCAAATTGAAAAAGAAAAATTCCACCTGTATATTTTTTCGACAAGTTGGTGGCGCACATTTACAGTTAAATAAATCGATGGGCGACCATCAAACAAACAAAAAATGTCGTGTAACACGTAACGTGTGTAACACGTGTAACGTCTTTGAGTATCACGTTTGCGAGTAATTAGGTTTAATAAAAATACTTTTGGCCCGGCCCGTCTTTCCCATCAAATTCCTCGCAATAGGTGATAGTTTAAGACATATAATATACATGATAATTTTATACATGTAATATTTTGTTGGTAAAAGAGCATACTTCTTATTTATTTAAGTTTTAATGTTTCACCCCCCAAATTCACCCCCATAAGGGGTAAAAGGGGGGGTAAGAGTTTGTATGAAAATCCGAAACTACTCGACCTATGAATCTGTCAATTTGGCAGATAGGAAGTTGAACAGTGCAGGCATAAACTCAGTAAAAGGTTTTCAAAATTCTGCCCCCCACAAGTTGGGAAAGGGTGGGAGGGTGGGGCGGTGAGAGTTGTATGTAACTCAACAACAGTGTACTTCCATGGCAGGTAAGTAAAGAGAAGACATCTAAATACTTTATGAGGGCGACAGGGCTGTATTAAACGGGGGGAGGGCGGTACGGGCGGTGCGGTGGGGGAGGGTGGAGATTATTGTTTGTAAACCCTGCCCATTGTTACACTAGCACCTAGTAGAATATATGTTACGGCCAACTGTCACAACTACAACTTACTACTCTCAACTACATAATTACCTGTAAGTATTCATTCATACTAACCATTTGGTAAATGTAATAAATATAGCTAAAATCGGTCCGATTAACTACTTGAACTTAATTACATTAATACATTAATATAATAACATTAATACTCACCAAGAAGATTTCGTGAAAGTAATCAGACACCCTTATTTTCTCAATCAAATATGGTTTATCAAAGATAAAATGAAACAAATAGTTGAATTCTTTATTAATTACTTGAACCATCGATATTGGTAAGTATGAATAATAGCCGGTTAGTATGCATAATACTAACCGGCTATTATGCATATAAAGAAAACTAAGCACGAATGTCCGTCAGTGACATATAATTGTGCCTCTGCTAACCTGTTTATAAAAAACCGTGATGATATGTTTTGTTATCATATAGTTGAAATAATGTCACTATATTAGTTTTATTTGTATATATTTATACATAGGCAAGAGCCTTACTTAAATAGTATGTAGTAACATTTGAGGATTTCAATTATGTAACATCGCAGCACAAACATACACAGTCCTGGTGGTTCAACTGCGTGGGTCGAATGATCGAACCAGCAGGACTTTTTTTTCCTGGTGGTTCGACTTTAGAATATGTAAATTTAAACAAACATTTACATGCAGGCACATGCATTGCTTCTGGCCCCACACTAGGACACCCTGTGTCCTGGGAACCAGAAACAGCGACGTCACACATATAAACATCAAAGACCGGGGTTTTTTTTTTCAGCGGGTGCCAAGTTAACTTTCTGCCGTTGTACGTGTGTTGTGAATGTGCCGTGACCATATTGTAGAATTGACCATATCATGAAATGGCCAACCATGGTTGAATCAGATCTTTCATTGGTCGTAGAAATCTTCTAGGGAAAAACACTGTAGCTTTGGTGAATACTAAACAATCTTCATGTTAGTTTGACATGTATATCACATAAAACATTAGGTAGTACTGAATAAAAATGTTTTTAAAAAGACATCTTTCATAAAATTCAAACCATAAAATTTCTGACAATTTCATGAAACATGTTCAATTCTATATGTATGCAGCTCGGCAGTTGAGTTTTGCAGTGTCTTTTGCTGTACCTAGGAATCCCACATTTTTATACAAGACATGGAATTAATAGAAAAAAAAACAAGATGTCTGTATCTGACGACCTCCTTGACGAACCGTTGTGGATCTGCCTACCATGTGAAAGGTCCCGGGTTCGATTACCGGCTAGGGATACAGAAAAACAAAACAGGTCTTGGATGTTTATATGTGTGTGACGTCGCTGTTTCTGGTTCCCACGACACAGGGTATCCTAGCATGGGGCCAGAAGGAATATATGTGCCTATATGTAAATGTTTATGTTTATCTATCCGATCTTATGAAATTGTGAATATATTTTATTAAAATTGTAACCTTTGTTAATTTATTTATCCTATTAAACAATGAGTATTAGTACAAATGTTGTGTTTTAATCGTTCCCGGAAAGCAACTCTAGTCAAATAAAATAAAGTAACAGCTTGTTATGTCTGGGCTTGAGTCGGCTCCAGAGAAATCAAAATCAATAAATATTTCTTGATTACTGTAGATTCTTATTTACCTAAACCTAGCAAATGTATTTTTTTGTTTCTTACATGTAATAAAATCAGATTCTTGCAGAAAATAGTACTTCAATAAAGGGCCATGTTTTTTCACAGGAGATTAATAGCTGTAGACAAACCGCTGTTTATAGGACCACGTTGCGCCACTGGAGATTCACTCTTATCTGCTTCTATTTTTGGCTTCTTAACTTCAGGAGGTGTGGGAGTAGCAGGCCGAAGAAACACCCACAGATTGATTCTTAGATCTTTTTTTAAAAACCGGCCAAGTGCGAGTCAAACTCGCGCACGAAGGGTTCCGTACCACCGTACAGTGGTAGGGATGGCGTGGAGTGAATAGTTTGGATTTAACATAGCAAAATGTTGTTTACAAAGATATTGGTTCGGCTACTTTCACACTCCATTACGTAACGTGCATTCATAAGTTTGTATGTGGTATTGAAAGAATTGTTGTATGGGAGCCCCCTTAAATATTTATTTTATTCTGTTTTTTAGTATTTTTTGTTATAGCGGCAACAGAAATACATCATCTGTGAAAATTCCATCCGTTTAACTATCACGGTTCTTGAGATACAGCCTGGTGACAGACGGACGGACGGACAGCGGGGGCTTAGTAATAGGGTCCCGTTTGGCACTATTCGGGTAGGGAACCCTAAAAATGGTTGTGTACTAATATCAAAATATGAATTGTTATAAATAATTACAAGATTGTTAACAGCGATAATTGAGTTAGTCTAACCCCATATATTCCCGTCATTTAATAACCCTTTTTATTAGCCTTACTCGTATCCGGGTAAAGGCCTATGTCCCTCGGTGGGGGCTTTTGATTGGGCATCATTTTTTATTATTATATTTATATGTTTAATTATCTAACTTTCCACTTACCTCTGTTGAGCGGGCCTTAGTCAAACGTCACAGGAGGCAAATTCCGGCGGTAGGGAGATCATCTCCTTAGTCGACATATGAGGCGAGATGCTGCTCATCGCCGTCGAAAACCAAAAATTATATTCCAGCGATCTCCATTCATAACTTTTTCGATCGCAAACCGACCGAGATGTTACGGCTGGACGTAAGGTATATGGAGATGTCACCGTAAAATTTTCAAAACCATTAGTTTATAAATTAACGCGTTAGTTTGTAAACTATCGACAAATTGTAAACTAAACCGACAGGGTTTAGAATTTACGTTTATTTTGTTCTTAGATGTCAACCTTACACGAAGACTATTTGGGGGCTTCGCTGCGGTCGCCCTCTAGTCTTCACCTATGCTACCGAAGTGTTGGCCCTGGTAAATACCAGGAAATCCTTTGCAATTCAAGTTTAAACCAGTTCACAATTTTACGGTTTTATAAACGCATTAGTTTATAAACTAACGCGTCATATTGTAAGCAACACGGTACAGTTTACAATTTATCGATAGTTTGTAAACTAACGAGACAAAAAATTGATATGAAATTTCCCTTGGAACGACAGCCAAAATTGAGAAGTATCAAACAAAAACAAAAGTGGTAATAACGTAATTTAAAACGTTATTTTCAAGTCTTGATCTTTCGACTGCGACATTACCGACTTTTGGCTACCCATCGTGAATTTGCTGGACGCGGCTGGATACCGACCTAACTGCCATGGTTGAATTCTTGGCCAATTCTATCCCAGAGATTGTGGAAGAAGCTGAAGCTGCTGTTGCTGCACCTCGAGGCAAGCTCCATGGGGGGCGAGTCGAACCGTTAGGGACAGTGTAGGAACGGCCTCCTACTCCAGCTGGTGCAGGAGTTGGGATGGCTGAAGTAGATGTGCAGGCGAAGGGGACATGCACAAAGGCCCCGCTCAAGTGGGCCAGGTGCAGGTGCTACATACAACCCCCTGAAAGAAGAATAGAACCTGTCCAATCCGGCAAATCTGGCAACTGTTCGAATCTGGCAACTTTTAGTGTACGATAGAGCTAGTTCACACTATGTCGGACCTACAGTTTGCCGGATCCGATGTGCACATTATAATTTTATTTTATTTTATTTTACATTTTTAGGAGAGGTAACAGCTTTACTCACTAAATACAAAACACTATATTAACTAAAGAGCTAATAATAACCTCCCACAATTATTTTACTACACGCAAAACGTTCTTGCATTGAAGTTTTAAATTAATGTAAAGAATCACACAAAGAATTTGTAAAAATACACCTAACTTTTTAGTCAGAACTTATGCTGAAATACAATTACGTGATTTAGGAAAATATCTACGTAAGTAGATAGCAATATTAGCAAATAATAATATGATTATTAATTAAACAGTAATACAATCGACTGTCAAACACACCACTACATTGTCCAAAGATGTTAAAAATTTACGAATCATATGAGCCCTTAATGTTTGCGCACTGCTCTAGAATATATCAATATCACATTATCGTCGTCATCAACACCGTCAGCACCGTTGTCGCCCCTATCACCGAGATGGTTAAAAGTAGAACACGCTCTTATCAAGAAGGAGTTCTCTCTGTAATTGCTATGCACGAGAGGCAATTGGAACAACGGTCGTCTACGAACGTTACGACTAGGGACCTTAAACTTAATTTTACCAAGCAGCGATGGAAAGTCAACAGTCCCTTAACTATTTTCATCAGGAATACCATATCTGAGATATCCCTGCGAAGTTTCAGTGACAAATGTAAACGTGCACAGCGATACTCAAAGCTGAGCTTGGGCAACTTGAACTTAAAGCCGATATATCTTGTAAATTTCTTCTGAATCCGTTCAAGTCTATTGATGTACACGTCGTAGCACGGGTTCCAAACCTGCGAAGCATATTTCAGATGACTGCGGACATAAGCACAAAATAGAATTTTAATAGTTTTCATTCGCACGACCTCATGACGAACCCCAATGCCTTAGAGGCTTTACTGACAATTGCATCAATATGATGGTCAAAGATAAGTCTGCTGTCAATAACAACACCAAGGTCTCTGCTGTCATATACTCTAGAAAGCGGAAGATCCTTAATTTGATAATTATTTATGTACGGTTTTAATTTACGGGTAAAAGTTATGAAGAAACACTTGGTGACATTTAAATCCAGCTTATTTGTTACGCAGTAGCCGTCAAGCCTATAAAAGTCACTCTGTAAGAGTTCACCATCCGAGACCCCATTAACAACTCTAAAAATCTTCATGTCATCGGCAAAAAGCAGAAATCTAGAGGTTTGAAAACATTGATCAATATATCATAGATAAATAATATAAATAGCAGAGGACCAAGAAGCGATCCTTGTGGGACTCCAGACGGTACACTCATCCAGGAAGACCTGAAACCATTGAGAACTACGGCTTGAGATCTTCCTGCAACATACGAAGCAAACCATTTGAGGAGATCGCCTCTAATGCCAACTCTGCTAAGTTTCTTCAGCAAGATGTCGTGATCGATGCGATCGAAAGCTTTACTATAATCAGTATAAATGACATATACTTACATATATTTATAGGTATACGGTATGGATATATGAATTAGTTTTGACTCTGAATACTAGATGGCGCTTCAACTTTGTCATGCATAAAAGTCCCGAGAGAGGGCTCTTTTTTCCCTTATACTTATATATAATATTACTCTTTGCCTAATAATGTTGTCAACAGCACTTTTATGCAATATATTGCTACAAAATGGCAAAATATCGAGATATCTATGCAAAGGGCTGACACAGAAAATCCTCGCAAAATGTTTTTATTGAGTTTACTTCCAGACATCGAAAACATAAATGACATGAGATAACTTAAAAATTAAATGATGACGCTCATCCAAAAATATCAAATGGCTCAGCAAAACCAGCAATCATCTTCAACGACCGATATCAATCAATCAATTCAGATATTTACCAGCAACCTTGTCAACAAACATACACTCGTGTTTCTTCAGATATGAGTCCTAATCAGGAGCAGCCATTACAACTACAGTACTCTCCAATATCTTCAGTTATGAGCCCTATTCAGCAGCAACAACCATATTCTGCGGTATCTGTAACTATGGCTTCTAATCAGGAGGGTGAGCAATTAGTGAGACCACCTCTTAATTACAGAACTAGCAGAGATGATAGTCAACAAGCAATGACCTGAACGTGAACGAGTTGACTCAGTACAATTGGAATGAAAATAGAGAATAAATTACTTCAAAAGTTAAACCTACAAACACGTACGTACATGTGCTTAATTACAAAATTTTAGCATTATCGGTCATTTCGAAACAGTGATTATAAGTGGTGCACATTGGTGCTTATTTTGTCATTTATAATTTTTTCAATAAATAAAAGATTAAAAATAAGTATTATAGTTTTATTTATCGTAGAGTTATCATGATTCGTTCTTCTGGGGGTACAGCCTCTCACATGTTAGTATCATTTTTCAATCGGTGTGGTCCCAAAATATTTCGAAGTATTGTAAATGTATCCTTCCTCATTCGATAAAACCTGCGGAATTTAATATCACTTTCTGACAGTTCACGTGCAGCAACAAACAATCTTTTCTTGTAATATTTGCGATGTAAGCACGTCGCTTTCTACTTCTAACGAAATCAAATAACGAGAAATACTCTTCGTCTGAAGAGAAGGTAGGGAGAAGGTCATCAATCAATTCCCCAAACATATCTGGTACGCTTGACGCCATGATT
The DNA here is from genome assembly GCA_949825045.1 of Argyresthia goedartella. Classification (NCBI taxonomy): domain Eukaryota; kingdom Metazoa; phylum Arthropoda; class Insecta; order Lepidoptera; family Argyresthiidae; genus Argyresthia; species Argyresthia goedartella. The sequence continues at coordinate 1,292,601 of OX463836.1, read as the reverse complement.
TCAACTGAGATATTACAAAACGATACGTCTACGCGACGATTCGTTTGTAGGAACACCGCGTCTCGTGCGCGTAGCATAATTACGATACGCGCACGAGACAACTACGCCTACGACCCATGGGCGAAAACCCTAAATTTAGTGAAACTAGACAATATTTTATAAAAAAGCTTTAATGAGAACTTAGTGTAGGTAATGAGAATTATTTTGAACCAAACAAAATGATTTGCGGCGACGCTGCCGTGCTGTTGTCCTTCCTGGTCTTTCCTAATCCAGTGGTTTGGTAAGATTTTTCCAGAAACTCTTCCGATTATCGTGGAGAATTTTCCTTAAATTATGAAGAATATTTTCTGTTTATAGTTTCGGAAATCCGACTGGTCTTTCCTAGGAAGCTGCTAAAGGTCACACTTAAAAAAGTTAACCTTGATACAGGTAAAACACAAACAACGTGGGCGCCATGATGGCGCGGGGGGAGCATGGGGAGTTAAAAATAATAAAAGGGAACAAAAATAATAATGTGTAACCAGAGAAGCGAGCGTGGGACTGAAAGTAATGAAAAACCAAATTTGGCTAGAGTATTGTAGCTAAATTGCAATTGGGTTGTTAGGTTATGGAACTTTTAAGAATCAAAGCGGAACGTAACAAATCAGAGCGGAGCGAAGCGTATGCAAATAAAAACAACGTTTAATGATAAGATTATTAGCTGAAATAGGAATTCAGAGTGAAATGTTACCCATTTTGAGATTATAATGAATGTTCTTCATATTTATTTTTAAATATTAATTACCTTGTAATGAGAGTGTAATCGTAGTCCATTGTAATCGTGGAGCAATTCTCTATCAACTATAAACACCCTCACGTCGTAAAGCCGTATATTGGATTATAAGTTTTAACCCAATAACGTAATAACACTTACATTTTGAAACATTTAATAAATAAAATATTTGTTTCAAACCTACGACTTGAATTAAACCAGTAAATGAAGGTGTTTGCACTCAAGTGTTGTATTGCAGCTAAATCAATTATCAACTTGGTTCTTGAACTTCTTTTATTTATTCCCCCGCGATGACTTACTTGTTTATAATCCATCTTGTATCCCAAAGTTTTAAAATATTTTATGTAAAGACTAACATTTTTACATTAGAGCCACCACGTGTTCGTCAATCAACGCTCAATAGATGAATGAACGATGGTCGGCCGCATCTGCACACTACACTAATCCCGGCTATGTTGAAACAATAAAGGCGGCATCTACAAAAACAAAGGAAGAAGGCGGCTTCTACCAGCAGATACGGCCTTTTACCTTTGCATTTTACACATACCCCCTTTTTGATATTTATTAGTACAAAATCCTTGCAGATGCCGCCTTGTTGATGTATAAAAATGGTCGGCCGCATCTGCACACTACACTAATCCCGGCTACGTTGAAACAATAAAGGCGGCATCTACAAAAACAAAGGAAGAAGGCGGCTTCTACCAGCAGATGCGGCCTTTTACCTTTGCATTTTACACATACCCCCTTTTTGATATTTATTAGTACAAAATCCTTGCAGATGCCGCCTTGTTGATGTATAAAAATCGTAGATACAGAGCAGACACCGCTTTCTTATATATGCAGAAAGGTAGAAAAAATTGTGACGATTCCAATGATACCAAAAACGCATCTTAGATTTTTTTGTAGATCTCTGTCCTTCGCTAGGCGGGAAAGGTCTTCGATGCCAGCTATACTGGTCCATTTATGTATATTCGAAAGCCAGAATGTCCTTCTTCTTCCGACGCTCCGTTTCCCTTCAACCTTTCTCATCATGACAACTTGAAGCAGTTGACATTGATCGTGACGGAGAAAATGTCCCGAATATGCAACTTTTCTTCTCCTAATGGTGGTCATAAGTTCCCGGGATTTGTCAGCTCATCTCGGAACTTCTTCATTCATGACCTATGGATCCAGCTAATATTTTACATCCTGTGGTAACTCCACATCTCGAAGGCCTCTAATCTTTTGCGCGTAATCTCCAAAATTGTCCAAGTTCGCATCCGTAGAAGACTATCCCAGATGCAGCCTCCGAAGTCTAAGGTCCAGCTGCCTGGTACACAGTAACTTTCACATTATGTTGAATGACGTTCTTGGGCAATGTTGCTTTCTCAGAATCCCATTTTTCATTTACCCATGTGCCAAGGTACTTATACTTCTAGACTCGCTATATATCCGTCCCGGCTACCGTGAATGACGGGTTCAATGTTCATGACAATGTTAAAAAATATTCCAAAACTTTCAAGTTGGTTTGTAGAACTGTAGTAAATAATACGCCAGTGTGCTTGTAACCGCGTTTAATGCAAGACTGAAGAGGTGGGGGGCGGTGACACACAGCCTATACACAACACCTCCACCCCTATTTAAGAACCTAACAAATTTACTCATAAGTACTATAAAATATTTAACTTATCTACTTAAAGGTATAAAGTTCCCTCCACCGGTACTATAATAATAGACAATGTAACAAACACACCGAAAGGTAACACTATTACTATGTCTTAACTACACCATCTCTTGGATCAACATAAACAATTTACTTTAAACATAATTTGCTGTTTTATTCCTAATTACCTAATTAGGAGACTAATTAATCTACCTCAAAGCCATATCTAGCAGGTGGTTTCCTGGGCCGCAATCGGCATACTCTATCGGTAACTTCGGTCACTTCGTCCGTATTCGTCGGTGCAGTGTGTGCAGCTACTATTGGTGGAGGCCTGCTGCTCGGTGGGGAGTGTGATGGTGTGCCTGATGTGCTCGCGACTGGTGCCGAACTCTCTCTCACCTCTGTCGGCGGGGACATTTCACTGACGACTTCCTCCTCTTCGGCAACCGGGAACAACAAGGATGACCGGCGTGTCTGACGCCTGTCAGTCTCTAGTGGCGCCGACGGTTCACGCTCACTTGCGTTATTGACCTCATTTACCCTTCGTCTCAATTGGTCTACGTGCCTGTGTACCTCGGTTCCTAATCTGGCTCTAACTGCATAATCCGTGCTCCCTAATGTCTCAACTACCTTACCCGACAGCCATTTATCTGCTGTACGATAGTCCCTATACCAGACACAATCACCGGGTGTGAACTGTCTCTGTACTCCGCCTGCGGCGCGAGTGGTGTCCGCTTGTCGAGCGGCTACACGCGCCTCTCGCTCTGGCTTTAGACAGTCGAGCCGCATCCGTAAACTACGTCCCATCAATACATTAGCGGGGCTATCCCCAGTGGTGGCATGCTCTGTATTCCTATACGCAAGTAGAAATCTACATAAGGCCGTATGCACATCAATGTTTTGTTTGAATGCTTTTTTTATAGCTCTTTTGCAAATTTTTACCGCATTTTCAGCAGCCCCATTGGATGCTGGATGATAAGGGGCAGTAAAAACGTGTTCTATGCCATTTTGGGTCAAAAATATGCCAAATTCAGAGCTCGTGAAGGGAGGGCCGTTGTCACTCACCACTTGTTTTGGAAGGCCAAATCTTGCCCATAGGTCCCTCAACACCCTTATAACTGCCTGTGCTGTTGTTGTCTGCATTCTTATGGCCTCTACCCATTTAGAGCAAGCATCGACAACTACTAAGTAAGTCATGCCTGAGATGGGCCCCAGGAAGTCAAGGTGCAGACGTGACCACGGGCGTGTCGGCCACGGGCAGCAGCGCGGCTCGTGTCCGGGCGGCGCGTCGGCTAGTGCGGCGCACACCTCGCACGCGCGACACACCCCCTCCACTGCCTCGTCCACTCCTGGCCACCACACGTAGCTGCGGGCGAGGGACTTCGTTTTAACAATTCCCATGTGAGAATCGTGCAACTCAGTCAAAACTTTTTGCCTGCAAGCTGGTGGAACAACGATTCTGTGTCCCCACATAATACACCCTAACTCGCAATATAACTCGCCTTTACGATTAAGGTACGGTTTTAGCTCTCTCAATTCGACCTCGCTCGGCCAGCCATCCTTAATATAACTTAATACTCGACTAAGAATGGGATCAGCGCGCGTTTCTTTTTTAAGTACCTCCGCGTTTAATAAAAGCGCATCCGAGCTAAAATGCAAGTAAGTTTGTTCGGGCATATATTCTTCTTCTTTCTTAGCTTCGTTTTTATGAGAGCTAATCAACCTAGAAAGTACATCAGCCGTGTTCAAATCTGTTCTAACATACTCAATCTTAAAGTCGTACGCTGATAACTTGACCGCCCACCGCTGTAATCGGTTTGCTGCCGCACTTGGAATGCCAATGTTGGGTCCAAAAATGCTGACCAACGGCTTGTGATCGGTTCGTAGAGTAAAGCTACGACCATACAGATACTGATGGAACTTGTCTACAGCGAATACGATGGCCAACGCCTCCTTGTGTATTTGGCTATAGTGCAGTTCCGGTTGGGTGAGAGTTCGCGACGCGTACGCGACCACGCTCTCTCCGTCCGCGCCTGGTCCGCGCTGCGCCAGCACTGCGCCCAGCCCGCGCGCGCTCGCGTCCACGGTCAGCACGGTCTCTCGCGACATATCAAAGTGAGCGAGCGCACAAGCTTCACTTAATAATCTTTTCACCTGCTCGAAAACTGAGTTTTGTTCAGTACCCCAAAACCAATGTTTGCCCTTTTGAAGAAGCATGTAAAGGGGACCTAAGTACGAACTCAAGTTACTTATGAATTTGCCGTAAAAGTTAACCATACCCAGAAACGATTTCAATTCGGTTACGTTGGTAGGGTGCGGCATTGTAACTATAGGTTTAATCTTATCCGGATCTACTCGAACTCCGTTTTTGTCAATTATAAACCCTAAATACTTTACCTCACTTGACAAAAACTCACATTTACTTTTCTTTAGTTTTATTCCGTTCTTTTGTAGTATTTCTAATACGTCTTTTATTGTTTTCAAATGACTTTCTAAATCTTTGCTTTTAATCAAAATATCATCGTAGAATATCAGGACATCCCGATTTTTAAGAATATTTACCATCAATTTTTGAAATATTCCTGGGCTAGAAGATAAACCGTAGACCAAGCGATTGTATCGGAATAATCCTCGATGAGTATTAATAACCGTGTACCGTTTAGATTTTTCTGATAAGACGACTTGGTTGTAAGCCTGTGTCATATCTAGCTTTGTAAAATATTCATTCCCGCTGAGATCACTAAATAGATCATCCATTTTAGGAACCGGGTATCTGTCGACCATGAGTACTCGATTAAGGGTTACCTTGTAGTCGGCACATAAGCGCAAACCGCCGTCCGCCTTGTTCACAATGACCAGCGGCGTGGCCCAGTCGGACTGGTCCACCGGCTCAATGACGCCCGCGCGCAGCATGCCATCGAGCTCCGCGTCGACGCGGTCGCGCAGTGCGTACGGCAGGGGGCGCGCGCGGCAGTATATCGGCAGCACATCACCTCGCACACACAGCTCCGCCTCACCGCCAGTAAAGCGACCCAGCGCACCGTCGAACAAGGACTTATGACTGGAAATAATATCATCCACTAATTTATTCTTATCTTTACCTTCTTTTCCTATGTGGTTATTTTGAACAATTACTGGGATGTTTAATTCTGTTAACCATTGTCGCCCCACTAAACTCGTTGTGCCGTTATCTATTACATACAGATCTAAAATTCTTTTATTACCCTTGTATTCTACCTCCGGACATAAATAGCCTAAAGGCCGTATGATTGAACCATCATAAAATTTTAATGATAAACAACATTTCTTTAATTCTAATTCGCTAAATAAATCACAGTAAACAGCCTTGCTTATACATGAAAGTGCCGATCCGGTATCAACCTCCATAACCAAAGTACGATTATGAACCTTAAGTTCAATACACACCGGTTTATATCTGCTAAGCGACATTTGGTACATTGGCTCTTCGAAGTCGTCGTCCGGTACCAGAGTGTCCTCCTCTTCGCTCTCGTAATGCGCCTGCGCATCGTTCTCCTCTTCTAGCAAATGCACCGGGGCCCGCTCCCGACCCCCTCTCGCTCCGCGCCACCCGCGCCCCGCGAACGCCCGGCCGCCGCCACCGCGACCGCTGCTAGCTCGCCACCCTCTGTTCAAGCGCCCTCCGCGTGCCTCATAATAATCAGCAATACCCGCCGAATCCACCTGTCTTGCACTCCCGGCCCCGTAGGCCTCGCGTAGTTTTGGGCACATTCTTCGTAGGTGTCCCTTTACCTGGCAATAACTGCACACGTAGTCTTGGTATACACAATTATTCGTCATATGTTTACTATCGCCGCACTTCCGACAAACATTCAAATTTAATTTGTGAACACTCTCTGACACATTGGTGGTTGTGACGCCCGTTCTGTCCACTGCGCTGGCATCCTTCTCAGCCGCCTCAAGCGATAATGCCAGGGAAACCGCCTTATTGTAATCAATCGTGGTCTCGCTAAACAGCCGCTGCCTCGTTATCTCACTGCGCAAACCACACACCAACTGATCTCTGAGGTTTTCCTCTAGACTGGCATTAAAATCACAATATCGTGCCAGTTTCTTCAAATCGGCTACGTAGACCGCTATAGACTCCCCCGCTTGCTGCCGCCGCTGCCTGAAGTGATACCGTTCTGCTAAAATTGAGGGTTTTGGCTGTAAATGGGTACGCATCAGATCCACTGCTGTTTGAAAAACCAGTTCGGATGGTTTCTTCGGGCTGGCCAAAGTCGATAACAGCTCGTAAGCTTCTTCGCCCATCACAGAAATTAAAGTGGGTAGTTTCACATCAGCTGCTATTTTATTCGCCACAAAATACATTTCGAGTCTCTCAATGTAAGCCGACCAATTTCCCGTCTTCACCACAAACTCTCGAATTTTACCCACCGACATGTCTAATAACTTAATACAAAATCACTTTTTTATTTATGTATTTTAATCCTCGTTCGCCACTAGTAAATAATACGCCAGTGTGCTTGTAACCGCGTTTAATGCAAGACTGAAGAGGTGGGGGGCGGTGACACACAGCCTATACACAACAAACTGCAAACACTTTATACATTCATAGAAAAATACAAAATTCAAATAATAAAATGAAAACAGTTTGGCAAATAATAAACTGTGAAACTGGCAAAGTTATACCAAGGGACAATGATTTCTGCTTAAAGATAGGTGATGATGTTATTAAATCCAACGCTGAGGTAGCTTGAGCTTTCGAAACATTCTTCACCAATGTACCCTTACTCACAAAAGAGCGTCTATATTCATCTCCATATGAAGCAGAGACTTTGTTAAAAAACAGCACTTGCATCAGTAGATTTTCTTTTCATCATGTATATCCCCAGGAAATTGTCAAAACGTTTCGATTATTTAACTTAAAAAATTCTGAAGACCTGTGGGGTATATCAGTCAAAGTCAATGGTTCCGCAATTCTAGTTATAGCCACACACTTAGCTTATATATTCAATAAATGTGTTGACGACGGAGATTTCCCAGACCTCATGAAACACAGTTAACCAAGTCGGAAGATAAGGGTGATCCTTCAAATTTCAGACATTGGTCATTTCTTCCATCACTGAAAATGAAAATGAAAATGAAAAAATATTTATTTAGCACAAAAAGGTACGGCGTAATGGAACTTAGCATCTAACATTCAGTGCATAGCTTAAACAAAATAAACAAATTTCCAGGGGTCCCCAAACTAGGCTAGGCCTGTATCTTGGGGAACCAATTACTATTTAAACATGTGAAAATTTATAAGCTTTGGCATAAACTTTACTAAAATAAACAAAGATAAACAAAACAAAACGAAGCAGCTTTTGGGTAGTGAGCGAAATAGGGTTATACTATTTAAAAGAAACTGCTTCACAATAACAAAAGGAAACAGCTTCTGGGTATAAAGTATTATTATAATATTAGTATCTGTGGTATAAAGAGAATAACAAGGTTATAAAATTTAAAAGAAACAGCTTCTAGGCTTCAAGACAAAAACAATAAAAATTACAATATATTAACAGCATACTATTCTAGATTAGAAACTGCTCTGTACTTTGGTAATCCAGTGTGAGAAGAAACTTTGTTATGGTTTTTTTAGCTTCCGTGATTGTGTTTGTTTTAATATCGCAGTGTTTTAATAAATTGTTGTAGATATGTGCGCTGATGAAGTTACCAAATCTACGGGCAAAAGTTGTGTTTGTACTTAGAGTAGGAATTCTAAAGACTCGCTTGCTTAGAAGGTGGTTGTACTCAGGGCTGTTCAAAGTCTTTCTGTGTGTGCTAAGACAGGTTTTTAATATAAAAAGCTTACGGACTGAGAGAACTTGCGAATCTGTGTAAAGATCGCTGGTTGGATATCTGTAGGGTTTCTTTAACATAACCTTAAGTACCGATCTCTGGGCTCTTTCTACATCAATAAGAATTGTTTTAGCCGCACTACCCCATATTGTAATACAGTAGGTCAAAAGAGATTGGCAAATGGCAGTATAGACCTGAGTAAGGATTTGTTTACTGGCAGAATTACGAAGCTTTTTCATAACTCCAATGATTTTACGGACCCTCTTTGCTAAACCAAGTACGTGGTCTTTAAAATTAAGATTCTCATCTATGCTAACGCCAAGATATTTCATAGTATGTACTCGCTCTATTTGATCGCAAGAACAGTTATTTAGTAGGATATTATTACAGGAGTGTACTTTAAATGTAAAGTTAGTTGATGGCTTTGATGCTGCGGTTTTGTGAAAGCATAAATATTTTGTCTTTCCACTGTTTAGTGTAAGGAGATTATTTCGAAGCCATTCAGATATTTGAGACACACCTTTTTCTGCAGCACTGATAGTACTGTCCCAACCTTTACCACTATATAAGAGCACTGTATCGTCTGCGTAACATATGATTTCGCTATTACTAGTGCTGTAGTCATGTAAATCGTTCATATATATTATGAAGAGGGTTGGTCCAAGAATGCTTCCTTGTGGAACTCCGTAATTAACTTGTGTTCTATCACTGGTAAAAGACTCAACTTTAACCAATTGTTTCCTTTGGGAAAGGTAGCTGGTGAACCACGATAGCGGTAGCCCTCTGATGCCAATTATTTCCATTTTTTTAAGTAATAATGGGATTGACACTGTGTCGAATGCTTTCGCTAGATCAAGGAAGACACCAACACAGCTGAGCCCATTATCTAGATATTTAGATATAAAGTTGGTTAAAAGAGTAACAGCGTCCTCTGTTGACTGTCTCTGCCTGAAACCAAATTGCCTATCAGAGAGCAAGCCATATGATTCCAGAAAACTTACTAAGCGTTTGTTTACCAGCTTCTCTAGGAGTTTTGATAAATTACTAAGTAGGGAGATTGGTCTGTAGTTGCCAGGATTAGTTTTGGGGCCAGATTTATTGATCGGTGATACAGAGGCTACTTTCCAACAATCTGGGAAACAGCCTGTGCTTAGGCTTAGATTAAATATGTGTACTAATGGGTGAATAATTAAAAGTTTTGTGCTTTTTATTAGTTGGTTGTTCAGGCCATCCAACCCGGGTGCACTGACCTGTTTAAGTTGCCTAATTATGCCATCCAACTCTATTGCGTCAGTTGGTTGCATAAAAAATGAGTTTGGGGTGATGTTGTTAAGTTTGGTTTTACGTATAGAAGCTTCCTCGGTATTGCCTGAGTTCTCCATGATTGTGCTGGCGAGATTCTGTCCAACTGTAGCAAAGTAAGTGTTGCATTCGTTCAGGGCGTCAACTGGGTCGTTACCGGCTGTTATCAAATCAAGCGCCTGAGTATTTTTAGTCTGAAAGTTACATATATTCCTAATCGTGTTCCATAGTCCCTTTGGGTTTTTGGAATTTGCTTCAAGTTGACTGCTTTCATAAGAAATTTTCAGCTTTTTTAAAAGTTCGTTGCAAAATCACTAAGTTAAATATTTGAAAAGATTATACTCAATCAAATGCACTCACACTTCAACCGCAATAAACAACTCCACGCCAAACAATATGGTTTCACTAGGGGTAAATCAACTACGGATGCAGTTATTACCCTTATATCTCACATTTATTTTGCATGGGACGCCGCATAGTATGCTATCGGTGTTTTTTGCGATCTGTCAAAAGCATTTGATTGTGTTGATCATGATACTCTACTAATGAAATCAAATCAACGGCGTTAAATCTGACGGATCGGGTGTAAAAATTGGCGTTCCACAAGGTTCCACATTAGGCCCTTTTTTATTCCTGGTATATATTAACGATCTGATTTCCATGGTGAAGAATATGCCTGACAAAGTGTTGTTTGCTGATGATGCTTCACTGGTCTTCAAATTTTAAAGACAAAAAGAAGATTTTGATGATTTCATTGGAGTATTGTCTTTAACCTTGAATTGTTTCACAGTTCATAATATATTGTTAAACACTGGTAAAATAAAGTGTATCAAATTCACACTTCCAAATGTCAGGCAAGTTGAGACCAGTTTAGTGTTAGTCAGCAGCACGTTAGAATTCGTAAATGACACAAAGTTTCTTGAAATAACCATTGATAGCAAATTGCAGCGGGGACCCCACAAAAATTAAGTTCTGCGGCTTACGCTATTAGGAACATCAGACAAAACACGGATTTAGCCTACATCTAGGCTAGCATATTTTAGGGACTTTCATAGTGAGCCGTGTTTGAACATTGGGCCGTGTTCCACTCCCTCTGTCGTTACGATAGAGCTGGAATCCTACCCTATATCTATACACAAACTACAATTATCAGTTTTAACTTCATAATTCACGCACTTTTATGAATCAAAACGCTATTATGCAGTTTTATGAATAAAATTATATAAACACATCATCACTTTTCTTTTGACGCTGAATGCTAGTCAAAATTATGTACCTAATTTATCGAAAATGCTGATCCATTGTGCAATGCACGCAAGTATACTATCCCAGGATTTGTCTTATTTATGCGGCTGAAGATGAAAGTCTTTGTCTTGTATCGTGCTGCCGCTTTTTTCATACCCTTTTGATTCGGTCGGTTAGCTTAGGAAATCGTAGTTGGTTAGAATTTTAAATTCACCAAAAAATTAGTCCAACTATTCAATAACCTAACCTGAAAATGTGAAGGCAAACCATCCATAAGTAACGGAGTAGTTAATTACTAAGGTCCAGTGGTTAGTTAATTAACTACTCCCTTAGTTATGGATGGTTTGCCTTCACATTTTCAGGTTAGGTTATTGAATAGTTGGACTAATTTTTTGGTGAATTTCAAGTAGATCTGTAAACTTCTTGTTCTTATAATCGGCTTGCAAAATATCAGTAGGTAAGTTACTCATTTTTAGTTAAATATCGCTGTTAATAAATGAAAAACTCAACACATACATCAAGATTGGTATGAAGATTACATTGATGTCATAATATTTAAAAAAAGTTAATTAGTTACGGACGTAGGCGGATTTTTTTGAATTTCATTGGACGTTCATTACGGGTAAACTATATGGATTTTCGTAAATGTTTTTCAGGACTAATTTGGACCAATTGCCATGAACAACCGACCGACCGAGCGACCAATCTTGCTGTTCTTGGACCAATCGGACTAATTATGAAGTAGCTGTGGACCATGTTTCACCAGCCTATGATCAGCAATTTAGTTTTTTTTTGCTGGGCGTACGTACGCCCAGCAAAAACAGTTTTTCCTTAATAACTTCGTAACTCTAATAGGACCAATTCTAAAATTTCACGAACATTTGCAGGGCATGTGGACTAATTCTTCCATTTACCAGAAATCGTCTAGGAAACAACTTTTTAATGGGCGTATGCTCACTAATAGAACAACTGATATTTATACCCTCATCACTTTAAATGGAAAAAGATTAAAAGTAAATAAATAAGATGGTTCATACAACATTATAACTACTAAATTATGATAAGACGGAGGACCTACTTAAGATTACTTCTTATGTGCGGGACGTCTATTAATACTATTAATATACATCTTTCTTAACCTATTAATTTAATAGGTTAAGAAAGATGTATTTAGTATAGTTATAGATATCGTTTATGTTATAAGTTTAGAATGAGCGTAGCATAAGTAATAAATAATATTTCCGTCATAGTATAAGATGTACGTATAGAGTTAGTTTTAATAGAATTTCATTGTTGTTTTTATAAGTAATTGTTAATTTCGTGTAAAATAGCGTAAACAGTTAAGTACGATGTAAGAAAGAGATAGCATAATAAATAAAGCTAAGCCGTCCGTTCGAGAGTGACTTGCCACAACCCCACTCACCGCGAGCGCCCGCCAACATATAAAAATAGCGACAGGCGGGGCTCAACGCAACGCATTCCGACACAATAAGGTATTTTCTGAGCACTGCTTCCGCAAAATCCAATAGATGGCGCTGGGCAAGTCACTTTTTTTTTTCTCACATAGACTCAGATTGCCATTGTGCAGACCTGAGGTGCAGACCACAGAGCAATATGTGCAGTGCTTTATGGTGAGATTTTATTCTGTGAACTGAATGAGGAATACCGGGGAATATCGTGGGCTTTTTTTCCGAATGATCTCTTTGGGAACGAAAGACGTCGTCGTTCAAGTTTGTTCAAATTGGACGATTGGACTCAAATTTTACGTTTAAATTAAAAAACTGTTCTGGCTTGACACCTCGTCAGTGGACACCGACAAAAAGAAGATGGGTCGTGTTTGTGTTGTGCTTGGATGCAAGAATAATGGGTGTCATAGCTTTCCAAAACAAGAACCTCGAAGATCTCTTTGGATAAAAGCAGTGAAACTAAGGAAAAATTTCAAACAGACATTGCCTTCAAATATGCCCATTACATTTCAAAAACTCCGATTACATGGATTCATACTACCAGTCCCGTAAGTTTGTGGACTTTTTATGGCATAAGGTACTCTAGATCTACATCATCTATAGATAGATAGCTAGATCATCATCATAGAAGCTACAAAAAATAACATACCTCTGGGTCTGATGTAGTTGTGCTCTCTGGCTGACGGCTGACATGTTCACTCGCATAAATAAAATATACATAAAATATGCAATGCAACAATAAGCACCTCCCAGAAAAATAATGTCTTATTGTTTTTCCAGATTATAAAAACACCTTGAAAAAACATTCAACAGTACCTTCATATTTTCCTTGGAATCCAGCTACAAGAGATATTATTTGTGTCAGAGGAACCTACCAGCCGGAGCTCAGGATCTGATAAGGAGAATTCGGCTTGGGTCTAGAATCGTTTCGCAGGAGAAGGGGGGTTAAAGGGGTTAAATCTGGTAGGGGCTGGCTCCCTGATTATAACACATTTTTACACTCTTATTACAAGGTAATGCATATTTATCGAGTTTAAATAAAAATAGTTTCTAACCTCAAATCAGATAAAAAGCGATAACGAAATGTGCAAATGGGCATTCAGTGCAAAATACTGCGGAAGCTTAGGGGGAAAGCGAAGCGAAGCCCCCTTTATCCTTCGTATTAGGTTGAACATGTATGAACAACAAAAATACTTAAAACAAAAAAAGTGTTTTTGCTGATCCTTTTTTGCTGTGAAAATCAGTATTTTTGATGTGCGATTAAATACTTGCCTTTTTATTTGCCCTAGTAGCCGGAGCTAAGGCGATCGAAATAATAATGCGAAATAGGTCACTTTCGTAGCGAAGTTATGTAAACATAAGCTCAAAAATGAGGTCGGCGTGCCGCGCTCAGAGAGTGAACAGTGCCCCGTGTCTGTTCTGTTACTAAATTGCTAAAATTGCAGTAAATTAGCTCGATTTCCTTCGAAAGTTATTCTAAAATTATCGCTAAATGTCTGTGCGTCTCAGTGGAAATTATAAATAAAGTGTGCAGTGCCTAATTCGGTGTAAAACACGTATTTCATGTGCAAATCGAAGATTACGTAACTGACCGGGTCGTCGACCGCGACAGCTGTTAACCTTGGATTTGCTACTGTGATTCGTCATTTGCTTGTGTGTGTGTGTCTGTTCATACGGTGCCTGCCGCGCGCGCCCCACCCGCCTTGCCTGCACGTTAGCTCGGTGAAACTGGTCCTTACACACATACGGACACACTTCCTCACAACGCTGCGCTTTGCACCTAGCACCACAGATCACCGTTTCTTCACTTCACACTGGAGCGGGGCGGGTCGCACAAAATGAATTGCAAGGCATGTAAATCCTCTATAACGCTGGGAGAGAAGCTTCGCTGTGTAGCCTGTAGGGATTACTACCACTTCGGCTGCCTAAATATGACATCCGCTTGATTTATGGCCAATAAACTAAAGTTGGAGAAATCTTGGCTTTGTTCCGTTTGCTCGAACGTTACGGCGCGGAAGGTATACAAAGATGACACACCTGTCCGAGCCGCTGCTGCGCCGCCTCCGCCCCGGGATGTGTAGTCACAGGCTGATATGTCTGTCTGTGACGTATCTCTGCACAAACCCGATGACGTCGCGCACCATATCGGACTTGAAGAGTTAATTTCCAAACTGGAGTCCCGTCTTGTAGCCAAAGTTGATGACGTCCTCAAGGAAATTCACGCAGTGAAGGCTGAGTTTACGCGGACCACTGACTTTCTCAGCGAGCAGATAGTCGATCTGACGAAGACTGTCCAGGCGGTCACCGGCCGAGTGGCCCACCTCGAGCAGGAGAACGAGCGCCTAAAAAATGAGCTCAAAGCCGTTTCTCGGGTATAGCGGGGAAACCAATACATCTGGGCTCCAGGAGGTGATTGAGCAGCTGCGCTCTGACCTAAATGATCGAGAGCAAGTCACCCTCCTCAACGATGTGGAGATATCAGGAATACCCGAGTACGAAGCCGATTCTTGCGTCCACATCGTCTCCGCGGTGGCCTCTAAGTTGGGGATCTCTCTGGATCAGCGGGAAGTGGTAAATGCGGCTCGCGTCGGGCCGCGCCGCTCAACTGCGCTGCCGGGCGAATCAATACCCCGTCCGCGACCCATCATCGTATCCCTGGCCAGACGAGCGCTGAGAGACGACTTCATTCGGAGCTCCAGGGTGCGCAGAGGCACGGTCACCACGGCAGATCTCGGCCTTCCGCAGCATGACATACGCCGTATATATGTAAACGAGAGAATGACTAAAACAAATAGAAAACTATTCAGCCTGGCGCGCGAGGCATCTCGCGTCCATCACTGGCGGTTTGTTTGGTCGAGAGAGGGGCGTATTCAAGCCAAGCGCGATGAGTCATCTGCGGTGCACCGGATCCGTAACGAAAAGGATCTACGGGTTTTTGAAAATATTACTGTTAGTGCTTAATTTTACTTCTTGCATTATGCTTTGCTTGAGCTTGCTACTAACCAGGCTTTCAACCGGATTTTGTATGCTTTCGGACTATTATATTTTGCATTTCTATTTTTGTTCCCCGCTGCTGTATTTATTTTTACTTGTTTGTTTGTTTTTGGCAATTCCTTCCGCATTATTATTGTGTGAACTCGCGAGGTTGGTGTGGGTATCTGTAATTGAGGTATGGCGTTATAAAATCGTAAATCTCCATGAACAATCTTATAGAGAAATAATTATACTAGCCGCTATAATTCGCATTTTAATTTATCAATGTGACTGCTCATTTGACATTAGACATATGTTACTAATTATTTATATTATAATCAATTATATTTCTTTTGACAACTGTATATATTTATTTCTAAATAATAAATATTATTCCTGGACTGCATCATGCTTGGTTAATTTAGTTTACCCGTACCCGGAATGCCACGTTGTACAAGCAATTTCTCCATTATCAATTTTGCGCAATGACTACCAAGTCTAAGCACTTCAAGTTGGGTCTTTTCAATGCCGGCTCGCTGGGCACAAAGCACGACGAGCTCAAGGTCGCAGTCACGCGCGAATCGCCTGATATCCTTGCGATAAATGAAACATGGCTGCGCGCAGGCGAGGAAGCGCACGCGCCTACTATTCCGGGATACAGGTTACGTCATGTCCCACGTAATAGTAAAGTCCGCTCGGGAGGGGGAGGAGTAGGTTTTTATGTCAAAATGGGGATTTCTGCACGAGTATGTACTCATCCTCCTGCTCCAGATTCCATTGAACAGTTTTGGCTTAGAATGACTTTAAATACGCGTAAACTTGTTGTAGGAACAGCATATCGGCCTCAATGGGTTAATACAGATGTTTTTCTTGATGCGATTACCGAATCCATCTCGTCTTTTACAAATTATGACTACATTATTTTGATGGGGGACTTTAACATAAATCTGCTTTGTAACAACAATACTACGAGCAAAGTTAACCAATTTCTGGACTCTTTAAATCTTAAAAACTGTGTTACAGAGCCAACACACTACACCTCTCACAGCCAAACTTTGATTGATCTGATTTGTACGGATGCGCCCGTAGGCAATGTCTCAGTGCTAAGTATCCCATAGCTTGGTGGTCACGCATTTATAACGTGCAGCCTTAAGATAAGGAGGGAAAGGATACCGCCCAAAACAGTTACTTTTAGAGCTTTAAAAAATATAGACCTAGCCCAATTTAACGAGGACATTTCGAAATTATCCTGTCTAGATGTCAAAGCGGATTCTAATATCGATGTAAATGCCGCTGTATCGTTTATTACCTCTTCTTTGATAGCCTTGTTTGATCGTCATGTGCCCGAAAAAACAAAAACAATTAGGGAGGAAAATAAGCCGTGGCTCACATCTAACATTGTCCACATGATGTACCTACGTGATAAAGCGCATGTCAATTGGTCCAAAACAAAATCAGATGCACATAAATTATACTACAAAAATCTTAAACATCTGGTCAACTCCAGCATGTTTTTTGAGAAAAAGGCCTATTATGAACAGCACATAAATCGCAATGTGACTAATGGTAAGGCGCTTTGGAAAAATCTAAAAAAATCTGTGTTACCGGATCAGAAATATGCACCGCTTCCAGAACATCTCCAACATCCTGACATTATAAACAATCATTTTTTGAATATTCCCAATAATTATAATTTTAACTTAACTTATTTGACATATCTTGAATCTAATAGACATCGCAATAATATTTATTTCAAATTAAATACCATTGATGAATCACAAATCTTGAAAATAATTTTGGATTTACCATCAAATGTCATGGGCTGCGACAAAATAAATAGAGACATGATCATTTTGTCTCTTTCATTCACCCTGAGTCATATTACTACTGTGGTAAGTGGGTCCATTCTATCGTGTAGTTTTCCCGATCAATGGAAGTTAGGGACAATCAACCCACTTCCCAAAAATAACAACCCCTCAGATTATACCAACCTTAGGCCAATAAGCATATTACCTTATTTTTCGAAGATTTAGGAAACGGTTGTATATAAGCAAGTGATCGCCTACTGTGAGGAAAACGATGTCCTGCCGGAACGCCAATCTGGGTTTCGTAAGCATCATAGCACGTCCTCCGCCTTGCTTGACGTTATCGACATTGTTTTGGGAAATCAAGATAACAAAAATGGTACGATTCTGGCTCTTCTAAATTTTTCTAAAGCGTTTGACTCCTTAAACTTAGAATTGCTGATCTCTAAGTTAGTTTATTATGGGTTCAATAATGAAACGATCAGGTGGTTCCAAAGCTATTTATCCAATAGAGTGCAGCAAGTGGTCATTGGCAAGGCAAGGATGGATCTTTAGTTAAGTCGGATTTGCAACAAGTAAGAAGGGGAATTCCTCAAGTATCAATCTTGGGTCCGCTCCTTTTCAGCATTTACACAGCTGACATAGTTACATGCATAAAATCCTGTAGTTACCATCTCTATGCAGATGACCTACAAATATTTGTCTCTGCAAACACTAGTAACATCGATGATGCAGTACACGCTTTGAATGAGGACTTAGATCGTATCTACAGATGGTGTGTACAAAATGGCTTATTACTAAATAAAAGCAAGTCTAAAGCAATGATTTTGGGTACAAAAACACAAACCGATAAAATAATGGCACTACATCCCGCGATTATGATTGGGGGGGAGCCGCTGAGCTTTGTAAGCGAAGCGCGTAATTTGGGTGTGGTTATGGACTGTCACTTAAGATTCGAAAAGCATGTGGTGGAGGTAGCAAGAAACTGTTTCTTCCGGCTTAGAGTCTTATACAAGCTCCAAAGATATCTCAATGTAAACACACGAATACTTCTCTGTGATTATTTGGTGATGTCCAAAATTAACTACGCCTTTACTGCTTATGGCCCTTGCTTAAATGCTAAATCCCATAAACTGCTTCAACGCGTTCAGAATGCCTGTGCCCGCTTTTGTTTTAATATTCCTGCTCGCACTCACGTTACTCCTTTCATAAATAATGCAAACTTGCTAAAAATGAAAAACCGACTTAAGCTATTTATGGCAACACTTATGTTTGGAGTCATGAAACATCATAAGAGTATTTATATAAGAAACTTGTTTGGCGCTGGACATTAAAGGGAGATCGCAACTGTATCAGACTATGCACAAAGCCGCTTAGTATGCCGCGGCACCGGACTTCTGCGTTTCGTGGCAGCTACCGGTTCCAGGCTACTAAGTGCTGGAACGACCTACCTCCGCCACTTAGACAGCTTGAAAGTCAGCCTTTAAGAATTCATTAAAAAAAAACTCTTTTGGGCTCACAAAAGATGCTCCCCTAGTCCCGCCTGCATTATTAATACATAAATAAATTGTAATCAACTAATTATAAAATAAATTCAGCTAAAATAAAATAAATGCTTCTTCTTCTTCTTCTTCAGCATTTCACCGTCCACCGTTGGACATATGCCTCCCCAGTTGTCCTCCATCTTTTGCGGTCCGCGGCCATTCTCGTCCAGGATAGGCCGGCCGTGATCTTTATGTCGTCGGACTTTCTTTTTCCTGTGCGGGGTCTCCAGAACAAAACTTTAGAGCTCCATCTTCCGTCATTTCTGCGGCAGATGTGTCCAGCCCATTGCCATTTAAGTCGCGCGACTCGTTTTCCTATATCGGTAACTTTAGTGCGTTGGCGGATGAGCTCGTTTCTTATCATGTCGCGGCGGGACACTCCGAGCATCGACCTTTCCATCGCTCTTTGTGTGACTCTAAGTTTGTTCATCATCCCGGCAGTAAGCGTCCATGTCTCGCAAGCG
Source organism: Argyresthia goedartella (assembly GCA_949825045.1). Lineage (NCBI taxonomy): Eukaryota > Metazoa > Arthropoda > Insecta > Lepidoptera > Argyresthiidae > Argyresthia > Argyresthia goedartella. The sequence goes on along the minus strand of OX463836.1, from coordinate 1,273,565 downwards.
TAAGTCGTCACCGGGAGAACACACTGGTTATAGACTCTAGTCTTCAGCGATTGAGGGATCTTGGAGTGGAAGACGTCCTTGAGCTTTCCGAATGCTCCCCAAGAAAGCTGGATTCTTCGGTCAATCTCGCGATCCAGCGAGTCCCGTCCCAGTCTGAAAAAAATAAATTCAGCTATACTCTATTGTTATTATTATATTCTATATTCTTTATTATCTACATAACAGTATTCTATATTGTATCAATTAACCAATACTAACTAATCCTACGAATATTATCAATTTGTATAGTATAAACTTATACCTTTTAAACTAACTAACTAAGTATACACTAACAAATAAGTCAGGTACCTTCTGTTAATGCTTTCAGTTGAGCACGCCGTCGCCCTTGTTCCGGTACTGACGGAAGATCAGCGCCTGAGGAGTGTTCTTAGGCACTTGCTGAGTCAGAACCATTTTGCAGATGCCACACCACCCTCAGTTCTAATGCGATATAGGTACTTTGGTACCTATGTCCTACCTGTCTCAAGGTGTAATTACTTTAACTATAGTTTCTAGTTGTTTCTGAATGTTTATAAGTATTTTTGTTTTGTGCGATGTTATTTTTGTTAAGTGGTACCTATGTTATTTTTTGTTAAGTATCTGCAATGTTTTGTGCGCTTATGCAAATAAATAAATAAAATAAATAAAAGGTTACAAAAAGTAAATTTTCTCAAGAACGGAGCCTTGTAATGGGCGCAGCGTAAGGGGGATGGGGGGACCCCCCAAAAGGCGATTTCGAAATAAAAAAAGAGTTTGCTTTAGACCACACAACTGAAGTAAAACTTCTTTAGCTCTAATGCTTCAAAAATACATCTCCTGCACTGTGTCTGGCTATGAGAGGAAGAGAGAAAGAAAATGTGCGCGCGCACCTCTCGTTCGGCTCGCCCGATCACACTTTTCGTAACGCTCTCGTCACGCATTCGCCAGCTTACTCCCCAAGTCAAGCGTGCGTAAAGAAGTTTTACTTCAATAATGAGAAATTGGTCACTTTCGTAACAAAACTGAAAACTCAACAACCAGCAAACATGAAAATCCGAGCAAGCCAAATGAACGGAATTTCAAACGTCACTCAGTCAAGTCACCGTGAAAACAACAAAGTTAACAGACCATATCATTTGCCAGCGTCATCGAACTGCTGACGGCCGACGGCGGTTCGGCGTCATTCTATAGTCTTTCTGTGTAGTGTGGACCGTATAATATAACCCGGCCGAGTAAAATGTCACCTCGCTGACATACAAATAGCGCCGTAATAACGACACTTTTACCCGTCCGGGTTAGATGTCAAAATGAAAATGTACGGTCCACGTGGCACTGACCTCGAAAAGTAACCAGCAACAGCAGTACGCACAGTCCCGTACATCTTAGTTACCTATATATATATATATATATATATATATATATATATATAAATGTGTATATATATGTATATAAATGTACATGTACAACTTATCTTAATCCATATTTTTATTAATCTGACACGAATGATAGACATAGTAACGTTGTATTTCTCACCCGTCACACACACTCACCTGACACTCATTTTAACCTTTTTATTTTATTGTCTACAGTTAGTTTTTATTTGCTCCAGTTTTTTATGTCTTGGAAAAGTGTTACATAAATTTAGCAAAATATATTCTTGGGAAGAGCACTGTGGCGTGAAATACAGGTTTACACCTAGCTCATGCTCAACTGTTCCAATTAATGTGTGACATATCTCTGAATTAGCTAACTAATTCCTTTAAATAATGTACATTTTCTGACTGTTTCTGTAGTTTTTTATGATTATTATTAAAAAGCCAGTTAAAAAATGTTGATCCAGCTGGTTCTTGTAAATAAAAGATGTTTTTAAAATATAAACAGCCTGTTTTATTCCATAAAATCATTTTACAATAATGAATTCATTGATATAAAAAAACAACAATCACCTACAAGCACACTGAATATAGCCCATATAGGCTTTGATCACATTACGGCCGCCGGTGGCCGTCAACCGTTTCGCTTCCATATAAATTTGCCACAACACCAGTTAGCGGCGTCGGACGGCGCTGACTGTCAGCCGTAATGACAACAAGGCCTTATTCCAAAATAATCATTACAACTATTTAACAGGTTCACTACTTACAACAATATTATTTGAGCACAATTTGATCAGATCGCTCTTGGAAATAATAAAATATTACAAAAAAAACATCACATTTCCAATAAAATCATAAAATGAGTATTTGTTTTACATTGACTAATCATAATACAGATTAAATCAATCATGCATATTAAATAGCCAATAAACAAATTGTATTTTTTATTGCATAAATAATTTACTGCAATTAATCTTCGTAAAAATAACAACAAATGAACAGTGTTTTTTTTATAAAAAAATAGTACTTATCTAAATAAATAACTAACAGAAGCCACGCAACTAATAGAGGAGGAATGTATAAAGAGTTTTTGGTGTAAATAATTTGTACATTTGTTTGAAAGTCCAGAGGCGAAAACACGAAACAACGAACAGTTGAAGAATAGAAACGGACCTTTATTTCTTTGCAAATAAGTGCAAGATGCAGGCACAGAATAATCGAGAAAAGGCTTTATAGCCAGCATCAGCAGTGGTGAACGCAGTGGTGGCAGGCGATAGCTCGATGCGTGAGAGTTCCTGTAGTGAGTACCCAACAGTGCGTGTTTACTTGCGAGTTTCACGTCACGGAGAAACAAATCTGCCGGATACCTTAGAGCAGTTCTATGGAAAGTTGATACCAAATAAACACACGAGTATCGACTGCCTCATTATTAAAAATACCTATATATATGAAGAAACTCGCAAGATATTAGGGACATTATATAATTATTGGTGTCGTATGATAGGAAAACTTTGAAGTAGGGGTAGACATACTTAAACTTTTTTTAAATTGTGTACTGTAAAAATGGATCAAGCCAGCCAGGTGCAGCTAGTTCCGATTCTTACTGCGCCTGCGCCTACGGATATACTATTGTACTTACTGCGCCTACAGATATACTATTGTACAGATGCCAGAAGCTGGCTGCAAATCTATATTATTATGAAATCTAGGCAAATATATAGACCTAACTAACTACACTAATATATTGCAATTCACATCAAAATAAGCGGGATAAATCTATCATATAGATCTATTTGTACCCGAATTATATTTTGCAAGACGTTAGTTACAACGCCAGTTAATAAAAATTACATTTTGAAATCCAGCAAATATACAAAAAAGGCATTCAGGTACAGCACTATGAGTAACTAGTATTTCTTCTACATTTATTTCCCTTCACTATTTTAAAAAATAAATATTTATATATATTATATGCATTTGTTTCTTATTTCGTAAGAACTAGATGAATGTCGATGGATTGGTTAACTAGAAGGTGCACGATGACTTATTGCATGTCCAGAGCGGAGATGTTCCTAATGAACTCGCTCCGCTGCGATGGAGTCAGCTCCTGAAAACGACAATACATCGATTAAGAAATGAACACAATGAAAAAATATATTCAAAAACCGGTCAAGTGCGAGTCGAACTCGCGCACGAAGGGTTCCTTACCACCGTGCAATGGTAGGGATGTTGTGGAGACAATAGTCTGCCACCCTGTATAGGATAAGTTTCACTCACCATGACGAGCGAGTTGACGGCGCACATGAGGTGGTCTTGCCTCATGGCGCGCAGGTTCTGGTTGAGCAGCGACGCCTCGTCCTCGCTCTGAGCCTCGAGCCAGTGCGCGACGGCCTCGTTGTCGTGCTCCCACTGGTGCGACTGTAATAAACAAACACATACATATTTACGTTTATGTTTTTGAGTCTGGACCAAACATTTAATCGTGTCGATTCCAGAACGGCTATATCGAGCAGCTACCATCATCACATGTCAGTTTGTTCTGAGTGAAATGCCGAGTTGCCTCGACAATGTCATCTAGGTAAATGAAGATCATTCCATCATACTCAGATAGGAAGACCGTGTCCATGAGGCACTGGTGTTGTTTATTAGCGTTGTTAACACCAAATGACACAATCTCCAACGGAATAAATCTTCTATCTGGCTGTAGGCCATACAATCATTGCTGGGTACTTCTAATGGTATCTGCCAAAATGCTGTATCAAAGTCAAATAGGCAGTTTTTATCTAAAACTGCAATAACATAACCTCGAAGACGGTATCAACATAAATTCTCTCAGTTTTGTAACCCATAAAATCAATTGTACATTTTTTATTGTTTTATGTCATTTTTTTGTCGAAAATGACTTTATTACTTGAGATTATTTTAAATAAACTTAGAGCACGTATTTTTGCCTCTTCTCTACATTGGGCCACTATTCTCGGAAGGCCCGTGGCGTGGCGGTGACGACATTAATTGGCTAGATTTATTAAAATTCTTATTTAGACTCGGTTCTGTACCCAACTGCGACTCCGCCTATCCTCAGTACGCCCCGCCCCGCCGCAGCGTGCCCGCCCCGCCCTTATCCCTCCCATCTCCCCCAAATATTTCGCATTTTTATGATACTCTTGAAGACGACCTACAGCAGAAGTCAATCTCCTCTTTTTTTCGCATTGAAAAGGAAAGGGACGCATATCTCTGTCCCAACAACTTAATGTCACTTCCTCTGATGGGTGATCATAGACTTGCGCAAAGTATGTCTTTATAGGGAGCATATCTTACAGTTTTCATCACGATGATACATTATATCTGCATCATATCTCAATCTTTTCAATTTATAGCTTGTCATAACGGTCCAACTCCCACTTATTCCTTACTCTATTGTCTCATAAGGCTCTTATTTGTTAACTGAGTTGATAAGTGGAAAGAAAGTTGAAAGTCATTAATAGATATCCGGCTCGAATTTGGACCAAATGTTAAAGTGATAAGGTGATAAGATAATAATGACATTTAAACTGAAAGACGTCCATCGTGGTTGGTCTCACTCAACTGTGTGTGAGTGGGACAGTGTATTTGCTTTGCCATGGGAGGAAGTGAGCTGGGCAGAGAGAGCGAGATTTGTTTGGGGAGTGAGATATGATTGATATCGCTGGGATGAACCTATGGAAAATAAAAAACGTGCAAAAATGAGCCTTTTACGTTTTTAAGTTTCCAAATAAGATTAAATATGATAAATATGTTAACTGAACCCTCTCTTAGGCCCCGTGCACCCACCTGCGCCTCCCCCTTGTCCTCGGTGAACCAGCGTCGCAGCGTGGCCGCCGCAGCACCCTGGTCCATGCCCGGCGGAGCGCCCGCGCCCCCCGCCGACCCCGCCGCCGCCGCCCCCTGCACGCGCCGCTCCGACGCGTTCTGTCGCAGCAGCCGCCGCAGCCGCCAGTACAGCAGGCGCCGCGAGTCGCGCCACGGCAGGATGTCCTGTGGAGGCAGGCACGGCTATAGACACACTCCACACTCCACACTACACACTCCACGGCGTGTACAGATCGATACAGTCCATGCTTGACGGGTTGAGCTCTCTCAATAACAACGATAGCGCAAAAAAAACTGATGGATCGGGTGTTAAAATTGGCGTTCCACAAGGTTCCATATTAGGCCCTTTCTTATTCCTGGTATATATTAATGATCTGCCTTTCATGGTGGAGAAATTAACTGACATAGTGTTGTTTGCTGATGATACTTCAATGGTCTTCAAAATTGAAAGACAAAAAGGAGGTTTTGATGATGTTAATGGTGTATTGTCTTTAACCTTGAATTGGTTCACAGTTAATAATTTATTGTTAAAGGCTGGTAAAACCAAGTGTATCAAATTCTCACTTCCAAATGTCAGACAAGTTGAGACCAGTTTAGTGTTAGACAACAGCACGTTAGAATTAGTAAATGATACGAAGTTTCTTGGAATAACCATTGATAGCAAATTGCAGTGGGGACCCCACATAGATAAATTGGCTGGTAAATTAAGTTCTGCGGCTTACGCTGTTAGGAACATCAGACAAAGCACGGATGTGGCTACATCTAGGCTAGTATATTTTAGTTACTTTCATAGATGTCCTATGGTATCTTGTTGTGGGGGAAAGCAGCGGATATTCAAACTATTTTTATTTTACAGAAAAGAGCTATTCGAGCAATTTATAATTTAAAACGAACAGACTCCTTAAGAGAGCTTTTTAAAGAAATTGACATACTAACAGTAGCTAGTCAATTTATTTTCGAAAATATAATGTATGTACGCAAGAACCTTACAACATTTTCCAAAATTAGCGATAGCTGTAATGTTAACCTAAGAAATAATCACAGACTATGTGCACCCCGTTTTAGACTCGCGAAGGTTAGCAATTCTTTCAAGGGTCAGTGCATTCTCTACTATAATATCTCTGGAGATTTTGAAATTGCCATTTGAGCAATTTAAAAAGCATGTTAAAGCGACCTTGTCGAAAAAGTGATATTACAATGTTCGAGATTACTTGAATGACAGGACTGTATGGGGTTAATCTGGCTCAACACGGGCCTTGCTGTTAATAATTTTGTAATTATTTATTCCTGCTTATTAATCATAACAATAATTTTTTTCATATTTGTATTAGTTAAGCACAACCTATTTTTAAAAGAAATCTAAAAATCAATCTGTGGAAGTTTCTACGCCCTTCTTCTCCCACAGTGGTCCAATGTAGAGAAGGGGCAAAAAATGACGTTTGCTAAGTATATGTAAATATCTACAGTAATAAAGTACTTTGACTTTGACATCAATAAAATGACAAATTTCATAGTGCTGGAAATTACTGAATGAACCGCCGAGATCTGACGGAATTGGATGTTGAATGAATAAAATTAATTCAGAATTTCATATATGATGAATGTGTTTGAGATTGATTTAATTTCACAAGAGTTGCTGTATATCATATTGTATCAAATATTTCGATTAAAAAAACAAACTATGTCTACGAAAACACAACAACTTTTTCGGCAATAAATGTGTACATTCAACAACCAAAGTGTCTTAGGAAATAATAAAGAAAACACATAAACACATTATAATATCCATTCTTTCCCGCTTATTTCATTTATTCGTTATTTCACTCACTTCGTTGCCCGTTTCAAACTAACTGTGTCATTTTCTAATCTGTGTTCAGGTCCGGTGGGTGCAAATATGTGTTTGATGAGAACGGATGTTTGTACCCTAGTCATGGTTGATTATCTATCTAAGTATAATATTTATCTATATAAGTACATATGTGTCTTATGTGTCTCTCCTGTTTCTCCTCGGCATAACACTGCCGCCTACAAACACTCTTTTAGGTTAAGGGCAATCCAACTGTGGAACGCACTTCCCTGCACTATTAGGGATAGTCCCTCAATTTTCAATTTTAAGAAAAGATTGAAAGCGTATTTCCTTTCTCTTCCGTAATCGGTATTATATTTATGTAAGTATATGTATGATATTTTGTAGTTTATATATGTGCAGGCTATCTAGTGTATTTTATATAGTTGAGATATATATATATTTTTATTAGGTATATTTTATTTATATTTTAAAAGTAATTTTCGTACGTATGTATACAGTTTTATTGCGCACTAGGACTGTCCTTTTTCTAGGTTTGCTGGAAGAAATCTCTTTTTAGAGATAAGCTCGCCTTTGCCTATAAAATTTATTGTAACTGTCTGTTTATCTATGTTTTCTGTGCAATAAAGAATATGAATATGAATATGTGTATCGTTGTCTAGTGCCCAAAATACAGGGAATCCTAGTTTGCGGCTATACCAATGTGTGAAAATAGTGTACAAGGTATTATTATTTTCTTCGTCAAAAGCAGAATTAGGATCAGTTTTAGTGAAATTTAGTGTATTTGTGTTTAAAGTAGTGTTTTCAACTAACAACTACATCGAGTGATTATTTTAGTAATGTCGTAAAATATGACCGAGAGTACAAAAAGAAAGAGTATAAAAACACACTGCATGGCTAGGCATTACTTCAGACGTCCCAGGACACAACACAGATAATAGGAGAATAAACTTAAGAAGTTGAAATCAAGAGATAACACAATTCACCAAGTTAACAACTTAAAAAAAAACAACTTCAAATACAAGCCCTATTCCTTCCCCCCGGTCGTCATGCGAATGAAGTCTGTGCACACGAAGTCCTCGTCAATACTTTAGCGGGACGGAGCCACAAACCAAAACGTCATCTGTGTATATATATATATTTTTTTGTATTTGTTGATTTTTTTAAAAGGCGTTGAAACAATTTTGATAAAATTCAACCACCTCCGAAGTATGATCTACTTATCAACACAAGAATCATCACAATGGGTTCATAATTGACGGAGTAATCGCGTAAAAAACATACAAAAAACAAGACGAATTGAGAAGCTCCTCCTCTTTGAAGTCTGTTGAAAAGATAGCCAATGTAAGCAGCACTCTGTTCAGGGATGGTGGTCATGAAAATCACAATAATAAAAGTGTTTGCTGAAGAGTCGCTCCCGAATTACTAATCCTATGTGAAAACGACAAGAGATAGAATCGACCAGGAACATTTGTTTTTTATTCACAGTAACCGTATTTGTGTATATCTATCTATCTTATCACGGAAAGATGCCAAGTTGTGGCTAGTTCTGGCGAGACTTACGAAGATGCATCCCTTCTCCAGCATGCGCTCAGCCGTGTCGTGCAGCTCCGCAAACTGCACCGCGATCTGTACAAATCATATTATAACATTAATAATAAGGCAGCTGTCCGCTGTCCGCACTCTCCGAAGTAGCCCGGACGTACAACCGCACAACCGCACAACCGCACAACCGCACAAGTACAAACAAACCCATACTGCTCACACATTGACGTCGCACGTATTGAGCATACTTAGTATAATTTAATTTATCTACACAACACACGTATCATAAACCCTCTTTACTTATAAAAACCGCACGTTACGATCAGCATAATGTTAAACTACTTGGTAAATACTCATTTCTTATCTGAAAAATTACACATTATGACCATAATGTGTAATTTTTCTACATATTATGATATTCAAATTTCGAACGCCGACGCCCGCCTCGTGCCGTCCCTAGTTTGTCTGTGAAGTTGTTACTACAGAACAAGCTAAACAACTGCAGAGCCACAATGCCGGTCAAACATGCGGTTCCTGAACACATCAAAGAGAGCTTATGATATGTGTGTAGATAAACTAGTGTATGTAAGTGTACATAATTAGGCATTATGTAGCAGTCACATAAACTACTATAATATAAGCTAATATACGATATAATTTGAATTAGTTGACAATAAACATTGAAGTGAACATAACAGTTCTATTATTGTTCAACTCCTACAGAAGTACATATTATTGTGTCAGGCAACAGGCGCCTCAACAACCGTCTGCGTTGTTTTGGACCCATATCCCCCGCGGGCCCCACGGGAGGATGAATGTTTTGGACCCATATCCCCCGCGGGCCCCACGGGAGGATGAATGTTTTGGACCCATATCCCCCACGGGCCCCACGGGAGGATGAATGTTTTGGACCCATATCCCCCACGGGCCCCACGGGAGGATGAATGTTTTGGACCCATATCCCCCACGGGCCCCACGGGAGGATGAATGTTTTGGACCCATATCCCCCACGGGCCCCACGGGAGGATGAATGTTTTGGACCCATATCCCCCACGGGCCCCACGGGAGGATGAATGTTTTGGACCCATATCCCCCACGGGCCCCACGGGAGGATGAATGTTTTGGACCCATATCCCCCACGGGCCCCACGGGAGGATGAATGTTTTGGACCCATATCCCCCACGGGCCCCACGGGAGGATGAATGTTTTGGACCCATATCCCCCACGGGCCCCACGGGAGGATGAATGTTTTGGACCCATATCCCCCACGGGCCCCACGGGAGGATGAATGTTTTGGACCCATATCCCCCACGGGCCCCACGGGAGGATGAATGTTTTGGACCCATATCCCCCACGGGCCCCACGGGAGGATGAATGTTTTGGACCCATATCCCCCACGGGCCCCACGGGAGGATGAATGTTTTGGACCCATATCCCCCACGGGCCCCACGGGAGGATGAATGTTTTGGACCCATATCCCCCACGGGCCCCACGGGAGGATGAATGTTTTGGACCCATATCCCCCACGGGCCCCACGGGAGGATGAATTTTTTGGACCCATATCCCCCACGGGCCCCACGGGAGGATGAATGTTTTGGACCCATATCCCCCACGGGCCCCACGGGAGGATGAATGTTTTGGACCCATATCCCCCACGGGCCCCACGGGAGGATGAATGTTTTCATACTCATTATATTTTATACATTAACTCGTAGTAATTTGTTAATTAAATTTTAAACACAAAACATTGTCCTGACAAGGCATTTTGCTGGCATAAATCTCTTTTTAGAGACAAGCTCGGCTTTGACCACGATTTCTCTATTTTAATATGTATTTCAAAAATAAGGAAAAAGTCTGTCCGTATGTCAAAGACCCTTTTTGACAAGAACGCATGAAGATATCAAATTAAAATTAATTTCAAACACTCAAGTCCACAGTCCCGGGGAGCTGCGGAAATATTGAGCTTCTACGTCAGCGTAGGTCAAGTGAAGGTGTCATACTCTCAAGGGAATCAAATCCTATATCATTAAATTTGGCGGCAAGCAAGATATTTTTGAAAAAATAAAGGGAAAAATCCGAAAACTGTAAATTTCTGACCGTCTGTCTGACTGTCTGTCTGTACGTCGGTCAAGAGCCTATTTTATAAGTAACGTGTGGAGGTATCAAGTTGAAAATAATATCAATTAATTATGTCTGTAGTCCCTTGAAGTTGTGGCAAAATCTAAATTATAGGTCAGCGCAACCAAAAGATATCACAATTTCGCTGAGTTTGCAAGTTATAGGCTTTACTATAACACCTTGGCTTGCTTAATGCCAATTTTTTCTTGCCAAGGTATTATAGCCTGCAACACCTTGCTTCTAGCCAAATGTCATGACTCTAGCTCAACGGGAATTACCCTACAGGTTTTGATACCCTTGCGAGTACGGCACAAATAAAGGAAAAATCAGATAACCGTAAATTTGCAGTTCCTCCATAAAAAAGCGATTTATCCGGAATCCTTAGTGCTTCAGTCCTACTCGCACTTGGTCGGTTATTGTGCAATAAAGTATATTGTACTATATAGGTAGATCGAAGAATATTTTCCGCGAGGAGGCCTCCCAGCCGTCGCAGCTCATCAGAGGACGGTGGTGAAGAGTGATGTGATGATGGTCGCAGCTCAACAGACGACGGTGGTGAAGAGTGATGTGATGATGGTCGCAGCTCATCAGACGACGGTGGTGAAGAGTGATGTGATGATGGTCGCAGCTCATCAGAGGACGGTGGTGAAGAGTGATGTGATGATGGTCGCAGCTCATCAGAGGACGGTGGTGAAGAGTGATGTGATGATGGTCGCAGCTCATCAGACGACGGTGGTGAAGTGTGATGTGATGATGGTCGCAGCTCATCAGACGACGGTGGTGAAGAGTGATGTGATGATGGTCGCAGCTCATCAGACGACGGTGGTGAAGAGTGATGTGATGATGGTCGCAGCTCATCAGACGACGGTGGTGAAGAGTGATGTGATGATGGTCGCAGCTCATCAGACGACGGTGGTGAAGAGTGATGTGATGATGCACTAACCTCATAGTAGATGGGGCCGAGTTCCTTCTCCCGAGTCTTGACAGACTTCTCCGCCGCCATCTGCTCCGTCTCCAGGTCTCGGATCTTGCCCTCGGCTGGAACACGTCAAAACACAAATGCAAATGCAACTAATACAACTAATATTGTAAATGTGAAAGTAGCGGTGTTTGGATGACTGTGTGTTTGTGCCTCAATCACGATAAAAGGGCTGAACGGACTTGAATGAAATTTAGCACAGAGAGCTAGGGCTAGATTAACAAATAGGATACTTTTTATCCGAATGCACCAGAAGGAGGGTAACGTTATCTCGGTAAATGATGATTCCTATGAACACGCAGATGAAGTTGAGTATGGCATGACAGTAGATGTGCTTCGAGTTCGCAAAGGACTATATTTACGAACCGAGAAGTTTACGGCACGAGTCGAAGGCGAGGTAGTAGCGAGGTTCGTAAATAAGCATTTTCGAAAGAGTTAGGAATAGAATTTGTCCGTCTGAGATCCCAAAATCAAGCGGCGAAGTTGCTATTTTCAGGTAAGAATGCGGAAAATAAACAATTTAAACCACCACCGACACATTCATGAAACTTTACGGCTAATATTTGGTTCACATGTTTCCTTTTAAGCTGATAACTTTTGAACCACTGAACTGATTTTAATCAAAAATATCTAAAATCTATCGCAGTAAGGTCTGCTACCAACTACAAAAAAACCGCATTAAAATCCGTCCACCCGTTTGATCACAATTCCATGTCAAGCTGATAACATTGGAATACTGAACCCGATTTTAACAAAACATATCTTATAATCAGCGCCGTGAAATCTACTACCAACTACAAAAAAACAGCATTAAAACCGTCTCCCCGTTTGACCGATGTTAAAAAAACACATCTAAGAACCGTCGCAGGTAATTCTACTACCATTTACAGAGAACCGCATTAAAATCCGTCCACCCGTTCGACAGCTAGGGTGCCACGGACAGACATACAGATACACCGACAGGCGACTCTTTAAACTTATAACACCCCTCTTTTGATCTTCAGCGGTTGATTACAAGCACAACCTCTGTGGCGTAGCGGGCGAGGTTTTGCCTCACTAGCGAGAGGCCCCGGCTTCGAATCCCGGCCGGGGGAGAAAAAGCCCCCGGTTCTTGAAGCGTCCGTCTGTGTCTGTGTCTGTCCTTGGCACTCTAGAGTGGGTGGACGGATATCGATGCGGTATTTTTAATTGGTAGTAGACTTCCCTGCGAAGGTCCTTAGCCATATGTTATCAAAATCGGTTCAGTGGCTCTAAACTTATGAGCTCCAAAAGAAACCAGTAAACTAAATTTTAAATCCTAAATACCATTTTTCTATAAAAAAATAAACTCCAGTTCAACGCTTGTTTAATGAACAAAATGTAAGCACTTGTCGTTCGTTTTGAAGTTAAATTATGTTTATTTTTTTGTAGTAACACGGTTAAGGTTTCATATTGTGTCGAGGGACTTTTAACCTGCTAGCTGGCAGACAACCTATAATGGAACTTTTACTATTCAGAGGATGTGAACTATAATATCATGGCATAAGATTTAAAATCGCGATGCATTAAAAAAATGGCTGCCAACGTGTTAAATATTTAATTTATGATTATTTTGTACGTGACGAGTGCCAACTTCTATGGCGGTGGCCACCTATTTAGCATATTATATAACCCTTTAAATATGACTACACCCAAGGGCCCGAGTCTCTTATAAACCACGAACAGCAATAGTGAAACGATTTGGGAGCAATCGATCGATGGGGCGTCAAATGCCGTATTTGGCAGTCTCCAAACAAATTTGCACCCCGCCGATAAGCACAACGGAATTTTGCGGCCTTGGGAGCAATCGACACACTATTGCTATTTGTGCCGCCCGCCACGATCTGTAGCAAAAGCGGATTTTATAATATCACGTCCTACATTGTCATCATGTAACAACTTAGCATATAATCTAGGTTTCCAATCAAATAGACAGACATTAACTGAGCATGCAGTGACGAGCCTTTTATTACGTCTCCCGTTGGTTGCCCCCAACGCGGCAAACTATTCGTGTACATAAGAGACTCGGGTGTTCCCACTGCGGCAAACTATTTGTGTTATAACAGACTGGGGCGCTCCCACTGCGGCAAACTATTCGTGTACATAAGAGACTCGGGCGTTCCCACTGCGGCAAACTATTCGTGTACATAAGAGAATCAGGCGTACAAGGCGTACTTACGTAGTCAATTTATTTTCGAAAATATAATGTACGTACGCAAGAACCTTACAAAATTTCCCAAACTTAGCGATAGCTGTAATGTTAACCTAAGAAATAATCACAGACTACTTGCGCCCCGGTTTAGACTCGCGAAGGTTAGCAATTCCTTCAAGGGTCAATGCATTCTCTACTACAACAAGATACCTCTAGAGATCTTGACATTGCCATTTGAGCAATTTAAAATCCATGTTAAAGCGACTTTGTCGAAAAAGGGATATTACAATGTTCAAGATTACTTAAATGATGGGTCTGTATGGGGTTAACCTGGCTCAACACAGACCTTGCTGTTAATAATTTTGTAATTATTTATTCCTGCTTATTAATTATTATAATGACTAAATATTATATTTTGTATTAGTTAAGCTTAAGCAATTTTTTAAAAGAGATCTAAAAATCAATCTGTGGGAGTTTCTACGCCCTTCTTCTCCTACAGTGGTCCAATGTAGAGAAGTGGCAAAAAATGACGATTGCTAAGTATATGTAAATATCTACAGTAATAAAGACATTTGGTATTTGGTACCCACTGCGGCAAACTATTCGTGTACATAAGAGACTCGGGCATTCCCATTGCGGCAAACTATTCGTATACATAAGAGACTCGGGCGTTCCCACTAAGGAGAACTACTCGTGTTGCATATGAGGCTTGGGCCCTTTTAGATAAGAGGCCTATGAGCAGCAATGTGTCGGTGTGGGAAACGAAGCCAGAAAACGAACAAAAACCACAAAACAATAGCACATTTTTTGGGTAAAATGTGTGTTTGTGCAATTGCAGCTTACGTACCTTGTTTGCCGACGTCTGTCTTGACGAGCACTTCTTCGATGGAGCCGCGACGATCGAGGTTCTTCGATATGTCCTTTATCTGGTCCTTTAGTTCTGCCGACAAGAAGAAGCAATAAGTAAATGTTCGATTTCGAGGTTTTGGGCAAAAACCTCGAAAATTTCGCCTTTGTGACAATTCTAAGCTTAAGGATTAGTTTTACGATACATTTTACAGTCTTCGAAGAAAACAAAAAGAGAAAATTTGGTATCTCTGTTGTGGGCGTTTAATGAAAGGGGTCCCCGTACAAGAGATATGTTTTTAAGCTTTTTAGTTCCGTATTCCGGCGTAGAGGCAGGCCTAAACGGAGATGGCTTGACGACCTCGACAAGTTTTTGCCGGGGTGGCTGGAGGTGGCACAGACCAGGGAAGTGTGGACGAAAGAGGGGGAGGCCTTTGCCCAGCAGTGGGGCACCTTAATGGCTAAATAAAAAAATAAAAAAACTTTTTTAGGATCTCTTCATTGTGAGGCTGTCTGTCCGTTCATTACTCCGTCTGACAATCAGCGGGGTACCTCGATTTTGTTTTCTTTTAAATGAGGGTGATACCAGAATAATAGGAAATTTTATCTTGTTTATTTTCTTAGAAGACGGTTACATCGTAAAACTAGTCGTTTAGGCTTAAAATCGCCAAAAACTGGAATGATTCCGAAAATTTCGAGGGTTTTGGCCCACCATTAGTTGCCCCCACTTTCGAGGCCGCAAACTTATGTTTGGCATACCCACACGATACTCAACGATCGTAGAAAACAACATTTTCTACAAATTAATGTAAGCTAAAACCCTATATATGGGACTACAAGTTGACATGATGATATATCACACATCCTCAATTTCCTCTACAACATTTTACGTAATCCACGCTACCCAACTTTCTTACGAGACAGTTTTCAATTTGTTTCTTCCAGCAGACCTCGGAGAACTCACGCAGTTTCCAAGCTCACAACTCCACAGCATAACACCGCTTTCTATGAGAACGGGTTTAGAGCCCGGGCCATTCGGTTGTGGAATGCGCTCCCCTGCACCATCAGGGACAGTCCTACTCTGAATATCTTTAAAAGTCGTGTGAAGAGACATTACCTCTCCCTTTAGAGTTATAGGTAGTATGCATGTAAGTATGTATTAGTATAGTGTATAAAATAGTATTTGTAGTATATAATAAGTATTTAGTATATTATTATAGTTATTATTTAATTTATTTTATTTATTATTTTATATATTGTACACATAGGTCTACCCCTGCTCAACCATCAACTTTTCCCTTGTTTGCCTGGTTTGCTGGAAGAGATCTCTTATTAGAGATAAGCTCGCCTTTGTACACTTTTTTTATGTAACTCTTGTTTTTTGTATGATTTGTGTGCAATAAAGAAATTATGAAATATATTTTGGCAGGTTTTTTTACATAATTATCATGTTCAGAGTGACGTTAATTAGTCAATCAATTCTGAACAAGTGGTTCTGTGAGTTTCTGTGCAGACCTCGCGGGCGACGCAGGAAGCATTATTTTTCATTATTTTCTACCCCCGACCCCTTGAAGTTTATCGGATGAACAATTTGTATTATCATAAAAACAAATAACTTTACTGCATTATCTTTCTATACCACATATAAACATGTGAACGCGTACATACGTGGACTATGAAAGTAGCCGCACCAATTACTTTGAAAGCGCATTATTTAAAAAAAATCTGAATCTGCTCAGAAAATTCGCGAGAATCGGACGAGAAATGCCGCCTGTAAGCATTTTTGCCCAAGATGAAACGGAGACGCTTCGCTCACACGGTCAAATTGGCGGTCTAACAAATCAGGTTAACTTAGCAATTGTCACACGTTTCTATAGAATGCACGTACAATTTCGGACAGGGTCTTTTTACGGATTATTCCCAATTTCACAGATAAGCAAATTTTCATTACACATACCCAATTCGACAGATCCCAATTCTACGGATTCCCATTTTTACAGATTCTCATTTCGATAGATTCCCATTTCTACAGTTTCCCATTACTACAGACTACCACATCAACAGATTATCGAGTTTATAGAATACCAAATTTCATGATTTTAAAGTTTCTCGTGCTCTACTATTGACCCCGCTTCGTATTCTACAGAGTGCTACAGGAAGTTGTTACAACCTTATTTTAGACCAGACTATGATAAAGCCAAAAGGAGAACTTATTCACTTCCCCATTCAAATCAGCTGACCTCCCGGCTTAATATGTATGGAGAAGGGAAAAATAAAGTGACCCTGATCAAATTGGATTTATAGAGAAAGATATTCAGAATGTTGTCCCTAACTACAACTTTCTGTAACATACCACGCGGGATCAATAATAATAATAGCTTTGACACTATTAACACACATTGATCTAGCCCCAAACTAGGATTCCCTGTACCTTGAGTACTAGACAACGATACACATACTTATATAAATAAATATTATACTTAGATAGATAAACAACCATGACTAGTACAAACATCCGTTCTCATCAAACAAATATTTGCCCGCACCGGGACTCGAACCCGGGACCCTTGGCTGCGTAGGCAGGGACACTGCCGACTAGGCCATTCGGGTCTGGCTGTAAGTAAGGCAGAAAGAAATAAAGACATAATGAACGAATGAGAACGAGAGAGAGCTGCCGCTGCCGGGTTTACTTCATTAGAGACAGAGACTGAGACACACACGCATAGAGAGAGTGAGTGTGTGAGAGAGAGAAATAGAGAGAGCAACACAGCATGAGAAACTTTAAAATCAGCAAACTTGGGATTCAAAATTGGGAATGTGCAGGACAAGAAATGTGTAGCCATGTGTATAACCGCTCTGCAGGCTCGCACTACTGACCGTTGATCCTGGCGCTGAGCCGCATCAGCTGCGGGTCCATGCGGTGCATCGTCTTCAGGATGTCGCGCTGGCGGAACTTCACCTCCACGATGCCTTCCGGCTCCAGGACGCCGCCTCTGTAGCGTAGCGTAGCGTAGCGTAGCGTAGCGTAGCGTAGCGTAGCATCACACACCACAGGGGAATATTAATGACATTGTGAACATTGACGTGCAGGCATATACATTGCTTCTGGCCCCATACTAGGATACCCTGTGTCGTGGGAACCAGAAACAACGACGACGTCACGCACAGGTTTCGAACCCGGGACCTCTCGCTTGAGACGTAGAGCCGCGACCTCAACACTCCAGAGGTCGCCAAACATAACATTACTTCTGGGCCAAAAATAGGACACCTGTGCCGCAGCAAACAGACACAGCGACGCCGGGATTCGAACCAAGGAACTGTCGCATGTGAGCCAGAATTTCGACTGCTAGCGAGTCGAAGCTAAACTTACTTTTATTTTAAACCGCGATTTGTAATGCATGGTTGAAACATTAATGAACTACCTCCACACTGAGTACACGCGGCGCCAATTTTCTTTGTCTCTCAGCGAGCTGTGACCTCACTTTCTTGGATAGGTTAAGATGGGGTGAGAGAGAGGGAGAGAGAGAGAGAGAGAGAGAGAGAGGGAGAAAGAGAGGTGACAGCTCGCTCCAATACAAAGAAACTTGATGCAAATTATAGAATAGTCTATATTCAATCATCTTAACTTGGCCAGAAAGGTAAACAAATGTCACCTGATAACGAATCTCGTTATTTCAAAAGAATCAGTCGATGTAGGTTACCACATTCAGTTGTAGATAATATATTAAACACAAATACACTGGATTTCACTATAAAAAGGTGCTCTGCAGTCTCGACAATGATATCGAGTGTTGTACTAGTGATGTCGGTTGGTAAGTGATAACTTTGCAAAACAAAATAGTTGAATAGTATAGTATTGTACAAATAGTATCTTAATAGTTATCTTTTATTTTGCAAAGTTATCACTTTACATCCGACTTCCGTCGCACAGCGCTCGCTACCTTTGTCGCGACTGCTGAGCCTGGTCTAAATTCTGCTTAGAAATAACATATTTTTCCAAAATTATACTTTCGACGAAAATCTGATTAGCAAAATTTCGTTTATTTCGATTTCGTTTATTATTTGAGATGGGCAACGAAGTGAACGGAAGAATAAAATAGGCGGTTTGAAACTAAATTTCAGAATATTTTTTCATCAGAATAATTGATACTTATTATAATTTGTATGTATAATAGTAGATTGTACAACAAGGGCATAAAACACGCCATTTCACGCGAGACTGGACGAGGGTGGACGAGGGTAAAAAGGGGTTTTTGACCGAGTTATACACCCTGCTTTTCACTTCGATTGCGAGAAAATTAATCAGTGATAAAGTAAAAAATACCTTCTGAGAATGTATGTCGGTGCACAACTCCTTTTGCTTTTGTTTCCATTAGTGTGTTAGGCGTAAGCATTATTTCCTCTTCACTTGACGACATTTTAATTAACTTTCGTAAAACAACAAGTTTTGCAAAGAAAACAACTAAATAAAAGTTAAAAATAAAGATGGGCGATTGTGAATAACAATCGATAAAGTTATCGATTGTAGCTTTTATTCAAATTATTCGAATAACTTCATCAATCGAATCAGAACAATCGATAATCGAGCATCGTTTTATTCCTTATAATAAAAATTTCATTATTAGTTCTCTATGTTTTGTAAACTCTATTCAGAGTATTTTACATAGAAAAACGTTTCAATTTCGTGTGGTAAATTCAATCAGTTAACGAACTTTATAAATATTACAAGTTACTAGTTTGTATTCGAATTTTCCTAGTCTTTATTGCGCCCCAATAAAAAACTATTTTTATTGAAAGCTAGTTGTTATCTTTTACTTGTACCAGTGAATAGAAAGACATTTAAACGAAACATGTGTGAGTGAGAATGAATCATAAACAAACATATTGGCGTTCACTTCTTCCGTTCCCGCCATTTTGTGCCGATGTATGTTCGACGCGACGCGCTACGCGCAAGGTAAGAGTAGATTGCTATATTTAATAATCTGCGCAGTATAATGTTAGACAGAAGTGTTAACGCGATAACATAACATAGCGTCACGCCTTTTCCCATATGGGGGTCAGAGGCACAATTGTGCTCACTTTGAGCCAGTTATTCAATACTCCATTTTGCGTTATAGGGGGCTAGCCCATCGCCGCAGCTATGGAGTAATGAAGGTTTCCTCATGATGTTTTCCATCAATATTAGAACGTATAGATTAATTATACTCAATATAGATTAATTATCTCATTGTTACATGGTCACGATTCGAACCTGCATTTCCTGTGTGAGAAGCAAGTGTGAAACGCATAAGACCACAGAGCTCACAGTTAACGCGATTACCCGCGAAGTTCTTAACTGTGATCGCCTAAATAATATATTTGTCAACTAAATAGTAGATCGCAAATCAGTAACTACTTATACAAATATCAAATAAAAGTAGACTGTATCGTCCGGGACTAATGCTCAATTTTGTATGGCAAAGTGAATGAATGAACTAGCGATTTCATTCGAATTTGAAAAGTAGTTATCGATTGTTTTTGGATTCGAATCTTAATATTAGTAGTATCAAACCATTCGAATATTGGAATCATTCACAATCGCCCATCATTAGTTAAAAACAAGTCTCTTTCCCGCCACTGTATTTTCAATTTTTATTTTTTTTTATTTTCTACATGTCATTTTTAGCTTAGGTCGTACGCGATACTGCCCGAGTCACACTTGGTTTTTTTAAATGTTTTTGTTAATTATACTTCTTTTTATAAAGATAAAGATAAAGATAAAGATAAAGTTTTTTTTTACTATGCAAATAATTAAGTGTATTAAAATAACAAAATTTAATGCAGTCACCTCGTCTGTCAGCCTGAATGGCTCAATTGTCTTAGTCTAGAATTATAGATTATTAATCTTTGGTCTAGATGACGACACTTTATGCACTGGGTAGTCTAAAAAAAAAAAATGCAGGCTAAATTCAGCATAAAGAAGGACTTTTCGAGCATGAGAAGTGAAATAGTACATGTCCCACGAGTTCAGTTCGCAAAGGCTCATACTTAGAAGTTTACGGAACACGCCGAAGGCGGGGGTCGTAGCGAGGGTTCGTAAAGCCTTTTCGAATGAATTTTTCCACCTGAGAACCCAAAATCAAGCGGCGAAGGTGCTATTTTTAGCTGAGAAGTCGGAAAAGATAATGTATTGATTCATAACGAGTTGTGTGTGGCACCGACCTGGCCTCCGGGTCGGCGTACATCTCCATCCTGGCGGGGTTCACGCTGGGGTCGACGACCGCCCAGGCGCCGCCGCGCAGCTCCGCCCCGGGCGGTATGTACACCAGCACCGGCGCACTAGCAGCTCGCAGCGCGCGCACTATCTCCGCGCCAAACTTGAGGATCTGCTCGTACATGTCTGTTGGTGTTGGGAGTACACACTACTACACACTATACATTTTGAAACAGTACTACAGACAATATACAAAATATATATGTTCGTTTCTAATAATTTATATGATTTTTAACCCTTTGCAAGAAATCTGACTTCAACATGAAAGACCAAAACCGACATTTTGTCACTAGCAAAAATATGCGCGGGATATTTGAGAATATTTGGTTGGGTTATGATTGTTTTTTTAAAGATTTTATTCAACCTCTTTTTGTATGACACTTTGAACTCAGATTACGCGCAAAGGGATTTTAAAAATCAACACGCATTTCATCTCTGGCCGCAGAAGTGATGACTGTTGACAGGTAGTATACCAACAGTGTTACATGCCCTATAAATGTCACGCCCAATGAGTCCCCAGCGCGCGGTCGGCGACTCACCCTTCTGTCCGCCGCTGAAGCCGCGCCAGTTGGCGAAGATGATGATGGGCAGGTTCTCGCGCGAGAAGTCGTTGATGGCCTCCGAGGTCTTGTACGCCGAGTCGGGGAACCACACCTGACAACACACACACACGCGGACATTACAGACGGTGAATGTGCATTCATATGTTCCTGAAGGGTCGCAACTATGTTTCAGGAGTACCGTCAATTTAAAAGGTTGAAAAAACATGTTATTTTTTATTTTATCTACACACGTATCATAAACCCTCTTTACTGCTTCCAAAAACCACACGTTACGACCAGCATAATGATAAAATTATTGGTAAAAACTCATATCTTATCTGAATATTGATACGTTATGACCATAATGTACCAAAATTTGTCAATTATGACATTCAAATTTCGAACGCCGACGCCCACCTGCGTGCCGTCTCTAATTTGTCTGTGAAGTTGGTACACTGAACAAGCTAAACAACTGCAGAGCAATGATCAATGCCACAATGCCGGTCGAACATGCGGTTCCTGAACACATCAAAGAGAGCCTATGATATTGTGTAGATAAACTAGTGTATGTAACTGTACATAATTAGGCATTGAAACTCTCGAGTGATATTATTACCACTCTCGAGAATTAATGCCCTCCATTATGTAGCAGCCACATAAACTACTATATTTTTTTAATATTTTAACTTAATGCAAACTCACAATTGTTAAAACAAGTGGTAGTTCTCCGTCGCCTACCTACTGCTAACTAATAAAAATCCGATGCGCCGCGTGATTCCCCGTGCGTGCCATCACACTTTCAGTGGTACTACGATTTCAACTCGACCTAAACTCAATATTTTGAATGGATTACCACTTTTTTATCATTTAAAATTTAAAATGACGCTGAAAATCAGTTGTACTGCTTATGCCTAAGCTCTACACCACGAGAACATAATTACAAAAAAAACACGGAGCGTAAAGACACGCATTTCTTCTGGCCCACACTAGGATAAAGTGTTAAACACACTACTCCGACAAGACATTACTCAATACTCAATATACTTTATTGCATGGTATTTAATGAGTTAAAATACATGAAGATGCGCAAAGGCGAGCTTATCTCTGAACAGAGATTTCCTCCAGCAAACCTAGGAAGGACAGGACAGTCTATTGCTAGTAAGGACAGTCTGGTGCACAATAAGTAAGCTTCCTCTACAATATATCCATGTCAAACGGTTAAATTGTAAAGTGGCACTTGAAATATCTCAGGTACCTACCTAACCATGTTCTATTACAAAGTTTGGAATTACAAGCATAAAATTGTCCATCAAATTATGTATTACTTCTTATGTTATTCGTGTAAAATGGAACTATGAACATTTTTTATATATTTTTTCATTTTACGTTTTACGGCCCTGGAAATTCAGTTCTTTTAGGCTAATTGATGAACGAACGAAATTAACTGAATGATTTAGCCGTTCTTTAGTAAGAATCTCACGAAAAACTTTTTTGTGGTAACGAAATTTAGAAGCTTGCTTAACATTCGTTTACTGATAGATGATGATTTAGCTTAAAAAGTGATAATACTGTGTTTTTGTTATTTTTGTAGTAAGACGGTATGTATTTATTTTTTTAAAAGCCCCGTCACAAAAAAAGAAATCTTAAGCCTACAATTTGGCTGACTTGTTTCCTTGCTAAGCTGATAACTTTCGAGCCGCTGATCCGATTTGAATAAAACATAGCTAAGAACCGTCGTAGGGAAGTCTACAACCATTTACAGAGGACCGCATTAAAATCCGTCCACCAGTTGGAACGCTCAAGTATCACAGACAGACAGACAGACAGACGCTTCAAACTTATATCACGCCACTTTTTTCGTCAGAAGTTAAAAGAAAAATATAACAATTTAAGTCGGAGTAGAGTCTTGAAGGAGTGATGTCCTGCCGTAATAGTATTTTACATTCTATTGTAGCCTATACCGTCGGATTCACACCATATAACTATTAGTTAGAACAAAACGGCATTGCGTCACGGCACATTTTCTCATACGACGTGGCAGGGTTCGGCCAGTTATTCGACAATCCACTTTGCGTGACAGAGGGCTAGCCTATCGCCGCAGCTATGGAGACACGACAGTTTCCTCACGATGTTTTCCATCGCCGTGCGTTAGTGGCTCGCTACATATCAAAGACGTAAGTCGCGGACGCGCTGCCCTCAGTGGGGTAGCAAGTTGTCTTATGAGTTCCACTTGGAGGGCGCTTAAAGTTCCACTTGGAGGGCGCTTAAAGTTTGATTATAGAACAATCAAACAGTTTCGTTCATTTGAGGTTAGTTACGAATGAATTTCGTTATTCAGAAGTCGTAGATTGTTGCACCAAGCTGAAAGTAATTTCTCCCACAGGGGTCCGATATAGAGAAGAGGCAAAAAAATACGTTTGCCAAGTATATGTAAATATCTACAGTAAAAAAGACATTTGAAGTTTTGACAACCAAACAAGTAGAAATACGATCCGTGCTCGCCACAGAATGGTATGGAACAAAACAAACAAGTAGAAATACGATCCGTGCTCGTCACAGAATGGTATGGAACAAAACAAACAAGTTGAAATACGATCCGTGCTCGCCACAGAATGGTATGGAACAAAACAAACAAGTATAAATACGATCCCTGCTCGCCACAGAATGGTATGGAACAAAACAAACAAGTATAAATACGATCCGTGCTCGCCACAGAATGGTATGGAACAAAACAAACAAGTAGAAATACGATCCGTGCTCGCCACAGAATGGTATGGAACAAAACAAACAAGTAGAAATACGATCCGTGCTCGCCACAGAATGGCATGGAACAAAACAAACAAGTAGAAATACGATCCGTGCTCGCCAAAGAATGGTATGGAACAAAACAAACAAGTAGAAATACGATCCGTGCTCGCCACAGAATGGTATGGAACAAAACAAACAAGTAGAAATACGATCCGTGCTCGCCACAGAATGGTATGGAACAAAACAAACAAGTTGAAATACGATCCGTGCTCGCCACAGAATGGTATGGAACAAAACAAACAAGTATAAATACGATCCGTGCTCGCCACAGAATGGTGTGGAACAAAACAAACAAGTAGAAATACGATCCGTGCTCGCCACAGAATGGTATGGAACAAAACAAACAAGTAGAAATACTCGCCGTGCTTGCCACAGAATGGTATGGAACAAAAATGCCGCTCCATAAATAATATCCGCATAATTGATATACATTATTGATTAAGCTCTGTTATTTAATAATTCATATGCCACAATGCGTGCTGGAGTATGGTTTTACCTTACTCGTATGCGGGTAAAGGCCAGTGCCACTCGGTGGGAACGTTTATGGGCTACTTTACAAGGTGTATGATCTGCTTTTCTTTTAACTACTGCAAGAAGAGTAGGTGAAAAATAAAGCTGAAGAGAAATTAGAATGTATTTCTCAGTGAAAATTAGCTGTTTACTTTCCAGCCTTGAAAAATTTACTTTATGGTCAGTATTTTTTAAGCCCAGCGCACACATCACTTCACACGCTAACTGTAACTGTAAGATGAGGCCGTCAGGTTGGCCAACCGAACGCATTGTGAAGGGTTTTACTTTTGTCTATACCCCGATATCCATAGAACCTCAGATGAATCAAACTCTTACGGCCTTACTAATAAAAAAAGTTATTGACAGTTTAACTTATACAGTGTTTTGTCCTTTTCACATGTCGAGTAAATGTCTAATGTCAAAGCAAGACAACACTGTACAAGTTACACTGTGAATAACTTCTTGTAGTAGTTTCGTTAGTGTTACAAGCATACAGCGCCGTCTGTAACAAAGTTTTACGCCTACGTTTACCCAGTTAGCCGATAATCTGTTCTGCGTGGCAAGGGGCTAGTCACTCGCCTCTAACGCGATAAAAAACGTATTATTCCGGGTGCAGCGAGTGATTGAAGCAGCGTCGTACCTGTCCAGCTTGCTGTATGGTCTTGGACTCTGAGTCAAGGTTGGCCGGGTCCGCGGGGAGAGTCAGCTCGACGGTCCGGGTCTCTACCGCGATGACTCCCACCGGGATACCGCCCAGGCGCGCTCGACCTGGTGAACAGAACACAAATAATTATATATAGGTTCAAACATATAATTGAATGAGCGAGCGCGAAGCGTTCTGTTCTATTTTAGATGATCTCGCTGAAGAAGCAGCAAGAGTACAGCGAGGGATTCAAGCGGGTTACCAGTGACGACGGTCTGCACCCAGGGCTGCATGATCTCGCTGAAGGAGCCCGCGTCGAAGAAGCCGCTATAGCCCGCAGCGAGGTGTTCAAGCAGCTAGCGCTAGAGCGCAGCGAGGGATTCAAGCGGCTAGTTGCCAGTGACGACGGTCTGCGCCGAGGGCTGCATGATCTCGCTGAAGGAGCCCGGGTCGAAGAAGCCGCTATAGCCCGCAGCGAGGGGTTCAAGCAGCTAGCGCTATAGCGCAGCGAGGGATTCAAGCGGCTATAATTGCCAGTGACGACGGTCTGCGCCCAGGGCTGCATGATCTCGCTGAAGAAGTCGCTATAGACCGCAAGGAGGGGTTCAAGCAGGTAGCGCTAGAATGCAGCGAGGGATTCAATCGGCTAGTTACCAGTGACGACGGTCTGCGCCCAGGGCTGCATGATCTCGCTGAAGGAGCCCGCGTCGAAGAAGTCGCTATAGACTGCAGCGAGGGGTTCAAGCAGCTAGCGCTAGAGCGCAGCGAGGGATTCAAGCGGCTAGTTACCAGTGACGACGGTCTGCGCCCAGGGCTGCATGATCTCGCTGAAGGAGCCCGCGTCGAAGAAGCCCCGGCGGCCCGGCTCGCCCGTCAGCATGAGGCGCGGGTCGTGCGCCCCGCGGGGGGGGACCCACTCCACGGGGCGGTCGACGGGGTCCGAGACCTTCATGATGGGGACCATGGACAGCTTGTCCTGGGGAGGGAAGGATAATGTTCAAAACGAGACAGGCGGGGCCATCGTGTAGCCCGGCCCTTGCGCCACAGGAGAATTATAGCGAGATGCGGTGAGTAGTGGGACTGTTGCTCACGTCCGTAGGAAATACTTGGATCAATCGCCCTACACGATGTCCAAGCTAGAGTCAAGAGCAACAAAACAATCTCAAGACGTTAATTTCCAGCTTCTCTGACCTTTCAAATACACTGACAAAAATTACCTCAAAATTTAAAACACCCCCTCCACAGTTATGAAACCTTATGTATAGAATTTGGTTCACTGGTTTCCTAATTAAGTTGATAACTTTTTAACCGCTGAATAAATTGTAAGTGTACTATTATTTACAGAAAACCCTATTAAAATCCGTCCAACAGTTTGACCGCTGGGGCGCTGGGGTGCCACAGTCATACAGACACATCACCAGACTCACCGACACACCGAACGACAACGCTTCAAACTTATAACACCCGTCTTTTGGTCGTCGGGGATTGAAATGAAGACGGAGATGTGGTGAGTAAAGAATCGGCTTTGTTATGTGTTAAATGATCGTGTTACAATATAGCACCGGGTTAATTGCTTGGCGCAAGCAGATGTTGGTTCATCAACGAGGTACATTGTAGACAGCCAATATCGATCGATACCTCTGGAGATTTTGAAATTGCCATTTAAACTATTCACGTCTCTCTCAAGTCTAAATTTTACAAGATTACATAAATGACTTGGTGTTAATCTAACTCAACACAGAACACGCTGTAAATAATTTTGTAATTATTTATTCCTGCTAATAATAATTGATATAATGATATTTGTTTAAGTTGAATACAACCAATTTTCAAAAGAGATCTAAAAATCAATCTGTGGTAGTTTCCTCCCCCTTCTTCTTACATAGTGGTCCAAAATGATGTTCACAAAGTATATGTAATCTCTGCAGTAATAAAAAAATGCCCAGTTTCACTTAGCCAAGCTCACCTTGGGTATGTAGGAGAGCCACTGCACGGTGGTGCGGATCGCCTCGAGGTCGGACGGCGCGATCGCGTGGCTCACTCCGTTGTTGTGCATTATCTGTACGCCGCCTGCACACAGACACACACACACACACACATACATTGTAGTGAACACTCTTGCCAACACAACAATTTACGCGCAATATCAGTATCAGTTATGGTAGGGTGCCGGGAATGTTGCCAATCTACACGAGTGGATGATTTCGGGCAAATTGGGGAATTTCTGGGATCGCTCCCGATGGTACGCATTCACAATCTAGTGACAGGAAGACGCACTAGTGAGGGGCAGCGAGCGTCTTGCGTCAATCTCGTCCTTCTTTCGCTGAGCTCAGTCCCTTACTGCCTGTCTTCCTGTGACTAAACGCTGAAATCAAATGAAATGAAATGATGTTTATTTGCTTGAAATGTGGTACAATATATGGTGGTAAATGTAAAAAAATTAAAAATGCTCAGCACATTTCACCTGTCAAATTCATTTTTTTTTACCTAAATCTAAAATATGTCATTTGAAGTCTATTTACATTATATTAATATGTCATTCCTTAGCTATCAATAAGGGTATTTTAAAAACGTTCCGTTTCACGTTACTTTTAAATCGTAATTTTTGTTGACATTCAATATAAAATAAATACAAAAGTGCAAGAGGGGCCTCAAAATATGTGTTAGATCTAAAAAAAATGTTAAATATGGTGATATCCATAATTCAGTTTTCCTAAAAGATGGACACCACCGAAGGGGTAGACTGATGAGGAGATGGTGAGGACTTGGAATCTCCCGGATTGACAAGAAAAGGCAAAAGTAAGGAAGGTGTGGACCAAGAGTGGGGAGGAGGAGTACCGAACTAGCTGGTTGTTTGCTCGAGTCCACAGTCTTGCCCAGCACCTTGTCGAGCTCTCAGCCCGTCAGCATGACGACTCCACCAGGATCCCGCGGTGGCCCAGTCATCAGTGGCAATGTCAGTACCCAGTCATGTTTGTGCTCCCAGATTTGGCAAACTCAGACGGCACGCCCATCAGCAGACGGGTACCCAGAGGCATGTCCGTACGGTGCGGTGCCCCCTAAACTTCCGGCCACCTGCTGTCGTGCCCGCTGTGGCCGCCTTCCTGCACACACGCCGACCTTGCAGGCTAACGACAAAGCGGTCGCAAAGGATCTACGCTGATCCTCCCTACAAGTTTGCACACGAACAAGGAGACTAATGTCGTTTTCAATGAACAACAGTGTCAGTAGATGTGTACCCACCCAGCTGGTTGTTGCTCGCGTACACAGTCTTGCCGAGCACCTTGTTGAGCGCCGCGCAGCCCGTCAGGATGATGTACGAGGACTCCACCTGGATCACGCGGTGGCCCAGTCTGCGCGCAAACACCACATTCAACTCTTAGAGTACCCGCTTCAATATTATTTATAAGAAACTTTTGAGTTGTATCGTGAAAAACCGGGTCTCAAATCGGCTATGACCAAATTTGGTACCTACTATTTTCTACCACTTCTCAAGAACCTAGCTAGCTAGAGAGTTGAAATTTTCACAGATTATGTATTTCTGTTGCCGCTAAAAATGACAGCAATCTCGACGCAGTACAGAATTGATTATTGATTCTATGATTTTCCGTAATTAACTGGTGATTATTGAATAGTCAATTTGTCTGTCGGATTGATCGAGGCTAGCCCACGTAACGCATCATGAGTCTCAGTGAGAGGCCTATGCCACAGACAAATTATCAGACAGCTTAACCGGTTGCCTTTCAGCCCGGTTAATCTCTTGAATACCACCGGTTTCCGTTATAGCCTTTAAATGTATTACCATGGCATAAGGTTCACAATCGCGGCCCACCCCAACTGCCCTCGGCTCCTGACCCTCGGTTCCTGAGAGGGTAATCGCTACCCTCGGCTCCTGAGAGGGTAATCGCCACTTTCTATGATTTTCGTCGGCTCCTGAGAGGGTAATCGCCACTTTCTATGATTTTCGAGGCGTCAAGGCGGTGTGCGGAAATTATGTGCCGATGTTTACTAAACATATGTACATGTCGCAGTTGGTTGGTTAAATCATACACTTAACTAACTCTCTAGACCGTTAATTAAATACCGACATTTAACCAAGTCTGCATTTTGATTTAAATTAAGCATCGTCGAAAACGATTAACAATCTGTCTTACCGAAAGCCAGCGTGTTGTAAAACAAGATGGCGTCACGCCAACGGCTGATTTGCACAGTTTATATCAGGGCAAAATATTGCGGTATCTCAGATGAAGGGTGTAAAGGAGGTGAGCGAAGCGAATCCTTTTTAATAATCCGAATTTATCCTTCGTGTTAGGTTGAACATGTATGAACAACAAAAAATACTTAAAACATAAACTTAAGCACACATAAAAAAAATGTATATGTCTTATTGCCTAGGAACGTTTAGACAACTCGTTAAACTTTTCGTTCACTCACTTGTCTGGCGGAATTTTAGTGACTTGGCTAAACGTCGAAACGAAAGACAAAAAGCAGATTTTGATGATGTTAATGGTGTATTGTCTTTAACCTTGAATTGGTTCACAGTTAATAATTTATTGTTAAACGCTGGTAAAACCAAGTGTATCAAATTCTCACTTCCAAATGTCAGGCAAGTTGAGACCAGTTTAGTGTTAGACAACAGCACGTTAGAATTACTAAATGATACGAAGTCTCTTGGAATAACCATTGATAGCAAATTGCAGTGGGGACCCCACATAGATAAATTACCTGGTAAATTAAGTTCTGCGGCTTACGCTGTTAGGAACATCAGACAAAGAACGGATATGGCTACATCTAGGCTAGTATATTTTAGTTACTTTCATAGTGTGATGTCCTATGGTATCTTGTTGTGGGGGAAAGCAGCGGATATTCAAACTATTTTTATTTTACAGAAAAGAGCTATTCGAGCAATTTATAATTTGAAACGAAAAGACTCCTTAAGAGAGCTTTTTAAAGAAATTGACATACTAACAGTAGCTAGTCCAATTATTTTCGAAAATATAATGTATGTACGCAAGAACCTTTCAACATTTTCCAAACTTAGCGATAGCTGTAATGTTAACCTAAGAAATAATCACAGACTATGTGCGCCCCGTTTTAGACTCGCGAAGGTAAGCAATTCTTTCAAGGGTCAGTGCATTCTCTACTACAATAAGATACCTCTGGAGATTTTGAAATTGCCATTTGAGCAATTTAAAAAGCATGTTAAAGCGACTTTGTCGAAAAAGGGATATTACAATGTTCAAGATTACTTAAATGACAGGACTGTATGGGGTTAATATGGCTCAACACAGACCTTGCTGTTAATAATTTTTTTATTATTTATTCCTGCTTATTAATCATAACAATTAAATTTTTCATATTTATATTAGTTAAGCCCAACCTATTTTTAAAAGAGATCTAAAAATCAATCTGTGGGAGTTTCTACGCCCTTCTTCTCCCACAGTGGTCCAATGTAGAGAAGAGGCAAAATTGACGTTTGCTAAGTATATGTAAATATCTACAGTAATAAAGTACTTTGACTTGACTTGACTTGTCGGTATTTTATTAACTTTCTAGATAGTTAGTTAATTGTCTGATTTAACCAACTAACTGCGACATACATACATACGTACGACATACAACATATTGTCATGACTGACGGACAAAAGGCTTTATTCTACTGCGAGACAAGTTTATTTTGCGCAACAATTTAACGAAGAAAGTCCAATTTTTTATTGAACGGCAGGTGCTTGAATTTTCCCTTATTACTGTCCATGCTAAAAGTATGCCCGAACACCATTCATCACAGCAAAAATAAGTTCTCATATGCAATGCATACAAACTACACACGCAAATTTCTTGTGAAATACACCAAAACTATACGGGAACTTCCAGAACAAATCTTTGCTGGGCTCATTATTTTGACTTCATATTTCACTTTCGCACAAAACAAGAAAATCACATAGATAGAGGATGGATGAACAGAAGAAAACTATTTTTCACTCTTCTTATCGAGGAATACACAGTGAATTATTTTCTCGAGCTACAATACGCCGACACCAAAACAATGGCCGCCACAAATACCAATTGGAAAAAATCAAGTTCAGTTCAGTTTTAAACAGTTTATTTTCATTGGATTTTACATAGAGAATCTAATATAAAACCTCTTAAAAATAGTCATTAAAATTAAAAATAGTTACCTGCCTAGGTGCATTCGAAATGTTGTCCTCAATGTGAGGAATGCACAAGAAACACATTGCATACTCTTTTCAAAATTCAAGTACTTATGTCTAAACAATAATTGTTTGGTCAATTTACATGAAAAGAAGCTGTCAAATGGAGCTAATTTACTGCCAGACCAGTTTATCATTTAAATAATCCTCAACTTTATAGTATGCCTTTTTAATTAATACATTCTTAACAGTTTTCTTGAATTGTTTTTCTGATAAATTAATAACATTGGAGGGCAACTTATTGTAACACCTAACAGAAAGCCCCTTGAAGCTAGAGGAAACTTTGCTTAAACGAAAATGAGTATAAGATAATTTTAATTTGTTTCTAGTATTAACTGAGTGAAGATCACATTTTCTATTAAAGCTACTGATATTTTTGCGGACATACATAATATTTTCATAAATATATTGAGAGGGAAGAGTCAAAATATTAATAACCTTAAATTTATCTCTCAAAGATGATCTAGCCTTCAAGTTATAAATGGCCCTAATGGCACGTTTCTGTAAGATAAAAATACGTTTAACATTGGCAGCGCCGCCCCAAAGGAGTACTCCATATGACATTACACTGTGAAAATAGGCATAATATACAAGCTTTGCTGTTTTTTCATCAGCTAGTTGCCGGATTCTTTTAACAGCAAAAGCCGCAGAACTTAATTTAGAGCCCAGTGTTTCAATATGTGGACCCCATTGCAGTTTACTATCCAGTGTTAAGCCAAGAAACACTGCCTTCTCGACAAAGCCCAGTGTCTCCTTGCCCAGGTTTAATGGTGCTTCTACTTACATTTGGTAGAACAAATTTTATACAATTAGTTTTCTTAGTGTTAAGATTTAAATTATTTTTACTAAACCAATCTAGTAGCACCGATAGAGCAGAGTTCGCCTTGTCAAGAGATGTAGATTGTCTCTGTATATTAAATATTATAGAAGTATCATCAGCGAACAATACAATATCGGCAGATTTTTCCATAAGGTATGGCAAGTCATTAATATAAATAAGAAATAAAAATGGTCCTAATACTGATCCTTGAGGGACACCCATTTCCATTTCACATCCGTTTGAAGCAATACCATTAACATTGATTTTTTGGGTTCTGTTCGACAAATAAGAATGAATTAATTCATTTGACTTATCTCTTATTCCATAATGTTTAAGTTTATTGAGCAAGGTCTCATGATTTACGCAATCAAAGGCTTTAGAAAGATCACAGAATACTCCAAGAGCATCCTCTGAATTTTCCCAAGAATCATAAATATGGGATATAAGAGCTATGCCTGCGTCAATAGTTGATCTACCTTTCGTAAACCCAAACTGTTTCACGTGGAAAAGCCCATTAGAACTAAAGTGATAAAGCATTTGCTTGAGCATAATCTTTTCAAAGAGTTTACTTAACACTGGTAATATCGCAACTGGCCTATAGTTATTAGGATCACATTTTTCTCCTGTTTTAAATAATGGTATAACCTTAGCTAATTTCATGAGATCTGGGAACATTCCATTTTTGATGCAAACATTAAAGATGTGTGCCAACAATGGAGCTATACTTGTTATAATGGATTTAATAACCTTAACTGATAGTCCCCAGTGGTCCTCAGTTGATTTTAACTTAAGTTGACCAAATGTTTTAATAATAGTATAATCGCTAATTTTCTTAAATGAAAAACCTTCATTACATCTGCTAACATTTTCTATCAGCAGTTTGGTTGCTGCTTCTGGTGATGAATTAAGCCCATAGGTTAGTTGGGATGGAATTTCCTTAAAAAACCTTTCGAAAATGTTTGCAACTTCAGCTGGTGAGTCTACTTTTTTATCATCTACGATGAAACAAATATTTCTATCTTGCAATTTAGACTTTCCAGATTCCTGATTAATCATCTTCCAAACGGTTTTAATTTTATCATCTGATTTAACTATTTTATTTTTAATATGCAATATCTTAGCTGCTAGGCATACCCTTTTAAATGTCTTTGAGTAATTTCTAACATACTCATGAAATTCTGGACTTGGCGTTAGTGTTTTTTCGGCATACAGGTCATAAAGTTTTCTTCTACTGATGTGAATCCCCGTAGTAGCCCAGTCTCAGAAAGATTTACAATTATTACGTGTTATAATTTCAACATTAAATACGGCATTAAACTCTTTTTCTAAAATATTAAACATTTTTCCATATAATATATTGGGGTCCTTGTCACATGGAGTACTAGTAGATATATTTATTAAAGACTGCTGGATAATGGTTTTAAATTTCAAAATCTGAATATTTGTTATAGGTCTAAATTTAATTTGTATCATTTTGTGTAGCTTAGTGAACGGTATTTTAATAATTTGTCCACAATGATCAGAGGGCAAGGCATTGATAATACTTTTAAATTTAATGTCACAATCTTTGCTACAAAAAATGTTATCGATGCAGGTTGCTGTGGTAGGCGTTATCCGTGTTGGTTCTTGAAATACATGTGATAAGTTAAAAGATGAAAATAAATTTAATAATTTACTTTTGAGGGTAGACTCTTCCAATATATTAATATTAAAATCTCCACAAACAATAATGTATTTTTTAAGCTTAATTAAATTACTGAGTACATCTTCCATGACATTTTCAAAAGTTGTATAGTTTGAACCAGGTATTCTATAAACACAGATTATAACTGACAGTTCCAGCTCAACACATGACAGCTCTACAGTGCTTTCAATAGATTGTGATACAATATCTCTCCTATCTTTTGCGTTTATAATATTATTAATTAAAATAAGAGAGCCTCCACGCTCATGACTTTTCCTAGTAAAAGCACTTACAATTCTATAGTTATTAAATCCTATTGACAACTCATGTTCTTTTAACCAGTGCTCAGTTAAGCATAGTACCTGTATCTTTTCGCTTTCTAAAAACAATTCAACATTTAAAATTTTGCCAGAAAAACCTTGAATGTTCTGATGAACAATATGAAGCAAGTTTGGTTTTTCTTTTGTCTTACTTATAAGTTTAAATTATATTTACTTGTAACTTTAGATATGTCTTAATCCCTATCCACACATCTCGGCTGCGGACAAAAGTCCTCGTCTCTATTTATCAGTGGTGGACAATAGTCCTTGTCATCTCCTAACTGTGAACAAATCGAATTGCCCACATCCAAAGGCGGACAAAAGTCCTTGTCAAGAACATTGTTAGTAATTGTACTAACGTTAATATTTATAAAATTGGTTTTACAAGGTAAAACAAAGTTAAAATTACATGTTAACAATTTAGCAAGAATATATCTAAAAGAAGTTAAAAAAAATCTTGTCATAAAGGACTTATTAATATAACTATTTATGTCAATTACATTGACAAAATCAAAACTTTTTGACAAATGCAACATTAAACAGTTTTTCTCATATATGAGTGCATTTGATTTATTATTTACATTTCTGAAGTATGGAAATGTTACTAAAGTCAACTGTGTTGGTCGCTTATTACTATGAATCCTACCTATCCAATCAAACAAATTGTAAATTTCAACCTTATCTACGTTAAGACTACTGCCGTACATTAATACTACTCTTTTATTATATATGTCATAGTTTTTAATAATTTGCAAGTACAGTTCACTATATGACATATTTGGAAAACATAAATTAGTTATTATATCTTTACTAAACCGGTTCACAATGGATCCCAAGCCTCTGCCTATCCCGTCACATACTATAACTGAGGAGGCGGGGGTCGACTTAGAAAAAGAAAGCTTTTCGTTAATGCTTAATTCATCATGATTATTTTGTTGCTTATCTAAACAATTGTTGCAACTGTAGTTGTTCAACAGCGAGTTAAACCTCTGTTCATTTTCATTGCACAACTCAACTAATTGACTCATCGCTATTGTATGGTCAGACAGCTCGGTTTGTGCTAGACTGTAGTCTAGGGAGATTTTTTTTAACTGATTTTCTAATAATAATATTTTCTTCTGAAATACTTGGGCTTCCTGCTCATAACTGCCTATAGTATTTACTAACAATTCATTATTACAAACTAAATCATCCTTCAGCCTTAGATTACCTTGCCTTAAAGTATTAACAAATACCCTATATTTCTTTAATAATTTACAATTTTTAGTCATTGATCTAGATAGTCTTAAATATTTCTTTGATTGTTTCCTGCTTTGGAACTTGCAGGAATGGCTATGGACATTTTTACATACTAACATTTCATTATATCTATTCAGTGTTGAATCTAATTTATATTTACATAATTCTTCCTCTAATTAAATTATTTTTGATTGTGCCTGGTCAAATACACGCCTAAGGTCCTCAATTTCATAAAGGGATTCATTGTGGACTAAACGGCATTGGTCCCCTCCAAAAGCCTCTGAAGAGTGTCTCGGTGGTCAGTTGTGTCCAAGAGCTCAATGTGTTGTTCTTTTAGCTCGCTCTTCATTTTGCTAAGCCTATCCAGAAGCTGTTTCATTTCCATCTCACTCTCCTCTCTTTCCCTTAATAGTTGAGCATTAAGGTTTTCCTGGGTTTTGAGCTGATCTAGGGTATGTCTCAGCTTTTCCTCCAAGCATTTAAGTGTAGCGGTTCTTCTTAAGTGTTCGGTTTCTTGATTGTAGTAACGACGACGGGTGAAATTCAAATCAGCTGATCGTTGTCACTCGGTCCAAGGGCTTCATCCAAAAACGATTATGTTCGCATCAATTCTCTCTTCCAATAACAGAAATCCATTTATCACTAGATATCTCTTGATTAAATTTACAATTACACAGTTTTATAGTTTGAAAACATAAAATAGATTGCTGGCAGGCTGCGTAGTTATTCCTTATTTCATGCAAAGTTAACAAGTTTTGCGTTAACGGAGCGTAAAGTCGCAGCAGTACACCGCGACCCAGCCACTTTCTGCAGGCGAGTCAAGTCGAGCGCTTACTTTCGTCGACGACGCAAATACGTCGTCACTGCACTGTCGCGCCTCGAGCCGGTGCGCAAGCGCCGATGCGTCACACACAAAATGACATGCCAGTTTGCTTCACAAAATAAGTCCACTTTATCACAGTAGATACATTGATTTAATGAAAACTACTCGGTCATCTACTAAATAACGATGTTTGTGCGTAAATTGAAGTAAGATATATATGCTAACTCTCACTTTAACTAATTTTAAATGATAAATAACTTTACGATATAATGTAAACAATCCTTTCGATTCCGGTTCACGTTCCGTTCCCCGTTCAAGTTGGGATACTTAAAGTTATGATAAATACCATAGGCACTAAATACAATTAGAATAGAAGAATAAGGGGCCAACGCGTGCGAGAAGGGTTAAGATATTCGGCTGTATGTAGAGGATGTGGTCCTTTCCACTTGAAAATAAAAATCCGTCCAGGACCTCATGCCAACCAGCTCAATGTCCAACTTTCTAACGTAAAAATAAACAAAACTTCGCTGGTTTTCCACAGCCTTTCCGTCGGCCGACGGTTTAGCCGGGCTCTTGATCAGTATGAAGTGCACGAACGATTCTGTATCGGCCGAACTACCGGCAGCTCAACCAGCTCAAGTGAGTGGTCTGCGAGGGCAGCTGGGCTTGACAGATGGCGTTGGGACAAACTTGAGGCAACTTTAGCATTCCATAGATATGTATGAAGCGTCAAAGTAGACAAGAGATTAGTGGTAACTCGATTTCCATCTGATGAGACTTAACTAATCAAAAGCCGACGGCAGTTGGGACGGATCGCGATTTTGTAATAAAATTTTAAACCTATTACGGAAGAGTGGCGTTAGCTAACTGAGGGGCGCCGCTGTAGGCCAAAACAGCCTTTTGTGAATCTCGAGTTACGCAAAATAGGAGTATTAAAGTAATTGATTCTTTATACTGTCTTATTCATCATAGTGTCTTGTTGATTTCATTTATTTATGATCTTGTTGATCCAAAATTAAACCTATTAGCATTTTTTTTTAAGTATTCATTGAAGCCTCAGGAAGGTTGCATTGTCACGGAGGCATTTCTAAATGGGCACCGTCGAATAATCAAAAAATAATTTAGAATGGGTATTTAATGTTTTTTTAAAAGTCGAATTCGAAGCAGCCAGTATTCACTCTCTTCCGGGAACTACTAGAACTCCTAAATCACGTGTGCGAAGCCGCGGCACATGCAGACTGTATTTTGTACAAATCTCGCTTTCTTAAAGGTATCATGCTCTTCAGACGCGTTACGATTGTTTCACATGTGTCACCGCACGGCGCCTGTGGGATCCTATGCTGAAAGCGCTGCAAGCGACCTCTCAGATTGAGGCGATGTCTTCATAAGCCTCGGTGACTATCACGCTGTGACAGATGTCAAAATTATGACAGGTGTCACGTTTTTGACAAATATTTGTTTTACAATTGTTGACAGATGCAGCACTTACCGTACGACGTAGGATCCTATGCCGATGGCGCGGCACGTGACCACGCTGATTGTGACGATGTCCTCATAGGCCTGCGCGGTCTCGCCGGCGATCATCCCGGCGTCGCGTAAGCACTCCACGCCGAGACCGTCCTCCTTGCCTGCACACAAACAATACAGCCACATTAACATATAAATATAACTAATAAATGTTGCACTTTAATGGCCCCACCGATGGGCACAGGCCTTTACCCGGATACGAGTAAGATTGCGCCATTCTCCACCACGCTGACTCAGTGCAGGTTGGTGGAGGGGTTTTACGACTACTACTACCAGTAGCGATAGTAGCCGGGACCTGCAACTTAACGTGTCACACAAAACACGAGACGTCCGATAATGTACTTAAGATAAATTACTTATCTCATTCAAATTAATTAAGCTCAAGTACAGGTACTTGCTCAGGCTCAAGTCAGGTACTTGCTCAGGCTCAAGTACAGGTACTTGCTCAGGCTCAAGTACAGGTACTTACTCAGGCTCAAGTACAGGTACTTGCTCAGGCTCAAGTACAGGTACTTACTCAGGCTCAAGTACAGGTACTTGCTCAGGCTCAAGTACAGGTACTTGCTCAGGCTCAAGTACAGGTACTTACTCAGGCTCAAGTACAGGTACTTGCTCAGGCTCAAGTACAGGTACTTGCTCAGGCTCAAGTACAGGTACTTGCTCAGGCTCAAGTACAGGTACTTGCTCAGGTCAGGCTCAAGTACAGGTACTTGCTCAGGATCAAGTACAGGTACTTGCTCAGGCTCAAGTACAGGTACTTGCTCAGGCTCAAGTACAGGTACTTGCTCAGGCTCAAGTACAGGTACTTGTTCAG
The DNA here is from genome assembly GCA_949825045.1 of Argyresthia goedartella. Classification (NCBI taxonomy): domain Eukaryota; kingdom Metazoa; phylum Arthropoda; class Insecta; order Lepidoptera; family Argyresthiidae; genus Argyresthia; species Argyresthia goedartella. The sequence goes on along the minus strand of OX463836.1, from coordinate 1,234,662 downwards.
GTCAGGCTCAAGTACAGGTACTTGCTCAGGCTCAAGTACAGGTACTTGCTCAGGCTCAAGTACAGGTACTTGCTCAGGCTCAAGTACAGGTACTTGCTCAGGCTCAAGTACAGGTACTTGCTCAGGCTCAAGTACAGGTACTTGCTCGCTTGAAGCTAATACGCAGAATGTGTTGCGGTACTAACCGATGACGTCGGTGATGCGGTACCGCGGCTCGCCGTCGTCCTCCACCAGGGTGCACTTGACGGAGTTGAGCGGCGACAGCTTGGAGTACGCCGCGGGGCTCAGGTACAGGTACTTGAAGCCCCTCTCCGGCCGCTCCGCGTCGATCCACGCCACCTGGGACGAACGTTAACATTCTAATCACACGATGCCGACATTACGTCTGCAATGCTACTTCAATGGCAGCTAAATCCTTCTTTGTTCCCTGGCGTAGTTGTTGGCAAAGAGTTTCTTTCATCTGAGGTCAGCGGTCACTTCTTCAAATACAAGTCACGTGATATTTCAAACACAATCGACCTCAAATGGGGTCAGCCTTCACGCCCTATAATTAAATAAGAAGTAAATAGAATTTTACAACTTTGACTGATGGACTGCCTCTAACTGCACCGGCGCTGTCCCTGCAGACAGCGCCGGTGCTTTGAGATTAACCTTTGAGATTAGTTGCCATTACTAGCTACACATTTGCCGATATTATAAATGTATATTTTTAGGTTGATGTGAGGTTAACAGCTACTCGAAAGCGGAATTTTGAAATCTATGTTCTATTTTGTAGCGAGAGCAAACGCAACAGAAATCGGCAATAAGTATTACAATAAAAATAATCATCAACGGCGACAAAGTTTTGAAGTGAATAACTTATTTAGCGGTGATTAGGAAATCGAAGGATAGATGAGAGTTAATGAGGGTTGACCAACCAATGGCTAAAAGTGGTGCCTTTTTTTGTCAGCCATCAACCAAATCATGAAATGTCCATCCTAGACTATTTATCAAACAAAACAGCAGAACATGGATAAGCTCCTCAAAACTCAGTGTTTTTTTTTAAAACGTGACGTCCTATATTTTATTCGTAATTCATTCATTTGTTCATCAATTACCTTTTTGTAATCAGTACATTGTGTGAAATCATTCACATCAACATAAAGTTTTGCGTAAAACCGAACTTAGGTCGGGCTTATCAGGCGGCAACGCATCTATATGTCGCAGTTAGTTGGTTAAATCAGACACTTAACTAACACCCTAGTCCGTTAATTATAGACCGACGTTTTGCCAAATCACTAGCATTTTGATTTAAATAAAGCATCGTCGAAAACGTTTAACAATCTGCCTTACCGAAAGCCGGCGTGTTGGTTAAAATGTAAAACAAGATGCACGGCTTATACAGACCTATCAACTTAAGCTGATACTTGCATTTGTGTGAGTGCACACCGATAGTGTAGAGTGTCAATCGGCTTGATGCGCGGTCCGTCCCGCGCATGGTTTAAACTGGTTTATACTAGTTTATATCAAGCGGCCTGAAGCGCGGCACGTCCGCTACGCACCGCTTCCCTGCCGCCCGCTCACATACTTCACTTCACCTCCGGTACTGGTAGCAGATAGACGTGTAATTTTATGTGATTGATTGTGTTTGAAATATTAGTGAAATGGCTCCTACTGCTCCTGGCTGCTGCTAATGGCTCCTACAATCGACGATATAACGGAACGATTAATTATTAACACAGGCTCTGACTCTGATGAATCATCAGACGAGAGTGAAGATGAAGATGCAATGAGCGGAGTAGAAGAGTTATAAGATTCAGTCATTATGAGGTCGAGAATTGGACAGTTGGTAACATTGTGTTTTATGGACTTCGTTTAAATAAAACATTGATTTTATTTGTATGTGTTTTACTAACTGTACTTTTGGCGATCACTCACACAAATGCAAGTATCAGCTTAAGTTGATAGGTCTGTATCATGGCAAAACATTGCGGTAGCTTAGATGAAGGGTAAAGGGGGTGAGCCAAGCCAAGCCCCCGCTTTATCCTTCGTGTTAGGTTGGACATGTAAGAGCAACAAACAATACTTAAAACATAAACTTAAGTACACATAAAATATTTTTTATGTGCACTTAAGTGTATTTATATTGTATATGTCTTGTTGCCTAGGAACGTTTAGACAACTCGTTAAACGTTTCGTTCACTCCCTTGTCTGACGGAACTTTAGCGACTTGGTTAAACGTCGGTCTTTAATTAACGGTCTAGGCTGTCAGTCAAGTGTCTTATTTAACCAACTAACTGCGACACACATACAACTCTGTCGCGTAATGTCCGCGCGTATGGTGCGTCTACATCGGAACGTAAATCTGCCGGAGCACAGGCTGTTACAGAACGCTGTCCATCCTTGGTTTGCCGGAAGAAATCTCATATTAGAGATAAGCTCGCCTTCGTACTGTTGTTTTCCATTTTTAATTGTCAGTACCTTTTTTTCGATAATAAAGTATTCAGTACAGTGTATCTGTCACCGGAAAATAATACGATCCGCAAGTTTATAAATTTCCTAGGAAATTTATAAACTTCCTTCTAGATTATATTAGGCTAGGTTAGGTTAGGTTAGGTTATGTTAGGTTAGGTTAGGTTAGGTTAGGTTAGGTTAGTATATTTATAAACTTGCGGAAAAAAAATTAGGAAATTTATAAACTTGCGGATCGTATTATTTTCCGGTGACATATCCATATTTTAGGGGGTTATTAGGGAAATCCTTCCGAACAACTTTCAATGTGAAACCGATTTGATCAGAATCTTTTTTTTACATCTCTGTACATTTTGGTCCGAGCGGTCGAACGATCAGAGCAAATCAGATCAGTCAAGACAGAGTCCAGGATTATAAATTAAATAGTATCGTACCTCGAACTCAGACTTGACCTCCTCGGCAACTCCGATGCGAGCACCGCTGTTCACGCTGATGTACACCTGAGGAGGAAAACCAGTTTATTAATCGAGGGGCACTCACAGACATCTGCTGCACCCGTACCATGTTTACCCCCTCGGGGTGCAGCGACGAGGGGGAGTGAGAGAGACAGCGCTCTACGCTCGGAATAGCTCTGTCCGTCACTTCCCCGCGCCGCGACACCCCCCCCCCCCCCCCCCCGCGGTCACCGTGCTAGGGGGGCTAGAATCTGCTTAAAACCGAACTCCTCAAAATAACTTTAACCTCGTGGACCAGTTTGTCCAGAGGCTGGCGAAGGGCATGTTCGCGCGTGCGAATGCGTCACATCTTCCGCACATCGCCGCACCACGTGCGCCCGCCCGACCGCCGCCGCCTGCCACGCGACCTGGTTGCCTAGCCGGCGATCACCCACTGCACACCAGCGCCACATCAAGACCACCGCCCGCAGGGGCCATCCGATGACCTGTCCACAGGAGTGGACAGAGGCGATTCTTCGGGAAGAGGTCCGTCGACCTGACCCCGACTCCCCACGCCCCAGAAAGGGTGCGTGAGAAGATTATGAAGAAAGAACTTTAACCTTTGGAGCCCAGGACCTGGCGCTGCAGCATCGTGATTTTAATAAAATTCTAAACTTATAACGGCACAATGGCACCATAGTGGCGTCGCCTGGGCTTAAGGTGTTAAGTATTACTCTCTTCATTAAGATTGTTTATTGTTTATGGCAACAAATATAATTATCACCAAAATATTTTTTTCCTACCCAAAATGAACACCAAAAGTTGCAAAAAATATCTGGGCAAAATAATGCGGTAGCTTAGGTGAAGGGTAAAGGGGGTGAGCGAAGAGAAGCCCCCTTTATCCTTCGTGTTAGGTTGAACATGTAAGAACAACAAAAAACACTTTAAACATAAACTTGTACACAAAACATAAAAAGAAGTTTGGTGATCATTTATCCAAACACATTTTGGTGGACATTTATCCATTCTGGCAGTCATTTCGAATTTATTGGTAGTAAAATAGGTGCGTTTTTGGTAATCGTTTAAACACAAGCCATTATTTATTGACAGATGGCATGGTTTATACAGATTCTACTTACAGAAATAAGGAGACATACTTAATTAGGAACATATATCGTAAAATAGGAGGGATCAGTGACAAACGAACTGGTGAAAACACTGTATCTCGGTTGTCAAATGGTGCTCGGTAAATTACATGTAAGGGTGAGCAACTTATTTCTCAAGTTTATTTTGTTGACCAATGTTACTAGGGCGACAAACAAAAAAGATATTCGTTCGTATTCGGGCTCTTTGGAGACGTGTCAATGGATAGATTTATTTGGCTAGTTATATGGTGAACCGGGGCTGGAAATGGGGTATATTCGGGGGTTGATACGTAGACAGTAGTGATCAGCACCAACAAATAGGGTTCATATTTGTAGCCGACCGAAACCAGGTTCAATCCCCGGCTGGGAGTAACGAAAAACGCCCTAGGTCTTGGATATTTTTATGTGTGTGACGTCACTGTTTCTGGTTCTCACATCACAGGGTATCCTAGTGTGGGGCCAGAAGTAATGTATGTACTACCGTTATGTTTCCACCGTCTCGCTCGCTCGCTAGGAAACTACACTCGCCGTCTCGCTCACACGCTCACTCGACTGTTGCGGTCGGCTACGGAATAGTACCTTGGATAGGTACCGCTACTTCCACATTTATAATATTAGTTGGATACTAATATTAGAAATGTGGAAGTAGCGGTGTTTGGATGTTTGTGTGTTTGTGCCTCAATCTCGCTAAAACGGCTGAACGGATTTGAATGAAATTTAGCACAGAGATAGTTTATGGGCTAGATTAACATATAGGATACTTTTTATCCGACTGCACTAGAAGGAGGGTAACGTTATCTTCGTAAATGATAATTCCTAGGAACACGCAAATGAAATTTCGGGCATCAGCTAGTAGCCTATAAGGTGCTCCTAACTTCCTGTCCGTGTCTGTCTCCATGTCAGTCTTGGTCTCCGTGTACGAGCGACACTCACCCTGGGTATCCTGAGCTCCCTGGTGCTCCTAACTTCCTGTCCGTGTCCGCCTCCATGTCAGTCTTGGTCTCCGTGTACGAGCGACACTCACCCTGGGTATCCTGAGCTCCCTGGCGTACTGGCTGGCGCGGAAGTAGACCCAGTCCTCCTGCGGCCCGAACGAGCCCATGTAGTGCGTCAGGTCGTTGGCGATGAGGATGATGTCGCGGCCCGACGGGCACTCCGGGGTGAACAGGGTCAGCCGCCACGCCACCATGCCCACCTGGGCACCACCATAAGGGACATTATACATAGGGTATTGTGTGATGTACGGCGATGTTACAACATAATTAAAAGAATGAGCAGGTTGTGGGCTCGGACGCTTTGAACCTCTCGACGGATTGTCAGCACACGGAGCTTGAGAACCCTTAATCAGTTCCTATAAATCCTGAATTGGATCCCCTGAAATCTAAAAAAAAAAAAATAAAAAAAAAAAAAAAAATTTAACTAATTTTCAGAAGTACAGTGATATACACAATTTTAATACTAGAAATAAAGACAAGTTGGTTGCTTATGTAAGTCGACTACATAAAATTAGTAATTCTTTTAAAGGCAATTGTATACACTATTACAATAAGGTCCCTACTGATATTAAAAACTTACCTTTAGACAAGTTTAAAATAATAATAAAACAGAAATTGTATAAAAAAGGTTACTATAGGATATCTGATTACTTAGAGGACAGATGTCCATGGGAATAGATTGTTTGAGTAACAGGCTGTTTCGATATATAATTAGCATTCATTTTGTAATTTGACAATATTTTATTTAAAAAAGGAAACGCAAAAGATGCGACGACTGTGGAGTTTCTTCGGTGAGCTCTTCTCCACAGATTCCGCCATTGGGTTAGTGAACTCACCCAAAAAAATGTAATGACGGATCTAAGTGATGTAACAACATCCTATGGAAATAAATGATTTTTGATTTTGATTTTGATTTCTAATATTGGATCCCTTGAAATCTAATATTGGATCCCCTGTAGCATGAATTGAATCTTTGGAACCCTGAATTGTATCGCCGGAACCCTAAATTGGACCCCTGAACCCAGAATTAATATCTTGGATTGGATCCCTTAAACCCTAAATCCCTTGAACCCTTAATTAGAAATATGAATTGGAACCCGTTAACCCTGGATTGGATCCCCTGATCTCTGAATTAGATCTCTTTAATTGGTTCCCCTGAACGTGACTGGGATCCCCTGAACCCTGAATGGCATCCCTCAATCCAATGCTATATTTGTTGCCAATCATGGTGTCCCGAAGATGTAGAATTAAGAGCTAAAAGAAATAAACAAAATCAATATACTATCCGATAAATCACAATACATGCTACATATTTATTATAAAATAAATAAATAGAATACAATAAATACATAGATATACATTCATACTATGAGATGCCCACTATGCGGAAGAGCGGAGATGCTGTTTTTTTTTTTTTTTTTCTTAATCATGAACAAGGATATGCAATCCCTAATAGCGCGAGGAAGAGCATTCCACCACTCCACCTTTCTGTTATATGCTATATATCCATTGTTATTTTACTGAAAATTGCAATGTATTGATGTTTGCTCACAAAGCGAGGTGGCCGGGACCGACGCCTTAACGTGGCCTTGACGAAACGGAAGAGCCCGAAACATTGTTGTCATAAAATTGAAAACTAAGCGGAAGTTAGAGGGCTCACCTGAAACTAACGTGTTAGAATGGCTTTGGGTAGATTAATTAAAACCGGCCAAGTGCGAGTCAGACTCGCGCACGAAGGGCTCCGTACCATACCAAACGGCAAAAAATCACGTTTGTTATATGGGAGCCCCCTTTAAATATTTGTTTTATTTATTTTTAAAGTGAATATATAACTAGATATTCTGTGAATATTGCAAGCGTCCAACTGTTGCCGTTATCAATACCGAGCAAATACGAGGAGAAAAAATACGTTTGTTGTATGGGAGAACCCTTAAATATTTATTTTATTCTGTTTTTCAGTATTTGTTGTTATAGCGGCAACAGAAATACATCATCTGTGAAAATTTCAACTGTCTCACTATCACGGTTCGTGAGATACAGCCTGGTGACAGAGAGACAGACGGACGGACAGCGGAGGCTTAGTAATAGGGTCCCGTTTGGCACCCTTCGGGTACGGAACCCTGAAAACCACTTACAACATGATAATTGATATTTATTTTTGTTGTTGTTTTCGAACCCTGGGGCTGAGTTTGCGAACCACAAAGACGATGATGAAGTAGCCTATCAGTATTAGTATCGGCCGGGCGGGCAGCTCTGCGGGGTACCAAGATACGGGCTGCGACTCACGGTGTTCTGTCCCGGCAGCCTCGTGAGCTCCTGCAGGCGGCGCTCGGCGCCCGGCTCCACCACCAGCTCCACCGCCGACATGAACACGTCGGGGCACGGGCCGTCCACCTGGCGACAAACAGATCATAATCAACACACATCTAAACGTGCTCCGTGCTCACGCTTGCTTCGCACACAGGAGATGCAGGTTCGATTCCGTGACCATGTACCAGTGAGATAATTAATTTATCTTAAGTACATTATCGGACGTTGTAACGGTGATGGAAAACATTGTGAGGAAACCTTCATTATTCCATAGCTGCTAGCCCCCTGCCACGCAAAATGGAGTATTGAATAACTGGCTCAAAGTGGGCACAATTGTGCCTCTGCCGCCCAGTATGGGAAAAGCGTGACGCTATGATATGTTACTAATTAAAAATCAATAATAGTTGATAAGACGAAATGAATGAGCTCCAACTCTCTCGGTTTACTAGTCATCGTCCAGACTTCCGTCTCCCACCTTCTACCTTCTACTGCCGGCTAATGAAATTGTATTGCCATCTGAACTACACAGCTAGAACCTAACGCCCGCTACCCCAGAGATCGCTGAGTTTGTCATATAACATTTATTACATACAGGCACAAACATTGCTTCTAGCCCCACACTAGGATACCCTGTGTCAGAAATAAGCGACGTCACATACATGTAAATATCCAAGACCTGGGGATTCATTATTGTTCTTCCCCGGCCGGGATTTGAACCCGGGAGCTCTCGCTTGGGACCACAACACCACAGAAGTCCTCAGTTGTAAACCTTAGGTATCGTCCACTGATCGCGACTGTAACAGCGGTGTTTGTGCTCCTGCTGCCTCATGGCGTAAATCGGCTGAGCTATGAACTTCATATAGACTTTTACGTTTGACACCTTGCACCAGCTTCATCTGTCAAATTGGTATCACGCAAGTAGCATCATAATGGAGGCCAAACCCAAGCTCATTGAATGAAGCCTAGAAGCCTTCGGTGATACCCCGCAATCGATGAAATTGTATGAGCATGAGATGAACCATAGACACACGCTATGAACTTCAGAGAGTAACGCCATAAGGCTGCCGTTCGCTACAGCTAGGCCACGATTTTATTATTGTGCCATTGAGTTTGTCCTAATTTCCTTCATTCTATCATATTAATTGTTTAATATTTATGCTTCGGAACGCACCGGTTTTCGTTGCGCGGATCGACCGCGAGTGATCGGGACATCACTAGCAGCTGTCACTTGTATAGAAACGAGATGACGAGTTAGAGGTTACTTTTTTGCACATGGAAAATGGCTGCGTCAGGCATTCGGGCCTTGGCTGTATGTTTTTTGTAATAATTGTCTAACACAGGTTTCGGGGCCTGGTCGGAATGTTAATTGTAATAATCATCACGGAACAATCGTCGGGAAATAAGTAGATTTCACGTCAGTGAGTACTTCGTGTTGTGAAAGGTTGAAGTGATTCGGGGATCAATTCGTCGCGTTTCGGACAGCGACCCTTTGTGTCGGCAAGCAGCACGACGGCGACAGCATCGGGCTGCGACGAGAGTAAGATTCGACTCCCCTCACCCCCCTGGTGTTCCTCATCCCGTATTCCTGCCTCGAATTGAGCTTTCGAATTCCGGTCCACGGCGTCAAGGTCAGTACTACTTGTGACATTCCTGGTGAAAAACAACCCTGCCAAGATTTAACGCCCGTTCGGTTGAGGCGTGGAATTTAATCATTAATTATTAACTATCTATATTAACTATCATAAAAATGTTATTACCTGTTCGGCGGCGAGGCAGGCCCGCCACTGCTTCTCGACAGTCTGCGCGAACATGTCGGGAATGTCGTACACGTACGTCGTGCCCTGCGAGGTCGCCTGCAAACGGACATACACACATACACTCACACACGTGATATAGACTACATGTACTTTCATTAGCAAGAACAAATGCAAAGCTGGTGATTAAGACAGGATAAGTAACTGACTCCGAATTCGAGGTAAGTCAGTGATGTCACGATACTGACCCTGTATCAATAGATTTGGAGCCAGTACATTGTAGTGTCGCCAAGATCACAGACTGCAACTAAACAGTGTCAGAATCTGGTCAGCACCAACTTGCCTCGAATTCAGAGTCAGTTGCATAAACTGTCTAAATCAGCCGTAACAAAAATATATCGTCATGATAATAATAATAATACCTTGGACACTATTTACTCACATAAATCTAGCCCCAAACTAGGATTCCCTGTATCTTGGGTACTAGACAACGATACACATACTTATATACATAAATATTATACTTAGATAGATAAGCAACCATGACTAGGGTACAAACATCCGTTCTCATCAAACAAACATTTGCCCCCACCGGGACTAGAACCAGGAACCCTTGGCTTCGCAGGCAGGGTCACTGCCGACTCGGCCATTCGGGTCGTCACAATGTCGTTAGGAACGTCATTGTGGACTTTTCGAAACCGATTGTATCCTAAGTAACTACATTTCAGACATCTTCATACATTGAGGGCCGAGCGAGATCAGATTCGTTTGGAAAAGTGAAACCTAATGTTGGTCTTTGACTTTGACTTTGGTCAAGTCTAATGAGATCGGATTCATAGTAAAATTTGTTCAGAACCTAGTTCGCCAGGGGCTTGCTACTTGACGTAAGTGACCATAATAAATTGTTCTTGCCTCAGTCTGATAAGGTAGATCTATTTGTTCTTAGTTTACGTAGATTTAAAACAAATGTAGCAGCTGCCTTAGTGGTCAAGTTATAAGTTAGTTATAAGTAAGCATATCTATCTGTTTTTAGTTTTTAGTACCTATCAACATCACCCTTTTCTTGATTTTTTTGTTTGTTTAAACGCTGCTTTTTTATTTACATGACGGGTGATATGATTTCATAATGTTTTTTATATGTTGTGTTAACCTACAATTGGATCTGCTCTGCGAAATGTTTCGTATTAAGTTAAGTTATATGTTTAGTGTAAGATCTGTTGGTTAGCCTTAATAATTAAATAAATAAATAAATAATTTCATTTCACTTCAGGGTTCCATGCATGGCCTTTGTGCATAATACTCCGGAAGATCAGACTACATTGCATTTTTCATTTACATACATGCGTACACATTGCTTCTGGCCCCACACTAGGATAATCTGTATCGTGGGAACCAGAAACAGCGACGTCACAAACACGTAAACAACCAACGGCTGGGATTTTTTCTTCCCAGCCGAGATTCGAACCCGGCATCTCCCGCTCAGGCACAGCACCGCCTTACAGTGGTCGTCACGTACCAGAAAGCGCTTCTGCTGCAGGTAGTCCTTCGTGACGTAGGGCGTGGAGATCGGCAGGCTGTGCATCGGACCCAGCCGGGACCCGTAGGACTGGAACATTATCTGCGCGGGACAAACATACGATTAAGCCTCAGACAAACTGCGGGACCGAATGTCCCCCAACACAGGCGCAATTCATTGTTTTTTGATATTGTTATTTTAGTTCAACTAGCTATTTAACTATCTATCGGAATAAAAATATCATGGGTAAACATTTCAACAACGTATACTGCGTTGATCACTACTTCTCCAAATCTGTATACCTACTTACTTACAATTTTAACTGTAATTTTTACCAGAATTTTATATAATTATCATGAATGAGTTTTCGATTGATCTTTTCCCGAAAGGACAGGTTGAAATGTAGCCATACATCCATTAATTAGCTTAAACTTACCTACACCATACCTATAGCACTTCGATAACTTATTTGACATACCTACCCGAACTGTTCTGGCTGTCACCACGTATTGTACTTATTAGAGATATGTCGACGACGGACATTAAAATGTATTTTTTACTATGTTATCACGTAAGTGACCTGTGTCTTGAGTGATAATAAACGTCATTAAAACCTAAACCTTAAAACCTTATTTAATCATCACCTAATTTGCCTAACATTAATGTAAATTGTAATTGAAATCCGTAATTGGCCTTATTTTTAGTTAATTCTTTCGATTATCTCTAAGAACGGCGATGTGATTTATGATCATTATTAAAAGAAAAAAAAAGAAAAAAATTCGCAAATCGCTCAGTACGAGCAACGCCACGTTGCACAGTAACCTGAAACATGCCACGCGACGTTACACGAGACGCGCGACATGTTGCTTGCTGCCCTACATACACTCACATACACTAGTGTCTTGTGTCCCGGGACATTCGCGTAGTTTCTGAGGGGCATGTCCTTCAACATGTGTGTATCTAAGGCTTTAGTATAAAATAAATAAATATAAAGCAAATGGAGCTCCGTGCTCTAATGGGTTTCACGCTTGCTTCTCACACAGGAGATGCAGGTTCGATTCCTGGCCATGTACCAATAAGATAAATAATTTATCTTAAGTACATTATACGGACATTCTAACGGTGATGGAAAACATCGTGAGGAAACCATCATTACTCCATAGCTGCGGCGATGGGCTATCCCCCTGTCACGCAAAATGGAGTATTGAATAACTGGCTCAAAGTGGGCACAATTGTGCCTCTGCCACCCCGTACGCGAAAGGGCGTGACACTTTGCTATGCTATGCTAAAGCAATAGATTTGACGCGCCGATGCATCATAATTAGCTTTCGACAAGTTTTAAGCTTGCTCCGCGCGTGCTGCTGGTGTGTGAGAGCTCTTACCCATGATCCCCAACGCTGAGAACGCTGAGAACGATGCTGAGGGCTACCTGCTGCTGCTGCTGCTGCTGCTGCTGCTGCAAGTAAACATCGCATGGCACTCACCACGCCAGTCCGCGGGTCCGAGACCTCCTCGTACGTGAACACGTCCAGCGAATACCCCGAGCCGTTCGACAAGCAGAGACGCACGCTCTTGGTGGGCGCGCCGGGACCTGGGGGGGGGGGGACACACATACATACATACAAACATACATACATACAGATGTTAACACATTTAGAAATTCATGAAAGAACGAAGGTACATAAGGCTATTTAAATCTGGCTAGTATTTAATCGCACATCAAAAATACTGAATTGCACAGCAAAAAAGGATCAACAAAAACAGTTTCTATGATTTAAATATTTAATGAGTACTTAAATTCATGTTTTAAGTATTGTTTGTTGTTCTTAAATGTTGATCCCAACACGAAAAATTAAGGGGGCTTTACTTCGCTCACCCCCTTTACCCTTCACCTAAGCTTCCGCAGCATTTTGCCCAGATATTTGCTGTGAAAATCAGTACTTTTGATGTGTAGTTTAATGTTTCCCTTGAAATCTCCGATATCCGAAGAGTTTATTATGTAGGCGAGTAGCGCAACATGAATTCACAGAGGACCGTACACTCTATCTAGCATTGTGAACAAGAAAAAAGAACCTTAGAATCAACACATTTTGTTTTTAAAAGGCAAAATTTAATTGTTACTGCGTTAGAAACTTCCGTGGCCTGGCGGTATTCGCACATCGGAAACGATCGTGCGTGTAGCAACATCTGGCCGAGACGGGCTCTGGATGGGTGCCCGTTCTATGTGGCATTTGTTTCGGACGACACGTTAAGCTGCAGGTCCCGGCTACTATCGCTACTCGGTGGTAGTCGTAAAGCTGTGTCAGAGGCCCTAATGTGGCAGCTTGATAACTTCTGGCAGTCGGGTCGGCCACTAGCCCAACACCCCTCCATCAACCCGCACTGAGCCAGCGTGGTGGAGTATGGCTCAATCTTACTCGTATCCCCTCGGTGGGGACATTAATGGGCTATTTTTTTTGTGGGTTAGAAAGCGACGAATATAGTCGCGGTCGAGAGTCAGCAGTAAGAAGGAGCGCGATAATAAGGCGAAGCTGCTGATGATAATGATGAAGTCATACCCATTCTCAGCGTGAAGCGGATCTCGGCCTGCAGCACCCTGAGCTTCCAGAGCCGGGGCCCGTAGCGCAGCACCATGCCCAGCACCGACTCCTCGATCTGCAGACAGACAGACAGACAGACATACGGTTACATACATATGCACAGTCACGCTTTGTGAGATCCCACAGTCACGCTCTTGTCCCAGTTGCAACTCGAACGAGCTCCGGCGCACCCTTATGCGGAATACTATAATAACACCCAAAGGCACCCAAATAATACACAGACAACAAGACCTACATAAAAAGGTATGCAAAGGCAAGCTTATCTCTAATAAGAGATTAGGTTTTTTGAAGCACGTAAAGTAGAAAAATACGCTAACGTGCAAATTCTACAAAATCGATAAATCGCCAACAAAGTGACAGTATTCGTTACAAAATATGTATTCTATTAGCAAAAAAATATAGAATACATATTTTTAAATAGAGCTTTTGTGGTACACTCAATAGTGTCTATAACAATTTGTAGAATTGTACACAATTCCACACATGAAAGTTTTGTGTTAAAGACCAGAAAGCTCCCTTTACATCTGCAAACTTAAGCTTCAGTCGTGTTTATTACCTTGGCGGGGTCCATCATGACGGTGGGCCCGAAGTTGAGGAAGATGTGGTTGCAGTCGGTGCGCTTGGCGAGCGGGTGAGAGAACGCCACCTCCAGCTCGTCCATCGCCTCCAACAGCACCCTGTAAGTACAGTAACGACAACCGGACCAGGTTTCAGACTCGCGAACGTTAGCTATCCTTTCAAGGGTCAATGCATTCTCTAAATGGGAAAATTTGAAATTGCCTTTTGATCAATTTAAAAAGGATATAAAAGCGACTTTGTCCAAAAAGGGATATTACAACGTTCAAGATTACTTAAATGACGGGACTGTATGGGGTATATCTTTGTACTATTAGTAGTCTTTTTACTAGTTAAACACAGCAAATCTTTAAAATAGATCTAAAAATCGTTTCATAGCCCTTCTCCCAGTGGTCCAATGTAGAGAAGAGGCAAAAAAATCATTTGCTAAGTTCGTGTAAATATCTACAGTAATAAAGAAATTTTTATCGGTTGATTGATTGATTGGTTTAATTGATTGATTGATTGATTGATTGAACTGCACGTGTATACGGGGTGAGACGGAAAGTTGTAGTCATATTTCAAGAGGTTTTTAGAAGCATGTTCACCAACAACAAACTTTTATTATGAGTTGCGGTTAAACTCTGTACAAAAGATAATAATACCTATAATATACGTTGGACACTACTTACACACATTGATCTAGCCCCAAACTAGGATTCCCTGTATCTTGGGTACTAGACAACGACACACATACTTATATACATGAATATCATACTTAGATAGATAAACAACCATGACTAGGGTACAAACATCCGTTCTCATCAAACAAACATTTGCCCCCACCGGGACTCGAACCCAGGCCATTGGCTTCGTAGGCAGGGTCACTGCCGACTCGGCCAATCGGGTCGTCAGATAAGGAAGCCGGTCAGATGATGAGTGAAGCAAAGACAGTTCTCCCATTTCACATCTGGCCGTACTGGCTGTTCCGTTCACCCTGGGGTACCGAGTCACGGGAACCAGGGACAGCAAAACAAGACCCGGGTTTTTTTATTTATCCCCGGCCAGGATTTGAACCCGGGACTTCTCGCTTGTGAGTAGAACCTTGACCTTACGCCACTGAGGTAATCACGGCCTACATATGAGGTGTTTTCCTCCCCTGCCGGACTTCGAACCCGGGGCCCAGCTAGCTGAACAGCGTGTACATTACCTCTCTCCCTCGTTCTGCAAGTACTCGAAGCTGGCCTCCTTGGTGATGAGGTCCTGATGCCTGATGATGGAGCGGATGAAGAAGCGGTAGTCCGTCACCTCCTGGCCCTTCTTCACCTGGTGATGAAACAGGGGACATTAGGGGTCGAACCTCAACGCTGACGAACATACCTGGGGCGGATTTACGGCCTTTTGGAGTCCCAAAACTTCGGTTCAGAAATGGAGATCATCTGGACGATAGTTGGGGGGGATTTCATAATTATTTATTGAACACAGTTATTTCAAAAGACAATTTAAGAGAAAACATATGTACAAAGACGAGCTTATCTCTAAAAAGAGATTTCTTCCAGCAAACCATGGCATGACAGGAAATTTTATCAAGAAAGGGTAGGCAGGATTTATACATATTCTTTATTGAATAGATAGTATAAAGTTATAGACAATTAAAAGAAATGTAATAAGCAAAGGCGAGCTTATCTCTAAAGAGATTTCTTCCAGCAAACCTAAGCAAGACAGGAGAGTTAATTATACAGGAAAGTCCTAGTTCGCAATAACACTATACATACGTACGAAAATTACTTTCAAAATATATATAAACTACACCAAGAGTCAAGAGTCAAGAGTCAATTTTTTTATTGAATATAATAGTAGTTCATGTGACTGCTACATAATGGAGGGCACTAATACTCGAGAGTGGGTTTATGAAACGAGCCGAAGGCGAGTTTCATAATAATATCACTCGAGAGTTTTAATGCCTAATTATGTACAGTTACATACACTAGTTTATCTACACACATATCATAAGCTCTCTTTGATGTGTTCAGGAACCGCATGTTTGACCGGCATTGTGGCTCTGCAGTTGTTTAGCTTGTTCTGTAGTAACAACTTCACGCAGACGGGCGTCGGCGTTCGAAATTTGAATGTCAGTACCAACTTCACAGACAAACTTGGAGCGGCACGCAGGCGGGCGTCGGCGCTCGATATTTGAATGTCATAATATGTAGAAAAATTAGACATTATGGTCATAATGTGTAATTTTTCAGATAAGAAAGGAGTTTTAACCAAGTAGTTTAACATTATGCTGATCGTAACGTGCGGTTTTTGTACGCAGTAAAGAGGGTTTATGATACGTGTGTAGATAAATAAATAAATTATCTTATTCAACATCAAAATTATACTTACTTATAACTACAAGTATTTTTTTTATTATATTATAGAAAAAGACTATACCGTTTCGGAAGGTGGGCCTCGGGGTTAAGAAGAAACGGCAAGAAACTCCCCCATACCTTCTTTTTAAAAAAGTAACTTTACAACAGGTACTGGTTTCGGTCTAAGGAAATTCGCCGGCGAGTGATAGACTTGATCCATCGCCCCTCGTCGAATTTCTGTGCGCTGAGATGGTATGGACCATGCAGTGTTGTCATCTAAGTATTCCTTAATACTATAATAGGACTTTCTTATCAGCTCATTTTTAACATAGTTTTTGAACCTCTTTTCAGGAAGGATCAATGATTCCTGTGGTATTTTATTGTAGAAGCTAATACAGTGCCCCATGAATGATGTGCCTACTTTACTTAGTCTAAATAATGGTAGTGCTAACCTATTTCTATTTCTAGTGTTAATTGTATGGCTCTCACCTACAATTTTAAATAAAGCTATGTTTTTTCTTACATGCATGATATTCTCGTATATATATTGACAGGTAACCGTAAGTATGTTAATTTCTTTGATTTTTTTCTCTTAATGATTCTCTAGCATCTAATTGATTAATTTCTTCTTGTCTTTTCACCTTGAAAATAATAGATGTGTCATCAGCTAATAGAACAATCTGAGTCATTTTTTCCAGCATATAAGGCAGGTCATTCATGTACACTAAGAAAAGGAACGGACCTAAGATAGAACCCTGGGGTACACCAATATTCATATGGGTTCCAGTGGACTTACATCTGTTTTTATCTACTTTTAGTAATCTTTCTATTAAATAAGATTCCATTAATTATAACGCATTATCTTTCATACCATAGTGCTGGAGTTTGAGCAAAAGAGTTTGATGATCCACACAGTCAAAGGCCCAAGGCCTTTGACTCACAGAAGATAACAGAAAATACCAACCGCACCCTGTGATCCTTCCCACGCACTATAAATGTGTTCTGCTAGCGCTACTCCGGCGTCTGTTGTTGATCTGCCTTTAGTGAATCCGAACTGTTTTTTGTGGAGTAGCCCAGATGCATTGAAGTGAGAGAGTAGTTGACTCAATATGACCTTTTCAAACACCTTGCTCAACACTGGCAATACAGATACAGGTCTGAAGTTGGCAGGGTCTTGTTTACTACCGGATTTGAAAAGTGGTATTAATCTGCTCATTTTCATGAGGTCAGGAAAAACTCCGTTTGCTATACAACTATTGAATGTGATTGCCATGTATGGTGCAATCACATCAATTACTGATTTAACCACTTTAACCGACATGCCCCATAAATCTTCAGTCTTTTTCATGTTAAGAAGTTTAAAGTTGAAAAGTTATAGAGCCTATTGGCTTGAAGTTAAAGCCATCCTTGTTTTGGGGCACATTTTCAACCAAGTAATCTAAAGACTTTTCAGAAGAGGATGGTAGTGCTTCTGTTGTTATTATGGGTATGGTACTGAAGAACTTTTCACATGCGTTAGCAAATATAAAATAAAAATATATACTTCAACTACATAAAATACAATAAATAGCATGCAAATACAATAAATAAACTATGATAAATCATACATATACCCACATATATACCTTTTACGGAAGAGAAAGGAAATGGACTTTCTATCTTTTCTTAAAAGTGAAAATTGAGGGTCTTTCCCTAATAGCGATTTCCCTAATAGGATTTCATCGTGTCTGCGGCCTTTTGTCAATCATTTTTGCCATTTCTCCCTTTGAACAGTCTTTTTCTCAATATACGCAACGCAGAACCTCTGGCACTTGAAACAAAGCCTCAATCATTCGTCAAAAGTGTTGGAACCCGCTCCAGGTGCTACCGCAGAGGCATTTGACATCTCCAGGTGTTGTTTTCTTCGCCTTGCCGAGATACAGGTGCACTTCCGGTTGCTCGTAGGAAGCGCTTCCAGGTCGTAAGTCCTCATGCTGTACAGTCCCAGGTCTAAAATACACTTCCAGATGTTATAGTTACCTTCGCCTTGCCGAGGTAGAGGTGCATCTTCTGGTTGCTGGTGGGCAGCGCCTCCAGGTCGTAAGTCCTCATGCGGTAGAGCTCCAGCTGGAACGCCGACGCCGGCTCCAGGTGGCGGTAGATCGTGTCCTCGGTGAACTCGTTGCGCGCGCGATACGTGAAGAACTTGGGGAACTGACGTCTGGAAAACGGTGGAATATTTTAACAGTTTGAAATGTGTGTGTGTGTGTGTGTGTGTGTGTGTGTGTGTGTGTTTCTTTGTTTGGTTACAAATGTGCCTCCGCCACACACTTGCCGAGCGACATGAAGGTCAGCCTGCGCACCCGCTTGGCGTGCATCTCGCGGCGGTGCGTGCGTGAGTGTGAGTGAGTGAGTATGTAAAGCAGGCGCGTTCACTCACTTGCCGAGCGAAATGAAGGTCAGCCTGCGCACCCGCTTGGCGTGCATCTCGCGGCGGTGCGTGCGTGAGTGTGAGTGAGTGAGTATGTAAAGCAGGCGCGTTCACTCACTTGCCGAGCGACATGAAGGTCAGCCTGCGCACCGGCTTGGCGTGCATCTCGCGGCGGTGCGTGCGTGAGTGTGAGTGAGTGAGTATGTAAAGCAGGCGCGTTCACTCACTTGCCGAGCGACATGAAGGTCAGCCTGCGCACCGGCTTGGCGTGCATCTCGCGGCGGTGCGTGCGTGAGTGTGAGTGAGTGAGTATGTAAAGCAGGCGCGTTCACTCACTTGCCGAGCGACATGAAGGTCAGCCTGCGCACCCGCTTGGCGTGCATCTCGCGGCGGTGCGTGCGTGAGTGTGAGTGAGTGAGTATGTAAAGCAGGCGCGTTCACTCACTTGCCGAGCGACATGAAGGTCAGCCTGCGCACCCGCTCGGCGTGCATCTCGCGGCGGTGCGTGCGTGAGTGTGAGTGAGTGAGTATGTAAAGCAGGCGCGTTCACTCACTTGCCGAGCGACATGAAGGTCAGCCTGCGCACCGGCTTGGCGTGCATCTCGCGGCGGTGCGTGCGTGAGTGTGAGTGAGTGAGTATGTAAAGCAGGCGCGTTCACTCACTTGCCGAGCGACATGAAGGTCAGCCTGCGCACCGGCTTGGCGTGCATCTCGCGGCGGTGCGTGCGTGAGTGTGAGTGAGTGAGTATGTAAAGCAGGCGCGTTCACTCACTTGCCGAGCGACATGAAGGTCAGCCTGCGCACCCGCTTGGCGTGCATCTCGCGGCGGTGCGTGCGTGAGTGTGAGTGAGTGAGTATGTAAAGCAGGCGCGTTCACTCACTTGCCGAGCGACATGAAGGTCAGCCTGCGCACCCGCTTGGCGTGCATCTCGCGGCGGTGCGTGCGGCAGAAGGCACCGAACCGCCGCGAGAGGGCGCCGTCGTCGCTGTCTCCGTTGTCCCGGATGCCGATCATGAGGATGTGGATCGGCTCGAGCGGCTGCGAACATACGATTTCAATGATAGTTGTGTTGTGAACGTCAACTCACATTACCACAAGTGTATCTACATTTTGAGCTAGCTACAGGGCCGGTCACGGGACTCATATTAATCACCATTTCAAAAAGAAGGAAGATGTAAAAAAAACAAAGGTACTAAACTGAGAAAACTATTCCGAGATAATTGTGTTCATAACTGAATTTCGTCATTCCCATTAAAAAATATTACAGGATTACTGAAATATCCGTAAAAAACTTAAAGTACTTCATTTGTCCTGTCCAGTTGGCTGTTCTGTAAAACCGTCAAGTATTAACAGTTATCCTGTCAGTCGATACGCAGATGTCAGTCGGAACGTAAACAAATATTGATATTATAGTTGTTTAGTTTCAGAATCGGAAACAACCAGCCTCAAGTACCACCGTTAAAAAACTGTGAACAAGTGACGTCACGAGGGGTAGTATTTTTTTTTTTTTTTAAAACATATTAAATAAGACATCCATTACCCGAAACAGTAATTACTCTTCACAAAATAAAAGGCCTGGTGACAGCGTCCGTGTCACCGACGTAGTCAGGTTGAATTTAGTTTGGCCCACCGGAAAATTATTTTGTGAAGACCGTAGTTTCTTAAAACAGGCTAAAATTTCACAAAATAAAATATACATTAGTACGTATTTGTTTTTACCACGGCCCTTTCTGAAGGTGTTGCAAATCCTGCGGTTTGTTCGTCATCCGCAGTGCCCGAACGGTGTATCGGAAATTATGCATCTGCTGCAATATTTAAGCAAAGTTAGCACATACCACGTCTTCCACCTCGCTCATCGGCTTGTAGTCTCCCACGTTGATGCTGGTGCTGTCTCGACTCTCGCTGCCTTCCTGCAGCGCTTGCAGGTCCTGCGCAGACAGGGGGGGGGGGGGGGGTTACTTACTGAACATACATATTCATGTACTGGCACATACGTTGTTTCTGGCCCTACCGTAGGATACCTTGTGTCGTGGCAACCAGAAACAGCGACGTCACACACATAAAAAATCCGACATCTCTCAAACTATTTTTAACTCCCGACGAAAACAGAGGGGTGTTGTAAGTTTGAAGTCTGTCTGTGTATCTGTCTGTGGCACTCTAATGCAATGGTTCTTAGCCATATTTTATTAAAATATAAATTTATGAGCTTAACTAGGAAATTTTAGACGAAATGTTTTCTAGAACTAAAGCCCTCGCCGAATTCCAGCTCTCCCACAGCAACATCCTCTACTGAACGGATTACGATACAATTTTCCACCCACCTCCTTCCTGACGGTGGCCGAGCTCGCGAAATCATGCACCAAGTCGAACAGTTCGTCCGCGTACTCGACGAACTGATCGAACGAATCGAACGCAGCCAACGCGCCCGTCCTGAAAACAACAACCGAGTTTTCGTCCGTGGTCTAGTAGTTACACGCTTGCCTGTCAAGAGGCGCGGGTTCAAATCCCAGTGCTGACCTGGCACGTAGTGAGAAACGGAATTGGCTAGACACCGTCTACAATTAGCTGCATTGTAGACGGTGTCTAGCCAATTCCGTTTCTTAAAACAAAACACTTAAAACTTAAAACTTTATCTTTCAGGAATATTGTTATGAATTTGTAATTAATTATATTTTTTTCTTGTTTTTGTTGATCATGCTGATACAGTAAATAAATGGCATTCTATTCTATTCTATTCTATTCTATAATGCTATGGAAATAACTAAAATATACTAGCATAGCAGTTGCAACGTCAGTCAATTCCCTGAAAGACAAACTACAACTAGTAGATGAAACTGTATTTCTCGGAATCACTATTCATGCCAAACTACAGTGGGGTCCCCATATTGTAAAATTAGCTCATAGACTTAGCTCCGCAGCATATGCAGTTAAAAGAGGGAATCCTATTTTAACTACATATGTGATGCCGAGAAATACAGTTTCATCTACTAGTTGTAGTTTGTCTTTCCCCAATGCTATGTTATTCTCAACTTGCCTTACATTAGGTAAAGTGAATTTTATGCACTTTATCTTTTATGAATTCAGAAGCAAGTTATTGGCAGTAAACCAGTCTAGTACTCGCAAGAGAGCATTATTTGTTTCCTGTAAGTCATTTCCTTGTCTCCTAATTGTAAAAATTGGTGACGTGTCATCTGCAAACAGTACTATCTCTGACATGTTTTGTACCATGAATGGTAAATAATTTACATACACGAGGAAAAGGAACGGACCCAGAATAGATCCCTGTGGGACTCCCATCTTCACCTGAGAACCCGACGATTTTGTCCTATTAATGTCAACTTATCGAACCCTCCCTTCTAAATACGATCTCATAAGCTTAGAGATATTGCCTTTTAGGCCGTAGTGTTTAAGCTTAAAGAACTATGTTTCGTGGTCTACAGAGTCAAATGCTTTGGACAGGTCACGAAAAAACACCTATAGCGTCCCTACGATCTTCCCAGAGCCACTAGTTACTGTCCCACTGACCTGTGGTGGCACTTCCTCATGGCGGCGGTGCAGAGCTCGGCGGGCGTGCCCTCCTGGTCCTGCTCCGACGCCTGCTCGATCTCCGACTGGTTCAGAGGGATCCTGCCGACAGACAAACAAATCATTCATCCATCAAGTTTAACAATCTAACAAACGAAGGATTCCGTTCCATACACATACAGGCTTTGCCTAGTGTGGGGTCACTGTTACTACTGTTGACTGACAGAGATGCAGTATAGTCTAGTACTTATGCTTAACTGTAACTGCTTCTCATGTTAATGTGTATCATTCTTTTTACGTAATAAATGTATTTGTATTATTTTTAAACAAGAAATAACGCAAAAACACTTGTCTCTTATATAGGGACTCCCATCCATTTTTTTCAAAACCGCCCAAATCTGATTCATTCTCGAACACGAAGGGTTCCTTACCATCGTCGTAGAAAAGACGAAAAAAAAAAGGTCTCTAATTATTCTTATCTATGTCACCGGAAAATAATACGAACCGCAAGTTTATAAATTTCCTAATTTTTTTTTCGCAAGTTTATAAATATACTAACCTAACCTAACCTAACCTAACATAACCTAACCTAACCTAACCTAGCCTAATATAATCTAGACGGAAGTTTATAAATTTCCTAGGAAATTTATAAACTTGCGGATCGTATTATTTTCCGGTGACATCTACACACGTATCATAAACCCTCTTTACTGCGTACAAAAACCGCACGTTACGATCAGCATAATGTTAAATTACTTGGTAAAAACTCATTTCTTATCTGAATAATTACACATTATGACTATAATGTGTAGTTTTTCTACATATTATGACATTCAAATTTCTAACGCCGACGCCCGCCTGCGTGCCGCCCCTAGTTTGTCTGTGAAGTCGGTACTATAGAACAAGCTAAACAATTGCAGAGCCACAATGCCGGTCAAACATGCGGTTCCTGAACTTATCAAAGAGAGCTTATGATATGTGTGTAGATAAACTAGTGTATGTAACTGTACATAATTAGGCATTAAAACTCTCGAGTGATATTATTATAAAACTCGCCTTCGGCTCGTTTCATAAACCCACTCTCAAGTATTAATGCCCTCCATTATGTAGCAGTCACATAAACTATTATAATATTTATTTCATTATTTGTTGCTGTACCGGCAACAGAAAAACCCAATCTGTGTACAGATGTATACTCCATTTCAATAGCATTTCATAATAATATAAACAGAATGTCAGTCGACAGTTGTCTATGATTGAGCGAGATTTGAGTGTTGTACCTACACTGATGTCAAAGGCATTGATCAAAGAGATTTAGTTCGCTGTCGATTTTCGTTCGATTTTCACACAACAAATCGCAAAGAAAATGTCCTTAATCCAAAATACAAGAAGCAGTCGTCGATAATTACTGGAAATGGAAAAACGCAGAGACCTCGGAACAATACCCACTGACACAGGACAGGGACAGTGACATTTTTTTTTAAATATATATTTCCTCTTTTCACTTTTTTAGGTTCACCTCCTCCATCGGTAGCTAGATCTCCTTTAAGTTCTTCATTATTCTTTTCATCAACAATTCAACAACAACATTCAACAAATCAATCAATCAAACCGATTGATCGATCGAATCGGATCGATTCAAAAGAATGAACCACACTAACTTTCCAAAGACAATAAGACTTTGATGCGCTTTGATGAGTAAAAAAATAATATGAATTTTTACAAACTATTGAAATATTCGTCGTCCGATAATTTTACAAGAAAATAACTATCTTATGGGAGTTACTTGGTGTCGAAATGATGTAAGAACAATAAATGATTCCTTGGTATGTGAATGTGTTCAGGATTGATATTCAAATGTAAGTAGTTACGGCGTAATCGTGTGTAAATTGGCTTGTTTACATTATTATGAAATGCTATTGAAATGAACTTTAGTGAATAATCCTTTCCTATCGGCAAAACTCGGAACAAAGATAACACCCGAATGGTGCCGATGTGTCTATGAATTACTGTATTATTAAATTACGTGTAGGTATCAAATAAATCGCATACTTTATTTATCAATGTCAAATGCTTTGTTTATACTGAGTGCGAGTGAAGTAGTAAGACGAAAACGAAAATTTCCGAGAAAATACGAAAGGAAAGGATTATTCACTACATCTGTAAATTTCAACT
Source organism: Argyresthia goedartella (assembly GCA_949825045.1). Taxonomy (NCBI): domain Eukaryota; kingdom Metazoa; phylum Arthropoda; class Insecta; order Lepidoptera; family Argyresthiidae; genus Argyresthia; species Argyresthia goedartella. The sequence goes on along the minus strand of OX463836.1, from coordinate 1,210,434 downwards.
CTCTACCTATTACGGTTTAACGGACGGACGGACGGACGGAGAGTGGAGGCTTAACTATAGAGTCCCTTTTGGCAGCCGTCGGGTACAGACGTTTGTCATTACGCTGGTCATATTTTGTGAATTTTGAACGTATTATAGATGGTTTAGGATATGTTTGTAGATATAGAAGATTATGCACCAAGAGGATAAAGCACTGTTTTATGTCACGGGCGCGATATTGAATCCTGAAAGTAACTAAGGACTCCAGATTTAACTCCCGAGCGAACAGAGGGTGAAATTACTTGATTACCGAGCGAAGCGTGGAGATTTAAGACTGAGTCCTGAGTGCAGTGAGGGATTCAACGTGCCCAAGACAAAAAAACCTTTACCGCACTTCCTTGCGGAATACCAGCGGATATTTTTAAGAGGTTTTTTTTTTGCCTCGAAGCATCTAGCAGATAGTTCTAGTAGGATTTTATGAGTTAGAGAATGGGAGGAGAACGTCTTTTTTGAGCTTGTCTTGGCTTATGTCCAGAAATGCCGTCGCACAGTGGTTTCTATTTTCTATGGCTTGAAATATTGTGTTGACGGTCTTGTGAAGAGTGTTGCTCTGATGGCGGTGGAAGACGAAATGGTTTTAGTCTTCTGAAGATGAGGGCTTCGAAGCACTTCGTCAGGATGGGCAAAAGGTTGATTGGTCTGTAGGGTGTAACTTAATGCGGTGTTTTTCCGGGTTTGGCTATGAGTATTATTTGTTCTATTTTCCATTGCGTATACAGTGGTGGCCAGATAATTAGAAACGCCTAGTACTAAATCCAATACATTTAGTTTAAACTGCTCTGGACTTTTTATAGTGATCTTAAAAGAATGTTGGTGGTGTATTTAAGTAGTCACACTATTAGTGTGTGCAAAAGATATTTCAAAACACTTAAAACAAAAAAGATTTTCTAACATTATCTTAGACCGAGCATAATTAGACAAGGCATGTAGATGGACAACTGTATATATACCTGTTGGGGTGCCCAGTGGGCAGAATGAACTGGAAGTGCACGACGCCCCGCTCGCCCGACAGCGCCAGGTGCTGCAGGCACGTGATGTCGTACGAGGTGTAGGCGCGCCGCACGTACACCTCCAGCGAGGCGTTGATCACCTGCAGTGTCCACAAAATAGCATTCCATACACGTTGAACACGAGAGAGCTCCGTGGTCTAGAGGGTTTCACGCTTGCTTCTCACACAGGAGATGCAGGTTCGATTCCTGATCATGTACCAATGAGACCTAACGGTGATGGAGACCCATCGGAAAACATCGTGAGGAAACCTTCATTACTCCATAGCTGCGGCGATGAGCTAACCCCCGCAAAATGGTGAAATGAATAACTGGCTCAAAGTGGGCACACTTGTGCCTCTGCTACCCCGTACGGGAAAAGGCGTGACGCTATGTATCTATGTATGAAAACAAGAAGAACTCGGCCACTTCGTGTGTTACGTTAAAGGAATGTTGCAGGATTTAGATGATGGCCTAAGGCGCCCTCCAATACGTCCCCACGATCGTGAATGGCAGCTGTGGCTAGATGGCGCTGGCGTAGTTAGGAGGCAAAGAGTTTCATTCATCTGAGGTTAGGTTCAAGAGCATATCGCGTGATCTTTCAAATACACTCGACACCGGTAAAGTTTACCTCAAATGAGGTTAGCACGTCATATGTTTCAGAAAGGAGTAAATCGAATTGGACAAGTTTGACGGCCTCCAACAATAAGATGGCATTAGTGATCTCCCTGCGTTCCATCGGACGCGCGCGCGCGCATCAGCGTCGCACGACGGCGGCGCCTACTGCAATGCAAGCCAATGCCAACTTCTTAAAACTTTAAACGTGCTGAACTATTTCATACATACATACATAGCGTCACGCCTTTTCCCATACGGCGTGGCAGAGGCATAATTGTGCCCACATTGAGCCAGTTATTCAATACTCCATTTTGCGTGACAGGGGCTAGCCCATCGCCGCAGCTGTGGTGTAATGATGGTTATATATATAACTTCCGTATAAATTTATCTCATTGGTACATTTTACAAGAAAATTTCGCCAATTTCAAAAGTAAGCACCCAATATATGGTGGGTAGGACACTCCATCTGGTTGTGCGGGCAGACGGGACTCACCGCCGCGTTGGTGTGGTAGAAGAAGTCGTGCAGGATGTCGAAGATGGAGGTCTCGGAGAGGATGAGCTTCTGCAGGTTCTCCGGGTGGAAGTCGTGCCCGTACATGTCCACCGCCGAGAGGAAGATGGACTCCATCTGGTTGTGGCGCAGCTCGTACGCCGGCTGGTGGGCGGCGATCAGCACCTGACATTACAAACATTCAAATATTGTAGCAGCGGCGCCGCGAGTTGAGACCCCGCGACTTTGTATTTGTAGTAGCGGCGCCGCGAGTTGAGACCCCGCGACTCTGTATTTGTAGTAGCGGCGCCGCGAGTTGAGACCCCGCGACTCTGTATTTGTAGTAGCGGCGCCGCGAGTTGAGACCCCGCGACTCTGTATTTGTAGTAGCAGCGCCGCGAGTTGAGACCCCGCGACTCTGTATTTGTAGTAGCGGCGCCGCGAGTTGAGACCCCGCGACTCTGTATTTGTAGTAGCGGCGCCGCGAGTTGAGACCCCGCGACTCTGTATTTGTAGTAGCGGCGCCGCGAGTTGAGACCCCGCGACTCTGTATTTGTAGTAGCGGCGCCGCGAGTTGAGACCCCGCGACTCTGTATTTGTAGTAGCGGCGCCGCGAGTTGAGACCCCGCGACTCTGTATTTGTAGTACCGGCGCCGCGAGTTGAGACCCCGCGACTCTGTATTTGTAGTAGCGGCGCCGCGAGTTGAGACCCCGCGACTCTGTATTTGGTGAGAAAGGGCATTTGCGTTACTTTTTTTATTATTAACCCCCCCCCCCCCCCCCTCACACCCCTTGAAGGTTCGGAGTTCGGAGTTCGGAGGAAATGCGAATTTGGCGAAAGTTTGGCTTTGGCAAAGTTGTTCGGACAACAAATTGGTGTCTTAACAAGTTTTGTAACATTTTTAAGTACACAAACACATTTCATGAAGCAAAATTTGGTGATCGTTTGTTGAGCTAGACTGTTAGTTATATATTACTCTGACATTGTAGATGGCGAGCTTTAGAGAATTTTATCTTAAGTAGTTAATTTGGTAAGTTAGTTTAGTTTAGTTAGTATCTTAGAGGATTTTATCAGGTAAAATCCTACCCAAACAAGACGGGTATGTAACGTACTACCTCCTTGACCATATTGGCTACTGGCGGATTAGCCAGTTAAAAACTAAAACTATAAAAATTCGGAAATTCGGGTCTGGAATCTCGTCTGGCAGCTGATTGTTTTTTTGAGGCAGACATTGTTTGAGCTCTGAAACGTGAGGATGTATCTTCTGCATCAATAATTTTTAAGTCACGCCTTTAGTTGCGGCGATGGGCTAGTCCCTTTAGTACTGTTATTCCTTTAGTACTGTAATGGAGCTGAATGTTTAGTTGCTGTAAAGTGCAGTAGTTGATACGAAACTTCCCTACTATCCCCAATCCATGGATAAGCATTGGTTCGTAGTTAGTCTTTCTTATTTTCGTGTATTTTATACTCTCTATGTATTTCCCTTTTCTATACAGTGTCTATTGGACTGCGGCACTCTTAGATCCTAATTACCCTAGGGCCCTCGTCGGAAGTCTCCGTGTGGGGAGCCGTCGCCTGATAGCTGGGCGCTGTAGCGCTTTTGTATTCCTATCATTCACACTGGTCTCTTTCCAGGGTTCCACGCCGAGGAGTAATATCCTCCTGGCGCTAACGGAGCTCTGAATCGGTTCCACGCCGAGGAGTAATATCCTCCTGGCGCTAACGGAGCTCTGAATCGGTTCCACGCCGAGGAATAATATCCTCCTGGCGCTACCGCATAATCACTTGTTGACGTCTGGAGAAGTGGACCAGTTGGATTGAGACTACCAAGGAGCTGAAATCTACAAATTCCCGGCGAGTCCCTATCCAGCGTTTCAACTATATCACCAATATTCGACTCACGACCCTGTGATTAATAAACGTATCTTGAGCCTGCCAACAATCTCTTTTGGTCAGGTTAGAGTCTCACTGTTTCAATGGCGCCCGGATTAAGGGAATATTGGTGATAGAGTTTTATGTCTGGTCAGAGTAGTTAGGCCATAAGAGCGCCGTAGAACGCTAGATTTCTTTCGTAGCTTGTATATTTTGTTGTGTTTATTTTTGTCTGACAGGAGTATATTTGATCGTTTATCTGGGTACCTACCTCATTTCTACATTATTTATGGTCGCAGTCTGACGGCCGTTGTCATATTATAATTGTTGACAAATATTTTCCTCCAAATTCTCAGTACGAAAAATAAATTAATAAATTGTGAAGATTTTAGTAGGGAAACTTTTCGGACTATTAAATAATAAATAAGGTTAGTGTTTAACGGCCGAGCGATCTGTCTGTCTGAGAGCACCTTCTGTCTGAAGATAGGCTGCGACAGAGTTCTGTCTTATTCAATAGTAGTTAACGATTCCTTTATGTATGTAATAAGTATTTTGACCCTTGTATTCTAAAAACCATCTATATCTACAGCTATGTAAAAGTTCTTTATTGTGTAACGTTACCCTGCAATGTCTGTTACTTTAGCTTATGGCCTCTTGAACTATAATTCTCTACTTTTTTACTCTTTGTTGTAGAATAGATATTCTACTCTATTATTATTTTCTGTACCCACTAACGGTGCAGGAAGTCTTGAACACTTGAGGGAGCTGCCCCTCATGGTGTTATTCTGCGTTACGATAGTAGCTAAGCTATCGGGGCGTTTATGTACTAAGGTTCTTATTTTAGTTCAAGGGATCTTGCTTATTTTTCAACTTCTGACAGTTAGTCTGGGTGTGCATTTGGCTATAATAATGGCACCCTGTGTGTAAGGCTGTGTTTACACGATGTTAGTGTGAACTCTTGTATGAACTTAGTATGAATTCTGATGTCTGATTGTTGGTACGAATGTGTGATGTTTGTATGTAGTTGAGCTAGACTGTTAGTTATATATTTCTCTGACATTGTAGATGGCGAGCTTTAGAGAATTTTATCTTAAGTAGTTAATTTGGTAAGTTAGTTTAGTTTAGTTAGTATCTTAGAGGATTTTATCAGGTAAAATCCTACCCAAACAAGACGGGTATGTAACGTACTACCTCCTTGACCATATTGGCTACTGGCGGATTAGCCAGTTAAAAACTAAAACTATAAAAATTCGGAAATTCGGGTCTGGAATCTCGTCTGGCAGCTGATTGTTTTTTTGAGGCAGACATTGTTTGAGCTATGAAACGTGAGGTTGTATCTTCTGCATCAATAATTTTTAAGTCACGCCTTTAGTTGCGGCGATGGGCTAGTCCCTTTAGTACTGTTATTCCTTTAGTACTGTAATGGAGCTGAATGTTTAGTTGCTGTAAAGTGCAGTAGTTGATACGAAACTTCCCTACTATCCCCAATCCATGGATAAGCATTGGTTCGTAGTTAGTCTTTCTTATTTTCGTGTATTTTATACTCTCTATGTATTTCCCTTTTCTATACAGTGTCTATTGGACTGCGGCACTCTTAGATCCTAATTACCCTAGGGCCCTCGTCGGAAGTCTCCGTGTGGGGAGCCGTCGCCTGATAGCTGGGCGCTGTAGCGCTTTTGTATTCCTATCATTCACACTGGTCTCTTTCCAGGGTTCCACGCCGAGGAGTAATATCCTCCTGGCGCTAACGGAGCTCTGAATCGGTTCCACGCCGAGGAGTAATATCCTCCTGGCGCTAACGGAGCTCTGAATCGGTTCCACGCCGAGGAATAATATCCTCCTGGCGCTACCGCATAATCACTTGTTGACGTCTGGAGAAGTGGACCAGTTGGATTGAGACTACCAAGGAGCTGAAATCTACAAATTCCCGGCGAGTCCCTATCCAGCGTTTCAACTATATCACCAATATTCGACTCACGACCCTGTGATTAATAAACGTATCTTGAGCCTGCCAACAATCTCTTTTGGTCAGGTTAGAGTCTCACTGTTTCACGTTTACTAATTCTGGCGGTCGTTTCGAATTTATTGGCAGTAAAATAGGTGCGTTTTTGGTGATCGTTTAAACATAAGCCTGAATTAAATGGGTGAAGGCTTAAAACACCCCATATAGGGGTGTTTTAAGCCTTTACGTCGGGTATACCTAAAGCGTAGACTGACTAAGTCGCGTTATGCCTAAATGTCATAATAAAAGAACTGCAGGCCTAGAAATACATTGGACTATTTAGTAGACTGCCTATTTCTCAGTAGTGCTAAATCTTTACCACACTAAATCTGTACAAGCCCTAATCGCGTTATGCCTAAACGACAATTAAATTAACTAATGCAGACTTCTTCGTCGTATCTTGAATTGGCACTTATATGGAGTGTTCTGTGCTGTTCACAGTAACAGGATGCTACTATCATTGTTCTGAGGCGGTATTTGCAAAGGCAGAAAAACTGGGTATGTTGAGTTCTTCGGCGGGCAAACGGAAAACCAATCTGTGTGCACATCTAGCGCTGTGGCCCTCCAACTACATACAAGCAGTGTGCACATCTAGCACTGTGGCCCTCCAACTACATACAATCTGTGTGCACATCTACCGCTGTGGCCCTCCAACTACATACAATCTGTGTGCACATCTAGCACTGTGGCCCTCCAACTACATACAATCTGTGTGCACATCTAGCACTGTGGCCCTCCAACTACATACAAGCAGTGTGCACATCTAGCACTGTGGCCCTCCAACTACATACAATCTGTGTGCACATCTACCGCTGTGGCCCTCCAACTACATACAATCTGTGTGCACATCTAGCACTGTGGCCCTCCAACTACATACAATCTGTGTGCACATCTACCGCTGTGGCCCTCCAACTACATACAATCTGTGTGCACATCTACCGCTGTGGCCCTCCAACTACATACAATCTGTGTGCACATCTAGCACTGTGGCCCTCCAACTACATACAAGCAGTGTGCACATCTAGCACTGTGGCCCTCCAACTACATACAATCTGTGTGCACATCTAGCACTGTGGCCCTCCAACTACATACAAGCAGTGTGCACATCTAGCACTGTGGCCCTCCAACTACATACAATCTGTGTGCACATCTAGCACTGTGGCCCTCCAACTACATACAATCTGTGTGCACATCTAGCACTGTGGCCCTCCAACTACATACAATCTGTGTGCACATCTAGCGCTGTGGCCCTCCAACTACATACAAGCAGTGTGCACATCTAGCACTGTGGCCCTCCAACTACATACAATCTGTGTGCACATCTACCGCTGTGGCCCTCCAACTACATACAATCTGTGTGCACATCTAGCACTGTGGCCCTCCAACTACATACAAGCAGTGTGCACATCTAGCACTGTGGCCCTCCAACTACATACAATCTGTGTGCACATCTAGCACTGTGGCCCTCCAACTACATACAATCTGTGTGCACATCTACCGCTGTGGCCCTCCAACTACATACAAGCAGTGTGCACATCTAGCACTGTGGCCCTCCAACTACATACAATCTGTGTGCACATCTAGCACTGTGGCCCTCCAACTACATACAATCTGTGTGCACATCTAGCACTGTGGCCCTCCAACTACATACAATCTGTGTGCACATCTAGCGCTGTGGCCCTCCAACTACATACAAGCAGTGTGCACATCTAGCGCTGTGGCCCTCCAACTACATACAATCTGTGTGCACATCTAGCACTGTGGCCCTCCAACTACATACAATCTGTGTGCACATCTAGCACTGTGGCCCTCCAACTACATACAATCTGTGTGCACATCTAGCACTGTGGCCCTCCAACTACATACAATCTGTGTGCACATCTAGCACTGTGGCCCTCCAACTACATACAATCTGTGTGCACATCTACCGCTGTGGCCCTCCAACTACATACAAGCAGTGTGCACATCTAGCACTGTGGCCCTCCAACTACATACAATCTGTGTGCACATCTAGCACTGTGGCCCTCCAACTACATACAATCTGTGTGCACATCTAGCACTGTGGCCCTCCAACTACATACAATCTGTGTGCACATCTACCGCTGTGGCCCTCCAACTACATACAATCTGTGTGCACATCTAGCGCTGTGGCCCTCCAACTACATACAAGCAGTGTGCACATCTAGCACTGTGGCCCTCCAACTACATACAATCTGTGTGCACATCTAGCACTGTGGCCCTCCAACTACATACAATCTGTGTGCACATCTAGCACTGTGGCCCTCCAACTACATACAATCTGTGTGCACATCTAGCACTGTGGCCCTCCAACTACATACAATCTGTGTGCACATCTAGCACTGTGGCCCTCCAACTACATACAATCTGTGTGCACATCTAGCACTGTGGCCCTCCAACTACATACAATCTGTGTGCACATCTAGCACTGTGGCCCTCCAACTACATACAATCTGTGTGCACATCTAGCACTGTGGCCCTCCAACTACATACAATCTGTGTGCACATCTAGCACTGTGGCCCTCCAACTACATACAATCTGTGTGCACATCTACCGCTGTGGCCCTCCAACTACATACAATCTGTGTGCACATCTAGCACTGTGGCCCTCCAACTACATACAAGCAGTGTGCACATCTAGCACTGTGGCCCTCCAACTACATACAATCTGTGTGCACATCTAGCACTGTGGCCCTCCAACTACATACAATCTGTGTGCACATCTAGCACTGTGGCCCTCCAACTACATACAATCTGTGTGCACATCTAGCGCTGTGGCCCTCCAACTACATACAAGCAGTGTGCACATCTAGCACTGTGGCCCTCCAACTACATACAATCTGTGTGCACATCTACCGCTGTGGCCCTCCAACTACATACAATCTGTGTGCACATCTAGCACTGTGGCCCTCCAACTACATACAAGCAGTGTGCACATCTAGCACTGTGGCCCTCCAACTACATACAATCTGTGTGCACATCTAGCACTGTGGCCCTCCAACTACATACAATCTGTGTGCACATCTACCGCTGTGGCCCTCCAACTACATACAAGCAGTGTGCACATCTAGCACTGTGGCCCTCCAACTACATACAATCTGTGTGCACATCTAGCACTGTGGCCCTCCAACTACATACAATCTGTGTGCACATCTAGCACTGTGGCCCTCCAACTACATACAATCTGTGTGCACATCTAGCGCTGTGGCCCTCCAACTACATACAAGCAGTGTGCACATCTAGCGCTGTGGCCCTCCAACTACATACAATCTGTGTGCACATCTAGCACTGTGGCCCTCCAACTACATACAATCTGTGTGCACATCTAGCACTGTGGCCCTCCAACTACATACAATCTGTGTGCACATCTAGCACTGTGGCCCTCCAACTACATACAATCTGTGTGCACATCTAGCACTGTGGCCCTCCAACTACATACAATCTGTGTGCACATCTACCGCTGTGGCCCTCCAACTACATACAAGCAGTGTGCACATCTAGCACTGTGGCCCTCCAACTACATACAATCTGTGTGCACATCTAGCACTGTGGCCCTCCAACTACATACAATCTGTGTGCACATCTAGCACTGTGGCCCTCCAACTACATACAATCTGTGTGCACATCTACCGCTGTGGCCCTCCAACTACATACAATCTGTGTGCACATCTAGCGCTGTGGCCCTCCAACTACATACAAGCAGTGTGCACATCTAGCACTGTGGCCCTCCAACTACATACAATCTGTGTGCACATCTAGCACTGTGGCCCTCCAACTACATACAATCTGTGTGCACATCTAGCACTGTGGCCCTCCAACTACATACAATCTGTGTGCACATCTAGCACTGTGGCCCTCCAACTACATACAATCTGTGTGCACATCTAGCACTGTGGCCCTCCAACTACATACAATCTGTGTGCACATCTAGCACTGTGGCCCTCCAACTACATACAATCTGTGTGCACATCTAGCACTGTGGCCCTCCAACTACATACAATCTGTGTGCACATCTAGCACTGTGGCCCTCCAACTACATACAATCTGTGTGCACATCTAGCACTGTGGCCCTCCAACTACATACAATCTGTGTGCACATCTACCGCTGTGGCCCTCCAACTACATACAATCTGTGTGCACATCTAGCACTGTGGCCCTCCAACTACATACAAGCAGTGTGCACATCTAGCACTGTGGCCCTCCAACTACATACAATCTGTGTGCACATCTAGCACTGTGGCCCTCCAACTACATACAATCTGTGTGCACATCTAGCACTGTGGCCCTCCAACTACATACAATCTGTGTGCACATCTAGCACTGTGGCCCTCCAACTACATACAATCTGTGTGCACATCTAGCACTGTGGCCCTCCAACTACATACAATCTGTGTGCACATCTAGCACTGTGGCCCTCCAACTACATACAATCTGTGTGCACATCTAGCACTGTGGCCCTCCAACTACATACAATCTGTGTGCACATCTACCGCTGTGGCCCTCCAACTACATACAATCTGTGTGCACATCTAGCGCTGTGGCCCTCCAACTACATACAATCTGTGTGCACATCTACCGCTGTGGCCCTCCAACTACATACAAGCAGTGTGCACATCTAGCACTGTGGCCCTCCAACTACATACAATCTGTGTGCACATCTAGCACTGTGGCCCTCCAACTACATACAAGCAGTGTGCACATCTAGCACTGTGGCCCTCCAACTACATACAATCTGTGTGCACATCTAGCACTGTGGCCCTCCAACTACATACAATCTGTGTGCACATCTAGCACTGTGGCCCTCCAACTACATACAATCTGTGTGCACATCTAGCACTGTGGCCCTCCAACTACATACAATCTGTGTGCACATCTAGCACTGTGGCCCTCCAACTACATACAATCTGTGTGCACATCTAGCACTGTGGCCCTCCAACTACATACAATCTGTGTGCACATCTACCGCTGTGGCCCTCCAACTACATACAAGCAGTGTGCACATCTAGCACTGTGGCCCTCCAACTACATACAATCTGTGTGCACATCTAGCACTGTGGCCCTCCAACTACATACAATCTGTGTGCACATCTAGCACTGTGGCCCTCCAACTACATACAATCTGTGTGCACATCTACCGCTGTGGCCCTCCAACTACATACAAGCAGTGTGGCAGGAAGTTAAACTGGAAGGAGCCATAGAAGCAGCTGAGGAAAATAATTTGATTTTAAGTATCCCTGCCCCTGCCTATTACCAAACCGCGATCTGCTATCAAAACCAGGTGCGGGCATATTTTTTTGAATTTGTTAGTCCTTAAGTTTTCCTTGACTATGCTACGGAACCCATAGCGTGCGAGCACGAGCCGCACTTGAGCGATGTCTTTTCATTATTTGGTATCACCATCATTTGCATCCCACGTCGACCCACCGCGGGGCGCAGGCCTCTCCTCAGTCCTGTGCCAACGGCATCCAGCGAGGTCCCGCCGACTTTATCGTATAGTGTAACGTAAGGTGAGCGGGAGAGAAAGAGAGCTCAGAGCCAAAGAAACTTGACGCGAACAATATCGAGCAGCACGCGCAGCAGCCGACGGCAGGCTTACAACGAGTCGGCAGCAGTCGGCAGCACCTGCAGTTGGCTGCTGTCGACGCGCTATAAAACGTCTGCTGTCTACGCGTCTAGTGTTGCTGTCGACACGTGTTAAGCCTTTCGTCGATAATATTTACTGAAGAAATAATCACAGACAGACTAGTTGCGTCCCGGTTTAGACTCGCGAAAGTTAGCAATTCTTTCAAGGGTCAGTGCATTCTCTACTACAATAAGATACCTCTGGAGATCTTGAAATTACCATTTCAGCAATTTAAAAACCACGTTAAAGCGACTTTGTCGAAAAAGGGATATTACAATGTTCAAGATTACTTAAATGACGGGACTGTATGGGGTTAATCTGGCTCAACACAGACATTGCTGTTAATAATTTTGTAATTATTTATTCCTGCTTATTAATCATAATAATTAATATTGTAATATTTGTATTAGTTAAGCACAAGCAATTTTTAAAAGAGATCTAAAAATCAATCTGTGGGAGTTTCTACGCACTTCTACTTCTAATGACGTTAGCTAAGTATATGTAAATACCTACCGTAATGAAGACATTACGGTAGGTATTTACCGTAATGAATTTGTGAATTTGGTCTGCTTCTCGAGTACGCGTGCGTGGTGCGTGATGCGTGATGCGTGATGCGTGGTGCGTGGTGCGTGATGCGTGGTGCGTGGTGCGTGATGCGTGGTGCGTGGTGCGTGGTGCGTGGTGCGTGTTGCGTGGTGCGTGGTGCGTGGTGCTCACCTGCCTGGCCCTGAGAGCCACTCTGCTGTGCTCGGCGCGGTGCAGGGACGTCAGCTCGTTGAGGGTGGTCGCCAGCTCGTCCGTGAGTCCCGGCTCGTTGGACCACAGGTGGTCGATGAGCAGCGTCACCTGCAGAGGGGGAAGTGTGCGCTCAACATTACTAGCTGCATAGTTGAATAGAACACCGGCGAGTTTTTATTATTATTATTATTATTATTATATCCTTTATTGCATAAATAACATTGAGAAACAATGACGCAATGGGGAAAAAAATATACGAAGGCGGGCTTATTCCTAAAAGAAATCTCTTCCAGCCAACCCAGTAAGTATGTTCAGTGAAACAATGCGGGTTCAGCTAATAACAAAATATTGAGACAAACAAGAAAACAGCAACTAAATTTAAAAATAGAATACATTACACATACACACAAAAATTACAAAATACTTTATAAAAACACTTGATACATAAATAAATAAAAGCTACGATAATTGAGATAGGTAGTATTCTTTCAGTCTTGATCTGCATAAGCTAGGCGATTAACTATCACGGATATAGTGTCTGGCAGGAGGACACATTCCACATTTTTTAACTCTATTTAAACAACGTATATCAAAGAAAAGTAGGTTGTTAACCAAGGGTGAAATGGGACAGTTTCGGCCGAGTTCAACACTCCACCTTTCATTTCGACTGTGAGGAAATAGTAGATTTCCTACGAGTTCGCAAATTATATTTACGGACCGAAAAGTTTACGGCCCGAGCCGAAGGCGAGGGTCGTAGCAAGGTTCGTAAAGAAGGGATGTAAAAGCGATTTTCCACACGGGTATATATACCCATGAAAATTAAACTTTCCGGGCAGGAGAGATGTTTTTTTTTATTATTATTTTTATAATAGTAAGGAAGACATTACAGGTCAGATAAAATATATCTATTAATTTAATTCTTAATTGAATCATGTTACTTGTATCATCGTTAACTTTTGTACGGGGGCCAATTGGATTATGAAAACAAAAATCATTAAATTTCCAAAAGAAACGGTACAAAACTTAGTTCAAACTTCAAATATATACAGGGTGGCTCATTCAAATCGGTCAGTATGGGAAAGTCTGAAACTATAAGACATACGAAGATTTGTTCTTAGGAACCATGTCACCGATCTTGATAAAAAGAAATCTGCATTCATACATTTGAAAAAAAAGTGTACCCAGCTGGGGAATCGAACCCGGTTGTTTTGAAAAAAAAAACTTACAGTTTTTCTGTTTAAATAACGATTGTGAAGGTCTTAAGCAGCAAATGTCTCTATGAAACACGATGTCTAAAATGAATAAAATGCATTGTTTTTACTTAAGTACTTTAATTTATCATAGTAGGTGTTCGAAGTGACCACCGTCTTTTTCAATACAATATTCAACACGTTTAGGTAACGATCTTACTATGGCATTTTGTATCTTCATGTGGTGAATTTGCGTTAAAATGGACTCTATGGCTGCTTTTAGGTCTTCAACGGTGTCATAGCTTGTTTTGTACACTTCATCCTTAACGTAACCCCACAAGAAATAGTCTAGAGGAGTTAAATCGGGCGACCTCGCGGGCCATTTGATAGGGCCGTTCGTGCCAATCCATTTTCGCGGAAAGTTTTCATTTAAAAAGTCCTTTGCTATGTGACTATTGTGGGCTGGTGCTCCGTCCTGTTGAAAATAAACTTGTTCTCTTACTTCTGCTGGCATTTCTCCTATGGCCCCTAAAAGATCTTCTAAGATTGCAAGGTACTTGAATCGGTCCAAATGTCCATCATAAATTTTAAACAGGAGTACCTTATTGTGAAGTAGGCCGACCCAGCAGTTAAACGAGAATCTAACTTGACGGCGTCCTTCGTGTATTCTTAAGGGATTTTCTCGACTCCAATAGTGATTTTTACGATTGTACATTCCATTGTTGGAAAATTGAGTTTCATCAGAAAATATTACATACTTTAAAAAATGTCTGTCTAGACCCATTGTTTCTTTTATCCAATTGCAAAATTCCAGCCGTCTAATATCATCTCCTGCATGTAAGGCCTGCACCCAATGTCCATTCTTGTAGCACTTGTATTTGTGTTTCTTTAGGGTTCTTTGAATAGTCGGACGTGAAATTTCAGGAATATCACGACTTGCATTACGGGTGGAGGCATCTGGTGTTGCTTCAAAATAGGTTAAAATATTAATTTCCATGTTTTCATCACATTTTCTTGGTTTTACTTTTTTTGGCTTTTTAAAACTTCCATGGGTCTTTGTGAACAATTTTGATGAATATCTTACGTGTAGGTAAAATACGTGCTGGATATTTGATATGGTACCAATGTAGTGCACGGGAGCAATTTCTGTCGTTTTTAAAGTAGGCTTCCAATAAATCAAAGTGCTCGGAGTTTGTAAAACACATTTTCCCAACCACACAGCGATAAACACAAAAATACCGAAGCATTAATTTTCAGTTCCCGCCAAAATATTTGACACTCGAGTTTTCTTTTTTTTCTTTTTTTATTGCTATTCGGCCAGTCACACCTAGACATTCCATTTTCAAATGAGGTTTGACATGTCTGCAATATCTACACACTTACTTTAAGTGGGCTTTTCAATTGATTGTTAGTGTTTAATTGATAAATAGATAATAATATGACTGTAGATAACAAAACTTCCTTAAAGGTTTAATGCAATGTCAATGCCATATGATATGTTAAACGGTGTATGTAACAAGTAGAGAGGTACAAACAACCATAAACACAATTTTACATGCCTGAACTTGTTGAATATTGTAACGGTGGTGGTCACTTCGAACACCTACTATGATAAATTAAAGTATGTAAAAACAATGTATTTTATTCATTTTAGACATCGTGTTTCATAGAGACATTTGCTGCTCAAGACCTACACAATCGTTATTTAAACAGAAAAACTGTAAGTTTTTTTTTTCAAAACAACCGGGTTCCATTCCCCAGCTGGGTACACTTTTTTTTCAAATGTATGAATGCAGTTTTCTTTTTATCAAGATCGGTGACATGGTTCCTAAGAACAAATCTTCGTATGTCTTATAGTTTCAGACTTTCCCATACTGACCGATTTGAATGAGCCACCCTGTATATATTTTATCGAAAATAGATTCTTACGAACACTTTTTGAATGTCATTAGAATCTATATAATGCAAGAAAAACTACTACCGCTTCGGAAAGTGTTATGGCAGCGGAGAAGAAGCGGCGCAAGAAACTCGCACACTGCAACACGGTCTACTTTTCTTTTCTGTTTATATTTTCATTAGGTCTTGTGTTACAATCGTGTGCGTGGTGCTCGTGCTGCGCTGGCAAGTCAGAGCTCCAAACCTCTTCGGCATTAATGTAATCATCTAACCTGTAATATGCTTTATAACATAATGTATTTTTAACAATGTCTTTAAATTTCTTCTAACTTCTACGTCAGATTTATACCAATAGTGTCAGTAACCACAAAGTTGCAAATTACAACTGCTCTCATTGCTCGGCCACCATTGTAATAGCCTGTATTAATGACAAGCAGGCTCTTGCCTCTCCTGTAAGTGCGCGTAAGCATAATAAAGTTAACATATAATGACCTACTCAAAAACCGGGGGCAGTTGGGACGGATCGCGGTTTTGGAACCCTATGCCATGGTAAGACCCCGGCAAGACACAATCAATTAGTTTTCATTTTAAATTGATCGCACTCACCAGCAAGAAATCGGTGAAAAATATAATTTAAAAGATTGGCGCCACACAAATCTTGTTGAAAATGTTGTTGTAAACATGTTTTTAATGAAAAAAATATATTATTTCCTCGCATTAGTGATGAAAAGTTCACTCGGGCGTAAGTGATCAATTAGACCATCTCGCGTTTAGTTAAAGACTAACCTCCCTTATAACATAGGACAAACAACCGTAGTACTTTGAAATTCGATTTTTAGTTTAAATGTATATTGCTAGATAGAGCTACTAGTTCAAAAGTTGTTTCTAGTATAGGTAGTATCCTGGTGGCGCGCTTAATTTCGAAAAGAGGGCGGTATAAACGTTAATTTCCTAAGAAGAAACAAGGCTTACGCTTACGCCATCTCTGATTTTTCGTCGATATTACTATGGATTATATATAAGCACCCAGCATCTATTGCGTGGTACAGCGACATCTAGAAATAATATAGGATTTTAGCTTTCTAGCAGGGTACGTTTTTTTGTATGACGTTGTCAGTCTTCTAGTCTTATTCGTCCATGCTTATATACAGATTATTGTAGAGGGCACCTTCCACTATTATAGAGGGCACTGGGTGTTTGTAATATGTCAGAACTCTTTGCTTAAACTTGCTTTACTTACTTACTCTGGGAATAATTTGTTACCTCGGATGAACGAAACTCTTTGCTTACTTACTCTGAGTTTGTTACAAACACTAGCGCCCTCTACGTGGAACAAATTTGACAGTATTCTTGCTCATTGAACTGAATTATCTTACCAGCAGATTTTTCTTAGCCACTTGGCTGTGCGAGAAGATGATGTTCACCACGGCTTGCATGTCGTCCTTGTGAGTCTCACGCAGAGCCATCACGCACTTGTCATAGGAACCTGGGCAGAGATATTTAAACATACACATTTATATACAGGCACATACATTGCTTCCGGCCTCACACTAGAATACCCTGTGTGGGGACCAGAAACAGCGACGTCACACATATAAAAATCCACGACCTGGGTTTTTTTTTGTATATCCCCAGCCGGGGATCGCGAACCCGGGACATTTCGCACGGTAGGCAGAGCCAGAACCGCAGCGCCACAGAGGTCGTCTGATTTGAACTATGAACATACAGGCTCACAATTTCCCACTAACTTTACAATAGGTCAGCATAGGAACTAGAAACATTGAAATCACAAACACATTCAAACATCCAAGACCCGAGGACTGTTTTATCTTTCTCCCCAGCCGAGATTCGAACCCGGGAGCTCTCGCTTGTGAGGCAGGAACTCGATCGGTACGCCACAGAAGTCGCTCCCAACATTGCAATGTAGGATCGTATGCAAAATACAAATTTTGATAACCGCGCCATCTAGTGGCTTCGCTTACCCAGCTGGAAGTTGCTCTCGACCTGGTAGTATTGCTTGAGCAAGTCGTGCACGGCAGCCTTCATGCGGCCTCGGATTCCGTTCCTGGAAACATACATTCTGTATTTTTGCACGTACATGCAGATGAATGTAATTCGTTGTGCATGCATGTAAATGGTCGTGATACATCCACGGCAGATAGCCTACCTGGCCTAATTAGGTAATTTTGATAAGCCTTGGTAACCTTAACAAAATATCAAACATGGTATGTTACGTGTATAATACCTATATAGTCGTTTTCTTTATGCTTTCACAATTTTATCATGTATTATTTATATACATTTTAAAAAAATGGCATGACAGCATAGTAAATGAAGATTGTATGGTTATATAACTTGTTTCATCTACACACGTATATAATAACCCTCTTCACTGCGTACAAAAACCGCACGTTACGATCAGCATAATGTTAAACTACTTGGTAAAAACTCATTTCTTATCTGAAAAATTACACATTATGACCATAATTTGTAATTTTTCTACATATTATGACATTCAAATTTCGAACGCCGACGCCCGCTTGCGTGCCGCCCGTAGTTTGTCTGTGAAGTTGGTACTGACATTCAAATTTCGAACGCCGACGCCCACCCGTGTGCCGTCCCTAGTTTGTCTGTGAAGTTGGTACTGACATTCAAATTTCGAACGCCGACGCCCGCCTGCGTGAAGTTGGTACTACAGAACAAGGTAAACAACTGCAGAGCCACAATGCCGGTCAAACATGCGGTTCCTGAACACATCAAAGAGAGCTTATGATATGGGTGTAGATAAACTAGTGTATGTAACTGTATATAATTAGGCATTAAAACTCTCGAGTGATATTATTATGAAACTCGCCTTCGGCTCGTTTCATAAACCCGCTCTCGAGTATTATTACCCTCCATTATGTAGCAGTCACATGAACTACTATTAACTTTAAATGGTGCAATGTTTGGCCACGGAGACCATTGATTGTTGAACGAGCCATTTATGTTCACTGAGATTAGCCTGTGATTTTCTTTTCGCGCCCCGGCCAGGACTCGACCCTGGCCCCTTGCTTGGGCGGCGGAGCCTCGAGCCGCAACGCCACAGAGGTCGACAATCATCCATAGTGTTGAAGTATCAAGTTCATAATTCATAATTCTTTATTGCACACAAATATTTCAGCTGCTACATTAAAATAAAATGCATGTGCAGAGGCGAGGCATTCTACCATCAAGCCAAGGCATTAAAAGGAAAAAGTATCATAAACGGAAAGGCAGTGCACAATAACTAGTATAAATAAAAGCCTTGGAATAAATTAAATACCTATAAAATACAGATACAGTAAATACCAAATAAAATACCGATATTCACAACATACACTTTACACATAATAATAGTAAATTATATATATAATCAGCTGGTACCTGTATCTCTGCACGAGCACGACCAGCGCCTGCGTGCTCATGAAGAACACGTCGCGATCCGCGCGCTTCGGGAGAGACGCCGCGTGACTGCAAACATAAGAGATATACTTGAGTACTAATAACATTGCATTTGGGCAGGTCCTGGAAGGACAAATCGAAGTGCCTTCATGTTAATTTATTCAATCAGTAACTGATCAATTTGATGTAAATTCATCCATTCACTCAGCTCGTAACTGTTTATTCGTTTATTCACTGGTCACAAACGGATGTGGTATCATACAGACAGTCAGTACGCCTGTGTAAATGTATGTTGGTACGTTCGTTCAGTCAAACATTCTCTCCGCCTATCGTTCACTTCACCTTGCGCACCTTCTCCACCGACGGAGGAATCCGGCTACTCGTTCACTCACTGAACTCAAACTCAAATATTTTATTGTGGATACACGGAGAAAACTGGTCGATGACGCTCGCGATCTGCTGTGCGGGGAACTGCGCTAGCACGCTGGTAATGTTGCCGTCGAATAGCGCCATCAGTCAGTCAGTCAGTCATTCACTCTCTGACTACTCGTTCACTCACTGCTCGATAACGCTCGCATCTGCTGGGCCGGCAACTGAGCGAGCACGCTGGTAATTTTGCCCTCGTTCAGCGTCTTCAGTCAGTCAGTCATTCACTCTCTGACTACTCGTTCACTCACTGCTCGATGACGCTCGCGATCTGCTGGGCCGAAAATTGAGCGAGCACGCTGGTGATGTTGCGCTCGTACAGAGCCTTCAGTCAGTCAGTCGGTCATTCACTCTCTGGCTACTCGTTCACTCACTGGTCGATGACGCTCGCGATCTGCTGGGCCGGGAACTGAGCGAGCTCGCTGGTGATATTGCGCTCGTACAGAGCCTTCAGTCAGTCAGTCGGTCATTCACTCTCTGGCTACTCGTTCACTCACTGGTCGATGACGCTCGCGATTTGCTGGGCCGGGAACTGAGCGAGCACGCTGGTGATGTTGCGCTCGTACAGCGCCATCAGCTTGCGCACCTTCTTCTCCACCGACAGCGGGATGCGCCCGGACGCTGACGCCAACACCTGAGGGAAGGATACACATACTCGTAGCAAGCGACGAGGCCAGTCGACAGACCACCAGCACCAGCCTAATGGTCTGACGATATCCATTCGACAGGACCTCAATGGATGCCGTTGGCACAAGTCCCAGTGCCCAGCTGTGGGTTAAGCGGTTCAACGCCAATTTTAGAAAAAGTTTTTTTCTTATAGTTTTTTAGTCTGGGTGAGGTCACCGGTGACTTATATGGCATTTAACGTGTTAATGTGGGCTGAGTACGATGATGATAGCAATGATGGTCGTATGGTACTGGCACTGAGGTGGTAATGTCACTTCCCCGTATATAATTCAATCTGTTACCAGCACGGTGTGATCATGAACACTCGAGTTCATACATCATCAACATAGTTCATGTTCTGAGAGTGTGTGTAATAACTGACTGACAGCTTTTGTTCCAGATCCAGTTGCCATTTTGAGTTAAATATTCAACACTCGTTATGATAGTGAGATGAAAGCATGTCTTAGATTCGGATACGTTCCCAAAAGGTGGAGAGTAGTAAACGTAATTTTCATACCGAAGCCAGGAAGGAGCGACTACACTAACGCTAAATCTTTCAGGCCGATTAGTCTCACCTCGTTCTTGCTTAAAACTCTCGAACGTTTGTGCGAGAGACACCTGAGAGATGGAGCGTTAAAACATATACCCTTACACAAGAATCAGCATGCATATAGTTTGGGTAAGTCTACTGAATCGGCTCTCCATGCAGTTGTATCCACAATTGAAGAGGCGATTCAAAACAAATGCATCTGTCTTGGAACTTTTATTGATATAGAAGGTGCCTTTGACAAGACGCAGTATAGCAGTATAAGTGCATCTCTAACAAGGCATGGGGTGTCAACAGCTGTAAACAACTGGGTCACAAACATGCTTAACAAACGTATCGTGCGTCTAGCTGGAGAGTCCCTATCGGCGGAGGTAGTGCGGGGATGCCCGCAGGGAGGAGTGCTCTCCCCGCTTCTGTGGAATCTGGTCATTAACGACCTGATTACCAAGCTTAACGCTAATGGATACTACACCGTAGGATACGCCGACGATTTGGTAATCCTCATCACAGGTAAATTTGCGGGCACAGTATGCAACCTTGAACAAACAGCTCTTCGCATCGTGGAGCGCTGGTGTTTAGAATATGACCTGGCGGTTAACCCAACAAAAACGGTAATGATCATGTTCACTAACAATAGGGCTCTTGGTAGGTATACCCTACCTAAGCTCTTTGGAACGGAACTCCAGCTAGCAACTGAGGTGAAGTACCTGGGCATAACCTTGGACAGCAAGCTCAACTGGAGTAGCCACATCGACAACAAACTAAAGAAGGCGAGTATTGCTTTCTGGCAGTGTCGGAGAATGGTGGGGAAAAAGTGGGGACTTTCTCCCAACATCATTCTTTGGCTGTACGTAACGGTGATCCGTCCTCTTGTCTGCTACGGAGCTGTGGTGTGGTGGACCAGGACCAAACTAACCACAATGGTAAGCAAACTCCAAAGCTTCCAAAGGCTGGCCTGCATGGCTATCACAGGTAGTATGAGAACTACTCCAACAGCAGCAATGGAGGCCATGCTGTGTCTTCCGCCACTCCAGCTATATATTAAGCAGGAGGCCGCGTCATCTGCGGTGAGACTCAACACCTTAGGACTTTGGAGGAAAAACAGGACCTCACACACCGCCATCCTAGGGGAAGTTTACAAAAAATTTCCCATCTCTATGGCTTGCAGTGACAGAATCCCTAAACAATTTGTTTTTGACAAAAAATACAATATACAGTTACATGAAGACCATCGGGTTGAGGGGCTCGACGTTAAAGAGCTCAGAATTTTTACCGATGGTTCAAAAACTGAAGCAGGCACTGGTTCAGGCACCTTCTCGGAGGACCTAAACATCAAGATGGCCATTCCACTGGGTGCCCATAATACTGTCTTTCAAGCTGAATGCATGGGCATCATCTCGGCCGCTAATGCCATAGCATCGAGAAAGGTAAGAGATTCCTCCATTCGAATCCTCTCGGATAGCATGGCCGTCCTACAAGCCCTAAATAGCAACACTATTAACTCAGGGCTAATCTACGAGTGTCACAAACGACTAATGGAGGTATGTCAACACAACCGCGTAATCCTTCAATGGATAAAAGGACACAGCGGATCAAGAGGTAACGATGCAGCGGATGAGTTGGCGCGTAAAGGATCTAGCTTGACAGCGTATGGTCCCGAACCTATCATCCCTCTTCCCTTCAAGATGGTACGCTCATTTCTGAGAGAGTCGACCAGGAATGATCATGCCACTCTTTGGACAAACCATGAGGAGTGCAGGCAGGCTAAGCTGGCCTTGCCGTCCCCTAGCGCTAGGCTGGCTAAGACCTTGCTTCGACTTAGTAGGCCGCGCATGCGACTGGTAACTGCAGCACTTACTGGCCATGGTTTCTTTAACAAACATCTATATGTCCTAGGTGTTACCGACAGCCCCCTTTGCAGAGCCTGCTTGGAGGCAGAAGAAACGGCTGCTCACGTCCTCATGGAGTGCACAGGAGTAGCGGACTACAGGGCTAAACACCTCGGTCAATCGAGGGACCTTCCAGGGATAGTCGGTAACGTAAAGGGCCTACTGGCGTTCCTGGAGGAGTTGGGTTGGCTCGAATGATGTCGCATTCCCACCCACACGCAAAATAGGCGCTTTCGTCGTCGAGTTGCGGAAACCAGCCCGTCTTACAATTGACAATTGACAATTGACATGATAGTGAGATTGAGACACCTCTGGAATCGGTAGCAGTGAATGATAGTATACCTCCTGCAGCTCCAGCAAAGGCAGCGAGGGGTCGCGCAGGCTCAGCATGAACTTCTCTACGACCTCGCGCAGGCGCGGCGCGTTGTAGGGCTCCGGCAGACAGTACCCTGCGCACGACAAACGAGACGTTAGCTTACTATTGCAGTACA
Source organism: Argyresthia goedartella (assembly GCA_949825045.1). Lineage (NCBI taxonomy): Eukaryota > Metazoa > Arthropoda > Insecta > Lepidoptera > Argyresthiidae > Argyresthia > Argyresthia goedartella. Next base: position 1,187,519 of record OX463836.1, on the reverse strand, counting down.
ACGACAATGTGTAACTGTCACAAGTCAATCCACAACAAATCAGTTTCACGTAAAAAGCGCTACGTGTCTGCGTTCATCCGAGGTTACAAATAAATGGCTTTTGTTTAAACGATTACCTAAAACACACCTATTTTACTACCAATAAATTCAAAATGACTGCCAGAATGGATAAATGTCCACCAAATTGTGTTTGGTTAAATGATCACCAAACTTCTATTTATGTACTTAAGCTTATGTTTTAAGTATTTTTTGTTGTTGTTACATGTTCAACCTAACACGAAGGATAAAGGGGGCTTCGCTTCGCTCACCCCCTTTACCCTTCACCTAAGCTACCGCAGTATTTTGGCCCTGATATTTTTTGCAACTTTTGGTGTTCATTTATCCATTTTGGGTAGGAAAAAAATATTTTGGTGATCATTATATTTGTTGCCCAAATAAATTACAGAGTACATTTGAATTTTCCTTGACCTTGCTAAGGCTTTCGACAGGGTCTCGATTAAACTCTTCTTAAACAAACTCCAGGACATTGGCATCAGGGGCACTCAGCTGGTAATAATCTTTAATCGTGAAATGTCCCTTGTAGGGCTGCCACACACATACACACGCACACACACATGCACGCACACACTCACTCACCAGCGAGCGTGTTCTCCAGGATTATCTTGTATTCGTTGTGCGCGTAGTTCAGCTTCTCGTAGTTGCCGGGCGAGTCTTCGATCGTGAACTGTCCCTTGTAGGGCTGCGCTGTCGTCACCAGCGACGGGTCGTCCAACACTGTGGGGGAGAATAAAACATTTCGTGATACATATAGAGAGGCGTGAGCTCGGCCCAGTGGCAGGTCGACAGATCGCTGGCGGGATATCTCGACGGGTTCTTGCCGGACTGGGCTGGGGCGGCACTGGGCAGGCAACCTGACGATGTGTCGCTCCGCTTGCCCACCAATCTGAGTCAACTCCACCGTCCGTCATCTTTTGTAGCCAGTAGCCATGTGTCCCTCATATCTATCTTTTTAAACATATACACACATACATACATAAAGCCGGAGTTTTCATGCTTGAGCTAATTGACAAACAAACACATTTCACGACATTCCGAAAAAATCACGCAACTTAGATTAACGCAATAAGTTATACACTAGTTTGAACACTAACGCACTTACAATCACTCAAAAATACTCTAAATTGTTACCTTGATGTTATAACATAGGTGAACTGTTTTTATTGCTCAGAAATAAATGATTTCATTTCATCTCAATTTTGGTCCTGATATCCGCCTAACTAACTAACCATTTTGACTTCTTCAATATTTACACTCACACAACCCAAGACAAACTATTGTTTTTTTTGTAGGCAACTGCTTTGATCAGTATTCAATGAGTTAACTATCCGTGATCGGTGCTCAGAATATAGGGTGAGTGAGTGAGTGAGTGAGTGAGTGAGTGCGTAGTGTTTGTGTACGTACGCAGAGTGCCGATGAGCACGCCCAGGTCGAGCACGGCGCCAGGTCGCAGGTTCCACGTGATCACGCCCGCCTCGGGGGACGACAGAGTCATCACCATCTTCATCACCTGGAGACGACATAGAACACGTAGATATTATATTATACCCAATGAGCTGTTATCTCTAGTTTTTAAAGTCTGCAAAATTGCCTCGCATGTATAAGAAATGGGTGAATATATATATATGTATATATATATATATGTCAGTGAACTCCTCCTAAACGGCTAGACCGATTTGAATGTTTTTTTTTGTATGCGTTTGGGTGATAAACCTGGATGGTTTAGATTCACAAATGAGCCCGGTAGGACAACGTCTTTCTTTTTCTTTTTTTTTAACAAGTTTTTCTTTAAATATCTAAAATGCAAATGAACAAATTTTCATGAAAAACACTTTTCGACAAAGTACCCGTTTTAGAAGTATTATATCAACAGCAAGTTCCCTCGAGCCCAGCATACGGCAGGCCCTTGTCCAAGTGCTCCCCATCCTCCACTAAAGTACTGGTCAGTTTCCCGGCAGAGAGAACACTCAGATCAACTGCAACTCACCTCAATCTCGGCATACGGCTGTCCCTTGTCCAGGTGTCCGCCGTCCTCCACTAAGGTGTTGATCAGCTTCCCGGCAGAGGGCGCCCTCAGTTGCGAGGGGTCGTTCTCTTTCTCGAACACGACTGTCTGATTGTTCATCACAATGCGGTACTTGTCTACTTCGTCCTTCAGGTAGCAGGTGTAGGACGCGCCGTCGATGGAAAGCAGACAGCCTGAACACAAACACAGGATTCAATGCACTGCGCTTCTAAACACAGGAAAGAAGAGGATAATCTAATTGAATAAAATATTGAGATAAATTGCAAAATTGATGATCAAACACGGATAGAGAAGTTGTGAGGAGTCTGTGCAGTCCGCGTTCTTTGTCGTCGCTCTACTGGCGGCTTCTTTGCCATTTTGCTCACCACTCTTTAACATGACTCATTGACTCTAGGTGTTCCTGGGAAAAAGAATCTTAGAGAAAAATCTATGTCTATGTCTACCTATAAAAAATAACTTATTTATGCTTGTAGACCTGTTATTGCAAATTCTTCTTTAAACCTTAATGGGCTTTTTATGTTCTTGTGCTTTATAATTTATCGCGACTTAGTTTAACTAAAACACTGCTGTAAGTTCGTTAATTCTTTTAGGGTCTGTGGATGTCGGCTGAATCCAAAGCCGTTAGCTTGATAAAAAAAAGTCTGTGTATGTAAGCAAAGAGTTTCGTCTATGTAAGGTGTATGTGTCAAAATTTACTCTGTGTCCCAACCATGTAAGCAGTTTATACTACCGTAGTACATGCTACCTCCATGGTCCCAACAAACAAAGAAAAAACAACCAACATAAACTCATACATTGACAACTGACCGACGTTTGCTTTTGGCATTTGGTGTAAACCAAAAAAAAAATAATGTAAAATATAATTATCACAATGCCAAAAATGGGCTTATCGGTAAGTTATTGGGGTAGCTACTTTAAGTTGTAGAAGGTTTATAACGAAACTAAAATACAGATTTTATTTTATAAATCACAATTTCGTGTGAATGTGCTGTAAGACTGTTTTAACTTCATATTATGAGCGTTTTAGAGAAATTTAATCTTTATAAATAAATCGCTTGAACGGAAATCTAAAAATTCCAAAAAATCTAGTCCCTTGTAGAGGGAACTCCTTTCATCGTTTCAGTTCCTTTATTTTTTTTATTCATGTAAGATTTACCTTTTAAGTTGAAGTATGCGCTATTACTATCTAGTTTTATTTAACAATGACTTTCCTTATAAATAAAAATAGATTAAGTTAAAGTATGCACAATTAAGATCTGGTTTTATGTTTATTAAAATACTACTAGTTATTATTGCAGTTGATATAAGTTTGTTATGGTATCTAACTTAGATTTTTTTTTTCATTGTTATATGTACATTCATTTATTTTTTTCCCTAAAGGGGGGAGTATCTGTGCCGGTCGACTATGTTAGTCATATTTTCACGTAATGTTAAGATAAGTTGACGACCGTCACAGATAGGGTATATTTATATTCATCACGCACTATGTCTTATGTACGTCATTAATAACATGTACCAACCTAGTATATAAGCTAGGATTTCCTATAATAAAATTAGTCTAGTCTAGTCTCGTATTTGCGCGCATCTCAAGCCTTTTACTTTACTCCCGAAGATGTCGCTCTCCTTATAATTGCCTCTGGCAAAGAGGGCATTAATACTCGAGTGGGTTTATAAAACGAGCCGAAGGCGTGTTTCATAATAATATCACTCGAGAGTTTTAATGCCTAATTATGTACAGTTACATACACTAGTTTATCTACACACATATCATAAGCTCTCTTTGATGTGTTCAGGAACCGCATGTTTGACCGGCATTGTGGCTCTGCAGTTGTTTACCTTGTTCTGTAGTACCAACTTCACGCAGGCGGGCGTCGGCGTTCGAAATTTGAATGTCAGTACCAACTTCACAGACAAACTAGGGGCGGCACGCAAGCGGGCGTCGGCGTTCGAAATTTGAATGTCATAATATGTAGAAAAATTAGACATTATAGTCATAATGTGTAATTTTTCAGATAAGAATTGAGTTTTTACCAAGTAGTTTAACATTATGCTGATCGTAACGTGCGGTTTTTGTACGCAGTAAAGAGGGTTTATGATACGTGTGTAGATAAATAAATAAACTGTGTGTGTGGTACCTCCGTCGGTGAGCTTGTGCGCCACCAGCTCCTTGAAGCTGCCGTTCATGCTGAGGAAGAAGGCCGCGGCGCCGCCCTTGGTGGCCTGCACCCTGTACTTGTGCCCGTTGTTGATCAGCTCCACCTCCACCGTGTTGGAGAGCTGCTGCGACGCCTGGATCTGCCCTCTGGGGGGGGGGGGGGAGGAACGGGGAAGTGAGAAACAACTCGCTCGCCCAGCCGCAAGCAGCGGAATAATGATGACGCAAATAATAGTTTGACGGCTGTCAATTACACGACTGAATACGGTGTTTGAAAAAGTGCTCCAATAAATCTAGAAGCGTGCCTCAAGCTGAACCTATTTCAACAAAAACGTTTGACAATACCAGAATTGTATATTTCCAGCAGTTGTATTTTATAAACTCATTTCATTGTTAAAAAGACAGCATTTGTCTATGACGTCACATGCAAGTATTTCATAGAAATTGAGAACAAAATAACCGTTTTGACAGCTCCTATAAAGTATCTATTTGGACCAGCAGTCCAATACCGTAATGTCCTGTTCCGAGTCTGCGAGGGAGAATAATACCTTGGACACTATTTACACACATTGATCTAGCCCCAAACTAGGATTCCCTGTATCTTGGGTACTAGACAACGATACACATACTTATATAGATAAATATAAGTATGTGTATCGTACTGTATTGTACTGAATAAACTACTTAGATAAACAACCATAACTAGGGTACAAACATCCGTTCTCATCAAACAAATATTTGCCCCCACCGGGAGTCAACCCGGGACCCTTGGTTTTGTAGGCAGGGTCACTGCCGACTCGGCCATTCGGGTCGTCGAATGATACCAGAAGAATGATACCAGGTGCATTCATAAGTTTGTATGTGGTATTGAAAGAAGTGTTGTATGGAAGCCCCGATACAACGAAAAAAATTCTCGAGATCTGGCAACTATAGGTACATATGCGCTATCGTATTTTTTATATTGACAATCCATTTTTTGACATTAGTTGTGCACTACAGCCAACTTAACGGCGCACAGAAAAGTTATGTGGAATGCACTTTAGTAAGACATGAGTGTTTAATACTTCTCGAGCGCGCTCTTGAACTCCTGGAAGTGCTGCGAGACGATGACGTCAGCGATCATGATGGAGCCGCACACCACGCCCAGCATGATGTCCGGCTTCTCCGTCTGCACCTGCGGGAGGCGTTAGTGCCACTCGTCAAAACAAGTTTCAAACCCGACTGTAAAACATATCTCTCTGAAGAGTATGAAACCTGAAGCCACCGGGCGGTCAATACGCTTCTAATGACTAAATACAAGCAAAGCAGCGAGCAAGAGATAGTAATATAGTTTTGGAATGTGCTAATTAAACCCTTTGATACCCAACAAGCGCTGAGCGACCCTTTAGCTTTAGACAGAACCTTTAGCCCGAGGGCGCCATATTGAATTTAGTATGACGTCACAAAGCCTATAACCAGTGGACGATCAATACGCTTCTAACGATATCTCATTTGTCAAATTCTGATAAGTAGCTTAGACATTCTGGTGGAACAAAAACATATATATGTACGTATATAACGATCAAATACATAACCCTCCTTTGGCGCCGCTGTAATCGGGTAACAAAGTGCTGATTAAATTTCTGAAGCTATATGTTCGCGAACGAGTCAGTAACAGCATAGCTTGGAATGTCCGCCATACCGTAATTGTCAGTTGAGCATCTGTGCAACGGAACCAAGCCGGTTGGTAACTCAGGTTCCTGACACATACATACTGACTGAATCACCGACCAGTTCTCAACGAGTAGCACCGTGTGCAGTGTCCCAGGTGTTGTCCATATTGTTCTGCTGGAAGGCCTCGGTCTCCAGCAGATGACGAGGTGACTCACTCGATGCGAGTCAGTGTATAAGACAGCAGCACGTACCCGCTCGGCGATGAGCGCGTCCAGCCACGCGGTGTCGATATTGTTCTGCTGGAAGGCCTCGGTCTCCAGCAGATGACGAGGTGACTCACTCGATGCGAGTCAGTGTATAAGACAGCAGCACGTATCCGCTCGGCGATGAGCGCGTCCAGCCACGCGGTGTCGATATTGTTCTGCTGGAAGGCCTCGGTCTCCAGCAGGTGACGAGGTGACTCACTAGATGCGAGTCAGTGTATAAGACAGCAGCACATACCCGCTCGGCGATGAGCGCGTCCAGCCACGCGGTGTCGATATTGTTCTGCTGGAAGGCCTCGGTCTCCAGCAGGTGACGAGGTGGCTCACTGGATGCGAGTCAGTGTATAAGACAGCAGCACGTACCCGCTCGGCGATGAGCGCGTCCAGCCACGCGGTGTCGATATTGTTCTGCTGGAAGGCCTCGGTCTCCAGCAGGTGACGAGGTGGCTCACTAGATGCGAGTCAGTGTATAAGACAGCAGCACGTACCCGCTCGGCGATGAGCGCGTCCAGCCACGCGGTGTCGATATTGTTCTGCTGGAAGGCCTCGGTCTCCAGCAGGTGACGAGGCGGCTCACTGGATGCGAGTCAGTGTATAAGACAGCAGCACGTACCCGCTCGGCGATGAGCGCGTCCAGCCACGCGGTGTCGATATTGTTCTGCTGGAAGGCCTCGGTCTCCAGCAGGTGACGAGGTGGCTCACTAGATGCGAGTCAGTGTATAAGACAGCAGCACGTACCCGCTTGGCGATGAGCGCGTCCAGCCACGCGGTGTCGATATTGTTCTGCTGGAAGGCCTCGGTCTCCAGCAGGGTGACGAGGTGGCTCACTGGATGCGAGTCAGTGTATAAGACAGCAGCACATACCCGCTCGGCGATGAGCGCGTCCAGCCACGCGGTGTCGATATTGTTCTGCTGGAAGGCCTCGGTCTCCAGCAGGTGACGAGGTGGCTCACTGGATGCGAGTCAGTGTATAAGACAGCAGCACGTACCCGCTCGGCGATGAGCGCGTCCAGCCACGCGGTGTCGATATTGTTCTGCTGGAAGGCCTCGGTCTCCAGCAGGTGACGAGGTGGCTCACTAGCTGCGAGTCAGTGTATAAGACAGCAGCACGTACCCGCTCGGCGATGAGCGCGTCCAGCCACGCGGTGTCGATATTGTTCTGCTGGAAGGCCTCGGTCTCCAGCAGGTGACGAGGTGGCTCACTAGATGCGAGTCAGTGTATAAGACAGCAGCACGTACCCGCTCGGCGATGAGCGCGTCCAGCCACGCGGTGTCGATATTGTTCTGCTGGAAGGCCTCGGTCTCCAGCAGGTGACGAGGTGGCTCACTAGATGCGAGTCAGTGTATAAGACAGCAGCACGTACCCGCTCGGCGATGAGCGCGTCCAGCCACGCGGTGTCGATATTGTTCTGCTGGAAGGCCTCGGTCTCCAGCAGGGTGATGAGGTACTCCACGGTGGTGCGGAAGTCGCCGCGGATGCTCAGCTCCTTGAGCGCGATCACCAGGTTCCTGGCAAGGAGACGATGCGTGTTAGTTGCTCTAAACCTAAATACAACTGACGTAGCATCACGATTTCCCAGATGTGGTGGCAAGGGCCATGGAGCGTTCCACGCTAGGCATTAGACTTCGGGATCGTATTCACAATACAGAAATAAGACGTCAAAGCGGTTACAGAGTGGCTACCCGGAACCGCACGACGACCAGTCGGCAGACCACCAGCCAGGTGGACGGATGACGTCATCGCCATAGCGGGCAGGCAGTGGATGCGGGAGGCTCAGGACCGGAGTGGATGGTGTGGTGAAGAAGAGGCCTATACCCAGCAGGGGGTGAATGTGGGCTGATTGATGATGATGGTGGCAAAAGCACAGATATATAGTCCATTTCGAGCGGCAGGTGGCCGTCGCCGCAGCTCGGCATCATTTATAAACCTAACTTAAGTCCATATTCAGATTTGCCTCTCTATGCTTTTTAAAAGCGGCTCCAATAACGTTATCATCCTGTAGAGCTGGCTAGTGGCTACACACAACATGAACTCGACCTAGTCACTTCACAGTATATTATCGGCAGTCACAACTTACTCTTCTGGTAGATAGAAGTGAATAAAACATTTGCACCGGAAGCTAAGGTCTAGCATGTGCGTGTACGACGCCGCCAAATGTTCTTGTATGTCCTATGTAGTATGTGTATGTATGTGCGTATGTGCTCACTCTCTCGCCTGCTCTCGCGTCTCGCCCCACGAGAAGCAGTGGCCGAACTGCGAGTCCGCGAACTCGTGCAGGCCGCCGGACGCCGCCACGCTGAAGTAGCCCCACACGTTCTTGCTGGAGCGGAAGTTGAGCTCTTGCACTGTGCCGGAGGACGGCTTGAAGCCTGGATACGACGCATCAATTAACACTCACACAGGATTCACATACAATTTATTAATGTTACGAGAGTTTGCCACAGTACAGCAAAAAAACCTGTTATGGTCTAGCAGAGAAGACTGCAAAAATACGAAATTTTTTATAGATAAGTATAACCATAAATTTACGAATTACTTAATGAGACTGCCACTCAGTTTAGTAGTTTATGTGACTGCTACATAATGGAGGGCATTAATACCCGAGAGTGGGTTTATGAAACGAGCCGAAGGCGAGTTTCATAATAATATCACTCGAGAGTTTTAATGCCTAATTATGTACAGTTACATACACTAGTTTATCTACACACATATCATAAGCTCACTTTGATGTGTTCAGGAACCGCATGTTTGACCGGCATTGTGGCTCTGCAGTTGTTTCGTCGGCGTTCGAAATTTGAATGTTAGTACCAACTTCACAGACTGGGGGCGGGCGTCGGCGTTCGAAATTTGAATGTCATAATATGCAGAAAAATTACACATTATGGTCATAATGTGTAATTTTTCAGATAAGAAATGAGTTTTTACCAAGTAGTTTAACATTATGGTTTTTGTACGCAGTAAAGAGGGTTTATGATAAGTGTGTAGAAATATAAATACTAACAAGCCTTATTATAGGCCATTGTACACTAAACAAACACTTGACAATTACAGGTGCAATGGACAGCCCCCTGTGCAGGGGGTGCATGGAAGTGGATGAAACAGTAGAACATATGCTACTGGCATGTCCATCCACAACAGAAACCAGGATGGCTATCCTAGGAGACACAACAAACACCCCCGAGCTCCTAGAACACCCAGGCCTCCTTCTCCAGCTGGTGCAGGAGTTGGGATGGCTGAAGTAGATGTGCAGGCGAAGGGGACATGCACAAAGGCCCCGCTCAAGTGGGTCAGGTGCAGGCACTACAACCCCCTTGTAGAAGATAGAAGATAGAGAGTTGCCAACGCTCACAAAGTTACCAGCATTGTCAATGTTGCAGACCGCGCCAAATGTAAGTGAGTCTGAACGAAAGATGCGAACGAGAAGGTCAGATGCCAAAAATAGGGTAAGGTGGGGTGAAAGACAGAGACGACAGACAGACACAGAAATATTTTGCGCGGTCGGTATCAACGTTACGAGAATCAGCAACGTTAACAAAATATCATTTACATACAGACACATACATTGCTGCTGACTCCACACTAGGATGCCTTGTGTCGTGGGAACCAGAAATAGCAACGTCACCAACATGTAAACATCCAAGACCTGGAGGTTTTTTTTCATCGTCCCCGATTCGAACCCGGGACCTCTCGCTTGGGAAGCACAGCCTCGACTGCAACACCACAGAGGTCGTCAAAATTACCAGCATTATTCAAAGTTGCCAGCATTAACAAAGTTGTTGGTAAAATTACCAGCATTATTCAAAGTTACCAGCATTATTCAAAGTTGCCAGCATTAACAAAGTTGTTGGTAAAATTACCAGCATTATTCAAAGTTGCCAGCATTAACAAAGTTGTTGGTAAAATTACCAGCATTATTCAAAGTTGCCAGCATTAACAAAGTTGTTGGTAAAATTACCAGCATTTTTCAAAGTTGCCAGCATTAACAAAGTTGTTGGTAAAATTACCAGCATTATTCAAAGTTGCCAGCATTAACAAAGTTGATGGTAAAATTACCAGCAATTAAAAAGTTGGCAACATTATCGTTATTATATATCGTGAAGCTGAAGCACTGTGCACCTCAGAGTGGTCAGGACTTTTAGTTTGTTTGTCTTCTAACTATGTAATCCAAACAAAGTTCCGAACTCAAACTTTATGCTTTAGAATTTTCCACCTAGGCCCCTCTTTTGAGCACTTATTTCTTAACCTCCCCGTGCCCCAAGCATCATATGATGCTCGCCTCAACCACCGTCAGAGCCCCAAGCATCATATGATGCTCGCCTCAACCACCGTCAGAGCCCCAAGCATCATATGATGCTCGCCTCAACTACCGTCAGAGCCCCAAGCATCATATGATGCTCGCCTCAACCACCGTCAGAGCCCCAAGCATCATATGATGCTCGCCTCAACTACCGTCAGAGCCCCAAGCATCATATGATGCTCGCCTCAACTACCGTCAGAGCCCCAAGCATCATATGATGCTCGCCTCAACTACCGTCAGAGCCCCAAGCATCATATGATGCTCGCCTCAACCACCGTCAGAGCCCCAAGCATCATATGATGCTCGCCTCAACTACCGTCAGAGCCCCAAGCATCATATGATGCTCGCCTCAACTACCGTCAGAGCCCCAAGCATCATATGATGCTCGCCTCAACTACCGTCAGAGCCCCAAGCATCATATGATGCTCGCCTCAACTACCGTCAGAGCCCCAAGCATCATATGATGCTCTCGATCTATCCGGTATAATGTCTATGGTCTTTCATTGAAAAAAATATTGCAAACGTGTCTTAAGATGTGGATATGGATTCTTTCCGTATTTTATGAAAATTTGAAACGCTGAAATATTGACTAGTTTCTATAAGAACACACTAATGTTATTATTGAATTGAAAGGTAATCTTGTTTAGATTACGTCGGTATCAAACAAAATGTTGTTGATGTTTTTCTCATGTCGGCTAGTTTTGTGTCGAGAGGGAGCATTTTCATAGTAGTCTGTGATTCTGATGTCGGTACAAAAATAAACTAAGGTCACAGTGACATTTTCTTCGCATTGAGTAAGAGAGGGTTTCATTAGCTACTCAGATGTACAACTCTCATAGCTCTAAGAGTTACCATTCAGACATAATCACTTGATATGTCAGTCAAGTCGCGCGCGTGGGCCAGTTGTACGCCTGGGGCTAGAGCTGCTTCAGCGCCGAGCGGCTGGGGCAACCAGAGGTCCAGTCACTCAGCAGTGGCTTACCTGACAGCCTGATGATGATGATGATGATGACGACAAGCACCTACCTTCGTCGGGGTTCTCTGAGGTGATGCGCGCCGCGATGACATGTCCCCACGGCGAGGGCCGCTGCTGGGGGGAGTCGAGGTCGATGGGCGCCAGTGACCAGGGCGACTCGCCGTACAGGAGGCGGATGTCCTTGATGTGGTAGAGGGGCAAGCCCATCGCGATCTGAAAGAGACAGGGAATTTTATTATGGCTAAATGTGGTCACAACTGCACCTCTGCCACCACGTATGGGAAAAGGCGATCCTTTGTTTCTGTATTTAGGGTCCGGTACCTTAATTGGGCCTGAGCATACAGAATCTTCATTGGTTTTCGCATTTATTACCAAGCCATAAGGTTGAAGATCTGGTGGGATGTATAACCCTTCAGTCCAATTAAGGGTTAAACGAAAATAGGACAATCCGTCTGTCTGTATGTCAAGACCCTTTTTCTCAGGAACGCGTGAAGGTATCAAGTTGAAATTAATATTAATCACTCAGGTCTATATATATAAAAAAAAACTTCTATCTAGGACAATAACAGGGCTGAATTTGTTTGATACTTGCAAGAGAATCAAAACCTACAGGGTACTTCTCGCTGACATAAAACCATAGAATTTGGCACGAAGCAAGGTCTTATTATACACATACAAGAAAAAGGGAAAAACCCTAAAATTGATTCTTTCTGACGGTCTTTCCGTCCGTCTGTTCATCTATCATAACCAACGAGACTTCACCACATTGTCAAAGTCACCCAAGTTCACCTTGACAATGTCACAAGTTCACTCTTTTGACAAAGTCACTAATGAATGACCGTAGAAGGCGAAATATAGGGAGGATGAGGAGGAGAAATGGGGGATAGTCATTACCCTTGCCTCGCTCCATGCTCAGATGATATTATCCTGACTGGTAACTATTAACCGGTCCATGAACTCGCCGCGAACTACGCGCGAGGCGCTGCAGTTTTTAATATTATGCCATGTGTACAGGCCAACGCCTTGCACAATACTTACTTAGCAATTATTATTGTATAAATTTAGCAATCGCTTATACCTAACTGCCACTTACTTACATCAACTACTAGTGAACAGAACCGAACCACATCAGCGTTCTACTTTTGTATTACTCGATAATAAACGTCGGTTATTAAACTAGCTGGATTTAACTACAACTATCCCTAACGAACGAAGCAACGGGCTGCGGCAACAAGACCTGACGGCCCATACATAAAATTGGTCCTTCGAACCTTCAACATCAGACCTCGAGTCGTCCAACTCTACGGTGCAAGCTACCTAGCAAGCGAACATCGTGTGCTTGTACGCAAGAACTCGCCCAACGTAATAAAACTCAAAACCAATAACGGTAAATGGCATTTCTACTAATTTCATGTGAAGTGAGTCCTTTAACCGAAATAGGAGTGGACCTAGAGTGGGCTGATTTGATGATAAATTAACTTGCAGCTGTCTCTTAATCTCGAAGTTGCAGCCCTCTCTGCACTCGATACTTGGCTTGAGTTTTCTAGAATCCCTCAGTCAGTCAGTTATAAATTTGAAGCGTATTTCTGTGTGTGTGTCTGTCTGGCTGAGTTTCTGTATGTGGCATCATAGGGCTAAAACGGGTGGACGGATTTTAATGAGGTTTTTTTCATTGTTAGTAGACATAAGTTTTTAGCTATATTTTATTAAAATTGTTCCATTAATTCGAAAATTATTAGCTTAGCAAAGAAGCAAGTGAACCAAATTTAAGACCTTTTAAGGTTAAATAAGGTGTCGGAAGTATTTTAATTTTTGTTATTTTGAGTTATTGCACAATTGACTAGAGTCAAGTCTCACCTGCAACTGCGCGGCGGGCAGGTTCACGTCGGCCACCATCTCGGTGCAGGGGTGCTCCACCTGCAGCCGAGGGTTCAGCTCCAGGAAGTAGTAGTGTCCCGTGGTCGGCTCGTACAGGTACTCCACGGTGCCCGCGCTCACGTAGCCCACCATCTTGGCGAGCCGGACGGCGGACTGAGGGCAGACAATACAAAAGCACGAATCAGTGAAATGACCAATCTTTTTATTTTTTTTCGAGTTTCACGGCCCTGGATAAAATTCCTTTTGGGCCAACGTATGATTGAATGAATGAACGTATTGGACATTCAAAGTACGAAACTGGAATCAATAAGGGATCCCACATACCAGTAATGCGAACTTTTAATAGATGATCTCTTAAGACATGCGCAATGTACTCAATGGACTCTCGAATGTGTATGAAAGCTATTTAAAAAAAACGGTCAAGTGCGAGTCTAAATCGCGCACGAAGGGTTCCGTACCACCGTTCAATGGAAGCGATGGTGTGGAGTGAATAGTTTGGATTTTACACAGCATAATATTGTTTACAAAGTTATTGGTGCGGTTACTTTCACACTCTATGTACGTAACCAGGTGCATCCATAAGTTTGTATGTGGTATTGAAAAAATTGTTGTATGGGAGCCCCCTTAAATATTTCTTTTATCCTGTTTTTTAGTATTTGTTGTTATAGCGGCAACATAAATACATCATCTGTGAAAATTTCAACTCTCTAGCTAGCTAGGTTCTTGAATTACAGCCTGGTGACAGACGGACGGACGGACGGACGGACGGACAGCGGAGTCTTAGTAATAGGGTCCCGTTTGGAACCCTTCGGGTACGGAACCCTAAAAAACGGTCAAGTGCCAGTATAACTCGCGCACGAAGGGTTCCGTACCACTGTACGATGGTAGGGATGGTGTGGAGGGAATACTTTGGATATTACATAGCAAAATGTTGTTTACAAAGTTATTGGTGCGGCTACTTTCATACTTCATGCACGTAACCAGGTGCATTCATAAGTTTGTATGTGGTATTGAAAGAATTGTTGTATGAGTGAATAGTTTCACGTAGGAGTGAATGAATAAATGTAGGAGTGAATAGTTTAACGTAGTAGTGAATTTATTAAGCAGCTCATATGAATTAATAATGTTACTGAATGAATGAAGCATCGTACGACTGAATGAATGAACTGTACCTTCTCCATCTCGATGAAGACCTCGGGGCGCGCGATGGCAGCCGGCGCCTCCTCGATGATCTTCTGATGACGCCGCTGGATCGAGCAGTCGCGACCGAACAGCGAGATCGCGTTACCTGCGAACATCGTCATCACTTATGTACGCCACTGAACAGAGCAGGCCTCCTCGCTTACACGCAACTCATTCCCATAGCCGTGACAGCGACCCAAGAATGTGAAGACCAAAGAGTACAGAACCACGCGTAGACACAGTAGTAGACTCAGAGGTCAACTACGATAACATGGCGCGCCCCACCACCACTCCACAGGTACGCTGTCACGCTCACTCGCGTCGTAAGTTCGCTCGCTGTCTCCGGCCGGCGAGTAGTTTTGGGGGGGGCGGGGCACGTTATAACTATATCTAGCTATCCAGCCTGGATATCAAGTATCAAGAAAGAACTGTCAATTCGTTCGATATTATAGGTTATAGTCCGGATCCCACATCGAGGTTCCGTAGGTTCCGAAATTGGCCATTCAACGTGTCAGTACATAGGCCCGCAACGTGCGAGGATCTTCACAAGGAAGATTACAAACAAACATTTATATACAGGCACATACATTGCTTCTGGCCCCACACTAGGATCCCCTGTGTCTTGGCAACCAGAAACGAGGACACATATAAAAATCCAAGACCTGGGGATTTTTTTTGTTTATGCTGAGGGACCACGACAACTGGTGGGAAAGAGTCCAGGAGTGTGAAAGTGGAGGAGCCGGGCATCGAACCCGGGACCTCTGGCACAGCGTTTGTGGCTCTGCCCACTATGTACAAGTCGGAGCACATCATCAACGTCATCAGCATCTGTCAGGAATGTCTCACCGTACTGGTCAGCCAACAGCTGCACCTCCAGATGTCTGGCGGACTTGGCGAGCTTCATCACGAAGATCGGCGAGCCGGGCACCTCGGATTGTACCTGCGCACGATACACGCACACCATTTAATGTGCGCCTTCATGTTGCCGTGCCGTGCGCACGACAAGTGCTTCTGCCACTCCGAATGGGAAGTGGCGTGACGCTATGTTATGTGCCGATGTCGGATAATCAGATGCATATTTACCTAATGTTGAGGTTTTTGCTATTATACAGTTTGTCGCAAAACTAATATCATATTTAAAAAATCAGAAAATATGTTTATTATTTATGTGAGTATGTCACTGTAAGATAATCAAAACCGTTAGTTGATAAACTAAAGGGTTACTTGATGGTTTAGAATTTACGTTTCTTTTGTTCTTACATGTCAACCTAACTCGAAGACTATTCGGGGGCTTCGTTGCGCTCGCCCCCTCTAGTCTTCACCTAAGCTACCGCAGTGTTTGCCCTGGTAACCAGTCAAGTTCAAGTTAACCAGTTTACTATTTAAAAGTTTTAATCGTTAGTTTATCAACTAACGCGTCATATAGTAGGCAGTACGCTACAGATTATTATCTGTAGATAGTTGACCAACTAACGAGAAAAAATACTTTAGTTTATCAACTAACGGTTTTGACAATCTTACGGTGAAAAGTACACTCTCAATCACTTTTTGGGGTCTTTATTTATTTAAAATATCATCGTCCACACGTGAGCTCTCGTGGTCAACCGAAACCTAATATTCCCCGCAGCGGCTGCAGCGGCTGCAGCGGCTGCAGCGGCTCGGCGGCGGAGAGATTCTGCGATGCGCAGGAAAATCGTCTGCACGGATACTGGCGTCCTTGACGACCTTGGTTGCCCGGATTTGGGTATTTCCAGTGTTGTACCGGTTTCTTCGTAGTTCTGCACCCATTTACATCGGCGCCCAAGATCACCAGGAGGACAGAACCCGTGGGGACTGTTCATTATGCATTGCTGGATTTCCTGACATCCCGGGATTTACTTTAAAAATTATATATAAAGAAGCGGCTTCCATAATTTTGAGGCCAAAAATTTGCTTTAAGTAAATATGCATCTGAACATCCGATCTCTAGTTATGTGTTATGTTAATTTGTTAATGTTGCCCCCACTGAAGCCCCGAATGGCCGAGTCGGCAGAGACCCTGCCTACGAAGCCGAGGGTCCCGGGTTCGAGTCCCGGTGGGGGCAAATGTTTGTTTGATGATTTGATGACAACGGATGTTTGTACCCTTATCATGGTTTTTTATCTATCTAAGTATAATATTTATGTAAAGTAGAATTTTTAATTTGAGGCCAGAAATGTAAACAATAATCTGTCATTTTCCAGTACAAAAAATATAATATGAATGTCAAAGTCAATGGATTTGTTCTAGAAAATTACAGTTGTTTGTTTACATTCGTATGTTTATCGTTGTCTAGTACCCAAGATACAGGGAATCCTAGTTTGGGGTTAGATCAATGTGTGTAAGTGGTGTCCAAGGTATTATTATTATTATTACATGCCTATACTCGCAACCGCATGGGATAGAGTATGCCCACCGCGCTGGCTTATTGCGGAATCACTTTTGAATGAGCCCTATAAGGGGCCGGATGGACAATCAGTTTGATGGAGACTCACGAGTCAGTCATTGACAGTAGAACTGTCTCCCGCTCGGGACATGAAAGCGCCAGTTTGACATTTAAGCAGCACTTTATTTAGAGCAACAGTCTGGCATTCAGCTGTAGGACATCAACGATATCCGCAAAACGGTACTGTGATTTGTTCACGAATCTTGAAATGACGAGTTAACGTTAAAAGTTGTACTTGTTCCTAGGATAAAAGCTAAAGTAACTGGTGTCCGTGTTCGTTTTTCTCTTTGTTGCAAATGTTCTTTTTAATAACTTAACCTTCGCTCAAAATATGTCAGCGTCGGTACCTCTTTCGGAACTTCCACACAGTACACCTACAGTAACTCTCGCCTGCCGAGAGGGCAGCCAGCCTGACAACCGGCCCCAAGCCCTTGGTCGTAGCGCTGAGCAGGTACACTCACTCACCCCACATTCATAAACATTTACATACAGGCACATATATTGCTTCTGGCCCACCACTAGGATGCCCTGTGTCGTGGGTACCAGCAACAGCGACGTCACACACATATAAACATCCAAGGCTTTTTATTCCTTTACCCCCAGCCGGGGATCGAACCCGGGACCTCTCGCAAGGTAGGCGGAGGCACAACCGCTGCGCCACAACGGCAATTCATGCATCGTCGTTCATGCTTTGAATTATTTTTTGTTGTTTTTTACGTTGTCCTGTTTTTAATTTGCATTTTAAGATTTCTCAATTTCAATCAAACAGCAAATAAACAAATGAAACTGAAAACGAAAGTGTGTGTGTGTGTGTATGTGTGTGTGTGTGTGTGTGTGTGTGTGTGTGTGTGTGTGTGTGTGTGTGTGTGTGTGTGTGTGTGTGTGTGTGTGTGTGTGTGTGTGTGTGTGTGTGTGTGTGTGTGTGTGTGTGTGTGTGTGTGTGTGCGTTACCTGTCGGAACATGTTGGCGAAGTCGTCGGGGTTGTCGACCTTGCGGATGCCCTTCCCACCGCCGCCCTCGGACGCCTTGATCATCACGGGGAACCCTGCGACATGCGACATACATAACACTCGTCGTTTACTATACATCGCGCAGACGGCTGAACGGATAGTGATAAGAGAGTTTTAAAGATTCAGTGCATTTAAAGAAATGGTTTTCACTGACTCTCGCTCGAGATATGACAGTGTCAGTATGATTGAGGCGACAAATATTTTTTCAGAGAAAATCTTCACAAGAAGGAGTTTGATGTTTTTCGACCTTATGTATGTATAATCCGTTCGTCCTAGGTTGACCAACCTTGTAAATATACATGTCGTACCAATAAAATGCATCATTTCATAGGCAATTTAAAGACATTGTTAAAAAAACCTTATGTTATAAAGCATTTTACAGGTTAGATGATTACATTAATGACGAAGAGGTTTGGAGCTCTGACTTGCCAGCGCAGCACGAGCACCACGCACACGATTGTAACACAAGACCTAATGAAAATATAAACAGAAAAGAAAAGTAGACCGTGTTGCAGTGTGCGAGTTTCTTGCGCCGCTTCTTCTCCGCTGCCATAACACTTTCCGAAGCGGTAGTAGTTTTTCTTGCATTATATAGATTCACATGACATTCAAAAAGTTTGTAAGAATCTATTTTGAATAAAAAATTTGAAGTTTAAATTTTCATACTGTTGGTATACATACTACTACAATTGCTGAATTAACTACCGAGATCTGATACAATTTATAGTTGAATGAATTAAATTAATTCAGTGATGAATGATTCTTAGAAAGATTAAAGACCTATTTCGAAATGTCGGGAGAAACACTATCTGATCTTCTCCATACATTATTGTTCTAGAAAAGTATGCATCCTACAGATTTTTTCATATAACAAATGTAAGTCTAGCTAATATCTGTCCTACAAAAAATATTGAAAGGTACCGACCTGAAGACATGGAGGAGGTCTTCAAATTAAAAAGGATCTACTGTGTCTTTAGGAAACAAAAAAGAAAACGCACCTAAACTATAATAACCATTATCTGCGGATTTTTGTTTTGATGTTTAGTTCGTTCCCGCCTTTTCAATTCATTCGTTCCTTCAAACTTCATTCACTTCATCCTCCAATCTCTAAACAAAATGACAAACTAACTCCCTGTTGTTGCCTAATCACTGTTCAGGTTTTGTCGAAAGTACAATTTTGGGAAATAATGTTATTTCTAAGCCGAATTTAGATCAGTTTTTAGTAAAATCTAGAGTAATTGTGTTCCAAGTAGTGTCTACAACTGAATGTGGTAACCTACATCGAGAGATCCTAAAGAGTTTTTAAAACACTACATAATAGCGACTATAGTTTAGCATTTGTATGGCAACGCGTACAGCGCCTCCAGCGGTGTCTTCGCTGAACTAAAAACGGTTTTCTATCCTTGCCCTCATCATATAAAAGAAAGAGATAGTGGCATTATTAGTAAAATAGTATCGTCCATTGCGTCCAGGCGACGTTTATTTACCTTCCATCCTGGCCACGTCAAAGTGGAGCAATACGGTATTTGACAAGGTAGTCCAATACATCTAGAAACAAGTCTCAAGCTGAACCTATTTAAAAAAACGTTTGTCAATAACAGACTTGTATATTTCCAGCAGTTGTATTTTATACTCATTTTTTTGTTAAAAAGACAGCATTTGACTAAGCATTTGACTATGACGTCAAATGCTAGTAATTCATAGAACTCGTGAACAAAATTCCCCCTTTGACAGTACCTAAAAAGTATCTATTTTGACAGTCAAATACCGTGATTTAGTGAAAAGTTGATATAGGTTGGATTATTAATTGGATTTGGTTATTGGTGCGGCTACTTTCACACTCCATGTACGTAATCAGATGCATTCATAAGTTTGTATGTGCGGCTGAAAGGAAATGCAGTCGGGATATTTGCTTTTTTTTAATGTCTCAACTAGTTTGTGACGTGATAAGAATCCTTACCGATCTTTTGAGCGGACGCGAGCCCTTGTTCGGGCGTGGTGACGCAACCCTTGCCGAAGAGCTCAGAAGATATCTTGATCTTCTTACTATTGTACTCGGCTTTCAGCCCTGCGGGGGGAGAAACAAACACAGACATTTATATACAGCCACATTTATTTCTTATGGCCCTGCAACTAGCATACCATGAGTCGTGGGGACCAGAAACATTACGTCACATCGGTCAGGCGTTCCGCCGTACCATTGTACAAACTTTAATTCTTTAATTTGCGTGTGGTTCATAATTTTTTGCTGTAGCGGCAACAGATATGGACATTTTGTGAAAATTTCAACTCTCTACCTGTGACGGCCCATCACATACAGTCCAGTGACGGACAGTATCGTAGCATTGTTTCGTCCCCCACCCGCAGCCGGTGAGGCAGGAGCGCGAGCGCTACGCGAGAGAGATAGCGACAACATATTATGTGATCGGAATGTCGTGCTTTGCGAGAGGCCCGTGTCTAGCAGTGAGTTGAGGTAGTATAGGTATGAAGCGGATAGTAATAAGGTCTCTTCTTCCTTTTGCTTACGATTCAGTATCTTTTTATATCACAACTACCGGATATGGCGTAAAACTGTATACATTGTATTCCTATATAAATGAAGCTGTGGTTATCTGCATTTATCGTTATCTGTCGCCTCGCCTCTACACTCACCGCTCCCGCTCCACGGCAGCGTGGGTATGTCGGCTGTCTGCGCCACTATGGAACTCGCTATCTATCTTGTCGCCTCGCCTCTACACTAGTCACTCACCGCTCCCGCTCCACGGCAGGTGGGTGTGTCGGCTGTCTGCGCCACTATGGAACTCGTTATCTTGTCGCCTCGCCTCTACAGTAGTCACTCACCGATCCCGCTCCACGGCAGCGTGGGTATGTCGGCTGTCTGCGCCACTATGGAGCTCGCTATCTTGTCGCCTCGCCACTCTACACTAGTCACTCACCGCTCCCGCTCCACGGCAGCGTGGGTATGTCGGCTGTCTGCGCCACTATGGAGCTCGCTATCTTGTCGCCTCGCCACTCTACACTAGTCACTCACCGCTCCCGCTCCACGGCAGCGTGGGTATGTCGGCTGTCTGCGCCACTATGGAACTCGCTATCTTGTCGCCTCGCCTCTACACTAGTCACTCACCGCTCCCGCTCCACGGCAGCGTGGGTATGTCGGCTGTCTGCGCCACTATGGAACTCGGTATCTTGTCGCCTCGCCTCTACACTAGTCACTCACCGCTCCCGCTCCACGGCAGGGTGGGTATGTCGGCTGTCTGCGCCACTATGGAACTCGTTATGTATCTTGTCGCCTCGCCACTCTACACTACTCGCTATGTATCTTGTCGCCTCGCCACTCTACACTAGTCACTCACCGCTCCCGCTCCACGGCAGCGTGGGTATGTCGGCTGTCTGCGCCACTATGGAGCTCGCTATCTTGTCGCCTCGCCACTCTATACTAGTCACTCACCGCTCCCGCTCCACGGCAGGGTGGGTATGTCGGCTGTCTGCGCCACTATAGAACTCGCTATCTATCTTGTCGCCTCGCCTGTACACTAGTCACTCACCGCTCCCGCTCCACGGCAGCGTGGGTATGTCGGCTGTCTGCGCCACTATGGAGCTCGCTATCTTGTCGCCTCGCCACTCTACACTAGTCACTCACCGCTCCCGCTCCACGGCAGCGTGGGGTATGTCGGCTGTCTGCGCCACTATGGAACTCGCTATGTATCTTGTCGCCTCGCCACTCTACACTAGTCACTCACCGCTCCCGCTCCACGGCAGCGGCGGTATGTCGGCTGTTTGCGCCACTATGGAGCTCGCTATCTTGTCGCCTCGCCACTCTACACTAGTCACTCACCGCTCCCGCTCCACGGCAGCGTGGGTATGTCGGCTGTCTGCGCCACTATGGAACTCGCTATGTATCTTGTCGCCTCGCCACTCTACACTAGTCACTCACCGCTCCCGCTCCACGGCAGCGGGGGTATGTCGGCTGTCTGCGCCACTATGGAGCTCGCTATCTTGTCGCCTCGCCACTCTACACTAGTCACTCACCGCTCCCGCTCCACGGCAGCGGGGGTATGTCGGCTGTCTGCGCCACTATGGAGCTCGCTATCTTGTCGCCTCGCCACTCTACACTAGTCACTCACCGCTCCCGCTCCACGGCAGCGTGGGTATGTCGGCTGTCTGCGCCACTATGGAGCTCGCTATCTTGTCGCCTAGCGCCCACATCGCCTTCTCGGGTGGGCCGATGAAGGCGATCCCAGCGCGATGGAGTAGCTCCGGCAGCTACACTATTCACTCACCGCTCCCGCTCCACGGCAGCGTGGGTATGTCGGCTGTCTGCGCCACTATGGAGCTCGCTATCTTGTCGCCTCGTCTGTACACTTCGCCTGTACGCTTCGCCTGTACACTAGTCACTCACCGCTCCCGCTCCACGCCAGCGTGGGTATATCGGCTGTCTTCGCCACTATGGAACTCGCTATCTTATCGCCTCGCCTCTACACTAGTCAGTCACCGATCCCGCTCCACGGCAGAGTGGGTATGTCGGCTGTCTGCGCCACTATGGAGCTCGCTATCTTGTCGCCTCGCCACTCTATACTAGTCACTCACCGCTCCCGCTCCACGGCAGGGTGGGTATGTCGGCTGTCTGCGCCACTATAGAACTCGCTATCTATCTTGTCGCCTCGCCTGTACACTAGTCACTCACCGCTCCCGCTCCACGGCAGCGTGGGTATGTCGGCTGTCTGCGCCACTATGGAGCTCGCTATCTTGTCGCCTCGCCACACTATACTAGTCACTCACCGCTCCCGCTCCACGGCAGGGTGGGTATGTCGGCTGTCTGCGCCACTATAGAACTCGCTATCTATCTTGTCGCCTCGCCTGTACACTAGTCACTCATCGCTCCCGCTCCACGGCAGCGTGGGTATGTCGGCTGTCTGCGCCACTATGGAGCTCGCTATCTTGTCGCCTCGCCACTCTACACTAGTCACTCACCGCTCCCGCTCCACGGCAGCGTGGGTATGTCGGCTGTCTGCGCCACTATGGAGCTCGCTATCTTGTCGCCTCGCCACTCTACACTAGTCACTCACCGCTCCCGCTCCACGGCAGCGTGGGTATGTCGGCTGTCTGCGCCACTATGGAGCTCGCTATCTTGTCGCCTCGCCTCTACACTAGTCACTCACCGCTCCCGCTCCACGGCAGGGTGGGTATGTCGGCTGTCTGCGCCACTATAGAACTCGCTATCTATCTTGT
Source organism: Argyresthia goedartella (assembly GCA_949825045.1). Lineage (NCBI taxonomy): Eukaryota > Metazoa > Arthropoda > Insecta > Lepidoptera > Argyresthiidae > Argyresthia > Argyresthia goedartella. The sequence goes on along the minus strand of OX463836.1, from coordinate 1,164,327 downwards.
CGCCTCGCCTGTACACTAGTCACTCATCGCTCCCGCTCCACGGCAGCGTGGGTATGTCGGCTGTCTGCGCCACTATGGAGCTCGCTATCTTGTCGCCTCGCCACTCTACACTAGTCACTCACCGCTCCCGCTCCACGGCAGCGTGGGTATGTCGGCTGTCTGCGCCACTATGGAGCTCGCTATCTTGTCGCCTCGCCACTCTACACTAGTCACTCACCGCTCCCGCTCCACGGCAGCGTGGGTATGTCGGCTGTCTGCGCCACTATGGAGCTCGCTATCTTGTCGCCTCGCCTCTACACTAGTCACTCACCGCTCCCGCTCCACGGCAGCGTGGGTATGTCGGCTGTCTGTGCCACTATGGAGCTCGCTATCTTGTCGCCTCGCCACTCTACACTAGTCACTCACCGCTCCCGCTCCACGGCAGCGTGGGTATGTCGGCTGTCTGCGCCACTATGGAACTCGCTATGTATCTTGTCGCCTCGCCACTCTACACTAGTCACTCACCGCTCCCGCTCCACGGCAGCGTGGGTATGTCGGCTGTCTGCGCCACTATGGAGCTCGCTATCTTGTCGCCTCGCCACTCTATACTAGTCACTCACCGCTCCCGCTCCACGGCAGGGTGGGTATGTCGGCTGTCTGCGCCATTATAGAACTCGCTATCTATCTTGTCGCCTCGCCTGTACACTAGTCACTCACCGCTCCCGCTCCACGGCAGCGTGGGTATGTCGGCTGTCTGCGCCACTATGGAGCTCGCTATCTTGTCGCCTCGCCACTCTACACTAGTCACTCACCGCTCCCGCTCCACGGCAGCGTGGGTATGTCGGCTGTCTGCGCCACTATGGAACTTGCTATGTATCTTGTCGCCTCGCCACTCTACACTTGTCACTCACCGCTCCCGCTCCACGGCAGCGGGGGTATGTCGGCTGTTTGCGCCACTATGGAGCTCGCTATCTTGTCGCCTCGCCACTCTACACTAGTCACTCACCACTCCCGCTCCACGGCAGCGTGGGTATGTCGGCTGTCTGCGCCACTATGGAACTCGCTATGTATCTTGTCGCCTCGCCACTCTACACTAGTCACTCACCGCTCCCGCTCCGCGGCAGCGGGGGTATGTCGGCTGTCTGCGCCACTATGGAGCTCGCTATCTTGTCGCCTCGCCACTCTACACTAGTCACTCACCGCTCCCGCTCCACGGCAGCGGGGGTATGTCGGCTGTCTGCGCCACTATGGAGCTCGCTATCTTGTCGCCTCGCCACTCTACACTAGTCACTCACCGCTCCCGCTCCACGGCAGCGTGGGTATGTCGGCTGTCTGCGCCACTATGGAGCTCGCTATCTTGTCGCCGCGCCACTCTACACTAGTCACTCACCGCTCCCGCTCCACGGCAGCGTGGGTATGTCGGCTGTCTGCGCCACTATGGAGCTCGCTATCTTGTCGCCTCGCCACTCTACACTAGTCACTCACCGCTCCCGCTCCACGGCAGCGTGGGTATGTCGGCTGTCTGCGCCACTATGGAGCTCGCTATCTTGTCGCCTCGCCACTCTACACTAGTCACTCACCGCTCCCGCTCCACGGCAGCGTGGGTATGTCGGCTGTCTGCGCCACTATGGAGCTCGCTATCTTGTCGCCTCGCCACTCTATACTAGTCACTCACCGCTCCCGCTCCACGGCAGCGTGGGTATGTCGGCTGTCTGCGCCACTATGGAGCTCGCTATCTTGTCGCCTCGCCACTCTACACTAGTCACTCACCGCTCCCGCTCCACGGCAGCGTGGGTATGTCGGCTGTCTGCGCCACTATGGAGCTCGCTATCTTGTCGCCTAGCGCCCACATCGCCTTCTCGGGTGGGCCGATGAAGGCGATCCCAGCGCGATGGAGCAGCTCCGGCAGCTTGGGGTTCTCGGAAGCGTGGCCCCATCCCGCCCACACCGCCTGATCAACCATAAACATTATATTTACAAAGCTACTTAATAAAACTGACTGACAGACAACATGCAGCCTAAACCGGTGGAACTAGAGTCAGGAAACTTTGTACATGAGATCCTTAAGTAGCGTTGGATTGCAATAAGAAGGGATTTGGCGAAATTAATCCCCTATGATGATATTGAGGGGTTAAAGATCAAAAACTAGTTCATTTATGAAGCTGACATTTTGCTGGGCAAATATCACGTTTGGCACCCTTCGGGTACGGAACCCTGAAAAATGGTAATAACTATGGAATTACACGAATTATGAACTCTTGAAACTGAAAGAAAATTTCTCCAATTTCATAGGTAAGCCACCAATATTAGAAGCCTAGCTAGGCATTCTCCTCTTCGTCTCGCCTCTTATTCAATTCAACATTTACTCTAGGTGCCGACTAACGTGACATATGTCAGGGGCGGCATATTGAATCCTGCGCGTCACATGTATACCGCCGCAGAGAGGTGAGCGCAGAGAGGCATTCAAGCGGCGCTGACCTGCACTTGCGTGCGCGTGGCGATGTCGAGGATGAGCTCCACGTTCGCGTAGTTGTTGTTGTTGGAGCCGCCGGGCACGGGCACGTAGTGGTCCGCCATCTTGATATACTCCGCGTTCGCCTTCAGGTCCTCCGGGGTCACCTGGGGAAATGGCTTTTGGTGAATGAACGAACGACCGAAAAATACTTCAATCAATCGCAACGTCTGCAGTCGATTTCGTTATCAATACTGTGCTGTGGGCGAAGTGTGAGTTGTCAATAAAATTGACTTCACCGTCGCGTTGCCGTAAAACGCCAGTTTTGTTTAGAAAGGTCACGTGACCAGTGAGTCGCAAGCTCGTTGGTCACGTGACTTGGCTATACAAAGCTGGCGTTTTACGGCAACGCGATGTGGAGTCAACTCACAGTTCGCCCACAGAGCCCCTCGTTGTGTGACTGGCGGAATTTCGAAGTACACTCGATTCTTTGGACAGGATGACTTTTAATTAGATTACCTATTGCGGAAAATTCATACTCATTAGTGAAGGCATATGTCCAGCAGTGGACAAGAACATGCTGAAGAAGGAGAAGTGAAGACATTCATAGAAGTCGCATTTGACGACTCTCAATAGTAGGTCAAGCTATGCGTCGAACTCATTCTCCTTGATTCGCCTTGAAAACTTAATCTCCACGTCTTGGATGTCTACACGTGTGTGACATCGCTGATTCTGGTTCCCACGGCATCCTAGCGTGGCGCCAGAAGCAATGTATTTCATTTCATTCACATTCACATTCGGATGTAACCGCTGCGTCTCCGCGTCTCCTAGGTGAGGGCTGAACACCAGTGCTGCTCTAATGCAGCAATAAACACTGAGCTTTGACCTTTTCGCGACAATGCAGCGCGCCTACATACCTACCCCTACCTATATTCTTCTTTTTTGTTTTATTGTTTTATGGAAGAACTTTAAATGTGTTTTTCTTTTTATTATTTTGCTATCATTGAAGTTATTTTGTCGTTGCATCTCCTTATCCCTTTTAATTTGTATGTGTGCTGTTTTGATAGAATAAACGTTTATGTAGTGAGTAACATCATTTTTACGAGTATATGGAATTGTCAAAGTTATTCAGAGAATAGTGTAAGATAGCGTCCATATACTCGTAGACGTGATGTTACTCAGGTGATATAAACATAAACATTTAGATACAGGTACACACATTGCTTTTGGACTCACACTAGGATACCCTGTGTCGTGGGAACCGGAAACAGCGACGTCACACACACATAAACATCCAAGACCTGGGGATACTTTTCTTCTTTATCCCCCGCCGGGGATCGAACCCGGGACGTCTCGCATGGTAGGCAACGCCACAACCGCAGCACCACACTCGTCGTCACCTTGGAAGGTCAAACGAATTTTTGTTGTTTCAAGAGTTTAGGCTGTTGTAAACCGCCTTTGTTGGAGGCTTGTTTACAACAGTCTGACCGGGGCGCGGGGCGCGGGGTTCAAACTCACCATGACCACGAAGCGCACGGCGCGTTCGTTCTTGAACATCTCGTAGGACCATCGCCGGATCGAGCGCATGCACTTCACCGCCCCGATGCCGTTGTTGGCGATCAGCACCTGGAATATGACAGTCAAGGTTATTCCGGCCTCACACTAGGCGAGCGTCTTTGGCAACATTTCAACTCAAGTAAAATATCACAAATTCTTAAGACCAAAGTCGGGTCTCAAATCCCTATACATATATACTTATAGGATATACTGGTGTTGTTTTGTAAAGCTACGCCTTCCGTCTTCCGTATATCCGCACCTACAGAAGTATAGTAAGATTAGCCAATAGGTCGCCAAATGTAATTTATATTGAATTTTTTCAGGTTCTTTTATATAGAGCTTATCAATTGATATTTTATTTTAATTAATACGTAATATTTGTAGTGAAACCCAGCCTATTTATAATAGGCTTGCGTAGCTCGCGAGCGACACAGATCTTTTGATCGATCCTACAGAAGAACTGAGCGACCCAGCTCACTGCCCACTAAGCTCAACCGCTCGGCAGCTCACTTCAAGATCGATCAATTGTTAGGACCGACCGTGTCGACTATGTCAGACTAGGATGGAACGGAAGCCGAGTTTAGCAGAGCGCTCGCGAGATTAGACGGAGTGAGAGCGCAGACGTTGTATTGTTCGAGTTGGAGTTTGTTTTGTAGGTTTGGTTCGAATAGTAATATAATATGAATATGTCGACTGTGTTATATTGACTGAAATTAACGTTTTCTAGGTTTACATACTACATAATATACAACACAAGTTTTTTAATTTTAAAATCAAATTGTCGCTAAATATTCTTTCATACTTAGAATATTCTTGAAGTTTACGTAATTATTTATTATTTATAATTCTAAGATGTGATGGAAACGCATTTAAAATAATTTGGATTCTTCAAGCTGTCTTACATTCGAATTGTTTTATCATATACTTATTTCTTCATTTTAAAATAGCACAGAAAAGAAGAATTATTTAAATAGAAAATACATACTACGCGTACGCTACGACGTGCATCTATGCAAAATGGCGAAGTAAAGAGAGTAACACCGAAATAGGTGCCTGCCTTGCCTTGCCTAGCCTAGTAACTGACACGACATGAGGTCGAGTTTCGCGTGCGAGCTGTGATCAATATGCCTATATCTCTCTGGTTCAAGACGACACGGACTCGAGAGCGGAAAGAGCGTAAAGAGCGACCTGGTTCATTGAGGAGCGGTGAGCTAAATTGACCGAACGAACGGTTATTTAAATTTAGCCTAATTTTAAAAAATCATCAAATTATCAATCTTTGGGAGTTTCTTGACCCTTATTTTCCCACAGTGTCCCCATGTAGAGAAGAGGCAAAAAATGACGTTCTCAAAATATACATTAATATTTACAGATAATTCACCAAGTTAAAATCTTAAAAAAACCGACTTCAAGTTCAACAAGCCCTATTTCATCCTCCCCGGCCGGTATGCGAATGTCGTCTATGCACACGAAAAGACCAAATCAATCAAAACAGAATTTTCGATTGATTTATTTAAAACCGTTAAATAAATTTTGATTAAATCACCACCATTGATTAAAAACCACCTCTGAAGTATAACATACTAATCAAAACAAGAATCATCTCAATCAATTAATAATTGACGAAATAATAATAATATATATGAAAAAAAAAGTCGAATTGAAAACCTCCTTCTTTAAGTTGGTTAAAAATAATAATCAGCAATTTTGAACTTGAAATTGAATTTTTATTGAGTTTTGTGATTTCTAGAGTTCCAAACCTCAAAACAAAAAAAACTAACCCTTATTAAATAAATATGTACTAATATTACTAATATTAGTTTATAATACTACTGCTAACAAAATGGATCTTTGTTATCTGAATAAAAACATATTATCATTATTATTATATATTATTATTATTATATATTAGATTTTCTGTCTGTCTGTTTTGCCACATATTATGTCACTCATAAGGAAATCTAAATCTCCTACCTTATTGATATGGCGGGTGCCCTGGAAGCGCTTGACAAACTCCTCTGGGGTGGCGACTGTGAAGTCCTTCTCCTGGAAGCGCTGGCTGTGGATCACGGTGCCCTGCGACATGGACGGCCTGCGTGGACCACATTTCTAATTTAGTGATAAATTAGAATTCATTCAAAGAACAAAGAGATTTGGGAAGAGACATCAGTTAAACTAACATTAACTGGTGCCCAAAACACCAGGAATTGTGTGAAATAGTCACTAACTCGTATTTAAAGACCGAACTGCCATTGTTCAGCTGGCATCCTGGCTCATCATATAATAAATTTCTAATTAATTAGGTTAATTTTGCCAATGTCAAATGTATTTATAGATTGTACTGTATTTGGAGAATTTCTCTAGAGAACCTGGACATTTCAGAGTTGATTTGATTATCAATAGCACTACCCAGGGGGATAGTGAAGGTCTGTGATATCCAATTATTACCTACAGACAAGAGTAACCATTCCCCCCCATGAGCAACCCGCCTGTGTGCATCTGGTACCTTGGCTCATTATCTATCTGTCTATTTAAGTGGATCTGTTGAATTTGAAATTTTGCAGTTGGGCCAATTCTGCAAGTCATAAACAAAAACCAATAATTCTAGCTCATTAATGAGTAAGTTTGAGCCATACTTCATTATGGAATTCTACCAAGTCTCTCAGTTTATAGTTTGTTGACAATTTGTTGTAAATACATGTGCACATTTGTTTGGCACACACCATGTTTCATACAAAGTAAGTACAACAAAACTAATCACAATGTGTCACTCACCTTCATTGCTATTTATTTATATTCACTTCATGTTGTTGACTGCCAAATAATGATTTCTACCATTAATTGATTATTGCTATCACATATTTCATTTTATGGATAAATAAATAAAAAAAATACAATAACATGATTAATTTCTCATAATATACACACTCTAAAAATGGAAATATTGTGAGTAAGCCAAGATATCACAGTTTATTACACAATGGATTCCCATTGGATCAACAAATCACATCTACAAGGTGGCAAGGGCTGGACCATGCTTTTAAACATAGCAAATCCTTGAATTCATTTAATCAGTATAATACATTCAAATAATATGCTATTGATGTGTAAGGGAATGCAAAACACAGATAAAACACTATGAAGAATTTCATGCATTAACTCACACATTAAAGATTTCTTTGAATTTATCCATCACATTGAAGTTGTACGTGTCCATAGTGAGATTTTAAGCAGAAATTCAACATAACACAAGTGAAATCGTAAGAGGAGTTGCTACGACCTAGAATGTATGAAATGTATTCAGTGGCATACTTAATGTTTACGTCTTAGAACAGCGACTATCGTGCGAATGTCCTCACCAGGGTACGTAGAAAGGCAAGGATATAGAGACGGTTGTAAAGAAACACGGAGAACCAGTATTTATTGCAGAGATAATGGAAATATCTAAGTGAATATAATTCTAACCTGTAAGGGTGCTCGGAGTAAAGTCCGTTGATCCCGGTATACATTTTGTAGCGATATATTACAGCAATACAAATAATTCACAACCCACAATAGTTTCCAGCAATATTTATTTGATAAAAACTGCATAAACTCATCATTTTGCGGTCGACAGAAATTAAAGTTTTGTTTTCTACGATTTGACGGATTTTGACGTATCAATACGCCAATCAGACATTTGAAGGATCATACGATCGAGGTGTCTCTCTCCCTCTTCATGATAAACCCGGCGATAGAAAGAGATAGGTAACGTAATTGGTCAGTGTTGCCGTGATAACGAGTTCAATTATAGTTCAAAGGAGATTTGCATTGTTTTGCAAAACAAGTTGCATTAGAGATGGGACAAAGGTCAAGATTATTAACGATAATAACCACACACCACATAATCAAAACAAATCATGCAGTCAACAAGAAACCAAGTCAAAGTACAGCAGACTGACCACATTTTGTTTGGACCATATTAAGTCACGTATTTCATGTGATTAAATTTTTTATTTGAGATTTTACAAAGACGACTTGAACAGAAAAGGGTAAACACGTCGCACAAAATACCCTTCAACTTCCATAAATCCTGGTTCCTGATCAGACCTGCCAAACCATACAGAAAATAAAGATTTTATTACTTCACATTAGTGCCACGGCAACAAGTTATAATTATTAAATATAGTGACAAATACTTGTGTTTTCATAAACTTACTGCAAAGTGCTGCTCGACGCAGGCGGACGCAAAAGGCCTGCATCCACTTTTGTGTCTGGACTCTTCTCAGGAGCACTATCATTTTCTGGGTCCGCATCCAATTTCATTTGGAACTTCATATAGTTCGGTAGTAACTCCGTAGTATATCGATCCAAATCCGGTCGGATAACATCATCATCATCATCATTGTCATAGAAGGATGTATCCTCAGCAGTTGTGTCACCCAGGACAAACCGCTTCGAAGTTCTTCGTTTCAACATTGCGAAAAAGTTGCTCACGTGATTTGTCACCAACACCAAAGACCCGAAAGCCGCACTCAGATAATTCATACAAGAATTACACGCACTTCATTTCACTAAACATTTTGTACTTTCCTGATGAAGAAGAAGCAACGGCTGTATGTGTGAGTGGACATAGAATTAAATGCAGTCTAAACATTACCTGAGGAATGACGACTGTGATCAACCAAAGCCATAGCGATAAATATCTGTAACTGTGGTGCCAGTGATGTTATTTTATAGTCTGTCATTAGAATAATCGGAAGTTAGTCATAGTCATCAGCATTAATAGGGGCTTTTAGGATATGATTATTGAATAAGATGTTAAAAAAACGCTACAATGAAAAAAAATGTCTGAAAATGTCGATATTACCTACCGAAGTAGACAGGCGCCCTAATTCATTGCAATAGTTTTACCAGTTTGGTGTACTACCCTCGTATTACCCTCCTGTATTACCCTCGGAAACCAAACAAGGAAACATAACAAACGTAAGTATACAATCTTGACGTAATCGTAGGTGGGCTAGGTATATGTTTGCAATCCCATTATCGTGCGAAATTGAAACTCAACACATGCTCATAGCATAAGTTACTGAACACTTGCGATGGCCAATAAATTATTTATTACTAATGCAAATACGATACAAATTGTGAAATCTAAATTTCATTGTCTATCAACGTTAACACCTTGTATCAGGTAAAAATATAATTAGAACAAATCTCGGCATTCAAATTCACATGCCATGCCCATCTCAAAAATTGCGAATATAGCAGTTTTTTAAAATTATGCATGGTTTCGCCAAGAAGGTGTTTGTAGCAAGCAATGCTTATGAATGCTGGGAGCATGAGTAAAGCAAATATGTGTTTGAGTTAGTCAGTTGATGCTAGCTTTGACCTTGACTGTTCAAATGCACAAGAAGTGTTGACTTTAGTTAGTGAATGGTTTTTTATCATTCAATATTTATTTCGATGTTTTCCTGGCTGACCTGGGTTTTGTTATAACCGATTAAGAATAACCTGTTGAGCTCATAAAAAGTTATTCATAAATAATGGCAATCCATAAGCCAATCCATAACTTATGATGTTATTATGTAGCCTTATGATATTGAGTTTAAAGTTAGTTTAACTTACTTACTTACTCATAACAGTAGGTATACTATACTATATCCATCACAATCGGTAACGACAACATTCCATTTATGGAGTTTGTATTAATTTGATAGTTCCATCCACCTACGTCATTTGCCTAATAGGTAGTTGATAGATACTTATCTAAGTACCTACAATAATTATAATATATTTTAAATATCAGATTTTGGCCTACAAATCCTTGGTTGATTGTTAACTTTGAAATCTATATAATATTATTAATAATTGATACCATAATTGATTATTTATTTAAGGCTACTATTTAATCACACACCAAAAATACTGATTTGCACAGCAAGAAGGATCAACAAAAACACTTTTATGTTTTAAATATTTTCTGTGTAATTAAGTTTATGTTTTAAGTATTTTTTGTTGTTCTTACGTGAAAGAAGCTTCGCTCACTCCATTTACCCTTCAATTAAGCTACCGCAGCATTTTGCGTGCAAATCAGTGTTTTTGATGTGCAGTTTAATATTTACCTTTATTTAACATCTTACGTAAGATCTGCCAATAACTCATATTCATATACCAACCTAACATCTTACGATTATAATTAACGCTCACATGTCAAACGTCATTTAAACTTTTATCATAAACTAGAAAAGAATACCTTGAGAGAATAGTGAAACATGTGATTAATATTACACCACAGTTTAGATAATTACAATACTCATAGTATTGTAATTATCTCTGTGCATTTACGGTATGGTCAGTTTTAGGGCTAGTTTCAGACCTCTCCTGTAGGTATTTGCTAGATTTTTATTCATTTCAAAACTGAAAAACAACACATAAATTATGAGAAGAAGAAAAAACTTGCAATCCTTGGGTTGTTAGTTTACTGGTTAAGACTAAGATATACAGCCTATTAGGATCAATTATGTCGCCTTTGTAACATAAATTATTTATACAGGGTGATCAGGGATTGTCCAGGCCTTGTGAGGCAAGTAAAAGGAAGAAGCCTTGAAAAAGTAATCAAATTAATTCCTATGCTTTGTTTTCAAATACTTGTTTCTTTCTACCCGTAAACATCAACTCAATGTTAAAACAAGTTAGGTAAGTTTATATAAATTATGCCTGATTTCCAGTTGTTATTTGCAAGTTATCGTTTTTAATGACAGAATTAGTACGATATTTAGGCTGATATTAAACTCGAAAAGTTGTCAAAGTTGAATGGAAGATTTTGTTATATTTTATATTTTTAAGTACAGATTTTATTATTCAAAATGTACCTATTACGCGTATTCCGATTGATACCGTACCAACCCACCCCTTTAAAACGTTTTATATTTTATATTTCGGAGTGAACAGTGAGTGGGGGTCCAACTGGAACTGGAATCATACTGCCTCTATGACCCAATAAATAAAACAGACGTTGAAAAACCTGTTTCGTTACCACGCAGTCTAATATTATCGGATAATATGATTTGTTTAGGTAGATCGTACTTTATTTAAATCATAGCATTACAGTGGCATTGGTCTATTCTAGTTTATATTGCAAATATGATATGATAAGTAACTCATCTCTGCTTTTGTCAAATAACTTAGGTACCTATCTCTGATTTTTTCAAACAAGAAAGTAATATGTTAAAGCTGTCTAATTGATCGATAATAGTTTTTGTTCCATCACATTAATCACATCACTTGACAGAAAAATAATTTTTGTTTGTTTTATTTTTTCAAAATGAACAATAACATGGCCACTCACACATCAATGCACAGCGAATACTAAAACTTGATAATCAAAATGTTTTATAATTTCGCGTTTTCATCTAATGACCGCAGATCAAAACGTACTGATCGCGCGAAGGTTATGTACCTACTGGCGGTTTTGCCGCCTTTTTCTGTCTGCAGGATTTTCAACTAGATGTACAACCTTCGGTGCTATAAGTCTATGAACAGGCTATACCGAACTTATCTTGCGTAATTGTTTTTATTTTCTGGTGATAATGTGCACTTTTAGAGGCCGCGTGACGGGAACTGGTTTTGAAAATCAAAGCAATGACAACTTGCTCAGTGACGGAGCTAGAAGCGGGTCAAACAGGGCCTCAGTAAGTTTATTTAAAGAAAGCAAATCTTGCAGTTGACGCAGTCTATACTTGGCTTTCTTTCTAAGGGTTGATCTGTTTTATCACTTGTCTATTTACATGATGCCAGTGACAAACCCCCCCCCCCCCCTATTTACTTATCTATCTCCAAAATCTATCACAAACCTTTTAAAATTTACTCTCGATAAAGCAGAACGCGTTTACTTATTCGAAACGAGCTGTAATTTCTAGCTATTGTAATTAGTAATTCATCAAAGCGTCATTTAATGCGCCAGCGCGGCGTAAGTCTCCGATGCAGCGGTCCCAGGCTCACTATGGGATACTTGTGTGATCCGGCATCACTTTGTGTGGGATTATGTGACTATATAGCTCACCTCAGCTTGCTTCTGCGCTCTGCAAGCGCCAGCTGTTGAGCCGGTGTCAGCTTCCGATGCAGCGGTCCCAGGTTCGGTGGCGGCGCGTTGGGGAAGGAGTCTCCCCCCTCGTGTGAGGGGCCGGTGTCGTCGTCCTCTTCAGGGGGCGGGGAGTCATCGTCGTTGCCGCCGACCACGAAGTCGGGGTTCGCTTCCTGGGTGGAAAAGTTAGGTTTTAAACTAGGGCTTGCTTTTGATTTGGATTCGATTATCCTCCCTGTCGTCGGGTCAGTGTGCCAAGCCAAGTTAAAGGACAATAGGGAACCGCCGACGTACCAGCGGTGTGATATTTGCAGGAACCATTTTGTGGTATATTTGAGCTATATGTATGTGCTATATTTAAATTAAGAGTAATTTATTACGCTGTCCTTTGAAGGGCAAGAAAGAGGCTCAGGGCTAGATACAAGATAATTCAATTGGTGAAGGTAAAACGATGCAAATTACATTAGATTTCTCGGCATTGTATTCAAGAATCGCTTTGTGCTAGACGAGAGTTGAAAGAGATCAATACCTACTTATTTCCCAAAAGGACTTAGCCGGCCACTAGAGCTTATGAAATTAATCGATGATTGTGTCTTTCAAAGTAATGACAGAAGTAGTAGTGACAAGGAAATTGGGCATTGAAGGACTGAGAATTTGACAACCGCTTTGCGGCTTTCCTGGTCCAGAGGATTTCGCTTGCTGTGCAGCGCGGTAACGTGCCAGTGTTCTAGGCAACTTTGGGCCGGGCGATTCTTGGGACGAACCGTTTGTGTATTGGAATAGTTCATTAAGCTAAAAAAAATACTGACTGTAATAAAGTGAGGTTATATATTTTAAACTCGGGAAAAGCTATTGGCGCAAATGGGCCTAACTGAATGACGAATTGTATCCGTAAATTTAGCATCAATACGTAGTTCTCAACCACATTTTGATAAATGAACAGGATCCATTAATATCCATCAACATTCAAGTTAGGTGCTTGCGTCACAGAATATTTAATTGCTCAATGTCGAACCGGTTGTGTGATCTTTATGAACTTAATTTAACTCAACACTGAAACGAAAAAAAGAATATCTAACTAAACAACGCTAAATATGTACCATACTTATCAAATTAAATGAAATTGTAGTGAAAAAACAAATAAAAAACCATTGCGCCATTGTAGAGGCTGTATAAAAAGTATACCTCAGACCGAATAAAAAAAATACTAAAGTGTTTACGCAAATCATCAAGATTAATATTTTTTTATCTTGGACACTTGGAACTCGTACATACTTAAGAGATGTTTCTGCGTTAGTTGTCCTTCCTTGCTGACAACCCTCTGACATTGAAGCATCTAAGTAAGATTTTGGTGATATTAAAGCCAACCTTGATAGCGAAACGCTGAACTAACGAGATTGAAAATAATAATGTTACCAACGAGGCAGAGGTACCCACGCGGCCTTGTGTCTTCGTTGAGGTAATTAAACTTATACTATAATATGTAATTATAGTCAGGGGCTGCTCGAGGCAGGTGCAAGAGAGATGGTAGATGTTACAATCTCGCTTGCACGACCGCTCGCCTTGTGTGAGCGCAGGGCCTTATATAAAATACTAAACCCATATATATCAAACACACACATATATATATATCGCCCAAATGGGTAACTTGCAGGTAGAAAGCCTTCAGCATATACCGAGGTCATGGCTAATAGTAATATCTAACGATTACTATTTAAACACAAACAGAGGTTATTTTTAGTCCTTATACTACACCAGCTGATGCGTAGGGACCCGGACATAGCAAGGTGGTGACTGCTGTGCATGAATAATCCCATTTTTTCCCCCTCCAAAAAAAAACCTAGATGCGGTCTTGTCTGATAGTGCATTTGATGCAAGTGGTGTTATTCCTAGATGTACCTAGGAATAACACCTCATGAGTGAGTAACTAACCAAATAATACAAGGGTGAAATATCCCTACACGCTTGTTTAAGTGATTACGTAACATTAAGGTGGCTCCAGAATTGTTATTTTATCTGTAACGTTCCTCCGTATCGTATCATCGTCGCGATCCAAGAACGCTATTTTGAACGCCCGTTCGGTACGGCGGCGTCCAAACTTGCGTTCTTGGATCGCGGCGCTGATACGATACAGGAGGTACGATACAGACAAAAGAATATGCCTGGACCCACCTTTACGGTACCGTTCGTACTTGACTATTGGAGGCGCATGCAGAGACTGAAATCATAATCAGGAAAAAGTTCAGAATCCGCAAGTGACGTCATCGTGAAGTTTTTTAAAGCAAGCGTCTGTTTTTGCGGTTGTAGTGTGGTAATGTACGTTCCGTTGTTGATCATGTGAGATTGTGTGCGTGTAAATAAAAACTACTAGAACTTACATCATCGTCATCTTTGTTGACCTCGTCAGAGTCTATTTTCTCGAAGTTGTCGCTCTCGCTTGAGGAACAGCGCACTTGATCCTGCTGCTCGGCCATCTTGTCGTCTGCCAAACCAAATTAAACTATTCTTATTTGCATATTCATAGCTACTCGATACTGATATGTGTACATGAAAATGAAAAATGAAAAAAATGAAAAAATAATTATTTATCAATGTAAGAAAAACATACAAGTACACCACCTTTTAGGGATTAAGATCGACGGCATTAACTAAATGGGTTTAGCGGAATGTGTATCGCGGCGCGTGAAAGAGAGGGACAGAGCTATTCCGAGCGTAGAGCTCTGTCTCTCTCACTCCCCCTCGTCGCTGCACCCCGAGGGGGTAAACATGCTGCGGGTCTGGTATTTCCTTTGCAATTGAAGTTTAAACCATTTCACAATTTAGCGGTTTTATTATAAACTAACGCCTCATATCGTAAGCAGTGCGGTACAGTTTACAATTTATCGATAACTAACGAGAAAAAAAAGTTAAATTATAAGCTAACGGTTTTGACAATCTTGTTAGTTTATAAACTAACGTAAAGTTTGTAAACTATCGACGATCTGTAAACCAGACTGACTGACAGGGTTTACAATTTACGATTCTTTTGTTCTTACGATTTTTCAACCTAACTCGAAGACTGTTCGGGGGCTTCGCTGCGCTCGCCCCCTCTAGTCTTCACCTAAGCTCTCGCTTTGTTTGCCCTGGTATTTCGTTTGCAATTCAAGTTTAAACTAGTTCACAATTTAACGGTTTTATTACAAGCGAACGTGTTATATTGTAAGCTGTATGGTACAGTTTTACCTTGCAAACGAAATACCAGGGCGAAGTGGTGGGTCAGGGAAGGTGAAGGCGAAAGGGTGTGAGCGAAGCCCCCTTTATCACGCGGTCTGTGGTTTCTTGAAGTTGTGAAAAAATCAAAATTATTGTGTTCTGTGCGCCATTTACTTGATATTCGCAATGAAATCAACACCTTTCCGTTAACCTAGAATCAGAAAATATGGTCCCTTCGGAGCAAGATCTTACAGCACAAGCAAAGGGAAAAATCCAAATTCTATAAATTTCAGTTTGTCTGTCTGTTTGTCTTTCCATCTGTCAAGACCCTTTTTCACAGGAACAAGTAGAGGTTGTTCATTTGACGATATTGATAATTGTATCTCACTTTTTCCCGACAGAAGGAGCGGAATGTTTATCGAGTGTTTGTACGTATGTTTGTATGTATGTTAGTTTGTGTGACCAATTCGTTAGCTCGCGCTGCAACCCAAACGGCATGCCAATATTTTAACCACTATTTCGTCCATTTTTTTTTAGGTTTCCGTTGATAAGATGGCAACATTCATAGATTTTCAAACTTAGCTTATAACAACAACAAACCTTAGCTTATAACAAACAAATTCAGAATAGTAAAAAAACGCTCAAGTGCGATAAGGAAGTCGGTCTTCAGTCTTTACACGGAAAAACGTAATACGACAGTCCTTTGTGCGAGAATAGCTTTATAATTTTTGATGATAAAATAACACTAGGTAGGACTACATTCAGGGCCGTACATCGAAGCATTGAAAAAGAGTATTGTGTATATGTTACGGCTAAAGCTAGGTGTGAAACTAAACTTAAGTTTAGCCGGCTAGTCTTAAGATTCATTTCGAGCCTCGGCTAATGTCCGAAGTCATGTTCGTTTGTGATAACGGATGTCATCTTTAAGTTTGTAAGTATTGAACTATGAACTCAGGCTCACGAAACTCTTAGCTCATTGAAACCGGAAGTGGTTAGAAATTGAGTAAGTGGTTAGATTAGTGATTGGGTGACCACAAGTTTGCGGAATAACAGAGATAGACTTTTTGAACTTTATGAACAAAGAAACAAAAATAAAGAATATATCAAAGATTACTCCAAAACTTTCAAGATAATGTGTCTTAAAGCCAAGTTCTTTATAAGTAAAATTAAAGCTGCCGACGATAAAATAAAAACAGTATAGAAAGTTATAAATAGCGAAACAGGTAGTACCAAGCCATGCGAGTATAACTTTTCACTTAAGACAGATCGCAGTATTATTAGTGCAAATTCAGAACTAGCTCATGAATTCGAGACCTTTTTTACTAATATACCCTTGAAAACTACTGAACCACCAAAATCTTCACCATCCCTTTCAGCTACATTGCTTGTAAAACGTGGACGCCTGCGGAAGTGCATTTAAATTAGTCATGTCAGTTCCCAGTATATTATTAAGACTTTTAAAGACATGAAAGTTAGGAGTAAATATATTAGCACCATATTCAGCTTACATATTTAATATTTGTGTTGATCACGGTACCTTTCCCGATGTAATGAAAAATAGCAAAATAGTTCCTCTATATAAAGCTGGTGACAAAAAAGATCCCAGTAATTATAGGCCTGTATCAGTTTTACCGGTACTTATTAAAGTATTTCAAAAGATTATGCTCAATCAAATGCTTTCCCATTTTAATCACAATAATATATGAATTACACAACCAGGAATACGGCTTTACAAAAGGTCGTTGTACCACAGATGCTGGTTTTGAACTATTAAAACAAATTTTATTGCATGGGAATAATCAAAAGATTCCATTGGTGTCTTCTGTGACCTTTTCAAAGCATTTGATTGCGTAGATCATGAAACGGAACTGTTAAAACTGGAGCACTATGGTATTAAACAGCTCTTGGACTTTTAAGTTCCCATTTGGATAATAGTATTCAGAAGGTTCAGATCAACAGATTCAAATCATTAGGATATCGTGTGAAAATTGGCGTGCCTCAAGGTTCCATATTAGTTCCTTTCTTATTATTGGTCTATATTAATGATTCGCCCTGCATGGTTCTAAGATGAAGTAAATAACGCTCTTGGACAACTTCATAATTGGTTTACTGTTAACAATCTAGTGCTTAATGCGAAAAAAACTTAATGTATAAAATTCACTTTGCCCAATGTTAATTCCTTAAAAAGTGATGTTATAATAAATAATGAAAAGTTAGAGTTTACTGATAGTACAGTTGTCCTGGGGATAACACTTGACTCGAAACTACAATGGAGCCCTCACATTACATCTTTATTGGGAAGACTAAGTGCAGCTGCATATGCTGTGAGACAAATCAGACAGCTGACGGCTGTAGCTACGGCGAGACTTGTTTACTTTAGTTATTTCCACAGCATTATGTCCTATGGAATTTTTCTGTGGGGCCGGGCTGCTGATATTAACTCAATTTTTGATGTACAAAAAAGGGCTATTAGAGCAATTTATAACCTACGCAGTCATGACTCCCTGAGGGAACTGTTCAAAGAAATTAGCATTATGTATGACTGTACCGTGTCAATATATCAATGTACGTTAGGAAGAACTAAATAGCTTCACTAAAAATGTTGACAGGCACAAGCGAAATAATATAAAAAGTGGAAATAAAATTTACCAACCTTACTACAAACTATCTAAAGCTGTACAAAACACCTGAAGAGAGCAAAAGTAGGCCGTGTTGTTGTATACGAGTTTCTTGCGCCGCTTCTTCTCCGCTGCCATTCCACTTTCCGAAGCGGTATTAGTTTTTCTTGCATTATATAGATTCAAATGAAATTCAAAAAGTGTTCGTAAGAATCTATTTTGAATAAAAAAAATAAGTTTGAACTTACTTACAAAAATAAAATAAAATATGATAAAAAACTTAATAATATTTATTTTAATTCGAATGAGCAATTATTATTCGTATAATGACAAATAACTAAGTACAAAACTCAATAACCCCCACTAAAAATCTTTTCCGATTACATCGGGAGAGTCCAGTTTCACCAAAAAACAAAATGGCTAAGAAACCAGCCATAAAAATAATCTCTTGTAAAGGTTCTTTTAATTCTTAAAAATCCGCATCTTTCATTATTTATTGTTAAAGCGGCAATAGAAATACACCCTCTGGTAGAGCCCAGTGGCAGACGGGCGGAGAGACGGACAGCGGAGTGCGGAGGCTTAATAATGGGGTCCCGTTTGGCACCCTTCGGGTACGGAACCCCGAAAATACCGAATGCTGAGTGAGCTTGCTAATCTATCTCACTCATCACGCACATCTAACCTACCGCCTGCTTAAAGTTTAGAGCAACGTGTGAATGTCATTTAACTTAATATTTTTGCGTTGATAATTCCGTCAGGCGCTAGCGATGTGATGTGAATTTATTGAATTTGTGTGAACGCCTGCTGCATTCCCCGGCGCCTCAGAGCCTGGAAGGAGGCGATTTCAGGGGACAAAGAATTTCCTAATTGAAATAAAATGAATTCCTATCCTATTGCATATTATTGATCGCAGATGTTCACTGACCCCTTTACGCTTTTACTTGATCGGGAATGCTAATAGTTTACGCCCGGTTTCCTGGGCGCTGGTTAAATTAACAAATTAGTTAAACTGATTTCAGCCAATCACGTGCCGCTATTTTGAATATTAGCGTCACCTTAATTAATTTGTACCTAGGCCAAAAGTAGGTTAATTTATGAAGTATATGTCACTGGGTGGATAGGTAGAGAGAGGTAGGTTTAGGTAGGCCAGGTATATGTTTAGGTAGGTCAGGCACCTACCTAATGATACTATTATATTTGACAGTCATGTCGGTAGGTAGTATTAATTACTAGCTGGTTTGGTTGTATTGCGTTATGTACAACAGGGTACCTACCTATAACATAGCGTCACGCCTTTTCCCATACGATTGTGCCCACTTTTAGCCAGTTATTCAATACTCCATATTGAGTGACAGGGGGCTAGCCCATCGCCGCAGCTATGGAGTAATGAAGGTTTCCTCAGGATGTTTTACGTCACGGGTAAACTATAGATATCGTTCACCTTAATCCCTTGTCGCCCTTGTATGTTTTTTTGCGAGGAAATGTATAGTTTTTGAGAAATAAATTATTTAAGTAATTTTTAAATTTGAGGTACCTAATGTGTTTATAATTTTCGCCACAAAATTGACGCAAAACAACGCCCAGAGGGGAGGGGGCGGTAGCCCTGGAACTTCCCCCTCCACCGGGACGCCCCCTTTTTTTTGAGGTTACGTCTATGTTCAAAATTGCTAGGGGGCTGCGGCCGCGATAGATACACTGCAGAGCAGCCACCCAAGAAAAGTAATATTCATATCATTAAATATTGTTTTTATTTATTAACCTAACCTATAACCCAATTGAAATTTAGACATAATAACCTACTCTAGCCAAATTTGACTCAATAAATATAATGCTAATTAGACCCCGGTCTTCACAGTGTTAATTTTTTAATAAATGGCAGAATTGAGTTTAATTTCGCTTAAGTCATTGAATTTGATATTTAAATCGTAATTATAAAATATACGCCAAAATGCCACAAGACCACATAGAAAGCTGTCCCCCAACCCTCTACGAGTGGCATACTTGCATTATGATACCTTCATAGCTAAAATTATGTGAACATAACCTCAAATTTTAACAAAATTCGTTTATAACTCAAAAACTATACATTTCCTCCCAAAAAAAAACTAGGGGGAAAGGGGAGCTCCAAACGAACCCCCCTCCATTAACATAATAATTATAATCGTGTGAACGATATTTATAGCCAGCCCTCCATACCGTTAGAATGTCCGTATAATGTACATACTGAAGATAAATTAATTATCTCATTGGTACATGGTCAGGAATCGAACCTGCATCTCCTGAGTGAGAAGCAAGCGTGAAACCCATTAGACCACGAAGCTCTTATATTTATTATTATATTTAATTCCGTAGCCCATTAAATCTAAAAGGGGATTTACACGATCAGTTCTACTTCTACCGCATCCGTTCGCAAGCCAACGCATGGTGTAAACAGTCAACGCGCCGCCCTCAGAACGTATCGGCGACCGGATCGGTCGCCGCGCTAGGTGGCGGCGGCCGATTCGACGTCGCGTCGGTCGCCGATCCGTTCTGAGGGCGGCCGGATGCTTACTCGTTTACTTACTCATAGGGTAAATGCGCCTAATATCATAGTTTTTAGTTTCATCGTCCATTTTTATTAGTATAGAGTATCAAATAATTATGTAATTAGAATGTGGTTCAATGTACTGTCTGACTTTCTCTTTTTAACCAGCTTAATAAGAGTACAGTAAATAATAATAAACCCTCCATAAATGCCATACAAAAATGGCCCGCGATGTTGAACCTTATTGTTTTGTTACAAAGTTCAACACCTATGAAAAAATTGTCCGGCTCCCGATCGCCGCCGGTCGCTTGCACTGTCACAACGTTCTACAAGTGAAATGAGTTAACAACTTTTATTTTTATGGAATCTCTAGACCCCTCGCTAGGATTCCCTGTGTCGTGCTGACTAGTCTCTTTCGCTTATGTAGGTACTCTTAAGTTACACCTATGTATAAATTTAAATTAAGTTATAATAGTTTATAGGAATGATACATAATGAAGGGCATCAAAATTCGAGCGTGGGTTTGAATTACAATATCATACGAGTGTTTTAATGCTTAGTTATGTACAATTACATATACTACTTTATCTATACATATCATAATAAAAACTTTTCGCTGAGAGTGCGAATTCGCCTTAGTGTTGTGAGTTTTAGGGCTACGTCAATGTTTGGGGTGTCAAAAGATGCGTATCGGCAAGGGTCACAAGATATTAAAAATACATACAAAACTTTTTGGTAGAGGGCACCACTGTTTGTTTGTAGCATAATTGTGTCCTGTGGTTTGTAACAAGCGACACGTCACATTGTCAACAAAGTCTGTGACAAAAACCAGTTTCTTGATGTCGTGGATTCGAGAAATTGTAGTACCTGAACCCATTTAATTAGGTTTCTACGAGGATATATTAGATAGGTTGAAGGACGAGCTCAGAAAACGTTGGATCTGCCTCATTATCCAGTATAACCAATGGAAAGGCCCGTATTAATATAGGTACTGCGCTCATCTCTGAGTAAATGACAGTTTTGACATGGCGTCATTGTGACATGACAAGATAGCTGAGACAACTCTCAGAGCTGAGGACTGTTTATTTTTAGTGGCTCTGTGAGCTGCAGACATCGCGAGCGATACATGAAATTTGCGTTTTTCTAAATTATTTTCCACCGCCTCACACCCCCGACCCCTTGGAGTTTATAGGATAAACAACTGAAATTACTATAAAATACAAATATTCCGACTGCATTTTATTTCAATACCACATACACAATGAATGCCTGAGTATGAAAGAAGCCGCACCAGTAAATGTGCGCTTTTACCCTACGTGGCGGCGGTACTTCAAAGGATTGTTTGTCGGAAACACACTCCAATCAGTCAGGGTGCAAGTGTTGCCAACTCAGTGGATTTCCCACTAGATATGGTGGTTTAGACTTCCATTTTAGCGGTCAAAAAATGGTTTTAGTGGCTAGTGGATTTTCTATTGGATTTGGTTGATTCAGTTAGTTGTCGCTAGGCGACGTTGGCGTGAGTTACTGCGCATAATTACAGGTATTGAAAAGTTTTTACTGCGCATTCAAGGCCACCGCTCATAACTCGTTGCGCGACGTATACCACATTCAACCAACTAGAATATTTTTCATTATTATTCTAGTTGGAAAGATTCATAAAAAGGTGCATAATTTTTTGTTGTGTTGGCAACACAACAAAACCATTCCCCGAAACAAGTTTTTCAATTATTCTATGATTTCGATTAGACTTTATTTTATGTATGACTACTAGGTCGAGTTTGATTGGGTTAGTTTGATCTTCGCCGCGTTCTGTTTGCGACCGCGGCGACGATCAAACTTACCTAACGCCATCTTCTGTCTGCATAGTGCCTAGATTGTATGCGTGTACGTGACCGCTTTTTAGGGTTCCGTAGAGAAACACAACAACTGTTGCAGAAACTATTAGAACTTCACAGTTGAAACTTGGTATGTAGATGTATTCTGTGAACCACTTTACGATTTTTTATACAAAAATTGAAAAATAAAAATAATTAAAATACATGAAACTGAAAACATATTTTTTTCATCAAACCCATATTGTGTGGGGTCTCTATAGACAGGTCTTTAAAAATGACGTAGAAGTTCCTGAAACCATTTTTCCTCAAAGTAATTCGCTGAAGAGACAGACCCTTCCAAAGTGGACAATTGTGTCCCCCCCCCACCCCTTTAACTTTTAAAGTAAGAGAGTGAAAAATTTACAAAAAATATTCTTACAACGAAAATTGGTTTGAACACAATACAATAAGCAC
Organism: Argyresthia goedartella; assembly: GCA_949825045.1. NCBI lineage: Eukaryota > Metazoa > Arthropoda > Insecta > Lepidoptera > Argyresthiidae > Argyresthia > Argyresthia goedartella. Next base: position 1,141,652 of record OX463836.1, on the reverse strand, counting down.
TTTTTAAGATATAAATGTATTAAAAACCGCAAAGATAACTTTGTCATTCATACAAACTCTATGAAAATCAAAGTTACATTACAACACAAACATCCAGTCACATAATTACTTGCTACAACGGAACCCTTCAGGGGCGAGTCCGACTCGCACTTGGCCACTTTTTTATTTAAGGTACAAATTGCATGCTTTTTCATAATAATTAATTATAAGCTTTCAATATCGTTCATTTTGATACCTACTCCACTTGATAAGAGATTAGAAGTTTTTTTTTTCTTTGTCACTCAATGTAGCATAACAGAATCTGCTATATTGTTCTTATGATGACGTCATATTTATACCATCCTATGACACTTGGGAATACTTGGGATACTTCGATTCTAACGATACGTAAATACCTGGGTAAGTCTAAATCGGTTTAGTAGTTTAGAAAAAATCGTGGATGTTAAAGAATCTCACTCAGATTTATGTGTACTCATACTTTTACGACATACATGTACCTATCTACCCGTACCTCATTATTACACACCCATTACATACATGTACGTACCCCATTTCAGGGTACGTACAAGTATGTACGTACCCTGAAAACATTATGGAAAACCAGTCAAGTGCGAGTCGAACTCGCGCGCGAAGGATTTCGTACCCCCGTACAATGGTAGGGATGGTGTGGAGTGAATAGTTTGTAATAACTGTGCCTTTACCACTTCAAAGGGGAAAAGCCATGACGCTATTTATTTATTTTTACCCGAATACAGCGAAGCCAAAAGAAGGGTTTTGTGTTTGACCGGTATGAATGAATGTTCATTTGTTCCACCAGAACATCTTAACTACTTATCAGAATTGGACAAATAAGTTATCATTAGAAGCATATTTATTTTTCACAGGCTATGTGACTTCACACTTAAGTTAATATAGCGGCCTCTAGAGGGCATTATGTATTTTAGATAGCAAAATGTTGTTAACAAAGTTATTAGTGCGGCTACTTTCATACTCCATGTACGTAACCAGATTCATTCATAAGTTTGTATGTGGTAAACAGATAGAAAAAAACCTTGGCAATTCCGGGTAATTTTTCCTGTAATCTTTGGCTTAAGTTATATATTCTGTACTTTTTTCATCATTTTAGAGTCTGTAGTTTCGGAGATAAGGGGAGGGGGGGGGGGAAGGAAAGATAATTTTTGGCATTTTTTGATCATAACTTCTGAAGTTATCCCGAGCTGTCGCCGCAGAACGCAACGGCGGCCGATGCGACGTCGAATCGGTCGCCGCTGCGATGGCAAGAGTAGTGTAAAGACCCATCGGGTGGCTGATCCGGCGGCTGTTACTAGGTAGTACCGCTGTGTGAATGATCCTATAGGTTGTTCTTTGTTGTACGTAACTTGAAATAAACTAACACACCACCCACACTCCACTTAAATATGGCAATGCATTTGCATTTGCATTGCACCATTTTATTGCAAAATCTAGAAGTTTGAGTGTTTTGCTTTCTCAGGAAACAACTAGATTTAGTACAACTACAACTATGTATATATCTGCTTTGATTTAATTTATTCTAGAGGTTATTTTCATTTCATATCATACCCAAGAACAGTTTCCTAACTAACTAAAGTCGTACACTCAAATAAAAGCCGCGTTAAACTTTTTAAAACCATTTGCACTGATATTAAAAACCAATCAATATTCACCTTTATTTCGAGGAAATAAGCATTTTCTTAGCTGCACTTAACCATTTGGCCACTAATTTGACAACAACAATTTTCCAAACTAGTGATGTGAGAATACCGGTAAACGTCGTTTTCGACGAAGTTACGATTCGTGAGCTTTATTATTGGGACTAACGTTTAGACCCGATAATAAGTTAAGTTAAAAGACTACTAACCACAGATACTTTCATACTGTATGTCTAACGAAAGGTGTAGTTTTTTAAGAGGAATACGGACGGAAATATATTCCAGAATCGGAGTGTACATAGCTAGTTACGAGCACAGAATTATATCAGACGCTGGTTAAATCATCTGGTACAGATGATATTGGCCTTATGGCAATGATGATTATTGTTAAGGAAATCACTCTCAACCATTTTTAGGGTACCCTAGAGGACAAAGAACCCCTTTAGTTTCGTCATGTCTGTCTGGTCCGTATCTCACAGCAAATTAATCTCGAAACTATCAAAACTACACTGTTGAAACTTGGTATGTAGATGTATTCTGTGAAACGCTTTACGATTTTTAAACAAAAATAAAAAAAATAAGACGGGCCCCATACAAGGAACTGAAACCCATTTTTTTTAATCAAACCTATATGTGTGGGGTGTTTATAGATAGGTCTTTAAAAATAACGTTGAGGTTTCTGAAACCATTTTTCCTCAAAGTAAATCGTTAAAGAGACAGACCTTTCCAAAGTGGATAAAAATTAACTTTTAAATTAGGTAAGAGAGTGACAAATCTAAAAAAAATATATGTTATGTATCTTAATAAACACTTTCAATGAAAATTTGTTTGAAAAAAAAAATCCGTTTTTATATAAAACATTTATTAAAAACCGCAAATATAACTTTGTCATTCATACAAATACTATGAAAAACAAATTAATTATTTACTGATAATGAATGATAGTGATATTTTGGCTGGGTATATTTGTATGTGAAGTGAGTACCTTCCTAATTATTATTTTTTGGCTTATCTTCTAAATTTATTACGATACTATAAATGTGCGAAGTTCGACACGCAGTTGGCCGGTTTTGTTAGATATATTAGATCAGAGCAACTTTTTTTTTACTTCTAAATACACATCAGCTGCGCCCCGCCCGACCTAGAACGTATTGAGACATAAAAATAAAAGATGCTTGTCTGATCATTTCGGTTGTAGTGAAAATGTTCATGATAGATTATGATGATATGGTGCCTCTGCATCCGGGGTTTTACTCCTGTTCCGGTCATGCGGCCGGCACACCAGATGGAATTGGGAGTGTGTAGGATGTGGAGAGCAGCAGTTATTTTCTTCAAGTTCTTTGTGTTCTTCTATCTTTAGGTATCGTCGTTGGTTGTGATTGCTCAGTCATGTCCAGTTGGGGTTATCCGATGTGCCCTCAATTTCGCTGTCTGTTGCTGGGTTTCGATATATTTGACTCGAGGCCTTCCTGATTTTGTCCCTAATATATTTCGTATATACACAGTCAGGTCATAAGTTCTGTCACACAATAAAAACTTTTGAATTTAGAACGCTGGCCACAAAAAAGTTTATTGAATTCGAATTTCGAATTTTTCATGAAAATAAAAATGTGCACTTTTTAGAATTTTCCTCATTTTTAAATATGGAGTGGACACTTAAAGAAGACCGTGTCGCAGTTATTGCGTTGCATCGTTGCGGTTACGCGCCCATTCAGATTTTCGACTTACTGAAAAATTTGAATATGACCAAAAGATTCGTTTATCGTACCATAAAACGATACAATGAAGACTCTAGTGTAGATGACAGGTCAAGAAGTGTTCGCCCTCGCTCTGTTAGGACTCCAGCAGTGATAAAAGCTGTGAAGGCGCGAATTCAAAGAAATCCCATACGTAAGCAGAAACTGTTGGCCCTTCAGATGGGGTTAAGCAGGACCACGGTGAAAAGGGTGTTAAATGAAGACTTAGGGCTTAGGGCATATCGAATAAAAACAGGACATCGTTTGGACGCTCGTTTAATGGACCTGAGACTGAAGAGATGCCGCGCTTTGTTGAAGCGGTACGCGGGAAAAAAGCATCGGGAAATTCTTTTTTCGGATGAAAAAATTTTCACCATGGAAGAGAGCTACAACAAACAAAATGATAAGGTGTACGCACACAGCAGTGAAGAAGCGAGCAACCGTATTCCGCGTGTCCAACGAGGTCATTTTCCATCCTCGCTCATGGTTTGGTTGGGAGTCTCTTATTGGGGCTTAACTGAGGTACATTTTTGTGAGAAAGGCGTAAAAACGAATGCAGTTGTGTATCAAAATACAGTCCTCAAGAACCTTGTGGAATCTGTTTCTCATAACATGTTTAATAACAGGCACTGGGTATTCCAACAAGATTCTGCGCCAGCTCATAGAGCGAAAAGCACACAAGACTGGCTGGCGGCGCGTGAAATCGACTTCATCCGGCACGAAGGCTGGCCCTCCTCCAGTCCAGATTTGAGTCCGTTAGATTACAAGATATGGCAACACTTGGAGGAAAAGGCCTGCTCAAAGCCTCATCCTGATTTGGAGTCACTCAAGGCATCCTTGATTAAGGCAGCCGCCGATATTGACATGGACCTCGTTCGTGCTGCGATAGACGACTGGCCGCGCAGAATAAAGGCCTGTATTCAAAATCACGGGGGTCATTTTGAATAAACTTTATTACCATAAGAATCTATGTTTTATTAAGTTCATTTTGCTATATAAATGTTTACGTAAATAATAAACATGTCTAAATTATTTCATATTGCACATGTGACAGAACTTATGACCTGACTATGTATTTATTGCACATAAAACAAAATAAGATATAATAAACAGAAAGGACATCTACAAAGGCATGCTTATCTCTAAATAGAGATCTCTTCCAGCGAACCCAAGGTTGATAAGAATAATTTAATATACAGGATAGACCTATGTGCTCTGATAAGATAAATACATAATATGTATGATGATTCTGTCCAATAATTAATTTTTCCGACTTCTGAGCTAAAAATAGCACCTTCGCCGCTTTATTTTGGGTTCCCAGGCGGAAAAATTATATTCCTCGTTCGAAAAGGCTTTTTACGAACCGAGAAGTTTATGGCACGAGCCGAAGGCGAGGAGTATATAAGCCTTTGCGATCTCGTGGGAAATGTACTATTGTTTAGCCATCTTTAATTTTGAGAATACCTTTTCGTTATATACTCGAGCGATGCGATAGTAGTGGGTGCGAGAGGTTGAGGTTAGGTTATCAATGAAATCACGATGATGCGCTCGTGTAAGGCAAATGTCTCTTGAAGGTGAAAAGGACAAGTGATAATGGCGAGGAAGTTAAATAGAGGACGAGTGCAACATTTTTAAAAATTTACCTATATTTGGTTTGTTAGGTCTGATCTTTAGTTACCTCGCTGACCATATTTTTGGGAATTCATCTCACCCATTATTATTGAAAAAGGATTTTAGAAAGAAAGAATGAAAGAAACATTTATTATAAAGACAGTGCATACAGTACAATTACAACAAAGAAACAAAACACAGAGATGAAAAATGGCAATGGAAATTTTGTGGCCGGGAATGAAAAAGAAAGATAAATATTATAATTTTTCGTCCGACCATAGGCACAAATGAATAAAGAAGCCGCGAAACATATCCGTATCGCATACATGTCACTAAATAAAAAATAAATATAGTGGAATGTATTCAATACAGACTTACCCAAATTTGAAACCCTGATTTTATTTCTTCCTAAAGATTTAAGTATGGTCATACATCTGTCACCTGTTGTCGCAAAATCATGCCACGGAATAGATTCTTTTGTTATCCAATAATTCGATGTCAAGGCTTTACAATTGGGTTTAAAACTACGTTGTACATAAGTGTATCTACCTAATCTTCACTCTTGCTGTGGATGATACACTCTTGATGACATGTGGAACGGACTACTACTCTAGTCTAGTCTTCTATCTATCTATTCAGCCCTCTGCACCCACTATTGAGTAAAGGCCTACTGTTTGAGTACTCACTTCTATAAATCCTAGATAATGCCTAAGATGAAACTGAGAAACTTCGTGAATATTAAGCTGCTGAAAAATAGGAATGAACTAGAAAGGAACGAACGATAGGAAGTATTTTTTTCCAGAGTAATAATATTTGTTAAAATAAAACGAATGTAAGATAGTTTCCGAATGTAAATAAAGGATATGATTATGCATTAACCTAGATCTTGCCTGACGAATGAACTTTTCCCACAAAACTTGTAGGTCCGGAAACATTTGCACTTAATTGAAAAAGCCATCGCATCTTCTAAAAACTGTTCGAGACTGCAGCCGCTGAGATAAGCGCACGCACGCACATGGCCGAGCCATGACCTCGCGATTATGACGATGATATGAGATTATGAGACCCACGGACATGGACCGGAGCGATGAAGAGGTATCGCGCGTCACGTCATTTTATGAGACACAATCGGCTTCCTATTGAGACCAAATGACATCGCACTTATAAGGTTTGAAAATGCAGAATTGTAGTGGAAATTGCGATAGACTTACAATTTTGAACTAGGTTTACGACACTTATATATCCATTGATGTAATTATTAATTATCTGAAAAATACGCTTTAAAACAATCAATTAAAAGGAATGGGGAAAATATCTGCAGCATGGCGAACAAATTTAAGATGCCATTAAGAGGACATTTTACGTTTCGGTACTACAGATTCAGGAGTTATATCAACTATACAAAAACGATTAGGAATAGTTACCTACTGTAGTTATGAATTACTGCCTACACGTGGGCACAACTATGCTTCTACCACCCCGTATAGGAAAAGACACGATGCTATTTTGTTGTTAATTGTATTTAAGTGGAAAAACTGCATACAGGCTTCCCTGGCCTATTAATTATCTCCGAGTGTTCGCAGTTAGAGGTCATCGTGAACTCCGAGATGCAGAGTGCTGGCGCGTTTTTGATCTGCCCTTCTCTAAGCGTTCTTATGTTTTATCTTATCCTAAAATCATACCCAGGGCTCGATAATAACCTGCTATATGAATCTGGTTATTTATATACTATATAAGTGCCAAATAAATTCCATAAGTCACATGCGAGCCCACGAGCGACGTCCATAGACAACAAGTTGAAGCGGTCGCCACGCCAAATTCAAGTTAGTGTCAATTATATGCAAAAAAATACCAAAATTGTAACCAACAATAGATGAAAGTGATCACTATTAAGATTCTCAGAAAATAGTAATAGTAGTCAAATAGGAACTTTCTTATGACAAAACTGTTAAACTCGTTATGTATGAATATAAAATAATATTGCGGAAGGAAAGAAAGTCAAATCACTGATGCTTTTAAACATTTTTGGTTTCCATGTATATGTTCCAAATATGTAGGCAAGTATAAGCATTTATTTAATAGGCATATAATCAATTTTTGAGGAAACGATAGAGTACGTCGTACTCGCGAAGTTAATTATGTAAATACGTTCTATTGAATGCAAATGTATCAAGTTCTGTCGTCAATAAGTTCAAACGAGTCAGGAACAGAGGCCGATGATGGTGATTTCCGATTTGGTTGGTATCATAGGTCATCACAAAATCTGATCGACTGAGCTAAAATTAAGAAGTTAACAAAAAGGAAAGGCTTGAAAGGGCACTCACTTTCAGGAAGCTCGGTTTGTGTGCTGCTCTTCTGCAATAACTTGCTTAAAATAAAACCGATAAACGTAACAACTACGATAACCGCAATTGTTAACATTAAAAACTATTGGCACATCACAACACTCACTGCCACTCAACAAAAAAATAAATAAAAAAAGAATAATTGAAAACAGGAACGTCTTCCCGCCGCTGATTGGAGAGGCGACTGCAATTCCCGAGGCACGATGATCGCGCGATACTCACACGGCTACTATCACTATCAATTCAATTCCATTCAGAACTGAAATCTGCTTGTTTACGCGACCAAATTAGGTGCCAATCAATGTTAATTATAAGTACTGTAAACGGTAGAGCTTTAAATTTGGTACATAAATACGTGTAATGTGTAATGTCTATGAATCTTGGGACTGATTATCAGGTAATGACGTTGTATTTTTTCGACGCGTGACAATTAGATAAATGGCGCTGGATAACGTCGTTTCAAAATTAGAGAACTGTATTCTTCGTGCCGACAAATATATATTGTTTACTAATATACGTTTTGACCTCCACATAAGTTCACCAATCCTGTGTAGTTTCACAGAACCGTATTGGTTGCTAAAGGTCACTATCTCTCCGAATACTAAAGTTAGATTTGTTGGGTCACAAATTTATAATACAACCTAGAGCCGAAGCGAAACAGAGCGGAGCGAGGCGACCCCATGCAGTCTAGTATAAAATAGGTTGTACATTTTTGGTGAACATTTAGTAAATTTGAGATGAAAATGTATTTTTTGATATAACTTTTTACTCAATTTGGTTAAACGTTAAACTTAAGCCATTCTTCATCCCTCAAGTGAAATCGTAGAAGACACGTACCATCTCTACACGCTAATTCTTTGCTTCGCATCATTTTGTGTTTCCTATTTTTATTTGCTTAATGAGTTTGTCATAACTGGTAACGGAATAATATAACTTTTTTTTTGACAATACTTCGGCATTCTGTTTTGTTTGGTATAAGTTGTCTTTATTATATTTTCAGTTGGACTACCTTGGAGTATATAGGTAGGTGTATATTTTTTGGCTTATAATAATGTAAAATTCTGAAGTACACACGACATATCTGTGCAAAATGGTCGGTCAGGGTAGGTTAAGGCTAAAGGGGTAAGCAAAGCGAAGCCCCCTTTAGTCGTGTTAGGTTGACATTTCAGAATAAAAAACATATATTGCTGATCATGTGAAATTACCGTCAGATGTTTTTAGGGTTCTGTAGAGAAACAAGGAACCCTTATAGTTTCGTCAAGTCTGTCTGTCTGTCCGTCCGTCCGTATGTCATAGCAACTTCATGCAGAAACTATTAGTACTACACAGTTGAAACTTGGTATGTAGATGTATTATGTGAACCGCATTGCGATTTTATACCAAAATTAAAATAATTAAAGAAGGCAAATAATACATGGTATTGTAACAAAAAAAAAAACCATCAAACCTGTATGTGTGTCTATCGATAGGTCTTAAAAAATGACGTTGAGGTACCTGAAACCGTTTTTCCTCAAAGTAAATCGTTAAAGAGAAAGACCCTTCTAAAGTGGAAAAATGTGTGTCGTCGTCGTCCCCTCTAACTTTTAGAACTAAGAGAGTGAAAAATCTACAAAAATTATATCTCAATACACACTTTCAACGAAAATTAGTTTGAACAAAATAAAATAAGCAGTTTTTAAGATATACAACATTAATTAAATACCGCAAAGATAACTTTGTCATTCATACAAACACTATGAAAAACAAAGTCAACACAAACATCCAGTCATATAATTACTTGCTACAACGGAACCCTTCATGAGCCAGTCCAACTCGCACTTGGCCACTTTTTATGTTTATGCTGTATGTCTTTATGCTTAAAATAATTTTGATGTTGAAATGCATGCGTAATTGTTTATCCTTATTGATTATTAGGGTTTACAAAATGTTGGTTCAAAGGAATTATGCCCAAGCATACATTGCAGTCATATTAGGCAAGGCGACAGTGAACACTGCTTCCCGCTGTGCTGAACGAACGCGATTCATATCAGGTGATCTCGCTGAACTTTGTTTAGTTATTCATATTAGGAGTTCTTGTTGTGCTACTTTGTTCTTTCTTATTTTAAATTGGAGCGTGGCAGCTGAATACTAAGGGCCTCACCACAAAAAAATATACTACTGTTCGACACTCGTTTAAAAACAAAAACGTATGGGATTTGACGCTTTTTTTGAGGTTATTTTTTGTGGTAACACGGTAAAGCCCGATATCTGGAATGATGAAACCAAGGTTTATTCACGGAATTTCATGGGTCTCGTTAGGTACCACATTTCAATAATAATTCCCACATAACGTTTTAGTTCAGTTTAGCATACCTATTTCTAAAGAATCTAAGTAAGCTCAAAGTTAACTCGCTAGATGCGATCAGAGTAGGGTTTAAAGCATCAAACGACTGACAAATCGTATTTTGTTTTAAAATGTCTGTGTTTTAAACATTTTTATTATAGAAGGCATTTTTGTAAACAGTATTGTTGATGCCCGATCACCAATTTTTAGCCGGAGATCCAGGATTTCATTTGGGGGGATTCTGACATGGTTCGAAGTTAGGGTTAAAATTAAAAGTAAACAAAAAAATACTTTTCTTAGTGTTTTTCGAAAGATTTTTATATATTAATATTAATACCTTGGACACTATTTACACACATTGATCTAGCCCCAAACTAGAATTCCCTGTATCTTGAGTACTAGACAACGATACACATACTTATGTAGATAAATATTATACTTAGATAGATAAACAACCATGATATAGTGGATAGTAGTGAAGTAGTTTTCGTTAGTAGTGATTTAAATAATTATGGAAAGAAAAGTTAACCCCCGAAAGTGCATGTAACATTTTGGCATACTTACTAACTGTCGAAAAAATATGTGTAAAACAAATGTGTGTAATTATAAATTTCTAAAATGATATAAGTACTTTTCGAGAAAACTGACTTCAAAGGGCGACAAAACAACTTTTTTGCACTTTGAACTTAGATTTCTCGCAAACGATATCGTCTTAGAAATTCATAATTACACACATGTGTTTCAATAATGTATCGACGGACACCGGTTTCATCTCTGGCCGCAGATATCAAGATTTTTTTAAAACCGGTATGCCAGCCTCCCTACAAAAATGTTAGACCCCTTTTGAAAAACCAAGTTTTCTCAGCTATTTCTTCTGAATAATCGTTAATAGTGGATTAAAGTGTCATTTTATTCGTAAGTAGTAATACAACAAATATATATTTTGGAGTACTTGTCAAAACGATTTGTATGACTTAAATTCTGTTCCAAAGGCCTATACGATTAATACAAACGGAATTTATTGAGGAAGGTTCGTAGAGGATAGTAGTGGAAGAATTTTTGATACTAATAAATTAATAAATTAATGCCTAATAATTATGTACAGTTACATACACTAGTTCATCTACACACATATCATAAGCTCTCTTTGATGTGTTCAGGAACCGCATGTTTGACCGGCATTGTGGCTCTGCAGTTGTTTAGCTTGTTCTTTAGCACCAACTTCGGGCGCCGGCTTTCGAAATTTGAATGTCAGTACCACCTCCACAGACAAACTAGGGGCGGCATGCAGGCGGGTGTCGGCGTTCGAAATTTGAATGTCATTATATGTAGAAAAACTACACATAATGACCATAATGTGTAGTTTTCCAGATACGAAACGAGTTTTTACCAAGTAGTTTAACATAATGCTGATCGTAACGTGCGGTTTTTGAACGCAGTAAAGAGGGTTTATGATACGTGTGTAGATAATAGTAGTTTATGTGACTGCTACATAATGAAGGGCATTAATTCTCGAGAGTGGGTTTATGAAACGAGCCGAAGGCGAGTTAAATAATAATATCACTCGAGAGTTTTAATGCCTAATTATGTACAGTTACATACACTAGTTTATCTACACACATATCATAAGCTCTCTTTGATGTGTTCAGGAACCGCATGTTTGACCGGCATTGTGGCTCTGCAGTTGTTTAGCTTGTTCTGTAGCACCAACTTCACGCAGGCAGGCGTCGGCGTTCGAAATTTGAATGTCATAATATGTAGAAAAATTACACATTATAGTCAAAATGTGTAATTTTTCAGATAAGAAATTAGTTTTTATCAAGTAGTTAAATATTATGCTGATCGTAACTTGCGGTTTTTGTACGCAGTAAAGAGGGCTTATGATACGTGTGAAGATAAAGTAATTTTTACTGAATATTACAAACGGTAGAATGCACTGAGGAAGATTCGTGTATAAAATTATAAGTAGTGGAAGAATTTTTGATAGTTGTTGAAAATAAAGTTGATATGAAGAGATAAAGCCGAGAAAAAAGTTGAGGCGTCATTTTTAGTAAATATTTCTCGTTCAAAAGGTGTACGATTACTACAAATGGTATAATTGACTGAGGAAGGTTCATAGAGCTTAGTAATGGATTTTATTCACAAACGTATTTAACTATATTAAATAAATCGTCGCCTAGTAAGTACCCACAACATAACACAAGCCTTGTTGAGATATTAGTATGGGCCTGGTTCAATTTGAATATTTATTTATAGAGCGAGCGAGCGAAGCAAGCTAAGGGCTTCATTTCGACAAGATAGGAGGCCGATTTTGCTTATGTCTTCTGTCTCTATGTGTGTCAGTTCCGTTCTAGGGGCCACAGTTTTCAAGCGATCCTCACAAAACGTGGCATACGTGTTCCTTGATTATTATTTTTTGTCGAGAGCTTTTTCGATTTTCCCCTTCGGGGGGAAGTTATGACGTCATTAATTGTTTGTATGGGATTTGTTTTTTTTTCTTTTTTTTCTGAAACCTATCGTGTGGGGTATCAAATTAAAGGGTTATCGGGTTAGTAAAGTGGATCTATACAGACCATGAGAGTAAGTGAAATAGACTACAACTATTTTCGTAAAAAGTCAATAGATTGTATTTTAAATCGCAAAACCTCTTTTTCTTTTTTGTATAGCGCATTGGTCATTTGCCTGTAATGCTGTACATCATACCTATGTAATAAATAAATAAATAAATAAAGAAAAAATTTAGTTTACAAAGTTATAATGTAGTTTACAAAGTTATTGGTGCGGCTACTTTACTTTTTGATTTTGATTGTATCTAAAATACTTACCTATCTCGTCTGCTGCCCACAGGGCCACTAGTTTTATTTTTATTTAGCTTTTAGAAACCCACCTGGGTAAGGAATATGTTTCTATTTCCTGATATACCTACCTATGAGTACATATGCCATGTAAAAATGCACCTGAATTAAATCGTTCGTGAATGTAACAGATCAGAGGGATGATTCTAGCGCAATATTACCACTCAATTCCCATACAAAAACCTGATATAAGGTGTCTATATCCGTACATCGAATGCGCGAATGGCCTAGGATGGCCTATTGGCCTATTGACGAACCATGGAGTTGTGGACGTTATGGACTTACTTGTTTATTTGATATCTCGGTGACTGCCGCAGTCGATCCTGCCAGAGCCGTTGCTCTATCTCTATCAGATAGAGCCACTTCCTGAACTACCTACTCACAGTTTTGTCTTAGATCACTACATGCGGAACATGCTTTCTTGAACCCCTGGCACAAAATAAATAAATTAATAAAGTCATTCAGAGTCCAGAGGTAAAATAATTTTACAGAGGTCTTTAAGAGAATGTTTAATGTTTATGGATTCTGTAGTTGAACCCAAAAACAAAACATTGTTTGCGTATAGTCTGATCGGGCAATTGCAACTTTCACTTAGATGATTCAAAATAACACTACACATTCACTGCATATTTTTTAACATCATCTAAAAATCTGTATTTTAGGATATATTGAGTTATGAATGTTCGATGTTTTTAACAAAGATTTTATGTATTTATATTGTACAGTTCTGTTATCGTGGGCCACCACGGTGGTAGGCTTATACTTGAATACTATTCATATAAGTGTATTATCGTTATCAAAGTTTGCGATAAACTGAATCGGACATTAAAACGGTGAGGTTTCAGTTGTCTAAATAACATAGCAGTAAAGGAACTCACTTCACCACATACACCAGATACACCATAATTTGTTTTATAGTGTTTGTATGAATGACAAAGTTATATTTGCGATTTTAATATATGTTTTATATCTTAAAAACTACTTATTCTATTTTGTTCAAGCAAATTTTCGTTGAAAGTGTTTATTGAGATACACAACATATTTTTTTTTTATATTTTTTTATTTTTCACTCTCTTAAGTTAGGGGGGGGAGACAATTTTTTCTACTTTAACTATTTACTTTGAGGAAAAATGGTTTCGGAAACCTAAACGTCATTTTTAACGACCTATCTAAAGACACCGTTACATATATACATATAGGTTTGATTGACGTATGTTGAACTCTATTTCATTAGCTGTAAAATTTTATTGTACCTACTGAAATAAATGGCCCCAATATAAATAGTTTTACCATATAACCATATAGGTATATCCAAAAGGCTCAAGGATGAATTCACGGTACGTTACCACGCCTGTGTTAGAAAGAGAGGGTGTTAACGTTTAGTAAGAACATAAAAAGCTTCACTAAACATGTTGACAGGCACAAGCGAAATAATATAAGAAGAGGAAATAAAATTGACCAACCTTAATAAAGACTAGCTAAAGTTAGAACTTCATTTGTGGGTCTAATGGCTGATTTCACCAACGATCCCTATCTTTTAGGGGACACTTTATTTCTTTCAGGGGCCACCGAGTGGTTGTTTCGATTTGCCCTAAGTGTAAGGGTCATCTAGGCTCCTTGGGGACCCCCTAAATATAAAAGTCCTGCCACCGAAACCATCGCTAGACAGCTAAGAAAAAGAGCTAAGTGTCCCTTAACTGTTATTTAGTAGCATTACTATACTATACTATAACAAAATATCGGAAGAGATATTAAATTTGTCAGAGAAGAAGTTTAAAGGCATTGTTAAAAAAACATTATGTTTTATAGAATATTACAGGTTAGATAATTACAATAATGCCAAAGAGGTTTGGAGCTCTGAGTTTCCAGCGCAGCACAAGCGCCACGCACACGATTGTAACACAAGACCTAATGAAAAAATAAACAGAAAAGAAAAGTAGACCGTGTTGCAGTGTGCGAGTTTCTTGCGCCGCTTCTTCTCCGCTGCCATAATACTTTCCGAAGCGTTTTTCATATTTTTTCTTGCATTATCAGATACAAATGACATTCAAAAAGTGTTCGTAAGAATCTATTTTGAATAAAAAAATGAAGTTTGAAGTTTCTTGCACGATTCTTGTGATTTATGTACAGGTAAAGTCATTCCATTTAACTTTCCGTTAAGTTGGCTGTCGTGCACAACTGCCAAAATAAGGGAAAAGCAATATCCTGTTGCCAGACTCAGATCACAATTCCCCACTTTCAAAAAATAAGATAGGGGTATGTAATGCCAGATCGTCCTAAAAGTGAAGATTTAATGTTACTTCTGACATGGGGTCGAATGTACTCGATCCCATAGTCATCCCTTTTTGGTGCCTTTAGCTATTGAAGATTTTACACAACCGTTAGCCGGCTGTCAATATTGCTTTCATTTTTCTAAATACCCAGGTGCTTGGTTACTACAGATAGGTAGTTGTTTAGATTCTTTGAAAATTTGGGGCAGGTGTTCTATTTCCCTAACATTTGGGTAGCACATTTTTTTAAAGCTAGTTTCTATCTATCACGGGCGTGATGGATGACGTATCGTGAATTTGTCCTTGAGCTTCTTAGCTATATTCAATAGAGATAAGTCGGTCCGGACCGTAATAGTTCCAGGAGACATGTCCGATCACGGAATGACATCATTCCTGTCCGACCTGTCTAAATTGTCCTAAACCTGTCCGGCGGAATCGGAACGACGAAGAGGAATGAGTACCGAGAGAAAGAGAAACACCATCACGATTATATTGTTAAATATGAGTGTTGCTATAATTTCTTAAGTCATTATGTACAAATTGGATAATATTATAAGATCATTTTGTTGTCTGTGAACAGTTGAATATTAAGAAAATAAACAGAAAAATACTTATACCGCTAAAAAATAAGACATAAAAATAGGTAAAAAAAGAAAAGAAAAAAAAGCAATTTAAATAGATCTTTAATATAATCTTGTATATAAAATCAGTTGATTTATAAATACTCCAGAATTACGCACATTTTGAGCTATTTTCTTTAGTCATTAGTTCAAAACTGAAAACTAAACGTGTTGATTATAAACTTAATCTAATAAAACCAAAATAAAAAGAAGTTGTTAAAATAGTTGTATTGTATAACTCTTAAATAGTTTAAATTTAACTCTTGAATGTGCATTCAACTCTACGAAGACACCATTGTTAAATATGAGTGTTGCTATAATTTCTTAAGTCATTATGTACAAATTGGATAATATTATAAGAGCATTTTGTTGTCTGTCAACAGTTGAATATTAAGAAAATAAACAGAAAAATACTTATCTAAATAGCATTGTCACAAAATCTATAAGTTTTGTTTGTACATACAAAGTTATAAGTACGTAAAAGTTGAAATAATTTTTACTTTGGTTGACAGTCCTAAGCCTCTTAAGTATGAAGGTAAAACAATTGATTGGTAATCTTTGGATAGCGGTTTCGCGATCCAAAGATCAGGCAGAAACGACCCTATAGACAAGAACTGTCGTACTCGCTTTTTCCGCGGAGTATAGCCATACTCCGAGGAACATGATAGAGAGGAGACATGATAACGATCAATGTTTATGTCTCGTTCCTCGGAGTATGGCTCCGTCCGACGCTGTGTCCCACTCGCGCACCGAGAAAGAGATCGTTGACTCCGGGAATGCGTTTCTCGGAGCCGGAGTATAGTATACTCCGCGGAGTATACTAACGGAACCATGTCCGCACCGAAGAAGACAAGTTCCGTGTCCGGTCCCTTCCAGGACAGGATTAACTGACCTCTAATATTCAAGGTAAAAACGGACACCATTTTCTGTCCCGTATTATAAGATAAGGCAGGTTCTTTAGAAAGAGATATCTTAACTTTGAAAACATTTTGGTGTTAAAACGTAATATGAAAATATTTCATAAAAATATTCGCACGACAAACAACAAATCCTAGAACTCTCTGGAATCCATTTTAGCGAACTAAAGTCAAGTACTTACCATAAAATAATAAGGTAATACTAAGTATTCAAATGTAGGTGTGTACCGTACACGTAGTAGTACGTGAGTACGTAGGAACCAGTGGTAAGTTGTGACCATTTCAGATATGTGCTTTAGATATCTATGTATGTGATTTAATTTATACCTATATCTAATAGTACTCTTATCATATCAAAGTCTCATATCTTTTACAAACTCATTCATTTAATTATGTCGTTATTTTTATCAAGTTAAACAAATATTTGTGGAAAATAAAATAATATAATTAAATAATAAGAAACTTCTCAAGAAAAGTTTAATTCATACACTCTATTAAAGCCAAAAAAAAATGGCTAAGATGCCATTGTAAAATATATAATTGGGCTCATATTTTTAACCGTAAAAAAAAAGATTCGTTCCTCTAAAAACCATATATATTCCAAAGATATTATATATTTATAACTTTTAAGAAAATAATTTATAAAAACAACGTCGTGGTACACATATAGTTTTCTCGATACTTTGTACTTTGTAAGTACTTTGACTTTTGACTTTTGAAATGTTACAATACAAACGATGTCTCTGACAGGGAGGAGTTGCTCAAGTCCGAAGGAAATACTTGGTTCCTACATCCCTTCACGTCCTCCCAGGTAGTGCTGATGAGCAACAAATTATACTCAAGACGCTAAATTCCAGGTTCTCGATAGTAAATTGTGATCTTTCAAATACACTTGAATACAAATCAAAGGACAGTGCAATTAATTTTGTCATTACATATTTCACTGTTCTTAGCCATACGTATACGCTTAAGCAGCGCGATATTTTCATCTCGAGTCTTGATATAACTGCACGCCACAAATTTTGTTTGCCTAATGTACGACAGGTTGAAAGCAGTGTTAGAATAGGATCTGAAAGATTGGACCTCGTTGAGAACACAATCTTTCTCGGAATCACTATAGATTCGAAACTTCAATGGGGTCCTCACATAACTAATTTCGCACGAAGACTTAGCTCAGCCGCTTTTGCGGTCAGACAAATCAGATATCTTACAGATGTTGAAACTGCCAGATTGGTTTACTTTAGTTATTTTCACAGTATTATGTCTTATGGAATACTGCTCTGGGGGAGAGCAGCAGATATAAATACGATATTTGTCTTACAAAAAAGGGCGATCAGGGCGATATATCAATTAGATGCTAGAGAATCATTAAGAGAAAAAATCAAAGAAATTAATATACTTACGGTTACCTGTCAATATATATACGAGAATATCATGCATGTAAGAAAAAACATAGCTTTATTTAAAATTGTAGGTAATAGCACAGAACATTTAATTATTAAATGTTCTGTGGGTAATAGTCATACAATTAACACTAGAAATAGAAATAGGTTAGCACTACCATTATTTAGACTAAGTAAGGTAGGTACATCATTAATGGGGCGCTGTATTCGCTTCTACAATAAAATACCACAGGAATCATTGATCCTTCCTGAAAAGAGGTTCAAAAACTATTTTAAAAATGAGCTGATAAGAAAGTCCTATTATAGTATTAAGGAATACTAAGATGACAACACTGCATGGTCCATACCATCTCAGCGCACAGAAATTCGAGGAGGGGCGATGGATCAAGTCTATCACTCGCCGGAGAATTTCCTTAGACCGAAACCAGTACCTGTTGTAAAGTCACTTTAAAAAAAAAAAGGTATGGGGGAGTTTCTTGCCGTTTCTTCTTAACCCCGAGGCCCACATTCCGAAACGGTGTAGTCTTTTTTATATAAAAAAATGACTTGTAGTTATAAGTAAGTATAATTTTGACGTTGAATAAGATAATTTATTTATTTATATTTAATAAAAAAATCGACTCTGACTCTGACTCGCCATTCTCGTAAAACTAAATCTAGGTTTCTTTCTTTCAGCTAAACACTGTGCTTTACCTATACCTATCTACAACCTCACTAGTGCTCCACTAACTTGACTGTGTGTGTGTGTGTGCTAAGACCTGTCCCTTCAATGTGCTTCCGCTACTACACCTCTGCACCACCTGCACCTTCAAAATATCTTCGTGATACTTCTTACAGCGTCCTGCTCTAATAGTACTTAAGCAATAATATGATTGATTTATTAATTCATGGTTCGTGAAAATATTAGCCGCAATATTTATAAGCAAAGGGCCTTATATTATTAGTACTTGGCCTGTGCCCAGCAGTGGGTCGTTGTGGGCTGAATATGATGAAGAGGTGAAGCCAGGCAAAAAGCTTTATATTTTCAACTGAACTAATGAGAAAAATCCATTATCCATTATAATTCAGTTAACATTCTCTATCAAAAGCCATATAATAACCATCCCTACGATAGCTGACAAGTGGCTGTCAAGCAGAAATATAGTTTACTGCTTCAGAACACTGTTGTCCTCTATTTCCACTTCATATGCTTGACGAGAAGGGCTATCAAACAAAATTAAACCTTGCTACTCTTTAATACGGTTATCCTACTGCCCAGTAAACGTTTAGTTTAGAGTTTCAGACTAACTGTACCAAATTATATTCCACTCGTCTTGCGGTCGGCGCGTCGTTCAGCCACAAAAAAGATTTGCCCCCGCGGTTCTTATCAAGCGTCGTCGTCCCGAAACCAATTCCCTAAAATAGGCAATCAGTCCTGTCAAAACTCACGATATGTCATAATCTGTTGTCTCTAACTTTTTTTTTTGTTGGTATTGTACAAGGTAGTCAAAGGCAACAAATATAATGATCACCAAAATATTTTTTCTTACCCATAATGGGTAAATGATCACCAAAAGTTGCAGATAATATCAGGGCAAAATACTGCGGTAGCTTAGGGTCTTAGGTTGGACATGTAAACAACAAAAAATGCTTAAAACATAAACTTAAGTACAAAAAACATAAAAAGAAGTTTGGTGATCATTTACAAATTCTGGCAGTCATTTCGAATTTATTGGTAGTAAATTTTCGATTTTTTTGGTAATCGTTTAAAAACAAGCCGAAGTCAAATAAATCTAGAAACATGTCTTAATTTGAAGACACACCCGGTCCCGGGTTAAAACCCAACCGGGTTAAAACCCCAAAGGCCTAATTGGGGTTTTAACCCGGCTGGGTTTTAACATTATCTTATCTATCATCCACCTTCTATTGGCATAAATCCCTACCTAATAATGGATAACTATTCTTATTTTTTTTATCTTTATATTTTAAGTTTCCATTTTTGTAGATTTTTTTTATAATCACCTTTGCTCTGGCCGACCCTTCTACATGACCATTAAATTCTCTTTCTTAATTTTATGTCGTTTTCTTGAATTTACATTTGAGGCTGACCCTCAAACCTCCTAGATATTATTAGATATAATATAGATAGATATTATTTTTTTCTAAACTTGTTTTTCTAAGCTAGGCCAAACAATTTCATAACTTTTAAGAATTTTAAAACCTTAGGTAACCTACTTAAAATCTGACAGCTCTTGTGTGATCTAGCCAGATTTTCAAATTCAGCTTTTTCCTTAGTATAATTTGAAAAAAAAAGAAGGAAAAAAGCGGAGTTAGTTGGCTGTCAATATTGCATTCATTATTTTAAATACCTACCTACTTGTTTTACTCTAGATAGTTTTAACGCCTAGATAATTTGGGGTAGGTAGGTATCCACTGAAACGTCGATGAGGAGATGTCTTTTGGGTAACACATTTTTCAAAGGTAGCAATGCTGGTTTCGGCAACTTAACCTTTTAACAACCATACATCAAAAGCAAAAAGTGTCATTCACACGCCAAATATTTTGCTATGCTATGCAAAACACACTTATTCATACCACATAAAGGACTATTTTGATATAAAATTGTGTAGGCGCCAGGGGCAAGATTTTCAGTTATCGGCCAGTGCCGACTGGGGCGGTTAAAAGGTTAACGGCGAAGGTAAGTATTTTTCCAGTAACTTTTGGGTAACACATTTCTTTTTAAAGTTAGCAGCGCTGGTTTCAGAAACTTAACAGCTATGTGATGTTCATTTTGTAATTTTTGGCAGTGATTTTTCTTAAAGTGCTATCCAAATAACCCCCTGCAATATTATTTATTTGTTTTACCAATTATTTTTTGTTTGTTTACCTGGTGCCTTTATGGGTATGCATTTTCTCTGAGCCTTTTCCAATACTTGGTGGCAGGGCATCCACGTCACGCAGTCCATATGCTGGAAACGCAGTAACGAAACGTTTTGTCAGTGTGGTCAGTTGAGTACATTACTACTATTTAGGCGATTTGAAAATTGCATGGTAATAGCAGTTTATATCTTAATTTGTAAAAATAATATTTACGATGAGAACTTGTTGAATCGAGCGCAGAAGTAAATAGTTTAAAATAAAATAAGCATAGCTTATATTGTAGGATTCAAGCGGCGCTGCCCAGGACGAGCGCAAAACTAAATAGAAGTGATCCATCCCTTCCATACAATTCCTAAACCCTAATAGGCAATGTTTTAAATTCTATTTTTTCGATACTGAAAATTCTGAATTACTCACATTATGTGTTTAGATTTTAGATAATGTGTTAGATTATAAGTAACGGAGTGCATATTTAAAAAGAAGAACAGAAGAATCATTCTCAAATGCGTTTGCAGTAGTTTTTTTTAAAATCAATATTGTTGTAATTTTATGCAGTTTTTTGACGTTTTTAGGGTTCTGTCCGTATATTAAAAAAGAAAATTGGAACCATTGTTGGATTAACCATGCGAAGTCATGTGTCCGTCCTTCGGTGTGTAATAGTAGTTTATGTGACTATAATAGGACCACACGAGTGTATTAAGGACTAACTATATGCAGATGCATACACTACTTTATCTAGAAACATATCATAAGAGCTCTGAAATGGGTTTAAAAGCTGTGGGTAAATTGAGAGTTCTACGTCGTAAGGAGGATGCAATCTCTTTCCAAAACTTTTTTCAAAAAAAAAAACAAAGAAATGACTACTGACAACTGTCAAAATTCGACTTTGATGTAATAGACGTCAATACGAATGTTTAATATTTATGCTTCGGAACGCACCTCTTTTTGTTGCGCGACTCGGACCGCGAGTGATCGGAAACGGAACTAGCAGCTGTCACTTGTATAGAAACGAGATGACGAGTTAGAGGTTACTTTTTTTGACGGGGAAAAAATGTCGGCACATGGCGTTCGGGCCTTGGCTGTATTTTAATTGTAATAATTGTCTAACACAGGTGTCGGGCCTGGTCGGAATGTTAATTATAATAAGCACGGAACAATCGTCGGGAAATAAGTAGATTCAAGTCATCGGAGTGAGTGCTTCGTGTTGTGAAAGGTTAAAGTGGTTCGGTCCCCAATTCGTCGCATTCGGACAGCGACTCCTCGTGTCGGCAAGCAACACGACGGCGACAGCATCGGGCTACGACGAGAGTAAGATTCGACTCCTCTCCCCCCACCCCTTGTGCTCCTTATCCCGTGTTCCTGCCTCAAATTGAGCCTCTGGGGCTCAATTTGAGGCGTCATCTGGTAGGGGTTGGTTTTCACCCCTGGTGAAAACCAACCCCTACCAGATTCCACGCCCGTTCGGTTGAGGCGTGGAATTAATCATTTTGGTAGCAGGCGCGGTTTCCTAGTAGGAAATCGATTCACGGACGGTTGTAGGGTTGTTTTTTTGCCACATTGTAGTTGGGAGAAAAGGGTATCTAGGATTGGTCGGCAATCAGTTTGTGAGTGAGTCGAGTGGTCGGTATACCACAATTTAGGTTCATTTTCGGTTAGTGAACGTATAATTGACGATTTAGTTAACAATTATTATAAATTTGTAGTCGGAAACTACTCGGTGTGCATAAGAAACAGTCGTTCGGTCGGACTATAGTATTGCAGTGTTATTTCGGATTACAGAGCAGGGTCAGGCTATTTATTTTTATTTTTTATTTTATTTATTCAGAAACAAACAGTCTTACATATTTGTATACAATACATAAACTCTTTATAAAACATAGACCTACAGTTTCCTAATTTAGTAAAAACATCTTTTATAATAGTTTAAATATCAAAGAAATAATAATGATGAAGAAGCAACATAAAAAGCATTATACATAAAAAGAAAGTTAAAAATTTCATACATGTTCAGTTTGATTTTCAGAACAATTTGAAAGACACTCCAAAGTTAAACTTTTGAAGCGTTTAAGAGATTCACTAAATATCTATACATAAAAAGAAAGTTAAAAATTTCATACATATTTAAGGGGTATTAAGCTGATTTTGCTGACCTCAGTGGAAGTGTGGGTCATATCGGAGGGGCCACTTCTAGAAGGTTCACAGCTACCTTCATTATATTAAAAATGGCCTTTTTTCTTATAATAAATTTTTGTGTGTTATTTTTTATTGTGCCTTATGGTGGCATTCTCTAATTGATTTAGAGTGTATAGTTATATTGTTTAGGATTTAATTGTTTTTAGTGGTTGCCTTAGTTTTGACAACTTAGTTTTAATTTCTGTGCCCAGCGCTGACGGGCAAGTGCTGGTCTCTGGCTATACTTAGTTCGGTAGTGAAGTATAAGACCAGAATCTATTAAATCGGTCAACATGGCACCTTCGCCCTTGACGGTACTGCGACATGGTGTCCGGGAGGAAATGAGATGGCTCGCCCATACTCATAAGTATGTGGAGCGACCTGACATGGACGATGTCCTGCTCAAGCGTGTGGAGGACGCAATGACACGCGTCGGGAAGGTGTGTCGGCTGGCTGCGGAGGCTGAAGCTCTCGGGCTTACGGATGAAGCCTCGGTGGCTGCAGTGAAACAGCTCTGCGCGGATGCTGACCAAGCAATGGAATGCTTGGACGACATCGAGCGTCGCGCGGAGAAAATTAAGCGGTCACGAAGGAATGACCGTGGGGAGGGTAACGGAGACCCACCCCCGAAGGGTGTTGTTGGACGGCTGCCACACCTGGAGATTCCGGCCTTCAGTGGGGCAATTGATGAGTGGCCGGCATTCATTAATTTATTTGATAGTTTGGTCCACGGTCGGGACGACCTGGACAACGCCTACAAGTTGGCCCAACTATGAATGGCTCTGCGGGGTGAACCGAAGGAGTTGGTCGGTCACCTAACGGTCACGGCGGGCAATTATGAGATAGCCAGGTCCATATTGTTTGACCGCTACCAACACAAACGGCGGTTGGTTGATGCGCAGCTGGGGAAGCTGTTTAGCATCCCTAAAGTAACCCGGGATGTTGACATCCGAGTACAGGTGCTCAACCCTGTGCTGGTGGCCACTAAGGCCCTTCAGAACCTTGGTCTTCCGGTAGACCAATGGTCATACATTGTTTTGTATATGGTTTTGTCACGGTTGCCTGCAGCTGTTCAAAGTCGGTTTGAACAGCTGCATGGGGGCAGTAGCACGAAACTGCCCACGCTCGTCCAATTGACGGATTTTTTGGAGGGTGAATGCAGGCGATGTGACACACTGGATACGGAGGCCAGTGTGCAGCGCCAACCCGCGCGGATGCGGGAGGGGCCGCGCCCCCCGCCCCCACGGGGGAGTGGGCGGTCGAAACAATTTGGCGTTTTGAATGCCGCGCCGTCGGGTGACGGCTGTGTGCACTGCGACAGTGCCGGTGATGAAGTGACCAGTTGCGCTAACTTTAAGGCGCTCGGGGTGGCTGCCCGCAGGAAGATAGTCTTCCGCCACCGATTGTGTTTCGGTTGTTTGGGGCCGCACACGCTGAGCGAGTGCTCGCGCGCGTTCCCCTGTGAGTGCTGTGGTGGCAAGCACCACATAGTGTTGTGCCTGAATCGGTCAGGCCCTTCGGACGGTCACCAGGGCCGGACTCAGGTTGGTCGGCCACAGGGCCCAACCAGGGCCGGACCCAGTCCCCCTCCGGGCAACGGGAGTCACCAACGGGGTGACTGGGGCACCCGCGGACGGGACCCCCCCCCCGAGGGGAAAGGGGCAGCGCGGGGGGTAACATGCGGGATAGCCGGGGTTCGGTCGCCGCTGTCCACGGTCAGCGAGGACTTCGGGCCGCTGGCTCACCGCGTGTTACGGGCGGGTGTCAGATGGCACCTATGAGTAGCGCGAAGGCTGGGAGCCCACCACCTTCTGCGCCACCCTGCCCGTCGCTCTGGGAGGCGAACAGTCGGATGTCGCCCCCATTCCTAGAGCGCCCCAGGTTGGATCCGCTCTCCCCCATACATCAACGGTGCGCACCGGGCACCCCGTACACCGTCCGGTATGATCGGATACCGGGACAGCGAGGGGCCTACTATACGGGTTGGGACCCCTTGATGCACACACGGTCTGATATGCCGATTGCATATCAGCAGCCGAGTTACTCCAAGGCCGACGGAGGTCTGAACGGGTTCGGATCCCGCGGAGGTTCCCGCTAGGGACACGCCGCCCACTTACAGGGTGCCGCCACTCCACAGACGGTCATGCTCCCCACCGCCTCTGTGATAGCGTGGAGTTCGGACGGCAAATCTTGTGTGGCACGAGCACTATTGGACTCGGGGGCCCAGGGGTGCTTAGTCTCGTGCAACCTTGTAAGATGGTTGGGCATTTCGGTAAGGGAGTATCCACATTCCATTCGGGGAATTGGGAACACGGAAGTCGGTTCCGTTAAGGGAGTATGTCGGATAACTCTCTCGTCACGGGTGGATTCATCGGTGAATCTGACGGTCACGGCATTAGTCATGCCTAATGTGATGGGCTCACACACTCACGTACGGTTGTCGCCCTCGGTGCGACAGTTGGTCGCTGGGTTGTCGCTGGCTGACCCGGAGTTCGATATTCCGGGCCCAGTAGACATTTTATTGGGTGTCGATGCCTTGGGATACCTGTTAGTGCCAGGTGTCCACGTGTTGCAGGCGACTGGTCTGGTTTCGGTCAACACCAGACTGGGCCATGCGGTAATGGGTCCGGTCATGCCGGCTACCCCACGCCTAGCGACTCGTAGTCCCTTATTCGGTTCTGTACTCTCGGAGGTGATACAGAAGTTTTGGGAGGTGGAGGAACCACCTACGGTCCGCCGGTTGGACCCGGTTGAAGAAGAGTGTGAACAGTTTTATCGGAACAATCGATCAATCAGGTCGATTTCTCACACGTCTTCCATTCCGGAGTGATCGCCCACCGCTGGGCAGTTCACACCATGCAGCCGAGACGCGGCTTCTGTCGATGGAACGACGCATGAAGCGTGACGGGATTTTCCGGCAGAAGTACGTCGACTTCATGCGGGAATACGAGTCGCTCGGCCACATGTCGGTTTCGGGTATCGACTGGAAGCGTGAAGACCACTGCTTCCTGCCTCATCACGCGGTCTTGAGGACCCCGGAGGGCAAAATACGGGTAGTGTTCGATGGATCGGCATCAACATCTAACGGCATGAACCTGAACCAGTGTTTGCATTCAGGGCCGAAGTTGAACCATGACATCGCGGATGTTATCACACGGTTCCGTCGACACAATGTTGTGTTTGTAGCTGACATCCGGATGATGTTTAGACAGACGGTCATTCACCCTGACGATAGACGGTATCAGCTGATACTGTGGCGAGAGAGCCCTGATCAGCCCATCAAGGTGTACGAGCTGAACACCAACACGTACGGGCTACGGTCTAGTCCTTATTTGGCGATTCGCACTCTGTGGGAGTTAGCGGATCGAGAACGGTTAAATTTCCCTAGAGGAGCAGCGATCCTGGAGCAGGATCTCTACGTGGACAATATCTGTACCGGTGCAGATTCCGTAGAGGAGGCGCTCGCTCGATGGGATGAGCTAGTTGAGCTCTTACGGGGTGGAGGTTACGAGCTCCGGAAATGGATGTCGAACTCTCCAGAGTTACTGTCTGGTCTTCCGGATGACTACCAGCAGGATCCCCACATTTTCGAAAATTTGGAAAATTCGAATATGTTGTCGGTATTAGGCGTCCAGTACCAGTCGGTGTCAGACGGTTCTTCGTGGGTCAATAGCGTTAGAAGATACGGTCTACGCTTGGACGGACAGCCAGATCGTGTTATGCTGGCTGAAGGCTTCAGTTCACAAGCTGGAGATTTTTGTGGCAAATCGGGTTTCGCAGATTTTGAATTCGGAGGTTCCCTTAATCTGGAGACATGTTCCAGGGGAAATGAACCCAGCAGACTGTGCGTCTCGTGGGTGTCACGCTGCGGAGTTGGTTGGACATCCCTTGTGGTGGGGTCCAAAATGGTTGACTCAAGCCGAATCGGATTGGCCAATGAGTCCACGCGTTACCTCGGCGAACGGCGCCTTGACAGTCGGTGTCTGTACGACGCAACCAGAGCCGGAAGAGGAGTTCCGCCTGCTGGAACGGTACAGCTCGCTCGACAAGCTGGTCAATGTGACCGCCTGGATCTTCCGATTTGCGCGGAATTGTCGCAATTCTGAGGCGCAACGGGTGCGGACACAGGTCCTGACACCACGGGAACGGAACCATGCGTTTTTCGCATTGGTACGGAACGTGCAGACGGTGCACTTTAAGTCCGAACTGGACATTCTGAGACGCGGACGCGTCCAACTGAAGGGAGCTGTGGCTCGGCTCAACCCGTTTATTGACCCTCAAGGATTGCTGAGGGTAGGAGGTCGGCTGCAGAATGCCAACCTGCCTTATGCGGCTCGCCACCCGTTGTTACTCCCTAGGAAAGGGAAGTTGGTCGAACTGTTGATATAGGATCGACACATTCGGAATGGGCATATCGGATGCCACGCCTTGATGGCGTTTCTCCAGCGCGAGTTCTGGATTCTATCGGGAAGACGCTTAGTGCGTAGCGTTGTATTTCGGTGCCTGCCTTGTTATCGGGCTAAGGCGGCTACGATGCAGCCCCAGATGGGAGATTTGCCCTCGGATAGGGTTAACGAAATCCGGCCCTTTGCGGGTGTCGGAACGGATTTCGCGGGACCATTCATGGTCAAGTCTTCACAGCTACGGAACGCCAAATTAGTGAAGGCATACCTGTGCGTCTTCGTGTGCTTGGCCACGAAGGCAGTCCACTTGGAGGTGGTCAGTGACCTCACTACGGAGGCATTTATCGCATGTCTGGATCGGTTCGTCTCACGAGGGGCCTCCCGACATTAATCCGTTCGGACAACGGCACAAATTTTGTCGGAGCCAGGCGATATCTGCAGGAGGTCACTCAATTCCTGAACGGTAACCAGGACGCCATCGGTACGGCTTGCTCCCGACGAGGGATTGAATGGGTTTTCAGTCCGCCGGGATGTCCTCATTGGGGAGGTATTTTTGAGGCTGCGGTTAAATCGGCTAAGTCGCACCTGACGAGGATCATCGGTGAGACCTCTCTACGCCTTGAAGAGCTTGCGACGCTGTTCTGTAAAATTGAGATGACACTGAACTCGCGTCCGTTGTGCCCGCTCAGTTCGGATCCAAATGATTTGGAAGCGTTGACGCCGGGTCACTTCCTGATAGGTCAGCCCCTTAACGCCCTGCCAGAATACCCATTCGGTGATGTTAAGTTAAGTCGGTTAACTAGGTGGCAGATGTTGCAGCAGATGGCTCAAGATTTTTGGAAACGGTGGTCCCTTGAGTACTTGCACATCTTGCAGCAGCGCCTTAAGTGGACTGACCGGACGAGCCCCCCTCAAGTCGGTGATTTGGTGCTGATTAAGGACGCGAACCTGCCATCATTGAGATGGAGACGAGGACGGATCGTCAAATTGTACACGGGTCGGGATGGCACGCCTCGATCAGCAGAAGTCAAGGTGGGGGACTCGGTCCTCAAGAGAGCGGTCGCAACACTTTCTCGCCTTCCTATTGATTAGGGACAGGTTCGGGCCTGTCCGGGCGGGTGACTGTTTAATATTTATGCTTCGGAACGCACCTCTTTTTGTTGCGCGACTCGGACCGCGAGTGATCGGAAACGGAACTAGCAGCTGTCACTTGTATAGAAACGAGATGACGAGTTAGAGGTTACTTTTTTTGACGGGGAAAAAATTTCGGCACATGGCGTTCGGGCCTTGGCTGTATTTTAATTGTAATAATTGTCTAACACAGGTGTCGGGCCTGGTCGGAATGTTAATTATAATAAGCACGGAACAATCGTCGGGAAATAAGTAGATTCAAGTCATCGGAGTGAGTGCTTCGTGTTGTGAAAGGTTAAAGTGGTTCGGTCCCCAATTCGTCGCATTCGGACAGCGACTCCTCGTGTCGGCAAGCAACACGACGGCGACAGCATCGGGCTACGACGAGAGTAAGATTCGGCTCCTCTCCCCCCACCTCTTGTGCTCCTTATCCCGTGTTCCTGCCTCGAATTGAGCTTAGGAATTCCGGTCCAAGGCGTCAAAGGTCAGTACCCCTGGTGAAAACCAACCCCTGCCAAGATTCCACGCCCGTTCGGTTGAGGCGTGGAATTTGACAACGAATATATCACAGACTTGCAAATTTTACTTTAAAGCATTGATTAATCGATGTGTTTAAGTAAAATTTGTTTGTCTGTAAATTGCCATATCCACATCGATGTTTCATACATAATGCAGGTCATCGCCCTATGGTTTCTGAGTCGATTTTAGAGCATTTGTGATACGAGCGTAGAAGAAAGTATATAAAACAACGTATCGTCGTTTTCTGGACCGAATGAGTTGAATTTTGGTACACTCATGAATTTACATAAGAGTGTGACGCAAACACGAGCGTGTTTCGTAAACAAATAATATAATTTGGAATTTCTTATTTTACCAAAGTCGGGCACTTTTTAAAGACACATAAGAAAATTCATAAAAACGTTCCTAAACGATTCTGACTTCAAACTCAAACTCAAACTCAAACTAAAAACGTTTATTGCGACATTGTGGTGGTATATGGTGATATATATATATAGAATTTGAAGAACTTCCCCTGATAGTAAAAACTGCGCGCTCCTTCAGGATATTCTATACAATGCCTTCAATTGTATGTGTATAGGCAGAATGCCTGGATTTCATACTTAGTCCGTTGCATCGACACACTGAATTGAACCTTACGTAATTGGCATATCATTGCAGGCGTAATCACGCCGAACTTCCGAGTAAAACTCATATTTTACTATAGTTACCTAGGGTAGGTACCTACCTACTTCCGACAGTGAAGCCCTGACTTGCCTATGTTGAAAATAACAACAAATCGCTATAAATCCCTTGAAAAGACTTTCATTTAGTAATCATACAGGCGAACTAGCTAGAAAGGTAGATTCTAATGATATGATGCCGAACGACTGATGACGCGGCCATGGACGACGACGACGTGACAAACAATGCGATATGTGGTACGATTTATGTTGGTAGAAATAAGTAAGTGTAATTGGCAACACTAGATATTAAAATAAAAAAAAGAGAGATATTCTCGAAGAAAAGAAGAACGACGTGTGCGAAAAAATATTTTCGTTGATTTATCTCATATTTATAGTGTTCTATGTGCCACAACTAAGTTTGTTAGGTGCATCTTACATGGATTATTGTATTTAACAAATAATTTATACCGACAAAATGATTATAGAGAATCCAGACGCTTTCAAATCTTGGCTGACGTCCATATTGGAGCCACTGTGAGTATTTTGTAGCCATATTATTCTAAT
This sequence comes from Argyresthia goedartella, assembly GCA_949825045.1. Classification (NCBI taxonomy): domain Eukaryota; kingdom Metazoa; phylum Arthropoda; class Insecta; order Lepidoptera; family Argyresthiidae; genus Argyresthia; species Argyresthia goedartella. Next base: position 1,111,589 of record OX463836.1, on the reverse strand, counting down.
CACTTTTAGAGATTCACTGCGACATTTCCATTTTATCATGGAATTTTTCATCTAATGTTACGCATGCCAGTTAATCACTATGCATTACTTACGGCTTCAGTGGATGGTGTCGGATTACAATTTCGTAATCAAATTGTTGAAGTAATTTGGCCAATGATTCAATGTTGTCTATTTTGGGTGCTCTTCGCTTTGGTGATTGATAAGGAAAGACTTCCAGTATTACCAATTACAAATTACTAATGCCTCATGTGTGATCGCAATGTCTCCTGCCTACCTACTTTCTGGATATCAATAGTCCATGATTTATATCATAACCTCATCAAAACGAATTTTACAATTATCAAAACTAATCTGTCGTATGAAGCCTGGTTTGTAAGGATAATGTTTGGTAATGTACAGCATGCTTATTCAGTGCCCCCTTATCGACACTGACCAGTGCTTCAGTTGAAGCCAACACTTCTTATGAAACTCAGCATTATTGTTTGTCAATGATCACACACAGTTTATTTTTATTTTTGTCCCGATTAGTGTACCCCTTGTGAGATCCCAAAATAAATGTTTTGTGCATGGACCATATGAATGTGAAGTGTATAGGTATGAACCCCGCAGAATTGTAATGTGCATGATAGTTCCCTACAGTTTTATTTTTCATGACAGTTCACACACTTATGTAGGCTTGCATGTCTTTTATATATGTTAGTTTCTTCTAGGAATCTGGTTACTTTACTCACATTAATGCAAACTGTGCCTCTGCTGACTTATCTAGATAATTGTTAATATAATAAATTGCAATGTGAAAGGACAATGCCATAAAATTACCCAGTATTGATTAGAATTATTTAAGGCTACTGAATTAGAGCATACACAGAAGGGGAAGAAATATTCAATTTGTTTCTCATAAAACTGCCTCGAAAACATAAAACGAAAGATGCGGGGGCGGGAAAAAAGTGTGCGGGCGGCAGGGCGCATAGGAACCGTTTCCGTTTAGGCTGTGCTGTGTATTGTCTGTCAGTGTCATGAAACTTTGTACAGGGGTTCCTTTTGTAGCGTAGTGTAGTACTAAGAAGGGATTTGGTGAAATTTATCCCCAAAGGAGTGGAAATATGGGGGAATAAAGTTTGTATGAAAATCATTAACTACTTCACTTATGAAACTGGGAATGGGGGGGGAGAACTTTTCAATGAAAATAAACAATACTTGACCTATGAATCTAAAATTTAAATGTAAAGAAATTGAAATGATGTAAAACTTCAGTTCCATAATTCAGTAATTCAGGTGAGTAAGAGTTAGTATGAAACTAAAAAACTACTTGACCTGTGAAGATGTGGGCACAATGTACCTATGTTGTAGTTTCTAAATAAGTTGACATCATTAACAGTGTAATTTTTGAAATTACCCTATCAAGGGTGGGGGTTTAAAGTTAAAGAAGAAGAAATATTATGTGATCGTGTACAACTTGCCCATTTTTGTACAACTCCTAATAAAGCCTAGGGCAGGGGCTAGTCCTATATAATTTTTGTAACATAATATCTTTGTCCTATCTCACCAATACATGAATTATTTGAACAATCTATATTACAACACAAATTCACTACTTTTATCAGTACTGAGTATTATGAAAACAATAGGTTAAGATAAGATAGATATTATGTATGTGTCTAGATTATGCAATAAAGTAGTTATTTGTAGAGAGCTACTCTGTTTTGAATCTAAGGTTCAATCCAATTTAAAGCAATCCATGTATCCTTTATCTTCTAAAAATGGGTGTAGCGCCTACACCTGGCCCACTTGAGCGGGGTCTTTGTGCATGTCCCCTTCGCCTGCACCTCTACTTCAGCCATCCAACTGGAGTAGGAGGCTGGTTCTATGTATCTAAATCTATGTATAATTAAACTTGTGCATTGTCTCATATGCAGATGCGACGCAGACCCGGCCGCACTAGCCAAGTATGTGTATGCACTGGTGAAGAAGGACAAGTCGCTCGCTGAGCTGCGGGAGGGCATGCTTGATCAGCTGGACGTGTTCCTGCAGCAAGGTGGGTGATAAACATAAACATTTATATGTGTACATTGTTTCTGGCCCCACACTAGGATACTCTGTGCCATGGGAACCAGAAACAGCGACATTACACACATTACTTCCAAGACAGACCTGGGGTTTTTTCTTCCTTCCCAGCCCAAATTCAAACCCGGGGCCTCTCACTTGGGGGCAGTCTTGAACCACAACTCCATAGAGGACATCAAGGTAGAGATGAACTGCCTCTATGGGGGATGAAGAAGTCTTGATATCAAAGGTTTTGACTATGCTGACTGTCCTGGTAGTTGATTCACTTTGTATCATCATACTGAGCCTATGCTCAGCAGTAAGTTATTACTGCTGGGCATAGATCTCATCTGTATTCATCTTCTTCTCCCACAGTGGTCCAATGTAGAGAGAGGCAAAAAATGTTGTTCCAAAGTATATAAATATCTACAATAATAAAGAAATTTTGACTTTGACAATGACTTTCTGTATAGTGCCAATCTTCATCTGTGCCATGCCAATCGCAAGCAGTGACATCCTCAGGGGAAATATTGGGATCCCACAGACCTTCAATCCTTTCTGGGTGGTGCCAATGAGAGATACATTCTCAAGAAATACATTTTCAGGTGCTCAAGAAAGAACCTGACCTAATTGCGATCGAAATTCACTTGACCCTGGTAAAATTAACCTCAAAGAAGAAAAGGAGATCCCATCAATTTGATGATATCATTGGACCATCAGGCACCACCACTCTTCTGCTTTGGTTAAAATTCTAAAAAATATATTTTTTTGCCTCTTCTCTACATTGGACCACTATAGGAGAAGTGAAACTCCCTCAGAATAGGTTTTGTTTAGCTAGTACAAATACAAAGTATTATAAATAATATGCAGATAATTAAGGGAGTTCTATGTTGAATTAGATTAACACTCACTCGTGCACTCATGTCTGCTCATTATCATCCTGGTTTACTATTTACATTTTCAACTAAGTCCATGGGCTCATAGAAGTCTCTATCATCCTTAAGGGTGTATGTAAACGCTAAGAAAAGTCACCAGGTCTATGCAAGAATTTGTTAAATTCTATGTCATTTCTACACAAGAATTCTTGCATACTCAAATACATCTGAATGGCTTTCTGCCCAGGTTCAACATTTTTTTTTATACAAAACTTGTCGAATGAAGTCTTGCATTGACCCGGCGACATATCTTAGCGCGCCCTGAGAATGTGATGCCCGCCTGATGACTCAGTTGCTAACTTGAGTTCAGCCGACTTCAGCCCATTTCCATCATAGTCTCATTATCCGCTTGCAACATACAGATTGCAACTGCGAGTTGTATGTTTGATGCTTTTCAAACTATAATGTGCTGGTTACAGAGACGAAGCCGTTTGTGGACATGCTGTTCCAGTCACTGGAGACTATGGACTACCTGCAGTATGAGCCCGCAGCAGCCGCCGCGCCGGTCGCGCCGCATACTGAGATTAGTGAGTCTTTCTTACATTTTGTCCTAATGTATTTTTATTTTTTTATTTTATTGACCGAGCAAGTGAGGGGCTCCATTTCGACAAGATAGGAGGCCGATTTTGCTTTCGTCTGTCTCTATGTCTGGTGTCTGTCAGTTCAGTCTAGGGGCCACAGTTTTCAAGCGATCCTCACAAAACTTGGCATATGTGTTCCTTGAATTAAAAATATTTTTTTGTCGAGAGCTTTTCTCGATTTTCCCCTTGGGGGGGGGGGGGGGGGGGGGGAGTTATGACATTATAAATTTTGTATGTTTTTTTTTTTTTTTCTGAAACCTTTCGTATGGAATATCAATTTAAAGGGCTTCATGCGCCGGTTCTAAAAATATACCACACCATTAACTTTCAGCCGCCTGTTTTCTAAAAATCCATGAAATATTTTCAAAATGGATTGAACGAACGGTAAAGAGGATCTATACAGACCACGAGAGTGAGTGAAATAGACTATAACTATTTTCATATCAGTATTTTTGGCCATGGAATCAGTTTCCACCCCTGACTATATTATCAATGCGGAAGCTAGCAACAAGGTTGCCGCTAGTGCTTTCCTGTGTCTTTGTCCTTATGCTAAAGGCTGGGCAGTGGGCACCTCTTCACCGGAACTTAGAATTTCACTTTCAGCATACATTTAGGGATATAAAAATACATGTTAAAAAGCACTCTTAGCTGATGTATAATGGACTACAGAGCAACATGACAACAACAACAACTGCTTTAATGATCCTATTTTGCGTAACTATATATTTACAAAAGGATGTTTTCGTCCACTGCGGCGCCTTAATATCAAAGTTCGTGACTGAAGTTCTCCGGCGCGCTGGGAATAATATCCTCGAAGAAAAGCCCGACCATTTGCTTTAGTAAATGCTCAAGCAAGATTGGCTATATAAGCCATGTGCGAGCCCACGACCGAAACGTACAGACCAGACCTGCGTGACCGATCGGTCGGAACGAATGGCACCTAATACTAAAAGCTAATTGCAGATGGCGCTGGTTCAGTTGGTCTATCTATCGAAGTCGTCAAATTCTAGTTATTTATTTTATAATATATGGCATCCTAACCTCATTTGAGGTTAATTTTGCCAGTGTTAAATGTATTTGAAATATCAAAGATGAATAAAACTCTTTGAGTCCTTAAAACTTACATTTTTACAACATTCATTTTTCCTACTAGAATTATGGTACTAGTGGCCCTGTGGGCAGTAGACCTCGCACACAGGCGGGACTGTGAACCAACTTATAGGTAAGTATTTTAGATTCAATCAAAATCAAGTAGTAAAGTAGCCGCACCAATAACTTTGTAAACTATATTTTGCGTTTTAACATACAATCTATTGAATTGGTGAATTATTTATCATGTCATTGTTTTTTATCTAGAATAAAGTTTCAGCATCACATTACACTTATTGTCGCCCTGTCTCAACATCTATTGAATTTTCACGAAAATAGTGATGTCTATTTCACTCACTCTCATGGTCTGTATAGATCCTCTTTACTGATCCGTCTCCTACTTCGAGGAGTCCAAACTATGTTTTGAAAATATTTCTTGGATTTTTAGAAAACAGGCGGCTGAAAGGTAATTGTGTAGTATATTTTTAGAAACGGGTCATGAAGCCCTTTGATTTAATAACCCACACAATAGGTTTCAGAAAAAAAAAAACCCCATACAAAAAATTCATGACGTCATAACTCCCCCCAGAGGAAAATCGAGAAAAGCTCTCGACAAAAAATCTTTTAATTCAAGGAACTCGTCTGCCAAGTTTTGTGAGGATCGCTTGAAAACTGTGGCCCCTAGACCGGCACTGACAGACACCAGACATGAGACAGACGAGAGCAAAATCGGCCTCCTATCTTGTCGAAATGGAGCCCTTCGCTTGCTTCGCTCGCTCGGTCAATAACAAAAGAAATGAAGAGTGAATAAATTTATCACCTTACTCCTATCTGACAGCAGCGAAACGGCCAAGCCATATATTTTGACTGAGGTGTAGATATTGTGAAGTTAGCGCTTCTGGAGTTCGGGCGTGTAGAGATAGAAGCTTGGCTCTACATGAGATTTGATAACTTTTTGACAGTGCCAGCCATCGGTCTCGTCTTGGCGTCATTTTACATAAAAATGTTTTTGGCGTGTATTTCTTTCTAGCGAAGATTTCTTAAAAGTCAAAATACTTACGATGCCATACTCGCGCGTGTAAAATAATAGATTGACCACATAACTTGTCGAGTTTAACAGACACTTGCCCTGCGTGTGGGAATTATCATCTGAATCATAATAAATACATTCTACTCAGAAAAAATTGCATGGGATATGTGTCACCCGCTCATGCCATCGTGGGATATTTTATTTACGCCATTTTATTAGGGCGGAGAGAAACAAGGAACCCTTATAGTTTCGTCAAGTCCTTCTGTCCGTCCGTCCGTATGCCACAGCAACTTTATGCAGAAACTATTAGGACTACACAATTGAAATTTGGTATGTAGATGTATTCTGTGAACCACTTTACTGTTTGTATACAAAAATTAAAATAATTAAAGGGGACTCCATACATGCAACTGAAACCAAACAATATTTTTTTCTTCAAACCTGCATGTTTCTATAGATAGGACTTTAAAAATGACGTTGCGGTTCCTGAAACCATTTTTCCTCAAAGTAAATCGCAGTAGACCCTCCAAAGTCGAAAAATGTGCCTTTTAAAGTAAGAGAGTGAAAAATCTCGATAAACATTTTCAACGAAAATTGTTTTGAACAAAATTTAATAGGCAGTTTTTAGGATATAAAACATTTATTAAAAACCGCAAAGATAACTTTGTCCTTCAACAAACACTATAAAAAACGAAAGTTACAACACAAACATCCAGTCACATAATTACTTGCTACAACGGAACCCTTCATGGGCGAGTCCAACTCATACTTGGCCACTTTATTATACAAGGCTTGACGTCGTCGTTGTGAATGTATGACACGCGAGCGAAGATGCCACCACAGATATCTCAACATAGTATAATATTCAATGCTCTGTGGATGCGACCTCTCTGCGCAACATACATTGTAACACTGTCGGCTGGAAACTTTATGGATGCCGTGTAGCCGGACTCGCTTCTCCGAGGTGACCTTTGCTGGCAGCCGTGTATTAGACCCTTTAGGGCTTTCAGTACATATTTATCTGTGATCTTGAACCATCTTTAGCATCGCCGTCAGAAATTGCAGACAGTAATCTGTCGTTCGTTACTTTCCAGTCGCCAACGGCTCTGTCGACGAGCTGTCTCCCGCCGCCGCCGCCGCCCCCGCGGCCGCCGCCCCCGCCCCCGCGCTGCCCCCCGCCGCCCCCGCGCCCCCGCCGGCCGCGCCCCCGGCCGCCCCCGCCCCCGCGACCCGGCAGCGGCTGGTGCTGCAGCGCGCGCAGGCGCGACCGCACACCGCTGAGCAGACACTCGCCAAGGTAAGTAAGTACACTCATCGTCCATCGATACAATCGACTTGGGATTGTTCATGGGCGGCGATCTGTAGCCACGATCCTCACCAATATTAATGCAATTTTTAGGGTTCCATATCTGAAGGGTGCCAACCGGGGCCCTATTACTAAGCCTCTGCTATCCGTCCGTCCGTCCGTCCGTCCTTTCGTCCTTTCGTCTTTCACTAGGCTGTATATCATGAACCGTGGTAGTTAGACAGTTAAAATTTTCACAGCTGATGTATTTGGGTTGCCGCTATAACAATACTAAAAACAGAATAAAATAAATATTTAAGGGGGCTCCCATACAACAACTATTTCAATACCACATACAAACTTATGAATGCTCCTGGTTACGTGCATGGAGTGTGAAAGTAGCCGCATCAATAACTTTGTAAACAACATTTTGCTATGTAAAATACAAACTATTCACTCCACACCGTCCCTACCATTGTACGGTGGTACGGAACCCTTCGTGCGCGAGTTCGCTCGCACTTGGCCGGTTTTCATTTGACACCGAATGGCACTGACTGCTGGTATTCGAATAAGATTGAGTGATCCTCCACAATGGCTCGGTACGGATTGAAGTTATATCGGGCGAGTGAGAATGCAACGTTTGTTTTGTTTAAGGTAACGCCACTAAATGAGTTGCTGGAGGAGCCAGTAGAGCCGGCGCCGAGGAGACGCGACAGACGCAGTGACTCGGTGAGTCTGCATCATTGACATCATTATCATGAACCTGGCGGGTTACCACGACGTCTTATGTCGATTCAGATTAGGAACCTAATTTGATCCGCACAATTACCGTGACCGTCTTAAAACAAGTATTGGTTTTAGGTAAATAAAGCCCATTATGGCGAATTGGAATGGGAATGGTTGCCATGGTGATGCTCTTGTTTTGAACCTAATTTGAATCGGAAAAAGATTGTGGTAACCGCCCTGTCAAGAAACCCACTGTTGAAGTGTAGGCCTCCGAATACCGAATACCGAATATTCGGACACGTTCTTGGCCGAAGCGCCGAATATTCGGCGCGTATATGCACATAAGACAGACTCGTTGCAAACCTGTATATATGTCACCGTAAGATAGTCAAAACCGTTAGTTGATAAACTAACGCGTTAATTGATCAACTATCGACAGATAGTAAACCAGACCGACAGGGTTTAGAATTTACGTTTCTTTTGTTCTTACATGTCGACCTAACACGAACGCACGACACATTGTTTGCTTTCGTTTGCAATTCAAGTTTAAACCAGTTTACTATTTAACGGTTTAAACCGTTAGTTTATCAACTAACGCGTCATATAGTATGCAGTACGCTACAGTTCACCATCTGTCGATAGTCGACCAAATAGCGAGAAAAAAACCGTTAGTTTATCAACTAACGGTTTTGACAATCTTACGGTGACAGATATTGTATTCGCGAGCAAATCTCATCAAGACGCTGTCAGATTGTGTTAATTATAGTCTGCGTTACTAAAAATGCCACCATTTAAATGACTGAATATTGTTATTTCTTGTGACCTTAGTTGCCTTCGCAGTAATTTATTTCAGACGTGATTGTTTGATACTTGTCGGGTTTTGTTTGTGATGATTTTAACATACGTTTTTCGTATTTTACTATTCGGTATTCGGCCGAATATTCTGCAACATTCGGCCGAATACCGGATAATAGAAAAAGTGGCCGAATAGCAAATAGTTGCCAAATATTCGTTGCTTCTCTACTCTATACACGACCCGGCAAACTGAGAACACCTCTCGTTTTGCATCAATTTCTAATGGGAAATATTAAACTGCATATCAAAAATACTGATTTGCACAGCAAATTTCCCTTATATTTGTTGCGGTAGCTTAGGTCAAGGGGGTGAGCGAAGCGAAGCCCCTTTTTTCCTTCGTGTTAGGTTCAACATGTAAGAACAACAACAAATATTTAAACATAAACTTAAGTCTCATTAAATATTTAAAACATAAAAAGTGTTTTTGTTGATACTTTTTTGCTGCGCAAATCAGTATTTTTGACGTGCGATTAAATACAAGCCATTTCTAATTTATGTTTGTACTATGGAATACTGTTCGCGGCGAGTGTCTTTGGCTCTGAGCGAGCGGTTACCTCTCGCTCTCTCACCCCACCTTATCCTATGCGAGGGAGGGCTCAGAGCGAAGGGAACTTCCCGCAGCCTGTCATCGGCTCAACGTGTACACAACTGTGCCTCTGCCAACCCTGATAAGAAATGGCGGGTCGCTACGGTGTTGTTGTCGCCTGATTAGGGCGAGCGAAGCGAACCTCAACCCGCAGCTCGTTTGGTACTCTTATGCCCGATTTCACCAACAGTTACGGGACATTTAGCCCTTTTTCTTAGCTGTCTAGCGATTGTTTCGGAGGCCGGACTCTTATATTTAGGGGGTCCCCAAGGAGCCTAGATGACACTCAGGGCAAATCGAAACAACCACTCGGTGGCCCCTGAAAGAAACAAAGTGTCCCCTAAAAGATAGGTATCGTTGGTGAAATCGGCCATTAATTAATAAACTATTACACCAATAGGTTTGCTCTTTGACATAATTTAAGTTCATGTTTAGTTTCCACGAATATAAATTGAAACTTACAAATAACTCATTTAATAAATTAACTGCAAGTATTGTACCTGTGAAGCTTCATAAGCCAAAACTCCCGATTTGAGACATCTTTTGAGACCTTTCGCGCGCCCTTACAAAGCTGCACTTTCTGCTTTAGCAATAAATCATTTGTATCGGACCTCTCGCTCGCACTCCCGGAGCTTACGGCGAGGCGTGAGTGATGCGTGTAGCGGCGTTTTCTTGCTATCCCTGTCGCGCTTGTGTCCCCGACGCTGAGTTACTATGGCTCTACTATAGTATGATTGTTGTATTGTATTGTAACACATCCCGTACAGCTGCGCGAGCGTCGCCGTCGCTCGCGCTCGTGGGAGCGCCGCGGCCGCGCGCTGCCGAGGAGACACGCGGACCTGCATGCGGAGCGCAGGTGCGTCTACACACACGCGCACACACACACACACACACACACACACACACAACACACTCCCTCTCTCAAACACATACACAAATACAGCCGATTCGGCGGTACAGTGCCGGCACCAGCAGTAGTGTACGTGTCAGATGTCAGGAGAGGTTAGAGGCCAGGCTATTCAGAGTTTTACCTCGGAATGAGAGATAACTATTCACAATATATCACATGTCCGCGTCTCACTTCGTCGGGGCTCAAAGTTACCGAGAAACGTCCTGACGTTCCGCGAGTGTATGCCCTACACTTATTATAAACATGCCATCATCATTGAAACCGAAATACGAAGCGAAATATTTACCAGAATCCGTTTTTAGGCGTCCGTACCGAAGGCTGCCAAATGGGACTCTACTACTACGCCTCCGCTGTCTGTCTGTCCGTCTGTCCGTCTGCCTGTCCGTCCGACAGCGGGCTGTAACTCATGAACAGTATAATATAAATATGTAAATAGGTAGAACAAAAAATTTCATAGAATGTGTATTTCTGTTGCCACTACAAATAATGAACTACACGAGATTTTATTATTTTATCTACACACGTATCATAAACCATCTTTACTGCGTCCTGAAACCGCACGTTACGACCAGCATAATGATATACTACTTGGTAAAAACTCATTTCTTATTTGAATATTGATACATTATGACCATAACATACCAAAATTTGTCAAATTATGACATATTCAAATTTCCAACGCCGACGCCCACCTGCGTGTCGCCCCTAGTTTGTCTGTGAAGTTGGTGATCAATGCCACAATGCCGGTCGAACATGCGGTTCCTGAACACATCAAAGAGAGCTTATGATATGTGTATAGATAAAGAAGTGTATGTGACTGTACATATATAGGCATTGAAACTCTCGAGTGAAAGGCGGGAAAGAAGAGCGCGGGCGGTTCCTACTGCGCGCCCCGCCGCCCGCGCTCTTCTATCCCGCCCCCGCATCGATCGTCCCGTCGCCCGCAGACCATCGGAGTGCTGCGTGCGAATTTGACAAGCTATTCCAAATTCCAGATGTCTTTATTACTGTAGATATTTACATATACTTAGCAATCGTCATTTTTTGCCTCTTCTCTACATTGGACCACTGTGGGAGAAGAAGGGCGTAGAAACTCTCACAGATTGATTTTTAGATCTCTTTTTAAAAATTGCTTATGCTTAACTAATACAAAATATAATATTTAGTCATTATCATAATTAATAAGCATGAATAAATAATTACAAAATTATTAACAGCAAGGTCTGTGTTGAGCCAGATTAACCCCATACAGTCCCGTCATTTAAGTAATCTTGAACATTGTAATATCCCTTCTTCGACAAAGTCGCTTTAACATGGTTTTTAAATTGCTCAAATGGCAATTTCAAGATCTCCAGAGGTATCTTGTTGTAGTAGAGAATGCATTGACCCCTGAAAGATTGACCTATAGCGACCCTACTATAACTAGTTGTTCTGTGAGAACAGTTAACTGTAGGCCTCGCGAGCCCTTATAACTTATAACCATTGGAATTTCGATGATCAATCTGAGTCAGTGTCAAAATGGCTGAACTTTGAACGGCTGTCGTATCCAATAGGTTCAAATTGAATGAACTTTGGGAATTCGCCTATTTAAATTTATTCCTATATATATAAATTATTATTATTATTATTATAAAAAAAATTGTGGCCTATTCAGAAAATTCAGGTGTCTAGCTTTATCTACAACATAGTTGCACGGGGGTCGGAAGTAACCTGAAGTGCTTCTCCCCCCTTTTTTTTGCAGCATCTTGTGTAGAATGGAGTCCTTAGTGTGCCTCTCAAATGTGATTGAAATCCGTCGATAAATAACGCTACAGCAAACATCGCGATCGAAAAAACAAATTAAATAAATCAAGCAACTTGTGTGCCAATTTTCGTCAAAATCGGTTGGAAAATGCGAGCTGCAGCCGGGAACAGAACAGACAGACGGACAGAGGCATTTTTGGCCAATCACGAAACTGAACGCTTGGCTCGCTCGGTTAATGATGTGAGATCCTGATATTTGAGATACTAGTAGCTCTATTCTGAATATCTTGACGCATTCTGATTCCTTTCAAATTCTAATCACAGTTGCTGTAGATGACCGTGTAATTCTGACTTCTGGGAATTTTAATCGCTAGTCCCAACACGATTATTTGACAGGAGCTGTCATTTACACCTATTGAAGTATATCAAATAATAAAAGGACTGAAAAATACAAATAGTACGGGGTATGACCACATATGTACAAGCGTGATAAAGCATGTAGCGTTGATCATAGCTCCAATATTAAGTCACGTCATAAACCTGTGCATAGAACAAGGAGTGTTCCCTGAAAAGCTCAAAACAACAATTATCAAGCCAATGTTTAAAAAAGATGACAGAGAAAATATGTCCTTCTATAGACCAGTTGCACTTATTCCTGTATTCTCCAAAGTAGTCGAAAAAGTAATTTATAATGCTATAAACGCCTTTTTTGAAAGAAACAATTTATTTAGAAGAGAACAAAAAGGGTTTCGAAAAAATAAAACAATAGATCAAGCTATTTATGATTTCCTCTTTCGCGTAGTCACCAGCCTAGATAATAAAAATCCTGTATCAGCATTGTACATGGACATGACCAAAGCGTTTGATTATGTCGATCATTCCATCTTGATAAATAAACTCTACATGTATGGCGTCCGAGGTAATGTGCTTAATCTTATTAAATGCTATCTGTGCAACCGGCAACAACTGACTCAAATGTCCAGAATAGACAAAGCAAGTAAGACAGAACATCATTATTTTTCAGATTCAAGGACAGTACAATATGGGGTACCACAAGGTAGCGTTTTGGGACCACTTTTATTTATTATTTATATAAACGATTTACCTGACGCGGTTAGTTTCCCAATTGTCATGTTTGCTGATGACAGTACAATGATAGCAGAAGGCCAGAATATTAATATTAATTCCTATGAATCTGACATAAATAATTCCCTAGAAAATATTATTGAATGGCTCGGACAAAATAATCTTATAATAAATTTGAATAAAACTAATATAATGACATTTAAAAACAATTACAATAATATAACAAATAAAATTGACATCCACTATGGTACAAAAATAATTGAGGAAATTAATGACACAAAATTTTTAGGATTAACGATCGACTCCCACTTGACATGGAAAACACACATTGACAATGTCTGCACAAAGTTGAGCCAATTTTCATATGCTCTGTTTATGCTCGCTAAGGTAGTTGGAGTCACTGCCTTGCTATCAACATATCATGCTTATGTGGCTTCGACTCTCAAATACGGCGTTATATTCTGGGGCAACTCAACGGATAAAGACAGAGCTTTTAAAGCACAAAAGAGATGTATAAGGGCGATATGTCACTTGAAACAAATAGAAACATGTCAGCCACATTTCAAAAGATTAAGAATATTAACTCTACCATCGTTATATATTTACGAAATGGCTGTTTATATAAGAAATAATTGGGATCATTTTAATAAAATAAAGTCGAAAAGAAACATTAAGTTAAGCATCACGCGGCACTCTACCGCACTATTTCAAAAAAGTGTGTTTGGGATGATACCAAAAATTTATAATACTATACCTAAATGTATCAGAGAAATAGAATCCTTTAATTTATTTAAATCAAAGCTTAAAGAACATTTGCTTAATAAAGCCTACTATAGCGTACAAGATTTCCTCAACGGTGACTGAAAGATTGTTTCAAGAGTGATTGTTTAGTGTATGTTTTAAGAATCTATGTAATTTTCAGTATTGACTATTCAAACGGACATATGTAATGTAATGTAACTTTTATTTAATCTAATCTAAATTTAATTTAATTTAATTTAATTTAAATTAATATTTGTACACCTCTAAGGTAGAATGTGGCAAGAACAATATTTATTTAACAACCCTGTAACCCACATTTACAAATAAAATATCTTTATCTTTATCTTTATCTTTATCTTTATTGCGGAGTTTGCTTGTCCTGTCCTGTCAGATGTCCTGTCCTGTCAGATGTCCTGTCCTGTCCTGTCCTGTCAGATGTCCTGTCTGTCAGATTTCCTGTCCTGTCAGATGTCCTGTCCTGTCCTGTCCTGTCAGATGTCCTGTCCTGTCAGATGTCCTGTCCTGTCAGATGTCCTGTCCTGTCCTGTCCTGTCCTGTCCTGTCAGATGTCCTGTCCTGTCAGATGTCCTGTCCTGTCAGATGTCCTGTCCTGTCAGATGTCCTGTCCTGTCCTGTCAGATGTCCTGTCCTGTCAGATGTCCTGATTGGGAATTTTTTCAAAAGAGATTAAATTCATGGATGTCAGGATTACATGATAAGTATTGATAAGGCTTGTTGAATTGAAATTTATATTCTTCAAATATAAATTTGACAAGGATTGCTATAGAAATTTCTAAATATCAGATAGAGAATAAACATAAACATTTTCATAAAGGCACATTCATTGCTCCTGGCGCCACGCTAGGGTACCCTGTGTCGTGGGAACCAGAAACAGCGACGTCACACACATATAACATCCAAGACCTAAGTTTTTTTTACTCCCAGCCGGGGATCGAACCCGGGACCTCTCGCATGGTAGGCAGAGCCACAAGCGCTGCGCCACAGAGGTCGTCAAATAAATATATAATATATATATACTACTCAAAAGAAAATAAGGGCCACTTACATATTTCTGTTTTTGAGTAAATTTTTAGATGTAAACTAATTAATAAGTGACTAATTAATGATGTCCGGCCTCCTTCAGTATCCAACCTCTTTAATGCTGGTGTTTAAGTCTTACAGCTGGCCAGAAATTGAAGCAAATAAAAAAACGAGTTTCAGGTCAAATTCCTTTCAGATGGAATCACAATTTTATTATGTTAAAAAACTATTTCTGTCCATCTTTTTCTTCTTTTAACATCTTTTGTTAATAATGCCACGTCATCGAAGGCATATGGATACCATTACTGCCACCAGAGCCGTTACATTGATTGCTGAAGGTCATTCACAGCGGTCTGTTGCTTTTTCGTTGGGTTTCTCTCGCCGAGCCATCCACAATGTGTGGGATCGGTTCCAAGAGACTGGCAGTGTTGCAAGAAGGCCTGGATCGGGCAGGGTGCGAGCGACTACGGCACAAGAGGATCGCTACATCCGATTGAGTGCCCGTCGAGAGCGCTCTGTGACGGCACGTAAGTTACAAAATCGCCTACGGTTGACAACGGGGACTCGTGTTAGTGACCAAACGATACGTAATCTACTGCATGAAGACCAGCAAAGGTCCAGACGCCGAGTAGTACGTTTTTGCCGCGAACATTCAGATTGGAGCATGAATCAATGGGGTATGGTGCTCTTCACAGATGAGTGTAAAGGAAGCTTTGTAGTGATGTTCGGCGGATTAGAGTATGGAGACGACAGGGTGAGAGATTTTCCGATGTCTGCATCAAGGAAATTGACCGCTTTGGAGGTCCTAGTGTGATGGTTTGAGCAGGGATTAGCTTACAAGGCAAAACTGAGCTGGTTTTCTTAAATCAAGGCACAGTAACTGCACAACGGTACATCGATGAAGTCATCAGGCCTCATGTGATTCCATTCTCACAGAGAGTGGGGCCAGGGTTCTGGTTAATGCATGACAATGCCCGCCCACACACAGCTCGGGCCACTCAGACTGTACTGGATGACTCCCATATTCGTGTCCTACCATGGCCAGCGTATAATCCGGATTTAAATCCAATAGAGCATATGTGGGACCAATTAAAACGAAGGGTTAGGGAGCATGAGCAAGAGGTTCACAACCAGCAACAGCTTATGGATGCTCTGAAACGTGCATGGGATGAGATACCTGATGAAAACATCAGAAACTTAATCGAGAGAATGCATTCAAGGCTCCAGGAGTGTGAAAACAGGAGAGAGGGACACACCCGTTACTAAACCATTATAAAAAAAACTTTGTGTCAGTTTTTGTTTTGTTTTACAAAGAGTTTCTGTTTAGTTTTTGCTGTTGACAATGGACTAATTTCATGTTAATTGAAATAAGTGAAACAATTGACTATACAATTAAATGGTTATTAGCATAAGTTAAAAAAAAAAATACATTACTGTTTACTATATTTTTCACGTAGCAATCAAAATACTTAGTGGCCCCTATTTTCTTTTGAGTAGTATATATATTTGACGAATATAGCGAGTGTTCAAACACTCCAGCCGCAGGCCGCTGCGTGCGCAGCACTTCAAGGAATAATCTTCAAATATCTTGGAGTTAATAGAACCTGTAGTTTCTTTTTTCCCTCCCCATCCTAGGTTTTCTGGAAGAAATCGCTTGTTACAGATTAGCTCGCCTTTGTACATGTTTTTTCCTTTTTGTTTTCACTGTTTTTGTGCAATAATAGTTTAATAGTTTATATATCTATACACCTATATAAGAGCTCCGTGGTCTAATGGGTTTCACGCTCGCTTCTCACACAGGAGGTGCAGGTTCGAATCCTGACCATGTACCCATGAGATAATGTTAATGTATCTTGAGTACAGTATCGGACGTTCACTGTTTCTGATGACACGTTAAGCTGTAGGTCCCGGCAACTATCGCTACTTGGTAGTAGTAGTCGTTAAACCTCTCCTTCAACCCGCACTGCGCCAGCGTGGTGGAGTATGGCTTACGCGTATCTGGGTAAAGGCCTGTGCCTCTCGGTGGGGACATGAAACGGCTGCGTTTAATAGTATATTATGCAGTTAGTGAAGGACGGATTCAAAGGGATAGCCATAGTTGAATCACGACCCTAGGGAGGTAAGTGTTAGAATCCTGAGCGCCGCGAGTTATTCATGGCCCTCGATATAAAACCGTTTTATTCAAGGGTTGCTTGCTATACTTTATACCATGACTACGGGAAAAGACCGGTCTCTCTTTCATAAACTCAGATGTTAACACATCTTCCTCATCACTGAAATGCATTTTCAATCGATTTATTATTAAGTAACACTAAACTTCGTGTTCGTACAACTTCCAGTATTCAAAATGGCGCCAATTTACTAATGACAGCAAAGAACACAAAACAGATTTTAGAAACTCTTGTCGAAAATGTCGTCCAATCAAATCTCGAAGAGTTATTTGCTTGATTATTGATCGATGAATGGATTGGAATGGAAAGACATCTGAGCCGTGTCCATACCCGCGTCCACTCCTAAGTAGCTTACACCTTAGCGAACTATCGTTACTGCAAAATGACAGGATGGTCTGTCATCACGATGAGAGTAAGCGCTATTGCTAACAGTTCTGTCATCACGATGAGAGTAAGCGCTATTGCTAACAGTTCTGTCATCACGATGAGAGTAAGCGCTATTGCTAACAGTTCTGTCATCACGATGAGAGTAAGCGCTATTGCTAACAGTTTTGGATTATCTCGTTAGTCCCCCTGGACACGTAGTGCGACTGATTTGTCCGATGGATCGGATCACGACTTTAAGGTGATACGAAAAAAATATGGGGTTTTTTTCGAATCCATTCACTCCACCATGAAGTCATCTACAGATTTGATTTTTGGGTTAACGTTTATTGAGTATTTGATTAAGATTTTCAATAAAGGGAAACGCGATTGGATGAAATTTTCTCGATATAATTTAATTACGAAAAAACCTCTAAATTGTTTTATTATTTCCTGTAATTCTGAAATCCTAACTAATTTCATTGTGGAACTGCGTTTAAAATGTAGATATTTTGTATTCGCAAAATCTCCTTAAAAACTTTTTAACAAAATAGCGTAGTTTATTTTTAAACATTTTTTCTGTGGTTTAGCGCTACGTTTTTTCATTTTTTCCCGATTCCGTCCCTCACACAGTGCGGGTCTTTCCGCCTGGAGTAACGGAGATCTTTGCACGGAAGAGGTAGCGCCTTAATTTGGAATTGAAATTCCGCTAGGTCCGGCTGATCGGGCCAACAGAAAGTTGTTCTTTCCTGATATTTCGCATGATAGGACTACTAGGAATCTAGAGGACGACAAGGAATTGTTGTGTATCTGTGGTTATACAGGTGAAATTTTATTAGCTTACCATATTTTGGAGAATGATAATAACCATCAATATGAACAATTTTCGCCAAGTACAAGTTACTATGGGAGATCCAAATATTTTTTTCGTTTGCGACCATATGTTTCTTAGGGAAAGTTGTTCATAATTACGGGTACGGGACAGCTAATTAAATGTCAGCCTATGTAATTTTGATATTAATCGCAATAAAAAAAACAAGCAATCGCATGAGTATTGAGCACGAGCTGTCTGTTATCTCGACCTGCTTGAAGACTCGTGTTCTAATTGGTCAATAATAATTGCGATTGTAATTTCTAGGTGTCACAGATACATAATTAGTAGGGATGCAACGACACCGGTGCCGATAATCGTAAACCGCATGTATCCGTATCGTAAAAAGTATTATAATGAGTAACGATTCTTGAAATTTTATTTCTGAATGAAATGGAGCGCGAGACCGCGTCAATGTTTACGTTGGACTAACGGCAGCCATCTTGCAAATAATATTAAAAAAATCTTTATTGACGTTTGACATTGACATTTGACACAATTCGGATACGCGCGCGCATTAAAAAATAATGGCCTAGAAACATCTGTCTATCAAACCAGTCACAAAGGATTCAGATTGTTATATTTAAGTATTATATTATCTTGTTTTAAGTCAATATTTCCCTTACCGATCAACTGCAATAAATGCGTGCCATTTCTGAAACTTGGATGGAAGATGGAAGCTTTTAAAAAAAAGGAAAAAAAAGAGATGACACTTGACATTGGCGATATTCAAGACTTCAAGTGTTAGACCGCCATTAAAAATAAAGAAGATATTCTTGTCCACGGCATTCACACGGACATCAGAAATCGACTTACGCCGGATAATTTAAAATATTATGCTTCCTCAATAAAAAAATGTCTGAAATTAATTATAAATATTAGTTTAATAGAGTATGTATCAACACAAATAAATGTTTATATCAATTAGTCAATTATGTCGTTTTATTAAAGAAAATCAAAGAATCGTAATGCATTCGTTATCGTAATCGCTATTACGATGCGTCCGGCATTAGCATCGGGATCGTAATAGAAGTATCGTTGCATCCCTAATAATTAGGCTGCTGGTTTGCCACGAACACAGTGCACAGTGGACGCATTTCAGGTACGCAGGAGTAAATAAATAATGTATTAGTTGTTACCTGTGGGAACAGACGCGGCGTCTCGCGCTCGCCCTCGCCGCGCCGGTACCGCAACCGCAGTCCCCCCGCGCACCCCGGGCACGTCGCGCACCCCGGGCACGTCGCGCACGTCGCGCATCTCGCGCATCCGGCCGCGGACAGAGCGCACACTCGCTCCAGGTCAGTCTTCTTCTTCTCCTCTAGGAAGTCGCGACAGGCCAAAATAGCAGTTCTTAGCGGTTTTTTTCTCTACCTTGAATATACTTTATTGCACAAAAGCAGAAGATACAGATACATCAAAATGGGAACTAGGTGTACAAAGGCGAGCCTACCTCTAAAAAGAGATTTCTTACAGCAAATATAAGATGGACAGGATACATTAAAGAACAGGTAGACCTATTTGTACAACGTTAAATAATTAAAATAATAAACTACATACCAATATGTACTTAAATACATGATATCAAGACAAATAGATAAAATTATACTACAAAATATACATCAATACAATATACTTACATCAGTCTATTAAGGAAGAGAAAGATAGTGTTATTTAAAGCAATTTTAAAAAGTAGTTTATGTGACTGCTACATAATGCCTAATTATGTACAGTTACATACACTAGTTTATCTACACACATATCATAAGCTCTCTTTGATGTGTTCAGGAACCGCATGTTTGACCGGCATTGTGGCTCTGCAGTTGTTTAGCTTGTTCGGTAGTACCAACTTCACGCAGGCGGGCGTCGGCGTTCGAAATTTTAATGTCATAATATGTAGAAAAATTACACATTATAATCATAATGTGTAATTTTTCAGATAAGAAATTATAATAATATCACTCGAGAGTTTTAATGCCTAATTATGTACAGTTACATACACTAGTTTATCTACACACATATCATAAGCTCTCTTTGATGTGTTCAGGAACCGCATGTTTGACCGGCATTGTCGCTCTGCAGTTGTTTAGCTTGTTCTGTAGTACCAACATCACGCAGGCGGGCGTCGGCGTTCGAAATTTGAATGTCATAATATGCAGAAAAATTACACATTATGGTCATAATGTGTAATTTTTCAGATAAGAAATGAGTTTTTACCAAGTAGTTTAACATAATGCTGATCGTAACGTGCGGTTTTTGAACGCAGTAAAGAGGGTTTATGATACGTGTGTAGATAAAAATATTAAGAGACGGGCTGTCTCTGATGGCGCTAGGAAGTAGGTCCCAGAGCCTGATAGCTCGTAGTGTGGAGCCATGTTCATATGCGGCTGTGTTGTGTTGCGGAGGTGTAAGCAGTGACCGAGGAGTGTACGCAGGGACTTCAAAAACTTACATTGATTATTGTTGCTCGATGGAGAAGTCTTCCGAAGTTATCACAATTTGTGTTTAACCAACTTCAAAAAGGAGGAGGTACTCAATTAGACTTTTTTTTTTGTATGTCTGTCACGCGATTATTTCGTCAGTTATGAATCGAATCTAATGATTCTTGTTGAGAAATTTTATGCAAATTGATTAGGCGCTTTTTGAAAAAATCAACAAAAACCGAAAATATATTCACAGATGACGTGTTGGTTTGTGGTTCCCTTCAGCAACAGTTTCGATGAGGACTTCCATCACAACCGGGGAGTGAGAAATGCGGCTTGAACTTGAAGTCGGGTTTTTAGGGTTCCGTACCCGAAGGGTTCCAAACGGGACCCTATTACTAAGACTCCGCTGTCCGTCCGTCCGTCCGTCTGTCACCAGGCTGTATCTCAAGAGCTAGCTAGAGAGTTGAAATTTTCACAGATTATGTATTTATGCTGCCGCTATAACAACAAATACTAAAAAACAGGATAAAAGAAATATTTAAGGGGGCTCCCATACAACAATTATTTCAATACCACATACAAACTTATGGATGCACCTGGTTACGTACATGGAGTGTGAAAGTAACCGCACCAATAACTTTGTAAACAATATTTTGCTGTGTAAAATCCAAACTATTCACTCCACACCATCGCTTACATTGAACAGTGGTACGGAACCCTTCGTGCGCGATTTAGACTCGCACTTGACCG
Source organism: Argyresthia goedartella (assembly GCA_949825045.1). Classification (NCBI taxonomy): domain Eukaryota; kingdom Metazoa; phylum Arthropoda; class Insecta; order Lepidoptera; family Argyresthiidae; genus Argyresthia; species Argyresthia goedartella. Next base: position 1,090,339 of record OX463836.1, on the reverse strand, counting down.
GTTTTTAAGTTTTTAACATGTTCACAATCAATTTTTTTCAATTTCTCACCGGATTTGAATTTATGTACTTGTCATGTATTTAATCGTTATAAAAAACATTAAGTTATGTTTGTTCCGCTGTTGGCTGGTCGAATTGATTCCCCTAAACGAAAGCTGAAGGTGTTGTTGTAAGTTCCACTGGGGTGGCGCCCAGCCCGCCCGCAGCCCGCCCGCAGCCCGCCCGCAGCCCGACTGCTGCTGCAGGTCGGCGGTCAGCTCCTCTCCTCCACACTCCTCTGTTTTTCGCCAAGCGCATGAGCTGTTCGACGCCACTCCAATCCATTTCCCGATTTCATAATCCAAATAATATTGTAAATGTGAATGTAATGATGTTAAGATGTTTGGATGTTTGTGTTTGTGCTTCAATCATGCTAAAACGGCTGGACGGATTTGAATGAAATTTAGCACAGAGATAGATTATGAGCTAGATTAACATAAAGTATACTTTTATCCGACTGCACCAGAAAGAGGTAAATGATCGTTCCTAGGAACAGATGAAGATGCAGGCATAAGCTAGTAATTTCATAAATCTTTTACTGCACTCGGATCGTATAAAAAACAAGACTACATACTGAGCGGGCATCAGCTTGTGTGTACGGACTAAAACAACCCCTTTTTACTGTTATCTATACATGATTTTACTGTGAGCCATGGCCTCGGTATATGCTGAAGGATTTCCACCTGCAATTTGCCGATTTGGGCGATATATATGTGTATATGATATAAGTCAAAGTACTTTATTACTGTAGATATTTACATATACTTAGCAAACGTCATTTTTTGCCTCTTCTCTACATTGGACCACTGTGGGAGAAGAAGGGCGTAGAAACTCCCACAGATTTATTTTTAGATCTCTTTTTTAAAAATTGCTTATGCTTAACTAATACAAAATATAGTATTTAGTCATTATCATAATTAATAAGCAGGAATAAATAATTACAAAAATATTAACAGCAAGGTCTGTGTTGAGTTATATATATATATATGGGAGGAGTTTGCCTGCTTACCCGATTGTGACGAGCGGACATCAGCTCATAGTCAAAAGGCATGATAGCGGCATGTTAGGGGACAGACGGCCCCCGCTACTAATACTTACGTTCGTGTTCAGGTCATTACTGACTGCCATTATAGTGGGGAAATTCATGTATGGGCTAGCCCCCTGTCACGCTAAATCAAAAAAACAGTCAATTTCGAGTCGCATTCTGAACCATTGTTTAAGAAAAAAAAGCAAAAACTACTTGTATGGGAACTCCCTTTAATTAATAAAATCTCGTATATGTAGTTTATTTTGCATTTATTTTTTGCTGTAAATTTCAACTCTACCTATTACAGTTCATGAGATACAGCTCGCCGACGGACGGACGGACGGACAGCGGAGGCTTAGTAATATGGTCTCATTTGGTACCCTTTGGGTATGGAAACATTGGAGTATTGAGATACTGGCTTGAGAGGTCCCAGGTTCCAATTCCGGCTAGGGAGAAAAAAAAACCTCAGCTCTTGTATGTTTTTTTAGGTGTTTCTGGTTCCCACTACACAGGGTATCTTAGTGTGGGCCAGCACCAATGTATGTGCCTGTGTATGAATGTTTACGTACTCGTGGAGTGATATTGTTGCACATTTTGTTCCCAGATCGCGGTCTCCGCTGATGGTGGGTCGGGAGCGACGCACCCGCGAGATGGAGCGAGACAGAATGTCGCGCGACAGAGAGAGGCGAGACAGAGAGCCACGTGACAGGTGAGCTTACTATACTTATTCTGTCGGCAGCCAGCACCCACACTGTTACTAAGCATATCACTATTAATACAGGTGACATTTAAACAGCTGACCATATTTTGGGGAATGATAATACCCATCAATATGAACAACTTTCCCCAAGAAACATGTGGTCGCAAATGAAATTAAAATTTCGTCCCTCATTACGTTGACCCGATCAGCTGATTACAAGTTACTACGGGAGGCCCAATTTTTTTTTCGTCTGCGACCATATTTTTCTTGGGGGAAGTTGTTCATAATTATGGGTACTGTCATTCCCGAAAATATGGTCTGCCAATTAAATTTCACTGTGTATAAATTATGTTCTCATTGCACAGTTATTCCGCCAAAACACTCAGTCAGTTTTCAATTATCTGGGTGTCCAATTGTCGGTCTGTTGATATTGATAGGGCAAGTGTGTAAGTGGAGTGACAGATAGTAGAATCGGCAACCTGGCCGGTCACCGGGCAGGGTGTTACTCAGTCATTAGCCGGTGTAGATTAGTCGAAGCTATAGCGGGTGAGATAACGTCCAGCGGGGTTACCACAACCTTTCAACGATTCAGATTGAGTTCAAAACAAAAATCTCACTGTTTAGACCATTTAGTTAAGCTAGTAATATTTTAAGTAATTTAAAAGGACAACCTTTTTATGTTATATTGTTCAAGCTTACCTAGATTGCGTTGTATCACTTTCTAACTCGCGATGTGGAGTGGTTCTTGTAACCGTATATATATATACCTTGCCAAATTCAATAAAGTCAGTTTTCTTCCACGGTACATATCAAGTGTGTTTCATTGAGTTCTTATGTTATGTATTCGTTTTTCCACTCAAAGGTGAAATGTTTTAATTGGCTTATTTCCACCCAATCATCTGTCTATTTATATTAATTTGTACTAGCTGTAAAATTTCCAAAGAAAATAAAATAAAATAAAAAAATTGTAGTTAGTATTGCGATAGATATTCCTACAAGTAGAGGCGCAGGCGCAGACGCTCACCATGACAACCATTTCCATTCCAATACGCTATTTAATTTCATTTTGATTTGTTTATTAGCTGTTTCACATCATACAAATAATAAAATACAATTAATTGAGAACATGTAAAATGTCAATACGGTATTTGACAAGATCGTCTAATACATGTAGAAACGTGCCCCAAGCGGCACCTGTTTCAATAATAACGTTCAAAAACATCAGAATTGTAAATTTCCAGCAGACTCAATGTTGTGTTAAAACACAGCATTTGACTATGACGTCACATGCTAGTATTTCATAGAACTCGTGAACAAAAGTACCAATTTGACAGTTTCTAATAAGTATATATTTTGACTAGCAGTCAAATACCGTAATACGAAACAGGGTAATTAAAAAAAAAAAAAAACAGGACAACAATACAAAAAATAATACAAAGCATGTATGTGGGGTGAATGAGTGTACCTGCTAAGCGCTGTAACTGATATGATCTAATAATACAGTATGAAGACTTGTTTTAAGACGGACTTGGTAATTTAGCGGATCATAAACTGAGTCTGCATAGCGTCGTGGTGACCCCGCAGGGAGCAGGGAGCAGGGAGCCGGGAGGGATGGCTCGTATTCTCTCGCCTGTAAGCGCGTGCGTGTGTCCACAGGTCGCGCTCGGCCGGCGGCTCGCCCGGTGCGGACAGCGAGCGCGCCGGGCGTGTCGGCCTCCCCGCCGCCCCCGCCCCCGCCGCCCCCGCGCCCTCCTACAAGCGCCGCTGCAGGGACTTCGACGGTGAGCCACGTCAGAGGGGTGTTATTCTCTTATGGAGAACGCAAAATGTCTTATACAACTTGTCGGAAACCGACTGCCAATTACGGCATATTGCGTCCTTCGGAGCAATGGATAAGCTGTCGCTGTGCGTTTTCGTTTCGTTAGAAGTGATGATGGTGGCTCCGTTCATAGTGCCAATTTATGTACCATGAAGGGACGAGTTCAGAGAACCGCAGTGACGCTGCGTCACGAGCAAAGAGCCCAGCCCTCGAGTTCCAACCGAGAGATGAATAATTAACTTTTCACTTCACTGTTCGGAAATGTAACGAAAGATGGTGACGGTGGTGTGACGGGCTCCCAACACAATGCATAGTTGAAGAGGACAGCTAGAACATTGTCGGCTTGTTTGTTACGGTTCTGTCACATGTCAACAGATACCACTTCATGCTGTGTCGGTAAAGGACAGCTAGAACATTGTCGGCTTGTTTGTTACGGTTCTGTCACATGTCAACAGATACCACTTCATGCACGTCACGGTGGTAAAACCGTGCGTGACATGTGCTGTCAATTGCAGAAAATGGCGGCCTCAGCCAGGCGAAGTTCAAGACATAGTTTATCTCAAAATAAATTTTCTACATAATTAATTTTATTTCTGCCGTGAAAAGCACTATGCAATATCTCGGCCCTAAAGTGCAATTGTCTCTTAGAAAGCCTCGCCTCCGACTCGGCCCCAAAACTCACTCGTCCATCTATTGCTCACTTTCCAGTACAACATTGTACTGTAATTTGGGTATGTCGCCACTGTTTCTAGTTCCCAGCACCCAGAATATTCGAGTGTAGGCCCTGAGGCGACTTATGTCGCCTGTAAGTAATTGTTTGTTTGCGTATGTCCACAGAAAAGGGCTACTGCATGCGCGGCGACCTGTGCCAGTGGGACCACGGAGCGGATCCGCTCGTGCTCGAGGACGCGGCCCTGACGCGCGTGCTCGCGCTGCCGGCGCCCGCGCCCGTGCCCGGTACGTACAATCGGCAAAGAAGTTCGGTTTGCAGGGCACACAAATGCCACTCTTTGTGTGCGTAACGTTGCGACACGAATCGCTGACTTGAATGTGTGTGCGTTACATTGGTCGTCACAGCACAGTCACAGATATTATAATACTGTCTGAGCATTCAATCACTATGTGTCTTCGTTGAATATAAGACTAGTTTTTACCGCTTCCTACAGAGTGGACGATAGCCCAACGGGTTAGATGCCAGACTAATGACTTTGAGGTATTGAGTTCGATCCTCTATCAAGGAGGGAAAAAGCATGGTGATGTTTTTTTTTAGATACTTTTTTTTAATTATTATTGATCAGACCAAATATTTATTCTAGATTAAGGGCCGGTTTCACCACTGCTGATGAAGCCTATCTGCCAGTTAAACTTAGATTTTTGTATGGCGTTATTTGACAGATAGGCTTTATCAGCATGTGGTGAAACCAGCCTTATTTTTTTCATAATAAAACAAAATTATATTTCGTCCTAATAATAATTTATTACTAGTTTGTTATAATAAACTACACTTAATTTACTTATTTTAGTTTTAGTCAGACAAGGACAGATGTCGCAGTTGATGATATATAAGCTATGAATCAACATGCTAAGCAATTAGAAATTATGTGATAACTTCTAACCTGAAGTAGCAATAACATCATAGACATATAAATCACCTTATCTTATGATAACACAAAGCTTTCACATATTAATGGTTATGTTTTATTTAATATCTTAGTGGAGCTCCTTCTCTTACTATTATTTGTTGTAGTCTACTTCTCATGCCAGTGACCATATTCCAACACATGTCAGTGCCTCGCATTATCTCCCAGGTTGAAGTAACAACTTCATCTAAATTAGACCTAGATCTCACATTCGATGGATCCCAATTGAGCACCATATGTCCCCATAGATTTTCGATGGGGTTTAAATCAGGGCTTTTAGAAGGCCAGTCAATAACTGTCAAGGATTCTTGCTTGTTAAACCATTCTTGCACAATATGGGCGCGATGCACAGCGCAATTGTCATGGACAAAGTATATATGCTCATCCGGATATACAGTTCGTACGGTTGGTAACATGACGTTCTGTAAAATATCCAAGTATCCTTGAGCAGTGTTGCGAGCACTCACTTGCACTAATTCACCGGGGCCCATCGACGACATCCATCCCCAATATCCCAAAGTAATACGGCCACTACACCTGCACGGTAGAATGTTTGCTAAACTATATCGTTCATTATTTCTTCTCCACAGTATTTTACGCCCATCCTTGTCTGATCTAAAAGTCTTTTCATCACTAAAAACAACAACATTATTACACCAATCAAAGTCCAAATATTCACGGGCAAACCGCACTCTGTCTTCACGATGCTCATTAGACATCATAATCTTCTTCGCTGGTCTCCGACATCTTAAACCATCAGCTCGTAAGTGATTGCGAACTGTTTGTAGTGTTACATTATGAAGTGTCGCCGTAGACCGGGTGCTGGCAAACGGATTGCTGTTATGCGCTGCAATGATGTCGCGATGGCGATCAGATGCAGCTGTGTAGGCTACAGGCTGTGGGCCTGGTCGACGACTTTCAACATGTCCAGAATCTGCATACCTATGAACCCACAGTTGCACTGTTCTTCTCTGTAAAATAAGAAAAAAATACAATGAAGTAGTAACACAAGGTATAATTATAATCATAATTTATAAAAAACCTTCAAATTTATTTTTTATATGCATAACTCACCGATATCATTAAACGTCGTGCTATCTCGCTAATTGAAATGTTTTGTTCATACAAAACAATGATTTCCGCCTTTTTAAAAGTGGATAGATGACTTTCCATGATAGATAACAAATCTCAATCACAATTTACAAGGAACGAAATGCAATACAACTAATGCTGAGAGCGCGCAGACGCAAAACAATTTTAAAGAGGGTAGCTGTTACATTTTAAATAAAGAAGGTAGACTATGGCCTTTTTACCGGGCAAGTTTACAACTCTTCGAACTCTAGTTTGGTTAAACAATTGTAATCAATTTATATTCGATGCTATGTGAATTTAATAATACTCGTAGCTTCTAAAAAATAATTTCCTTTGAGGGATCGAACCTTTATCTACATATCGTAATTCTAGCACCTAATCCACTAGGCTATCGACTACTTTGCATAAAGCTGTGAAAACTTGCGTCATAATCAATGAATGTATGGGATCAGAAAAACGCACACAGACGCGACATTAACACGAATACTGTGTTAGTGTGCATTGCTAATCGTAGCTATTGGCAACGTTACGCACACAAAGACTGGTGTTTGTGTGCCCTGCAAACCGATCTTCTTTGTCGTGTGTACCCACACCCACACAGACAGACACCCGCCTCACACGAATCAGCGACATTCGAAGACCACGAACAGCCTCAGGAACCTGAACACCTCCAATTACCTAAATTAGGACGATCCCACTTGAATGTTTCGCTGCACTCGTCTCATTTATAGAGTCCTTCGCTTCGCCCTACCATACTCTTGTCGTGATTTTGCTCCCTAGTGATATAATCTCTTTAATCTAGAGTTTGATTTGTTTTTGGTTCCAACGACACTGATGCGTCTTCTTCTCGCTAAATGAAAAATGAATGAATAAAAAAATCGCTTAATGTCTTGGTAAGCGCGAAACCCGCGAACGGGTGGACCGATTTAGATGAAGATTTTTAAGTCTTAGGAAGGTTCTTACGGAGAGAAAAAAAAACACAAAAAGGAACAGCCGATTTTTTTTGGGTCATTTCAAGCTTTTATCAACAGATGGCTTTGGTATAGCTTTTGACACAGCGACGTCTGTCGGATCAGCTAGAATTCATTAAGATTGTCATTATCCACCTTCCAGAGTACAACCCCCTGGTGCCAGACATCTGGAGCGGCGGCGGCGGCGGCGGCGGCCTGCCCTACCCGCACCACCACCCGCCGGGCCCGCCGCGCGAGCTCATACCCATACCCAGGTGACCCATCCCACACAGCGGAGCCAGGGCCTGCCCTACCCGCACCACCACCCGCCGGACCCGCCGCGCGAACTCATACCCATACCCAGGTGACCCATCCCACCCAGCGGATTCAGGGGCTGCCCACCCGCACCACCGAGAAAGAAACAAAAGCCCAGGTCTTGGATCTCAATGTGTGTACCGTCGCTGTTTCTGGGGGGTTACCCACCACCTTTTAGGGATTCAGATTGGGCTCAAAACAAGAACATCAACCATTCCATTCCAATAGCCATAATTTGCTTTATTTAGCTGAAGCCAAGACTTGTTTTGAGACGGTCATGTTAACTTTGCGTATCAGTTTAGGCTCCTAATCTGAATTTACCCCTCCACAATAGGATACCGACGACACTGGGTATCGCCGGTATAATTTAAAACGCACAGACTCCTTAAGAGAGCTTTTTAAAGAAATTGACAGACTAACTGTAGCTAGTCAATTTATTTTCGAAAATATAATGTATGTACACAAGAACCTTACAACATCTGCTAAACTTAGCGATAGCTGTAATATTAACCTAAGAAATAATCACAGACTACTTGCGCCCCGGTTTAGACTCGCGAAGGTTAGCAATTCTTTCAAGGGTCAGCGCATTCTCTACTACAATAAGATACCTCTGGAGATCTTGAAATTGCCATTTGAGCAATTTAAAAACCATGTTAAAGCGACTTTGTCGAAAAAGGGATATTACAATGTTCAAAAAAGAGGGTAGCCTAGCCATCATCATTAATTTGTGTCCTGCTATTTTTATTAAATTAAAATTAAATTCAGTGCATTAATGTTATAAATTTTTATTTTAAACAAGGCCTGGACCCTTTACCTACTCTGGGTATTAATATTTCTAACACACCTCGAGATTACAATTTAAGCACTACTCACAATGGATCTTTGCACAAAAATCAGTACCAACATGGAGCAGATGGCAAACGACTTCAACACCAGGATGTCTCGGTATGAGAAGGAGCTCCGTGAGTGCGCCACTATGTCCACATCTAGCAGCCCACTCAATGTCAACTCCCTGGCCAGCGAGTTTCTCGAGTTAAGGCGTTCACGTGGAACTGCCTTAACTTGCTGCGCAGCCAGGTTGACTTGTTGCTTGCTGGACAGGACAGGCTGGAGACTGCTTCACGTAGAAAGGTGCTCCTTCTCCATGGAGTCCCCGAAGATGAGAAGGAACAGGTGAATGATGTGGCTCAAAGGATACTATCCGACCAAATAAAAGTGTCCCCTGAGTGCATCGCAAGCGCTTCAATTGTTCATCGTCTTGGACCCAAGAAGCCAGCCAAAACGCGCCCAATTCTGGTGAGATTCTCCACACTCGGTGCACGTATGGAGGTGTGGAATGGTAAAACCGCATTGAAGGGCACTGCAACCACCGTTTCAGAGTTCTTGACCAAGTGCAGACACGATGTGTTTCTTACTGCCCGGAAACACTTTGGTGTGCAGAACTGCTGGACTTCTGGAGGTAAGGTTGTCCTATTGCTTCCTGACAAAAGCAGACAGAAGGTGGAGCGTATGGCGGAGCTTCAGGTATACACCAGCAAGTTCCCTCCCTCTGCTCTGCAATCCGGGCAAAAGGTCGCCGCCTCGACTCCAAAACCGGCTGAGCTAGTGCCTGTGACTGCGCTGACAGGTTGTGCGGCACCCGCGGCAAGCAAGCAGCGAGAAATCAGCGCTAGGCGTGCCGCCGCCGGCCAGACGAAGGCAGGAACTAAGAAGAAGTAGTGGAATGTTATTGTGTTGTTATACTCGTGTGCAGTGCAATCTATGTCGCGTGATTTGGTCGGGTTATTTCCTGTAACTTATTTTTATTTTACGTAAAGGGTAGTTAGGATTCACTTTTTAGCTCGCCAAGTCATTTTCGTATGTCATGTCAAGATTGTCAAGTCAAGCATAGTGACATTACGATTTGTGTTCTGTGATCTTTTTTTTTTTTTTTTTTTTATTGTACGGACGGACAAACAGCCGGATGGAACGGACGGGCAACCGGACGGTACGAACTGTAATCATTTCATGTTCGAATTTAGATTTATTTTGCTGTTTCTTTATTTTATTTTTTGTTTGTGCTGCCCGCCAACGTCTCATTCTATTGTTATATCGTATTTATTTCCATACTGTACTCATGTAAACCCAGGGTATGGCTGGGTTCGGGCTTTCTGTTTTTTAGATTGTTGAGAATTTAGATACTTTTAATTTTTTTGTGATTTTAGTAGATTTAATTGTATTTATTTTATTATTTATTTATTATATGATATTTACTTATATGAATACCTACGACTTTAGTGATAGTTACTTCTCCTGTTCCGATAGTGAAGATTCCGATAGCGTGGGAAGTGGATTGCCGTCCACGAACGACGTTTTGCCTATTGCCCTCAAACGTGTGTTTTCCAACCTCGGTAGGAACTTCAATGTCGTTCACATAAATGCTCAGAGCATTCATTCCAGTCATGCCGACCTTATCGACTCCTTCAGCGATCAGAGCATTCATGGTATTCTGATCTCCGAATCATTTCTTAAACCCTCTCTTCCATCTACCTTGTATGCTCTGCCGGGGTACAGGCTCTATCGGAATGATAGGACAGGTAAGGCTGGTGGCGGTGTTGCTATTTACCTTCGTTCCAACATTTCTTGCAAAGTCATCAGCCACTCACCTAGTCTGTACTCTGGATCCGCTGAACACCTCTTTCTCGAGTTATGCCTGCATCACAATAAGGTCCTTCTGGGTGTCGTCTATAGCCCCTCTCTACTCATCGACTACTTTGATTCTTTTGAAAGCATTCTTAATGATCTATCTCCTCTTTACAGTGACACAGTTATCCTAGGTGATTTCAATACCTGTTTACTTAAAAATGATGTTCGCTCAGCCAAACTCCAGTCTATCATCAGCTCCCTAAATTTAAATATTCTTCCCTTGAGTGCAACTCACTTCCAGCCCCACTGCACCCCCTCTCTTCTAGATCTTATGATTGTTTCTAACATATCCAAGGTTGCTACGCATGGCCAACTTAATGCCCCCTTCTCCTTTCACGATTTGATTTATCTCTCGTTCAAGTTAAGGCCTCCCAAGCGCGCAGCAAAATTCCTGGATATTCGCAGTTTCAAGGGTATGGATCTCAGCTCCCTTAAGTCTGACGCCGCTTCTATAGACTGGTCTCCTGTCGTCTGTAGTGAGACCGTTGATGACAAAGTCCAGCATTTCAACTCGATTGTCTTAAGTTTGTTCGACAAACATGCTCCTGTCAAAAAGGTTAGGGTCAAACATCTCCCTGCGCCTTGGCTTACCGACACCATCAAGGGTCTGATGGCCCAGAGAAACCGTGCCAAATGTAGATATAAGAAGGATCCGACGGACGATAATCTCCTTATATACAAACGTCTCCGTAATCGGTGCACCCGTCTTTGTCGAGATGCCAAACGCCGCCACATCTACGAGAGTATCGAGAGTTACTCTCCTGCACAGGTTTGGAAGTTCCTGAAGACCCTTGGTGTTGGTAAGTCCCAGGACGCAGTTGCCGGTAGTGTCGACCTCAATGGTCTCAACAAATTCTTTGCTGTCTCCCCTGTCGTGATGGACCCCTGTGTCAAGGATGCTACCCTTCGTAACTTGCGTACCAGAACGACATCCAGTTGCTTACCTTTCAACCTCAGGTCTGTCGGAGTTGGCGCAGTAAAGAAAGCTATTCTAGAAATCTCGTCCAAGGCTGTAGGTGATGACAATATCTGCTCTCAGATGCTATTCAGTGTACTCGATAATGTTTTACCACCTATAACGCATATAATTAACGGGTCGCTGAGCGAGTACTGCTTCCCAAGCCAGTGGAAAAGAGCATTAGTGATACCCCTGCCTAAAACTTTTAACTCGTCCTCCTTCAAAGAGTTCCGTCCCATTTCCATCCTACCAATCCTTTCCAAAGTCCTTGAATCAATTGTCCACTCCCAGCTGTCCTCGTACCTTTCCTCCATGGATTTACTGAACCCTTTTCAGTCTGGTTTTAGGCCAGGGCATAGCACCACCACCGCACTGCTCAAGGTAACTGACGATATCCAACTGGCAATGGATAAGAAGCAGCTCACAGTCCTGACTCTCCTTGACTTTAGCAGCGCCTTCAACTGCGTCGACTTCGATATACTTGTTGAAATCATAAAAACACTCAATGTCTCTTCAGACTCGGCTCGCTGGTTTGACTCCTACCTGAGAGACCGCCAGCAGCGCATCAAGTCTGAAGAAGTTACTACGGAATGGTGCAAGCTCTCTACTGGTGTTCCGCAGGGTGGCATCCTTTCTCCTCTTCTTTTCTCAGTTTTCATCCATTCCATCTCGGATGTATTGTCTTCCTCGTATCATCTCTATGCAGATGACCTTCAAATTTATCGGCTTTTTCCCCTGTGTGATCTGACTTCGACTGTAGAGGCTTTGAATGCTGACCTCGACAACATCAGGAAATGGGCTCTTTCGTATGGGCTATTAGTCAACCCGGATAAGTCTCAGGCGATGATACTGGGTACACGGCACTTACTTAATTTGTTGCAGCATAGGTCAGTTGCTCCCGTGCTTTATGACGGTACCATTGTCAAGTACAGCGAGAAAGCCAAAAATCTTGGGGTTGTTTTTGATACTCTTTTATCCTGGTCGCCCCACGTTTGTGAGGTCAGCAGACGAGTCTTTGCATCCTTTCATTCCCTTCGGCGTTTGCAGTACTTCTTGCCTAGGCAGACTAAAATCATGCTAGTTCAGACCCTTCTTCTGCCTTTAATTGACTACGCCGATGTTTGCTGGGCCAGCGCGAACGAAGATCTACTGAACAAACTCGAGCGACTTCAAAATCTCGGGATTCGGTTTATCTTCGGTCTCCGCAAGTACGATCACGTGTCCCAATATCGCAGGGAATTAGGCTGGCTCCCGATCCGACTTCGTCGTGATATGCACATTCTCACCTTCCTCTTCAATATTTTGAGAAATCCGCGCTATCCCGCATATCTTCGTGAACATTTTGAGTTTCTTTTCTCTGGGGATAGACTTCGGAGATCTCACACGGTGTCACTTTTGTCAATTCCTCAGCACAACACTGTTGCTTACGAGCACTCGTTTAGGTTAAGGGCAATACGTTTGTGGAATGCACTTCCTTGCGCTATTAGGGATTGCACATCCTTGTTCTCTTTTAAGAAAAAGTTGAAACTGCATCTCCTCTCTTCCGCATAGTGGGTATCTTATAGTATGTATGTGTATCTATGTATTTATTGTATTCTATTAATTTATTTTATAGTATGTGTAGGATGTATTGTGATTTATCTGATAGTATATTGACTTTATTTCTTTCTTTTAAATCTTAATTGTACACTAGGACTACCTCTCTATAAATATTTTTCCTTTCCTCACAGGTTAGCTGTAAGAAATTTCTTTTTAGAAATAAGCTCACCTTTGCATATTGTTCGTTATATTTTTTCCATTGTGTTTTCTGTGCAATAAAGAATTATTATTATTATTATTATTATTACAATGTTCAAGATTACTTAAATGACAGGACTGTATGGGGTTAATCTGGCTCAACACAGACCTTGCTGTTAATAGTTTTGTAAGGGAGTTTCTACGCCCTTCTTCTCCCACAGTAGTCCAATGTAGAGAAGTGGCAAAAAATTACGATTGCTAAGTATATGTAAATATCTACAGTAATAAAGAGATTTGGAATTTGGAATTTATCCTATTGTGGAGCCAGAAGCAATGTATGTGCCTGTATATATGAGTGTATATACATGTGTATGTTGACGTATGTGTTTGTGTGTGTCGCAGGATCCGCGCGGGCCCGCCGCCGCCCGGGCCGCCGCCCCCGCGCCACCACGCGCCGCGCTTCGACCACAAGAAGAGCTTCGACTACAACCGGCTCGGTGAGTTAGCGCACGCGAGCGACGCACAGCACAGCACAGCACAGCACAGCACAACACAACACAACACTTGCACGTAGCCTCACTGCAGATGCCGTGCGAGCGAGACAGCGCTTCGCTGGCCGACACCGAGAAAGAGGAGAGAGGACGTACGACTGCGCCGACAACAGACAGGCACATCTCCAAGACTGCTCCGCACCACGCACGAACTCTTTTACTCTTTTCTCTTTCAAAAACCGGATAAAAAAGCACTTCCTCTCTTTCATGATAGTAATTATAGTATGTATATTATTACTATATGTACAGGTTTATGTATATATTGGTACTTATTTAGTAGTTTGGTATATAAAGTTTGTATCAATCAGAAAAAATTACTTTGTAATCAAACCATTGCCGGTATACCATCATAGATTTCATTAAGAAACTACTTCCAAGATACTAAAATTTCACATCCGTCAATTAGAAAACACTGTCGCCTACTTATCAAACAAGTTAGGTAGTAATGGGAGATAAAACTTGCAAAACTCTAAAAATACGATTAGATGAAAAACATTGAGGTTATTTGTTTCTTTTTTCTAAAGCAAAAATTAGGGATGGGTATTGACATTGAATGATAATGAACGAATGACAGTTATCGATTACCGATTGATGAATCGATACTACATGATCCGATATATCAAAATGTTTAACACCGTAAACTATGGTATGGTATTTAGAACAAAAAAAAATTGATACACAAAACAAATGTATTAGTATTTTAAGTCCAATCCATGAGAATATATTCATTTTAATGAGCGTTAAACCAAGACGAAAATTATCAATGTTTTTTTATGTGGCATTTTTAAGAGGACTGTCAACAGGACTAAAAAGCCACAAAAAGGCAAACGCATGATAATGAGCCACATCGGTGGTGTAGATGGATTTTTAGAAGGAGGTCTCTGGATATTTGAGGCCAAAAAATCCGATGGTGACTATCACGGTGAAATGGACGCATACAACTTTGAAAAGTGCTTCCAAAAAATTTTAGACCGAGTCGAACCAGGATCAATTATTGTGATGGATAACGCTCCGTACCACTCGCGCAGAATAGAGCAAGTACCAAACATGGCGTGGAAGAAAGATAAAATTGAATCGTGGCTGCGCGATAAGGGCATAGAATATGACCAAAACGATATTAAAGTGCAGCTGCTACAAAGAATCAATAAAAACTCATATAAAAAAAGGTTGTTGACGATATGACTGAAAAGAAAAATATTAAAGTACTACTTCTTCCTCCGTACCACTGCGAACTGAACCCAATAGAAATTATTTGGGCACAAGTAAATTCATATGTAGGACGAAATAAAAAAAAAAATGTCCCAGGTTAAGACTTTACTGGAAGAAGGTATCGCAAAAGTTGGTGCAGCGCAGTGGACAGGATGTGTTAATCACGTAATCAAAGAAGAATAAAAGATGAAGGAGCTGGAAGGTTTAATTGATGCGGCGACCGACGCCATAACAGAAAAGTTTATAATAAATGTCGGCGGCTCTACGACCACTGATGAGGACTCGGATATCGAAGAGCTACCTGGCGTTTCACTTTGACGACGACACTGGTGGACAATGAGAATAGAGTTTTCCGAACACATAACTTTTCGTTTCTTTTAAAGTACTTTTTTTTTATCGTAAAAATCCTTCTCTTCTAATCCTAATAAATATGTCATTATGAAGATGATGATATAAAAAACTTAGATTCAATCATTCACTCTTTCGTTCAGATAATATGGGTAACAACACTAAAATACTAAAAGGTCATTTATTATAGATATTTAATTTATTTATTATTTATTATAGATAAGTTATTAGATATTGTGCACTGCCTACCCTTTCATGGTTATTTTTCCTATCATGCCTTGGTTTGCTGGAAGAAATCTCTTTTTAGAGATAAGCTCGCCTTTGTACATATGTTTTCAATAAATGTAACTTTTTATTTATCTCTGTGCAATAAAGAATTATGAACTATGACCTCCCGAGAGCAGATCTCTACCTAGAGAGTTGCCGCTCATCCCAACTCAAAAACCGGGGGCAGTTGGGACAGTTGGGTATGCCATGGTAATAAAATTTAAAACTGAGGGGTTGAACGCCGCTTACTGCATACAGTACAGCTCCATGCTGTAAGCAGTCTCAGAGACTATCGTAGAGACTCCGTCGCTTGAAAGGAGCATTGAAGAGGATGGCGGCTCTCTCCTGTACCCGAGGCTAGGTATATAGAAGAGAGCAGTGAAGCCAGATGCGGACTATTCATCACTCTTTATTATATTTAAATATTCAACTATAAATACTAATGAATATGCCATGCCTATGTTGACAGATATCAAGGTTGCACTAGATATGCATCTGACCACCTAGTTACAAAGGTCAGCTATGTAGGTATGTATAGGTACCTACAGATCTGTCTGAGGACGCGGATGGGGGAGGCTCAGGACCTGATGGAGCAAAAAGAGGCATATTACCCAGCGGTGGGGGAATGTAGGCCGACCGATTGTCTGTCCGTG
This sequence comes from Argyresthia goedartella, assembly GCA_949825045.1. Taxonomy (NCBI): domain Eukaryota; kingdom Metazoa; phylum Arthropoda; class Insecta; order Lepidoptera; family Argyresthiidae; genus Argyresthia; species Argyresthia goedartella. Next base: position 1,074,351 of record OX463836.1, on the reverse strand, counting down.
TTCACATGTCCCGCGTGTTGTCAGGCGGCGGGCGCGGCGCGGGCGCTCCGGGCGGCGGAGGCGCCGGCGGGAACTGCTCGCTGGAGGTGCGCAAGGTGCCGCGCGGCATGAACGACATCGCGCACCTGAACAAGCACTTCAGCAAGTTCGGCAAGATCGTCAACATACAGGTACGCACGCACACATAGAGACACACACACACACAACTGCTCGCTGGAGGTGCGCATGTACTTGTTCCACATTAACACATAAGAGTTCGTTACTCACAAACTCTTTGAGGGCAACATTAACCTCTCCGTGACCCAAGCGTACCGACACGTCAACGTAAACAAACACTATTGACCCAAGCGTACCGACACGCACTCAATACCTTTTTTTTTAGACCGGAATGAATTAGCCAATTGTGTTCGTATTGGCAAGGTTTTAGTGTGTAAAAACGGCTTTGCCAGAGGCAATTATAAGGAGAGCGACATCTTCGGGAGTAAAGTAAAAGGCTTGAGATGCGCGTAAATACGAGACTAGACTAGACTAATTTTATTATAGGAAATCCTAGCTTATATACTAGGTTGGTACATGTTATTAATGACGTACATAAGACATAGTGCGTGATGAATATAAATATACCTTATCTGTGACGGTCGTCAACTTATCTTAACATTACGTGAAAATATGACTAACATAGTCGACCGGCACAGATACTCCCCCCTTTAGGGAAAAAAATAAAATGAATGTACTTATAACAATGCAAAAAAATCTAAGTTAGATACCATAACAAACTTATCAACTGCAATAATAACTAGTAGTATTTTAATAAACATAAAACCAGATCTTAATTGTGCATACTTTAACTTAATCTGTTTTTATATCTAAGGAAAGTTATTGTTAAATAAAACTAGACAGTAATAGAGCATATTTCAACTTAATCTAAAGGTAACCCTTACACGAATTAGGAAAATAAAGGAACTACGGTTATGTGAATTCTACATAAGTTTAAAGAATAACATAATATTTACCTACAGGCGAGTCTAGTGTCTAGCCGCACACTACATAAAATAAACTTAAAACTGGAAAACAGAAAAACACTAGGATAATGGGGCTTCGCGGTTAGTAAACTAACCTAACCTATAACTGGAAAAGATCCGCAGGAGAGTCGTCTGATGCTGCAGCCGCCCAAGTTTTTCAGGAATCGATGAGTCAATTTACATCGCACGTCGTTGAACTTGTAATCACTGTTTGTTTATAATTGCGACCGTACCTACACAAGGATGATTGTGCTGAATCAGCGTCAGCATTAAATCTGTAACCTTGGCTGTAGGCAGTCAATGATCTCGTACGTCATATGTACGTGCGTGCTCTTCACTCTTGAGTGAATATTAAGTTGTCGATTGATGAAATTTGTGTGCCTAAAAACCTTGGGATTTGGCAACATAGGGCACATCTTGTACATCAATCGTTATATTATATATATATATATATATAATATATATATATATATATATATATATATATATATATATATTGATTTGATTATTCTTCGTGCGACGTTCTTCCTGGATGATTTCAATATTCTTTGAATCAGGTATATCGCTGATGTTTTAATACTCTTCTGGGGGCTGGAACGGCTTCCTATGACTTGAACTTGAATAAGCTGCTTGCTGTGAATGAATTTGCCGACGCGTTCGTTTCTGCTGGTGCGAGCTCCATTTTGATAAATCAGCAGTCGGCTGACTATCGGTTCATTATTCTTGCGGTATCTTGAGTTCGATGCGGGAAATCTTCAGTTGAAATCTTTTCGCTTCTGGTCCGTCATGGCTTGCTTGATGTCGTCTTGGTTTGGGTGGGGTCTTGATTATGGATTTCTGCAGCGTGGTTTGTAATAGGTATGCAGAAGTCGGGACTCGGCGATCTTGGACGAAGTGCTTCTTGCTTGCACTTCTAAGCTGGCAGCACACGGAGTTTTCTTCGCGGCTGGGTCCATGCTGCTATTACCGAAGGTTGCTGATGTTCAAAAGTCGGATCACCACTTTGCCAGAGGCAATTATAAGGAGAGCGACATCTTCGGGAGTAAAGTAAAAGACTTGAGATGCGCGCAAATACGAGACTAGACTATACTAATTTTATTATAGGAAATCCTAGCTTATATACTAGGTTGGTACATGTTATTAATGACGTACATAAGACATATTGCGTGATGAATATAAATATACTTTATCTGTGACGGTCGTCAACTTATCTTAACATTACGTGAAAGTATGACTAACATAGTCGACCGGCACAACGGCCAATGAGCCAATCTTCTATTTCCGGTATGGTCTTTTGTTCATTTCATTCATTCAAGACGCTGCAAACGTGACTCGAAAAAATCACTTTTCGTAACCGGTATTTCATGAAATCTTCGAACGCTGAAATATTGAAAAATTTCTATTAGAACATACTAATGTTTTTATTGTTTTCAAAAGGTAATCTTGTGTAGACGAAAGTATCAAACAAAATGTGTATTTTGTTGTGTTTTACTCATGTCGACTACATTTGTGACGAGAGGGAGCATTTTCATAGTAGTCTGTGATTCTGATGTCGGTACAAAAATAAACTAAGGTCACAGTGACATTTTCTTCGCATTGAGTAAGAGAGGGTTTCATTAGCTACTCAGATATACAACTCTCATAGTTCTAAGAGTTACCGTTCCAACATCATCACTTGATATGGCAGTCAAGTCGCGCGCGCCGCGCGGGCTCATGTACGCCTGGGATTAGAGCTGGTTGGCGCCGGGCGGCCGGGTTTCGGAGAGGTTAAAGAGAGAATCTATTAGTTACGTTTTTACTCCTAAACCGTTGGAACAAATTATGATGTATTTTGATATAGAGTTGGATTGGACCTTTTGTTGCGAAAATTAAACATTAAAGAGGCATGAAATAGGTGATGAAAGTGTGATTTACCCAAAACGCTTGTAAGTTAGCTAAGAATATACCTTTCGCTTTGAGGGTTCGGCACTTCAAGAGATATGTAGCTAGATTCTCCACATGTGTCATCATCAGTGCGGATCGCAAACAAATTTAAGAACTGTAGTTTATTCAGATAAGATAGGTGTAGATTTTGGTATGTTTTTGCATTATGGCCTTAAGCAACAAGTGACAAATAATTGTTGTCCTAATAGTTCCTTTGAGGATATTATAAAAAAGATAGCTGTAGGGAATTTTGACGAACATACTACCATTGTTATTATGGTAGGAAACCACTCAAACATTAGTCGGAGTGCATTAGATACCGGTATAGAGGTACTGCTCAATTTATATAATAAGACGAAGTGCAGGTTTATCTATGTAACTTTCCTTATTGTTCTAATTTATCGGGGAAACAAAATAAAAGTGTACATAGAATGAACATGCATCTATACAATATAACGTGTCATCATAGTGATGCTATTTTATATTTCGACATGAATAATTTTATTCATAACTTTACTTTGACTCAGGATACTATGTACCTGTCTCATAAAACAATAAAACGAGTAGCTACATTATTAGCGTATAATATATGCGACACAGTTGTAAATACTATAACGCAGTCGCCTTCAGTTTTAGTTAGTATTACTAATAGTAGTGTTTTAAACTAGATAGTTCGACAAAAGAGGACCCCTCAAAACATAAGAAAATTTTACAAAATAAGCAGGGGTTTTCTGGCAATCAAATGAAAAATACTAGGACAAAGGGTAAGCCCCACTTAAATATTTCCCATCAAAACATGCAGGGGCTACCATTAGAATTATTTCTTAATCATTCAGACACCGATGTTATCTGTATTACAGAACACTGGTTAAAGGAAAATATGATGTCTTTTAACATAAATAATTACAAAATTGTCACTTGTTACAATAGAAAGACTGCCGATAGAGGTGGTTCTTTAATCTTAGTAAAAAATAATATTAAGGTGAAACAACGGAAAGATATTCTTGCACTTACTGTTGAAAGACAAATAGAGGTATCCTGTGTTGAGTTGGATAGCCATATTATTGTTTGTGTCTACAGACCTCCGAGAGATGAAAACGGCCATGGCAATTTTGAAATGTTCGAGAAAATTATGGAGGATGCCCTCATTAAACTTTGTAATAGCAGAAAAAAGTTAATTATTTGTGGCGATTTTAATGTAGATTTGCTTGTAGATACAACATTGAAACAACGATTAATAACTCTGTTCAAATCATTTAATTTATGTCATATATTTCTAGAGCCAACTAGAATAACACTTACCAGCCAAACTTGCTTAAATGACGTTTTTTGTGACTGTGCATTCACAAGTAAAAATGTAATTAACTGCTTACCCTCAGATCACACTGGTCAAACAGTTTCATTCCCAATTGCCAGTAAAAATAGGACTGATCCATCATTTTATAGGCCTATTACATCCCATAGACTAGAGACGTATATGAAAAAGTTAGATATAAATTTGCCAGTACCGGATTTTGATGAACAGAACCCAAACAAAATCTACTCAGACTTCTTCAGCATTATTCAGACAGAATTCAATAAAGTTTTTGAATTAAAGAAAGTCAGTGACTACAGCGGTAAATCTAAATTTAATGACTGGGCAACATTTGGAATTCATAAAAGTAGAGTTATCTTATATGACCTTTATGAACAAAAAACCTATAACTTTGATCGAAAATTTCATGACTATGTTAAAAAATATTCCAAAACTTTCAAGTTGGTTTGTAGAACTGCAAAAACTTTACACATTAATAGAAAAATTAAAAATTCAAATAATAGAATGAAAACAGTTTGGCAAATAATAAACCGCGAAACTGGCAAAGTTATACCAAGGGACAATGATTTCTGCCTAAAGATAGGTGATGATATTGTTAAATCCAGCGCTGATGTTGCTCGAGCTTTTGAAACATTCTTCACCAATGTACCCTTATTCACAACAGACCGTCTAAATTCATCTCCATATGAAGCAGAGACTTTATTAAAAAATAACACTAGCGTCAGTAATGTATATTTAAAATTTCATCATGTATATCCCCAGGACATTGTCAAAACGTTTAAATTACTTAACTTAAAAAATACGGGAGACCTGTGGGGTATATCAGTCAAAGTCATTGGTTCAGTAATTCTAGTTATAGCCCCACACTTAGCTTATATATTCAATAAATGTGTTGACGATGGGGCTTTCCCAGACCTCACGAAACACAGTAAACTGATACCTCTGCTCAAGTCGGGAGATAAGGGTGATCCTTCAAATTTCAGACCAATATCTGTTCTTCCAACACTAAGTAAAATATTTGAAAAGATTATACTCAATCAAATGCTCTCACACTTCAACCGTACAAAACAACTCCACGCCAAACAATACGGTTTCACTAGGGGTAAATCGACTACGGATGCAGGTATTACCCTTATATCTCATATTTATTCTGCATGGGAGGCCGCACAGGATGCTATCGGAGTTTTTTGCGACCTGTCGAAGGCGTTTGATTGTGTTGATCATAATACGCTATTAATTAAATTAAATCATTACGGAGTTAGAAATAAAGCGTTGGATCTACTAAGATCATACCTAAGCAATAGAATTCAAAAGGCAGAAGTTAACGGCGTAAAATCGTGATGGATCGGGTGTTAAAATTGGCGTTCCACAAGGTTCCATATTAGGCCCTTTCTTATGCCTGGTATATATTAAGGATCTGCCTTTCATGGTGGAGAAATTAACTGACATAGTGTTGTTTGCTGATGATACTTCAATGGTCTTCAAAATTGAAAGACAAAAAGGAGATTTTGATGATGTTAATGGTGTGTTGTCTTTAACCTTGAATTGGTTCACAGTTAATAATTTATTGTTAAACGCTGGTAAAACCAAGTGTATCAAATTCTCACTTCCAAATGTCAGGCAAGTTGAGACCAGTTTAGTGTTAGACAACAGCACGTTAGAATTAGTAAAAGATACGAAGTTTCTTGGAATAACCATTGATAGCAAATTGCAGTGGGGACCCCACATAGATAAATTGGCTGGTAAATTAAGTTCTGCAGCTTACGCTGTTAGGAACATCAGACAAAGCACGGATGTGGCTACATCTAGGCTAGTATATTTTAGTTACTTTCATAGTGTGATTTCCTATGGTATCTTGTTGTGGGGGAAAGCAGCGGATATTCAAACTACAGTGGATTTCATTTATTACGACCTTGGTTGTAGCGACCATTTACCTATAGCGACGTTAAATCTAAGTCCCTTGAATTTAAAGCATACTTTAGTACAAAATTCATGTGGCTATGGCGACTTTGGATGTAACGCCGAGTTCGGGTGTAGCGACTGTTTTTAATGAATCATTTGTAACAAATTCCTAGAAATCCCATGCAGATATTGCGACCGGAGTCGGCCGCCAAAGACACAAAGATTTTTTTCTTTCACAAACATTTCTTATCTTTTGTTTACATCCATTGCACACAGATGGTCAGCAAGTGTGGAGACCTTTACCTTTTGTTTATAGATATCAACTAAGTAGGTAAGGGAAGCGTGTACGTTTCGGAGCTTTATATATTAAAATAAATTGAAGCAAACTAATATTACACATTTTTTTAAATGTACCGGTGAATAACTATGTGCAAATATTTTCAATAATAAATGAATATAAACTACACATGTGTACGTGTCTGTATCTCTTTACCTTTGCCTGTAACGACTTCCGGATATAACGACGAAAATAGAGTGGTCCCTTCATTGTCGTTATACCCGAATTCCACTGTATTTTTATTTTACAGAGAAGAGCTTAAAAGAGCTTTTTAAAGAAATTTACATACTGACAGGCCTTCAATATGCAGCTTTAAATTAAAATATAAGAAATATCTACTTACTAAGCAAAAAGGCCTACAGTAAAGTTGTTTCATACCCATTATCAACTGTTTGTTCTAAATTATCTGTTATAGTGTTACATAAGCTGTTGTGGTTTTAATTATATTTTTTCTGCGCATGTAATGCTAAGATCCAGTTGTAATAAATCGTACTTACATAAATACTGAGACTGAGCTTCAGCTAAATGTGATAGTGATGCATCATAATACTTTAATATCTGCACTGTTTTCATATGGTTCCAATACGTTTAATATTTAAGTGTAAGGCATCCACTGAAAATCAGCGCCGTGGCCCAACCATGGCATAAGGCTGAGTGGAGACCTTTTTGGTGCATAATACTCGTACATAAGACTGTAATAATTTTAAGTTAATTTATTCTATTGTATTTTTATGTGCCAAATAAAGTTTATTCTATTCTATTCTATTCTATTCTATTCTATTCTATTCTAACAGTAGCTAGTCAATTTATTTTCGAAAATGTAATGTATGTACGCAAGAACCTTACAACATTTTCCAAACTTAGCGATAGCTGTAATATTAACCTAAGAAATAATCACAGACTACTTGCGCCCCGGTTTAGACTCGCGAAGGTTAGCAATTCTTTCAAGGGTCAGCGCATTCTCTACTACAATAAGATACCTCTGGAGATTTTGAAATTGCCATTTGAGCAATTTAAAAAAGCATGTTAAAGCGACTTTGTCGAAAACGGGATATTACAATGTTCAAGATTACTTAAATGACAGGACTGTATGGGGTTAATCTGGCTCAACACAGACCTTGCTGTTAATAGTTTTGTAATTATTTATTCCTGCTTATTAATCATAACAATTAATTTTTTCATATTTGTATTAGTTAAGCACAACCTATTTTTAAAAGAGATCTAAAAATAAATCTGTGGGAGTTTCTACGCCTCCTTCTCCCACAGTGGTCCAATGTAGAGAAGAGGCAAAAAATGACGTTTGCTAAGTATATGTAAATATCTACAGTAATAAAGTACTTTGACTATTGACTATTGACTATTTACATCTTCGAGAGCACATTTTGATCGCTATTGCGACTTTTATATATTAATGGTGTAAAGGGAACGATTCAGTGTGGTTTTGTAAATATTAAATAAAGTCTGTTTTGTTATGACACAAGAACATTTATTAAGGGTGATTACACAAAGTTATAATACATATAATATAAACTGTTAATTAAATGTTAAGTGAATGCACCCGGTCGCGACGTTTCCGATTGATGCACTGATTTGTTAGAAGTCGGTAAATCGCCGCCTGCCGTGTGCATATCACGTGTTCGGTACCTAAACATAAAACCGAACTAAATCGCTAGTTTGACAATAATTTCAAAAACACCTGTCGGAGATAGAGAATCGAGCTACAGATGATTATTTAAGCCATCACTTTGTAAGTGCATCCGTCAGTAATGGTCGTCCATCATACCCGGTTCATGTTGGTGTGCAGGTGTGCTACGAGGGCGACCAGGAGGCGGCGCTGATCACGTTCTCCCAGCACATGGAGGCGAGCGTCGCATACAAGAGCACCGAGGCGGTGCTGAACAACCGGTTCATCAAGGTGTTCTGGCACAACCAGGAGGTGAGTCCCCTCGTGCGTGCATACACATATGCTCACGCCTTTCCCCCGTAAAAGTGGTTGCCAGAAACCAAAGAAGGTTGCTGCGATCCTGGCATACATTCATTCACTCTCGCTTCCTCAACATTCATGCCCCGTTGGCCCCTTAACTAAGAAATCAACAATTTAGTGTTTAACCTCAAAAACCGAGGGTAGTTGAGACGGCTCTCGATTTTGTACCTTATGCCATGGTAATAAAATGTAAAAGCTATAACGGAAAAGTGGCCTTAGCTAATGGTTTTCAAGAGGCACCTCCTTATTCGTCCTGGACTGGACGACCCGAACGGCCGAGTCGGCAGTGACGCTGCCTACGAAGCCAAGGGTTCGAGTCCCGGTGGGGGCAAATATTTGTGTGATGTTTGTACCCTAGTCATGGTTGTTTATCTATCTAAGTATAATATTTATCTATATAAGTATGTGTATCATTGTCTAGTATCCAAGATACAGGGAATCCTAGTTTGGGGCTAGATCAATGTCTGTAAATAGTGTGTCCAAGGTATTAGTATTATTATAGTATTATACTCGCTATATATATATCTGTTTCAGTCAATCTTCTTCCATTCATCCTCTCAACGTGACCAAACCATCTAAGTTGACTTATTTGCGGGTCATGAATGACGTGTGTGGTGTGTGTGTGTTTGTGTTACAGAACAAGCAGGAGAACGTACCGCCCGGCGGCGCACCGCCCCCGCCGCCCCCCGCGCACTCCGCGCCCGAGCGGGGACCCCACGCCACGCACAACAAGGTACGCACGCACGCACACCACTGCACTCATACACGCACACACTACCAACACGTGCAGTACATGCGCACAAGCCTCCACCTACGCCCGAGCGGGGACCGCACGCCACGCACCACAAGGTACCCACGCACACCACTGCACCCATACACGCACACACTACTAACACGTGCAGTACATGCGCACAGCTCAACATCTTACATTACATACATGCCACGCACAACAGGGTACGTGCTCGACACGCACACGACAACGTACCCGAGCCGCTGCTACTGGCCGCCCACCTACACACTACACATACGGGTCCCGTGCTCCACGATACTTCTTGTTGCGTGCAAGAGTGAGAGTAGAATCTACCTTCTCGTCTAATGCCAGGTTTCTGAAAGGATAATTACCTGTGACAACTTGTTGAACTCTTGTTAAACGCATTTCAGCCAATCACATGCCGCTATTTTTAATAAATGATCGATTAACCGCTTGTTACATTTAACGGAAACTGGGGGTAAGACTGTCTCAGGAAGGATGGCCTTGAAGTTTAGCTGTTACTCATTTTCTAACAAACTTTGTCGTATATAGTCCACTCATCAACTCACCCCCGAGCGTACAAGTGGGCTAGCCCATCGCCGCAGCGTCCGAGCTCTGCATTTATGAAACCCAATACTGGCCCCATTTCAAACGAAGAAATGACAAATTACTGGCAAAATGTGGATGCGAAACTGTTCCTCCGCTACCGCTCATGGGAAAAAGCATGACTCCATGTTTGTAAATACGAGGTAATATAAATAGAAGTAATATTTGGTACGTTGTCTGCAAAGTGACACGAGTGTATAAAACGTAACAAGCAAACTGATAATTTAATTGCATATATACAGGTGCTGATCAACAAAGATAACATGCGTGCGACGGCGCAAGTGAAGGCAGACGCGGCCGCTGATAAGGTAAGCACTTCAATGGCTGCTTAAGAAATAAGCGCTGTTGATCTGTTTTGTCAATAGCTTGTGGTATTTGCCCAAAGTAGCACGAATTAATAGGTTGTTGCATGTATTTAGGATTGAATACAAGTCCTTATTTTTCATTGCCAGTAATTTTGTGTATATACCTCGCCTTTTCAGGTCAAGGTTATATACACTACCCCATAACTCGAATCGATGTTTAATGTGGTTCTAATGCCATAGTTTTCGACAGATTTGTGTGTTGCGATAATCAAAATGAACTGTTCATGTCGACTATAAATTAAAAAATTGAAACCACCCCGACAAATTTGATGTCTAAAATTTGTTTCACTTGTTTCCTATTCAACTGATAACGTTTGAGCCGCTGAAGCGATTATAATTAAATATATCTTAGTACCAATTTAAAAAAGACTAGCGCTTAAGTGGGTTGACAGATTTTTTACCGGTTTTCTGTAAATGTGAGTGGACTTTCCTGCGATGGTTCTTAGCCATGTTTTATTAAAATCGGTTCTGTGGTACGAAAGTTAACAGCTTAACTAGGAAACAAGTCAGCCAAAAAGACAGGAGACAGACAAGTTTCCTTTTGTTGTGTCGCGGGTACTTTACAAATTTTAATGTAATATTCATCTGGGGTGAAAAAGGAATCGGACCGCATTCGTCGACTAACCGCCCCCTTCGTCCCCGCAGCTCGCGAAGGAGGCGCTCACGCCCAACGGTCAGGACGGCAAGCCGGAGGCCGCCGCGCCCGCCCCCTGCAAGCCAGCCCCGCCGCCCCCACCCACGCAGGCACAGCAGGTAAACATACACACTGCTCTCTTCTGTGGGATTTATCAGATATCTCATACACACACACTGCTCTCTTCTGTGTGCTTTATCAGCTATCTCATATCTCCATAACACACACACTGCTCTCTTCTGTGTGCTTTATCAGCTATCTCATATCTCCATAACAGAGAGCAGTGTCTCTTCTGTGTGCTTTATCAGCTATCTCATATCTCCATAACACACACATTGCTCTCTTCTGTGTGCTTTATCAGCTATCTCATATCTCCATGACACACACACTGCTCTCTTCTGTGTGCTTTATCAGCTATCTCATATCTCCATAACACACACACTGCTCTCTTCTGTGTGCTTTATCAGCTATCTCATATCTCCATAACACACACACTGCTCTCTTCTGTGTGCTTTATCAGCTATCTCATATCTCCATAACACACAAATACTGCTCTCTTCTGTGCTTTATCAGTATTCACATATCTGCATAACACACACTGCTCTCTTTTATGTGATTTATCACTAATCTCATGTCTCCATAACACACACACACACACTGCTCTCTTGTGTGCTTTATCAGTTTTCTCATATCTCCATAACACACACTGCTCACTTTTATGTGATTTATCACTAGTCTCATATCTCCATAACACACACACTGCTCTCTTATGTAGGCTTTATCAGTTATCTCATATCTCCATCGCAGCGGCGATGGGCTAGCCCCTTGTCACCGAACATGGATTTTTGAATAACGGTCACGGCCACTCCGTATGGGAAATGGAGTGACGCTGTTGTTAGCATATGTGTAGTTTTGTATTCATCTATTTCGTATATTCTTTACTGCACGGAAAATATTAAGGTACAGCCTGTTACAAGAACTGTTGTAGGCAAATAGGAGATTTATTCAAGCAAACCTGTGCAAGACAGAAGAATTTGCTATAGGACAGTAAATATATTGGTTAAATAAAAACTGTGAGTGTATCTATTCGAGCTCTACCGTGTTTTAGATGATACCTTAACCCACGCATATAACTTTGATATATTTTTAATTGCTTTTAGATCTTGTTACAATGCTATATGGTTCAAACCGTTAAGCATACTTTGGAAACACTATGCATTGAAGGGTTAGCCTGTGGGTTCCGGCTAATACCTCTATAAGGTGATATGAGTAAACTTTCGTCAGACTGGGCTTTAATAGCGCCGCCTGGAGACTTCAGGCAGCCGGGCTAGCCAGGAGCCGACCCGTAGAGACCCGTAGACATCGCTGGAATACTGCTCGATCTTACTCGAAGTCAAACAAGTCTTGGCATTAGGTAAATAAAGCCGATTAAGGCGAATTGGAATGGGAATGGTTGCCATGGTGATGCTCTTGTTTAGAACCTGATTTGAATCGGAAAATGATTGTGGTAACCCGTGTGGCCCTGCACCCTGCACCCGTCACTGCGGACATCCGTGGGCTGCATTTATTTATTTGTTGTTATTATTCTGTCCAGGTGCTGGAGATGTACAAGCGCGCCCAGGGTCTGCTGGCGACGCAGCTGCAGCAGCAGCGGACGCTCATACAGAAGCTGGAGACTGGTGAGTGATGACAGGAGACGGTACCCGTATCGTGTGTGGCACTGATTTTTCCTTCGACGTTGAGTTTTTAGACAAAATCACTAATTTTGACATTAGAACGTCTCTCATAACCTCTCATCTGTGGGTATTTTATAAAATGTTCTCTGTTAGTTTGTGTAAGTACTCTTGTTTTGTAAAATATAACGCACACAGGATTCGTCCAAGGACTGAGTGTGGCACAGTGTGCAAATAAATCTTTTAAATCTCATTTTAAATCTTTTATCTACACACGTATCATAAACCCTCTTTACTGAGTTCAAAAACCGCACGTTACGATCAGCATTATGTTAAACTACTTGGTAAAAACTCATATCTTATCTGAAAAACTACACATTATGACCATATTTTTCTACATATTATGACATTCAAATTTCGAACGCCGACGCCCGCCTGCGTGAAGTTGGTACTACAGAACAAGCTAAACAACTGCAGAGCCAAAAAGCCGGTCAAACATGCGGTTCCTGAACACATCAAAGAGAGCTTATGATATGTGTGTAGATAAACAAGTGTATGTATCTGTACATAATTAGGCATTAAAACTCTCGAGTGATATTATTATGAAACTCGCCTTCGACTCGTTTCATAAACCCACTCTCGAGTATTAATGCCCTCCATTATGTAGCAGTCACATAAACTACTATTATCTACACACTTATCATAAACCCTCTTTAATGCGTACGAAAACCAAACGTTACGACCAGCATAATGATAAACTTCTTGGTAAAAACTCAATTCTTATCTGAATATTGATACATTATGACCATAATGTACCAAAATTTGTAAAATTATGACAATCAAATTTCGAACGCCGACGCCCGCCTGCCTGCCGCCCCTAGTTTGTTTGTGAAGTTGGTACTACCGAACAAGCTAAACAATTGCAGAGCAATAATCAATGCCACAATGCCGGTCGAACATGCGGTTCCTGAACACATCAAAGATAACTTATGTTATGTGTGTAGATAAACTGGTGTATGTAATTGTATATAATAAGGCATTATGTAGCAGTCACATAAACTACTATTATAACTCGATTGTTTTTCCATTGTTCCAACCGTCTATTTGACATGAACGGCATCTATTTCCCTGTGGATTACAGTTACCTAGTTCGTGTTCCTAGTTTCTACGTCACAGGGTAACCTTCGTGTTAGTTTGCCATGTACGATCTAGTTACAAGTGACTCGTAGTAAAAACTTGTCCGTACATCGCAGGCAATGTGTCGGGTCCGACGCGCGCGGCGCTGATGGAGGCGATCAACTCTGCGCAGGAGGGCATCGAGAAGCTGCGCACCGAGCTGCTGGCGTACAACAAGAAACTGATGCTCGTGCAGGTAGACTCTACTCTACTCATGCGATACTATACTAGCAGGCGGTAGGCGATGCGTTCCAAGCCGTACGAGGGATACTAGAGAGCTCCCGAGCGAAGCGAACTCTAGTATCCAGAGCGCAGCGAGGGATTCAACGTCGTCCGAAACTAAGATTAATTTATCCCAAGGTGGCATAAAGGAACGCGATAATAGAAATAATCCCTTCCGAACAAGTTTTCTGTTAATAAGTACTCTAAAATGCTCGTTTATTTTAAACTACAACAACATATGTAAATATGGGGCAAATCGAAAATATTGCCACTGAATCTGTTATCTACGTTTGACGTTGTACAGTCAGCTACAATCTTTGCTTTGACTTCTATAAGTTACTTTGTTATGTATGTTTTTGCACAAAACTAGGATTGTTTCAAATTTGCCCTCAAAGGGGGGAAAATTGGGTTGTTAACCCTTTGTAAGGCTCTGTACACTATATTGTCACCATATTTTCAACCTTATGGCTTGGTAATAAACTCTAAAACCAATGAAAAATTATTTTTCTTATAAAGTACTAAATGAAAGTTGTGTTGCCGGCGCGCGCGGACGCAGGAAGAGTGTGTGACGCGCCGCCTCGACCGGCTGCAGCTGCAGGTACACACCGACCCACCCAACGCGCGGCGCATGCGTGGAATGTATTACCACTCACTCTGACTCATTCTGACTCACTCTGACTCACTCTGACTCACTCTGAACGCGTGAACTAAACAAACTCGAGAGACATTCCATGTCGGCATGCGGACGTCTCCGTAACGATTGTGACTAACGTGTTCGTCGATGTAGTGCGGTACCATTTCGAGATAATTGTGTCCTCATCCACTCGCGAGTCTGATTGGCGGATTCCGCCGATTTAAATTTTTGTCCCACAGTGGGCGTGGCGGGTTCCGCCAAAAGTTTACATTTACAATTTGACTTTGTAACGTCGTTTTTATACCTAGCTCTTTCTTTCTTTTTACAAAACGCTGAGGAAGGAACAAGCTAGCTAATGAATGAATAATTTTATGCTCGTCGTCATATCAGGATTCCCAAAAGTCAAAATAGCGTTTTTCAAAATGGCGGCCCACTGACGGTTGTTTAAATAAATGGCGTTATTCCCATCAAAAAATACTACAGGATCACCGAAATATCCGTTAAAAAAGAAGGTCCCGCATTTTTCCTCTACAGCGTAATTTACTCAAATGTTAATGCTATTGATCATTTCGACAATAGCTGCGCTTGCGTTGGGTCAACAACGCTAGCGCAGTGCAACCGTTGTTGTAAATTGTCGACAACGGCGTTGTTCATTATTTTAAAACAACTCAGGATATAATTCGTTGTTGTAATAATAGCCACCTCTGCCACTATCTCACCCGCTCACTCGCGTCGCAACTACGCTCTCTGTCTCGCTCCTACTCAGCCGTTTAAGGATTCGATGTAACATCGTACCGATGTCATGTCGATGCCGTAACAATATCGTAGAATGGACTATATCATGGTGTAGTTAGTCAACCTTGGTTGAATTAGAACTCTCATTGAACGAGGAAATATTTTAGGGCGAAACACTGCGGTAGCTTAGGTTAAGACGAATAGTCTTCGTGTTAGGTCGACATGTATAACACACAAAAAAACACCTGGTTCTGAATACAAGTGCATTTAAAAGACATGTTTTCGTGAAATTCAACCCTTTCTGATAAATTCATGAAATAATTGACTATATTGGCTATTTCATGATATAGTTGTCACCGTAGGATTGTCAAAACCGTTAGTTGATAAACATACGTTTTTTTTTTGTTATTTGGTCAATTATCGAAAGATAGTAAACTGTATCGTACTGCTTACTATATGACGCGTTAGTTGATAAACTGACGGTTAAAACCGTTAAATAGTAAACTGGTTTAAAGTGAAATTGCAAACGAAATACCAGGGCAAACACTGCGGTAGCTTAGGTGAAGACTAGAAGGGGCGAGCGCAGCCAAGGCCCTCTAGTCTTCGTATTAGGTTTACAAGAACAAAAGAAACGTAAATTCTAAACCCTTATTGGTCTGGTTTACTATCCGTCGATAGTTAATCCACTAACGCGTTAGTTGACCAACTAACGGTTTTGACTATCTTACGGTGACATCTGTCCACTATACAGTAGGGTGTCCATTATGTGCAGGAATCGAATCTCAGTCGGCACAGGATAAATATTGACTTGGAAAGTTGACATTTTGTATTAAGAGCGTCTTGCACCAGATTGTTGACAGTCACTAAATTCGAACTTAAAATATAACACGGCTATATAGAGTCTAAACCTGGCCGACAGGCGATAACCTAGAGGTGAATAGTGGTCGTGTTAGGTTGACATGTAAGAACAAAATAAACGTAAATTCTAAACCCTGTCGGTCTGGTTAACTATCTTTCGACTATCTTACGCTGACATAGTCATTCCATGGCTGGCTATTTCATGAAATAATCAAATTCTACCATATATATTCTACCATATATATTCTACCATATATAAGGTGACTGTACAATAGCGATCAATACTTTGGGGAATGATGGTGCCCATCATTATGAACAACTTTCCCTAAGAAACATATGGTCGCAAATGAACAAAAATGTTGGGTCTCCCTTAGTAAATTGAAAACAGCTGATCGGGGCAATGTACTGAAGGAAGTTTTTTTTTTTCATTTGCGACCATATGTTTCTTGGGGAAAGTTGTTCATAATGATGGGCGCCATCATTCCCCAAAGTATTGATCGCTATTGTACAGTCACCTTATATGTATAGCTACGATATCGATATGACGTTGGTACGTTTTTTGTTAACTGGTATTAGTGAGACTTTGCTGGGCATTTTGTTATGATTAGCAGGCACGTGTGTGGACGCACAATGAACCAAACTCAGTTGTTCTATCATTAGTCGGTGGTCCTTTCATCACATTTCTTCCAACTATGAGTTATGTATTCATCATACTGTACCTACTGCAACTGCATACGTTTGTTGGAAGCTTTGTTACCGTGTGCTTGCATGTCAAAACCTAAATCATAATAATTTCTATTAATTATAAGCTTTTATTTAGATTCCCCTGTCTCGGGCTCTGTCCGTCTCTAATCAAATATTACAAGTTCAATTTGACGCATTTCCCGATTTCCGATTGAGCGGACATTTCGCAAGCATATGTACGATACGATTAAAATCAGTTAAAGTTTCGGCTTTTCTCGGATATCATCGCCAAAATCCGGAGCCGGATATGACACGAAATACATTGCCGCGATTTCTTTTAGGTAGCATTCAATTTGAAGTATCGTAAACGCAATGTATATGCACCTGCCAAGATGACATTAGTAACAGGTAAACCTAAGAAATGTATTATGCAGAAGCGACATGAATTTGAATATTAATAACATTACATTATTTACAATTTCACGAGATTGAGCAACAATTTTTTTACCTTGCTTTAAATTTGTTGAAGCCATGATACATAACTATAGTAAGTTAATTTTGATAAAATTTGATAGAATCGAATATTTTCACGAATGAAATTAGCTTTCATAAACATATATGTATAATATACGTCACACTGTTTTTATTGGCACTAAGAAGGCAGACTGTCAAAATAGTCAATTATTTATCTTACTTCAATATAAAGGTTGTGTTAGTTTTGAGCTACAAAGGAGGTTTTGTTGCTCATATCGTTCTTGTATTGTATTCAATAAGACAACGAGTAATATAATTAAAGGTGATATCTGTAAATTGATACGATAATATGAGGGATTC
Organism: Argyresthia goedartella; assembly: GCA_949825045.1. Classification (NCBI taxonomy): domain Eukaryota; kingdom Metazoa; phylum Arthropoda; class Insecta; order Lepidoptera; family Argyresthiidae; genus Argyresthia; species Argyresthia goedartella. Next base: position 1,056,696 of record OX463836.1, on the reverse strand, counting down.
ACGACAATTTCCGATGTTGGCCGAATCGTTAACTGATTTGAATCGTATTGTACATCGGAGGACAATGCAATATATTCATGGCATGCAGTCGATCTGATGACGGAGCCGGGAGGTGGTGGCCACGGGAACTCTGTTATAAAACGACGCAACCCCATCGAGCTAGGGCGCGTCCGATTCCTCTTGACAAGTACACTGACTGCCCCCAGATTAGTTTCTTGCTTTTTAGGGTTCTGTATAGTTAAGCTTATTTCAAATGTTTTGAAATAAAACTTCTTTACCCACGCTTGACTTGGGGAGTAAGCTGGCGAATGCGTGACGAGAGCGTTGCGAAAAGTGTGATCGGGCGAGGCGAACGAGTGGTGCGCGCGGACATTTTCTTTCTCTCTTCCTCTCATAGCCAGACACAGTGCAGGAGATGTATTTTTGAAGCATTAGAGCTAAAGAAGTTTTACTTCAGTTGTGTGGTCTAAAGCACACTCTTTTTTTTGTTTGTCGCTTGTTTTTGTGATGATCTTGTTAGCAACCGTGGCGTCAGCGTTGGAGTTGTGTGTTGGTATCATTTCACGCATGCGCGCTAGATAGAGATGGTCACGTCAGTATGTTGTGTATCGCATTGCACTGCCATCTAAACTGCGTATACCGTACTGTTTGTTACTTGTGTATTAACACAACCATATGTATACCCATTCATAAACTCTAGTCTGTATCTCTTGACATCTATCCCGATAGCTTTGAAAGGGGTTGAGATTGCGATTGTGATTGCAATTTTGCATACGAATGAAGTTGCGAATATCTTCAAAATTTCAAAGTGATCAGGATTGATGTAGCGGTACCTATTCAGGCGTACATATCATCTCGTCATATTACATTTTGTTGGTAGCTTTAATGTATGTCATCGTATATTTATTATTTATTATATTTATATTTAATTTAATTTTATAGAGTCATCTGCCCAAATTGTTATAGATTAGAATTAAAATATATTAACTTAAATTTCATGTTTCATCTTGGCGGAATACGGTATTTGACAAGGTAGTCCAATAAATCTAGAAACGTGACTCAAGCTGAACCTATTTCAACAAAAACGTTTGACAATATTCGAATTGTATATATCCAGCAGTTGTATTTTATAAACTCAATTTTGTGTTAAAAAGACATTTGACTATGACGTCACATGCTAGTATTTCATAGAACTCGTGAACTAAATTACCGTTTTGACAGTTCCTAAAAATTATCTTTTTTGACTGGCAGTCAAATACCGTAGTGGGCAAAAGATATTTGTGGTAAATGGTAATCAGGTTACGGTGTCGATCTGTGTGTTGTGTGTGTGTGTGTGTGTTTGTGTGTGTAACAACTGCGCGACACAAGTCACAGTATTTATTAGTAATTATGTAGATTAGTGATTAGTTTTGTGATAAGTAGGAAATAGAGGTAATTTAGTTCTCACTTCACTTCTTCACACGTATCTGTAAAAAAACATCTATAGATTCTCTCTATGTACTTTAAAAACGCGACTAAAAAGTATATTGTCAAAATTTGACTATTCGAATGTAAATTTTAGGCGGTGCCTAGCTACAAATACTTAACACGTTAAGCGTGTAACCTCCTTTAGGAAACCCGAAGTGTTACCTTTTTGAGGCCGCGTGTTTCTTTTTGGAAACACGCGTAGTCCTTTAGTTTGAGGCCAGTGTGTCCTCTAGGAAACACGTTTTCATACATTTTAGTAGCGCATTCAAAAGCGTTGGCCCTGGAGAATGTGCCTGTGTTTTTGTGGTGTAAATATCTTAAAAAATAAAGAAAATATGGGGTTTTTCTTAAAAAAAATACTACAGAATTATGGGTATACACTGGCCTGTGAGAAAACACCCTATGGTGTATCATTGAAGATACACTGGCGCTCAACGAGCAATGATATCTTACATAGACATATGGCTTTAGCAGCGTGATAACTACCGATCTACAGATTAGCCTCGTGTGTCTGCTGATGTTTACATGTCTGCACAGCAGGGTGTCCCTTATTTTCATATTTTTTTTAGGGTTCCGTACCGCAAAAGTTTATAACCCTTACCTTATAGGATCACTCGCGTGTCCGTCTGAGATAGTCTTGAAATATTTTGCAAAAATACTTATCCTGATAACCGCAACATAATTTAAGTCTAATATGACAACAATTTTGCCTACAAAAAAGTGGAAGGGGTAAAATGATAAAACTAAAAAAAAAAACAAAAAAGAAAAGTTTTTTTTTTTTCGTGTGGAGTGGAGGTGGACGTGCTGAACAACAAGTGGAAGTGTATATAGTGCGATATTTCTACTCCACCTCAAAAGCCAGATTACGTAAAGGTCTTAGATATTGTTAGTTTGTTCACACCCAGACACCATGAAGGGGCAAAGGGTACGAAATAAGTACGTTCAGTTTTCTTGTATGAATGAATACAGTTACGGAGAGCTTAGGGTCGCAAAGTATTTTTTTATGTTCATTATAATTAACCCTCATTTTATACGGGTGCATTTTATGCTGTGGCGGCGTTTTGTGGCTCGTGTGCGGCGCCGCGTATGCACGTGAGTGAGACGATGCTGACACGTGACGTCACTTGTCCACAGGCCAACGCCAAGAGAGCACAGACGCGCGAGGAGGCGCAGAAGATCATCCTCGACGCTGAACTCGACCTACTGAAGAAACAACAGGTTCGTCTACTGTACCGTACAACATGATTACATCATCTTTGCACCTGGAACCCGCGTCTCTTGTGAAACGCGAATTGCAGTAATGTATCTGTCGCAGTTAGTTGGTTAAATAAGACACTTGACTAACACCCTAGACCGTTAATTAGACCGACGCTTAACCAAGTCGCTGAAGTTCCGACAGACAAGTGAGTGAACGAAACGTTTAACGAGTTGTCTAAACGGTCCTAGTCAACAAGACATATTAGTAGTTTATGTGACTGCTACATAATGGAGGGCATTACTACTCGAGAGTGGGTTATCACTCGAGAGTTTTAATGCCTAATTATGTACAGTTACATACACTAGTTTATCTACACACATATCATAAGCTCTCTTTGATGTGTTCAGGAACCGCATGTTTGACCGGCATTGTGGCTCTGCAGTTGTTTAGCTTGTTCTGTAGTACCAACTTCACGCAGGCGGGCGTCGGCGTTCGAAATTTGAATGTCAGTACCAACTTCACAGACAAACTAGGGGCGGCACGCAAGCGGGCGTCGGCGTTCGAAATTTGAATGGCATAATGTGTAGAAAAATTACACATTATAGTCATAATGTGTAATTTTTCAGATAAGAAATGAGTTTTTACCAAGTAGTTTAACATTATGCTGATCGTAACGTGCGGTTTTTGTTCTCAGTAAAGAGGGTTTATGATACGTGTGTAGATAAATACATTAATACACAGTAATAGAGTTCAAAACCTATGAAAAATTGGTTCTATGGGTCTGCTTATGAGGTTGGGGAGGGTTAAGTTATCATTTGCATAAGAAGTGGTTCCGTACCTATCGTTGATTATTCAAGGATTGGTTTGGAACAACTTCTCATTGAATAAATATGCATTACTGAATACCGTGTGTATACAGGTCATAGAGTAGAGGGCACATGTAGGAGGGCCCGTGTTGATTGTCTGTGCCCCGCAGGAGGGCCAGGACGTGTCGGAGCTGACGCGGCGCGTGGACGAGATGCGCGCGCGGCTCGCGCTGCAGTACCCGCGGCACACGGCGCCGCACACGAGGCGGCACCACCTGCCCGCCAGGTGAGAGCGCGACTGCCCCGCGACGCCGGCAACCTACCCAGGACATTCCAGCCTGCAAATTCCTACCTTAAACATTACAAGCTAAAAATTACACCTTGGTGGAAATTTTAGGCGAAAAATCACAGCCTAGAAATTCTGACTTAGAAATTCCAGCCTGGTAAGTCCAGCCTAGAAATTACTGCCTAGAAATTCCAGCCTAGAAATTCCAGCCTGGAAATTCCTGCCTAGAAATTCCAGTCTGGAAATTCCAGCCTGGGAATTCCATACGAAATTAAAATCAATTCGGTACGTTTCCGACCCCACCCCATACCATTGCGCTTATTTGTGTAAGTTGCGGTGCGGTGCGGTGCGGGGGGGGGCGACCCCGCCCTGAAGTCACGCGCACCGCAACGTCTGTAGGAGTCGCACCCTGTAAACGTGCGTGCGATTATCTTATGTACGAATCTCGAACGTGCAAGTCTCGTTCGAGAAACTTCGTGCATGAAGCTTTATAGATTTTTTTTACCCGAATTTTGCCAAACGGGACGCTCTTACTAAGCCTCAGCTGTTCGTCTGTCTGTCCGTCACCGGACTCGTATCTGATGAAGTGTAATAGGTAGAGAGCTGACATGTGCACGGAATGTCTATTATAATCAATAATTTTACGTCATCTATAAATCGTTTCGGAAGCGTTATTGGATTAACGTCGGATCTGTTCGGTGCGGGATTCGGGGTGGTGCCTAAACTAGTCATTCTTAGAAGTAGCATTTGGCATATGTCTCCCTCTCTTTTTCTGAGCGAAACAAGGAGAAGGAGACTGACGCATAGCTCTGTCCCTTCTGTTGACAGATGTCAAAGGCGACTTCTAAGAATGGCGACACTTTAGGTCCGAAACCTAGTTCGGACATAAACTTTTTTTGTTTTATTATTTTTTGTCATAAAGTTATCACTAGGGATCGGATAATCGGATGCATATTTACCTAATGTTGAGCTGTTGGCTATTGTAGCATGCACTTTATATCGGAAGATATTGTAGCATGCACTTTATATCGGAAGATATTGTATCATGCACTTTATATCGGAAGATATTGTAGCATGCACTTTATATCGAAAGATATTGTAGCATGCACTTTATATCGGAAGATATTGTAGCATGCACTTTATATCGGAAGATATTGTAGCATGCACTTTATATCGGAAGATATTGTAGCATGCACTTTATATCGGAAGAATCCCGCGATTTCGGGATCGACAAATTTTGTGTTCTGGTTGTAGAGTCGGATGTATTTACCTATATATATAATATGGAGTATAACTTGGGTATCTATCGTAAAAGTCCTGCGATTCCGGAATCGATTTTACTGTTCTGATTATAGAATCGAATGTACATTTACCCAAGTTCAGATGTCGACTAATATAGAAAGCTCTTGTGTAACGATCGCAAAAATCCTGTGATTCTGAAATGACAATTTTTGTGTTTTGCTGATGATAGAATTGGATGCATATTTACCTATATTGTGCTGTAAAGTAAGTAGATGCTAAACTGGCATAACAAACATCGTCAGGATAAGTTAACAGACTATATTTAGAAATTAATATGCATCCGGAAATCCATACATACAATCCCGGAAATCCGGGATTTTTTTTAATTAAATATTTTCAAGAGTCGCTTCCATAGTATGGATCTATTAAAATGCATTCCCTGGGAATTATTAAAAAATCTTGGCTTCCATAATTTTATATTTGCTCCAGTAATGGACCGAGCGGGCGAAGCGTCTCCGTTCAGGATAGGGCAAAAATGCACACAGTCAGTCAATCTCTTCAGTTCACTCAAGTATTGGTTTATACTTTCCTCTGCCTGTTGTCTCCTTTGCCTTAAATGGTAGACGGTTTGGACGGTAAATGATTTTTCATAACTGACATCATTTGACTTGCTGGGAGTAGTTAAATTACTGAGTAACTCGTGGGCTTCATCACCCATCGCCGCGATTAAAGAGGGTACTTGCAGGTCCGCGGTCACATCGTTCACGTTGAAGTACACTTCTGCACGTTCCACGTATAAACTCCGGTTCCCCGTTCGAATTCTGATAACTTTCCCATCGGCATTTTGCGTCAATAGTCTAATTTGCATACAAATAAAAAATATTTTTATCCTCGTCCGCCACTGAGAGATGGCTGAGTAAAACAAGTAGGCACAGTTCAAAGGTTTAATGACAATAGAAGGACATGCATAGTCGCAAACACACTTTCGAATAGCAAACACTACATATTGTAAGGTTGGTCAATTTTATTTCCGCTTCTTATATTATTTCGCTTGTGCCTGTCAACATTTTTAGTGAAGCTTTTTATTTTCTTCCTGATGTAGATTATATTTTCATAAATATATAGACACGTTACACCAGTCATAATGCTAATTTCTTTGAACAGTACCTGAGGGAGTCACGACTGCGGAGGTTTTAAATTGCTCTAATATCCCTATTTTGTAGAACATGTTTTTTCGCATTAATCACTAGATTGTTAACAGTAAACCAATTATGAAGTTCTCCAAGAGCTTTATTGACTTCGTCTAGTTCTGTATATGTTGATCTACTTTAACTATAAGTGATGCAGCATCAGCAAACAACACAATCTTTGACTAATTCTGAATCATGCAGGGCAAATCATCAATATAGACCAAAAATAAGAAAGGACCTAGTATGGAACCTTGACTGACGCACGCCAATTTTACGCGAGATCCTAATTATTTGGTTCTGTTAATCTGAACCTTCTGAATTCTATTATCCAAATAAGAACTCAAAAGTTCCAGAGCTTTATTTTTAATACTAGTGTTACAATTTTAACCGTAAAGTTTCATGTTCTACGCAATCAAATGCTTTAGAAAGGTCACAGAAGACACCAATGGCGTCTTTTGATTGTTCCCATGTACTAAAAATATGTTTTAAAAGTTCAACACCGGCCTCTGTGGTACTGCGTCCTTTCAACGTCCGTCAAAAAACCGCTACAGTCCAAACAGCTTACGGATTTTAACAAATGAGGTTTCGTTGGATTTGTAGAAACCTTGCGAGTCACAGGCTACATAATTTTAGTGAAAAGTCAATAAGTTGGGTTTAAGACCGCAAAATGTAGTTAACAAAGTTATTGGTGCGGCTACGTAACCAGGCGCATTCATGTTTGTATGTGTTATTAAAAGAAAGTGTCACTGCCGAGGTCTACAGCTCACAGTGCCACTAGTTAATGTTAGGGAAATATGCATCCCAATATCCGATCACTGTACCGTATCACGTGCGATGGTACGATGGTACGATGGTGCCCTTCGTGTGAGAGTCCGCTCGGCACTTGACCGATGTTTATTTATTTAATGAACCGTTACATATGTTTTGCAAGCTACCGCATTGTGAAAAGGAAAGCCAGGTGAGAATATAGAACTTTAAAATGTCTTTAAATCGCTATAATTACAGGCCCCGCCAGGTTTCTTGGCGTTTGAACGAGCTGTCACCTCTCTCTCTCTCTCACACCCGATGCGAGAGAGATAGGTAACAGCTCGCTCAAACGCCTAGAAACCTGGCGGGACCAGTATACGGATAAAAGAATGATTTGATATTTTTCAGTTTTTGTCATTGGTAAGCATTGAGGGCTCTCTCGATTTTCTTCTCGTTTCGGATTCGAACAAGGGATCTCAGCCTTTTCTAGGATCTAAGCCAAATTAAAGGGTTATGATTTTATACTTTTAGCAGCTTACAGTATGTTTCTGTTTACATCTGTTACATCATAGTGGCTTAAACTAATGAGCTTCTAGATTTTAAGTAGTTCTAGCTGCGTCTACGATTCACGATTAACAGGAAACAGGGCTATGCGTAGATCCCCCTTTCCCTGATTCATTCCACTGTGTTAGCGTGCAATAACGTGACACACCTTATGTACGTCATACGTTGACATATGGAATCAGCCTGGCCGATCTACGTGCATACTTATTTGTCAGTGTCGCTAAAAGCATTAAATAATAATAGTGGTGTGTGCAGGGGCGGGCGCGTGTTCAACTCGGCGATGCACTACACGCGAGCCGGCTCGCAGGCGGCGGTGGCGGAGGCGCGCTACAGCACGGACCAGCGCCCGCGCACGCTGCTCATCTCCGGCTTCGAGAGCGACGAGCTGCAGCCGCTGCTCAAGCACTTCGAGGTGGGGCAGAGTCTCTATTCATTCATCTATACTTCTGTCAGGGTCTCGTGGTGCCTGTGGTGCCCCCTGGTCTGGCGGGGAAGATTACGCAAAACTCTGGTAGAGGGCTCTGTGTGTCTGACTTGTCAAGCATTATTAACAGCAAAAAAGAGTTTCTTCATCTGTGGTTCTATGGATCTGGATATTAATAACTCTGAAACTCTCTTATGAAATACTGCTTAAATTTGCTTTACCTACTTACTCTGTGATTTATTTGTAACCTCAAATTTAATAAACTCTTTGCTTAGTAACTCTGTGTTGGTCTCAGACATTTAGCGTCCTTTACGTGGAAATAATTTGATAGTTTTCTTCCCCGTTGAGCGGGGCTGTTGTGCACGTGCCCTTCTATCTTCAAGTGCAGCCATCCCAACTCCTGCACCAGCTGGAGAAGGAGGCCTGGACGTTCAAAGAGCTGTAGGGTGGATGTTGCGTCTCCCGGGAACGGCATTCTGGTTTCTATGGTGGATGTGCGGTGCATGTGCTCTACGGTTGCAACCAAACGTTCGGGAGGGAGTGAAGATTAGGTTGGAAAGGAGTTCGATACGGGAAACAGTTATGGGACGTAAGGTAGATAAGAAACGAAGGAGCGGCGAAAAAAGATATAAATTGCAAATATTAATGCCTCGTTGTTCTGTGTCGCCAGCAATTCGGTCCCGTGGTGGGCAAGGAGGTCAACCTGTGCGTGCCCGAGCTCACCCTGCAGTATAAGCTGCGCGCGCACGCCGAGCTGGCGGCTCACAGGGGCAGGCACTACAACGAGCGCACGCTCACTGTGAGTACACAAACACACACACACACACACACACACACACACACACACACACACACACACACACACACACAAACACACACCTGTCACGGGGGGATTTCGTTCTTGCAGAAGTAAGCTCCACTAGATAGAAGAATTTCTCTGTCACCGCTAATGTTTTGTACACCTACTGTGTTATCTATTGCATCATTTGATTCCCTTCGTAGTCAGTTTGTAAAGATACTTCAATGGTCTTCAAAATTGAAAGACAAAAAGCAGATTTCGATGATGTTAATGGTGTATTGTCTTTAACCTTGAATTGGTTCACAGTTAAAAATTTATTGTTAAACGCTGGTAAAACCAAGTGTATCAAATTCTCACTTCCAAATGTAAGGCAAGTTGAGACCAGTACAACAGCACGTTAGAATTAGTAAATGATACGAAGTTTCTTGGAATAACCATTGATAGCAAATTGCAGTGGGGACCCCACATAGATAAATTGGCTGGTAAATTAAGTTCTGCGGCTTACGCTGTTAGGAACATCAAACAAAGCACGGATGTGGCTACATCTAGGCTAGTATATTTTAGTTACTTTCATAGTGTGATGTCCTATGGTATCTTGTTGTGGGGGAAAGCAGCGGATATTCAAACTATTTTTATTTTACAGAAAAGAGCTAATCGAGCAATTTATAATTTAAAACGAACAGACAGACTCCTTAAGAGAGCTTTTTAAAGAAATTGACATACTAACAGCAGCTAGTCAATTTATTTTCGAAAATATAATGTATGTACGCGAGAATCTTACAACATTTTCCAAACTTAGCGATAGCTGTAATGTTAACCTAAGAAATAATCACAGACTACTTGCGCCCCGTTTTAGACTCGCGAAGGTTAGCAATTCTTTCAAGGGTCAGTGCATTCTCTACTACATTAAGATACCTCTATTTGAGCAATTTAAAAAGCATGTTAAAGCGACTTTGTCGAAAAAGGTATATACAATGTTCATGATTACTTAAATGACAGGACTGTATGGGGTTAATCTGGCTCAACACAGACCTTGCTGTTAATAATTTTGTAATTATTTATTCCTGCTTATTAATCATAATAATTAAATTTTTCATATATGTATTATTTAAGCACAACCTATTTTTAAAAGAGATTTAAAAATCAATCTGTGGGAGTTTCTACGCCTACTTCTCCCACAGTGGTCCAATGTAGAAAAGAGACAAAAATTGACGTTTGCTAAGTATATGTAAATATCTACAGTAATGACTTTACTTTATGGAATCTTACAGTCCTACAACTAGAGCATAAAGAGTGCTCCATTTGGTCCTTCAAGCGGGATCTGACAGATCTGAGGCTTTTGTACATAATGCCAATTTGTCTCACAGATAACGTGGGTCACAAACAGCAAGCCCATCGCTCCCGTAGCGCCCGCCGGACCCGTCACCGGACCCGTTACCGGACCCGCCGCCGGACCCGTCGCGCCGCCCGCCAACGGCGCCGCACACGACGACGCCAAGCAGGAGGATGGAGAGGTGAGTCGGTCAATCAATCAATCAATCAATCAATATGTATATACACACGCTCACTGTTAAACACTTCTTCAAACAAAGTACTAGTTGAGGCAACATTCTCTCTCTCCACTTTCTATTCCATGTCTACCCTTCGTTCCCTTCTCTTCCTCTCTTCCCAAGCGAGATGTCCCGGGCTCGAATCCCGGCCCTGGGAGGAAGAAATAATACCCCAGCACCAGCACCGCGGCACGCCGGCCCGCGGGGGGCGTTGACGCTGGAGAGAGAGGGACAGCTATATGCTTTATAAAGCTCTTGCCTCTCAACCTTCGCGACAAAACCCCCGCCCGCGCTATGCATGCTACGGGTGCTGGTCTCGGATGTTTATATGTGTGTGCAAGTCGCTGGTTTGGTTCCCACGACACAGGTGTGCTAGTTTGAGTAGAGTGAGAACGAATGTACTCTGACTGTAACAGGGTGATGTCTTTTTAAGTTACGTCGGACTGTGAGAAATGGCTATTTACACGACAGTGTTTTTACCTAAAAGTTATAAAATTGTGGCCTTACCTTACTTGTATCGCTTGCCACCGCGCTCGCATCATCGGGCATATCTATAGGATATTGCAAGTCATTGAACGCGGTAATTTGTGTATCAAAATTATGCGACGAAATATAAAACAAATTTTTAGTTACAAGCGATACGTACACTATCGTGCGCAACTTCACTACGCCCTTTATATATTTTTTTCTGTATTGTGTTTATTGTCGCGTCCCCTCACCCACCACCACCCGGCCCACAGAGCATGTCGACGGAGGCAGGGCCCGCCACGTCCACGGCGCTCTCCGAGGACGCGCTGCTGCTGGACGAGGAAGAGGACGACGAAGAGCACCGCTCCTGGAGGCGTTGACGACGCACCAGCTCCTCAGCAGCAGCAGCAGTGCTGGCCTCACTCACCGTCACCTCCAGTCTCGGCACACATCGACGCTGCCGGCCGTGGGCCGAATCTCTAAAACGCTAATCATCACGGACCTAACCTCAAGTTACACTAGTTTCTGTTCGCTGATCATTGATAAAATAAAATTAGAGCAGAAAATAGGTTGATAAACTCTTTACAAATTGTAACCTGCGCTCGGTGATGTTTGCTGTAAAAAGGCCTAGCAATAGGCAGCATCGGCAATAACTAGACGCCCCTCATACCTGAAACAGGCATAAAGACTAACGCGAAATGAACACGCTTTAATGAATTTTACATTTGCAATATTTTCCTCGATGTGTGTTATTGCACTATTTGCATATTTGAAGATATATTCAAAATCTTACAAACAGACTTACAGGTACCATTATCTGCAATTGAATTAGACGAAATGAAATGGTCCTTGTGAACCTTACAGTTCAAATTACTCTTAAGAGGTATATTGTAATCTCTAAGTCTACACAATAATTCACACTGACATTACACGCTTAACACACACACACACACACACACACACACACACATACACATACATACACAGTACACATAGTGTCTTATGATTATGAAATAGCATCGGTAGGCGCCGCCCTCATATCCCAGAAAGGATAAGGTGTAAGAGTTAAATGACATAAGCAAACTTTCATTTAACTGATGCGTTACATCCTGTACGCAGCGTCGTCTGCGTAGCGACTGAAAACTAACTTAAGTTTTCGATCACTCACTTCATTTACTCTTACTAGATGGTTCGTGCGTGTAAAAAGGAACAATACAATTTGAAAGATTGGTTTAGTTTCTGATTGTAAGAATATATCTGTACCTATTCTGCTTTAGTTTTGTGCTCGGATGGTATTTTGCTGTTGGTTCCTATTAGTTGATTCTAAATGGTCATTTCGTATTCTTCGCACGCGCGTGTTGTGTATATGTACATAGTATTTTTATTTAACATGTAGCATATTACCAGCAGAGTTGGTATTTATGCGAATGATCTAAAGATCATTCGGTACAATCAAGTAGACGTAATATTGCCTCGTGGCATATCAGTCATTGTTCGTTCGTTCGCGACCTGTTTATAAATGCCACATGAACTGGAACTCATTGAACAAACTATTAACTACAAGTTATAAATTATACAATTGGAGGTCGGGTTCGAATCCCGTTGCTGACCATGTACAAATAAGACTATAAGAAGGTCCTTACAATGTAAAGATAAATTATTGGTAGAGATTTCCCCAGAGAAATTGGCCTTGCTGCGGGCCCATTAGACAGCTAGAAACATCTCAACTGCAGTAAGGATCTCTAACTGAATGCGGTACGCCTGCTAACCTTACCTGACTGATCTACCGTAGGCGTACGACCTGACTTCCGACGAGCGACGAGTCAGGCGCGCCTGAGATGAGTTCTAGCTTCTCCGCTCGAAGCCAATCTTGGGGTCAGGTCAATCAATTTATATACCTTATTCTAACGAGCGTGATTATCCCCAGCGGAACACGTTTCACACGCGACAACGAAGGCTAATCGGCCCGGAGGGATACCGAACCCTCACGATACCTGGTGGTGATACCCGAAATATTGTTCAAACCACTGCGGCCTATCCGCAGTGCTGACTTTCAGCAAACAAAACTCGCGGTTGGATGGCGGATTTCCCATCCAGCTATCGGCTCATAAAACGAAGGAAAATTTACAAACGTGATACAGCACGTGGCCAAATTCAACAGGGTTACAGTCTCATTTTTTCTCGACTGTCAGTGACAGTTCCAATTCATTCATAGACAAAAAACGAAGGGTGCGTTCCGATTTATACTAATCGTGACGAAACCACAACTAGGCACCGTTTGGTTCTAAACAATTATCTATCTTTACATTATATGGACCATGTAACCATTTATCTCCATAAGCTAGAGCAGAAATGGAGTAGTGAATAGACTTGAAGCAGACTATTGACGAGTTCTGTGGCTCTGCCTATCATGCGAGAGGTCGTAAAGAAACAAACAATCCCCAGGTGTTGGATGTTTATATGTCTGTGACGTCACAGGGTAACCTGGTGAGGGGTCAACTAATGTATGTGTCTATATGCAAATGTTTATGTTGATTAAACTGGGTCACGTGACGCGCTTCTTACTGTGTCTGCCACGACGACTGGGAACAGCCGTGAAGCTATATTATGAGTTTACGCTATTGCTTGATCCGAATGAATCCAATATGATTTCTGTGTGTTCCGTTCATGTCGTGGTTTATAAATCATTTGGTTGAGGCATTAGGCTTTTTTTTAGAATATAGAAATTGTACGTTGTTTTTTCTCTAAAATATTGGGAGGCTTTTTATAATAGGGTAGGTTTCGGGCTCGTGAATAGTAATAGAGTTTGGATGAACTTTCTGCTGTCATCACAATACCTCCTTTCAGTTCTGACCGATAGTCTTTTACCAACATGTGTGTGTGTAGCTGTCGCAGCGGACACATATCGAGAAACTATCGTCGATGTACAGAAAACCGTATCTAAATCGGTGAGACCTCTGTTAAGATAAATGAGCACATTTGTTTGAAACAAGCTCTCACCCTAAACGAATACATTAACACGCCGACACAAACACGGCACAACAGGTAACCCTATTTGACTTTGAACTTTTGCGAGCTTAGGATTTTAATATAAGAAGTCATTTTCATTCATCGTTTGTGTGTTTTTACAGAAGATAGGGGCTTATTCCACAAATCCCCTGCGACTATCCCATGCGAAGGAGATTTGTGGTCTTTTTGTCAATTTTTGTCCTTAAATCCCCTTCCAGCGTCACAAAGCCAAGCGAAGGGGGTTTCTGGACAAAAGTCTCAGAAGTTCCACAGATAGCCGCTGGGGAGTTGTGGAACAAGCTAGAAGATGATTTGTTAATTTTGTAGCTGTAGTTACTTTTACATGTAGTATAAGGTTTTTTCATTTATCTGACCATTTTGTGAATGGGAACGTTGAACTGTGGTAAAACCATTGAGCAGTTCAACTTTTCCATCGACATGATCGGTGTAACAATAATAATTATAGCGCTTTATAATATTTTATTAATATTATATCCTGTTTTTAATATATTAAGGTATTTGTAAAATAATATTGTAGCTCGTAGTTGATGTGTAACTGACTTGTAAAGCGCTGTTGTAGAAAGAGAAAAAATGGATGAAAATAAACAACCACAAGCCGCAAAACAAAAAATATTACGAACGAAAGAGAGAGAGCGGCAGAAAATATTTTTTGAAAAAGTCAGTTCATATTTTTGATGGCGGTTGCTCACCACACACGTGACACAGAATTGTAACACAAGAAAAGATCGCCTTGTGCCAGAAAACAAATGTTTTTGTAAAAAAATAATGGTTGTTTACAAAAGATGGTGACCGCCTAATAAAAAAAAAACAAAATGATTCCATGTTTCTTGGATGTTGCCTGTCTGGTAATACAGTTGTCTGGTAATACGGTTGTGTGTGTGACACCCACACATTTCTATCTCCCACAGGGCTCTTTCAGGTCAAGGCAGCGAGCTTTGTATGGCGGTGGCGGCGACATTGCTACCCCATGTCATACCAGGATGTACCACGGGACATATTACCCCATGTGATACCAGGATGAAGCACGGGACATTTCTACCCCATGTGATACCAGGATGTACCACAGGACTTATTACCCCATGTGATACCAGGATGTACCACGGGACATTTCTACACCATGTGATACCAGGATGTACCACGGGACATATTACTCCATGTGATACCAGAATGTACCACGGGACATATTACCCCATGTGATACCAGGATGTACCACGGGACATATTACCCCATGTGATACCAGGATGTACCACGGGACATATTACCCCATGTGATAACAGGATGCACCACGGGACATTTCTACACCATGTGATACCACCAGGGGGGCGATCGCGCTATTTCGTATTGTCAACGAACGTCAAAGATTTGGTTCTGGTTCAGTTCCAGTTGTAATTCAACTTTGGTTCGGTTCAATGAAATTCAGTATCGCGCTAACGTTTAAGTGTTGACCGAAACTGAACCTTAACCAAACCATTGACGTAATCAAAACATTAGAGGTGTAGCATCGATTGTGTATAATCGACCGTCGATTTCGCGTTTTTGTCGTTAACCACACTAGTTTTAACAACACACACGTGGGAATTCGTGGAATTTGATGTGTTTGTTTACGAGTGTCCTTTCAACATTACGGGTGTGAGTACGTTTAGTTTGATCAAATCTAATCCAATGATTGTATTTCATATAAAATGGAGCAACAGCGCCGCATGGTCACAACCTGTTCACCAACTTGAGATGATGATGGAGTTTCTGGAAGTTCATCGAGATCTAGCTCTAGGTTGAATGCAATAGAAAGAGTTCCGTGCGACAGCAGAGTATCTGTGGAGGGAGTGCGCAGACATCCTCAACCCCTTTAGAGCAGTTAGGACTGTAAAGGAATGCATCAAGGTAAGTAGTTCTCTTATCTCAAACTCTTTCCCTATCAGAATATAATGCTTATTTATCTAAACTTCGTATAGCATCTAACAAAGATGATAATTGTTTTCATATCCTAAAGGAAAATGTACAAATTCTAATGAAATAGGCACATACGGTAGCAAATTGTTTTATTAATATTCTAGCCAGCAGAAGCATATTGGACAAATCAAGGCAGATGGGATTGAAAGATAAACATCTGAGGGCAAAGACTGCCCAGACTTCCCAGGCTGCTCTGCAAAATGCTCAGGCTCTTTATACTATAGCGGAGTCCTTAAAATTTGTGAAATCATAGATTGACCAAGCAGGTAATTCTATACGTTACTATTAGTTTGGGTAGGACATAGTTATGTAGAAAATGTGCCCTACATACTAGTTACTTAATATAAATTTTAATTTTAAAAGTGCCCTTAGTATAATTTCAATATTTTCCCCATGAGTTTTCTAAAGCATGTTTACTTTTCCTGTAATATGCTGTAGAAAATATTAGCTATAATTTATTAATAAATGCAATCATGTAAGTATATATATACTTATATAGTTTTGTGTTAAACATTTGTACTAACTTGTATATCATTTCTTTTTTCAGTTTTGTACCCATCTAAGAGAAGACGCGTGAAAAATATTTAATTATTACTAGCCTATAATGTCCCATTTTTGGCAAAGGCCTATAGTGTGAGAATAATTAAAGTGATATATAAAGTACCAAGACATGAATAAAACAAATTTACCTAGTTAATTATCATTTATTTTAGTCCTTAATCTATCAACAATTGTGCTCCTCCGGATTAGAATTATGATCACAACATTCATATAATGACACAGTTGTGTGTTTTAATAGTAATTACCAAGTTTCAGTCCCAACCAAACTCATAATCGAGTTATGTTACAAGTGAAGTTTGTGCAGAACCGTTATTAAGAAGAACATACATACAAATACTGTATAATCAGACTTTATATAGCACGACAGTTAACTACGCTGAGATCAAGTGTCGCCGCCCGCATTACACGTTTCGTTTGACGTCGACGCAAGCTGTAGCAACACTATTCACAGTTAGGGACGTTCCGATTCAAGTAAATACGAGTATTGTACTCGATACGTTTGTTTCGATACCAACTACTTTTAGCATCGAATCAATCTAGCGAGTACCTACTTGGTATCGAAACAAATGTACTTGAATCGAATCGAATCAAACCAATTTTGTTGTACGAAGGGACGGAACTAGTTTTTTGAACGCATCTTACAATCACGACCTATGAACGCGCCGCAATCCCTTCCAACCGCCCTTGTTATTATTATTCTCTATCTCTCTCGACCTCTCGCAGGCACCCGCGGCGCGACATTGTCTGTCACCAACCAGCCAAGAGCATCCATTTATTTGTTTGGTTGAGCCAGCCTTATTGGTTCGATTGTCAGAAACCAGATATTACGCCATATTTATTTTCTGACATTCTTTGTTGTTGTTTGGCGAACAAGTCGGCGTAGAAAACCTATTTTTCTATTATTCCTAAAAAAAAGTCAAAATCCTATCGATATAACTAGGTATCGATACTTTATGGTTAGTTATATGGGTAGTATAAGTATAAGCCCCGCATGATGCTAATGCGCTTGACGGTTCCATACATTTTCGTTTTATTGATAGAACATGGCTCACGTGCCTGCCGTTACATGGATGCATTGCAATTCTGCGGGGCTTATATCCTTACATCTAATTCCTAAAAAAGTTGAATAAAGTATCGATATGAGTAAGTATCGATACTTTTTAGGTACTCAAATAAGTAGTATCGCAAGACTTTTTGAGTACTACTCATTTGAGTAGGTATCGATACTTCGGTGGTATCTGAACGTCCCTATTCACAGTGAGTCTGGTGTTCCTAGCAGTGTTTCCACTATAACAATTTCATTCCCCCACGTCTCAATTTAGATTTCCCCTTCTCCGGACTTTTTTCCCCTCAAAAGTTATTTAGCTGTAGTTTTTAGTTTTGATACCACACGCCACACCTAAAAAAAGGCCTATAACGTTTTTCTTGTATAGCTTGCTATATTAATATTATTTACACTAAATACGTCAACAAAATCATCTGCAAAATTTGACGACTTTGCTATAGTATAGATAGCTGCACATCACTAGCTTTCAATTTTAATGTTGGTAACACTTGTTCTATGGTCTATGGTGGTTGGTACGGTCTGTGGTACGGCGCTCGCTTCGCTCTTCGCCTTCGCTCCATTAATAGTTAAATACTTCAAGTAAACAAACAACTAGAAATATTAATTGTGACGGTACGGTTGTTTTAATGTGAAAAATGGATCGGTGGCAAAAAAATACTGCTGGTAGAAAATCGGTAAGTTTGTGCTTCCATTTTTGTATTAGTTTAGTTAGTATTTTGTATTAGTTAGAATGTTAGGTTATGGAACGTTATTACTTTATTATGATCAAGCTGATTGGCAGGCAAAGATTTGTACTTCCATTTATCCCACAGGGGAGCTAATATTTCTTTTTAATTAAAACTAAACTCCTCCCTCGAACATTGTTTTGTTATGACAAGATTAAGAATGTTGCCAACTGGGTATTTTGATTTGAGCAGAGCTGGGTATTTTTTTAAATATTTTTTGTCTGACATTGCTACAGGAATTTACATTTGAGTGTAAAGCGATTACTAAACGTTATCAATATTTTTTCAGAATAAAGAAAAGGTTCCTTTGCGCTCATCTGAAAAACCCGGCGCTAGTACATGCTCTGCTGATGAAGCTCGGAAGCCCGGAACGAGTTTTCTTCAGTCCATTAGTAATGTCGAGCATCAAAAAGAACAATTAGATCCTCAAACATCGTCAGCAATGGAAGTCGAAAATGAAAAAGTGGCTGATAAGACTGAAGACGAAGAAGAGGGATACAATACTGAAAATGAAAAAAAGCAGTTGGGTAGTTCAAAATCTATGGCAAAAGGTAGGAAAAAGATATTTAAGAAGAAGTTTCAGCATGATTGGCTTAAGCTACCTGAGTTTAATGCATGGTTGTTAAGTGGGAATAAGGATGATGATGCAATTTGTAAGGTATGCAATGTGGTTATGAAGGCGGGAAAATCTGAGCTCAAAAAGCATGGTGATGGAAAAGTTCATAAAAAACACATGGAAGCGTGGCTACAGTCAAATCAACCTAGTATTACAACATTTGTTGCAGAAAATACAAAGCTGAAAAACACCGAAGCTGCCATTTGTTCTTATATCGTCGAAAACAATCTTCCTATTTCATCGGTTGAACCATTAATTGAACTTATTAAATCTCTACCAGAGAAGGCAATCACGGCCCAATTCTGTTTAGCAAAACAAAAAGCCACTAACGTCATTAGGAATGGTTTGCGCCCATTTTTTAATGATAAACTTGTTAGTGAACTAAATGATCATTTGTTTTCCATCTATATTGACGAAACAACTGATGTTAGCGTGAAAAAGCAACTAGCGATACTAGTCAGCTACTGCCATAATTTTGTAACAAAAGTAGATGTGGTCGGCGTTGTTGCCCTGACGGGACCGCTGTGGGTTTGTACACACAAATGATCAACACGCTGAAAGAAAATAATGCGCCTCTGCAAAACTGGATAGACTTTTGTGCTGATACAACTTCAGTCATGATGGGACAGCATAACTCTGTGTCTCAACTAATCAAACTAAACTATCCTCAAGTATTTGTGTCAAAATGCTCTTGCCATATGATACATCTGGTGGCAAGTAACGCATGCACTAAGTTAAGCAACTCTTTAGAAGATTTGTGCCGCAATGTATACAATCATTTTGGAAGGAGCCCTAAAAATTCTGCTGCTTTCAAAGAGTTTCAAAGCTTCCATGAAGTCAAACCTCATAAAATTTTGAGAGCTGGTCAAACCAGGTGGTTGTCGTTTCAAGCATGCGTGCGAAGAATTTTAGAACAGTGGGATCCATTGAAGAGCTACTGGAAAGTATTAAATTTCGAAGATCCAACACATGCAAACCGCCACACTCTCCAAACCTTGGAAAACCCTTTGATAAAAAGTCAAATGCATTTTGTAGACTACGCTCTTGGAATGTTTAATGAGTTTAACTGCATGTTTCAAGCTGATTTTCCTAAGTTCTCAGAATTGAAGATTCAAACTGAGGAATTAATCAAAACATTGGCGTTAAATTTCATGAATAGAAACTATGTCCAACAAACCCCTGCTAACCAAATCAATCCTCATCAGACAGAAGAACATCTTGAATTGAACCGTATTTATTTAGGTGTGGATGCAACCTGTTTATTAGCAGAGATTGAACAGAAAGAAAACTGTGAAGTTCAGAAAATATTTCAGTCAGCAAAATTGTTTTATATTGAAGCGATCGTACAAATTAAGAAACGATTTGTATTTGAAGGCGTGCACAATGATTCGTCTTTTTTAAACCCGAAAAATGCCAATGATTTGCACCCTATATCACTGTACGAAATCGCGAAAAAACACATTCCGTCGCACATTACTGTAGATTTAACAGAGCTGGACAAGGAATGGAGAAATCAAAGTCTCCTTGCCGATACGGATTGTAACGATTGCATAGATGCTGTAGACTATTGGAAAAAAATGTTTGTAAAAAGAAATATCGACGGCAAACGCAAATTCCTTCAACTGCCTATTTTGGTCAACTATTTTATGTCACTGCCTTTTTCCAACGCTGCTGTTGAACGATTATTTAGTGATCTGAAAAATATCAAAACAGATAAACGCAATAGGCTGGATAATGAAACGCTTGCATCAATCCTCTGTGTAAAATCTGGCTTAAAAAGAACGGGAGTAACATCTGTACAAGTAATGAAAAATCAGGTAGAAATACCACACCTTAAGTTTGTGCAATCCAATGCAACTGCAAGCGAATCTAAAAAAATTAGACTTAGCATGAATAAAGTATAACTAAACAATTCGTGTTTTATTTATAGCCTAACCAGAAATATAATAGGAGCTGTATACTTAACTTTTATTCTAAGTCAGTTTACGCTGTCAGCGCATAAGTTTTATTTTAAGCCACAGAATGGAACTAACATTGATTGAAATTCACCAATCACGTAGCAGTTAGAGCCATCTTTTCTCATCTGTCTAGGTTTTATCTATGATTTCCCGCAATTTCCCCTCATATAGTCTTTCCCCTTTTCCTTCCCCTCTGAATCCTAATTTCCCCTTAAAAGGGTAACTTCCCCTCAATGTGGAAACACTGGTTCCTAGGCGTTCCTTTGCCCTGTGAACCTAAAAATATCATAGGTCATAGACAGCAGCGACATCTATCTGAGCCCACTGAAGCCACTATCGCAGCGCCATCTAGTAAACTTTGCCTACACCTCCCGGCCGTGCGTCCCACCAAGCCACTTACGATCTCGACCGACCGAGTCAATAGATCTAGCTATTATGAACAAGTGCGGTGGCTGTGGGAAGTTTATATCACTTACGGCAGCAGGTGGCGCTGCCTGCTCCCAGTGTAAAAGCCATTTTCACAAGCAATGCGTATCCCTGAATGGGCCTGCCCCTGCCAACTGGATATGCCCATGCTGCATTGCAAAAAAGGGCCGAGTAGTCACTGGCACCAATACTCCTGTAGGGAAATCAGCGAACCAACAGATAACCACGATGACACCACTGCAAAAAGACAATACTTGCGTCGACGGCACATCATCTCCAATCGGGAACAGTCCCTACACCCCCTTGACCACCACCAAATTACCAGCAACATCACTGGCCACAGCAGCACACGTCGGCAGCACAGCATCCTCGGCCGAAGGCAGTCGTCCGCACAGCCCGATCTCTGAACACGAAAATGACAACAATAACGTGATGTCGGCTCTGCTAGCGGAAATCCGCCTGTTCCGTTCAGATATGGCAGATATGCGGAGTGAAATGGCCCATCTTCGGAACGAGATTCACTCCATCCGGGAGGACATAACATCCTGCCAATCACAGATGCTGCTGACTGTTGAGAGGCTTGATAAAGCAGAGCAGTGCCTTGCTAACTTTCAAGAAACCATCAACAAGCGGACCGGACTTGAAGAAAATTATAGCCTAAAGTTACTTGCTTATACCTGCACCAATAGGTCTCTCCTTGCCCCCATATATTTACCTAATATTAGTATCTGTTTAATGAATAAATTCTCCGTCATATCATACCAACTACACGCTCACACACAAAAACACAATCACAAACACGCACTATACACATTCATTATGGTTACATCAGAGAGATATCTCAGTACAACATTGAGACTCAACTGTACTGGCGCTGAGCCCTCGTTGTCGTTTCGTCCACTTACTCGATTATGACATGACTATTTTTATATGTTCTGACCATTATTATCGGCGAAATTATAAAAGGCAAAAATGATCATCTCAAAATGTTCTACCAGAACGTAAACGGACTACGGACTAAAACGACAACTTTTTACAACAATGTTGCTGCCCTCGATTATGATCTTATTTTTATCACAGAGACCAAGCTTTGCGAGGGCTTTCTTAATGCAGAGTTTGCAGACCCCGACCATTACAATATCTTCCGGCGTGACCGTGACTCGGAGACGGCTGGTGGCGGTATAATGGCGCTGTGTGCGCCGGCGCTCGGAGCTCGACCGCGGCCCGAGTGGGAACGAGCCGACCACGAGTGTATCTGGCAAACAGTACCTAGGGCCGCGCTCGGCTTGCGACTTGCACATAGCGCTCGTGTACCTACCGCCGGGCGAGGAGCTACCGCTTCGCGTACAATGCTTTATAGAGACGTTAACTGACGTAACTCAGAAGCATTTAGAAGACTACTTTATGGTGATTGGTGATTTTAATATGTCTTGTATAAGATGGGATTCGGGCGCACCTGTCTGTATGAAAAAGGGTACCACCGAGTTTCAAAACTCAGCTATTAACATGACAAACATCATGGATTACCTCGGTTTCAAACAACACAATACATTGAAAAACATCTGCGACAATATTTTAGACTTAGTGTATACAAACTTTTCCATTGACGTACAAAAGGCCACATCCTCGGTTGTCAACGAAGATCGTTTTCATACTTCGCTTGAACTTGGAACTTTTGACCTAAGTATAAAAAACATACCCTGCACCAGGCGCCTTCGATATCAGTATCGTAAGGGTAACTACGAGGCTATAAGTGAACATCTCACTGGATTAGATTGGTCGATTCTGGGTAATGGTTCAGTCGATGATGCGGTCGGTATACTAACAGCAAACATCAAGGAAGCTATTGAGAAATTTGTGCCTAAACTGACTACCTGCGGTTCCCGTCAGGTACAGTCGCTCACTCATAAACATAATTAAGGAGAAGGACAAATGTCACAAAACGTGGAAAAAACACATGTTTAATATTTATGCTTCGGAACGCACCGGTTTTTTGTTGCGCGGATCGACCGCGAGTAATCGGGACATCACTAAGCGGAAACGGACCGCAGCTGTCACTCGTACCAACGAGAGGAAAAAATTGGAGGTTATCTTTTCCTTTTCTCGTCGGGAGAACAAACATGTCTGCTCAGGCATCGGGCCATTGATTGTTATTCGGTGTAACAATTACCAAATACAGGCGTCGGGCCTGGTCGGAGTGTAAATCTACCACATCGTCGGGAAATAAGTAGATTCGCGTCAGCGGTTAAGTGATCCGTGTTGATTGGACATCGTCGTATCGGACGGCGACTCCACGTGACGGCAGGCAGCACGCCGGCGACAGCGTCGGGCAGCGTCGGCAAGGTTCGGTTCCTCTCCTATCCCAAAACTGTCTCCTATCCCGCATTCCTGTCTCGAATCGAGCTTTCGATCTCCGGTCTGCGACGACAAGGTCAGTAACAATTCATTCAACTCACTTTTCTCTCACGTGCTGGCAAAAGCCCACCCCCTCAGGATTCCACGCCGTTCGGTAGGCGTGGAAATTAAACAACACAAAAACCCAGTTGACTATCGCACATTTGCTCTTCTCCGAAGTAGATGTAAGACTGTGCAAGATGAATGTTACCGGGATTATATGAGATTGGCACAGGACGGAATCAAGAGAAACCCAAAGCTCCTATGGTCATATGTGAAGTCTAAAAGGAAGGATGGCATCGGTTATCCTAATAACATGACATATGGCTCTAGGAAGCTAAAGACTGAAAAGGAAACTTGTGACGCTTTGAACTCATTTTTCAGTGGTATGTTTAGGTTACCAGCCAGCTCATATCCACATGCTGAGCTGCCGGTACCTTCATGTCAGCAAATTGCAAGTGGCATTACCGTCTCTGAGCAGTATAATAATACCTTGGACACCATTTACACACATTGATCTAGCCCCAAACTAGGATTCCCTGTATCATGGGTACTAGACAACGATACACATACTTAAATAGATAAATATTATACTTAGATAGATAAACAACCATGACTAGGGTACAAACATCCGTTCTCATCAAACAAATATTTGCCCCCACCGGGACTCGAACCCGGGACCCTTGGTTTCGTAGGCAGCGTCACTGCCGACTCGGCCATTCGGGTCGTTGAGTATATCTTGAAACTGTTGCGTAATCTTGATAAAAGTAAGGGCCCTGGCAGTGACGGTATTCCACCACTTCTTGTATCTCGATGCGCTGGATGTCTTGCCGCACCTGTGTCTCTAATTTTTAATAGATCGTTTCATGAGGGTACTTTTCCAGATCTGTGGAAGTACGCGCGCATTGTGGCAGTCCACAGGTTCCAAGTTGCTGGTTGAGAACTATAGGCCGATATCCATCTTAAACGTTTTTAGTAAGGTCATGGAACGTGTAGTGCATGAACAAATATACGACAATATCTCACGCAATATCCCTGGTGAGCAGCATGGCTTTGTACGTTCGAAATCTACAACAACCAACCTGGCTTTATTTGTGAATGGGGTTCTAAGAGGTATGGACAACGGAGGTCAGGTAGACGCAGTCTATACTGACTTCGAGAAAGCGTTTGATAGAGTGGACCACGTCATACTGATTCGCAAGCTAGAAAGACTTGTAATACAGGGGGATCTGCTTCGCTGGACCGAATCATATGTTAATAAAAGAAGTCAGGCAGTTGTGATCGGAGAGAGTAGGTCTGACCCTACCTGCATACCATCCGGCGTACCCCAGGGTTCTATCTTGGGCCCTTTACTTTACGTTGCGTACCTGTATGATATCGGACACTGTTTTAAGACTCAAATTTCCTCTTTTACGCTGACGACAAAAAAGTCTTCATGAATATTAAATCCTTACAAGACTGCGTCAGATTGCAGGAGGATTTGAATCGCTTGTCAGTCTATTACGATATTAACAGGATAAACGTTAATGCAGCTAAATGCAATGCCAACTCCTTCACCAGGCGTACTAAGCCAATCGTCCACACTTACCTACTTAACAACATCCCAATCCAGAAGGTGGACTCCGTGAGAGATCTGGGTGTCCTGCTCGATTCCAAGCTAACCTTCGAGAATCACATAGCGGCAATCACTAAGAAGGCCTATAAGAACCTTGGATTTATCTTAAGGGTGAGCAAGCCCTTCACGGATGTAAGCTGTGTGCGCATACTATATTATGCCTATGTTCGAAGTGTTCTCGAGTACTGCAGCACTGCCTGGAACCCACAGTATGCAGTGCACGGGGACATGATAGAGCGCATACAGACCAAATTTATTAGGCAACTAAACTTTCGCGGCAATTTTGTGAATGATGACTACAACGCATCGTGTCATCACCACAACCTCCACAGCCTCAGGGACCGGCGTAGTATCTTGGACATGCAGCTCCTTCACAGCGTCTACCACGGCTATGTTGAATGCCCCGAGTTGGTTAACGAGCTGCTACGACTTAGGGCACCTACTACTCGAACCCGACACGCTGTCTCTGCACTCCTACATGTACCCTTTGCCCACACTAACTACGCGGCCAATTCTCCCAGCTGCCGCCTGCCAAGAACGTACAACACACACTTTGCAGATCTGGACATCTTCCACCTGTCACGCGGCCAGTTCAGGGGGCACTTAATGCTCCAGCTGAAAGACAGCAAACATCAAATGTGCTGAGGTTTTCTCTCTCATTATACAGTTGCGACTATATGTATATATCTGTATCTATCACTCACACATTGACTTAACACATACATACAAACACACTCCTAAACACATTCCCTTCCCATTCCTATTGGACTGTACCCGGTACTTCTAAATTGTTTTATAAATTGTTTAAGTTTACTGCCATTTTATGTTCGGCCTAAAAAATGAAAGCCTTTAATTGGCCTATGACTAGTTTAAGTTCTTTGTTTATATTATTTTTGAATTTGTGCTTTAGGCTTAGTTAAATAAATAAATAAATAAATAAATTTCGAAGACACTTGACTGGTAAACACAGTGTTTCTGGCTTTCTCATCCAATCATCTGGTAGGAGCCTGTAGCAAAATGCTAAACAACCAGCACCTGAAACAAAATGTAAGCACTGTTACTAAGCTCATTTTTGGGCAAAAGGGACTAAAAATAGTTCATCTCCAAACAAAAGTAAATGTGCTGTGATACATCTCTAGTAATTTGCATAGTGTTACTAACCTTCGTGTCCACATCCAAAGCACTGATTGGTGGCAAATTAAAGGTCAACTGAGTAATTGACGAGTCCACAAGCTAACTCCTTCGATTCGACAGTCAATATCGCTTGATAAATTGAATTGTAATTGTAATTGTAGCTTAATAAGATATTATTTAATTGGCATAACTCTTAAGACGTCAATCAATTGACATGTAACATACTGTTATGAATAAATGATTATGATGATTATGATAAACTGCCTTTCACCTTACTTGAAAGCTTACTTACTTTGCAGTCTTGCACTCCGATGCTCTGTTTTAGATTGGGCTCGCGCTATGGCTACAGCACACTCGTAGGCCATTTCCATGAAGTCCAAATACATCAATTTCACCATTTTCACCCACTTTTCATCTCAACAATTCTGAAACATTCGTGAAAAAGTAGCTCCGCATTAACTTTAACACAACCGTAACCAGTTCCAATCAAACTTCGGTTCAACCATCTGTCAAAACATTAACGCGATACGAAAAGTCCTTAAAGTCGTGTTTCGGTTATGGTTCAGCTATGGTTCGGTTGAATTTTTTTACCGCGATCGCCCCCCAGGATTTACCACGGGACATATTACCCCATGTGATACCAGGATGTACCACGGGACATTTCTACCCCATGTGATACCAGGATATAGCACGAGACATTTCTACCCCATGTGATACCAGGATGTAGCACGGTACATTTCTACCCCATGTGATACCAGGATGTACTACGGGACATATTACCCCATGTGATACCAGGATGTACCACGGGACATATTACCCCATGTGATAGCAGGATGTACCACGGGACATTTCTACCCCATGTGATACCAGGATGTACTACGGGACATATTAAACCATGTGATACCAGGATGTACCACGGGACATTACTACCCCATGTGATCCCAGGATGTACTACGGGACATATTACCCCACGTGATACCAGGATGTACCACGGGACATATTACCCCATGTGATACCAGGATGTACCACGGGACATTTCTACACCATGTGATACCAGGATGTACCACGGGACATATTACCCCATGTGATACCAGGATGTACCACGGGACATTTCTACATCATGTGATACCAGGATGTACCACGGGACATTACTACCCCATGTGATCCCAGGATGTACCACGGGACATTACTACCCCATGTGATCCCAGGGTGTACCACGGGACATTACTACCCCATGTTTTACTAAAATGTCGCGGAGTTCCGCGAGTACTTCACTATTCCATGACGAGGTGATTAAAATCATTATCTGTTTACCTTTAGTATTTGTTTTGATTATTTATTAAATTGGATGACAGATGAGAAAAAACCGGTCAAGTGCTAGTCGAACTCGCGCACAAAGGGATATTACAATGTTCAAGATTACTTAAATGACAGGACTGTATGGGGTTAATCTGGCTCAACACAGACCTTGCTGTTAATAATTTTGTAATTATTTATTCCTGCTTATTAATCATAACAATTAAATTTTTCATATTTGTATAAGTTAAGCACAACCTATTTTTAAAAGTGATCTAAAAATAAATCTGTGGGAGTTTCTACGCCCTTCTTCTCCCACAGTGGTCCAATGTAGAGAAGAGGCAAAAAATGTCGTTTGCTAAGTATATGTAAATATCTACAGTAATAAAGTACTTTGACTATTGACTATTGAAAGTGTTCCGTACCACCGTACAATGGAAGGGATGGTGTGGAGTGAATAGTTTGGATTTTACATAGCGAAATGTTGTTTACAAAGTTATTGGTGCCGCTACTTTCAAACTCCATAGACGTAACCAGGTGCATTCATAAGTTTGTATGTGGTATTGAAAGAATTGTTGTATGGGAGCCATTTACACCATAATTACTTTACCATAATTACTCTGAGATAAAGCTAAACATTACTTATGGCCAAGAAAATATGATATAGTATTCCATGATTTAAGATGAATCCTCTTGTGTCACATGATGTTATCCTATGTATATTCTCTATAGGATATCCCGGGAAATAATAACGTCGCGACAAAATTTGATGGAGATATCCGACCAGCTTTAAATAAAAAGCGCCCAAAGATTGTGTCGTCAGAATTTTCGAAGCGATAATATGAAATAAAGGGGGTAAAACCGAATAAAAAAAATTCAAGCACTCGTGGAAATACCAGTTCTAACAAACAACAAACAAGTCCACTAATTACTAGGGTCACGGGGTTACTTTCGTCGGTATATTACCAGCGGGTATGCATCGAGAACAACTTGTATAGCTCATCATTTCAGCCTGGTAACGTCCACTGCTGAACATAGGCCTCTCCAATCGCACTCCAGCGTGACCGGTCCGCAGCCACCTGCATCCAACGAGATCCAGCAATCCTCACCAGGTCGTCGGTCCATCTCGTAGGTGGCCGACCCACACTGCGCTTGCCAGTACGTGGTCTCCATTCAAGGACCTTTTTGCCCCATCGGCCATCCGATCTTCGCGCTATGTGGCCTGCCCATTGCCACTTCAGCTTGCTTATCCTACGGGCTGTCAGCAACTTTGGTTCTTCTACGGATCTCCTCATTTCTGACTCGATCTCGTAGAGAAATACCAAGCATAGCCCTTTCCATAGCTCGCTGCGCGACATTGAGCCTCTGAAAAAGTCCTTTTGTGAAGCACCACGTCTCAGAGCCGTAAGTCATCACTGGCAACACACACTGATTGTACACCTTAGTCTTCAGGCACTGAGGGATTTTGGACGAGAAGACGTTGCGTAATTTACCGAACGCTGCCCAACCTAGTTGGATCCGTCTACTGACCTCTCTCTCAAAATTGGACTTACCTAATCGGACTGCCTGTCCCAGGTATATATATTCGTCAACAACTTCGAGAGTAGAGTTTCCAACAGTTAGTGCGGTGGGTGCAACATGGACGTTGAACATGACCTTCGTTTTGTCCATGTTCATTTTAAGACCCACTTGTTGAGAAACTCTATTGAGGTCATCGAGCATTTTTCCAAGATCTTCAAGCGACTCAGCCATGGCTACTATATCGTCGGCAAATCGAAGGTGAGTGATGTATTCGCCGTTGATATTGATGCCTAGTCCTTGCCATTCCAGGAGCTTGAAGGAATCCTCCAGAGCAGCAGTAAACAGTTTCGGAGATATTACATCTCCCTGTCTTACTCCTCTCTTTAGGGGGATTTCCTTCGTGGAATGCTCCTGTACTCGAACTGACATGATGGTGTTGTTATACAAGCACTTCAGCACTTCAACGTACCGATAGTCAATACGGCATCGCTTGAGAGATCTAAGAACAGCCCATGTTTCGACGGAATCGAAGGCTTTCTCATAGTCCACAAACGCCAAGCATAATAGGCGATTATACTCTTCAGTCTTTTGTATAATCTGCCGAAACGTATGTATGTGGTCTATGGTGCTATAGCCCTTTCGGAAACCGGCTTGTTCGGTAGGCTGGAAGTCATCGAGCCTGTGTTCGAGACGGTTCGTGATAACTCTCGAGAACAGCTTATAGACGTGGCTCAGCAGTGTTATGGGCCTGTAGTTCTTTAGTAAGGTTTTGTCACCTTTTTTGAAGAACAGTACCACAACACCCCTGTTCCACGCCTCAGGCGTTTTGCCCTCGAGCAAGGTGGAATTAAATAGCTTCTGAAGGACTTTCAGTACCGGCGTCCCGCCCGCTTTCAGAAGCTCTGTGGTAATTCCATCCTCGCCCGGTGCCTTGTTGTTCTTAAGCTGTTTGAATAGCTCGTCTTACACGAAATGGCGTACCATTCGAATCTATGACGAACCGTCTTATGGGAAACGTTGTTTACATACAAGTGCTCCACATTTAATTTATTTATCAGTAAATACTATACTAACAGTTACAACAGTTTTAATTCGGTAAAGTTACGTGATAATACATTCAGTTTAAAGTTTAAATTGCTAACTTAAAGTCCAAATCGAAGAGTTTTAGCAACAAAGACAATACTCCCAACGGTCGAAGTGTGTGTTACTAAGCGAGCTGATCCCGTGCAGTGATAAGTGATTCACGCACCTGTGCGTCCCGCGTACGGTGCACATCTGCCTGCCAACTACTCCGCGACTGTTGTGACCGGTTCTTCGCTTGCCGGCCGGCGAGTGCGTCATCACTGCCATAGATCAACGAGCGAGCAGTCAACTCTCGGAGTCAACTGTCTCTGTACAACAAAATGAAGTGCGCTGGATGTCTAAAAGTGTACAAAGCTGCAAGTTGCATAAAATGCACTAATACCACATGCGAGAGACCATTCTGCTGTTTATGTGTCAACACTTCGTCCATGTCTGCTGAGAATAAGAAACAGTGGAAATGTTTCGAATGCTGCCGCGTGGAGAAGATAACAGATAACACTAGCACGCCACACCGTACAGCTTCTATAGCTACTGAAGGCACCATTGACTCTCTCCCGACTACCCCAGCAAAAGACGACTCTGCAATAAAGGACCTTACAAAAGAAGTTCGCTGCCTGGTACAGGAAATAAGCTCTCTAAAAACCAGACTAGAAGAGGCTACGAAATCCTTAACACGGTGTCACGAACGACTAGACGAGTTTAGCGCTAACATGACTAAAAATAACGCTCGACTGGCTGCTCTGGAAGCTCGTGATTCAGAGGTGATTCTCCTGAAAGCTGAAATATCCGACTTGAAGACAAAAGTATCCACTCAAGCCCAACGACAACTAAGGAAGGAGATAGAGGTGTGTGGAATCCACGAAAATCCCAATGAAAACCTACATCATATCATCTTAGTAGCGGCCCGTCTGATGGGAGTGGAGTTGGAGAGCAGAGACAGCTGGCAGTGTCGGAGAATGGTGGGGAAAAAGTGGGGACTTTCTCCCAACATCATTCTTTGGCTGTACGTAACGGTGATCCGTCCTCTTGTCTGCTACGGAGCTGTGGTGTGGTGGACCAGGACCAAACTAACCACAATGGTAAGCAAACTCCAAAGCTTCCAAAGGCTGGCCTGCATGGCTATCACAGGTAGTATGAGAACTACTCCAACAGCAGCAATGGAGGCCATGCTGTGTCTTCCGCCACTCCAGCTATATATTAAGCAGGAGGCCGCGTCATCTGCGGTGAGACTCAACACCTTAGGACTTTGGAGGAAAAACAGGACCTCACACACCGCCATCCTAGGGGAAGTTTACAAAAAATTTCCCATCTCTATGGCTTGCAGTGACAGAATCCCTAAACAATTTGTTTTTGACAAAAAATACAATATACAGTTACATGAAGACCATCGGGTTGAGGGGCTCGACGTTAAAGAGCTCAGAATTTTTACCGATGGTTCAAAAACTGAAGCAGGCACTGGTTCAGGCACCTTCTCGGAGGACCTAAACATCAAGATGGCCATTCCACTGGGTGCCCATAATACTGTCTTTCAAGCTGAATGCATGGGCATCATCTCGGCCGCTAATGCCATAGCATCGAGAAAGGTAAGAGATTCCTCCATTCGAATCCTCTCGGATAGCATGGCCGTCCTACAAGCCCTAAATAGCAACACTATTAACTCAGGGCTAATCTACGAGTGTCACAAACGACTAATGGAGGTATGTCAACACAACCGCGTAATCCTTCAATGGATAAAAGGACACAGCGGATCAAGAGGTAACGATGCAGCGGATGAGCTGGCGCGTAAAGGATCTAGCTTGACAGCGTATGGTCTCGAACCTATCATCCCTCTTCCCTTCAAGATGGTACGCTCATTTCTGAGAGAGTCGACCAGGAATGATCATGCCACTCTTTGGACAAACCATGAGGAGTGCAGGCAGGCTAAGCTGGCCTTGCCGTCCCCTAGCGCTAGGCTGGCTAAGACCTTGCTTCGACTTAGTAGGCCGCGCATGCGACTGGTAACTGCAGCACTTACTGGCCATGGTTTCTTTAACAAACATCTATATGTCCTAGGTGTTACCGACAGCCCCCTTTGCAGAGCCTGCTTGGAGGCAGAAGAAAAGGCTGCTCACGTCCTCATGGAGTGCACAGGAGTAGCGGACTACAGGGCTAAACACCTCGGTCAATCGAGGGACCTTCCAGGGATAGTCGGTAACGTAAAGGGCCTACTGGCGTTCCTGGAGGAGTTGGGTTGGCTCGAATGATGTCGCATTCCCACCCACACGCAAAATAGGCGCTTTCGTCGTCGAGTTGCTTAAACCAGCCCGTCTTACAATTGACAATTGACAAATTGACAGTCGCATACAATATTACCCAACGTTATCTTTCGCCCCGGTCGAATTACAAATTATTAGACAGCGGGAAGAAAAGAGTGTGCAGGACTATTACTACAAGTATCTATATTCACTAGGCCCTAGTGACTAGGGGCATTCTATGCTAGGGGGTTATTTATATATAGGTTTCAACCTTGACGTTAACAAATGTTGTCAATAGAGAGTACCTATAGTTTATTTGACACAAAGTCCATTATTTACATCGGCTAATATCCCAATCAACAAAATATCAAACAGAGAAAAAATAGAAGTGAAGAAAGTCCTGAACACTCATTCCTTTACACTAACCCTAAAAACGCACTTCGGAATTATGCCGCGACTGTACACATGCGCAGTAATCCCCGCCAGTTTCTCCGAGAGCTCTTTATTCGTGGCGCCGAGTGTACCACGGCTGAATTGGTAAGTCTTATTGACTTCCGTACCATTTTCCTTTCTGTTTTTCATCTTTCTTCCACATATCCTTCCAAAGCATCAACATTTCCTTTGTTATTAACTTTAATAGTTAGTCATTGGCACGCTCATTACATACTGAACATCGAATGCATTAATCCCTTCATGAGCAGTTTTATCTGCCATTTCATTTCCATAAATTCCTCTGTGTGTAGGTATTCACATGAAAGTGGTGTACAGATGTAGTGAATAATCCTTTCCTATCGGCAAAACTCGGAACAACGATAACACCCGAATGGTGCCGATGTGTCTATGAATTACTGTATTATTAAATTACGTGTAGGTATCAAATAAATCGCATACTTTATTTATCAATGTCAAATGACAAAGACGACGACGTTTAGTAAGACAAAAACGAACATTTCCGAGAAAATACGAAAGGAAAGGATTATTCACTACATCTGTACTTACCTCTAAGAGACAACTGATAAACCAAGTGCTTAATAAGGTATAAGAGATAATTCATTTTGTAGTGAATCTTTAAAGATCTGAGACTTTCTATTACACTTAGTGAATCAGTTAGTATTAATATTTGTTTACAGTTATTTACAGGGTTAATTAATTTAAAGCTTCTACAATGGCATATGTTTCTGCCGTAAATACATATAGTACAATTGTGTAGTTTGTGGATCATATACAGCAGATCTCACAAATAATAATAATAATAATAATAATACCATGGACACTATTCACACACATTGATCTAGCCCTAAACTAGGATTCCCTGTATCTTGGGTACTAGACAACGATACACATACTTATATAGATAAATACTATTCTTAGATAGATAAACAACCATGACTAGGGTACAAACATCCGTTACAATCCTTACTTATACTACCATCAGTATACAATATATAAAAAATTATATTATCTTCTAAAAATGACGTCATTGTTACATTACAAAACACAGTAGGAGTTAACATATTAATAGGATGGATTATACTACCGAAAGAATTGGTATAGCAAGGCCATTAAGACTGCTTCTTACTCTTGTACAGTTTTTTCAAATCTACCACTCAGCATGTCATCTGCTGTGGCCAATGGACCAGAAACACTTATCATTTGAGGTATTATTCTTTTAATAACACAATTATTTTCAGACGACAGAAGCTTCACCCAATATCTTTCAGCGGCTAGCCTTTAGAAAGACCGCCGCCCAAAGGCTAGGTTCCTTAGGGTAATAGTTATAACCGTGTCCAATACGTAGAGATTGAAAATACCAATTTTATCACAGGTAAAGTAGAATGCGTTAGATCAGATAGAGTCCTTTCTACTGGATCTATTCCCCAAGGTAGCGTCTTGGGATGTTTATTATTTCTTATTTATATAAATAATCTACCTAATCTAATTGATGACCCTTGCACCCTTTTCGCAGATGATATTTCCATATTATTTTCCTGCTCGAATACCACCGAATTAAACCAAAGCTTAGATATGACCCTAGATAAGATCACCAACTGGCTAGATGAATCAAATTTAGAACTCAACCTTAAAAAAACTAATATAATTCAATTCAAACCCTCACAAAAAGTCCCATTACAAATTTCATATTGCTATAAACAAATACCACTAGAGACTACAAAGACAGCAACCTTGTTGGGGATCGATCTAGACACAAACTTGAGCTGGAAACCTTACATACAGAGATTGCAAAACAAATTATCATCTTTTACTTATGCCCTCCATCAACTAAAAAGGGTAACTGATGTCAAAACTGCGCTCACAGCCTACTACGCATACGCACATTCCAGACTATCGTATGGTATTATATTATGGGGGAATTGTTGTGAAATAAAGGATATTTTTATTCTACAAAAGAAATGTATTAGAATACTTACAAATATTGACCAAATGGTATCTTGTAGATCTTATTTTGTAAAACTCCAAATACTTACCTTAACTTCTATATATATATTAGAATCTTGCAAATTTGTAAGAAAACATGGTAACTTATACTCCCCTCTAGAAAATAAAAATAAAAGGAATAATCGAGACCAAAATAAATTAAAGAAACCATTTTCAAAGTTAGAACTCGTGTCTTCTAGTCCCCATCATATGGCCATCAAAATATATAATCACATACCAAATTACTTAAAAAACATAGAGAAAGAAACACTATTCATTACCTATTTAAAGAAGTTCCTCATTGAAAAATGCTATTATGATGTGAAAGAATTTTTCAATGATAAAATTAGGTAAACATCTCTAGTCGCTAATTACTTGTTCATTACATGTTATTACTAATTTAATGTTTATATAATTTACTCTTAATTTATTTAGTTATTGTTAATAATAATAATCTCTACAATATTTTGTTAATTGTCTCTATACAATTTTGAACATAAATGTAACCATTTTTCAATTTTTATCAATTTTTCGTAAGATGGACAACTGGCTGTCCTTCGCATGTTGCTGTGCCCTAGCAGGGCGTCACAATGTACTAACTTTTATTTTACCACCTTGTGAAATTTTGTGACTTCGCAATAAACTATTATGAATTATGAATTATGAATTATGAATTATAATTACACAAAGTTTTAACCGTCGGAGTTAATTAGTTATCAAGATATTAATTATTAAAGTTTTTTTTTTTACAAACGCTGCCATAATTATTTTTACGCAGTAGGAATGCATCTTATTTTGATATTGCATTTTGTTCTGGCTATGTTAAAAGCGTGTGTCAATGCTTGGATCGAAAGTTTTTTATTTTTAGTCTTGTAAATCGTGTGCAATAATGAAACATTTTTCACAAATTCTGTTTTATTTTGAATATTTGACATTGACAACACTTGCAGTGCAGAGTTACATGGATTAATTCCAAGGCTGAAGTCCACAACAACATTCGTGGCATTATGAAACTGGACCCTGAGGGCACAGTGGGAACATTCCGGTCCCACATAGCCAGGTGCAGATACGGAAGAACAGTTACGAGGATACATTACCCAGGATATAGAATACAATAAAAATGACATCAATAATTACCGACCCATAGCTCTAATTAGTATATTTTCAAAAGTTTGCGAAAAAGCAATGCAGAAGCGATTGAATTCCTTTTTGGATAAACATTCTATATTAAAAACGGAGCAAAATGGATTTCA
This sequence comes from Argyresthia goedartella, assembly GCA_949825045.1. Classification (NCBI taxonomy): domain Eukaryota; kingdom Metazoa; phylum Arthropoda; class Insecta; order Lepidoptera; family Argyresthiidae; genus Argyresthia; species Argyresthia goedartella. The sequence continues at coordinate 1,020,657 of OX463836.1, read as the reverse complement.
AAAGAAAAAGTCGACCAGTTTAGCTGGATTTCAACTAGTAACGGATATAGTACAATGTGTGGACAAAGGGAAACCAGTGGCAGTTGTTTTCTTTGATATATCCAAGGCCTTTGATTATGTCGCTCATAATATTCTCCTAGAGAAATGCGAAAAATACGGAATAAGAGGTGTTGCTCTAGAATGGTTAAACAGTTATCTATCGAACCGCCACCAATTTGTTGAGATTGCAACCATGTCTAAAAACAAGGAAATAGTAACATATCAGTCCTCTCTAGATCTAAACACATATGGCGTTCCCCAGGGAAGCATACTGGGACCGCTCCTATTTTTATTGTACATAAATGACTTGCCAGAAAGCACCAAAAATTAATGAGTCTTATTTTCTGATGACATCTCCGTATTAATAACATATAACGACGATATTGACAATTTTGAAAATGATGTAAATAGAACAATGGACAAGGTAACAAATTGGTTCGCCGCAAATAATCTAAAAGTCAACTTAAATAACACAAATTACATTCAATTTAGAAATAATAAAATGACAAACACATAAATGTACGCTGTAATGACATAGAAATACAACACATACCATCCACAAAGTTCTTAGGTATTGTAGAATAGAATAGAATAGAATAGAATGCCATTTATTTACTGTATCAGCATAAACACATGAGAAAATAAGAATAAAACACAATAAAAATAAAAATAACACAATTAAAATCACAAACAAAATCTACAATAACATTAAAAAATTATATATAATTTCCAATTCATGTCTAATTTTTAAAGAAACCCACATTAAGTTGTGAGTTGTTTCACTGCTATGTGCACATGCTGCGACAGCAAAAGGGCTCAGACTCAGCGTAGTGTCACAGGAAAACCTGTGACGCTGGTTTTCAGTCTAGGACCCAGAGTATAATTGAATTTAGACATGTCAATGTCACCAGGTGGGAAGTGTACTAAAATTAACAACCTAACACTAAACGTGTAAATAAAATAAATAAAATATCAATACGGAAAAAATAAAATAAAAATAAAATGGAGATAATAAAATTGTATTGCGGATTAGTGAATAAATAGTTATATAGATTAAATTGTATTGAATAATAATGTCGTATTGAATGAATTACTAATGTCACAAAGAGTTGAAATTACGTACACAACGAAAAAGTATATTTGGTATACACATTGCGGTATCAGGTCAATTTTAGAGTGGTAGAACGCGATACGCAGCACTTTGTCATGGTCTTTGACGTCATGGTCATTGTCTTAGACGAACATTACACGTGGCTGCCACACATAGAGATGGTTTGCCACAAACTGAACAAGTTTGTTTATGCCCTGTACAGATTAAAAAAAAACCGCTGACACACAAACAGCATTAATGTCATATCATGGGTATGTGGCATTCGTTTTAAGGTATGGTCTTATACTGTGGGGAAATGCTAGGGAAATAAATAGAGCATTCATAGTTCAAAAACAGTGCATTAGAGTTATTTGCAATGCAAAGCCCCGAGAATCTTGCAAACTTCACTTTATAAAATTGAAATTATTGACTCTGCCAAGTCTCTATATTTTTGAAATGGCCTGTTTTGCACATAGTCACCAGAACCTATTTACAAAATACTCCCAACTTGAAAGGTCGTGGCATACGAGATATCCAAACAAAATTGTATACCCACCATGCAGAACTTCTTCTCCCACAGTGGTCCAATGTAGAGAAGAGGCAAAAAATGACGTTTGCTAAGTATATGTAAATATCTACAGTAATAAAGTACTTTGACTATTGACTATTGAACAGTCTTCTGCCAAAGGAGTTGCTATCGGATGTTGATAAATATATACAACAATCTGCCACTAGCATTCAAAAATTTACCACTGCCTCTTTTTAAGAACCACCTACACAAATGGTTAGTCGATAAATGTTTCTACAACATAGAAGATTTTTTTGACAGATAAATGTAAAGATTAATATTATTTAAGCTAAGTTATTAATTATTTTGACATTTTACATATATACTTAGAATACATGTTTTTTTATAGAAATGAATTATTTCCCTCGATTGAGGGTCTTGAGCGACTTTTAGCCCTTTGTACTCGCTATGCCGAAGTGCATGGACTAAAATACAACAAGGAAAAGACCGAGATGGAAGTGTTCAGATCGGGGAAGGGCCCTGAGAGGATACCTCCTCTGTTTTTGGAAGGCTCGCCGGTGCGGGTTGTGGAACAGTTTAGATACCTTGGCCACATCCTCACAGGAGACATGCGGGATGATGTCGACATCGAGCGGGAACGCAAGGCCCTGGCCGTCCGCTGCAACATGATCGCGCGAAGATTTGCTCGTTGTACTGACGAAGTTAAAATTACTCTCTTTAAGGCGTTTTGCCAGAACTTCTATACCAGCCAGCTCTGGCTTCATTACACCCAACGTGCCTATAATACCTTGCGGGTCCAGGACAACGATGCATTTCGAATACTTATGCGTCTGCCAAGATACTGCAGTGCATCGACGATGTTTGCGGAGGCGAGGGTCCCTGATTTCTACGCAATAATCAGGTCGAGGATTGCATCATTCTGGGTGCGTCTGTGAACTTCAGAAAATGAGATTCTGAGTGCTATTATGGAGAGCACGAGCGGACCATTTTTCCAGCACTGGAATAACGTGCAACACGCTGGGAACAGGAAGTAACTTGCACTGTATAGTCTAACTTTCATTATATTTATTTATAATTTTGACGATAATAATTTACTGTTATACAATTGCAAATAATTGCTTTTGCATCATATTAATCTCACTGTTATTACTGTTTTTATTTATAATTTTCACAATAATAATTTGCTATTGCGCCATTTTGATATTGTAATCTTAAATTCTACATAATTTTGTATTTATACTTCTATGGGTATATTCAATGACCTGAAATAAATAAATAAATAAAAAAAATAGTTTAGTGTTTTAATATAATATAATATATATTTGCATGCCTAATTAGGTAAAATATGCGAAAAACATAATTTTAGTAACATCTGACATGTACCATATTTTAAGCAAATAAATGACTAAGACTTCTACTGTGCAAGAGTTCAATGTAACTCATACAAAGATGAAATGATCCTATCCGAGGCCACAATTCGCAACTGGTACAACTGGTGTGCCGGGAAACAATAGTGGCGAATGAAATAGACAAGCAAGAAAACCATGAACAAATTGGTGGTCCCGGCAGAGTTGTCGAGATCGAGGAAAGCAAGTTTGGAAGGAGGAAATATAACTTTGGCAGACAAGTGGAAGGCCATTGGGTGCTGGTAATGATCGATGAAACAACAAATGAACTCAGATTAAAAGTGTGTCCCGATATTGTGAGATTCACAGAGGTATTAATACCTATTATTAAAAAACATGTGAAACCAGGCACAACAATCCATACAGATTACTGGAGTTCCTATAATGGCCCTGCCGGCCGGCCCACGGCTACAAACACAGGAAATTAAACCATTCAGAAGAATTTATGGCATTAGATGGAACACACTCCCAGTGGATTGAAAGCCAATGGTGCCACTTAAAGAAGCGGTTCAATAATGTTAACTACAAAGGAAACTTTGAGGACTGGCTAATAGACCACCAATGGCGGCACCATTGCAGAAAAAATCACATTGATCCTTTTGTAAATTTCATTAGGGCTATAAAGCAAGTCTATAAGAAATAGACATTAGTATATTGTATTATTTAATAAATAAGAAAATATGTAAATTAATATTGTTTATTTTTTCCAATTCTTAGTTAGTGTGTGTGAAGCGAGCTAGTCAACCCCATGTAGTTTCACAGAACCAATGTCCCTATAGGTCACTTCTGTTTGAATACTAAAGGTAGGTTTGTTAGGTCATAACATTAAGAACATAACATAATTTCACAGAACTAACGTTGCTATATGTCACTTCTGTTCGAATACAAAAGGTAGGTTTGTTAGGTCATAACGTTGAGAACCGGAGCCGGGAGCCGAGCGAAGCGGATCGGAGTGAGGTGACTCCATGTAGTTTCACAGAACCGAATTGGTGGCTATAGATCACTTTCTGTTTGAATACTAAAGATAGGTTTGTTAGATCACAACGTTGAGAACCACCGGGAGCCGAGCATATCACTTTCTGTTAAAATACTAAAGATAGGTTTATTAGGTCACAACGTTGAGAACAACTGGGATCCGAGTGAAGCGGAGCGGAGTGAGGCGGGCCCATGTAGTTTCACAAAACCGAATTGGTGGCTGTAGGTACCCTTCTGACTGAAAACTGAGAATTTTCTGCAAAAACTGCGCTAGGTAAATTTGAAGGTCAATGAACATCTTGTAAACTGCAAAATTGTCAATTTTCTGCAAATAAATCTATAAAGTCAAGGTCAATGTCAATGACCTTATGTTTAAAGATCAGTGACCTCGAGGTCAATGAGCGTTGACCGATGTCACTTGATTTTTTTGGAGAAAATGAGCGAAAATTCAAGTTCAAGGTCAAGGTCGATGACCTCGAGGTCAATAAACTTTGCACTACATCTGACGTCAAAAAAACGGACAAATCTGTCGTTTCCCCACCATGATACTCCCACATCCCCACGTGTCCCGACTGCTTGAAATGGCGATTAAAAAAAGAATATAACTCGAAAACTAACAATTTCAGACGGTTCGCGTATTTTCTTAGAATACTCTAATTATGCTATGCATAGAAAAAATTAGCATAAGCTTCTGATAACGCGGTCTTTCCAAAGTCCTTCCCTTTCAGCTAATAATATCCTCCTTATAATCAAGGGCATAATGTTTGTTTTAACTTCCATGGCCCTTATGGGATGGGAGTTGAACACATCGCCCCAGATATAATTCTTATAACCATATTCTGAATCACATCTAATCTATGTACATAAGGACTATCAATATAAGCTAAACTAATATAAAACAATACATATATATGCAAATTCCTTAATTTTCAGACACTATCAAGATTCATCCAAATTCATGTTGAGTCTCAATATTGAAAAGGTGTTGTTAGGTTCTTATAAGGAGTTTGCTGTGCTTAGTCAAGGTACCAAACTTTTCGTGTGTATTAAATAAATAAATGTCGCCCATTTATGTCTCCACCGAGGGGCACAGGCCTTTAACCGGCTACGAGTAAAATTGAGCCATACTCCATCACGCTGGCTCAGTGCGGGGTTTGACGACTACTATAACTGCCAAGTAGTGATAGTAGCCGGGACCTACAAGTTAATGTGTCACCTGAAACAGAACGTCCAGTTATATACTTAAGATACATTTATCTGACGACCCGAATGGCCGAGTCGGCATTGTCGCTGCCTACGAAACCAAGGGTCCCGGGTTCGAGTCCCGGTGGGGGCAAATATTTGTTTGATGAGAACGGATGTTGGTAACCAAGTCATGGTTGTTTATCTATCTTTTTTTTTTTTTTAATTTATTTATTCAAAAACAAATTATAATTATTCTTAACATTACTTAGGTGGCCACTCAATCCTTGACAGGTTTAAGTGTGACCACTGTCCCCCGCTTTTACCCTGTTTACATTTTAATCTAATATTTTTTTTTCTATGAGCGAAATACTATGAGCCGGTTTCACAGGCTACGGATATTCCCCGCGCGACAGGCAAGCCGCGATTTCTTAGTAGAATATTCACGGCTCGCCTGCTACGCCGCCGCCGCCGCCGCCGCCGCCGCCGGGTCTCTCCGCCACCTGTGAAGCCGGTCCGTGTTTACATTGTTGTAGGAAGTACTTTTTTAATACAGTTTTACATTTGTGATTGTCCACGCACAGGGAATCAATGACCTCGCTCGGTAGTTCATTGAGTACTAGCGGTAGCATACATTCTATCGTTCGCCTACCGTAGTCATTGTTAAATCTAGGTACAACAAATGTAGGTATATAAGATAGTGCGCGCAATGATTTCGGTCGAGCACGGCGTTTTACATTAATTATATTTTCTTTTTCTTCACACATTATTAGGAACTTAGTTTTATTATAGATATTGATAATATTACAGTATTCAAATATTGCTGTGCTGTCGTCTTTGTATAGAATTTTTATCTTTGATGGTACAATCTTTTTTAGAATACTTAATTGTAGTTTATATATGTTATCTATGTATGTTTTATATGTCCTACCGTAGCTACTTAGTCCATAACTTATTACAGAGTCAGCCAATGATAAATATAACAATCTTAGTATGTTGTAAGGAATTTTATATTTTAGTATAACTAGTTTTCCCATTATAGCCCTTAGACGCTTACATATAAGTTCGATGTGGGGTCCCCAATTGAAGTTACTGTCTATTATCATGCCTAGGTACGTATGTTGGTCGACTAGTTCCAGATTAGCACATGTACCGTTACAAATGATGTTTCGATGCATACATTGGTGCCCGTGGGCCACGATCCTGGGTATTGTTGTTGACTTTAGATATGGGGAATGAATGTGCATGAGTTTAGTTTTTTGTTCGTTGATAACTAACCCAACATCATGAGCCCATTTACATAGCATATCATAATTTATCTGTAGTCTATTTTGCGCTTCCTCAATATCTTTATGTGCATACAGTAGGCAAGTATCATCTGCAAATTGGTATACCGACCCTCCATTAAAGTTGTTAGACATATCGTTAACGTATATTAGGTACTCGGTCGGTGCAAGGATTGACCCCTGTGCCGAGCCCACCTCGGTTGGTATTTGCTTGCTGCGTTTTCCGGCTATTCTCACCGAGGTGGACCGGCCCTCGTGGTAATCCCTGAACCATCCGAGCAACGGACCCTGTATACCAGCCTGCTGTAATTTTCGGTACAGCGTTGAGTAATTTAATGTTTCAAAGGCCTTACTAAAATCCACAAAAATAGCCAAAACATGTTGTTTATTGTGTAGGTAACCATTTACTTCGCTGGTGAATTTACTGAGTAATTGACAAGTATTTTTCTTCTGCTGGAATCCATATTGATTCTCTTGTATGACATTATTCTGTGTTAGGTATTTATTTAGCTCGTGACCAAAGTATTTTTCTATTATTTTATCTATACACGATAATATAGTTATTGGCCTATAATTATTAATATCCTGATGGCTACCCTTTTTATATACCGGTCTTATGATTCCTAGTTTGAGATCGTCCGGGTACTGTGATGTGGAGATGCATGTATTAATTAAGTGGGTTATTACCGGGGCTATTTTTTCGTTTATACATTTTATGTCCGACGCCCTTATCCCATCGGCGCCCGGGCTTTTTTTACCATTCAAATGTTTGATTATCACGTGCACCACCCTGTCACTCACCTTTTTAAGCCTCATACACGTATTAGGTATATTTTCATATTTATCTTTATTTAATAAGGGTATGTTACATTGGCTACATATTTTACTAACATTATTTTGAAATTCGTCTGCAAATTTATTTGTTAAGTCATCTAGTTCACAATTTTTAAAAGCTTTTGATATTACCTCGTCTACTGACTTTACACTTCTTCCACACAGTTTATTTATAATTTCCCACATCTTTTTTGGGTTATTAAAATTTTCACAAATTATATTTTTGGTATATTCATTTTTTATTTTATTGATGTGTTTACTAGTTTTATTCCTGTATCTATTATATAATAATCTATTATCTAGGTTACTTTCATCCATCTTCCATATTGAGAATAATTCATCTCTTTTTGCACACATCTCTGTTATACTTTTACAGTTCCATGGGCATTGTTTTCTTTTACTTATATTTATCTTAATTTTGAGTCTATTTTTGTCGTATACATTTGTGAATTTATCAGGTATAAAGTTATAGATCTCATTGGGATTGTGAAAGGTTAGAGCTTGGTTCCAGTCAGTTTCGTGTAAGTCTTTTAGTACTTTCTTGTTATCTAATCTGTACGTGTATTTGTATTGGTTGATGTTTTGTTTTTGTTTATTTACAATTGACAGGCCAGTTATGAAGTGGTCGGCGAGGGCATTGCTTATCACCGCTGCTCGCACGTATCTGTTCTCATATCTATCCGCGTCTCGCATAAAAATATGATCTATACATGATTTCGTGATTTTATCCAATTTCTTTTCAATCCGCGTATATTGACTGATACCGCACTCGAACCCTAATCCATATAATCTGTTAAGGTAGTTATTTACAGTGGGATTTTGTATTTTTAAATCGATATTGACGTCCCCTATTAAAACATAGCTTTTGTTGATTGGGTACTTACTTAGGACATTGGATAGCTCCGTTATAAATTGACATTTATTTAAACTAGGTGGTCTGTACACTGCACACAATCCTATGACACTATTATTACTTAATTCTAATTCACCCAGGATACACTCAAAGTTACATGTAAATACCGAATGCCTCGTAAATATAACACTTTTATGTATGTATATTATTATCCCCCCTCCTTTCTTGGCGTTTCTTAATTCCGAGTACATGGTGTAGTCTTCCAATTCAAACATACATGTGTTTGCGTCTGAAATATTTGCTTCACATATTACCACGACCTGTACGAGCCGCGAGCTGTTAATTATGATGTGTTCTAACTGATTGAAGTTGATGATCATGGATCTTATATTGATGTGTAGGACAGTCATAGTGTTGTGATGAAAGGGAATCTCATCGGTGAATTCATTCCATGTGTTATGATTTTCTTCGGATATTGTCTTTAGGCTGCCCTCTGTTTCCGTTAGTTATTTTGTCGGGTTATACGTTGCTTTATTCATCCTTGGTTCTTGTTGCTTTCGCGTGCAAGTCTTTCTATATCCGCTTCAGATCTTATCAGGTTAGCCTTGTCATTCTCTTCTCTTCTTGCCAGAATTGATCCGCCTTTGTACCATACGTATTTATATAGTTTGGTGAATTTAAGTTCTTGTTTAGCCTTCCACAGTAGGTATGAGTTGCTCGGCGTAAGAGATTCACGGATATATATTTGTTCATGTTTTTGTTTGCCAGTATTCCACTCCTTCGCTGCTTGCAGCCACTTGTCTCGGCAACCTTCTTTCAATGATACAATTATAATATCCGCAGCTGTATCCTTGTTAGTGCCCGTTTTATTTTTCATTTTCTTCCTATATGCCTTGTCTACTTCTTGTATTGGCTGTTTGATAGTGTCACTGATGTTTTGGACAATTGCTTTAATATTCTCATTCTTTTGCTCCTGTACACCACATATTTCAAGGTTGTTTATGATGTTTCTTTGTTCAATAGCATTCACTTTTTGTTCCAATATATTATTCCTCAACACCAAGTTATTGTACTGATTTTTGAGGTCAGTGCAATGTCTCTCTACAGTTTTGATGTTTTCTACGTAGCCGTTGACTTTGATTTCATAGTCATCTATTTTGTTTGAATAGAATTGCATCGTCGTTGCGAGTTCATCGCGTATTACCTGACGAACTTCACGTAGCATACGTGTCATCATGGTGTGGTAATCCATCCCTTGGTCTTCGCTGTTGGGTAATTGCTCTGCGTCAGTATTGTCATCGTCTTCTGGGTCCGGCATAATGCATGACAGACGCTTTGGCTTCTTCAATGTACCTGCACAAACTCGACATTTCCAGTCAACCGACTCCGTCGCGTACAATGTATTCAGCTGCTCTGGGGTGATAGAAGCACAGGCAGCATGTATCCATTTGTTACATTTGCTGCATTGAATTCCTGGACTCTTGGTGTTGACGACCCGGTTGCATTTATAGCACTTCACCATTTTTGTAGGTTACTCGATCGATAATAATAAGCGGTGTTTTTAATCACTGCGCGCGCACGTCTATCCGGTTCCGCGTCGAGCGGGAGACTCTTAAGTATAATATTTATCTATATAAGTATGTGTATCGTTGTCTAGTACCCAAGATACAGGGAATCCTAGTTTGGGGCTAGATCAATGTGTGTAAATGGTGTCCAAGATATTTTAAGTATACCATTGAGATATGTCATTACATATCTGATTGGTATATGGTCAGCACCGGATCCGAACCTGAATCCTCTGCGGGAAGCGAGCGTGAAACCAGTTCAGTTCAGTTCAAAGATTTTTCTTCATAATAGTACAAAAATTGGGACTTAATGAATGTGTAAACATCATCAAGCAAGCATAATAAAACATAAAGTAGGTGCCTAATTATTAGTACATAATATATATGGTGCAAGGAACTGGTTTAATGCCCGATGTCGGTGTCTTGTACACTAGACCTCGGCGCTATGCCATATGCCGGAGCTAAGGAGTCTAATAAGAGATAGGTATATAAACTTTTTTTTAATGCAGGTTCTTTATACAAGGTGATATTTAATTAGCTGACCATATTTTAGGGATTGATAGTACCCGTCATTATGAACAAATTTCCCCTAGAAACATAAGGTCTCAAATGGAAAAAATATTTGGGTCCTCCATAGTAACTTGTAATCAGCTGATGGGGTCGATGTACTGAGGGACAAATATTTTTTTACATTTGCGACCATATGCTTCATGAGGAAATTTGTTCATAATGATGGGTACTATCAATCCCTAAAATATGGTCAGCTAATTAAATGTCAACTTGTATAGGTCCTCCACCAACCCGCACTGAGCCAGCGTTGTGGTATATGGCTCTATCTTACTTGTATTCGGGGAAATGCCTGTGCCTCTCGGTGGGGACAATATTGGGGAACATTATTTAAACGTAGGTAAATGTTCTTTTATATCACTTCTACGTTGCTGACACTGTGGTAACCGACGGGAGACTGAGGCTTGTCCCCAGATGCTCAGTTAACGTCTATTGATTGGAATGCAATCATAACATAGCGACACGCCTTTTCCCATACGGGGTGGCAGAGGCACAATTGTGCCCTCTTTGAGCTTATTCGATACTCCATCTTGCGTGACAGGGGGCTAGCCCATCGCCGTAGAATTACCCATTTACAATAATTACCATCAATTGTGTATTTTTACCTGTATCTAAATTATATTCTTGTTATGAAACACATATTTTATGTTCATTTAATGAGTTCAATTTTAATAAACATATAAAATCAAGATTGATTTTGATGTAAATTGTAGAAATTTTACAGAAGACCATTTTTGTCAAGAGCTAGTTGATTTCCTGTAGAAAAATACTTTAGCGTTATTACTTTGTTAGTAATTTCTCCACATGTGAAATGGTATTTGATGTCTATATGTATGGACCTTTTGTGGTTCGTGGGGTTATTTGCATGCTTATACAACTATTATTATCTTCATATATTGGAATAGGCTGTGGTATCTGGATTGAAATACTATTTAACAATGATCTTATTCATATTGCTTATCTCACGGCTTCACAAAGAGCCATATACTTGGCTTCCGTCGAGGAGGCGGCTACTGTGCTTTGTTTGCGAGTATTCCATGATATAGCACGGTTGTCAAACCCTTGGAATATGTATCTCGTTTGCGAGTATTCCATGGTATAGCACGGTTGTCAAACACTTGGAATATGTATCTCATTTGCGAGTATTCCATGATATAGCACGGTTGTCATTCCCTTGGAATATGTATCTCGTTTGCGAGTATTCCATGATATAGCACGGTTGTCAAACACTTGGAATATTGCATCTCGTTTGCGAGTATTCCATGATATAGCACGGTTGTCAAACATTTGGAATATGTATCTCGTTTGCAAGTATTCCATGATATAGCACGGTTGTAAAACACTTGGAATATGTATCCCGTTTGCGAGTATTCCATGATATAGTACGGTTGTCAAACACTTGGAATATGTATCTCGTTTGCGAGTATTCCATGGTATAGCACGGTTGTCAAACACTTGGAATATGTATCTCATTTGCGAGTATTCCATGATATAGCACGGTTGTCATTCCCTTGGAATGTGTATCTCGTTTGCGAGTATTCCATGATATAGCACGGTTGTCAAACACTTGGAATATTGCATCTCGTTTGCGAGTATTCCATGATATAGCACGGTTGTCAAACATTTGGAATATGTATCTCGTTTGCGAGTATTCCATGATATAGCACGGTTGTAAAACACTTGGAATATGTATCCCGTTTGCGAGTATTCCATGATATAGCACGGTTGTCAAACACTTGGAATATGTATCTCATTTGCGACTATTCCATGATATAGCACGGTTGTCATTCCCTTGGAATATGTATCTCGTTTGCGAGTATTCCATGATATAGCACGGTTGTCAAACACTTAGAATATTGCATCTCGTTTGCGAGTATTCCATGATATAGCACGGTTGTCAAACATTTGGAATATGTATCTCGTTTGCGAGTATTCCATGATATAGCACGGTTGTAAAACACTTGGAATATGTATCCCGTTTGCGAGTATTCCATGATATAGCACGGTTGTCAAACACTTGGAATATGTATCTCGTCTGCGAGTATTCCATGATATAGCACGGTTGTCAAAAACTTGGTATATGTATCTCGTTTGCGAGTATTCCATGATATAGCACGGTTGTCAAACACTTGGAATATATATCTCGTCTGCGAGTATTCCATGATATAGCACGGTTGTCAAAAACTTGGTATATGTATCTCGTTGGCGAGTTTTCCATGATATAGCACGGTTGTCAAACACTTGGAATATGTATCCCGTTTGCGAGTATTCCATGATATAGCACAGTTGTCAAACACTTGGAATATTTATCTCGTTTGCGAGTATTCCATGATATAGCACTGTTGTCAAACACTTGGAATATGTATCTCGTTTGCGAGTATTCCATGATATTGCACGGTTGTCAAACACTTGGAATATGTATCTCGTTTGCGAGTATTCCATGATATAGCACGGTTGTCAAACACTTGGAATATGTATCTCATTTGCGAGTATTCCATGATATAGCACGGTTGTCAAACACTTGGAATATGTATCTCGTTTGCGAGTATTCCATGATATAGCACGGTTGTCAAACACTTGGAATATGTATCTCGTTTGCGAGTATTCCATGATATAGCACGGTTGTCAAACCCTTGGAATATGTATCTCGTTTGCGAGTATTCCATGATATAGCATGGTTGTCAAACACTTGGAATATGTATCCCGTTTGCTTTTACGATCATTTTCGTCGCCTGCCCAATCGGAATCTGTATACCCTTGAACTAATTGCTTATAATCACACTTCTTGTAGGTCAACTTTAAATCAACAGTTCCTTTAATGCATCTTAATATGTTTATGTGAACTATACATAAAGAAGGGCATTAAAACCCGAGTGGGTGTATGAAACGAGCCGAAGGAGAGTTTCATAATAATATCACTCGAGAGTTTTAATGCCTGATTATGTACAGTTACATACACTAGTTTATCTACACGCACATATCATAAGCTCTCTTTGATGTGTTGAGGAACCGCATGTTCGACCGGCATGGTGGTTTTGATAATTGATCTGCACTTTTTTAGCTTTTTCAGTAGTACCAACTTTACAGACAAACTAGGGGCGGCACGCAGGCGGGCGTCGGCGTTCGAAATTTGAATGTCATAATTTGTCGAAAATGTACGCATTATGGTCATAATGTATCAACATTAAGATAAGAAATGAGTTTTTACCTAGTAGTATAACATTATGTTGGTCGTAACGTGCGGTTTTTGGACGCAGTAAAGAGGGTTTATGATACGTGTGTAGATAAAAGATGTTTTAAGCATTTCCACAATTCCGTATTATTTTTGCTTTGTTACCTACTCAGCATACTAATGGCTGAGCAAATATCTGGCCGTATACAAAGCATGGCATACATGAGGCATCCCATGACGGTTTTGCAAGGTACATCAAAGTTTGTATCGGAGTTGTATTTTGATGGGAAAGGTGACTTTGACGGATTACAGTCCCTCATGGAAAACTTGCTTAGAACTAGATTTAAGTAAACTGGATTGATCTAACGTTATTGTTTCTTCAGTTCGAATTACTCTTATGCCTAAGAATAATGTTACTACATTTAAGTCTGTCATGTCAAACATCGTCATTAAACAATCTTTATACATTTTTAAATTACGAGTTTGATTCGTACACAAGATCAATTTTTATCAAGAATGTACAAACATGGATCTACACCTGAATTTTTGAAACCAAGTTCTTTGCGGACTTGCTCAAACCGTTGGAAGCAGCTTCGAGAAGATTGTTTTAACCCGTACAATGTTTTGTTTAGCTTGCAAACCTGGTCTGGTTCTGCGGAAACACCCTCAGGCACCACCATATAAATTTCATTTTCGAGTACCTACCCCAATTAAAAATGCAGTCTTTACATCCAAGTGATGTACTTGCAAGTCATGTTGATTTGTAAATTCTAATATTAATCTGAACGAAGAAAGACGCGCCACCAGGTGCGAACGTTTCTTCAAATTCTTGAAGGTATTTTTGCGTAAACCCACGATCTACTAGACGGGCCTTACAACGGGTTGGTTCCACTAACCCATTATTTTTAATCGTAAAAACCCTATTACAATCGAATAGAATCACATTTTGGGTCTTTCTGAGAGAACCCATTTTTGATTTTTATGTTAAGATTCTATCACACGCTAAAACGATTGAACTGCTGTTAGCGATATGTAGCACAACTCTGAATCACACATTTTATTATAATTATACAGCAGTCTTTGTCCTCTACATTATGTTAATTACTAGTAGTAGGCGTCTACTATTCACCATGCACACTAAAATTTAGATCCCTCGATCGATATCTTATTTTCAATTTGACTTTTAGTGTTCACCATTGTGCGCGCAATTCTTTTCTCTAGTGAAAAAAACCAGATAAATCAAGTGATTTCGAAGTGAAAAACAATGTATGAACGGAGAAATGATGATGATGTCCCAGAAAAGTTATTAAAAAGGTTACGGAAACTGGAGAAACGTCTCCACGAACTCGGTCCGAAAAAGCGGCGTCATCGGTCCCGGTCGCTTGCCGGTCTCGCTCCAGCTCTGAATCCCGCCGACACCGACGACGGCAAAATACAGAATCCATCAGCTTGGATGTCTACACCAACGGTAAATAACCTACACCTCCCAGACAACTGGCAGGAATGTAGGGTGTTGTGGTCAGTTCCTGGTGACTGATGCCTTCACTAAAGACCAGCGTTGTGTTCACCTCCTGGTGGGTGGTACCTTCGCTTACTATGATGCACGTTGAATAGTTAAAAGGGTCAGAGTGTCGATAAGGGGGCGGAAGTTGTGTGCTAAAAATGTGTGCCCTCAAGTGATGTAAAAAAGGGCACCCATACAATTTGTAACAGTGTGCCTTAAGCCCACCCCACTTAGATGCGATCTCCAATATATAAACTTACCTTCAACTGTTGAGTTGGTTACAGTAAGTAAAGCAAAACATTGTTTTTTATAGATGATCCACACAACACTGGCAGCTTCACACCTGAACCTGGCCCGCCAACAGTGATGCTAGAAGTAGCTTAAGAAGAACGGCGAACAACACCAACAGTACTTGATGAGGAAATACTCAACCTAATGGGCCAAACACCGTGTAAAGAAAAAAAATATGGACCGAAAATATGTGGAGAACTGGCCCAGAGATGGGACTTTATATCTACACAAGGTCTCACCCTGAACCCAGAAATAAAAGCAGTGATTTCCGACGTTCTCACAAAAAAGGATAAGGCGATAGAATACAAACAAAAACACCTCAGCGCTGCCCTATCATGCTTCGGAACAGCTATAACTAACTAGACTTTGCCAAAAAGGATTTTAAAGACAACGATGTTATAAAAATGTTATTAGACACAGGCCGCTTGGTATGCAACTACCAATATGCAGAATCCATGCAGCGCAGAAGTTACATCGGATCATCAATAAAAAAGGAGATTAAGGATAGTCTGTACGAAACAGAAATAGACAAATACCTCTTTGGAGAATCGCTTGCAGACACCCTCAGATCTGCAAAGGCCATAAGTAAATCTGGGGCTGAGATAAAGACCCCTATACAAACTGTTGACGTACGATGCCACTGCAGTACACACAACGAGCGCCACCGCTGCAGCAACTGCCACAGCGCTCATACAATCGTCCACAACAGCGACGCCAATAAACGTGGTATGTGGGAGAATCTATTACTTCTATGATCAATGGAGGCTAATCACAAACGATAATGTTGTGTTAAGTTGGATAAAGGCTATAAATTACCGTTTACTGGACCGGTTATACAAAAATGTAGCCCTGGCCCCATAAAGTGCTCACAATCGGAAATAGTTGATTACAGAGAGGCCATAAACAATCTCATAAGGAAAGGCGCTATATCCGAGTGCCAACCCCAAAAAGGACAATACTTATCAAGTTACTTTCTCAATGAAAAAGCAAACGGTATTTAAAGATTCATTTTTAACTTAAAATCTCTAAATAAAATTATTCAAACACATCATTTCAAATTAGAAGACCTTAGAACAACCTTAAAATTTGTTTCTAAGGGATCGTTTATGGCTTCTTTAGATCTTAAAGATGCCTATTTCCTAGTTTACATCGCTAACGAACATAAAAAGTACCTACGCTTCGAATGGTAACAAAAATTGTACCAATGTTCTCCCCTTTGGGTTAAACACAGCTCTATATGTTTTTACCAAATTACTTAAACCATATATAGATAGGACAGGCAAAGCAGATGGCGGGGTTGCTATCTACTGACGTTCTGACATTCCGTGCAAAGTCATCTGCCACTCGCCAAGCCTGTACTCTGGTTCAGCTGAGTATCTCTTCCTTGAGATCAGCTTGCACCACAACAAAATTCTTCTGGGTGTATATTACAGCCCCTCACTTCGTATCGATTAGGGTAAACCATGGTATAACTGGCATCGCCCAGTAACTGGCACACCTAAGTGTTTTTATCAAATAATAAGCGAATAAATAAAGTAACGCCATCTTTTATGTGTTTGTAGGTATATCTGATTATTCTTCGATAGTTTAGTTCCATTTCGTACTGATAGATGGACTTATACCCGCGCTGTAATTTTTCGAAGTCATTGCGGCGCAGGGTGTGAAAGAAAGTGCACGTTTTTTTTTTTTTCGTAAGGTGAAACAAATTGTATTCGAAAGATTTCCTCGTAAATAAAAACTTTGTTGATACCACGCTCATGACAACGAAGAATGAAAAGGTACGTAGAATACGTATATTGTTTGTTTGTCGTTGATTTTGCTTGGGTTTAAAATTTGTGGGGGGGGGGGTGCCAGTTACTGAAATATAGTTTGCTTACTTGCTTTATAACTGGCAGGACCCTGCCAGTAACTAAATGCTTGCTCCTTTCTAATTTTAAGAGATTTGATACTTTCAATACATAGCTAATAAGATTTAATTTACTTTGCAAAAACTTTCAGTATGCTGAGACATTTCTTTCAGTAACTGTCAAGAGGTTGCCACTTACTAATTTTCATGTGCCAGTTACTGGATTATTGGATTAACATCCTTCTAATACATTTAAATTGATTATTTTATCTTCAGGGAAATGGCGAAAAAAAGACAATATACTAAAGACAACATAGACCAAGCTGTGAAGTATGTACAAGACGGAGGATGCAAGAGTACAGCTGCTAAGATTTTCGGAGTCCCCAGGAGCACTATTCAATTCAAGATAATCAATCCTGACACCAAGTTCAAGTCGAGTCCTGATCCAGTTTTAAACGCCGACGAAGAGTTGACAATAGAAAATTGGATTATACAGCTGGCTAAGCAGGGATTTCCAAGAAAGAAGAAGGATATTACAGCTGTCATTAAGTCGTACCTTAATGAGAATCCAAGGCCGAACCCTTTTAAAGACAACAAACCAGGTGATTGTTGGTTTAAAGCATTTCTAACACGGCATCCTCGCATAACTGCAAGGACATCTGAAGGGGTTACTAATGCCAGCGCATGTGTAGGAGAAAAAGACATCCGAAAATGGTTTGATCAAATATCAGAATATTTTACAGAACAAAATCTTACCCAGGTATTGGAAGACCCATCACGCATTTTCAACGCAGATGAAACTGGTTTTAACATCTGTCAAAAAACTGGAAAGTTTACGCAGAAACGGGTTCTAAGAATGTGTATGAGATCGAAAAAGCTTCATCAAAAGAGAACATAACAGTTATGTTTGCTTTTAGTGCCAGTGGATCAACATTAGATCCACTGGTGATCTATCCATACAAAAGACTACCTGAGAAAATATGCAGCAAGTTACCCCCCACGTGGGGCGTTGCAAGGAGCGAGAAAGGATGGATGACATCACAGGTATTCTACGAGTACATCGCAAACGTATTCTACCCGCAGCTTGTTAGGGACAACATCGCTTTACCTGTAATACTTTTCGTAGATGGGCATAAAACTCATCTTTCGCAAGAAGTTACCACATTGTGTGTAGAACTTGGCATACACCTGATTGCCTTATATCCAAATGCGACCAGAATTCTCCAGCCCGCCGATGTAGCTGCATTTAAACCCATTAAGTCAGCTTGGCAAGAAGGTTTGAGGGCTTGGCACGCCGAACACAACTATCGGGCATCATTGAATAAAGTGACATTTGGGCCTTTACTAGAGAATGTAATTCGTAATTGTGTCACCAAAGAAACTTTAGTGAATGGATTCAGAGTGACTGGCTTGTGCCCCTTCAATGCTGACAACGTGGACTACAATAAATGCCTAACCAAAGTTGAAGATCACCCAGTTAGAGAACAAGATATATCAGACAAAACGTGGAAGATGGATTACAAGACTTTTACAAGAATCGTCGGGAAAGAAAAAATTGAAGAGTTTTCAAATACTTCTGAAATTTTTGATGGCGACATTAAAGTTTTATATAGACTGTGGCTGAAATTCAAAGAAAGTATAGGATGCAGTAATAATACAAATGATGAGATGGTTGATCAGAACAATTCTGAGTTGGGTACAATCCATAGTCCAGTCTGCTTTTCCGAAATCGACATGCCAAGCGATATAGCTGATGCAGGTACGCCCATATTAGACCCAGTTACTGGTATTTTTCCCTCTAGCCAAGCAGCTACTGAATCCAGTGACGTTAACTTACCGCTGACTAATGCTGAAGATGTTGATATGAATTTGACAGCTGCAGAAAGATATGATATAGCAAATAACTTAATCAATATTCCGTCTTCTTCCAAAGAAGCAAATAAAGCTATAAAAGTTATATCAGATGTACCACTTGAAGACTATCTTAAGACAAAATTCTGGCCGGAAACACCAAAACGTGAAGGAAACCGAGACACAGAAAAAATGCCTTTCGCTATAACATCTGCTGCTTATATGGAAATGATCCGATCCAAAAATGAGTTAAAGAAACAAAATGCAACTGAGAAAGAAAATCGTAAGAAGAAGCGAGAAGAGTTAAAACAAAACAAGATAAGAGAAGTAAAACAGAACAAGCAGAGCAAAATAAAGAAGATAAATGTAAAAAAAACTGTGAAACTTCATCTAACAAATACAACTGACACTAACACAGCTACGAGTATAGCAGGAAGATCACCTTTAAAAAAGCTATATATACTTGTTGTAAGTTATGAACAAAAATTAAAGTTGATCTCATAATTAGGTTATTTTGAAAATAAAATTAAAACTCTTGAGTACTGATGTTTCATTTATTTAAGATCCCTGAAGTAGCTTATCGTTATATTTCATTAAATAAAGTTTAATTCATTGAATTTAGGCTACTTTTCTATCAAATTTTACTATTTCAGAATACATGCCAGTTACTGGTACAAAACCTGACAGTAATTGATTTTGTGTGCCAGTTACTGCACTTTTTCGGAGCTCTGAATACAATGACCACAAAACTCAATAAAAAAACCTTATTTCATTCCGTTTAGGATCGTTTATTATTCCTCATGTTGTTCTTCGTAATTAAAGCCATTACCGTAATCAGGCAATGCTATACTTTTTTATGATAATATTTTTTAAGGTGCCAGTCGCTTAAAGTGCCAGTTACTACTATGTTTACCCTACTTTGATTCTTTTGAATCTCTACTCAGTGACTTGACTCCTCTCTATAGTGACACTCTCATTCTCGGTGATTTTAACACCTGTCTCCTGAAAAATAACGCCCGCTCTGCCAAACTTAAATCTATTGTAAATTCCTCTAACTTACATATTCTTCCCCTTGACGCTACTCACTTTCAACCGCACTGTATTCCCTCCCTTCTCGATCTCATGATTATCTCCAACATAGCCAAGGTGGCTGCTCATGGCCAGCTTAATGCCCCATTCTCCTATCACGATCTGGTGTATGTTTCATACAAAATTAGGCTCCCTAAGCGCAAAGTCAAATTCCTTGATATTCGAAGCTTCAAAGGTGTGAACCTCGATTCCCTGAAATCAGATGCCTCATCTGTCGATTGGACCCCCGTTGTAACTGGTGAGACCGTTGATGACAAAATCCTGAAGTTCAACTCAATTGTCCTGGGGCTGTTCGACAAGCACGCACCAATGAAAAAGGTCAGGGTAAAACATTTTCCTGCTCCGTGGTTGACAGACGCTATCAAGCGTTTTATTTAATTAAATAAATAAATAAATAAATAAATAAATAAGCGTTTAATGGCAAAAAGAAACCGTGCGAAGGGGCGATATAAGAGAGACCCAACCGATAACAATCTCCTAACATTTAAACGCCTTCGAAACCTATGCAACCGCATGTGCCGTGACGCCAAGCGACGCCACATCTATGAGCGTATAGAAATGTACACCCCAGCTCAGGTCTGGAAATTTCTTAAAACCCTTGGTGTTGGCAAGTCCCAGGAATTTTCTTCAGGTGATGTCGATCTCAACGGTCTTAACCAGTTCTTTTCTTCTCCCCCCCCCTCGTGATAGACCCCGCCACAAAGCAGGCAACCCTTCGTCATCTACGGTTGAAGGCTGCAGTCTGTACCTCACCGTTCAACTTTAGTCTCGTTGGAATCGGCGCAGTTAGAAAGGCAGTGCTAGCGGTCACATCCAAAGCTGCTGGTGGCGACAACGTCAGCCATCAGATGATCCACAGCGTCCTTGAAGAGTTGCTCCCTCCAATTACCCACATCATAAACTTCTCTCTATCAGCTAGATCTTTTCCTAGTCTGTGGAAGAAAGCTCTTGTCATCCCACTGCCCAAAAATTCCAATCCCTCCTCCTTCAAAGATTACAGGCCCATATCTATTTTACCTATTCTCTCCAAAGTCCTTGAATCCATTGTCCACTCCCAACTCACCTCCTACCTTTCATCAAACAAACTTCTCAATCCTTTCCAATCTGGCTTCAGACCAGGGCATAGTACTACCACAGCACTCTTAAAAGTCAGCGATGATATACAGCTAGCCATGGATCAGAGGTTGGTTACGGTGCTGGCCCTGCTTGACTTCAGCAATGCCTTTAACTGCGTCGATTTTGACATTCTTGTCGCTATATTAACATCGCTGAATGTCTGCTCCCACGCTGCTGGCTGGTTCGACTCATACCTGAGAGGTCGTCAGCAGCGCATTAAGTCTGAAGAGACCGAAACTCAATGGTGTGATCTTTCCTCAGGAGTGCCTCAAGGTGGTATTCTCTCTCCTCTTCTTTTTTCAGTCTTTATAAACTCCATCTCCGACGTTCTCTCTTCTTCGTATCATCTGTACGCAGATGATCTACAAATTTATCGCCACTTTTCCCCCTGCGATGTAGTTTCATCCGTGGAGGCACTGAATGCTGACCTCGAGAATGTGAAAGACTGGGCCTCATCATACGGGCTGTTAATAAACCCGAATAAATCACAAGCCATGATTTTAGGAACCAGGCACACTCTTTCCTTGTTACAAAAACCCATTGTTCCCGTATCATATAATGGCATCACAATAGAGTACACAGATAAGGCGAAAAACCTTGGGGTTATTTATGACAACCAGCTGTCTTGGTCTCCACATGTCAGCGAGGTCAGCAGACGGGTCTTTGGGTCTTTTCACTCCCTCAGGCGTCTGCAGTACTTCTTGCCGCGGCAGACCAAAATCACCCTTACTCAGTCCCTTCTCCTGCCGCTAATCGACTACGCCGATGTCTGTTGGGCGAGCGCGAACGAAGATCTTCTGAACAAACTCGAACGACTTCAGAATCTCGGGATTCGGTTTATCTTCGGGCTGTGCAAATTAGACCACGTCTCTCAATTTCGCAAAGAGTTGGGGTGGCTTCCGATTCGTCGTCGCCGAGACTCCCATATTCTTTTTTGTCTTTTCAATATATTGAAAAATCCGCGCTACCCCAGCTACCTTCGAGACCGCTTTGAGTATCTCTTTTCAGGAGATCGGCAACGGAGATCTCACACGGTCTCACTCTTAGCCACTCCAAGGCATACCACTTCCGCATATGAGCACTCCTTCAGGTTGCAGGCGGTCCGACTGTGGAACGCACTTCCTTGTGCGATAAGAGACAGCCCGACTCTTTTCGCTTTCAAAAACCGGGTAAAAGAGCACTTCCTCTCTCTTTTGTGATAGTTGTAGTATGTATATTATTATTATATGTAAACTTTATGTACAGGTTTATGTATGTATTGATACGTATTTAGTAGTTTGTTAGATACGAGTATGTATTTTATTTACCGTATTTTATAGATATGTAATTTACTTATATGTATTTTATTATTGTTTAGATATTATGCACTGCCTACCCTTTATTGATAAAATTTCCTGTCATGCCTTGGTTTGCTGGAAGAAATCTCTTTTTAGAGATAAGCTCGCCTTTGTACATATGTTTTCTCTTAATGTATCTTTTTTAAATAACTGTGTTCAATAAAGAATTATGAATTATGAATTAAACCAGTAATGGGCTTGATACGTTCAATGGGCTTCTTATCAACTATTTACTTAGACGACATATGCTGCATAGGGAATAGCTACACCGAATGTGAGAGAAACCTCTCTCAAACCAGACAGATACTAAATTCAATGCTTTATTATAAACGAAGAGAAAAGCAGTTCAATACCACAGACACAATGCAAATATCTCGGCTTTATAATAGACTCAGAAAAATATCACATAAGTTTACCAGATGAAAAGCGAAAGTTAATAAAACAAGAGTTAAGGCGTTTCAAAAATATTAACCACTGTACCATCCGTAGCTTTGCACAACTCTTAGGTCTGCTCACTTCTGCATGCCCCGCCATACAGTATGGCTGGCTCCACAAAGCAATTTGAATGGTGCAAATACCTGGCCTTATTAAACACAGATAATTATAACTCTTACATCACTTTACCACCCAATCTACAATGTGATTTTGACTGGTGGCTAAATAATATAGATCATGCCAAAAATCCTATACGAGATGATAATTTCTGTATGGAAATTTTCTCAGATGCTAGCAAAATAGGGTGGGGGGCAGCATGTGGCGGAGAGACAGCCAGTGGTAGATGGTCTGAAGAAGAAAGTAAACTTCAAATAAATACTCTTGAACTGAAAGCGGCATTCTTTGGCCTGCAGATATTTGCCAAGAATTGCTATAATAGTCAAATACTGTTAAGAATTGATAACACAACTTCTATTTCTTATATAAATCATATGGGTGGTGTCAGATTCCCACACCTACATTCTATTACCAAAGAGCTGTGGCAATTTTGTGAGTCTCGTAGTATGTTCACATTTGCTTCATATATTAGCTCCCAAGATAACAAGGTAGCAGACGCAGAATCTAGGAAACAACACCCAGACACTGAGTGGGAATTAAGTGAGACTGCATTCTCAAAAATCACTTACCAACTAGGTGTGCCCAATATAGATTTATTCGCATCACGCATTAATAAGAAATGTGATCTGTACATATCATGGGGAAAAGACCCAGGGGCATGTGCTAACAACGCCTTTACTGTAAATTGGAAAAACTATTATTTCTTTGCATTCCCCCCTTTTGCTATAATATTAAAAGTTCTAAAGAAAATCATAACTGACGATGCTGAAGGCATCATAGTAGTACCTCAGTGGCCCACTCAGCCTTGGTTCCCGTTTTTCCAAAGTCTTCTATGCTCAGACCCTATAATTCTAAAACCATCAGCTAACTTTACCTTGTTTTCTTCCATCAACAGCCAAATTCAACCCAAGATCACTCTTATAGGTAGCAGGGAGGTTATCTGCGAGGCGTTCAAAAGGAGAAGCATGCCACCTGCCTCATAAGACATAATTTGTGCCTCATTAGCAGATAATTCATTGAAACAGTACGAAGTGGCCTTTAGGCGTTGGAATTGTTTTTGTAATAAGAACAATGTTGATTTTTATGGAGCAGCAATCCCAAATGTGATCTCTTTTCTAACTGAAATTTTCAAATCAGGCGCTCAATATGGCACCCTCAATTCCATTCATTCAGGCCTATCACTCATCAGAGGCCCTCTTGACAGAGTCAAGAGATTATTTGAAGGATTCTACAGAATTCGACCACCCTTTCCCAAATATGAAGATACATGGGACCCATCAATTGTTCTTGATTTCTTATCTCTCCAGTACCCCGCAGAATCACTGGACCTCGCTTGGCTAACTAAAAAGACTGTTACACTTATAGCTCTTGTCACAGCCCACAGAATGCAAACAATATCAAAAATTAAGTTAAAGAATATCTCTATTAATTCAGACAGTATAAACATAAAAATACCAGACTTGATAAAAACTTTACGGCCTGGCACTTGCCAACCGAACTTGTACCTACCATTCTTTAACATTCGACCCGAAATCTTTCCAGCCTCAATACCCTTAAAATATTTAGAGAGAACAAAGGAACTGAGAGGAAATATTGAGTCACTATTCATTAGCGTTTAAAAACCCTTTAAAGCTATTTTATCTCCAACATTGTGTCGGTGGACCAAGGAGACACTCTGTGAGAGCGGGATAGACAACAATGTTTAGTGCACACTCGACGAGACATGCAGCCACGTCGAGTGTGCACAGGCAAGGGGTCCATATAGACACCATAAGAAATACCGCAGGGTGGAGCGGTTCATCGACTGTATTTGCCAAATTTTACGATAGAAATATTACTAAAAATAACAAGAGAATTTGCTCTATCCCTGTTAGACCCTAACTATTAGGGTAATCTTAGTTGATGAAGAAAACATGTTAATTGTTCATGTTTATAAATGTTATTGATTAATGAGTACTATGCTATGTTTATGCTTATATGTATCTGTGGCCATGACCAGTGTCAGAAAAAGAAATACAAATACATTGAAACAGTCATTGTTGATTAATAATAGTCGAGGTTGCAAAATTTAAAAAGCTTTTCCCAAATATTCCACAATCATACCGTTTGCGGTTTGGTTATTCTTGAGCCTCACTGCGTCAGGATTATCTGGTATTGGTTGTTCAATAACGACAGCCACTTGCAGTTCTTCTAATAATTACTTTATCCGGAACTTCCACTTTCTGTAGCGTTCGCCGTTAAATTGCTGGATGTTTCGTTTGCTTCGCGACTACATTGTTCGTATCCATATTTAAGATAAACAAAACGGCAGGAACTTTGTATTAAGCGGGTTCGAATAACTTTATTTAACCCGTCAAACGTCCTATGCGCTACATAAGCGCATAACTTTTTTGGGCGGCTAGCGTCCTGTGCGCTGCATAAGCGCATAGAAAGTATTGCAAATTTCGACGTTTTATGAATATTCACCAAGTTTCAGAATGTTCCCGGAAGTAGTCTTAGATTATGAGTAGTTTAGTTGGCAACCGTTTGATATGATTGGAACTGACATTGAGACAGCCTATTTATCAAAATAAATAAAATAGCAAGCCATGTCGCCATTTTGGGCAGGCGACCGGCCGCAGACTTACATTTTATGTTTGTCAATATTTATTTATTGTGAAGTAATTACTGTGTTTTGTAATAAAATAATACATCTTATCGCTGGAGAAATTAATAGTGGTGATGTGAAAAATGGAAAATAGTGTAAGTTTTGTGTTTGGCCCGTAAGAACGAAATATAATTAGAGGTGTCAGTGTCAAATAATGGATTCTGCAAACAATCGAAGAAAAGCCTTATCAACTTTATTATCACATGTGAGTACTATACATCACAAGATAGGTAATTTCATAAACTTTATTATGGTACATAACATGTTAGGAAACTAATAAAATAACCTAACAAACTTATCAAATTCCTAACGCAAGTCGATTGAAAGTTTATTTTTGCCAGAACCTTGGACGCGTTAGGGTCCACGAGATTCGCTGTACAGGGACATTCCAGAGGTTAATTTATGCCCTGGGCCCATAATCTATAGGAAATGGGTGCAGAGAAAAATGTGTGCACAGTGGAACGATCGTATATTCAATTAATCAAATATCAAAGCTTGTCTTGCTAGTAATGGTTGGCATTTTGAATTGATGGAATGATCGATTATTAGATGAATTAATGTTTTATACAGTTGAGTGAATGGAATTGAATTTTAGAATATAAACGGAGGTAGCTGTTTTTCAAAGGAAATACTTATAACTAATAATACATACATTTAAACATCAATCAAAAATTATACAATGTCAAAGGAAGGGACAAAGGTTTTGACTACCGCTCTGGGGCATTTAAGCAGAGGATTGCACTGGCTGTGCAGCGTGGTAATGCTGCCAGCGTTATTGGAACCTTTGGCTTCAATGCCTTTGGCACGATAATTTCCCGGGGCGGTTTATTCGGTTAATTTTAAGTTTTGATAAGTTATAAATATTTTTCTTTACTTTAGGAACTCCTGGGAGACCAGCATTGAAGATAACCTTATGAATCCATAAATTTCTTTATTTCAGGGCTACTATACTGGCCTCCAGAGAAAGTTCAACGAAACCGCAGTACCAGCCAGTCAAAGAAGAAATGACAGAAATAGATGATACGGAATCTATCAAACTACGGCAAAACAGCTACAGAACCGACAGACCCCGACGGTCCACTTAGCTACACTACCCAAAAACATACAAGAACAACGACAAATGCAAAAGTGTTCTAAAAGATCTCATAACCGCTATGAAACCACTCACCCAAGTGAAACAAAGCTATTGGTTTTTTGGGAAACATGTTACAAGGAGATTGCATGTCAGAGACGGATTCAGTAAATGCTGGACAAGAAATAGTTGAATTCTTGGATGAATATTCGCTGCATTACAACACTGATGTCACAACTTGAATGTAACAGGTCCAAGAACTCAATACTAGAGTTGAGCTGTCGCATGAAAAGTACTTCTCTGAGGGAGTTATTTCATACTGTTTTGGACAAAGCAATACATATTTTCAATACTGTCCTAGACTGAAATTTGAGAACTATAAAGGGCGTACCCTGTAAAGGGAGATTTCAACGAAGTAGATAGACGGGAAGAATGTACATGTGACTTTTAATTACTTGATCGTATTTTGGGGAACGATATTGCCCATCATTATGGAGAGCTTTCCCTAACTAACCTATGGTCGCATTTGAAGTGAATTTTTGGGACAAAAAATATAATTTTCACTTGCCACCATAAGATCTATAGGTAAGGTTGTTTATTATGCTGGGTACTATCGTTCCCCGAATTGTATTTGTTAAAGCGAGGATGGAGATTTTTTGTTAAAAGATCCTTGACGTGAGTTTAAAGGCAGCCGAGCTATATTCTATTCGCGGGACAGATGTAATGCAGCAGTTGATCTGTCTCTTTCATGTCAATACAAAAGTGGCGTTGAGTGAAATAGCGCTCTCTCATACTCCGTTTTGTATTTAGATGAGAGAGACAGAATGGTTTTTGCATTAACTTTGTCCCAAGATTAGGGTATAGACGGGAACTGTATGTCGAGTGACCGGTAGGTATTGTCTTTATCGGTGTGAAATGGTTGAGCTAACATGGGTTTGGTAGAGGCTAATAAATAAAATAGAGAAATTTACATTATGTACAGAATGTATTGAGGGCAGCTAGGCGTGGGTTGAGAACTCATATAATAACTTCACGCGTCTGGAGAATCTTCAGAAGCAGGATTCAGGATGATGGGACGGGTTCAACGGGTCATGGTGCAGGTAGTGGTAGGGTAGAGTGGGTAGTCGTGGCCGGCAGTAAGACGGGGCCGGTAGCCGGGTAGCCGGATGAATCAGCAGCAGATAGGCAGACAAAGGTGGTTAGCCGGATGAACCCTGTAAAAAACAGTAGTCTGAGTACCGAATGACAAAGAGGTGACTGCAATGCATACTTCTTCGACGTCCAGGCACGACAACACATCGGTTAGCCGCGAAGAAATCTTACTATCGTTCGTAGGCATTGCAATCAGAAAGTAGCTGTAGGGAGAGAAAGAACACAAATGTGTACAGACATCAAGGAATAACTACGAGCTAAAACAGATACGTACCCTAAATCCGGGGTAATCACATGAGATAGCACTTGTTACCCCGTTACATTATCGAACGGATAGCTAACACAAATCAGTAGGATAAAGTAGAGGTACGTCCTCTAGGTCTGAACAACCAGTATCAATCACTATGAAGGTTCTATGTACAATAACTACAACTTAAAAGTAAATTAAAATAACAGCATGTTACAGGTGAATAGGAGCGTCTCTGGGTTCTTTACTTGGATTGGGTGGATGATCAATATCTGAGAATTGTTACAGGTGAATAGGAGCGTCTCTGGGTTCTTTACTTGGATTGGGTGGATGATCAATATCTGAGAATTGTTACAGGTGAATAGGAGCGTCTCTGGGTTCTTTACTTGGATTGGGTGGATGATCAATATCTGAGAATTGTTACAGGTGAATAGGAGCGTCTCTGGGTTCTTTACTTGGATTGGGTGGATGATCAATATCTGAGAATTGTTACAGGTGAATAGGAGCGTCTCTGGGTTCTTTACTTGGATTGGGTGGATGATCAATATCTGAGTATTGTTACAGGTGAATAGGAGCGTCTCTGGTTTCTTTACTTGGATTGGGTTTACTTGGATGATCAATATCTGAGAATGTCATTTATTTAGCCGATCATATTTTGGCGAATGATAGTACTCATCAATATGAACAACTTTCTCCAAGAGTCAAACGTTCCATAGTACATTGATCCGGAGCTCTATTTTTGAATCACTCGCTTGACTTATTACATCGTTTGCGACTTATGTCACGTTCGACTTACAAGTCGCATGATGTCGATTTTCTGCATTTTGGAATTGTTCGTCAGCGGTGTCGCCAATAAATTTGGAAATGTTGACTTACTATAGGCTGTATCGTCGGTGCTCCGACCAAAATCGACATGTGAATTTCCTCAACTCTTCAGGAGGCACAAAAAACTTAATTTCTAAAATTCTGTTTCACTTATGAAACGTCCATGAATGAGAAAATATTAAATAAGAAAACTACGTTTTATTGGATCATAAAAAAACAACTTGCTTGGTAGTTTAGCTCTTTGCTAGCGGGCAAGTTAAACATTGAGAAATGTTGTGATCTAACTGTGTTTTTTTACTTTATAGGTCAATATGAAACACAGGTATTTTTTTTAGTATTTTATTGTACCTAGAAGTACTAACTCTAAGACCTAGACATATTTGTACCGTCAGTCACTTTACGTATCACAATGTTAGGAACTTTCGTGAAATTTTCATACGAAGTATAAGTACACAATAACAACTAAAAACTAAATATGATCAACGTTTACCTCGTGGTAATCCACAAAACAGTTTTTTTTTGTCGTTTAGACATAAATATACGTTGCAAAGAGAACATACAGTGCGGGGTTTAGACTGCGTTTTCTGCATGCTGCATACTTCACACCTTCCCCTGTTTTGCACATATTTGGGCCAATGTCCACCTCTATTACCCAGTCGTACGTCGCTCAGAGTAGAGTAGTTTGCTTTGCGCCTTTTGGAAGGACCAGAGCTGTCAGGGTTTTCTCTAGAAATTCTCTTCTTCACGCCAACGTCTTTCATGGTCATCAGTCCTTGAGCAACAGATCGACGAAAATCTTTTACTGTCCTTTTTTCGAAAATGAGCCCATGAATGACATATGCGTTTACAAATGCTATATCTAGCACTCCCCAGAACAATCTATGCCACCATTTCGGCGATTTTCGGTCCACGCAATAAAGAGCTCTCAGTCGATCAGCCATGTCCACTCCTCCCATATAAGCATTATAATCCTTCACAGCTATCGGATACGTAACAATGGACTTTGATCCATTTTTTTCTTTTCGTGAAACCGTCGATTCTTCATTTCCGTGGAAGTTGGAGACCATATGCACAATTTTGCTGTCCTTCCATTTCCAGTATCCAACACCTAAATTTGAAAATCTGTGGTACTATCTCCTCTGTTTAGCTTGGCATCTGCCAGCATGTGAATAGGTAAACATGCCATGTAAACCTTTCCTATTGCTTCTGATTGTTCCGCAAGCGAGCGTATTTTCAGCCTTCAGCTTTTCCAGCAGAGGTATAGAAGAAAAGAAGTTGTCAAAGTATACTACTTTGTTTTGTCCCCACTCTTGCTGCGTCAACTCCAAAACAACTCTCTCTCCTAAGCCATAGTCTGCAAACTTCGTGCTCATTTGTTCATCTTTTCCCTGGTAAACCATAAACTTCTTTATGAACCCTCTTTGGTCTGCTAAGCACCACAGTTTGTACCCTCTTTTTATTGGCCTCATGGGTATATATTGTTTCAGTACAGATCTGCCTTTGAATTTTATCATTGATTCGTCCACGCTCAATTCCCGTGTACCATTGTAAGACTCTTGAAATTTCCGGTTTAGTTCATCTATCACTGGCCTGAGTTTATATAATTTATCTTTGCAATTCGGGGGCATAGCAGAAGTATCATTGCAGTGTAAATGTGTCAAAATTGCTCTGAATCTGTCTCTAGACATGGTTTTGCATATAAGTGGGTTGTTCAGATCAGGTGCTGAAGAGAAATGGTCTGTCCAAGCAGGTCTACTATTATATCCCATGTAGAAGTTCATACCAATAAAAGCTTAAAGCTCTTCCTTCTTGAGATTCAATTCTTTATCCTTCTGTGTTGCATAAAGATTGCTTTGGTACACAATATTATCCAATGTTGGACCAATCAACACTAGGAAAATGTCAGTCGGTGTGATGCAGTGGGAGAATAATTCTTGGGCTGTATTTGCTAAATATTCCGGTACACATGTCTCCAAGTCACGTTTTTTCCACTTACGGATTCAGCAGCTGCTTTTTGTTTGGTATTCTTGAGGGGAGGAGCTGATTCTCTAGATGTAGTATGAGGTTGGGACCGGCTTGTTGATGGAGCTCCAGGTTCGGTAATTGAGGGAAACGTAGATATTTCCTGGTCAATAAGGTCTGACAAAGTTTCTTCATTAGCAGTGGATGGTGACAGTGGCGTAGCGTGCCATCTCGGCGCCTGGGGCGGGAGACCCACTTTGCCGCCCCAATTCTATAGTTGCTTAATTTAAAAAAGTCAGAATAGTACATTGTTCACCGAGAGGAGAAAGTGACCGATTACCGTCGAGGGTGTCGTTTGAAGCCCGAGCCGTAGGCGAGGGCTTTAAAACACCCGAGATCGGGAATCGCATTTTCTCTCGAGTGATACATAGTGCTTATACTACACCTACGATGAAAATAAAAAACTAAATCTTTACTAATTGAAATTTATATTGAAATTGTTGCAGTTAGTGAAGCTTAATGTAACACTTTTTCCATTAATGTTTGTTTGAGATGTTTGCGACAATGTAGGAGGAATAACTGGCTGTGCTGTTGGCACTGCGCTCGTAGAAGGCTGTGGTGCCAAAGGGTCAACTGGCTGCTGAGGGGCATCTGGCATCGCCGCGCTCGTTGATGGTTGAGGAGATGAGTCTTGATGCACATTAATCGATCTCGATATTTGGTTATTTATTCGTGTTTTGTTTTTACGGAATTCTCTGTAACTTTCTGCAACAGCGGACGATTTCCTACCACCGTGACGATTTATTGTGGTTAAATGTGGGTTAAATCAGCACCAGTATCGGCAAGAATAGTCGCTGAAGTTCTGCGAAAGCAGTGGCCAGTGTATTCTAGTGGATTGAGTAAATTAAGGTAGGAAGCTATTTCTCTTGGCACAGTACTTATTTTGTTTTTCCCAATTACTTGTTTCGTACATTTTTTGTTTTTATATTGTAGTAAAAACCGATTGGTTTTGGGGTCACTGGGGCGAATTTCGTTATATTTCTTCACTATCTCATAAAATAAGCCCGATATAACAAATGATCGCTGAATTTTGGTTTTTTTGTTAGGAATATTGACGATTATTCCATTTTCGAGGATTTCGATATCGTCTGTTGTCATATCCACAAGTTCATGCGCACGACAGGCCCCATTTACTCCTAAAATCAAAATAACCTGTAAACAAAAATATCAAACATGAAAACCTAGTATGTCCTTAACATCTTCAGTTCCCCTTCAAACTCATACTTGAAATCGATAATCAGTGTCTGGTTGATAGTTGGTAAATTCATCATACATACCAATGCATCCTCTTCTAGTGTTAAAGTGTATGGCTCTGAATTGCAGCTCAAGAATTGTGTCGAAAATGTGCAATTGCTTTCAAAGGCCACTAACCCCTCAGACTTGATGTCATAAGCCTGTATAACAGTTCTTGGTTTTTCTGTGCATCCTACACATGCATATGTCATTTCTATGTTCAGTTTGCAGAAGCTGGGAGAAACATGCAATGACTCTAGCTCAAAGCTTCCAAGTAAGAGCACTATTGTTGCGTACATGTTTATCCCTCTTTTGAGTATGTTTTCACCATCTCTTAAAACCTGATGTTGCGGGATAGCCTTGGAGACTTCTCCGACTCTGCTAGATGACGGAGGATCATAGCTAACTATAGGTTTACATGAAGCAATTTGGATATTCGGAAGAGAAGTGTACAGAATAGAGCTAAGTTTGTCTAGCGATAATTGGAAATCACCTACCAGGTTTTTAATAGGGTAGTTCATTTCTGATGCATCAACTTCATAAAAAATGTTGGATACAGAGATTATGCTATTTTTTAGATAGACATTTTCATGTATTACTGATGATATTGCCATTGGGAACTTTCTTATACCAGTTATTCTTTATTCTTTATTCTTTATTCTTTATTGCATAGATAGTATAAAGTTACAGACAATTAAAAGTAATGTAATAAGCAAAGGCGAGCTTATCTCTTAAAAGAGATTTCTTCCAGCAAACCTAGGCAGGACAGGAGAGTTAATTATACAGGAAAGTCCTAGTTCGCAATAACACTATACATACGGACGCAAATTACTTTCAAAATATATATAAACTATACCAAATATAAAATAAATATATATATATATATATATATATATATATATATATATATATACTTCCACTACATAAAATAAAATGTATAGCATGAACATACATAAACGAGAGTTAGTAAGCGGCAGTGTTATGCCGAGGAGTTGAAAGGAGAGACACCGTGTGGGATCTCGGATTGCTATCCCTGGGGAAAAGAAAGTCAAAACGTTGGCGTAGATATGTGGGGTATAGGGGATTTCGCAAAATATTGAACAGATAGGAGAGAATGTGCATGTCACGGCGAAGACGGATCGGAAGCCACTCCAGCTCCTTACGATACTGGGAGACATGGTCATACTTGCGCAACCCGTAGATAAACCGAATCCCGAGATTTTGAAGTCGTTCGAGTTTGTTCAGTTGTTCTTCGTTCGCGCTGGCCCAACAAACATCCGCATAGTCTATTAAAGGTAGTAGAAGGGACTGAGCAAGAGTGATTTTAGTCTGCCGTGGCAGGAAGTACTGCAATCTTCGGAGGGAGTGAAATGACGCAAAGACTCGTCTGCTGACCTCACAAACATGGGGCGACCAGGACAGCAAGTTGTCAAATATAACCCCAAGATTCTTAGCTTTCTCACTGTAATTAATTATGGTACCATCATACAATACAGGATCGACGGGCGAATTCTGTAGCAAGTTAAGCGAATGCCGTGTACCCATAATCATGGCTTGAGATTTTCCCGGGTTGACTTGCAGCCCATATGAAATAGCCCATTTCCTGATGTTGTCGAGGTCAGCATTCAACGCCTCTACAGTCAGTTTCACATCACACGGAGAGAAGTGCCGATATATTTGGAGGTCATCTGCGTAGAGATGATAAGAAGAACTAAGAACGTCAGATATGGAGTTTATGAATACTGAGAAGAGGAGAGGAGAAAGGATACCACCCTGCGGGACACCCGTGGAGAGCTCACACCAGTCCGTGGAGATCTCCTCAGACTTAATGCGCTGCTGGCGGTCTCTCAGGTAGGAGTCAAACCAGCGAGCCGAGTACGAGGAGACTTTAAGCGACTTTAGAATTTCAACCAGGATATCGAAATCGACGCAGTTGAAGGCGCTACTGAAATCAAGCAGTGTAAGGACCGTAAGCTGCTTCTGATCCATAGCCGATTGAATATCGTCAGTGACTTTAAGCAGAGCCGTGGTAGTGCTGTGACCCGGCCTGAAACCTGATTGATGGGGATTTAATAAGTTATTTGAGGAAAGGTAGGAGGAGAGCTGGATGTGAACAATTGATTCCAGGACTTTGGAGAGGATAGGCAGAATAGATATGGGACGGAATTCTTTGAAGGCGACGGGATTGGACGTTTTAGGTAGGGGAATCACAAGTGCCTGTTTCCACTGAGTGGGGAAGCAAGATTGTTCAAGCGACACATTCATTATGTGGGTGATGATAGGTAATAGCTCATCGATGATGGTGGTTATCATCTGATAACAGATCTTGTCCTCACCTATGGCCTTTGAAGAGATCGCTAATATTGCCCTCCTTACTGCGCCGATTCCGACATGGTTAAAGTTGAAGGGTGAACTGTGGGCTGTGGTCTTGGACCGTAGGTTACGAAGGGTGGCTTCCTTAACGAGGGGGTCCATCACGACAGGGGGGATGGCAAAGAAATAGTTGAGACCGTTAAAGTCGACATTTCCAGCAGCCAAGTCCTGAGACTTACCTACACCAAGAGTCTTCAGGAATTTCCAAACCTGTGCTGGAGTATAGCTCTCAATACACTCGTAGATGTGACGACGTTTGGCATTACGACACAGACGAGTGCAAAGATTACGGAGGCGTTTGAAAATTAAAATGTCGGAACCAACTTATATCTCCTCTTGGCACGGTTTCTCTTGGCCATCAGACCCTTGATGGTGTCAGTAAGCCACGGCGCAGGTAGGTGCTTAACCTCAACCCTCTTGACCGGAGCGTGCTTATCAAACAAGCTCAGGACAATAGAGTTAAAGTTCCGGACTTTGTCTTCAACGGCCTCGCTATCAACGACAGGGGACCAGTCAACAGAGGCGGCATCTGATTTAAGGGAGTTAAGATCCATGCCCTTGAAGCTACGTATGTCAAGGAATTTAGCTGCGCGCTTTGGAGGCCTTAACTTGAATGAAAGGTAAATCAAATCATGATAGGAGAAGGGGGCATTAAGTTGGCCATGCACAGCAACCTTGGATATGTTAGAAGTAATCATCAGATCAAGAAGAGAAGGGGTGCAGTGTGGTTGAAAGTGGGTGGCACCCAGGGGAAGGATGTGTAAGTTTAAAGAACTAACAAGAGATTTCAGCTTTGCTGAGCGACCGTTATTTTTGAGAAGGCAAGTGTCAAAGTCTCCGAGAATTAGGGTGTCGCTATAAAGAGGAGTCAGATCATTGAGGAGGGTTTCAAATGAGCTTAAATAGTCAATGCGAAGAGAGGGGCTATAATAGACACCCAGGAGGACTTTATTGTGACGCAAGCAAATCTCCAAGAACAGGTGTTCAGCGGTACCAGAGTACAGGCTTGGCGACTGGCTGATGACTTTGCATGGAATGTCGGCACGTAGGTATATGGCTACACCGCCATCAGCCTTGCCCGTCCTATCGTTCCGATAGAGACTGAACCCTGGCAGAGCATACATGGCAGAAGGAAGTGAAGGTTTAAGAAAAGATTCCGAAACAAGAATACCATGTATGTTCTGATCGCTTAAAGTTACAAGGAGGTCAGCATAGCTGGTGTGAATGCTTTGTGCATTAATATGGACAACGTTGAAGTTTGTATCAAGATTAGAAAACACCCGCTTTAAGTTAAAAGGCAGTGAGTCATCCGGTGATGACCCTACACTTCCCGCACTAACGGAAACATCACTATTAGAACAAGAGAAGAAGCTGTCACCAAAGTTGTAGGTATCCATAAACTAGATATAATAAAATAAATACAAATATGGAAATAAATAAAATAAAATAAGTAAACACAATACTTATTTAAAACAAAAGAAATAAATTTGCCTGAACCCAGTCGAACACTGAGCTTGCTGGGAAAGAAATTTGACACATTAATACAAACTTACAAACATTGAAATGAAAAACATAACCGACTTACAAATAAAAAGTAAAATAGACGAAACACAGTAGGTATAAAACACAAAACATAATTTACATGAACACACCCAGCATTCCAATAATACACCTTCGCTACTACGGCTAAATGTAAAAATTAGGCCGTGGCAGCGCAACGTTGGACAAACGATGGAACAATGTTGGGCTTGAGAACTAGCTTGCTTGATTGACATGACTAGCATATATTTGTACAAAATTTTTTGTAGATTTGATTGCAAAACAAAACCAAAACATGCTAAGTAAAGAAGGCTATGGAATATTTTAGACTACCTACCTACCGAGTGAAAGTGAAAATGAGATGTATTACCCGTCCAACTTGCGAGAACACGGAAAAATAGAGAATATCTTGAGTACTTCTACTTCTTGACTCCCGTTGGACCAGCGCGCCTGGAGCTGGGTAGACGCTTGCCGGGGGCAGGCACCGAAGAAGCCGCTACCGCCCCTGCAGCAACCGCAGCCGGTTTCGGGGCAGGGATGTTGGCTGGTTTGGGCACAGGCAGAGCAGAAGGAGGGAACTTGGCAGTTATAACCTGGAGCTCCGACATACTCTCCACCTTCTGTCTGGACTTGTCAGGAAGCAGCAATACGATCCTGCCCTCAGTTGTCCAGCAATTCAGCATACCAAAATGTTTTCGCGCAGCCACAAAATCCTCGTGCCTGGATTTTGTAAGGAACTCTGACATTGTGAATCCAGTTCCCTTCAAAGCTGTCTTGGCTTTCCAGGCCTCTGATCGAGCACTGATGTTTGAGAACCTCACCAGTAAAGGACGGGGATTAGAAGGCTTCTTGGTAGATCCCAGTCTGTGCACTACATGTATGTTGGATACACACTCGGGGGACAACTTCATTTTGTCGGAAAGTACTACACGCACAATGTCAATGGCCTGCTCCTTCACTTCTTCGGGGAGTCCATGAAGAAGGAGCACCTTACGCCTGGATACCATCTCAAGACGGTCCTGGCCAGCAAGCAGCAACTCCATCTGAGAGCGCAGCAAGTCAAGGCAGTTCCAGGTGAATGCCTTGAACTCAACAAATTCACTGGCGATGGTGTTGATATCAAGTTGGCTGCTGGACGAGGACATGGTGGCAGCCTCCCGAAGCTCCTTCTCATATTGAGACATCCTTGTGTTGAAAGTGGTGGCAATCTTCTCCATGTTATTGTTCAACTTTGTGTAGAGGTCCATTGTGAAATGAATTTAGAATCCAGGTATGTTTATAAGATTGTTTATAATAAACTCAGTGTTGTTGGGGGTTCAGGCCTAGTTTTATTTTATAATAATTGACATTAAATTATTGTTAAACTGATATTAAAATGAATTTAAAATCGGGAGTTAATTTTTAAGATGTTGCTTACTAGGCTACCCTCCAAAAAAAAAAAAGTTATGTCAGATCCACCAAGATTATAGGATGGGTTATTTGAGTTCAATGTCTTTTTAATTACCGTTCCCGATTGTTCAATGTTCATAGTCACTTCCCATATTGATCCATCTTTTCTATAAACTTTGTAACATTCACTTGGAGTGGGCACAGCTTCCCAGTTGTACCATGTGCAAGCAGTCTGATGGTAGCACCAAGTATCACATCCAACAGTATTAGATTTGCATTCATAGCCATGAGGGTTAGTTGTGTTTAATTTTAAGCCATTATACACCGTTACTTTTTTATCACCTTTAGAATTTTCAGGGCTAACTTGCAACACGATACACGACGTATATCAACAAAAAAAACGTGAAATTATTTTTCAAAAATATTATGCATTTTTTGGTACTTGTCCTATGTAGTGAGAGCATCCTAGTAGCGCTAATGTATCGTTGGAAAACACCAGGATTACGCGAAATCTGGCAACAAGGCGTAAACAATAACGATCAAGCAAAAACCAGTCTTATGCGCTGCAAATATGAGAGAGAAATAGTTTACCTGCGGCCCGGCCTGTGCATGCGCCGGTCATTCAACTCACCCTCTCACCCCTTCCCCGTTCCCTGACACTCTAGCTCGCCAGTCGGTTCGCGTACGTGTCACTTGTCGCACGCGTCAAAATGGCACAGCCCCCGGGTCGCCGCGGGCGCGAATTTCCGCAGTACGGGCCGCGCGAGTACACGATGATGTTACGGGCTTATTTTTTAGCTGGGGAGTCTACGGTAGCGGCTCGGAGGCTCTACCAAGAGCTTCACCCTGGCTGGAGGGTTCCGAGTTGTGCCACATTTCAACGAGTATATCAGAACTCGTTGGAGTACGGACAATTTGTTGAACCCTTTCACGCACAAGGTAGAGGCAGACCGAGGTACAACATTTATGACGATGTACTGGATTGGTTCGAAGAGGATCCGCGACGCAGTACGAATGAGGCAGCACGGCACTTTGGCATCAGCCAGTATTGTGCCTGGAAAATTGTGAATAGTTCCGGACAACACCCGTACCACTTCCGTAAAGTGCAAGAATTAACTGAAAGAGACAGAGTACCACGCATGCAGTTTTGCCAGTGGCTCTTAGAGCATCGGGATGTGAACATTTTATACACCGACGAGTGCTTTTTTACAAGAATCGGATTATTTAATGTTCATAATGAACATTACTGGGACTATACAAATCCGCATCTTGCACGACAGCACTCTTTCCAGCACCGATTCAGTGTCAATGTGTGGGCTGGTATAATAAACGGCCGTGTTATCGGACCGCATTTTATCAGTGGACGTTTAACTGGTCAAAGTTATTTGACCGACATTTTGCAAAGGGAGCTTCCAAGACTGCTTGACGGTGTTCCTTTGGCATATTTGCCCGGGATGTATTTCCAACATGACGGTGCTCCACCGCATTACGCCAGTGCAGTGAGAGAATACCTAAACGGACAGTTCGGAGACCGCTGGATCGGTCGCCTGGGTCCCGGCGGCACGGCCGTGCCATGGCCGGCACGCTCTCCTGATCTCACTCCACTGGACTTTTATTTGTGGAGTGAAATCAAACGGCTAGTGTACGTAAATGAGCCCGACAGTGAAAATCAACTGAAAGAACGCATACAAAGTGCTTTTCAGTCTGTAAAAAGACAAAGTGACGTGCTGTGGTCCCTAAAAAACAATGGATTCAAACGAGCTCAGCTGTGCATTAATCAAAACGGAGGACATTTTGAACAATTGCTTAAGTACACTACGTAGAACTTTTCATTTTAGTTTATTGTAAATATTGATTTTGATTGATTACTGTAAATAGGTACGTCGTTGATTCCAATTTTTTAACTACGCCAAAACAACATGTAATCTACGGAATTTAATTACCTACTACTATTTCAATCATTGATTGTTTTGACGGTCCTCAGCCCGCCAAAGTAGGAAGGAAAAATTGTTATCAACGAAGTGAACGATCTCAGCTGATGCGCGCGCGCGACGTTGCCAAACTGCGTCTCTGATAGCTCGCGGCAATCATTTCGGATAATTTGGAGACAAGTTCCTGTCCCTCTTTACATGTAAAGGTAAGACTTTTTCAGCGAATTTTTTTTTGAATCAGTTTATGACTATAGTACTAGTCGACTGTAAAAATTCTAAAGGTGATAAAAAAGTAACGGTGTATATGACCCCTGGCTTGCAAGTCCCATCATTCCAGCAGTTGCCAGCTTGGTTCTTGCATTCCCAAGCACTTTTGCTCTCCATTGTGAAACCACAAGAATAATACATAGCTTGGTACCTAGTTACTTGTTTTGCATCGGTCATATATATTTTCACACGATCTCCAGAATTTGTATTGAAGCAAACTGTTGAGCCTGTTGCTAGAGTCATTGAATAAGTGTTTATGTTGATACAGTTATAACTGTCACAAACCTTCCCTGCTGCACTTAGGAACAAAGTCTTGTCACAAGCATAGCCAGGTGCTATTCCGCTAGATAAAGCAAGCCCTACGGTGACAACTTGAGCAGCAGTTGATATTGATGGTGTCCTCCTAGGAGCCGTTGCCCCAAGAATATGATGTGGGTTGTACCTCACCTGTCTCTCTAGTTCTTTTATATTCGCAGAAAATTTGGCAGCATCTTTACTGTTGACCAATTCATCATAGATTGGTTCATCTCCTGTCACTTTGCTTCTTATAGCCAGCCTGTAATTTATGATCTCTTGCATTAGGTCCTTGTCATTAATAGAAATCTTTCGGAATAGTATAGGATGCTTCGTTCCTGTTGCTTTGTTAAGATTTGTCACTCTCTTTGCCCTTTTTCTGTCGTTTATTGTCAAATAGTAGAGTAGTGATTTATTGATAACTTTCTTCAGGATAGAATTGATTTGCTTCTGTATTATGAGGAAAGTGGATAGTCCTATCAGCATGGCTGTTATAACTCCCATTAATATAGGTGCCAATATATTTCTACTCATAAATAGGTACATAATAAATCATAAACCAGTGCATTTTGTTCATAAACTTACCTTTATCAACAAATATTTGTCCTCTGGAGCATTCTGCAAAAAGGAATAAACATCCTTTGTAGTAAGCACTTTTGATTTCTTACTACGGAATCCCTCCGACTTTCTTTTCAGAAATGCTGTAAGTTTTTTGTATTCTTGAATATTTATGTCGTTTCTTGTCAATATAGTACTTTTCAACATTGAGTACATAGACCATAACGTACTTGGTTTGTATTTTTGCGCTTTTTCACTGAAATAAGCTAGCAAAACAGTTTCAGAAAAAGATGCCGCATTTTTTTCAGTTTTCCATTGCAAAAAATCGTCATAAGTTTTATTATGTTTTTTAATTGATTTCTGTGGTAAAAGGTTATCAATCAGTATTTTTGCTGTTTCCTTCAACTGCGGCGGAGTTAAAAAATCTTCATCATCACTATCACTACTTATCATTTTGATAGTTTTATTTTACTTTCTACGAAAACTGAATCCTCAAACAACACACAAATTGAAAATGGCGCCAATGGCGTCTGCAATTTTCACATGTTCTTTTTTCAAATTGTTTGACACCATCCAACACACAGCTAGTGGCCAGAGTCATTTTGCGAACTTGGAGATAAAAACTCACTGTAAAAACTTTTTGGCTTTTGATATTTAGGTTACCGGCGCAGTCTTACCCAAAATTAAAAAAAAAACACGTAAGAAATGGATTTTCATACACTTTTCTCTCCCGCTCAGATGCGTTTTCTCCCCGCATATTTGTTCGATATGCAATGACGTACTTTCTACCGTAAATTTGATAAAGTATCAAGGTACTTTCCGAGCAGGTGTAGTATAAATAACTTTGTCAAAATCAATATTAGCAGCGAATTCTTGTTCAATGGACAATATAGCCAAGTTTGAGAGTCTAGCGGAGCTCATAGTAGATCTGAGGTAATTTTTTATCAGCTTCAACTTCGAAAAACTTCTCTCACATCTTGCAACGCTAATCGCCAAAGTCAAATATATACGAATCAAGATGACTATATTTGGAACCGAAATTCCAAGATTCAGTTTTTGAATGAACTGGAGGAGCTCCAGCGGTCCTTTACCACTTATATCTTCCTCTAATTCAGAACAGGCAACAAATTGCTGGAGACGCTTCCGCTCCATCTGAAAGTCGTCCTTGTCGATGTCTTCTAATACATTGGAAAGATCACACTCGAACTTGCTGTCCAAAAGTTTCGTGGGCATCAAAAATCCGAACTTGTCCGATATTTCTTGGATTTGCTGGAATCGAGTCGTCATTTCTTGTATAATCTTGTCCTATGATGCGAACACCTCTCGACGGATTTCCTGCTCGTGAGACAAAGCTGCATCTTCAGAAGATTCATCGCCATGAATACGTTTTTCCTGCGAATTCTTCTCGTTTTGAGTTCGATTCCGAATTTTTCGCAGAGAGTCTTAGCAAAGTCAGTTGCTTCTTGCACGAAACGGTCTCTACTTTCTACTAAGAGGGTTTTTAAAGCGCATAGTTTCTGAGCACACTTATCCACACTTAGTCCTCGTTGCTGCAGGTAAATCTGTGCGTCATCTACTTCAGGTAGCACTGCAGCCCAAAAACCAAGAAAAATTAGGAACTCAAATGACTGCATGGCTGTCAGAAGAAGACTGGCTCCCGATCTAGTTTCGGAAGTTTGAGATGAATCTGTTAATTCTTCCAATACCTCAAGAACTAGCTCAAACTTATTTTTAAGCATTTTGACAGCTACATGTCTAGCGCTCCAGCGCGTTTCAGTGACTCGTTTCACTGATTGACCTGTGACGGCAACCAAAGCGTTCCATCGAACAGTTGATGCAGAAAAGAAGGCAAATAGCTTCTCCAGAGTTCCAAAAAACGTCACGGAATTCACTGATTCAGAAGCAGCGTGTACTCCAGCCAAGTTTAGTGAGTGGTTTATGCATGCAACGAATAGAGCTTTCGGATTCAGTGCTTTAATCCGGGCTTGAACTCCATTGTGGATTCCTGACATTGTGGCAGCATTGTCATAAGCCTGTCCTCTCAGATTCTGTATGTCCAGTCCATCTGATGTTATCTTCGCGATTATATCGTTGCTGAGAACTTCTGCATTTTTTCCTTTTGGTTCGAAGAAGTCAATGAAAGATTCTACCACGGCGACTTTTTCTCCTTCGATATGTACGT
Source organism: Argyresthia goedartella (assembly GCA_949825045.1). Classification (NCBI taxonomy): domain Eukaryota; kingdom Metazoa; phylum Arthropoda; class Insecta; order Lepidoptera; family Argyresthiidae; genus Argyresthia; species Argyresthia goedartella. The sequence goes on along the minus strand of OX463836.1, from coordinate 977,842 downwards.
ATCGCAGAACTTGGCTCATTTGGTCATTGTGGGAGATGTCTGGTGTACTGTCGAAGATTACGCAATAATATTTAGCATTTTGAATACGACGGATGATTGTGGTTCGAACTTGCTGTCCCAGTAAGTTTATAAATTCATTCTGGATTTCTGGAGATAGATACGAAACTGAGACTCTTGCTCCCATCTTTATCTTTGTTAGATGTTCCATTAGAAGAGGGTCGTATTTAGCTAGGAGGTGCACTAACTCCAGAAAGTTCCCTTGATTGCCACATGTCGTGTATCGACAAGAACCTAAACAGAACCTAACAAGAAACAACAACCAGGATAAAATTTAGAGATGATAGTTTATTATGCTTATTTACAGTGACTTTTTTTTATAAAAAATGAAAGGAAGATGAGGATGAATGAGGTGAGACAGGTTTTTAAAAAAATACAGATATCAGATAAAAAAAAGGAAGCGGAGGACACGGAGAGTAGGAGCAGAAGGAGCAGTGGAACCGGTCTGGCGAACCGGTCAGTGGAAGCACTGGTGGGCGACGTAGCAGTTGCAGTTGGAGAGCGTGGCCGGCGGCCAATCGGTCATCAGTGCCCTGGAGACACCGACGGGCAGCAGAAGTAGTGGCCCTGGTAGCGAAGCGCCGGCCAGGGTAGAGGCCCGCAACGTGTCGGCCTGAAGTCACCGACGGGCAGGTGAAGCAGAGAACGGGCAGGTGAAGTGGAGACCCACGAAGCGCCGGCCAGGGTAGAGGCTCGCCAAGACAGGAGGCGTAGTAGTAGAGGCTCGCAGGATCCTCTACTACTACGCCTCCTGTCTAGGCGAGACTTTCGCATTGTTCAATGACGTTCCATCCCAGCATCTTGTCAACTTCATTAATTAAAGCCTTTTGTTTTTCAGGAGACAGTCTGTAACATCTTTGTTTGATCGGAAGAGAATCACCAGTGTCAATCTTGTGGGTGATTAAGTGTGTGTTTCCCAGAACACCTTTTTCTTCAAAAGAGATTGTCTTGAAGCGTTGAATGATGTCATTAGCGATGTTCTTTTGATTAGGAGTTAAATGCTCATAAGGTAAAACTTTAATATCTTTAGTGTCGATAGCAAAGCATTTAGGATCTGTAAAGTTAAGAGAAGCTAAAACACTAGGTAGAAGATTAAATTTTCTCCAAAAGTCAATACCTAGTATTAGAGAAGGAAATATTTCAGGGAAAACATAAGCTTTAATCAAGTGAGTTTCGTTATTGAAATGGACAGGTAAGTCAAAATAACCCAAGGAATTAATTTTCCGAGAGCTTCAGCCTCCGCAGCCAGCCGACACACCTTCCCGACGCGTGACATTGCGTCCTCCACACGCTTGAGCAGGACATCGTCCATGTCAGGTCGCTCCACATACTTATTTATGAGTATGGGCGAGCCATCTCATTTCCTCACGGACACCATGCCGCAGTACCGTCAAGGGCGAAGGTGCCATGTTTACCGATTTAATAGATTCTGGTCTTATACTTCACTACCGAACTAAGTATAGCCAGAGACCAGCACTTGCCCGTCAGCGCTGGGCACAGAAATTAAAACTAAGTTGTCAAAACTAAGGCAACCACTAAAACAATTCAATCCTAAAAAATATTTAATATGGTCGCCCTGTGGACATACACCTTATGACTATACACTCTAAATCAATTAGAGAATGCCACCATAAGGCACAATAAAAAATAACACACAAAAATTGATTATAGAAAAAAGGCTATTTTTAACATAATGAAGGTAGCTGTGAACCTTCTAGAAGTGGCCCCTCCGATATGACCCACACTTCTACTGAGGTCAGCAAAATCAGCTTAATACCCCTTAAATAGCCTGACCCTGCTCTGTAATCCGAAATAACACTGCAATGCTATGGAACCCGACTGCTATACTATAGTCCGACCGAATGACTGTTTCTCATGCACACCGAGTAGTTTCCGACTACAAATTTATAATAATTGTTAACTAAATCGTCAATTATACTTTCACTAACCGAAAATGAACTTTAATTGTGGTATACCGACCACAAGACTCACTCACAAACTGATTGCCGACCAATCTGAGATACCCTTTTCTCCCAACTACAATGTGGCAAAAAAACAACCCTACAACCGTCCGTGAATCGATGATTTCCCACTAGGAAACCGCGCCTGCTACCAAAATGATTAATTCCACGCCTCAAACGAACGGGCGTGGAATCTGGTAGGGTGGTTTTCACCAGGAGTATCACACGTGGTACTGACCTTTGACGCCGTAGACCGGAATTCGAAAGCTCAATTCGAGGCAGGAATACGGGATAAGGAGCACAAGAGGTGGGGGGAGAGGAGTCAAATCTTACTCTCGTCGTAGCCCGATGCTGTCGCCGTCGCTGCCGAACGCGACGAATTGGGGACCAAACCACTTCAAGCTTCATAACACGAAGCACTCACTCCGATGACGTGAATCTACTTATTCCCGACGATTGTTCCGTGCTTATTATAGTTAACACTCCGACCAGGCCCGACACCTGTGTTAGACAATTATTACTACTGAAATACAGCCAAGGCCCGAACGCCATGTGCCGACATTTTTTCCACGTCAAGAAAGTAACCTCTAACTCGTCATCTCGTTTCTATACAAGTGACAGCTGCTAGTTCCGTTTCCGTTCCGAGTCGCGCAACAAAAGGAGGTGCGTTCCGAAGCATAAATATTAAACACAACGGGAACTATTTATGTTAAAAAAATGCTTTTAAAATGTGATTAACTATATCTTAAATTAAAATCATATACCTAGGTACTTACACTGGAACTGGAATCACTTCCGCTGCTGCAGGATACCACCGAATACGTTAACGTGGCTTTCGAACCAGAACTGGAACTGAAATATTTCAGTAATGCACCTTGAGACTGCTTCGCATCTGCTTCTTTCTTAGCCTTTTTTTGCGGAATTCCGCACCGCTTTCTTTTCATTTTCAAAAACTAGTTCAAAGATTGGGTAAAGATCTAAGTGTTTAGTTTTAGAAGATTCAACAGTAGGTATAAAAATATCTGTGGGTTTGTTGCTTATGGGATCACCAGATTTCAAGGTTCAATAATAAACACGCCTGTTGTAGATTGATTTACTTATATGTGTATTACAGTTTATATACGAGAGCAAGAGAGCTTAAGTAGCGGTTGACTGGTTGAGAGAGCGTGTACAATAATCATCTCCTTTTGTCTGTCCTCTTTATTTAAAGGCATCGGCCACGTGGTCCACTCTGCGCGTCTTCTCACGCTCCAGCAGCGTCGGTCGGTTTGTCAAACATCTGTTTGGGTTCTTCCTACCTGATAGGTGTGCTCCAACATCTGTTTGGGTTCTTCCTACCTGAGTGGTGTGCCTACAGATCGAAACACTATCAAAATGACTTTCGTTCCGTATCGGAAACTCTCGCGAAGCCAAACAAACATACGAGTAATGCGTGATTGCGTAACGGTACTTCACGATGCACTAAACTAAAACAAACAAAAAGGGCGGGGCGGGATCAGCGGTGGAGGGTTATAGACCTGTAGCGGTGCTATCAACACCTGCAAAGGTATTTGAGTCTGCTATCCAGAAAAGCCTACTATCACAAGTCGATTCACAACTCGCAAATGAACAGCACGGTTTTAGGCCCCAGCACAGCACCACCAGCAACTTGCTTAACCTGCTATGTAAGGTAGTTCCGGCGGTGGATGCAGGGGTACAGGTCGATGCCGCTTATTTTGACTTCAAAAAGGCATTTGATTTAGTGGATAATGACATCTTGCTGAAGAAATTGGCATCCATAGGATGTACACCGCATTTTTTGAATTTCTTTGCAAGCTACATGACGGATAGGGAACAATTTGTAGAGTATAGAAGTCACAGATCCGAACCCTACTACACAAGGTCAGGCGTGAGTCAGGGGAGTAATCTTGGACCTCTAGAGTTCCTCATTATGATCAATGACTTACCAGGGGTAGTTAGAGATGCTAACTGTCTGCTTTTCGCGGACGATTTAAAGCTATTCTTACCAATAAACAGCCCATCTGACTGTGAAAAATTACAACGTGATATCGACCGGGTGGTAGCGTGGAGCCAGGAGAACAGGTTACAATTTAATACATCGAAATGTGTAGCGATAACATTTTCCAGGGCGCAAGCTCCCCTTCAATACAACTACCAAATGGAGGACGTGTTACTAGACAGAGTGACGGAAGTCAGGGATCTAGGGGTGCAAATTAAGTCTAACCTCAACTTCAGTGGTCACATCACAAAAGTCTGCAAAAAGGCTTTTCGAAATCTTGGATTTGTACTCCGTAGGGCCCATGAATTCACGAACATTAGTACAATCATAGCATTATATAATGCTTTGGTGAGGAGTCAGTTAGAATGTAATTCAGTCATCTGGGCTCCACATGAGGCTAAGTATAGTCTCATGCTGGAGCGTATTCAAAATAAATTCGTAAGATTTCTGTACCTCAGGCAGTATGGAGTATATCCCCTATACCCTGCGATGTATCCCACCCTATTTGTTTTAGGTATGGTGGGATATAACGAATTAAGCGTTAGGAGGGATCTCGCAATATATTTATAGGTTGCTAAATACCAAAGTCCATAATCCGGACTTGTTATCGGGACTGAGCCTGTGTGTCCCGGACGAGTACGTCCAGCGCCGGCGGCCGCCGCAGCTGCTGGCGGTGCCGCGCGCGCGCACCGACCTGCTCCAGAAGGCACCGCTCACGCGCGCGCTGGCCACGCTCAACCGCATTAGCAAGAAAATAGATCTCTTCTCGTGTACACTGAATGAATTCATAGGAATATCTCTGGAATCTATATGTTATAATAAGTTTTAAATAGAGAGATGTGTATTTAAGTAATAATAATAATATTGTATTTTATAAGATAGTTTAATAGGTAAAATGTGTAATTTTAATTATTTGGTAGACTACTCTATCGCATTAGGGTCACTCCTGTAAAGATAGATGTTAAGTGGAAAAAAAAAAAAATAAATAAAAAAAAATAAAAAAACATAGTTCAATACAAATGCTTAGTACTAAATTAAATTAGTGCGAAAGAGAGGCATCGACACTGGCCGACGGACCCGTGAAACAAAAATTTTGTATGAGAAATTAACATAGAGTGCGCCGACGCGACGCAGCGCGCGCCCCGCAACGTGATGCGATGTTGCCGTTCGTATGTAAACAAACAAACGTTATTAAAGAGCTCTGTCAGTGATTTCGCAGTTTTTCTTTTAATTAAATATTATAAAATAGTTTGTGCGCAAAATTTTAGATGAAAATGGAACATTATAGTGTGTCTGACACATGTAATGAATGAATTATAGATCAGATCTCAACCTGGTTCACCCGCGAGATTTTGCCGCCCCCGCGGGCTGCCGCCTCCGCCCCACCCACGCTACGCCACTGGGTGCAAACTTTGACGTACAATCTTCTCTTTATTTGTGTCCAAAGTTACTGAAGACGAACATTCTTCTTTGTTAACACATCGCCACAAGCTACCATTTTTATTACATTTTGCAAAATTATAACGGTGGCCGTTATGGAGAAGTGCCGGTTTCCCTTTTTGATTTGTAATAAATTTTAGATATTCATCCATTTTTGTAACAATTTCTTTCACTACAAACTACTCACGAACTCCAACCGCAAAACAAAACTTCAATGTTATCTTTCAAGTATGCTTCAACATAACAGCTACCTAATAATCACCTACATTATAAGTGGCCAGTTTTGTATTCAATTGTACCTCTTTTGAAAAAGTAGTCTTTTTGCTACGACATCTTTTAGCGAGGTCGTTCTAATGCTATGTAGATAATGTGAGAGATGGATGTATTACGAGCTAGTTTTTTTGCTAAGTAGGAGTTGACGTCTGGACAGAAATGTAGTAGGCGAAGTATAAGCGTTGTTGCCTTTCTTCGCCTAGCACATGTTTCTCGGTGACATAGATACCTATACAAAATAGGTTAAATTTATCTAAATACAGAATCAGACCACAAGCAAAATCAAACTTTATGCTGCTTAAATAGAGTTAATTTTAGAATAATAAATAATGTAGGCGAACTTTGGAACCGATCTGAAGTTGTTTTCATACATTTCGTGTGATTTGCCAAGGGTTGTCACAAACAAAATTTATAAAAAAACAAAATAATTATAGAATTTTATTTATAATAACTAGAGTCTAACAGGAAGGGAAAAAGTTACAAGCCGAAAGGGTGTTGTTGGGGACATCATTCTGAACAACATTCACTATAGGGCCGAATTGATCAGAGCAACTTTATTTTTCTCATCTCAGTAAATTTCGGGCCGAGCGCTCAGCTGATTTCTATGGGAGAGTAAAAATAAAGTTGCTCTATTCAAGTCGGCCTATAGTGAAAGTTGTTCAGAATGCAGTAATATTTTTACAAAAAAAAATGATTAAAATTATTCGAAATGTATCTATTAAAGCATCTTCTCATATTCAACAATTGACATTGTTTTAGTAAATATTATACTTAGAGAAATTAAAACGAAAGTTCAATTGACCCCTGCGTAGAGGTACCGGTTTTGGTAATAGGACCTCAATATCATTCAACGGCGTTAAATCTGATGGATCGGGGCTAAAAATTGGCGTTCCACAAGGTTCCTTATTAGGCCCTTTCTTATTCCTGGTATATATTAACGATCTGCCTTTTATGGTGGAGAAATTGACTTACATAGTGTTGTTTGCTGATGATACTTCACTGGTCTTCAAAATTGAAAGACAAAAAGAAGATTTTGATGATGTCAATAGAGTATTATCTTTAACCTTGAATTGGTTCACAGTTAACAATTTATTGTTAAATGCTGGTAAAACCAAATGTATCAAATTCTCACTTCCAAATGTCAGGCAAGTTGGTACCAGTTTAGTGTTGGACAGCAATACGTTAGAATTAGTAAATAACACGAAGTTTCTTGGAATAACCATTGATAACAAATTGAGTGGGGACCGCACATAGAAAAATTGGCTCGTAAATTAAGTTCTGCGGCTTACGCTGTTAGGAACATCAGACAAAACACGGATGTGGCTACATCTAGGCTAGTATATTTTAGTTACTTTCATAGTGTCATGTCCTATGGTATCTTGTTGTGGGGGAAAGCAGCGGATATTCAAACTATTTTTATTTTACAGAAAAGAGCTATTCGAGCAATTTATAATTTAAAACGCACAGACTCCTTAAGACAGCTTTTTAAAGAAATTGACATAATAACTGTAGCTAGTCAATTTATTTTCGAAAATATAATGTACGAACGCAAGAACCTTACAAAATTTCCCAAACTTAGCGATAGCTGTAATGTTAACCTAAGAAATAATCACAGACTACTTGCGCCCCGGTTTAGACTCGCGAAGGTTAGCAATTCTTTCAAGGGTCAATGCAGTCTCTACTACAACAAGATACCTCTGGAGATCTTGAAATTGCCATTTGAGCAATTTAAAATCCATGTTAAAGCGACTTTGTCGAAAAAGGGATATTACAATGTTCAAGATTACTTAAATGATGGGTCTGTTTGGGGTTAATATGGCTCAACACAGACCGTGCTGTTAATAATTTTGTAATTATTTATTCCTGCTTATTAATTATGATAATGACTAAATATTATATTTTGTATTAGTTAAGCTTATGCTTAACTAATACAAAATATAATTGCAATTTTTAAAAAGAGATCTAAAAATCAATCTGTGGGAGTTTCTACGCCCTTCTTCTCCCACAGTGGTCCAATGTAGAGAAGTGGCAAAAAATTACGATTGCTAAGTATATATAAATATATGTAAATATACTTACTTATGTGAACTATACATAATGAAGGGCATTAAAACCCGAGAGTGGGTGTATGAAACGAGCCGAAGGAGAGTTTCATAATAATATCACTCGAGAGTTTTAATGCCTGATTATGTACAGTTACATACACTAGTTTATCTACACGCACATATCATAAGCTCTCTTTGATGTGTTGAGGAACCGCATGTTCAACCGGCATGGTGGTTTTGATAATTGATCTGCACTTTTTTAGCTTTTTCAGTAAACCCACGATCTACTAGACGGGCCTTACAACGGGTTGGTTCCACTAACTCATTATTTTTAATCGTAAAAACCCTATTACAATCGAATAGAATCACATTTTGGGTCTTTCTGAGAGAACCCATTTTTGATTTTTATGTTAAGATTCTATCACACGCTAAAACGATTGAACTGCTGTTAGCGATATGTAGCACAACTCTGAATCACACATTTTATTATAATTATACAGCAGTCTTTGTCCTGTACATTAGGTTAATTACTAGTAGTAGGCGTCTACTATTCACCATGCACATTAAAATTTAGATCCCTCGATCGATATCAATAGAGGAAGAAAAACCGATGTGTCCCAACACAATATCCGTTTCCCCTCACTATAGGCGCCATCTTATTTTCAATTTGACTTTTAGTGTTCACCATTGTGCTCGCAATTCTTTTCTCTAGTGGAAAAAACCAGATAAATCAAGTGATTTCGAAGTGAAAAACAATGCCTGAACGGAGAAATGATGATGATGTCCCAGAAAAGTTATTAAAAAGGTTACGGAAACTGGAGAAACGTCTCCACGAACTCGGTCCGAAAAAGCGGCGTCATCGGTCCCGGTCGCTTGCCGGTATCGCTCCAGCTCTGAATCCCGCCGACACCGACGACGGCAAAATACAGAATCCATCAGCTTGGATGTCTACACCAACGGTAAATAACCTACACCTCCCAGACAACTGGCAGGAATGTAGGGTGTTGTGGTCAGTTCCTGGTGACTGATGCCTTCACTAAAGACCAGCGTTGTGTTCACCTCCTGGTGGGTGGTACCTTCGCTTACTATGATGCACGTTGAATAGTTAAAAGGGTCAGAGTGTCGATAAGGGGTCGGAAGTTGTGTGCTAAAAATGTGTGCCCTCAAGTGATGTAAAAAAGGGCACCCATACAATTTGTAACAGTTTGCCCACCCCACCTAGATGCGATCTCCAATATATAAACTTACCTTCAACTGTTGAGTTGGTTACAGTAAGTAAAGCAAAACATTGTTTTTTATAGATGATCCACACAACACTGGCAGCTTCACACCTGAACCTGGCCCGCCAACAGTGATGCTAGAAGTAGCTTAAGAAGAACGGCGAACAACACCAACAGTACTTGATGAGGAAATACTCAACCTAATGGGCCAAACACCGTGTAAAGAAAAAAAATACGGACCGAAAATATGTGGAGAACTGGCCCAGAGATGGGACTTTATATCTACACAAGGTCTCACCCTGAACCCAGAAATAAAAGCAGTGATCTCCGACATTCTCACAAAGAAGGATAAGGCGATAGAATACAAACAAAAACACCTCAGCGCTGCCCTATCATGCTTCGGAACAGCTATAACTAACTAGACTGCCAAAAAGGATTTTAAAGACAATGATGTTATAAAAATGTTATTAGACACAGGCCGCTTGGTATGTAACTACCAATATGCAGAATCCATGCAGCGCAGAAGTTACATCGGATCATCAATAAAAAAGGAGATTAAGGATAGTCTGTACGAAACAGAAATAGACAAATACCTCTTTGGAGAATCGCTTGCAGACACCCTCAGATCTGCAAAGGCCATAAATAAATCTGGGGCTGAGATAAAGACCCCTATACAAACTGTTGACGTACGATGCCACTGCAGTACACACAACGATCGCCACCGCTGCAGCAACTGCCACAGCGCTCATACAATCGTCCACAACAGCGACGCCAATAAACGTGGTATGTGGGAGAATCTATTACTTCTATGATCAATGGAGGCTAATCACAAACGATAATGTTGTGTTAAGTTGGATAAAGGCTATAAATTACCGTTTACTGGACCGGTTATACAAAAATGTAGACCTGGCCCCATAAAGTGCTCACAATCGGAAATAGTTGATTACAGAGAGGCCATAAACAATCTCATAAGGAAAGGCGCTATATCCGAATGCCAACCCCAAAAAGGACAATACTTATCAAGTTACTTTCTCAATGAAAAAGCAAACGGTATTTAAAGATTCATTTTTAACTTAAAATCTCTAAATAAAATTATTCAAACACATCATTTCAAATTAGAAGACCTTAGAACAACCTTAAAATTTGTTTCTAAGGGATCGTTTATGGCTTCTTTAGATCTTAAAGATGCCTATTTCCTAGTTCCCATCGCTAACGAACATAAAAAGTACCTACGCTTCGAATGGCAACAAAAATTGTACCAATGTTCTCCCCTTTGGGTTAAACACAGCTCTATATGTTTTTACCAAATTACTTAAACCAGTAATGGGCTTGATACATTCAATGGGCTTCTTATCAACTATTTACTTAGACGACATATGCTGCATAGGGAATAGCTACACCGAATGTGAGAGAAACCTCTCTCAAACCAGACAGATACTAAATTCAATGCTTTATTATGAACAAAGAGAAAAGCAGTTCAATACCACAGACACAATGCAAATATCTTGGCTTTATAATAGACTCAGAAAAATATCACATAAGTTTACCAGATGAAAAGCGAAAGTTAATAAAACAAGAGTTAAGGCGTTTCAAAAATATTAACCACTGTAGCATCCGTAGCTTTCCACAACTCTTAGGTCTGCTCACTTCTGCATGCCCCGCCATACAGTATGGCTGGCTCCACAAAGCAATTTGAATGGTGCAAATACCTGGCCTTATTAAACACAGATAATTATAACTCTTACATCACTTTACCACCCAATCTACAATGTGATTTTGACTGGTGGCTAAATAATATAGATCATGCCAAAAATCCTATACGAGATGATAATTTCTGTATGGAAATTTTCTCAGATGCTAGCAAAACAGGGTGGGGGGCAGCATGTGGCGGAGAGACAGCCAGTGGTAGATGGTCTGAAGAAGAAAGTAAACTTCACATAAATACTCTTGAACTGAAAGCGGCATTCTTTGGCCTGCAGATATTTGCCAAGAATTGCTATAATAGTCAAATACTGTTAAGAATTGATAACACAACTTCTATTTCTTATATAAATCATATGGGTGGTGTAAGATACCCACACCTACATTCTATTACCAAAGAGCTGTGGCAATTTTGTGAGTCTCGTAGTATGTTCACATTTGCTTCATATATTAGCTCCCAAGATAACAAGGTAGCAGACGCAGAATCTAGGAAACAACACCCAGACACTGAGTGGGAATTAAGTGAGACTGCATTCTCAAAAATCACTTACCAACTAGGTGTGTCCAATATAGATTTATTCGCATCACGCATTAATAAGAAATGTGATCTGTACATATCATGGGGAAAAGACCCAGGGGCATGTGCTAACAACGCCTTTACTGTAAATTGGAAAAACTATTATTTCTTTGCATTCCCCCTTTTGCTATAATATTAAAAGTTCTAAAGAAAATCATAACTGACGATGCTGAAGGCATCATAGTAGTACCTCAGTGGCCCACTCAGCCTTGGTTCCCGTTTTTCCAAAGTCTTCTATGCTCAGACCCTATAATTCTAAAACCATCAGCTAACTTTACCTTGTTTTCTTCCATCAACAGCCAAATACAACCCAAGATCACTCTTATAGGTAGCAGGGAGGTTATCTGCGAGGCGTTCAAAAGGAGAAGCATGCCACCTGCCTCATTAGACATAATTTGTGCCTCATTAGCAGATAATTCGTTGAAACAGTACGAAGTGGCCTTTAGGCGTTGGAATTGTTTTTGTAATAAGAACAATGTTGATTTTTATGGAGCAGCAATCCCAAATGTGATCTCTTTTCTAACTGAAATTTTCAAATCAGGCGCTCAATATGGCACCCTCAATTCCATTCATTCAGGCCTATCACTCATCAGAGGCCCTCTTGACAGAGTCAAGAGATTATTTAAAGGATTCTACAGAATTCGACCACCCTTTCCCAAATATGAAGATACATGGGACCCATCAATTGTTCTTGATTTCTTATCTCTCCAGTACCCCGCAGAATCACTGGACCTCGCTTGGCTAACTAAAAAGACTGTTACACTTATAGCTCTTGTCACAGCCCACAGAATGCAAACAATATCAAAAATTAAGTTAAAGAATATCTCTATTAATTCAGACAGTATAAACATAAAAATACCAGACTTGATAAAAACTTCACGGCCTGGCACTTGCCAACCGAACTTGTACCTACCATTCTTTAACATTCGACCCGAAATCTTTCCAGCCTCAATACCCTTAAAATATTTAGAGAGAACAAAGGAACTGAGAGGAAATATTGAGTCACTATTCATTAGCGTTTAAAAACCCTTTAAAGCTATTTTATCTCCAACATTGTGTCGGTGGACCAAGGAGACACTCTGTGAGAGCGGGATAGACAACAATGTTTAGTGCACACTCGACGAGACATGCAGCCACGTCGAGTGTGCACAGGCAAGGGGTCCAAATAGACACCATAAGAAATACCGCAGGGTGGAGCGGTTCATCGACTGTATTTGCCAAATTTTACGATAGAAATATTACTAAAAATAACAAGAGAATTTGCTCTATCCCTTCTTCTGCTTTTCGAGTCGACGGTCATCTCAGATACGGGCGGCCCAAAAGGCCGCAACCGCAATAGCTCGCTCGGTAGCCTTATACAGCTCCTCGTCCGTGCAGGTTGTCGGGCACGCAGGGCACCCAATCATGTGCGCAATCGTCTGTCTCGGGTATCCACAGACGCACGCCGTGTCTAGTTCCGAGATGATGCCCCACCTCGCCAGGTTAGCTCTGGACCTCCCCACTCCAGCTCTGAGACGGTTGAGAGATTTCCAGATCGGCCAGCTGAGCTTGTATCCTTCAGCTAGTTTCTCTTTCACGCAGTTGCTCGGGTCTGTAGGGTTCAGTCGTGACTGCCACTTGGCGAGGCGTGTAGTTTGAGCTGGTTGACTTAGCGGCTGCACTGAGTGCAGGAAGCTTTTTCTGGAACGCAGCCTGGGCCTGGCTGGTACATGGTTGAACAGGGGATGCCGTCTGTCATGTGTCTGCTTTGACCTTTCAACCGAGCTAGAGACAGATCTCCGAACCTCCGGGGGGGCTATTTCTGCTAGCTGGTACAGCTTGTCGGTTAGTGTGGATTTCAGACAGCCCGTTATGAATCGACATGACTCGTTCAATGCCACGTCGATCAGCTTTGCGTGCGTTGAACGTTCCCACACAGGGCAGGCGTACTCAGCCGCAGAGTAGCACAGCGCCAGAGCTGTGGTGCGCAGGACGGTTGGCTTTGCTCCCCAGGATGTCGTGGTCAGCCTCTTGAGCAGGTTGTTGCGTGTGCAAACTTTTTGTTGGGTCTTCGTGCAATGCTGCTTCATTGTCAGGCTTCTGTCTAGGGTTACGCCGAGGTACTTAGGGAAACTGTTGTGGGACAGTTTTACGTCTCTCCATGTGATGTTAAGTTCCCTTTTAGCATCCCTATTGCGGAGATGGTATGCACAGACCTCGGTTTTGGCTGGGTTTGGCTTCAGACCGTTAGCAGCATAGTATTCGCCAAGCTTGTTCAGGGAAGAGGAAATTATTCCCTCCACGCTCTCGAAGGTGTCCGATTGAGCCGCGAGTGCTAGGTCGTCAGCGTATATGAAGCTTCTGGTATCCTGTGTCCTAGGCTGGTCATTTGTATATATGTTGAACAGGCTTGGCGCCAGGACACTACCCTGTGGCAATCCATTACGCTGATTTCTCCAACGGCTCTTCTGGGTTTGCAGGTTAACTTGGAACCGGCGGTTACTGAGGAGCTGTCCTACGATCTGGCAGAAGTCATAATCGCCCGTGATCTCATACAGCTTTTTAATCATTACGCTGGTGTTCACAGTGTCATAGGCCGCCGATAAATCCACGAAAGCGACACCCGTGATTTTCCCTTTCTCAAATCCATCTTCAATGTGCTGGGTCAGGTTGAGAACTTGCGATGTGCAAGACTTGCCGGGTCGGAAACCTGCCTGTTCTGGGATCAGTTTATCGTCGATGTAAGGAGTAAGACGGCCAAGAAGGATCCTTTCGAACAGCTTGTATAGGTGGCATAGTAGGGAGATTGGACGAAAACTTTTGGGGTCATCAACTGGTTTGCCCGGCTTGAGTATCCCTGCTTGCTATATCCCTGTTAGACCCTAACTATTAGGGTAATCTTAGTTGATGAAGAAAACATGTTAATTGTTCATGTTTATAAATGTTATTGATTAATGACTACTATGCTATGTTTATGCTTATATGTATCTGTGGCCATGACCAGTGTCAGAAAAAGAAATACAAATACATTGAAACAGTCATTGTTGATTAATAATAGTCGAGGTTGCAAAATTTAAAAACGCTTTTCCCAAATATTCCACAATCATACCGTTTGCGGTTTGGTTATTCTTGAGCCTCACTGCGTCAGGATTATCTGGTATTGGCTGTTCAATAACGACAGCCACTTGCAGTTCTTCTAATAATTACTTTATCCGGAACTTCCACTTTCTGTAGCGTTCGCCGTTAAATTGCTGGATGTTTCGTTTGCTTCGCGACTACATTGTTCGTATCCATATTTAAGATAAACAAAACGGCAGGAACTTTGTATTAAGCGGGTTCGAATAACTTTATTTAATTTATGCCCTGGGCCCATAATCTATAGGAAATGGGTGCAGAGAAAAATGTGTGCACAGTGGAACGATCGTATATTCAATTAATCAAATATCAAAGCTTGTCTTGCTAGTAATGGTTGGCATTTTGAATTGATGGAATGATCGATTATTAGATGAATTAATGTTTTATACAGTTGAGTGAATGGAATTGAATTTTAGAATATAAACGGAGGTAGCTGTTTTTCAAAGGAAATACTTATAACTAATAATACATACATTTAAACATCAATCAAAATTATACAATGTCAAAGGAAGGGACAAAGGTTTTGACTACCGCTCTGGGGCATTTAAGCAGAGGATTGTACTGGCTGTGCAGCGTGGTAATGCTGCCAGCGTTATTGGAACCTTTGGCACGATAATTTCCCGGGGCGGTTTATTCGGTTAATTTTAAGTTTTGATAAGTTATAAATATTTTTCTTTACTTTAGGAACTCCTGGGAGACCAGCATTGAAGATAACCTTATGAATCCATAAATTTCTTTATTTCAGGGCTACTATACTGGCCTCCAGAGAAAGTTCAACGAAACCGCAGTACCAGCCAGTCAAAGAAGAAATGACAGAAATAGATGATACGGAATCTATCAAACTACGGCAAAACAGCTACAGAACCAACAGACCCCGACGGTCCACTTAGCTACACTACCCAAAAACATACAAGAACAACGACAAATGCAAAAGTGTCCTAAAAGATCTCATAACCGCTATGAAACCACTCACCCAAGTGAAACAAAGCTATTGGTTTTTTGGGAAACATGTTACAAGGAGATTGCATGTCAGAGACGGATTCAGTAAATGCTGGCCAAGAAATAGTTGAATTCTTGGATGAATATTCGCTGCATTACAACACTGATGTCACAACTTGAATGTAACAGGTCCAAGAACTCAATACTAGAGTTGAGCTGTCGCATGAAAAGTACTTCTCTGAGGGAGTTATTTCATACTGTTTTGGACAAAGCTATACATATTTTCAATACTGCCCCAGACTGAAATTTGAGAACTATAAAGGGCGTACCCTGTAAAGGGAGATTTCAACGAAGTAGATAGACGGGAAGAATGTACATGTGACTTTTAATTACTTGATCGTATTTTGGGGAACGATAGTGCCCATCATTATGGACAGCTTTCCCTAAGTAACCTATGGTCGCATTTGAAGTGAATTTTTGGGACAAAAAATATAATTTTCACTTCCCACCATAAGATCTATAGGGAAGGTTGTTTATTATGCTGGGTACTATCGTTCCCCGAATTGTATTTGTTAGAGCGAGGATGGAGATTTTTTGTTAAAAGATCCTTGACGTGAGTTTAAAGGCAGCCGAGCTATATTCTATTCGCGGGACAGATGTAATGCAGCAGTCGATCTGTCTCTTTCATGTCAATACAAAAGTGGCGTTGAGTGAAATAGCGCTCTCTCATACTCCGTTTTGTATTTAGATGAGAGAGACAGAATGGTTTTTGCATTAACTTTGTCCCAAGATTAGGGTATAGACGGGAACTGTATGTCGAGTGACCAGTAGGTATTGTCTTTATCGGTGTGAAATGGTTGAGCTAACATGGGTTTGGTAGAGGCTAATAAATAAAATAGAGAAATTTACATTATGTACAGAATGTATTGAGGGCAGCTAGGCGTGGGTTGAGAACTCATATAATAACTTCATGCGTCTGGAGAATCTTCAGAAGCAGGATTCAGGATGATGGGACGGGTTCAACGGGTCATGGTGCAGGTAGTGGTAGGGTAGAGTGGGTAGTCGTGGCCGGTAGCCGGGTAGCCGGATGAATCAGCAGCAGATAGGCAGACAAAGGTGGTTAGCCGGATGAACCCTGTAAAAAACAGTAGTCTGAGTACCGAATGACAAAGAGGTGACTGCAATGCATACTTCTTCGACGTCCAGGCACGACAACACATCGGTTAGCCGCGAAGAAATCTTACTATCGTTCGTAGGCATTGCAATCAGAAAGTAGCTTTAGGGAGAGAAAGAACACAAATGTGTACAGACATCAAGGAATAACTACGAGCTAAAACAGATACGTACCCTAAATCCAGGGTAATCACATGAGATAGCACTTGTTACCCGTTACATTATCGAACGGAGAGCTAACACAAATCAGTAGGATAAAGTAGAGGTACGTCCTCTAGGTCTGAACAACCAGTATCAATCACTATGAAGGTTCTATGTACAATAACTACAACATAAAAGTAAATTAAAATAACAGCATGTTACAGGTGAATAGGAGCGTCTCTGGGTTCTTTACTTGAATTGGGTGGATGATCAATATCTGAGAATTGTTACAGGTGAATAGGAGCGTCTCTGGGTTCTTTACTTGGATTGGGTGGATGATCAATATCTGAGAATTGTTACAGGTGAATAGGAGCGTCTCTGGGTTCTTTACTTGGATTGGGTGGATGATCAATATCTGAGAATTGTTACAGGTGAATAGGAGCGTCTCTGGGTTCTTTACTTGGATTGGGTGGATGATCAATATCTGAGAATTGTTACAGGTGAATAGGAGCATCTCTGGTTTCTTTACTTGGATTGGGTGGATGATCAATATCTGAGAATTGTTACAGGTGAATAGGAGCGTCTCTGGTTTCTTTACTTGGATTGGGTTTACTTGGATGATCAATATCTGAGAATGTCATTTATTTAGCCGATCATATTTTGGCGAATGATAGTACTCATCAATATGAACAACTTTCTCCAAGAGTCAAACGTTCCATAGTACATTGATCCGGAGCTCTATTTTTGAATCACTCGCTTGACTTATTACATCGTTTGCGACTTATGTCACGTTCGACTTACAAGTCGCATGATGTCGATTTTCTGCATTTTGAAATTGTTCGTCAGCGGTGTCGCCAATAAATTTGGAAATGTTGACTTATAAGGGCTGTATCGTCGGTGCTCCGACCAAAATCGACATGTGAATTTCCTCAACTCTTCAGGAGGCACAAAAACTTAATTTCTAAAATTCTGTTTCACTTATGAAACGTCCATGAATGAGAAAATATTAAATAAGAAAACTACGTTTTATAAGATCATAAAAAACAACTTGCTTGGTAGTTTAGCTCTTTCCTAGCGGGCAAGTTAAACATTGAGAAATGTTGTGATCTAACTGTGTTTTTTTACTTTATAGGTCAATATGAAACACAGGTATTTTTTTTAGTATTTTATTGTACCTAGAAGTACTAATTCTAAGACCTAGACATATTTGTACTGTCAGTCACTTTACGTATCACAATGTTAGGAACTTTCGTGAAATTTTCATACGAAGTATAAGTACACAATAACAACTAAAAACTAAATATGATCAACGTTTACCTCGTGGTAATCCACAAAACAGTTTTTTTTTGTCGTTTAGACATAAATATACGTTGCAAAGAGAACATACAGTGCGGGGTTTAGACTGCGTTTTCTGCATGCTGCATACTTCACTCCTTCCCCTGTTTTGCACATATTTGGGCCAATGTCCACCTCTATTACCCAGTCGTACGTCGCTCAGAGTAGAGTAGTTTGCTTTGCGCCTTTTGGAAGGACCAGAGCTGTCAGGGTTTTCTCTAGAAATTCTCTTCTTCACGCCAGCGTCTTTCATGGTCATCAGTCCTTGAGCAACAGATCGATGAAAATCTTTTACTGTCCTTTTTTCGAAAATGAGCCCATGAATGACATATGCGTTTACAAATGCTATATCTAGCACTCCCCAGAACAATCTATGCCACCATTTCGGCGATTTTCGGTCCACGCAATAAAGAGCTCTCAGTCGATCAGCCATGTCCACTCCTCCCATATAAGCATTATAATCCTTCACAGCTATCGGACACGTAACAATGGACTTTGATCCATTTTTTTCTTTTCGTGAAACCGTCGATTCTTCATTTCCGTGGAAGTTGGAGACCATATGCACAATTTTGCTGTCCTTCCATTTCCAGTATCCAACACCTAAATTTGAAAATCTGTGGTACTATCTCCTCTGTTTAGCTTGGCATCTGCCAGCATGTGAATAGGTAAACATGCCATGTAAACCTTTCCTATTGCTTCTGATTGTTCCGCAAGCGAGCGTATTTTCAGCCTTCAGCTTTTCCAGCAGAGGTATAGAAGAAAAGAAGTTGTCAAAGTATACTACTTTGTTTTGTCCCCACTCTTGCTGCGTCAACTCCAAAACAACTCTCTCTCCTAAGCCATAGTCTGCAAACTTCGTGCTCATTTGTTCATCTTTTCCCTGGTAAACCATAAACTTCTTTATGAACCCTCTTTGGTCTGCTAAGCACCACAGTTTGTACCCTCTTTTTATTGGCCTCATGGGTATATATTGTTTCAGTACAGATCTGCCTTTGAATTTTATCATTGATTCGTCCTCGCTCAATTCCCGTGTACCATTGTAAGACTCTTGAAATTTCCGGTTTATTTCATCTGTCACTGGCCTGAGTTTATATAATTTATCTTTGCAATTCAGGGGCATAGCAGAAGTATCATTGCAGTGTAAATGTGTCAAAATTGCTCTGAATCTGTCTCTAGACATGGTTTTGCATATAAGTGGGTTGTTCAGATCAGGTGCTGAAGAGAAATGGTCTGTCCAAGCAGGTCTACTATTATATCCCATGTAGAAGTTCATACCAATAAAAGCTTAAAGCTCTTCCTTCTTGAGATTCAATTCTTTATCCTTCTGTGTTGCATAAAGATTGCTTTGGTACACAATATTATCCAATGTTGGACCAATCAACACTAGGAAAATGTCAGTCGGTGTGATGCAGTGGGAGAATAATTCTTGGGCTGTATTTGCTAAATATTCCGGTACACATGTCTCCAAGTCACGTTTTTTCCACTTACGATTGGATTCAGCAGCTGCTTTTTGTTTGGTATTCTTGAGGGGAGGAGCTGATTCTCTAGATGTAGTATGAGGTTGGGACCGGCTTGTTGATGGAGCTCCAGGTTCGGTAATTGAGGGAAACGTAGATATTTCCTGGTCAATAAGGTCTGACAAAGTTTCTTCATTAGCAGTGGATGGTGACAGTGGCGTAGCGTGCCATCTCGGCACCTGGGGCGGGAGACCCACTTTGCCGCCCCAATTCTATAGTTGCTTAATTTAAAAAAGTCAGAATAGTAGGGTAGACTGGGTACGGTAGTAACGATTTTCGGTTTAACGATCATAGCATCGCCATTGCGTAATCGATCACTGAGGCAAATACATCAAACGAAAGGGCATTTATCAATGTTTAAACAAATACAAAATTTTGGATTCTTGGCGCAATAGTTTAGAGACCAGAGAATAAAAATAATAATATCTGCCATTGTTACAACCGTCCCCGTACCAGGGGCGGTTGTAACAGCGGTGGGGGTCAATTGTAACACGTACAAATAATGCAAGATACACAGATTTTAATGAGTTTTTATTGTTAGAAAAACATGAAAAAGATCTTATTCTACTTATGGCAGCATTTATCATCTTTAAAATCAGTCTTTACTAATCACTCAACATTTACATTAGGAACACAGTGTTTCATATCAACGAAAGCATTTTGTACTCAAGTGACTAAACATACAATTAGAACATAAATCTTGAAAAAATAACAATCATATACTTTTAAAACCTAAAATCAGTTCCAAATTTAACTAAAAACGCCTTTGCGTGTACCTCAAACAAAAAAATACAATTTGAATCAATTACAGATAAATCAATCTGATTCACAGTTGTGGCAAATATAGGTTAGACCACCTTCTGTGCATTCTTCGTGAGCCCATCGTCTACAATCTGAGCACTGTATCCATTTTTCTCTTGGCCTGCTCTCTGAATATGGTGCTACACAAACAAGGCAGAAATACTCCTCATCCTCCGAAGATTCTGGTGCTGTTGTACTAGCCTTCTTCGTTTTTGTCTTCTTTGCATCTTTGGTTTTTATTACATCCATTCTTTTTTTTACCTGCTTAACTTTGGCCCGTTTCATTTTTTCATCATACTCCTTTCTTATTTCCTCTTTTTCGGGTGTATCAGTATAAATCGTTGACTTCCTAGTTTTACGACCCCTGTTTGTGGTTTTCCTCGGGGGCGCTTTAGGAAAGGGTCGTATTTCTTCTGGTGAAAACACAGCTGGAATACTAGTAGATGGTATGGAAGAAGCCAGCTGAGCATCCACTGAAGGAATTTGACGAACCGTTTGGGTGTTCGTAGTTTGTCGAATACCAACATCACTATGGTGTCTGGGTGGCGTAATTTCAGCTATATCTTCTAGTCGAAGAGTTTCTAGGACTGGTGAGTTCTGCCGAACATACAAAGCCTCTTGTGGAGTATTAGGGGCTGCGCGTGTATTTATAGCCTCTAATTGTTCACATGCGCTAGTTAAGTTCACCAATGGATCGTTCAGCAAAGAAGGTGATAGCGGTGGCGTTTCGTCTTCGAGTGCAAGATTATTTTGATCGTGGTTAACCTCCTCTTCTCTTGTGTCTGGGTTTGGCCTGTCTGTCACGAATGCAGGGGCATAATCGGCGTCAGTAAATAAATTCCGATTAAACGGATAGATCCCAGTTTTGCGAAAGCCAGCTTGAATGTTTGTCTGTGTGAGAGCAAGTGGCATTGCAGCTGCTACAATTCCTGGGATGTCATAAATAGACATGGTCTTCCCGGGATGGTTTCGCATCCATGCGTCACAGGTCGTATTTACGACTTTCTTCAGAGGTCCGAACACAGATCGATCGAGAGGTTGGAGTTTGTGAGAGCAGTGGGGAGGAAAAGAAAGTACCACGATGCCATTTTCTTTGCAGAAGTCCAGAGAGTTTATGTGTATGTGTGAAGAATGGTTATCCAGCACAAGCAACACTTTGTTCGCAGTAGACACATTTGAGTATTTTTTGAAGTGTTTTAGAAACACAAGGAATGTTTCATCCTGCATCCAGCCTGACGGGTTGGCGGCTCCAGCTGAACCCACAGGCCCATCTCTTATGAAATGATCGTAAAAGTTTACTCGAGGAAATACGAAGACTGGGGGAATGGAATTTCCTATGGCATTCACTGCAAAGGCTTGAGTGACTAAAGTACCCCTTTCAGCTGAAGTGAGTGCTCCAACTTGTCGTGCACCACGCCTTGCTACTACCCTGTCGGGCTTTTGAACGGTTGTTATGCCCGTTTCATCAACATTATATATGTTTTGTGGTTCAAAGTGGTCACGATCCATGACAATTTGCAAATTGTCATAAAAAGCCTCCACGTTGGTCTTGTTAAAACTGGTCGCTCTGGAAAGGCTTGTAGCCTGGGCTGCGCGGACAGATAGTTCAGGATTTCTTCCCATAAACGAACGGAACCATTCTTCGCCAGCCGTCTTGTTTTCGGTCCACGTTTGAGGTCGTACTAAGTTATATTTAGTAGATAACTCATATGCCAGTTTTCTTACCTCCTTCGTACATAGGCCAAAATAAATATCTGCACAGCGGATCAAATATTTACTAAGTTCCCGTTCTTGGTGTTCATTAAAAACTCTGTTGTGAGCTACATACCCCATCTTGACATTTTCTTGTTCCTCTTCACCGTTGGCCAAATCTCTCTTTCTTTTGTATCGTAAAAGTGACACGTAGTTAACTCCATACTTTTCTGCAGTTGTTCTGAGAGAACCACCAGCTTTTAGGTCATCATAGGCATCTTTGTATCTTGATATGTCTATCTGCCCCCTTGCTGTCTTCTTTACTCGTTTTCTCGGCATCTAGAAGGTCAGAAATAAAAAGTCATATGGTGTTACAACCGTACCCACAAAAACTGTTACAACTGTACCCAACCACCCGTTCGGCAATAAAATAAATACAGTGACAACAAAAAATATCTCACGGTAAAGCTCATCACACTAATCTAGTCTCCGTTATCCATTCTGTACTACAAAAAACATTAAACACTCTAGCTTTTATGTATATTGAGCAATTTAAGAAATACCTTGATGAAAAATACTTACTTTTGCTGGTCAAAACACAATAGGGCCCCTTGCAAACGACTGAAGCGTGCCGCGGGCAACGCAAGATTGGCGAGCGTGTCCAGACATGCCAGCGGCTCCTTTCCCCCCTTGTACCCCTCACCGTACCGCAAACGGTTCACGATTTATTTACCTTGTTACAACCGTACCCCGTTACAACCGTACCCAGTCTACCATTTTTCACCGAGAGGAGAAGGGCTTTAAAACACCCGAGATCGGGAATCGCACTTTCTCTCGAGTGATACATAGTGCTTTATACTACACCTACGATGAAAATAAAAAACTAAATCTTTACTAATTGAAATTTATATTGAAATTGTTGCAGTTAGTGAAGCTTAATGTAACACTTTTTCCATTAATGTTTGTTTGAGATGTTTGCGACAATGTAGGAGGAATAACTGGCTGTGCTGTTGGCACTGCGCTCGTAGAAGGCTGTGGTGCCAAAGGGGCAACTGGCTGCTGAGGGGCATCTGGCATCGCCGCGCTCGTTGATGGTTGAGGAGATGAGTCTTGATGCACATTAATCGATCTCGATATTTGGTTATTTATTCGTGTTTTGTTTTCTACGGAATTATCTATGTAACTTTCTGCAACAGCGGACGATTTCCAACCACCGTGACGTTTTATTGTGGTTAAATCAGCACCAGTATCGGCAAGAATAGTCGCTGAAGTTCTGCGAAAGCAGTGGCCAGTGTATTCTAGTGGATTGAGTAAATTAAGGTAGGGAGCTATTTCTCTTGGCACAGTACTTATTTTGTTTTTCCCAATTACTTGTTTCGTACATTTTTTGTTTTTATATTGTAGTAAAAACCGATTGGTTTTGGGGTCACTGGGGCGAATTTCGTTATATTTCTTCACTATCTCATAAAATAAGCCCGATATAACAAATGATCGCTGAATTTTGGTTTTTTTGTTAGCAATATTGACGATTATTCCATTTTCGAGGATTTCGATATCGTCTGTTGTCATATCCACAAGTTCTTGCGCACGACAGGCCCCATTTACTCCTAAAATCAAAATAACCTGTAAACAAAAATATCAAACATGAAAACCTAGTATGTCCTTAACATCTTCAGTTCCCCTTCAAACTCATACTTGAAATCGATAATCAGTGTCTGGTTGATAGTTGGTAAATTCATCATACATACCAATGCATCCTCTTCTAGTGTTAAAGTGTATGGCTCTGAATTGCAGCTCAAGAATTGTGTCGAAAATGTGCAATTGCTTTCAAAGGCCACTAACCCCTCAGACTTGATGTCATAAGCCTGTATAACAGCTCTTGGTTTTTCTGTGCATCCTACACATGCATATGTCATTTCTATGTTCAGTTTGCAGAAGCTGGGAGAAACATGCAATGACTCTAGCTCAAAGCTTCCAAGTAAGAGCACTATTGTTGCGTACATGTTTATCCCTCTTTTGAGTATGTTTTCACCATCTCTTAAAACCTGATATTGCGGGATAGCCTTGGAGACTTCTCCGACTCTGCTAGATGACGGAGGATCATAGCTAACTATAGGTTTACATGAAGCAATTTGGATATTCGGAAGAGAAGTGTACAGAATAGAGCTAAGTTTGTCTAGCGATAATTGGAAATCACCTACCAGGTTTTTAATAGGGTAGTTCATTTCTGATGCATCAACTTCATAAAAAATGTTGGATACAGAGATTATGCTATTTTTTAGATAGACATTTTCATGTATTACTGATGATATTGCCATTGGGAACTTTCTTATACCAGTTATGTCAGATCCACCAAGATTATAGGATGGGTTATTTGAGTTCAATGTCTTTTTAATTACCGTTCCCGATTGTTCAATGTTCATAGTCACTTCCCATATTGATCCAACTTTTCTATAAACTTTGTAACATTCACTTGGAGTGGGCACAGCTTCCCAGTTGTACCATGTGCAAGCAGTCTGATGGTAGCACCAAGTATCACATCCAACAGTATTAGATTTGCATTCATAGCCATGAGGGTTAGTTGTGTTTAATTTTAAGCCATTATATATGACCCCTGGCTTGCAAGTCCCATCATTCCAGCAGTTGCCAGCTTGGTTCTTGCATTCCCAAGCACTTTTGCTCTCCATTGTGAAACCACAAGAATAATACATAGCTTGGTACCTAGTTACTTGTTTTGCATCGGTCATATATATTTTCACACGATCTCCAGAATTTGTATTGAAGCAAACTGTTGAGCCTGTTGCTAGAGTCATTGAATAAGTGTTTATGTTGACACAGTTATAACTGTCACAAACCTTCCCTGCTGCACTTAGGAACAAAGTCTTGTCACAAGCATAGCCAGGTGCTATTCCGCTAGATAAAGCAAGCCCTACGGTGACAACTTGAGCAGCAGTTGATATTGATGGTGTCCTCCTAGGAGCCGTTGCCCCAAGAATATGATGTGGGTTGTACCTCACCTGTCTCTCTAGTTCTTCTATATTCGCAGAAAATTTGGCAGCATCTTTACTGTTGACCAATTCATCATAGATTGGTTCATCTCCTGTCACTTTGCTTCTTATAGCCAGCCTGTAATTTATGATCTCTTGCATTAGGTCCTTGTCATTAATAGAAATCTTTCTGAATAGTATAGGATGCTTCGTTCCTGTTGCTTTGTTAAGATTTGTCACTCTCTTTGCCCTTTTTCTGTCGTTTATTGTCAAATAGTAGAGTAGTGATTTATTGATAACTTTCTTCAGGATAGAATTGATTTGCTTCTGTATTATGAGGAAAGTGGATAGTCCTATCAGCATGGCTATTATAACTCCCATTAATATAGGTGCCAATATATTTCTACTCATAAATAGGTACGTAATAAATCATAAACCAGTGCATTTTGTTCATAAACTTACCTTTATCAACAAATATTTGTCCTCTGGAGCATTCTGCAAAAAGGAATAAACATCCTTTGTAGTAAGCACTTTTGATTTCTTACTACGGAATCCCTCCGACTTTCTTTTCAGAAATGCTGTAAGTTTTTTGTATTCTTGAATATTTATGTCGTTTCTTGTCAATATAGTACTTTTCAACATTGAGTACATAGACCATAACGTACTTGGTTTGTATTTTTGCGCTTTTTCACTGAAATAAGCTAGCAAAACAGTTTCAGAAAAAGATGCCGCATTTTTTTCAGTTTTCCATTGCAAAAAATCGTCATAAGTTTTATTATATTTTTTAATTGATTTCTGTGGTAAAAGGTTATCAATCAGTATTTTTGCTGTTTCCTTCAACTGCGGCGGAGTTAAAAAATCTTCATCATCACTATCACTACTTATCATTTTGATAGTTTTATTTTACTTTCTACGAAAACTGAATCCTCAAACAACACACAAATTGAAAATGGCGCCAATGGCGTCTGCAATTTTCACATGTTCTTTTTTCAAATTGTTTGACACCATCCAACACACAGCTAGTGGCCAGAGTCATTTTGCGAACTTGGAGATAAAAACTCACTGTAAAAACTTTTTGGCTTTTGATATTTAGGTTACCGGCGCAGTCTTACCCAAAATTAAAAAAAAAACACGTAAGAAATGGATTTTCATACACTTTTCTCTCCCGCTCAGATGCGTTTTCTCCCTGCATATTTGTTCGATATGCAATGACGTACTTTCTACCGTAAATTTGATAAAGTATCAAGGTACTTTCCGAGCAGGTGTAGTATAAATAACTTTGTCAAAATCAATATTAGCAGCCAATTATTGTTCAATGGACAATATAGATACACTATTCACTGGACAGAGTTATATACAGCAATCATTAGTGACTTTCACTAGCATACTCTTATATGAAGTAGAGAGTCTGATTGTCTCAACCTCTTTTTTGAATGTGAATGAAAGGAACTGATTGTTGTAATTATATCTATCATGGGAATAGAGTACAGTGACCATAGTAGCTGATAGTCATTATTCCTCAATAAGATGTGTAGTCTCGGCACAGGGAGGCTTTTCCCTACCAGTCGGACTCTATGTAAAAATCTCCGCCCCCTTATCGACACTCTGACCGAAAATTCCCAGAAAGGTTATTAAGTAAGAAGTGCAATTCAAGCGGTATTCACATCTTTCAGACACGATAGCAAACCAGACACGAAACCTTATCTCAATTATTGAAATAGGTTGACCAACCCAACCCGACATTTGCTATCTGACAAAATATCCAAAGCACTTTACTTGGTTGGAGTGTAGATATTCCGCCCCAACCGTTATGTCCAGTAAACCTCTGATGGCGACTTGTTCTCTCACTTGGGAGTCTACATATTTTTGTACAGGTTATTCTTCTGCCCCCTTAGACACTGACCGAAAACTTATTTTAGCGACGGCTACAGAAAACTTCGCCGAGGATAAAGTAAACATTTTCAAATCGGAAAACGCACAGAGCAGACGCCGACTCCGGCAAGAAAACCAATCCAACCAATGTATTACTTCGCTCGCACCACGATGTAGTTAATTTTTCACGTATTCACTGAATTTAATAGACTAGACTATTTTTTTTTTTAATTCCTTCGTCCTTTCATTGGACAGCCAAAGGTCTGAGACCACACAGATAATTCTTCTATATCATCTTGGCTTCATGTAGAGGTTTACAAATACTGATGGGATTCTGTGCAGCTGCCCATCAACATTTCCAGTCTGTTGTCTTCTATCTTGGTAATTCTCCAGTCCAATTTGTGTTAAGATCTGATATGATTTTCAGTCAATTTTTATATCTGATGAATGAGACAATTCATGGTGTCTATATCATTATAGGGTTTTACAGTCCTTAATTCAAATCCTGGTTTTAATATCCTCAAGAGTATTGTGATATATTCAAATAGGGGAATGTATGCTTTTTCAAATTGCAGTAACTGCTGGGTGGAGCGCGGGATACTCTCGGCCTTTGTAAAGATGTCTAATAGCTTAACCATCAGCAATAGGCGCTGAATGCTAAAGGACGTGCAATTGAATATGATCTGGTCCAATGTCTGGTCTTCTATACCACACCTATCACACAGAGGGGAATCTATCATCTTCATCCTGTGAAGGTGGGCATTCAATCGGCAGTGTCCAAATCTCAGTCGGTTAATGATCGAATACAATCGTCTATTTATAAATCTTCTTTTGGTGAACCAGGGCATTTTGTTAATTAATGTGCCATCTATTCCTGCATACCACTGCCCTTTCTGAGCAACTGATGTTGAGTAGTCCCAGTATTTCTGCCAATGAATTTTCAAATTGTCTTTCAATATTGTAACAATGTCCGTAAACGGAAGGGTGACATTACATTACTGCCAGTGTTGCATTCCGTACTATAATTATAGTATTTATACTACAATTTAATAGTGAGTACTAGGTACTATCGTCCGTATAGGATAGTACACTTAAATACTATAATTTGTCCTTTGAGCCTAATCTAATACGCCCATGCATATACGTAGGTATGAAAACAACGAAACATTATTAAACAAATATTTATTTTCAAAGAATTGCCATATTCTCAAGTCCCAAAGCAAATCCTACGATCCTGCCAATAAGGGGTTTTCTGCCGGCTCAGTTATCAAAGCAGATGGCGCCGTTGAATTTACAGCGTTCTACAGAGTAGAAATTATGTGCCCTTAGTCACAACATTTCAAGTTTGTACTATGGTGGACTGTATTGCGTAAAGTCGGTTGATGCTTTATTGCTTACATGTGAAGCTATTGAAGAAAGCAAGACTTGAACCAACTGATAATACGATTATATTTAATTAATACGAAATACGATTTATCTATGAAAAAGGTAGATGTTGAGATAATCCTGCCAACAAACATAAAGTTACACACGTATAATATATACTTAGTTCCATTTTTATTCAAATACAGTTTAAGTTACAAAATCGTACTATTTTCGTCAAATACTATCCTTTTTGACTCCATAGACTATAATTTTTCGACAGCTCGAATGCAACACTGACTGTTACTGCAGCGTTGCCAGAATGTTACTTTTGTAACATTTTATGTTACTTTTGAGCCTCTTATGTTACCTCCATGTTACAAGACTCAATATGTTACTTTCGTGTTACTTTTAGGTCAATATAAATAAACTATATAATTAATTATATTCCAGCAAACAAAAACATATCGTGAAATGGAACGCAACCAAGTATATTTTTTCTGTTCGACATGTTGGCGCATTTGATTTTGTGGCCTGTTGGAATGCGACTTCGTACCGCATTTTTCTCACTCGCGTGTATTTCTAAATCTTCCATTCCGCTTACTTAGTCGAGTCGAGCGAGTAAGCGAGTGGTCACTAGCTAGCAGCGAATCGATCATTGCGCATGGGCGTACCCAGGTAGGGGCAGGGGGGGGCTGCTGCCCCCCCCTAGAAGATAAAATAAACGTCAATTTTTATTAACGCTCTTTATAGTCTGTGATCATTTAACGTGTTTTGTTTGTGTTGTGATTCAACTTTGGTTGGGTTTGTTGATAGAGTATTATTTATATTAATTTCCCAAGTGATTGCTGTAAACAGTTTGTACAGTGACTTGTATTGCTAACAATACTTTATTTTATTTTATTTTACTTTATTTGGACAAACAACAGTAATAAACTTTACAAAACATAAATACTTGGCAAGTAAATGTTGTGTTTACATTAGTTTTAATTTATTAAGAAAGTAGGTACCTACCTACCGAAGGAATCAGTAATTCAACAACAAAGTCATGTAAGTTTGCAACTGAAATAAGTTTTATTTTTTATTTTCATCCAAGTTACTAGTAAATAAGCATATACCTAGTGTGCCTTTTCACTGCACATTATATAGCTTCAAGAAGTTGGTGTAACTATTTATAGCTTTTTATATTTACATTATGTTTTATTTAGTAACTTTAGTTTTGTTTTCTAACAGGGATTGGGATTTGGTTGAGTATCGCCAAGCCTGGCTCAAGAATATTTGACTTTGTTAATCGACCTACGCTTATCCAAGGTAAATATATACACATACTATCTACCTACATAATTCTGCGTAAAGTTTTTATTGTCTCTGGTATATGAACCAAAATGCTCTTAACAGTGCTTGTGCCACTCATAGCCTTTCAAACCAATGCGCACGACTTCCATTCCAGTGTGCCCAGTGTTGCCAGTCAAAAAGTTGTCGCAGACGGTATTTTTTATACCTATTCATGTCTCTTTCGTAAAAATTATGTGCACCTACTTACGTAAATGACTATACATGCAAAGTTTGCCGTACGAAGCTTTGTCCATAGCCTTTATATGGACGGACACTTATTTGATTCGATTCACGTCCGTTTTTGGTGATGCCGTGATGTAATCTCAGTATCGAATCTTAAGATTTTTTACGAATGCATGGTTTTTGTCTTGTTTTAATGCACTAACTTTGAATATCGCTCTTTTTTCATGTATGATGTGGTGGTGAATAATGTTTGTATTGCATGTTTTGCTATGATAACAAAATTAACATGTATCTAAAGATAATGAAGAGGTTTTTGACTGCTGTAGCCTCGACTCAAAAAGTAACAAATAACAATGGAGAAAATATCGATAGTTCTTTTGATAAGGCACCCCCTGAAAAAAAGAAGCAAATTTATAATTTTAACGAAAAATGGCTAGTAGACATTGCATTCAAATATTAGATTTCAAAAAGGGAGCAGCAAACCGGCTCAATCACGGCCTTTTGTGCAATTTGTAATTGCAATATGCTCAACCATAAGCCTGCGCTTATAAAGCATCAAAATACAACTAAAACGTTAACGCTATTAGTAAAACAACATCCATAGACGAAGCTTTTAAACCGAAAAAAGAAGTGGAGCTAAAGAAAAGAGCTGAACTTAAACTGTGTGCTTTTCTCGCTGAACATAACTTGCCACTGTTGTTGTCAGACGACTTAATCCTTTTTTGGCTAGTACATTTCCTGATTCAGCAATAATCAAATCTGTAAATTTAGGAAGAACAAAAGCAACAAATATCTTAAAAACTGTACTTGGTCCAATACTGACAGAAGAACTTGTATAAAAACTCAAAAAAACAACATTAAGTGTAATAATGGATGAGACTACAGATATAAGCGTTAAAAAGCAATGTGCACTGGCAGTGATATTTTTTGATGAGGACGAATTCTTGGTTCGTACTCAATTCCTTGACATGTATGAAGTTACTTCTGGAAAAGCTAAAGAACTCACAGATGTATTATTGAATTGGCTTACAAACAAACAAATCCCTTTAAAAACTTGGTTGGCTTTGCTTCTGACACCACGAACAGTATGGTTGGGTAACATAAGTCAGTTTTCAGCCACTTGAAAGAAAAAGTACCACACATTGCATGTGTAAAGTGTAGATGCCACATGATTCATCTCGTGGCTTCTAAAGCTTGTCTCAAGCTTCCGAGATTTGTGGAGGATTTTCTAAGAAATGTTGGATCATATTTTAGCCGCAGTTCACTCAGGCAAGATAAGCTTAAAGAATTACAAATATTATTTAATATTGATGTCCATAAAATATTGAGTCCTTCGATTACAAGATGGTTGTCCCTGGAGGCTTGCGTCAACAGAGTATTAGAACAGTACAATGTACTCTCTGAGTACTTTAGACTCGAAGTTTAAGAAGATCCTAGTAAAGTCACAGAGGAAATAGTTGGCGTACTAGATAACAAACTCACAAAAGTTTACCTAGAATTTATGTCGTACGTCCTAGATCTATTCAAAGATTTCAACCGCCTGTTCCAGTCTGAAAAACCATTACTCCACCAATTAAAACCTGAAACACATAAATTAATAAAAACAATAGCCAGCAAACTACATGCAGTTCAATTACTATAAAACTACTGATTCCTACCGAATAGAATATGCCAATCCAAGATTTGTTGAGCCCCTTGAGAAAATATATTTGGGAGAAGCTGCACAATCATCAATTGAAGAACTGTCAAAAAAAATTCCTGAACCGAAAACCGAACTCACAGACTTCAAAAAAACCTGTCTTATGTTTTACATAGAATCAATAAAACAAATAACGCAACGATACGATTTTGCTGACCCAATATACGGCATTATTAAAGTCATTGAACCAAGCGTGGCACAAAAATTTGAAATAAAAGATTTATCTAGCGTGGTGATCAGGTTCCCAAACATTAAAGATGATGTTAATGATGTGGAACTACAAAAATAATGGAAGAAGCATGCTTTCCTTGACCATAATGACTTAGATTTGTCTCAAAATGTTGAAGAATATAGCTTTAAGCTTTAATTAAGCTGTAGGATTTTGATAATACTCAAATATTTCCAAATTTAAAAAAGGTTATCGGGCTTTCACTTGTGTTGCCTTTTTAGAATGCATGCATTGAACAAGTTTTCAGTCAACTTAAATTAATCAAATGTGATAACAGGAACTGGCTAAACACTGCAACCATTTATTTTTTGATGGCTACTAAAGCAAACATTAAAAATGCCACAAAATTTGAGCCTTCAATAGCAATGATGCATGAAAAAATAACAAACAGCAAGAGTGGTGAAGGTACTAATTGCACAATATTCTTAAGATCTCAAAAAGTTTTAAGTAACTATTTTTCATGACAACGATGCTAATATAAACGATTTTTTCCAGGTTCTACCAGTTCAAATTACCTACCCTGTCGCC
Organism: Argyresthia goedartella; assembly: GCA_949825045.1. Taxonomy (NCBI): domain Eukaryota; kingdom Metazoa; phylum Arthropoda; class Insecta; order Lepidoptera; family Argyresthiidae; genus Argyresthia; species Argyresthia goedartella. The sequence goes on along the minus strand of OX463836.1, from coordinate 945,662 downwards.
ATTAATATATATGATGACGTTTTTTCGTATTCATTGATAACAAAGTAAGTTGTAGTATTAAAAGTAATTACTAAATTGCTTGGTTTTATTCAGACACAAATGATTGATTATGTTTTTCTTTTTCCGCATCACCAGTCGATGAACAATTATTACGATTTTTTCGACGTTTAACAAATGGAACAGAAAACTTTTTTAGTTTTAGTCTAATAAAGTGACATAATAAAGTATTGTGTCGTTTTCCACATAATATAAGGTCATGTTACTTTTCTCGTGAAAATGTTCCTTTTTTAGCTGTCTCATGTTATATTCGACTATCTGCCACTGGCAACACTGTGTTACTGGCTTTAACATGTGACATGTGAGTGATCAGAGGTTAAATATAAACGCATTTGGTGTTATTGTTCTTGCAAGAAAGTCAGCATTTTCATTTTCAGTCACACTTCTATGTGCCGGTATCCACCGGTGTGAAACACGATATGTTTGTTTGCCAAATGTAGATCGTACCATCAACTCTTGCTCTTGCAGTTAACCTAATTGGTGTCGGTATCCAGGCGGTGGCGTGCTGCAGGGCTGCAGGCTGTCAGGACAGGACACTCATGCTGTCGCTGCATCCAGTGATCAGTTTCTTGCTGATCTATATATTGCAAGGCTGATGTCATAGCAAGAGCCTCAGCGGTAAATATGCTTGCATTACCATCAAGCTTTCTGCCATGTCCGGTTTTTTTTGTGGGAATCATTAAATGCTTCCCCGACACTGTTGTCGTTTTTTGATCCATCTGTATAAATGCTTCTATAGTTAGGTCACTCCGCAATAACATCTAAGACTTCATACTTGTCAATTTAAATCTTTCTTGATTAAGATTTCCATCTCTGGGTATTTACTTTCATAAGATGGTTGGATTGTAGATAAGGGAGCGCAAAAAAATATTGCTTTCCCTTACTATGGGAATACATCTTATTGTCATAATACAATTGGAAATTGGTGTTCCGTTTTTTACCAAAATAAACCACCTTGCTTTTACTTGCACTGATATCTAAATTCAAATTTAGTGTTACTACTGTGCCATGTAGTAAATTATAAAACCAATTAATATATTTTTCAGGAAGCCCAAAGGCCATCAGCTCTCTGTGTAGAATCTCATGATCTACAGTATTAAATGCATTTTTGTGCATAGCTTGTTGAATATCAAGTTGCAAATGGCTTAACTTTCACGAGCTGAACGGCCTCTTCTAAAGCCGAATTGGTTAGATGGAAGTATATGGTGTTTTTCTACAAAAAAAACAATGCGCTGTTTGATAAGCTGTTCAAATACTTTTCCCATGCAGGATGTTAATGCAATTGGCCGGTAAGAATCTGGATTGTACATCTCTTTATCTTGTTTTAGCACAGGTATTAAGCAGTCTGTTTTCCAATTTATTGGAATGCAGTTATTATGCCAGAGAAGGTTAAATCAGTTTTATTGCAGATTTGAGCTCTTGTATAGAAAATGGTTAAATAATAAAATTTGTGTTGTTAGAGGTTGCTATGTTCTCTGATTTGTTTGGAATGTTATCTACAAAGTCTGGGGTGAATTTTTACAAAAACTTCGATATCCAATTTTTGTCATAATTATTATGTCTATTAACAAAGGTTTTATTGAACTTTTCATATGATTCCAGATGACTGACAAAGGAGTATGGCGGTTTAAAGTTTCACTAAGTGTAATCCAGCTATCATCTCTTTCCCTCTTTAGTGTGAGTTTTTTCAAAGCCTGTAAATGTTTAAAATTTATAAAATTTTCATCAGTAGGATCATTCTTAAAAGTTGCAAAAGCCTCTCTGGAGTCTTTTACTGCTTTATCACACTTTCCATTCCACCATGGAAGAGATATCCTAGGCTTCTTAGAATTATTAATAATTTTGCTGTTTATGCTAGATGAACTAGTTTTTTTATTATTCTGTGGCAGTGAAGCATGGATGGACGATAGTACAAAACTGTCGATAAATTTCATTACGGCTAGCTGCACTATCAATACTAAAACTTAACATGTCGTCCACAGTTTGTTTATATAAATCCCAGTCAATCCACTTATAATTGGGCCATTTTGGAATATTAGATCCCAAACTGCATGTATCAGTATTTTCTATTTGACCAAATGAAACTAATAATTAGAGGGAGATGATAGCTGCCAAGTGGGTCATTGTGAACTGACCAGTCACAAGATAATGCCAAAGAAGGAGAAACTGCAGTTAAATCTAATGCATTGGGTCGCCATGTGGGAGTGCCTACAGTAACAACTCACCCATATTAAGCTGAACTAAACCATTGTCGTCTATAACATCTAAGATATCTTTACTCCGTGGGGTGACTGAGTGACTGCCCCAGGCAGTGTGATGAGCATTAAAATCGCCGGCAGAAATCATAGGTTCGGGTATACTTTTTATGAACGCATCAAGTTTAGTTTTGCTGAAGTTGGGGGTTGGATTCGTTGGACAATGCATATTTACCATACTAATATTTTTATTAAAAATGTTTAGTGCTACACAAATATTTCGTAAAGAGTTATCAAAAGATGTTGTAAAGTTAGTGTACCTAATGCTATTATGAATAAGTATTGCTACTCCATTATGTTTGTTACCAGTATCATTTCTTTCTATAGAATAATTTTTAAATTTAAGTTTTTCGTTAGGTTTTATCCAGGTTTCACTTATGATAGCTATGTGTATATTGTTAGTTAAAAGGGAATGGTTCAGAATCAGTTTATTAGCTAATATGCTCTGGGCGTTCCACTGCATTATATTAAGGTCCATTATTTAGTTTGAGTTTTGGTTTTGTTACTGAAAGTTTCAATCAATATACTTTTTATGTTTTTAGAGCATATGTTTTCTTTAGATTGTGACAATCTTGACAATTGACTGGACAAGTAAGTTCATAAACTCTGGTGAATTTAAGAGATTTTCGATGTCGTTTTTTGGGTTGTTATTACTCTAAGTGGAGGAAAAGACTTCTGGTCAAACAAGGATGCGAACGGGGCCTTTTGTGTTTTATTTTTGTTATCTTGTATTTTTTCCTTCTTCTGAGGGCAGTCACCCGATATCGCCAAATGATTTCCATTATAATTGACGCATGTGGCGACTTTGGGCTCCTTTACACAAGTTTTGTACGAATGCTCCTGGTTCCTGGAGAAGTGCAACGGATATGCCGCGCCTTTCTGCCTCCACAAGCAGCTCATTGGTTGCCAGCCTCTTTCTTTGCAGGTTCGCTTGAGCAAAACTGTATGGAATTTGATCGCCCTGGTTGCCTTTAGCAATACGCTACCGATGATCTGGCAAGTTCGTCCCATTTTTTGCGCGTGGGGCAGGCAACACTAGTGCCAAGGGGCAGTGTGTATTGATGGCTTATATCTATAGACAAAGTAATAGTTTTAAGAAGACGGCTTCCGCTCTATAACTTTGCCTCCCTTTTTAATGGCTTCATGAAAACGTGGTTTTGTTCTCGTTAAAGTTATGTGCAAAAGTTTATTGTGGTCGCAGAAGCTGCTTCGAGACCCCTTGTGATCGAAAGCTAAGTACACTAGGCTAATACCTCACCGAATGTATATATGTATTGAACAAAATAGATGATGTTGAATAGATGAATAGTCTCGTTCAGCTCCTCCATTCTCCTATAGCTCTCCAATAAAAGTCGTGTATGTTCTTCGATTCGGGAGACTATTGGGCTCTTTTCGGAGCTGAGTGAGAAGGTGGTGTTGATGGCTGGAACTTCCTGCTCTATATTCTTTGAAACCTTCTCCTGTTTAGACGCTTTGTTTAGGTCAGCCACGGCTTCTTTTACCAATTGGTAAAGTCGATCTATGGCTGTGGTGACGGCAGTTTTTATTTCGGTTTTTAAATTCCGAGAGTTTTTTAAGCTGAGTTTGTTTCTCCACTCCTGTTTTGATGGTGTTATGACTTTAATGTCCTGCGAAGGTCGTTTTTTTGTTTAGGTTAAAAAAATAAATAAAAAAAAAACTGGGAGGGGAATACTCACACCTTATACAGTGTTGTTAATCAAGCATGAATGTAGAAACCGCAAGTCTCTAGGACAACGGAGGCCAGAGTTATGCAAGTTTTAAGTTTTTCAAGATGGCGGACAAGATGGCCGCCAAAATTTTTAAAGTGCTGTAACTCCGTCAGTTTTTTAAATACAGAGATGCAATTTCCACCATTAAGTTGCAAATAACAATTTCGTTATTTCTCTGTCATTAGATTATTATATTTAATATTAAAGTTAAATGATCAAACCACCCCTAAAGATAAGATTAAAAGCCTAAACTACTAGTAATTTATTTAAGATAGATAATAACTATGTCAGTGAAACCGCACAACCGTTTTATTAATACAGAGTGAATGTCAAATTTTTAAAAGTCAGAGGGTGAACTTAGGGGTAGTGGGTTGAGACTTTGCCAAAATGTTCAGGGGGGGGGGGGGGGGGCTTATACCGTATTCTGGATTATACCGTAGGGTGCTTCAAAGGGGGGGACCAGGAAAATTTTGTCAGATTTGCTCTACGACACTTAGATTTCAAGATATGAGGGTTTTAAAATTTTTTGCAGTTTCTGTTTTATCCCCGGTTAAATTAAAATTTCTCAAACTTAATTTTTTAATGGGATTTTGATGCAGTTTTGATAAGTGATTATTCTACGATACTTAGCGGTAGTATTATGCTATTGTAAGAATTCGCGTCCAATACCGGTTTGATTAAATTAATTTTTAAACGTTTGGGGTAGTTTACCAAGAACCGCAAATAGCGTGGTTTACTCCCAAAATATTTCGTGTAAATTTGGAAAAAATTCAGTAATATTAGGTTGATATTTAACAACATTTTGGCATTTTATTTATTATTGTCAGATAATATTTAAGGCCACTAATTGTTTGATCTTGAAAACTTAAAATTTATAATCTCAATAGCGCCTTTAACTATCAAATTCAAATTTTGTATAGCGATAGAACTTATATTAAGGTGTTTTATTCGTACATAAAAAACATATGTCAAGGCGACTAATCTAAATATAAAAATGATATAAACTTTTAATAATAACCTCAAACCTTAGGATATTAATAACAGGTCCAAAAATAGTCCAATTTCAAATCTGAAAACGGTTTATAATCCATTAAAATTATGCTGCGTCTGCTCATAGTCGTAGTTTCATCAATTTTGATGGTAGAAGGTCGAAAATATTTTCAAAATGTAGTACTCACAAGCGCCGTTCTAGAGAATCCAAAAAAGTAAAATGTCAAAGATCGCTCTTCGCCGTTACGAGCAAAAGAGTGTTTGAAATGTACAATTTTCACCAAAACCGAAAACACATGAAAGGCACTTTGTTTGACGAAAATCGGTTAAGTTTTCGATTTTTCCCGAATTTTAAGGCGTGGAGCGTTTCAGAAACGTGGCGCTCTGGGCAAGCGTAGTGACGCAACTCGGGTTAGGTTAGGTTAGGTTAGTTTTTTTTTTGTATACACCTTTAAGCATCCTCCGACATAGGTCGGAGACTTTTCACTTATTACCTTAGTAGTATATTTGTCATTGCTTTAGGTGGGTGCCTGCATGAATGGTCCTGCATTGCCCCGTGTTCCTGTTGTTTGTTAAGTTAGTTTTTGATGTTTGTGTGTTTATATATACATAGAATATAATTGTATCGACCTTGTCTTTTTTTCTTAGGTTTTTTTTCTTTTTTTTTTTTTTTTCTTTTTTTTTGCTTATATTTTTTATATTTTAGTATATAACTCAGTATATATCATGGATATACTTATTACTTAGTCTTATTTCTATTGTTAACATCTAGTACAATTTTATGAAAGTATTTCAAAAACTTATCTCTGCTTGATTTACTCTGAATAAACTCTTTTAATGTATCCACTTTAATTTTTATATCGGTTTCTAACTCAAGGTCTAATCTCTCTACACCATATCTTGGACAGTATAAAAGCAGATGTTTGACGTCCTCCTCTTTTGCAGGATCACAAGAGCATTCAGGTGAGTTTTTCAATTTGAATCTGTGCAGGTAGCTCGCAAACCCTCCGTGTCCTGTGAGTATTTGCGCCAAGGTTGGAGTCAAATTTACTTTGCGAATCAACATATGTGCTTCTTTTGCATCTGGAAAAAACATCTTTGTAACTGCGCCTTGTTCCTCTTGTATGTAGCGACAGTTCCATTTTTCGATTGTATCTTTTCGTATATTACGTTTTATATACGAAATTGGGCAATTGTCGTAGCTAGGCTTTGTTGTCATATGTAGAGCGACTTGCTTTGCTAATTCGTCTGTTCTCTCATTCCCTCTTGCTCCTATGTGGCCACGTATCCAGAATAATCGAACCGATTTTCCGGATTCACTAATAGCGACAAGGTTTTTCTTAATAGCCTTCGCGAGGGGTTGGAACGATTCTCTACATGTCAAGAGCTCCAATGCTGATCTGGAGTCACTCAGAATACTGGTATTTACTGCATCGGTCTTTATTGTGAGCAACGTCGCTTGGTATAAAGCGTATAATTCTGCCTAAAAAACTGTGCAGTAGGACTCTAGCTTAAACTTCTTACGAACTGTCTCTACATCACTATCCCAACACGATAGTGCTGCACCTTCTTTTCTTCAATTCTGCTTTCGTCCGTGTATATTTGCTGTCCAGTAATTTTGTATTTTTTCAGCGTTGCAGGATCTGTGTTTTCTAGGCATTTGAACGACACTTCAGGTTCTTCAGCTGGGTTCGGTGATTCCATGAAGCTGAATTTGTACTCTACATCCCTAAGCCCAATCAGCTCCTGGGGTTTCCATTTCTTTGCTTCATAAAGAAGGGCTGCTTCTTTGATCTTTAGATCAAGCGGAAGCAGACCCCCCAAAACTAGGGCGGCATTTAGGGATACGGTTCTATAAGTCTTGTTTATCTTCTGAGCAAATCCCCTCTGAATGGTTTTCAGCTGCTTTTGAATGGATATCTTATCCGTTGCCGCTGCCCATACGCTAGCTCCATACATAATTATCGGTTCTATTACTGCCACATAAATTGTCCTGATGATCTCCGAGTTCAAACCCTATCCTATCTTTACTGTTCTTGATAGCAGCTTGTACAAGTTTGCAGCTTTACGACACACCATTTGGACATGCTTTTGGAAGGTAAGTTAAATAAAGGTAACAGCTCCTTATTCTTTATTAAGGATGGAAGACCTATCGTGATCATGTCTTTGATATAGTTCTCTGGTTGCCTCGGCATGTTGATGGGCAGGGACATGGGGTCCTGAACAAGCATCTTGGGATCCGTATGTTTCATCAAGGTTGTTGCTATTCGCAGGATATGAGGGCGATGACGTGGAGATGCCATGAGCGTTTTAATCAGGCATAGCTGACTGGTAAGAGGGTCCTGGACTGCGCGTGTGCAAAAGTTCGCAAATAAGGTCACCGGGAACCCTCCCATCACTCGTGAGGTGGATAGTAAGGATGTTATGTATTCTACCGGATATTGTCCTAATTGAGGAAATCTCTCATGGAGCGTGAAGCTTGCCTCTAACACAGTAGTCCAATAAGCTGCTACAGGGTTGTGGTCCTTCTGGGCGGCAGACATCCCGGTGGAGAAGACTCCTGCTATGTCACCGTTTATGGAGGGAATGGTTTGATTTGCTTCGCTGGCTATGCGGGATGTGCGTTTTAGAGCAGAACTAACTTGGGCTCCCTTAACAAAGAACTCTCTGCCGTATTCCAAGAGTATGCCAGACACCCATGTCTCCTCAAGTTTCATGACAATACCGGCACCTGTGCAGAGATCCCGGAGTACCGTCTGGATCCAGGTAATATATTCCGTTTTTGTCATTCTTAGATCCTCTAGTGTTTTCCTTGATGGGATCCGGAGGTAGATCACCTGGTTATCTCCTTGTCCTGTAAGGGTGGCTACTGTGTTACATCTCCAGGAGGCAATCAAGATTAGCATGATGGTCAACAAGGTCCATCCCTTCTGCCTTAACTCCTCCATCCATGCCTCCGGCCCGTGTACACACCTTGGGCCATTCACGGGGTCCCCGTCTTCTCCTTGCTTAGGAGGGTTGAACCTGTCCTGGAATAAGAGTACGCTGATTAAAGGGAACATCTGTGTGAATGAGAACACTCCTTTCAGCCCGACCAACCGGTCTAACTCCTCCATCAGTGGGGTGACCCCTTCCCACCTAAAGCTGGTACACCAGGAAGAGAAGTCTATTGATATGAATACGTGACATCCTTCCTCATTGTCAGGGGAGTTGGCCATCTTGATAAGATGTTTCATCAAGCCGTCCTCACTTTTTGTCATTGTCTGGTGGGGAATAAACTTAAATATGTTCTTTATATTATTCTCTGTAGCTACCTGATACAGCCGCATCTCAAGGGTCATCTTCCCGAAAAACCGAGCTTTTCTTTTCTTCATCTCTCGTTCCTTTGCAACACCTACACAGATCCTCCAGTTCCAAGGTATCGTTCCAGTTGAGATGATGTCCACAATTTCTTTCACGTTGACCTCCTCACGGGATATATACTGTAGAATAACGTTGCTGCTCTCTCGAGGAGGGCCCTGAGGGAAGAACCCGTGCAGGGTCCTATGTGCCTGGGTATCATACTCATAGATCCAGTGGCTCCTTCCAGCTATTACTGATTTGTCGGAGAGAAGGTCCGCCGTATATACTTGATAATCAAAGGCTAGAGTCGGGCCCATCTGGACGAATCTAAACATCTCGGGTGTCCAGGGATCTGTAGGTGACTCTCACCAATAGCCCCCTTCGTAGCATTCTTTAACCTTGGGATCTGCCCCCTCTAAGAAGAGCAGATTGGGCCATCTCCTTCGCATCTTGTAGTAATTCCTAGAGAACTCTAAAACAAAGGCTGATCTGGCCAGCTCTCCTGTCTGCTCAAGGTCCTCCTTCCTCACCGTTCCTTTGTCGTACCAGGTGGCCACACTCTCGTCTATGACCACTTCCGGATGTCCGAAGCTCTTTGTCATCCCTGTGAGCTCCAATGCCACGTGGCAGTCAATATGATTTGTGAGAGGACGGGTAGCAAGCTGTAGAAGATAGGAGTCCTTGTACTTCTTGGTGGTGTCTTCCATGGATAGGAGAAAGGAAGGGTCCGACTCCATGTACTTCAGGATGGTTCCTATGACCAGGGGTTGCCAGGCTTTGAGTATATCAAAGGTATCATCCTTATACAGTCCGATGTCCCTAAGAACTGAAGTGATTATGTTCGCTACCTCGTTATAAAGGTTGTACCCTGGATACTTGTTCTGATTCTGGTAGGCATATGTGAGACAAGAAAACCAGGAATTCACACAGTCTCTAACAGCCAAGTAGTGGCTATGCGTTATGAGGTACGCAAAGAGATCGGATATCCACACTACATGAAGATTTCCGTAACACGTCGCCTTACATCCAAAGAACTTATAGTCTTGTTTAAATCTCTGGCTAAAGGTTATACTGTCTGTAACAATGGCTAGCGTCTTCTTCAGAGAGAAGACAAGAGATAACAAAGGGGTGGCTTGTGGAGGGCGAAGTGTGGGTTTGAATTTTGCATAATTAACGTGTCCTAGATTGGTGGCCCCCGTTGCAATTTTCATATGCCTCAAGAGCTGTTCTGTGTAGCGGGGTAAGGGTGGGCTTGAGGATATATGGAGCAAGGCCCAAAGAATGTATTGATCTGACGGGAGAAAGGTAACATTCTTGGTGTCTCTCTTCAAGAGAAGGTGTTCCTTCTTGAGTCCTCTCGGATTGTTCCATTGACTCAATAGATAATCTATTTCACCCCGGGTCAGTGCTGAGGCGAGATGCCTGTCCCGTCTGAATATAGGGGGTCTCTTCCCAGTGGTGTAAGTTGGTGATGGGTCGTCGTCCTCCATGGCTATGGTTTGTTAGTTTTTTATAGGATAATACAATACAGGACAGCTGGGCCTGCTGCTGGACAATACAGGACAGCTGGGCCTGCTGCTGGGGTCCTAGACATGTCGATCGGCGCGTAGGATCTTCATATGGATGTCATTGGCTATTTGCTCCTCGATCCGGATGAGATGTCTTTTGTTCCTGCTTACCCCATGTAGGATGTAGGTCATTAAGATTGTACCCCCGATGATGGTCACTATCATGGTCATCTTTATATGGGTGAGATACTGCAGGAGAGGGTATCTTGTGTCCAACTGGACCTCCAGCCAGCTGCGACCCTCTTGTTCTTGAGCACGTGTAAGATCACGATAGGAGAACTCATGGGGATGGTCCTCTTTCTCTGCCCATGCCTTCACTGACCACTCTGAGGCTACACGGTGGATTGGATTGAAGGCCTTTCCAGATATCTGTTTGACATTGTGGATCTCTTTATAAGACAAACCCTTTCCGGACTGATTCACTTCATATAGACTGCCCTTCCTTATTACATAAATTGGCTCACAATCTGACGCAGGACTCCATGTATAGACTAAATTAGTGTTGGGGTCTAGATATCCGGTTTGATTTCCATGTACCACGTCATATACTATAGGGATATGCTTTGTACATCCTGCGACGTCTCTGAACCGCCACTTGTTTATCTTGACACAGGGCCAAACCATGAAGACCCCTTCCATAAAGTGAGCTATCACATCTGTTCTGTTGAGGTACAATGAGGCGGCGGCTGTTGGGCTGGACAGGGAGAGAGTCCTGATGGCTCGGTACAGAGATTTAACGCCTCTGCAGACATTATCCACCTCCTCATTTAGGACTTGGACTGCAGACTCAAGACTGATAATTTTTGCCAATGTGGCAGGATCTGTCCTATCTGCGGCATCAGGAAGTGATGCATTTACAGATGATGTCTTCGCAACTATCCGCACCAGTGATCCCGAGATACTGGAATACGTGAGTCTGTCTGTGCCATTTTTCTCTAGGCTGATCAAAGGATACGCCTCATCTAGTTCCGGGATGACGCACAACTTGTCATTGCACTTGGCCGGTCCTTGATAATGGATCACACTTTCTGTCTTTGTAGGTAGGAATCCCAACCCATGATGGAATATAGTCCAAGGGTTCACCTTGCATATCTTGGTGTCACACAACTCCACGGGTTGTCCATCCACGGTGGCCATGCCGTCTATGGATATCAAGGATGATCTCTCTATATAACATACTGATCTTCGGGTTGATGTGGTGGTAAGCCATGAGTACTCACAGAGGTCCTTTCTAAGCGCCTCCGCATCCGCGTACACCAAAGTACCCACTGGGCACACGAAGTCTAACTCAGATATGGGGAACTCTACGGGGGTAGGCTGCTCGTAAACAATGTTGTGGGTATAGGTTCCTAGGAAGAAGTAATGGGTCGTGCCTGCTACTGGCTTGACCAACATCCTCCACCCTCTCACATTGGTGTGCTGACTCTTGTTGTAGGCTACTATGATAGATTTATCCTCCAATTGTTGAATCTTGCAAGGGTCCACATCAGGCAATGAGTAGACGGATGGTTGATTGAGACCGAAATCAGCACTTTTCAATAGTGTATTTAAAATTTTTTTTAGATTACAGTAAGCACTTTATTTTTCTGTTAATCGCGGAGCAACACACTATGCGTGTGCACTGAATGGATTCTTGCCTTGAATCTTGAATGGCGTAGAGTTCAGATTGGAATACAGTGCAGGCTGTGTGAAGACTAAGTTTTTGGTGAGTTTTTTCTGTGCCATTTTCCCACCAAATTAGTGCGGCTCCCACCTTGCCTTTATCTTACTCCCATCCGTGTATATGTGGGGACCGGTAATTTTATGATTTTCGAGGGTATCGGTGTCGGCGTTGTCTAGCAGCTCGTACTCGGTTGTCATGAGTCTTGATGGGTGATGTTGAGCCCAGTGGCTCACCTTGTTTTCGAGCTCTTTACCTGGTGGAAGATAGTCTCGGGAGAGTTTTTTCTTCATTCGGTAAAGGGTAGCGGCTTCCTGAACTCTGATGTCTAGTGGAAGCAGGCCCGATAGGACGAGTGCCGAGGTCAGTGAGATTGTGCGGTACGCCTTGATGATTTTTTGTGCAAATCCCCTTTGCAGAGCATTCAGTTGGTCTTGTACCACTTGTAATTTTGTTGCCGGGTTCCATGCAGCCGCAGCTTACATAACAATGGGCTCGATGACCGCTAAGTATATGGTTCTCACGATTTCTCCATTAAGACCCCATGTATCTTTTGCTGCGCACGCAAGTTATTTGTAGATGTTTGTGGCTTTTTTGCATACGGCATTCACGTGTGTTTTGAACGTGAGTTTATTGTCGATTGTGACGCCCAAGATTTTTATATCCTTCTCGAGTTCGAGTCACCGGAGAAGACGAGTACCACGTCGTCTGCAAATGCTTGACAGTGTACCCCTTTGCCAGTTAGGTGGTGCAACAATGAGTCTAGGATAATATTCCAGAAGGTTGGTCCTCCAATGGAGCCTTGCACGCAACCTTTTGTAGTTTCCTTCTCGAATGTTGCTCTGGCATAATTGATCTTTACTTTGCGGTCTTTGAGGTATGATGCCACCATGTTGTAAAGATTCTTAGGGCACTTCCTGTTTGCAAGCTGGTGCTTGAGGGCGGGCCACCACGCGTTATCGAAGGCCCCTCTATATCTAATGACACCATTAGGACGATATTTTTTGCATTCAATTCGTCTCTTACATGGTTCACTAAGTCATAGAGAGTGTCCTCGGTTCCTCGCTGTGGCATGAATCCGTACTGCCTAGTATTGAGCGTGGGGAGGAGGTGCCATTGAAGTCGGCCTTCTAGTAGTTTCTCGACTATTTTTCCCAGGACTGACAGGAGGCCGATAGGTCTGTAGGACTTTGGATGGGTGTAGTCCTCTTTACCTGGTTTCCGCAGGATAATAACATGCGCGGCTTTCCATTGCTTGGGGAAATAAGGTATTGGCAAGCATTTGTTGGCGATGGCTATAAATACCTCCTTTTCGCAGAGAATAGCCGCTGTGCAGATATCTGCCGATGCTCCATCTAGACCAGGGGCTTTCTTTGGATTTAGCGCCGTAAGCTCTAAGTCCAGTTCCGCTGGTGTGAATGGTGGTTCATCTTCTGATAACTTCGGCTGTTCTCCTTCTGTCAGCTCTCTGAGATGAGTGTGGGTTTCCTGGTCTGTTTCTAATAAGTCATCTGGGTAAAACGTTATGCCTAAGAGTTTTGCTGACTGGTCTGGGCTTAGTGTATTGCCATCAGTGTTCCGTAACAGCATGTCTCCTTGCCTCCTGGCTGTTTTTCTAATAACTCTGTAGATTCCATCCCCCATGCTCTCTCTTTCTTGAGTTGTGCAAAACTTCTTCCAGCTTTACGTTTGCGCCGTCTCGGCCTTGTGCGCGTACTCTTCCCTTGCCTGAAGGTATTCTTCAATGACGTATTGTCTTCGGGTTGGTGCGGCGTTTCTGATTCTCCTCTTTTTCCTCAGAACTTCTTCTTTGAGGTTTTTCAGAGTGTCAGACCACCATGGAGCTACGGCGTTGTCTGTGTTCTGCGCTTTTTGCGGAATTGCCTTTTTGCACGACTCTTCAATGACGCTTGTATAATATTCGATGATGATTCGAGGTCAGTTGGGGTTTCGGTTTCTTCGATCGTTTTGGGTGCTACGTTCCTGTCTACTAGGAGGGTTCGGAGGGTAAACTTAAACACTGACCATTTCGCCTTTTTTGTGTTATATTTGCGCGTTGTGATTGGCTGAAGTGGCACTAGGGCTTTCTCCAGTCGTATCGTGAACGTGATGGCATTGTGGTCGGACGTTATAAGGTTTTTTGTCGACCCTCCAGTTTTCGGCTCTTTCTAGTAATGCTGTGCTACAAGCAGTGAAGTCTACTATACTTGAGCAGAGCTTGCCCCTCCTATAGGTTTCCCATGTCGATGTTTCTCCGGTGTTTAGGACTGCGAGATCCATTTCGTTGAGAAATTTGCTGTAAATTTCTCCTCTCTCATTTTCCTCGCTGCTTCCCCACCATTGAAACCAGGTATTAACATATCCCGCCACGATAACGTTGTGGGTATTGAGCCTATTTACAGCTGTTCTCATTCTATTCAGATATGGCTCGATGGGTACACTGACCCCCTCTTCCTTGTGATTATCAAGGTACACGGATACCACTCCTAATTTCAGGTTTCCCGCCCCCAGAAGTACCGCAGCTTCGGTTTCGGTTACCAGCTGGGGATCGTAAATTACCTCCAGCCGATTTCCAAATACTATGACCGCGGTTTTTACTGGTTTTGGCGGTTTAAGGTGCACTGGATGACTTGGGTGCCAGGGTATTGTTTAAGGACGCCAGTGCTTCCTACATAGGGCTCTTGCACTAGAGCGATTGATATACCCTTGTCTTTCGCTAACTGAAATAATTCGGCTTGTATATATTGTATATATATATATATATATATATATATACATAGTCAGGTCATAAGTTCTGTCACATGTGCAATATGAAATAATTTAGACATGTTTATTATTTATGTAAACATTTATATAGCAAAATGAACTTAATAAAACATAGATTCTTATGGTAATAAAGTTTATTCAAAATGACCCCCGCGATTTTGAATACAGGCCTTTATTCTGCGCGGCCAGTCGTCTATCGCAGCACGAACAAGGTCCATGTCGATATCGGCGGCTGCCTTAATCAAGGATGCCTTGAGTGACTCCAAATCAGGATGAGGCTTTGAGCAGGCCTTTTCCTCCAAGTGTTGCCATATCTTGTAATCTAACGGACTTGAGTCCGTTATCCTCCTCCAGTCCAGATTTGAATCTGGACTGGAGGAGGGCCAGTCTTCGTGCCGGATGAAGTCGGTTTCACGCGCCGCCAGCCAGTCTTGTGTGCTTTTCGCTCTATGAGCTGGCGCAGACTCTTGTTGGAATACCCAGTGCCTGTTATTAAACATGGTATGAGAAACAGGTTCCACAAGGTTCTTGAGGACTGTATTTTGATACACAACTGCATTCGTTTTTACGCCTTTCTCACAAAAATTTACCTCAGTTAAGCCCCAATAAGAGACTCCCAACCAAACCATGAGCGAGGATGGAAAATTACCTCGTTGGACACGCGGAATACGGTTGCTCGCTTCTTCACTGCTGAGTGCAAGTTCATTTAACACCCTTTTCACCTTGGTCCTGCTTAACCCCATCTGAAGGGCCAACAGTTACTGCTTACGTATGGGATTTCTTTAAATTCGCGCCTTCACAGCTTTTATCACTGCTGGAGTCCTAACAGAGCGAGGGCGACCACTTCTTGACCTGTCATCTACACTAGAGTCTTCATTGTATCGTTTTATGGTACGATAAACGAATCTTTTGGTTATATTCAAATTTTTCAGTAAGTCGAAAATCTGAATTGGCGCGTAACCGCAACGATGCAACGCAATAACTGCGACACGGTCTTCTTTAAGTGTCCACTCCATATTTAAAAATGAGGAAAATTCTAAAAAGTACACATTTTTATTTTCATGAAAAATTCGAAATTCGAATTCAATAAACTTTTTTGTGGCCAGCGTTCTAAATTCAAAAGTTTTTATTGTGTGACAGAACTTATGACCTGACTGTGTATATATAGATATATATATATATATATATAGATATATATACATATATAATAATAATAATGTAAATAAAATAAAATGAGCCAAGCCGCAATATCGCAAAGTGGAGAAATCGGCGCACAAAGTTTTTGCGAGCGATAAAAATGCAGTTTTTTTTTCATAACTCTTTCGTTATTCCACTTAGAAATTTGAAATTCTACATACACATTCTAGTTAAACTATTTTATTGTTTACGTTAAAAATCACTTTTATTTACTCGCCGGTTTATACGATATGTGGGTTAGGTATTTTGACAAAGTTACAACTCAAGCATTAAGTGCATTAATTGATGTTCGTGTAACAGAGTTATGCCGCTTAGGTCTGTTGACTACTAGGTATATATATATAATTTAAATGTTTTTTGTGGAGCTAATCAACAAATGTTTTAAACCACATATTTAAAAGTTAGTTTAAGATAAAATATATCAATAAAAACACACATTTTAATAAATTTCGGCTTTTCGGCCGTCTTTAGTTAAAGATAAGTAGGTAATTGGCTTATAGTTTCGCCATGTCCGTCTGTCTGTCTGTCTGTCCCCGAATGTGTGATAAATTTTGTTATTCTCTGATTTTTGTGTCATTGTTATTGGTAAAATAGGTAAATAATAAAAACATTATTTGAATTGTTTTTTATTTGACACTTTGGCACTCTTAGCCCTTCTAACAGACTTAAACTTAATACAATCTAATTTCAATGATTTTCTTCATCCGAACTTTCTTCGCCAGCACCAGGTACCAGATTATTATAGAAAACATTATATGTAGATGGAATACTCCCCTTCTGTCACAGATTTAGTAGATTTGTAATTTTTTCTTGCTCAATTTTTAATTTTCCATTCTAAAGATTTTCTACGACCACCGTGTCTTGTTTCCGACGACGCCTCTGTATTATTAATAGCGATCTAAAGTTATCATCACTCAAATTCGTCTTATAAAAAATTGTTCCCGGATCACTTTTCCGATATTGGAACCATTTAACCAGTAGCCAGTTCATCTTTTCACCGCAGTCTGACTTTGTTTTATTTGACATTACTTTATTGCAATAAGATTTGAAATCTAGAAAGTCACAATGCTCCAGCTCTACCACATCATGGTACGGTTTTTCTGTCTTTGCAGTTCGTGCGACTGTGTACCAACCCTCAGGTGTGAACACGTCGATCTTGCGTCCCCGTGTCTCTATAGTGGAGTGGACGGTATCGCACTCCATTTCAGAGTGGCCCGACTCCATAAACTTTTGGTTTATAGTTTCTATTTGCAACATTGTTACCGCTCGCAAAAACATAGCAGACACGATGGAATTTCTGTTTTGACCGGACGCCGTGTCCGAGTAGAACGTGATTTCTTTAGCGTTCGAGGACACAGAGGTTATCAGCTTCCAGAGGCATGTGGCGATCTCCGAAGATCCTTTAGTTCCAGCTGCTTCGTGCCACATGTAATGATTGCTTCAGTAGAACCTAAGTTATAAACTGTGAAATTGTATGTTTTCAGTTTTTTCTTGTAGTGTAGTTCACCGACTTGTAAACTGGGAGTCAAAAGAATTTACACGGGGTTTTCTTTTGTCAGGGCTTTGTCAATAATTTTATGGTCTCTGGCTTCTATTTTCCTCTTTTGATGAAGGTCGAATTCTTCCTTTTTAAGATTCTTTTCTTCCTCCGTTTTGTTCTTGTACTGAGTGCAATAGTCGCATTGGTCTTTCTTGGGTCTGTGAAACCCGTAATTAAACTCAGTAGTGAATATTTCTATGTAATAGCTTTGTTTTTCAGGAATAATATGTTGCTCTTTGCAATATTCAACGTAGTCCAAGTATAATCGTTTTTCACTAAGTCCTGATGGCAATTATGCTCGCACCTTGTCCTTAAGGATTAGTAAGGAGAATATTTATGATACACATGTAGTAACACGTATTGTGCACCGCTCTGCACTTTAGTTGAGAATATATTTTGTTACTTTCAGTTTTTTTTTTGTGAGGTAGATAGATATTTTGGCTAGCCGGCAGCGCCCATCGATCTCGTGCATCATTTAGTTTAGAGTCCAATTAACTCATTTGATGATAAAATCCTGGCTCATTAATAAGGGTGCGAATAGCTTGGGTTGGGAGGGAGTTACTAATCTCTTCGGAATTCGATGACTTCGGAGATCGATGGGCGCTGCCGGTTAGCCAAAATATCTATCTACCTCACAAAAAAAAAAAAACTGAAAGTAACAAAATATATTCTCAACTAAAGTGCAGAGCGGTGCACAATACGTGTTACTACATGTGTATCATAAATATTCTCCTTACTAATCCTTAAGGACGAGGTGCGAGCATAATTGCCATCAGGACTTAGTGAAAAACGATTATACTTGGACTACGTTGAATATTGCAAAGAGCAACATATTATTCCTGAAAAACAAAGCTATTACATAGAAATATTCACTACTGAGTTTAATTACGGGTTTCACAGACCCAAGAAAGACCAATGCGACTATTGCACTCAGTTTTATACAGTTGAGTGAATGGAATTGAATTTTAGAATATAAACGGAGGTAGCTGTTTTTCAAAGGAAATACTTATAACTAATAATACATACATTTAAACATCAATCAAAAATTATACAATGTCAAAGGAAGGGACAAAGGTTTTGACTACCGCTCTGGGGCATTTAAGCAGAGGATTGCACTGGCTGTGCAGCGTGGTAATGCTGCCAGCGTTATTGGAACCTTTGGCTTCAATGCCTTTGGCACGATAATTTCCCGGGGCGGTTTATTCGGTTAATTTTAAGTTTTGATAAGTTATAAATATTTTTCTTTACTTTAGGAACTCCTGGGAGACCAGCATTGAAGATAACCTTATGAATCCATAAATTTCTTTATTTCAGGGCTACTATACTGGCCTCCAGAGAAAGTTCAACGAAACCGCAGTACCAGCCAGTCAAAGAAGAAATGACAGAAATAGATGATACGGAATCTATCAAACTACGGCAAAACAGCTACAGAACCGACAGACCCCGACGGTCCACTTAGCTACACTACCCAAAAACATACAAGAACAACGACGAATGCAAAAGTGTTCTAAAAGATCTCATAACCGCTATGAAACCACTCACCCAAGTGAAACAAAGCTATTGGTTTTTTGGGAAACATGTTACAAGGAGATTGCATGTCAGAGACGGATTCAGTAAATGCTGGCCAAGAAATAGTTGAATTCTTGGATGAATATTCGCTGCATTACAACACTGATGTCACAACTTGAATGTAACAGGTCCAAGAACTCAATACTAGAGTTGAGCTGTCGCATGAAAAGTACTTCTCTGAGGGAGTTATTTCATACTGTTTTGGACAAAGCTATACATATTTTCAATACTGTCCCAGACTGAAATTTGAGAACTATAAAGGGTGTACCCTGTAAAGGGAGATTTCAACGAAGTAGATAGACGGGAAGAATGTACATGTGACTTTTAATTACTTGATCGTATTTTGGGGAACGATAGTGCCCATCATTATGGAGAGCTTTCCCTAACTAACCTATGGTCGCATTTGAAGTGAATTTTTGGGACAAAAAATATAATTTTCACTTGCCACCATAAGATCTATAGGGAAGGTTGTTTATTATGCTGGGTACTATCGTTCCCCGAATTGTATTTGTTAGAGCGAGGATGGAGATTTTTTGTTAAAAGATCCTTGACGTGAGTTTAAAGGCAGCCGAGCTATATTCTATTCGCGGGACAGATGTAATGCAGCAGTCGATCTGTCTCTTTCATGTCAATACAAAAGTGGCGTTGAGTGAAATAGCGCTCTCTCATACTCCGTTTTGTATTTAGATGAGAGAGACAGAATGGTTTTTGCATTAACTTTGTCCCAAGATTAGGGTATAGACGGGAACTGTATGTCGAGTGACCAGTAGGTATTGTCTTTATCGGTGTGAAATGGTTGAGCTAACATGGGTTTGGTAGAGGCTAATAAATAAAATAGAGAAATTTACATTATGTACAGAATGTATTGAGGGCAGCTAGGCGTGGGTTTAGAACTCATATAATAACTTCACGCGTCTGGAGAATCTTCAGAAGCAGGATTCAGGATGATGGGACGGGTTCAACGGGTCATGGTGCAGGTAGTGGTAGGGTAGAGTGGGTAGTCGTGGCCGGCAGTAAGACGGGGCCGGTAGCCGGGTAGCCGGATGAATCAGCAGCAGATAGGCAGACAAAGGTGGTTAGCCGGATGAACCCTGTAAAAAACAGTAGTCTGAGTACCGAATGACAAAGAGGTGACTGCAATGCATACTTCTTCGACGTCCAGGCACGACAACACATCGGTTAGCCGCGAAGGAATCTTACTATCGTTCGTAGGCATTGCAATCAGAAAGTAGCTGTAGGGAGAGAAAGAACACAAATGTGTACAGACATCAAGGAATAACTACGAGCTAAAACAGATACGTACCCTAAATCCGGGGTAATCACATGAGATAGCACTTGTTACCCGTTACATTATCGAACGGATAGCTAACACAAATCAGTAGGATAAAGTAGAGGTACGTCCTCTAGGTCTGAACAACCAGTATCAATCACTATGAAGGTTCTATGTACAATAACTACAACTTAAAAGTAAATTAAAATAACAGCATGTTACAGGTGAATAGGAGCGTCTCTGGGTTCTTTACTTGGATTGGGTGGATGATCAATATCTGAGAATTGTTACAGGTGAATAGGAGCGTCTCTGGGTTCTTTACTTGGATTGGGTGGATGATCAATATCTGAGAATTGTTACAGGTGAATAGGAGCGTCTCTGGGTTCTTTACTTGGATTGGGTGGATGATCAATATCTGAGAATTGTTACAGGTGAATAGGAGCGTCTCTGGGTTCTTTACTTGGATTGGGTGGATGATCAATATCTGAGAATTGTTACAGGTGAATAGGAGCGTCTCTGGGTTCTTTACTTGGATTGGGTGGATGATCAATATCTGAGAATTGTTACAGGTGAATAGGAGCGTCTCTGGGTTCTTTACTTGGATTGGGTGGATGATCAATATCTGAGAATTGTTACAGGTGAATAGGAGCGTCTCTGGGTTCTTTACTTGGATTGGGTACCCACGTGGATGATCAATATCTGAGAATGTCATTTATTTAGCCGATCATATTTTGGCGAATGATAGTACTCATCAATATGAATAACTTTCTCCAAGAGTCAAACGTTCCTTAGTAAGTACATTGATCCGGAGCTCTATTTTTGAATCACTCGCTTGACTTATTACATCGTTTGCGACTTATGTCACGTTCGACTTACAAGTCGCATGATGTCGATTTTCTGCATTTTGAAATTGTTCGTCAGCGGTGTCGCCAATAAATTTGGAAATGTGGACTTATTATAGGCTGTATCGTCGGTGCTCCGACCAAAATCGACATGTGAATTTCCTCAACTCTTCAGGAGGCACAAAAAATTTAATTTCTAAAATTCTGTTTCACTTATGAAACGTCCATGAATGAGAAAATATTAAATAAGAAAACTACGTTTTATAAGATCATAAAAAACAACTTGCTTGGTAGTTTAGCTCTTTCCTAGCGGGCAAGTTAAACATTGAGAAATGTTGTGATCTAACTGTGTTTTTTTACTTTATAGGTCAATATGAAACACAGGTATTTTTTTTAGTATTTTATTGTACCTAGAAGTACTAATTCTAAGACCTAGACATATTTGTACCGTCAGTCACTTTACGTATCACAATGTTAGGAACTTTCGTGAAATTTTCATACGAAGTATAAGTACACAATAACAACTAAAAACTAAATATGATCAACGTTTACCTCGTGGTAATCCACAAAACAGTTTTTTTTTGTCGTTTAGACATAAATATACGTTGCAAAGAGAACATACAGTGCGGGGTTTAGACTGCGTTTTCTGCATGCTGCATACTTCACTCCTTCCCCTGTTTTGCACATATTTGGGCCAATGTCCACCTCTATTACCCAGTCGTACGTCGCTCAGAGTAGAGTAGTTTGCTTTGCGCCTTTTGGAAGGACCAGAGCTGTCAGGGTTTTCTCTAGAAATTCTCTTCTTCACGCCAGCGTCTTTCATGGTCATCAGTCCTTGAGCAACAGATCGATGAAAATCTTTTACTGTCCTTTTTTCGAAAATGAGCCCATGAATGACATATGCGTTTACAAATGCTATATCTAGCACTCCCCAGAACAATCTATGCCACCATTTCGGCGATTTTCGGTCCACGCAATAAAGAGCTCTCAGTCGATCAGCCATGTCCACTCCTCCCATATAAGCATTATAATCCTTCACAGCTATCGGACACGTAACAATGGACTTTGATCCATTTTTTTCTTTTCGTGAAACCGTCGATTCTTCATTTCCGTGGAAGTTGGAGACCATATGCACAATTTTGCTGTCCTTCCATTTCCAGTATCCAACACCTAAATTTGAAAATCTGTGGTACTATCTCCTCTGTTTAGCTTGGCATCTGCCAGCATGTGAATAGGTAAACATGCCATGTAAACCTTTCCTATTGCTTCTGATTGTTCCGCAAGCGAGCGTATTTTCAGCCTTCAGCTTTTCCAGCAGAGGTATAGAAGAAAAGAAGTTGTCAAAGTATACTACTTTGTTTTGTCCCCACTCTTGCTGCGTCAACTCCAAAACAACTCTCTCTCCTAAGCCATAGTCTGCAAACTTCGTGCTCATTTGTTCATCTTTTCCCTGGTAAACCATAAACTTCTTTATGAACCCTCTTTGGTCTGCTAAGCACCACAGTTTGTACCCTCTTTTTATTGGCCTCATGGGTATATATTGTTTCAGTACAGATCTGCCCTTGAATTTTATCATTGATTCGTCCTCGCTCAATTCCCGTGTACCATTGTAAGACTCTTGAAATTTCCGGTTTAGTTCATCTATCACTGGCCTGAGTTTATATAATTTATCTTTGCAATTCGGGGGCATAGCAGAAGTATCATTGCAGTGTAAATGTGTCAAAATTGTTCTGAATCTGTCTCTAGACATGGTTTTGCATATAAGTGGGTTGTTCAGATCAGGTGCTGAAGAGAAATGGTCTGTCCAAGCAGGTCTACTATTATATCCCATGTAGAAGTTCATACCAATAAAAGCTTAAAGCTCTTCCTTCTTGAGATTCAATTCTTTATCCTTCTGTGTTGTATAAAGATTGCTTTGGTACACAATATTATCCAATGTTGGACCAATCAACACTAGGAAAATGTCAGTCGGTGTGATGCAGTGGGAGAATAATTCTTGGGCTGTATTTGCTAAATATTCCGGTACACATGTCTCCAAGTCACGTTTTTTCCACTTACGATTGGATTCAGCAGCTGCTTTTTGTTTGGTATTCTTGAGGGGAGGAGCTGATTCTCTAGATGTAGTATGAGGTTGGGACCGGCTTGTTGATGGAGCTCCAGGTTCGGTAATTGAGGGAAACGTAGATATTTCCTGGTCAATAAGGTCTGACAAAGTTTATTCATTAGCAGTGGATGGTGACAGTGGCGTAGCGTGCCATCACTATAGAATTGGGGCGGGAGACCCACTTTGCCGCCCCAATTCTATAGTTGCTTAATTTAAAAAAGTCAGAATAGTACATTGTTCACCGAGAGGAGAAAGTGACCGATTACCGTCGAGGGTGTCGTTTGAAGCCCGAGCCGTAGGCGAGGGCTTTAAAACACCCGAGATCGGTAATCGCACTTTCTCTCGAGTGATACATAGTGCTTTATACTACACCTACGATGAAAATAAAAAACTAAATCTTTACTAATTGAAATTTATGGGTAAGGCCGACTACGATTGTACCATAACACAACCGACATGGTAACACACCTTGCTCAAGGTAACACAACAGACAATAGGTAACACAACCGATCGATTATAAGGCTAAGGCTACATTGCTAACAATTTTGTCATTCAGTGATTGCTTATGTAAATAAATAAAACACATTGCACAAGTGATATAGAATTTATATTACTTTTTTATATGAATTCTTATTAATACCGGATTCGGTAGATACCTGAAAGTAGACAGTTACTTTTCTAATACAGTTAGCGACTCAGTGATTTCTTTGCTGATCATTCTCTTAGTCTTTATTTTCTTAGACTCTTTATTTGTGTATTCTAGATTTTGTAAAGTCCATTCATTCCAACAAACATTATCATTCATATTGACGTCGCAATGTTTTAATTCAATGGATTTGTTCTTGCATGTAACACAGTCATTGTATGCACAGTCTTTGGATTTCACATCACACATGATTTCGTTTAACAGATTCTCTGTGTGTTTAATATCAGTCAAACCCAGAGAATTCAGTTTCGTCAGTTTCATTGCCATATTCTCATGTTTTACACAGGCGCAGGTTTCACGATTGTTCAATTTCGGTGGCAGAATATAAAAGGGTCGGTACTTTTTAAACGTAGAAAACGAAAATCTTCCATTTTCGGATTTATATTTTTTGTATAACTGTTTCAAAGGCTGTAGTAGGTATCTTCTTTGTCGCTTATCTCTCTTGAATGTTTTCACTTCTTTTTTTCCCGCTGTCGCCCTACTTATATCGTCTCTCTCGTAGAACTCTTTTAGTGACCTCAATACAGCACTCCTTTTCTTTTTAATGTCATGGCTACGTCTTACTTTTCCTTTTAGTCCCAAATAACCAGCCATCTTACTTTTTAATTTGTATTTTTTTACAACATCACTTTCAGCGACACTTTTTAGGACGTCTTTTTCGTTATTTGAGCCGTTACTGTATTTTTGTGTAAGAGAATGTACCAACACATTATGCTGAAAAATCTGTTTTTTAACCATTTGTTTTTCTGCGTCAGGTATATTTGACAATGTTTCTTTTATGTATAAATCAGTTTTGGTCTGTGGCGTTAGATCATTCTTTAGCTTTTGTTTGTGGGCCACAACCCAACGCCACAAATTGTGGCGTTGGGTCATGTTCAATTTGTTCATATTTTTGTTTGAGTTGTTCATCGACAAGCGCAGCGATATCTTTGGTCAAACGCTCACACTTTGCTTTGTATCGGTTGAGCTGCTTTTGCAATCTTATTATGTGTTTTTTCTGTAAAGCTATGGTGTTTTGAAATTTGATATTTTTTCGATACACTCTTTGGTATTTGCGCTTTTCCTCACGTTTACTACTTTGTTGTGCGTCGTCTTTCACAGTTTCATTTACTCTGATTTTTCTTTTCTCGGATATCCACCTTTCACGTTTCGCCTTTTTTTCTTCTTCACTACAGTCTGCGATCTTCTTCTTTTTATTTTTGGTCCTCTCAGCGTTATTTTTTTTTATCGTTTCATATTTTTCTGGGTTATTAATTTTCAGTCTCTCCCTATATTTTCGCTGCTTCTCTGCAGCAGTCAGAGGCATCTGTAACAAAAAAGGTAGGTGCCTACGTGGCTAATTCAAATAAAAAAAAATCGACCCCTAATTTGTTTTGTTTGGATTTGGACGTTTGAATTGGTTTGGGTGGATTTCTTGGTTGGGTAAAAAAAAATATACTTTTGAGTTCATTTGAAGTAAGCTGTTTATTCATATATTTTAATATCTTCGGCTACACCACGTTCAAAGCAGAAAACCTTTAGCAATTTATTTTGACTTCAGTACACTTGTATATTCTGGAGTTGTTCTGTAGCCAGCAGACGTAAATTATTTGTGAACGATCTATTGGCCTTGACATTGAATTAGGAGTAGGGTCGCTGCTATTATTTGTATGCACAAAGCTTTACGTAACACAACCGAGATTACTTGGTTGTGTTACTACGATAGTAACACAACCGAAGCTTTATTCGGTTGTGTTACTGGTGTCACGCGGCAACAAAACATGGAAATTACGTACCTAAATACTAGATTACTTCATGTTTTTGCCAATAGCCACTAGATATGAACGCTTATGGGTGAAAACAATAAAGAGACGTAAAGATATATCTGCTTACCTTGACAAAAGAGCAACTGTAGATTCAGTAATTTGAAATTTTCCCTGCGACCTTAGTTCACCAAACACGATGAGACGCGAGGAAAAAATGGCGGAACCGCATTTGCTCTATAATTATTAACGATCAGTAGCACCAACCATACAAAAGCAAATAATGTTGCCAGCTAGACAGATAAAAACAACTAAATATTGGTAACGTTATATTCGGTAACACAATCGATACAAAAGTGAAGACACAATATTTTGATAAGATTTTGGAATGAAATAGGTGTATTGGAAGAATACACGTTGTTTTTATTCTGTGCTAATGTAATTGTAAGTGATAAAAATATGAATTAAATTCTGAATCTGAATGTTTTGGAATTTATAGCCTGAACTGCAAGGAGATGCGTGCTAGAGACAAGAGATTTTAGTATGAAGTTGAATATTACAGACTTTTGTTTTTTTTCAATTTCTTAACTAAGATGTGCTGTAGTGTAATTTTATTGCTGTAGTTTTGTTACTAGATGACTAGAGTCTGACTTGTAAGACTAATTTTGAATCCTACACTAAGTATGATCAACACTTTTGACAAATAACGTTAGGAGACATAATATTTTTATAAAAAGTACATCCATTCCCGGCCTTACCCTTATATTGAAATTGTTGCAGTTAGTGAAGCTTAATGTAACACTTTTTCCATTAATGTTTGTTTGAGATGTTTGCGACAATGTAGGAGGAATAACTGGCTGTGCTGTTGGCACTGCGCTCGTAGAAGGCTGTGGTGCCAAAGGGGCAACTGGCTGCTGAGGGGCATCTGGCATCGCCGCGCTCGTTGATGGTTGAGGAGATGAGTCTTGATGCACATTAATCGATCTCGATATTTGGTTATTTATTCGTGTTTTGTTTTCTACGGAATTCTCTATGTAACTTTCTGCAACAGCGGACGATTTCCAACCACCGTGACGTTTTATTGTGGTTAAATCAGCACCAGTATCGGCAAGAATAGTCGCTGAAGTTCTGCGAAAGCAGTGGCCAGTGTATTCTAGTGGATTGAGTAAATTAAGGTAGGAAGCTATTTCTCTTGGCACAGTACTTATTTTGTTTTTCCCAATTACTTGTTTCGTACATTTTTTGTTTTTATATTGTAGTAAAAACCGATTGGTTTTGGTGTCACTGGGGCGAATTTCGTTATATTTCTTCACTATCTCATAAAATAAGCCCGATATAACAAATGATCGCTGAATTTTGGTTTTTTTGTTAGGAATATTGACGATTATTCCATTTTCGAGGATTTCGATATCGTCTGTTGTCATATCCACAAGTTCTTGCGCACGACAGGCCCCATTTACTCCTAAAATCAAAATAACCTGTAAACAAAAATATCAAACATGAAAACCTAGTATGTCCTTAACATCTTCAGTTCCCCTTCAAACTCATACTTGAAATCGATAATCAGTGTCTGGTTGATAGTTGGTAAATTCATCATACATACCAATGCATCCTCTTCTAGTGTTAAAGTGTATGGCTCTGAATTGCAGCTCAAGAATTGTGTCGAAAATGTGCAATTGCTTTCAAAGGCCACTAACCCCTCAGACTTGATGTCATAAGCCTGTATAACAGCTCTTGGTTTTTCTGTGCATCCTACACATGCATAACTATGTCATTTCTATGTTCAGTTTGCAGAAGCTGGGAGAAACATGCAATGACTCTAGCTCAAAGCTTCCAAGTAAGAGCACTATTGTTGCGTACATGTTTATCCCTCTTTTGAGTATGTTTTCACCATCTCTTAAAACCTGATGTTGCGGGATAGCCTTGGAGACTTCTCCGACTCTGCTAGATGACGGAGGATCATAGCTAACTAAGGTTTAAGGTTTAAGGTTTAATGAAATTTATTATCACTAAAGACATAGGTCTACATGAAGCAATTTGGATATTCGGAAGAGAAGTGTACAGAATAGAGCTAAGTTTGTCTAGCGATAATTGGAAATCACCTACCAGGTTTTTAATAGGGTAGTTCATTTCTGATGCATCAACTTCATAAAAAATGTTGGATACAGAGATTATGCTATTTTTTAGATAGACATTTTCATGCATTACTGATGATATTGCCATTGGGAAATTTCTTATACCAGTTATGTCAGATCCACCAAGATTATAGGATGGGTTATTTGAGTTCAATGTCTTTTTAATTACCGTTCCCGATTGTTCAATGTTCATAGTCACTTCCCATATTGATCCAACTTTTCTATAAACTTTGTAACATTCACTTGGAGTGGGCACAGCTTCCCAGTTGTACCATGTGCAAGCAGTCTGATGGTAGCACCAAGTATCACATCCAACAGTATTAGATTTGCATTCATAGCCATGAGGGTTAGTTGTGTTTAATTTTAAGCCATTATACAGGATGGCCAAAAAGTCGTGGATCAAACGAAACAGGGAGATAAAGGAGGTAATTTCCAACAAAAAATCTTTCTACAGCATGGCCATAAATTCATTGCACGAAAAGTTATGATTTTTTAAAAATGTTTCAATGTAACTACCGATTTTTTTACAATTTAATCAATAAAAAAGTAAATTGATTGAAATCAATAAAACAAAACGTGTTGTATTATGACTCGATAACGTATCAATACTACGAGAATTGTATTGCAGGTCTTGGTACCAAATTTAACGAGCAATATTTTTTTTTCCGTAACTTGTGAAGCGTTACGAAAAATTACTTCTCACTTTAAGAGCATCCTGTGAAAAAAAAATGTATCACGGAAAAGTGACCCTGTATTAAAAAAACTTGCCGATTTAATGCTGATTCAAATGAGGTACAACACTTTACTGTTTGACCTTTAGTTTTGGTTTTATGGTCGTTTTGTGATATTAAGGTGCAAATTTATAAAATGGTAAATTTAAAGGAAAAATTAGATTTTTGCTCACATACTATGTAGTAATTTCAGAAGCCATCATGAAATAATAAAAAAAAAACAATTTTATTATGACTTAGTAATTTTATTAAAATGTAAATTTTTACATTAAATGTTCAAAGTTCCTACCTCTGACCATAATGCACAATCTGCACCGCTTAATAAAATTCGCACGTAATCGGCGGAATGCACCTCTGTTATTAAGAATTTGTAACCTAGCAAACTCGAGCTTTTGTCGTAGTTCTTGTTCGGTGTTGTTCTCTCCTTGATACACAATTTCTTTGAAATAGCCCCAAACAAAAAAGTCGATTGGATTAAGGTCGGGCGACCGGGGTGGCCATGCAGTAGGTCCGCCTCGACCAATCCACCGGTTGGGGAAGCGCTCGTTCAAATGTCCTCGAACTGCTCGAGCGTAATGAGGCGGGGCGCCGTCTTGTTGCAGCCACATTTCTGCCACTCTATCTTCAGGAATCTCAGCTTCGTTGAGTATTTGGTTCAAATTATTTTGTAAAAAATTCAAATACAGAGCACCATTCAGCCTTGGTGGCATTTCATGTAACACAAGTTGCTGGTCAATTATTCCAGCCCACATGTTTATACCAAACAGATGCTGGAATCGATCATTTCTGATGATATGTGGGTTCACTCTGGAGTAGAAGTGTAAATTGTGGATGTTAAAAATTCCCATTCTTCTAAAATTTTACTCATCACTCCATAAAACTTTGTTAAAAAACTGCGGATCCTCTCTTTGTCGTCTAAGCATCTCTCTGCAAAATCTCAGTCTAGGTTCATAGTCAGTGGGCAGAAAAGCTTGTACCCTTTGCACATGGTAAGCGTGATATTTATTTCTTTTAATGATGAGCTGCACCGTCGAGCGTGGAATCCCAAGATTTCGTGATATTTGGCGTTGGCTAATACCAGGGTCGCATCTTAGCTGACTCAGTATTTGATCCTCATTGTCATATCGTACCACTGGTCTACCTGTTCTCGCAGCATGCTCACCGGGTAAGGTTCCCTCCATGTACGCATTATGCACGCGCATAAAGACCCCGTAGTCCGGGAAACGGTCTCGGTCAGGGTAGCGTTGTCGATATTCTCTAGCAGCAGCCCGAGCAATGCCGTCGCAAAAGCCATAGAGGTAATGCATTTCTGCATACTCCCGTTGGGTGTATGCTCTCCTCGCAGCAGCCATCTTCCGTTTATCTAGCCAATCCGTAGCGATCACAAATTCCGATTCACACAGCGCAGGTCACAG
Organism: Argyresthia goedartella; assembly: GCA_949825045.1. Lineage (NCBI taxonomy): Eukaryota > Metazoa > Arthropoda > Insecta > Lepidoptera > Argyresthiidae > Argyresthia > Argyresthia goedartella. Next base: position 916,043 of record OX463836.1, on the reverse strand, counting down.
ATAGGCAATCTATCACAAGTCCATAAACGAAGCGTAGGTCACAGGTAGGCAATCAATTACAAGTCCATAATCGAAGCGTAGGTCACAGGTAGGCAATCAATTACAAGTCGAAAAACTAAGCGCTGGTCACAGGTCTTACCTGTGACTGTGAGCAACTGATCACAAAAAATACCGTGTTCGTAGTCACAGGCGGAAAGTGAGACACTACTAAACAAAACAAACAAAGATACTCACGCGCTTCCCCCCCGGCTCCGCTCCGCCCGGCATTACCTGAACTAAGACGGGTGTTCTGACCTTTTTCGACAAAGGATTAAATGGTTAGTGTGAAAGAGAGGCACAATTTCTTCGTATCGGCTCCATTTTATTTTCACAGAGTTGTGATGGACCTTTTTTTTCCTAGAAAAGATAAATCGTTAAATGAACTAAGACACTTTTTTGACAAAGGATTAAATGGTTGGTGTGAAAGAGTGTCTGTCCATTTCATAAATCCTAAGGTAATGGCACCAATAGTTGACACATTAACGAAGAAAAGAGCTGCATATTGTCCCATTTTTTTTATTTATTCATATTTTTTTTAAAAGTCAATGGCACTCATTGCACGACCTCTTAAATTATATATTAAAAGAAACAAAAACTGAAATATCTCTCTTGAACTTATCAAAAACAATCTATTTTTGTACCTCAAATTATGCACCCTAGGTTGACACATGCAAAAACAAAATTAACCAATACTTGACACATACAACACCAATAATTGACACGACTTTTCAATCTTCAGAATCTTCCAAACACCTCGCACAAATGTAATCATAATGGTTATAGCCATCAGTGCAGCTACAACAGACCATTTTTTTACATGCCATGCATTTTTGAGGTGATGCCCTGTTGTCAATAAGTATCCTGCATAGGTTACAGGAAGGACTGACATCAGATTTAGTATCGTTTTCATTGTATTTTTCTTTATTTCTATAAGATTTCCTGTTTTCTTTTAGTGAATCCTCAATGTCACTTTCTTCTAGGTTGGATTCAATATCCTCAATACTGTTTCCTGAATCTCTCCACTCTTCATTATCATCAGTGCTTGTATCACTGTCTTGTACAGTCTTTTTAATGCATTTTTTCTTAGGTTTCGGTTTCTTACTAAGAATCTTGTTCTTTTTCAACTCTTCTTTTAATTCCTTCTTCCTTTTTCTTTCGTCAGCTTTTCTTTTCTTGTCTTCAATTATTTCCATTTTCTTATTCTCTTTATCTTCATGGTATTTTTGCCACAGGTCTGATGTTTAACAGCTGGGATTTTTTCCCTTAGTCTTTTTTTTGTCGTTGGTTTTTGTTCAGGCCAATAAAATACTTTTTTGAAGGGACTGGGTACTTTCATTGACGTTTTAGTGTTTAATATAAGGCTTACAGGACCTTCTTGAGATGCAACTCCAGCTATTTGATTATTCTGTTCGGACCCTAAATCATTTCTTTGTGATAGACCAGCATTTGATGATCCAGTTACTGCGACTGTGGTCATAGGTTCTTTTGATTGTGAAGTTGCAACTCTGGGCGTAGATTCTTGTGACTTTGAAGCTGTAGTTATGTCATCTTGCGACTTTGATAAAATACCAACTGTGGGAGCTTTAATATTAGTGGGCGGTATTGGATTTCCTGCCACTTCTTTTGCTGTATCCTGGCTCAAACAAATGATTCTTTTGTAAAACATAAAAAATGACTTGTCTTCAGAATTTTCCACACCGGTTTCACTGTTTCTGAACTCTGAAAGCTTTTTTTCATCCATATATTTTTCCATGAAAGCAATTCCTTGTTGTAACTCTTTCAGTAAACTTTCCTTCACGGTCGTATCCTGTTGTCGTATCCCATGGAACAAGCCCGCATTTACGAAATCCATTCCTCAGAATTGAAGGATGAAATGACTTTAGAATCACTTTGTTTAGCAGAGGGCAAAAGTTTATTTTTTTGAGTATTGGTGTATCAAGGTTTTCTACGCGCCACTCATGTACGGCATCCTTCCACGTTGATTTCAGCGAATGAAAAAGAGCAACGTCCATAGGCTGTATTAAGTGGGTAGCGTTTGGATACAGAGCAACCATTATGATTCCGTTTTGAGAGCAGAATTTGCTTACATGTAAGGTTAGATGCGAAGTGTGTCCATCTATAAACAATACAACTGGCTTAGGTATGTTGTGTTTTTCTAGCCAAGGGTTAAATATGTTGGTCATAAATTCGTAGAACAACTCTCCAGTCATCCATCCACTTTCAGATCGACCTAGACCCCACGAAGCCGGTACGCTGAGACTCAGTTCTTTAGGGATTCTCTCATATCTAAATACTACGACTGGCTCTAAGATTTCCCCATCGGCATTTCCGGTAAACAATACGGTCAAGCATTCCTTTTCATCTGGATTCACTTGCTGATAAACGGTTTTATCACCTCTTTCTGCCAGAACTTTGCCGCCTTTCGGGTTTAAAAAGAATGCAGTTTCGTCGGCATTAAACACGCGCCTGGGATCTTGTAGGATATCAGTGAACCCATTAGCTTCAAAGTAAGATAACACTTCATGAAACCACTTGTCTAATTGCACCTTAGTTACTGATGCTCTCGTTGAAGTCAAATTTTGACAAACTCTTGAACTTATATCTGGGTGTCGTTTTTAAAAGCTGTCGTACCACTTTCTACCAGGTCGTCCATCAGTAAATGGCGTTTCTAATTTCAGTTCCATGACCAACTTTTGAACGCTACTAAGTAATTGATCTTTAGTGACAGGGAACCCTGCTTTAGCCACGTCTTTAATCCACTGTACTAGCGTAGCTTATATAGATATAATGTAGGAAAGTATGAATTTCGGCCCATTTTTCTCTCCTTAGGCGATTTTCCTCTCACTTTATAAAGAAGCGTAACTCGTGGAACCTGGTGTTTTTTAGCAGATGTGGCTACGGGAAGACCTCGCTCAACATCAGATATAGCCGCTGCCATGGCTGCTTCGGAATATTGGAACATTTTTCCTTTCACTGGAGGCATTTTTCTTCAGTAGGTGCACTTTTCTGTTCTGCAAAACCAATAGTTGACACAATGAATTAACCTAACAGTTGACACTGTCTACTTTTGGAAAAACGGGTCAAAACATACTCGTATCTTTACAAAACTATTGTTATTAAAACTTGATAAGTACAAAGCTACCTTTAAACGATAAATAAAAGCAAAAATTGCTCAGCGCCAAAACTTGACAGGGTTGTTAAGTATTGGATATAAACCATTTTTTTTGTTCTAATACTTGACACCGTTAATAAACATAAAATACAAACGAAACTCATATGCATTCTTTTAAGCAAAAACACGCATTACTGGTGACTCGATATATGTTATATTTATGGACACAATCCAACAAAAGTAACTGTTAGAACTTACCTTTGAACTAAGAGCGTTCTTATCCGCTTTGCTAAGAAAACACGACCACAGAGACTCGCGTCGTCACTTGTTTGAGAAATAAATTCGCCATTTTGAACTGCTTTATCGAAAGCGCTTGATTTTTGTTTCGTGACAAGAGATGGCGCTGGCAGTACGTACTAAAATTATTCTAGGGGAATCAGGCGAAAAACATCCTTAAATTTAGCTGCAGTAGGTCGAACTGTCAACTATTGGGACACTGTCAACCTTTGGTACAATTACCTTAAGTGTGACAAAAACAGAAAAAAGGAGCAAAAATCTAAATTTTCCTTTAAATTTACCATTTTATAAATTTGCACCTTAATATGACAAAACGACCATAAAACCAAAACTAAAGGTCAAACAGTAAAGTGTTGTACCTCATTTGAACCAGCATTAAATCGGCAAGATTTTTTAATACAGGGTCACTTTTCCGTGATATTTTTTTTTTTCACAGGATGCTCTTAAAGTGAGAAGTAATTTTTCGTAACGCTTCACAATTTACGGAAAAAAAAATATTGAATGAATGAATTGAATTGAATGAACTGGAGGAGCTCCAGCGGTCCTTTACCACTTATATCTTCCTCTAATTCAGAACAGGCAACAAATTGCTGGAGATGCTTCCGCTCCATCTGAAACTCGTCCTTGTCGATGTCCTCTAATACATTGGAAAGATCACACTCGAACTTGCTGTCCAAAAGTTTCGTGGGCATCAAAAATCCGAACTTGTCCGATATTTCTTGGATTTGCTGGAATCGAGTCGTAATTTCTTGTATAATCTTGTCCAATAATGCGAACACCTCTCGACGGATTTCCTGCTCGTGAGACAAAGCTGCATCTTCAGAAGATTCATCGCCATGAATGCGTTTTTCCTGCGAATTCTTCTCGTTTTGAGTTCGATTCCGAATTTTTCGCAGAGAGTCTTAGCAAAGTCAGTTGCTTCTTGCACGAAACGGTCTCTACTTTCTACTAAGAGGGTTTTTAAAGCGCATAGTTTCTGAGCACACTTATCCACACTTAGTCCTCGTTGCTGCAGGTAAATCTGTGCGTCATCTACTTCAGGTAGCACTGCAGCCCAAAAACCAAGAAAAATTAGGAACTCAAATGACTGCATGGCTGTCAGAAGAAGACTGGCTCCCGATCTAGTTTCGGAAGTTTGAGATGAATCTGTTAATTCTTCCAATACCTCAAGAACTAGCTCAAACTTATTTTTAAGCATTTTGACAGCTACATGTCTAGCGCTCCAGCGCGTTTCAGTGACTCGTTTCACTGATTGACCTGTGACGGCAACCAAAGCGTTCCATCGAACAGTTGATGCAGAAAAGAAGGCAAATAGCTTCTCCAGAGTTCCAAAAAACGACACGGAATTCACTGATTCAGAAGCAGCGTGTACTCCAGCCAAGTTTAGTGAGTGGTTTGTGCATGCAACGAATAGAGCTTTCGGATTCAGTGCTTTAATCCGGGCTTGAACTCCATTGTGGATTCCTGACATTGTGGCAGCATTGTCATAAGCCTGTCCTCTCAGATTCTGTATGTCTTGTCCATCTGTTGTTATCTTCGCGATTATATCGTTGCTGAGAACTTCTGCATTTTTTCCTTTTGGTTCGAAGAAGTCAATGAAAGATTCTACCACGGCGACTTTTTCTCCTTCGATATGTACGTATCGCAGAACTTGGCTCATTTGGTCATTGTGGGAGATGTCTGGTGTACTGTCGAAGATTACGCAATAATATTTAGCATTTTGAATACGACGGATGATTGTGGTTCGAACTTGCTGTCCCAGTAAGTTTATAAATTCATTCTGGATTTCTGGAGATAGATACAAAACTGAGACTCTTGCTCCCATCTTTATCTTTGTCAGATTTTCCATTAGAAGAGGGTCGTATTTAGCTAGGAGGTGCACTAACTCCAGAAAGTTCCCTTGATTGCCACATGTCGTGTATCGACAAGAACCTAAACAGAACCTAACAAGAAACAACAACCAGGATAAAATTTAGAGATGATAGTTTATTATGCTTATTTACAGTGACTTTTTTTTATAAAAAATGAAAGGAAGATGAGGATGAATGAGGTGAGACAGGTTTTTTAAAAAATACAGATATCAGATAAAAAAAAGGAAGCGGAGGTCACGGAGAGTAGGAGCAGAAGGAGCAGTGGAACCGGTCTGGCGAACCGGAAGTGGAAGCACTGGTGGGCGACGTAGCAGTTGCAGTTGGAGAGCGTGGCCGGCGGCCAATCGGTCATCAGTGCCCTGGAGACACCGACGGGCAGCAGAAGTAGTGGCCCTGGTAGCGAAGCGCCGGCCAGGGTAGAGGCCCGCAACGTGTCGGCCTGAAGTCACCGACGGGCAGGTGAAGCAGAGAACGGGCAGGTGAAGTGGAGACCCACGAAGCGCCGGCCAGGGTAGAGGCTCGCCAAGACAGGAGGCGTAGAGTAGAGGCTCGCAGGATCCTCTACTACTACGCCTCCTGTCTAGGCGAGACTTTCGCATTGTTCAATGACGTTCCATCCCAGCATCTTGTCAACTTCATTAATTAAAGCCTTTTGTTTTTCAGGAGACAGTCTGTAACATTTTTGTTTGATCGGAAGAGAATCACCAGTGTCAATCTTGTGGGTGATTAAGTGTGTGTTTCCCAGAACACCTTTTTCTTCAAAAGAGATTGTCTTGAAGCGTTGAATGATGTCATTAGCGATGTTCTTTTGATTAGGAGTTAAATGCTCATAAAGTAAAACTTTAATATCTTTAGTGTCGATAGCAAAGCATTTAGGATCTGTAAAGTTAAGAGAAGCTAAAACACTAGGTAGAAGATTAAATGACATCAGGCGATTTCCATACAAAGTTGGTCTAAAAAAAAAAGTGGGCGGCCAGACCTAGGATTATTACCAATAGCTAGGCCATGTTAAAAACTTAAAAAAAATATACAGACTTAACCCTGTAACTACATTTCCTGATTAGTTTTTTTTTTTATATATATTGAAAAAATAAGTGTTATTTTTTATTATTATTAATAAGTATTATACTATATTTAAGTAATTAGTATTATTAGTTTTAATGAGTAAAGTAACGTACGAAAACTGAAATAACTACTCAAAAAACGTGTACAACCTCTTTTCCAACACTTATTTTATCAATACTTTTTTCGTAACTAAATAACTAATCAGAAAATGCATTTACAGGGTTAAAGTCCGTAAAGTAGTAATACTTGGGAAAATGGTCGTACTAGGAAATAGGTAAGACGTCGTCGTTGTTACATACATACATACTTACATAGCATCAAGCCTGTTTCCCAGAGGGGTAGGCAGTTATTTTTATGTAGATTTATTTTAGGTGGGGATAAGAAATAACACAGAACATATTTTATGTATTTAATCATCAGTTATCATTATTACATTTTCGAGGCCTGGCGCTGGTGGTATTACATTTCGATATCTTGCATAGCTTAAATACCAGACAATTGTCATGCAATGTGCGCAGCAACCGACTGTACGCTTGCCAATATTACAAGTACAGTAATAATGCTTGATGCTTTCTCGTCCATTTAAAGTATTATCTATCACTACATAAACATAATATGTTCTAGCTCGCACATGTCTGGATTGAATTCGTGCTCGAATCATCCATAAATAGTTTCCTTCCAATTCACTTAAATGCTCATCGTTTGCTTCTCTGTTGAGCTCTATCATAAATGAGCCATCTTGTTGAATATGCTCGCCGTAATAGCATCTTGCCTGCTTCAGTTGGTAAATACCAAGGGCAAATAGAAACAGCTCCTCTTCTTCCAAGCGTGGGAAGTTCTCAAAATCTGGCATATCTGCTGACATTAGTCTAAATTGTGCTCGTCTTCTATTGTAGTTGTATCTTTCAACAATTTCAGAAAGATGGTTTCTCATGTTCAATCGGTCATTTATTATATTCAGTATTGTCGGAGCATGTATATTGTCTTCGATTAGAACGTGGAATGCATTAATTAATGCCGCTGCGATTTTCGTGTAGTCAAACAAATGGGCTAATGCCCGATTGTTATAAACATATCGTAGCAATCGGAAATCTCGCTTCAGCCTTCCGTTTACCACCTCCACTACCCACCGGCAAATGGTGATAAGCCTTGATTTATTAGCCTGCATCGTCGTGAGTTGCGTTTCATTGGCATGTTTGGTCTCCGGCATGTGGGCAATGTATCCGTTAGATTCTAAGTTGCTCACCGAGTCTCTAAATCCACGGTCTAATATAAATACGTCATTGGGTTGAAAAAACCAATTTATGACGCTGTCTTCGCTATTCAATAGAGAATTCATTATAGTAGCGTCAGACGTTACCGCTGCATAGGGACCCTGCACGTCTATTATGTGACCATCGCAGCAAACTATCAGGAATGGCTTAAGAAGATTTCGGTACTTATGGTGACTGTATGACTCACGCTGGAAGAAGTAGTTTGTGCTTTTTTGAAGATAAATATAACTGCCATCACAAATAACTATGGCTCTTCTTTCAGCAGGAGTAACATCAGGGTTACCGAATAGCGCATTTGGTAATAAAAGATTTCTTTCAACCACCTGTGCGCGCGTAATATGGTCAAAGCCAAGGTGGATAGGTACAAAATCATTTAATAATGATTCTCTTGCTATATTTAACATACGCCAGAATGTACGTTCACTAGTTTTGAAGATAGTGGCTAATCTTTTATTTGAGTCTCCCGTTCTCATTTTAGACAACAAAGCCGCTAATATAGTTTTTTTGTGAACATGTGCAGATAAACTAGGAGTACTATTAAGCACTTCCGTAAACTGTTCCGCAGTGAAACCTGTCCAGGTTCGAAACTCATTAGGATCCATGTTTTCATAGTCTTCAAAATCAATGAAATCAGTGTTGACGCGCGCTTTCAATAGCGTTACGATATCAGAAAATTGATTTGGCGTAAAACGCTGAATATTATTTTCTTGTTCAAGGAGATCGTGCCACGTACCTTGTTCAAGATGCTCTGCGCAAACACGCGCGTTTTCAGGTATATAATAATTGTGCCGACATATTAATCTAACCTTAACATTGTCAGGTATGCGGCGGCGAGTTTCGTTGTTACAATGTTGAAAAACACAGGTGCTTGATGTATTGGGTGCACGAATTAGATCATCTATAAACATCGAAGCTACTTGATGATTGTGAACATCTTCATCATCTTGCTGTTCTTCTATGTCTTCCACCACTTCTACATCTACCGCTCCGTCCGCGGCCGCCTCTTCGCCTTGCTGAATATGACGCCGATAAGCTCTTTCAGCTCTTTGCCAACAAGGGCGGCAAATGAATTCGTCTGGGTCAACCTGAAATAAATAATAAAAATAATTAGGTTGTATACTTTAGACATAGTTTCAGAAACTGTTTTCGTCTTGCAGGACACATTTCGTGTTACGTTAATTACTACTTGATAGAGCTTACCTGTCGCTCTTGTAGTTCTTGTATAACCCTTTACAACCGACTTGATATGATAGTGAGAGTTGATTTACAAAAATTCTGGCGTCTACGAATATCAATTTTTCGGGATGCAACCGGCCTCGATCGATCGTGAGACTATCATTTTGCCTAGAAAAAATATGCCTGACCCCCTTGCAAACACGATTGAACCTGTTAGTCGCTCGTAATCACAGTGAACGATGGCTGCGTTTTTTGGCGCGCGAAGTCGCCCGGGTAAGTGTACATTTTTAAATATATTTATGCAATTTTTATTGTTTTGTTTATGTAGTTTACTGATATAAGTGTTGTTTTACGCCCGTTAGTGTGTAACTTGAACGTAACATGCTTACTTAGGCGTATATTGTCACCCAAAATCAAGGACGCACGATCGTGTAGGTTAGGTGATTCGTACTAAATAGATATTCATACATTTTTTGTACCTAAACAAGATTTTCGTGTATGTATGATTGTCTAACAAGTGTTTTTCTTCATTTTTAGGACAACCTCTCAGGGATGACCAAGTCGAACAAATATTAGGACAGGGAAATGACTCGGAGGTTGAGGAATTTGCCGATGATGACGAAGATATTGTGCCGAGAGTCTTAGATCACCTAGAAGACAGTAGATCTGGTTCTGACGATGAGTCCCCCGAAGCGGATGAGGCACCACCGCCTACCCCAACAACATCCAGAAGCAGGGGATCGACCAGAGGCAGATCAGGCAGGACAAAATCAAGGGGACTGGCTAGTACAAGAGGTTGTTCAAGAGGAGCAGCAAGTACAAGAGGTAGAGGGCGGGTTACGAGAAGAGGACAGGCTAGAGGAAGAGGAGGGACAGGTAAGAGAGTGTGGGTGGAAACTGACTATCCAAATAAAGCTCATGATTTCACTTCGCTTCCGGTAAATCGAGTTCGATCTCCGATTGATTACTACCGTGACTATTTTGATGATTCGTTCCTGGAAGAAGTTGCTAGGTGCACGAATCTATACCACTTGCGCAAAACCGGCATTGAACTCAAGACTACCAGACTGGAAATAGCGAAACTCTTTGCTGTTCATCTGATCATGGGCTGTATTCCCTTTCCTAGACTACCTATGTACTGGAAAACTGGAATAAAACTGGGATTGGTCAGCGACACCATGACCAGAGACAGGTTTTTAACTCTACGCAATGCACTTCACGTTGTCGACAGCGACACGCCAGCAGAAGCTGAAAAGGACAATTCTCTGTGGAAAGTGCAACCCATGATCAACAAGGTCAAAGACACGTGTAACCGATTGGAGAGAGCCCCTGGATACTACTCCATAGATGAGCAAATGATACCCTTTACTGGCCGATGCAAACTCCGCCAAGTAGTCAAAAATAAACCAAGGCCAGTAGGGTTGAAAAACTTTGTTCTAACAACCAGTGAGGGCCTAATGCTGGATTTTTCCATCTATCAAGGGGCTAAAACAATGTTCTGCGCCACAACTCTTGGGTTGGGCCCGTCTGTAATACTCCATCTTTCTCAGAGTATACCACCTGGCAGTTGTGTGTACCATGACAGATATTTCACGACAGTTCCTTTGGCTGAAGAAATGCTGAAGAGAAACCTCCACAGCACTGGCACAATAATGCATAATCGGATTCCTGATCGTGCCACGATCGATTTCAAAAAAGATAGCCAGATGGCTCGTGGCGACACACATCAGTTCGTCTGCAATGACATTGCGATCGTCAAATGGAAAGACAACAAGTCCGTATTGATGGCATCTAACTGCACGGGAGTTGGAGAAGCGGGACTTGTGAAACGTTGGGACAAGAATACCAAAACCTATGTCGACATTTCGGCTCCAACAGTAATCAAACGATATAATCAGTACATGGGGGGCGTGGATGTCCTAGATCAACAAATGGAATATTACAGGACATTTATCAAAACTAGAAAATGGCCTCTTAAAGTTCTAGTACATTTCATGGATCTCGCTTGTGTAAACGCATGGAGGCTTTACAAAAACGACTGCATAGCTAATGGTTACCGCCGAAAGGATACTCTGGCCTTACTAGAGTTTCGTTTGGATGTCGCAGAATGCCTGAAGTGTCTACCAGAAATAGAGCGCAGAGAAGATGAGCCTGCACCACAGCAACATCAACGTCGTCAGGCCTTGAAAATCTACAAACCTGTAAGCATGCCTTCAACAGCTAAAAGACATGACGGATACGATCACCTACCCGTCTTTGATGATATTAAGGCACCGAGGACGTGTCGCATGGAAGACTGTGGCAGTCGGTCTAAAATAAAATGCGTTAAATGCGATATATATCTCTGTATGTCTCGTGATAAAAATTGTTTCCAACCTTTTCACAAGAAGCCTTAGTTAAATATATTTGTTATTCTAATTACTTGTAATACTTGCTATATAATAAACATAATTATGTAAGACTGTACTGTTCTAAATAGTTAGATCTCATGTGATTCCGAAATAGATTTAAGTTGTTTGTACCTATTAATTTTTATAAGTTTTATACCAAAAAAGATCAAGAACCTAAGTAAGGAAGAAATATTTTAGTTGTCTTAAAAGACTGTTAATTTTTAACCGAGCCAAATATACAAAGATTCTTTATTAATATCGTTAATAAATGAATGATGATTATAAACACAGCTTAATTAATTTTATTTTCATTTAATATCAAAAAACACCCCCAACCTAGACAAAACTCACATTTCGAGCTATCTCCTAAGTCCCACGCTCGTGAGGGTACTCACATCTCGAGCTAACACCTAAGCCCCACGCTCGTGAGGGTAAGTTTTCAGGAAAATAGAGACTTCAGGATTTTTTTATTTATTTTTTTCACGATACTTAGACACCTATGAAAAAGTCCTGTCAATTTAAAAACAAACTGAGTTAATTACTTTCTTCGGTTGTAAAGGGATAAGAACTTGTGCTATCTCATTGTATTGCTATACTCGAGTACTCCAAACATAATGTCTGCGACGTTGCACAGAAATACCACATCGAATGCACAATGACGACATAACTATAAAACAAACGTTTACAGCACTCTTCACTTCACTCTTGTCACGATGCGATAGCCGTCTAATCGATCGTACGTTACCAGGATAACTAAGTAAACTAAATAATATAAAAACAAAACTGTAGCAGCCTAGCAGGTAAGGAGAGCATCGCTTTACTCACTCATACTTATCACACTGTCTCACTGGCGAGCCGAGGGAGTCAATGTGCGTTGAATGGCACGAAACCTGTCTTGACTGGTCTCGACACTTATGCACAGCCGAGACGAGACAAAGCGAGCCACTGATAGTAGGTATTATCAGCCGGCCGGCATTGTTAACTAAATACTCATAATACTCTTTTTTGTTACCGGCCAGCACATTTCTTTTCCCAGGTGCTGGGGTTGACTGGTAGAAAATACTTTTGTTTTAAGTCCGCCCTTTGTGTTTTTTTATGCAATAAAGAATTTTAATAATAATACTCATGAGATATAACTTAAAAGTATTATTTAGTATTATGAGTTACGTAACATACGAAAACTGAAATAACTACTCAAAAACGTAGTTACAGTGTTAATTAAACTCATAGAATTAGTTTAATAAACTAGCTATTATACGGACTTTAACCTTGTAAATGCATTTTCTGATTAGTTATTAAGTTAAGAAATAAGTATTGAAAAATAAGTGTTTTTTTATTATTTATAAGTATTATACTATATTAAGTAATTAGTATTATTTGTTATTATGAGTAAAGTTACGTACGAAAAGTGAAATAACTACTCAAAAAACGTAGTTACAGTGTTAAATTCATAGAATTAATTTAAGGTCTATATAAACTAGCTATTGAAAATATTTTTAGTTCTGGCCGCGCAATTTACTTTTTTTAGACCAGAATGCCTGATGTCCTTTCTCCAAAAGTCAAAACCTAGTATTAGAGAAGGAAATATTTCAGGGAAAACATAAGCTTTAATCAAGTGAGTTTCTTTATTGAAATGGACAGGTAGTTGGAGACCATATGCACAATTTTGCTGTCCTTCCATTTCCAGTATCCAACACCTAAATTTGAAAATCTGTGGTACTATCTCCTCTGTTTAGCTTGGCATCTGCCAGCATGTGAATAGGTAAACATGCCATGTAAACCTTTCCTATTGCTTCTGATTGTTCCGCAAGCGAGCGTATTTTCAGCCTTCAGCTTTTCCAGCAGAGGTATAGAAGAAAAGAAGTTGTCAAAGTATACTACTTTGTTTTGTCCCCACTCTTGCTGCGTCAACTCCAAAACAACTCTCTCTCCTAAGCCATAGTCTGCAAACTTCGTGCTCATTTGTTCATCTTTTCCCTGGTAAACCATAAACTTCTTTATGAACCCTCTTTGGTCTGCTAAGCACCACAGTTTGTACCCTCTTTTTATTGGCTTCATGGGTATATATTGTTTCAGTACAGATCTGCCTTTGAATTTTATCATTGATTCGTCCACGCTCAATTCCCGTGTACCATTGTAAGACTCTTGAAATTTCCGGTTTAGTTCATCTATCACTGGCCTGAGTTTATATAATTTATCTTTGCAATTCGGGGGCATAGCAGAAGTATCATTGCAGTGTAAATGTGTCAAAATTGCTCTGAATCTGTCTCTAGACATGGTTTTGCATATAAGTGGGTTGTTCAGATCAGGTGCTGAAGAGAAATGGCAGACCATTTCTCTTCAGCACCTGATTGCTTGGACAGATCCAAGCAGGTCTACTATCATATCCCATGTAGAAGTTCATACCAATAAAAGCTTAAAGCTCTTCCTTCTTGAGATTCAATTCTTTATCCTTCTGTGTTGCATAAAGATTGCTTTGGTACACAATATTATCCAATGTTGGACCAATCAACACTAGGAAAATGTCAGTCGGTGTGATGCAGTGGGAGAATAATTCTTGGGCTGTATTTGCTAAATATTCCGGTACACATGTCTCCAAGTCACGTTTTTTCCACTTACGATTGGGTTCAGCAGCTGCTTTTTGTTTGGTATTCTTGAGGGGAGGAGCTGATTCTCTAGATGTAGTATGAGGTTGGGACCGGCTTGTTGATGGAGCTCCAGATTCGGTAATTGAGGGAAACGTAGATATTTCCTGGTCAATAAGGTCTGACAAAGTTTCTTCATTGGCAGTGGATGGTGACAGTGGCGTAGCGTGCCATCACTATAGAATTGGGGCGGGAGACCCACTTTGCCGCCCCAATTCTATAGTTGCTTAATTTAAAAAAGTCAGAATAGTACATTGTTCACCGAGAGGAGAAAGTGACCGATTACCGTCGAGGGTGTCGTTTGAAATAAATCTTTACTAATTGAAATTTATATTGAAATTGTTGCAGTTAGTGAAGCTTAATGTAACACTTTTTCCATTAATGTTTGTTTGAGATGTTTGGGACAATGTAGGAGGAATGGCTGTGCTGTTGGCACTGCGCTCGTAGAAGGCTGTGGTGCCAAAGGGGCAACTGGCTGCTGAGGGGCACTTGGCATCGCCGCGCTCGTTGATGGTTGAGGAGATGAGTCTTGATGCTCATTAATCGATCTCGATATTTGGTTATTTATTCGTGTTTTGTTTTCTACGGAATTCTCTATGTAACTTTCTGCAACAGCGGACGATTTCCAACCACCGTGACGTTTTATTGTGGTTAAATCAGCACCAGTATCGGCAAGAATAGTCGCTGAAGTTCTGCGAAAGCAGTGGCCAGTGTATTCTAGTGGATTGAGTAAATTAAGGTAGGAAGCTATTTCTCTTGGCACAGTACTTATTTTGTTTTTCCCAATTACTTGTTTCGTACATTTTTTGTTTTTATATTGTAGTAAAAACCGATTGGTTTTGGGGTCACTGGGGCGAATTTCGTTATATTTCTTCACTATCTCATAAAATAAGCCCGATGTTCAGGCTTCTCGGTACCTAATGACCTCGCAGGGGCCCATCAGCTACGAGGTAGCGTAGCGATCAGATGCCAAGAAGTGTGAACGTCGGCGATTCACCGAGCTAATACTTATGGAGTAGATCTAACCTGGTCTGTGCTTCGGTCCCGTCAACTTCCTGTCTCTCTGCAAGGCCCGGGTGCACCCTAGGCTCTTCTTGGTAGACAGGTTCTTCAGCCAACCAGGTATGACTGGCAGGCCAGCTTCGACGAGCACAGTGTTCCAACACAGGTTATGTTACGTGGGAAAAACCAATCGGCCACGTAAATGCGAACTTTATCTGGTTCGGGGAACCACAACACACTCAGCTATATAGACAATCCTGAGGGGAACCCGAATACATTCCAGATGGCTTGCGATTTAATTTCAATGCCCTAATCAATACGCGTTACATTGCGAGGGCTTTCGTCTCTCAGTTCTCAAAAACTGCAAGGTTGGCAGCAACGTCAAATTCAAAATGGCCGTTCCGAAACCATCGATCGAATATCGATTTGGAATCGAACACCCGATATAACAAATGATCGCTGAATTTTTGTTTTTCTGTTAAGAATATTGACGATTATTCCATTTTCGATGATTTCGATATCGTCTGTTGTCATATCCACAAGTTCTTGCGCACGACAGGCCCCATTTACTCCTAAAATCAAAATAACCTGTAAACAAAAATATCAAACATGAAAACCTAGTAGATTTCTACTCATAAATAGGTACGTAATAAATCATAAACCAGTGCATTTTGTTCATAAACTTACCTTTATCAACAAATATTTGTCCTCTGGAGCATTCTGCGAAAAGGAATAAACATCCTTTGTAGTAAGCACTTTTGATTTCTTACTACGGAATCCCTCCGACTTTCTTTTCAGAAATGCTGTAAGTTTTTTGTATTCTTGAATATTTATGTCGTTTCTTGTCAATATAGTACTTTTCAACATTGAGTACATAGACCATAACGTACTTGGTTTGTATTTTTGCGCTTTTTCACTGAAATAAGCTAGCAAAACATTTTCAGAAAAAGATGCCGCATTTTTTTCAGTTTTCCATTGCAAAAAATCGTCATAAGTTTTATTATATTTTTCAATTGATTTCTGTGGTAAAAGGTTATCAATCAGTATTTTTGCTGTTTCCTTCAACTGCGGCGGAGTTAAAAAATCTTCATCATCACTATCACTACTTATCATTTTGATAGTTTTATTTTACTTTCTACGAAAACTGAATCCTCAAACAACACACAAATTGAAAATGGCGCCAATGGCGTCTGCAATTTTCACATGTTCTTTTTTCAAATTGTTTGACACCATCCAACACACAGCTAGTGGCCAGAGTCATTTTGCGAACTTGGAGATAAAAACTCACTGTAAAAACTTTTTGGCTTTTGATATTTAGGTTACCGGCGCAGTCTTACCCAAAATTAAAAAAAAAACACGTAAGAAATGGATTTTCATACACTTTTCTCTCCCGCTCAGATGCGTTTTCTCCCCGCATATTTGTTCGATATGCAATGACGTACTTTCTACCGTAAATTTGATAAAGTATCAAGGTATGTACTTTCCGAGCAGGTGTAGTATAAATAACTTTGTCAAAATCAATATTAGCAGCCAATTCTTGTTCAATGGACAATATAGCCAAGTTTGAGAGTCTAGCGGAGCTCATAGTAGATCTGAGGTAATTTTTTATCAGCTTCAACTTCGAAAAACTTCTCTCACAACTTGCAACGCTAATCGCCAAAGTCAAATATATACGAATCAAGATGACTATATTTGGAACCGAAATTCCAAGATTCAGCTTTTGAATGAACTGGAGGAGCTCCAGCGGTCCTTTACCACTTATATCTTCCTCTAATTCAGAACAGGCAACAAATTGCTGGAGACGCTTCCGCTCCATCTGAAAGTCGTCCTTGTCGATGTCTTCTAATACATTGGAAAGATCACACTCGAACTTGCTGTCCAAAAGTTTCGTGGGCATCAAAAATCCGAACTTGTCCGATATTTCTTGGATTTGCTGGAATCGAGTCGTCATTTCTTGTATAATCTTGTCCAATGATCTTCATCTGCATCTTCAGAAGATTCATCGCCATGAATACGTTTTTCCTGCGAATTCTTCTCGTTTTGAGTTCGATTCCGAATTTTTCGCAGAGAGTCTTAGCAAAGTCAGTTGCTTCTTGCACGAAACGGTCTCTACTTTCTACTAAGAGGGTTTTTAAAGCGCATAGTTTCTGAGCACACTTATCCACACTTAGTCCTCGTTGCTGCAGGTAAATCTGTTCGTCATCTACTTCAGGTAGCACTGCAGCCCAAAAACCAAGAAAAATTAGGAACTCAAATGACTGCATGGCTGTCAGAAGAAGACTGGCTCCCGATCTAGTTTCGGAAGTTTGAGATGAATCTGTTAATTCTTCCAATACCTCAAGAACTAGCTCAAACTTATTTTTAAGCATTTTGACAGCTACATGTCTAGCGCTCCAGCGCGTTTCAGTGACTCGTTTCACTGATTGACCTGTGACGGCAACCAAAGCGTTCCATCGAACAGTTGATGCAGAAAAGAAGGCAAATAGCTTCTCCAGAGTTCCAAAAAACGACACGGAATTCACTGATTCAGAAGCAGCGTGTACTCCAGCCAAGTTTAGTGAGTGGTTTGTGCATGCAACGAATAGAGCTTTCGGATTCAGTGCTTTAATCCGGGCTTGAACTCCATTGTGGATTCCTGACATTGTGGCAGCATTGTCATAAGCCTGTCCTCTCAGATTCTGTATGTCCAGTCCATCTGATTTTATCTTCGCGATTATATCGTTGCTGAGAACTTCTGCATTTTTTCCTTTTGGTTCGAAGAAGTCAATGAAAGATTCTACCACGGCGACTTTTTCTCCTTCGATATGTACAGTCTGCAACAGAGACATATGACCCCCCATAAAAGTGCTACAAAAGCGCCCTCTCTCGTGGTTAAATCCTTCATGACCTTCATTACCATCAATGCCATCTATTCGATATTCGATAAACCACCAGGTCAGGCACCACAGGGTCGAAGCGTAGGATACGCTTATTTCGTCACAAATCATGAGTATTACGTGGCGCAAATAGCTACATGTCAAGATAAGTTAGAGGTAGCATGTTCGAATCCACAAAGGCTCAGTTTTTGCTAAGCAAAATATTGGTAATGTTGGTGTAATAATTTTGGAATATAATATGGTGATTCATAGAAACGATGGGTTGTTATATTGTTAGATAACTTACCTAGCTTATTTTATAACTTATTGTTATTATAAATAAAATAAAAATAATTTTGAAAGTTATTTATTTAATTTCAATTTTTCAACAAAGAAATGTGTATCTTAGACAAACATTTAAACTCAAACTATGATTAATCTTCCGTAGAGGGAATTATCATGCTACTATGTAAGTATATTTGTAACAATTTACATCTCTCAACTTTCATAATCATAGCATGATATTTAAATAACATGTAGGGTCAAATAGTGCTACCTGGATAGCAATTTATAGAAACTTTGCTTCGATATCAATATTTAAGACTTTTTCAACAAAGAAACGAAATAAAGATATAAACTCAAACTATGATAAATCTTCCGTAGGGAGAATCAACATGCTACTAAGTCTAAGTAACAATTTACATCTCTCAACTTTCTTTATCATAGCATGATATTTAAATAGCATATAGGGTCGAATAGTGCTATACCTGGATAGCAATTTATTGAAACATTGCTTCGATATAAGTAGTGGCAGCAAATTATTTTTAATATCGGAGAGGGTGCCCCTCATTTTGAAGCACTTGTTCAAGCCTGGACTTCATTCCTGTAACCATGTTGGAACACATATTACTAAGGCGGAAAAGGTCCCAAGATCTCATCACCTCTTGGTCTAAATAACTTTTTGTTCTAACATCACTCGTATCCCAGTTAAGAACCATTTGACCCCACAAGTTTTCAATTAAGTTCAAATCTGGGCTTTTAGATGGCCACTCAATGACAGTTATATCATTACGAGCGGCAAACCACTCTCTAACCAAACACGAACGGTGCACGGAACAATTATCTTGTATAAAGTATATTTGCCCCTCTGGATACACGTTGCGCACTGTTGGAATCATCACATCTTGTAAAATTTCCAAGTATTTATCTTTGTTCATTCGGCCGCCGAATTCGATCAACTCCCCTGGGCCCATGGAGGACATCCAACCCCAATAGCCTGCAAAACAATAATTTGGTTAAATAACAAATAATCCACACTGCGTAATACAATTTAAAATAATAATATTTCGAATCCCGGCTGGGCACGAAGACAAAAGGTGTTAGAAGTTGCATGTTTCTGATGTTGCCGTGTTTGGTTCTATGACACAGGCTATTTAACCTCTCAAGATACGTCCTATAAAAATATAAGCAAAAATACATCGCGATTTTCAACTTAACGCCATAGACTTATAGAGTTCCAATCCTATGAAAATTTCGGCCGACCGGATATCGCGACGACGACGGGACGTGAAAGGTTAAGTGTGGGGCCAGAAGTAAAAGCAATGTATGTGCCTGTCTGTATGATGTTAATGTTGTTTATAAACACAACATATAACATATATGTTTATAAATATTCTTACCTAAAGTTATTCTGCCACTTGTTCTCAAAGGCAAAATATTTTGATGGTTAAAACGCTCGCCAGCTCTTCTCCATAATATTTTTCTGCCATCATCATCGGACTTAAAACTTTTTTCGTCGGTAAAAATTACGATTTCGTTCTCCCAATCAAAGTTTAGATATTCAGATGCGAATCTCATTCTTGCTTGGCGATGGGCTTCGGTTAATTTAATTTTTTTGGCCGGCTTGTAGTTATGGATACCCCCTGCATGTAAATGTCTCCTTACTGTTTGCAGTGAAATATTATAATCTATGGCAGTTGATCGTGTTGTCTTAAATGGGTCTTCTGTGTGGAGATTAACGATTTCACGATGTCGGTTTGATGCATCTGTGTAGGTCATTGCTTGCGGGCCGGGGCAGTTACGCTTTACGTCACCACTATCTTGGTATCTCCGAATCCAAAGACGAACCGTGTTTCTCTGTAAGAGAATATAGGCATCTTATATTAGTAATTTTAACACTAAACCTATGTTACACGAAACAAAAAATTGTTACAAATTAGTATAATATATAATTATTTTTTACTTACCGCGATACCTAATTCTCTAGATATACTTTTAATACTGTGGTTGTCTTCCCAATACACTATTATTTTGGCTTTAACAAAATCAGTTAAAAAATGAGACATGATGACTAGTCCAAACTTTCAAAATCACAAGATCCGCAGTAACTTATGTGATATTGTGACACGAACTGAACGTATTCTTGTTCTGTGGTTATAATTCTGATATCCTACCTTCAATTTATTTGTAAATGCATTGCGTGCGGTTGACGATGAAGTTAGAGCGCTGCGTCATAGAAGTAGAACATATGATATTAATTTTCGCCATGATATACAGATCGTTGGTTAGTGCAATGGGACGAGCGCTTGCTTCATAAATCGAAGGGCCATGGTTCGAACCCCGCTCTGTAAAGCAATTGTTTTTGTTTCTTCCTGGTTATTATTGATGTAGCCGGTTTCCTTCAATTTGAAATAGAAATACAAAATCTGCGGCTGCACACTTTCCAGAAACAAGTTTAGGTGCCAAGAATCGTGGTAGGTGGCGCTTCTCAGCAGTTTGAATGGAATTACGTTTTAAAAGTTGGGGGGTCAGATGTCTCTGTGTTTGAATGGAATTACGTTTTAAAAGTTGGGGGGTCAGATGTCTCTGTTGCAGACTGTACATACTTTGAAGTACAAATCAGACTTAATTTATGTAAGTCGAATTTAGTAAATTAAATAACAATTGAGAGCTTACGTTTTATTATAAAAATAAGCATAAATGCACATACATACATATCTACCAAAATAATTAAGAATTATTAATCAAAATCATGTAGTGAATACTATATCAAATTATGAAGCTTTGAAATATTCATAATTTTTTTTTTGTTTAAGGTTGTTATAACGCGAGATCAGAGCTTTGTCCCTCAGTCTTCTCAAAAGTAAAAGTTCGTTGTAGGATATACCATTCTCTTCAGCCCATTGTAAACCTAGCTCAAACGCGTTAACTGCGTCTTGATCTGTGACTTGTGGAGCAGCCGTACCGCTATCACTAGTAGTCAAATTCAAACTAAGTAAAACAATGCATACGCGTCGAGCACAATAGCGGTGGCGCGTACGAGTTGTGACCTGTTCAAACTTGCGTGATCTATACATACATATTAGCAAAGATTGTCAAACATAATTCCGTCATGTCGGATTACAGGGGGCGCCGGATTAGACAGGGGCCGGATTACCGGGGGTCCACTGTATTTGGAACCGAAATTCCAAGATTGAGTTTTTGAATGAACTGGAGGAGCTCCAGCGGTCCTTTACCACTTATATCTTCCTCTAATTCAGAACAGGCAACAAATTGCTGGAGATGCTTCCGCTCCATCTGAAACTCGTCCTTGTCGATGTCTTCTAATACATTGGAAAGATCACACTCGAACTTGCTGTCCAAAAGTTTCGTGGGCATCAAAAATCCGAACTTGTCCGATATTTCTTGGATTTGCTGGAATCGAGTCGTCATTTCTTGTATAATCTTGTCCAATAATGCGAACACCTCTCGACGGATTTCCTGCTCGTGAGACAAAGCTGCATCTTCAGAAGATTCATCGCCATGAATGCGTTTTTCCTGCGAATTCTTCTCGTTTTGAGTTCGGTTCCGAATTTTTCGCAGAGAGTCTTAGCAAAGTCAGTTGCTTCTTGCACGAAACGGTCTCTACTTTCTACTAAGAGGGTTTTTAAAGCGCATAGTTTCTGAGCACACTTATCCATACTTAGTCCTCGTTGCTGCAGGTAAATCTGTGCGTCATCTACTTCAGGTAGCACTGCAGCCCAAAAACCAAGAAAAATTAGGAACTCAAATGACTGCATGGCTGTCAGAAGAAGACTGGCTCCCGATCTAGTTTCGGAAGTTTGAGATGAATCTGTTAATTCTTCCAATACCTCAAGAACTAGCTCAAACTTATTTTTAAGCATTTTGACAGCTACATGTCTAGCGCTCCAGCGCGTTTCAGTGACTCGTTTCACTGATTGACCTGTGACGGCAACCAAAGCGTTCCATCGAACAGTTGATGCAGAAAAGAAGGCAAATAGCTTCTCCAGAGTTCCAAAAAACGTCACGGAATTCACTGATTCAGAAGCAGCGTGTACTCCAGCCAAGTTTAGTGAGTGGTTTGTGCATGCAACGAATAGAGCTTTCGGATTCAGTGCTTTAATCCGGGCTTGAACTCCATTGTGGATTCCTGACATTGTGGCAGCATTGTCATAAGCCTGTCCTCTCAGATTCTGTATGTCTTGTCCATCTGTTGTTATCTTCGCGATTATATCGTTGCTGAGAACTTCTGCATTTTTTCCTTTTGGTTCGAAGAAGTCAATGAAAGATTCTACCACGGCGACTTGTTCTCCTTCGATATGTACGTATCGCAGAACTTGGCTCATTTGGTCATTGTGGGAGATGTCTGGTGTACTGTCGAAGATTACGCAATAATATTTAGCATTTTGAATACGACGGATGATTGTGGTTCGAACTTGCTGTCCCAGTAAGTTTATAAATTCATTCTGGATTTCTGGAGATAGATACGAAACTGAGACTCTTGCTCCCATCTTTATCTTTGTCAGATGTTCCATTAGAAGAGGGTCGTATTTAGCTAGGAGGTGCACTAACTCCAGAAAGTTCCCTTGATTGCCACATGTCGTGTATCGACAAGAACCTAAACAGAACCTAACAAGAAACAACAACCAGGATAAAATTTAGAGATGATAGTTTATTATGCTTATTTACAGTGACTTTTTTTTATAAAAAATGAAAGGAAGATGAGGATGAATGAGGTGAGACAGGTTTTAAAAAAAATACAGATATCAGATAAAAAAAAAGGAAGCGGAGGACACGGAGAGTAGGAGCAGAAGGAGCAGTGGAACCGGTCTGGCGAACCGGAAGTGGAAGCACTGGTGGGCGACGTAGCAGTTGCAGTTGGAGAGCGTGGCCGGCGGCCAATCGGTCATCAGTGCCCTGGAGACACCGACGGGCAGCAGAAGTAGTGGCCCTGGTAGCGAAGCGCCGGCCAGGGTAGAGGCCCGCAACGTGTCGGCCTGAAGTCACCGACGGGCAGGTGAAGCAGAGAACGGGCAGGTGAAGTGGAGACCCACGAAGCGCCGGCCAGGGTAGAGGCTCGCCAAGACAGGAGGCGTAGAGTAGAGGCTCGCAGGATTCTCTACTACTACGCCTCCTGTCTAGGCGAGACTTTCGCATTGTTCAATGACGTTCCATCCCAGCATCTTGTCAACTTCATTAATTAAAGCCTTTTGTTTTTCAGGAGACAGTCTGTAACATCTTTGTTTGATCGGAAGAGAATCACCAGTGTCAATCTTGTGGGTGATTAAGTGTATGTTTCCCAGAACACCTTTTTCTTCAAAAGAGATTGTCTTGAAGCGTTGAATGATGTCATTAGCGATGTTCTTTTGATTAGGAGTTAAATGCTCATAAGGTAAAACTTTAATATCTTTAGTGTCGATAGCAAAGCATTTAGGATCTGTAAAGTTAAGAGAAGCTAAAACACTAACGCGACGAATTGGGGACCAAACCACTTCAAGCTTCACAACACGAAGCACTCACTCCGATGACGTGAATCTACTTATTCCCGACGATTGTTCCGTGCTCATTATAGTTAACACTCCGACCAGGCCCGACACCTGTGTTAGACAATTATTACTACTGAAATACAGCCAAGGCCCGAACGCCATGTGCCGACATTTTTTCCACGTTAAGAAAGTAACCTCTAACTCGTCATCTCGTTTCTATACAAGTGACAGCTGCTAGTTCCGTTTATTGCTTTCTGGCAGTGTCGGAGAATGGTGGGGAAAAAGTGGGGACTTTCTCCCAACATCATTCTTTGGCTGTACGTAACGGTGATCCGTCCTCTTGTCTGCTACGGAGCTGTGGTGTGGTGGACCAGGACCAAACTAACCACAGTGGTAAGCAAACTCCAAAGCTTCCAAAGGCTGGCCTGCATGGCTATCACATGTAGTATGAGAACTACTCCAACAGCAGCAATGGAGGCCATGCTGGGTACTTTCATTGACGTTTTAGTGTTTAATATAAGGCTTACAGGACCTTCTTGAGATGCAACTCCAGCTATTTGATTATTCTGTTCGGACCCTAAATCATTTCTTTGTGGTAGACCAGCATTTGATGATCCAGTTACTGCGACTGTGGTCATAGGTTCTTTTGATTGTGAAGTTGCAACTCTGGGCGTAGATTCTTGTGACTTTGAAGCTGTAGTTATGTCATCTTGCGACTTTGATAAAATACCAACTGTGGGAGCTTTAATATTAGTGGGCGGTATTGGATTTCCTGCCACTTCTTTTGCTGTATCCTGGCTCAAACAAATGATTCTTTTGTAAAACATAAAAAATGACTTGTCTTCAGGATTTTCCACACCGGTTTCACTGTTTCTGAACTCTGAAAGCTTTTTTTCATCCATATATTTTTCCATGAAAGCAATTCCTTGTTGTAACTCTTTCAGTAAACTTTCCTTCACGGTCGTATCCTGTTTTGACGGTTTGTCCTTACATTGTACAGCAGCTGGATTCCATGGAACAAGCCCGCATTAACGAAATCCATTCCTCAGAATCGAAGGATGAAATGACTTTAGAATCACTTTGTTTAGCAGAGGGAAAAAGTTTATTTTTTTGAGTATTGGTGTATCAAGGTTTTCTACGCGCCACTCATGTACGGCATCCTTCCACGTTGATTTCAGCGAATGAAAAAGAGCAACGTCCATAGGCTGTATTAAGTGGGTAGCGTTTGGATACAGAGCAACCATTATGATTCCGTTTTGAGAGCAGAATTTGCTTACATGTAAGGTTAGATGCGAAGTGTGTCCATCTATAAACAATACAACTGGCATAGGTATGTTGTGTTTTTCTAGCCAAGGGTTAAATATGTTGGTCATAAATTCGTAGAACAACTCTCCAGTCATCCATCCACTTTCAGATCGACCTAGACCCCACGAAGCCGGTACGCTGAGACTCAGTTCTTTAGGGATTCTCTCATATCTAAATACTACGACTGGCTCTAAGATTTCCCCATCGGCATTTCCGGTAAACAATACGGTCAAGCATTCCTTTTCATCTGGATTCACTTGCTGATAAACGGTTTTATCACCTCTTTCTGCCAGAACTTTGCCGCCTTTCGGGTTTAAAAAGAATGCAGTTTCGTCGGCATTAAACACGCGCCTGGGATCTTGTAGGATATCAGTGAACCCATTAGCTTCAAAGTAAGATAACACTTCATGAAACCACTTGTCTAATTGCACCTAAGTTACTGATGCTCTCGTTGAAGTCAAATTTTGACAAACTCTTGAACTTATATCTGGGTGTCGTTTTAAAAAGCTGTCGTACCACTTTCTACCAGGTCGTCCATCAGTAAATGGCGTTTCTAATTTCAGTTCCATGACCAACTTTTGAACGCTACTAAGTAATTGATCTTTAGTGACAGGGAACCCTGCTTTAGCCACGTCTTTAATCCACTGTACTAGCGTAGCTTCATATAATGTAGGTATGAATTTCGGCCCATTTTTCTCTCCTTAGGCGATTTTCCTCTCACTTTATAAAGAAGAGTAACTCGTGGAACCTGGTGTTTTTTAGCAGATGTGGCTACGGGAAGACCTCTCTCAACATCAGATATAGCCGCTGCCATGGCTGCTTCGGAATATTGGAACATTTTTCCTTTCACTGGAGGCATTTTTCTTCAGTAGGTGCACTTTTCTGTTCTGCAAAACCAATAGTTGACACAATGAATTAACCTAACAGTTGACACTGTCTACTTTTGGAAAAACGGGTCAAAACATACTCGTATCTTTACAAAACTATTGTTATTAAAACTTGATAAGTACAAAGCTACCTTTAAACGATAAATAAAAGCAGAAATTGCTCAGCGCCAAAACTTGACAGGGTTGTCAAGTATTGGATATAAACCATTTTTTTTGTTCTAATACTTGACACCGTTAATAAACATAAAATACAAACGAAACTCATATGCATTCTTTTAAGCAAAAACACGCATTACTGGTGACTCGATATATGTTATATTTATGGACACAATCCAACAAAAGTAACTGTTAGAACTTACCTTTGAACTAAGAGCGTTCTTATCCGCTTTGCTAAGAAAACACGACCACAGAGACTCGCGTCGTCACTTATTTGAGAAATAAATTCGCCATTTTGAACTGCTTTATCGAAAGCGCTTGATTTTTGTTTCGTGACAAGAGATGGCGCTGGCAGTACGTACTAAAATTATTCTAGGGGAATCAGGCGAAAAACATCCTTAAATTTAGCTGCAGTAGGTCGAACTGTCAACTATTGGGACACTGTCAACCTTTGGTACAATTACCTTAAGTGTGACAAAAACAGAAAAAAGGAGCAAAAATCTAAATTTTCCTTTAAATTTACCATTTTATAAATTTGCACCTTAATATGACAAAACGACCATAAAACCAAAACTAAAGGTCAAACAGTAAAGTGTTGTACCTCATTTGAACCAGCATTAAATCGGCAAGATTTTTTAATACAGGGTCACTTTTCCGTGATACATTTTTTTTTCACAGGATGCTCTTAAAGTGAGAAGTAATTTTTCGTAACGCTTCACAATTTACGGAAAAAAAAATATTGCTCGTTAGATTTGGTACCAAGACCTGCAATACAATTCTTGAAGTATTGATACGTTATCGAGTCATAATACAACACGTTTTGTTTTATTGATTTCAATCAATTTACTTTTTTATTGATTAAATTGTAAAAAAATCGGTAGTTTCATTGTTTTTTTTTTTTTAAAAATCATAACTTTTCGTGCAATGAATTTATGGCCATGCTGTAGTAAGATTTTTTGTTGGACATTACCTCCTTTATCTCCCTGTTTCGTTTGATCCACGACTTTTGGCCACCCTGTATATTACCCCTGGCTTGCAAGTCCCATCATTCCAGCAGTTGCCAGCTTGTGAAACCACAAGAATAATACATAGCTTGGTACCTAGTTACTTGTTTTGCATCGGTCATATATATTTTCACACGATCTCCAGAATTTGTATTGAAGCAAACTGTTGAGCCTGTTGCTAGAGTCATTGAATAAGTGTTTATGTTGACACAGTTATAACTGTCACAAACCTTCCCTGCTGCACTTAGGAACATAGTCTTGTCACAAGCATAGCCAGGTGCTATTCCGCTAGATAAAGCAAGCCCTACGGTGACAACTTGAGCAGCAGTTGATATTGATGGTGTCCTCCTAGGAGCCGTTGCCCCAAGAATATGATGTGGGTTGTACCTCACCTGTCTCTTTAGTTCTTCTATATTCGCAGAAAATTTGGCAGCATCTTTACTGTTGACCAATTCATCATAGATTGGTTCATCTCCTGTCACTTTGCTTCTTATAGCCAGCCTGTAATTTATGATCTCTTGCATTAGGTCCTTGTCATTAATATAAATCTTTCTGAATAGTATAGGATGCTTCGTTCCTGTTGCTTTGTTAAGATTTGTCACTCTCTTTGCCCTTTTTCTGTCGTCTATTGTCAAATAGTAGAGTAGTGATTTATTGATAACTTTCTTCAGGATAGAATTGATTTGCTTCTGTATTATGAGGAAAGTGGATAGTCCTATCAGCATGGCTATTATAACTCCCATTAATATAGGTGCCAATATATTTCTACTCATAAATAGGTACGTAATAAATCATAAACCAGTGCATTTTTTTCATAAACTTACCTTTATCAACAAATATTTGTCCTCTGGAGAATTCTGCAAAAAGGAATAAACATCCTTTGTAGTAAGCACTTTTGATTTCTTACTACGGAATCCCTCCGACTTTCTTTTCAGAAATGCTGTAAGTTTTTTGTATTCTTGAATATTTATGTCGTTTCTTGTCAATATAGTACTTTTCAACATTGAGTACATAGACCATAACGTACTTGGTTTGTATTTTTGCGCTTTTTCACTGAAATAAGCTAGCAAAACAGTTTCAGAAAAAGATGCCGCATTTTTTTCAGTTTTCCATTGCAAAAAATCGTCATAAGTTTTATTATATTTTTCAATTTATTTCTGTGGTAAAAGGTTATCAATCAGTATTTTTGCTGTTTCCTTCAACTGCGGCGGAGTTAAAAAATCTTCATCATCACTATCACTACTTATCATTTTGATAGTTTTATTTTACTTTCTACGAAAACTGAATCCTCAAACAACACACAAATTGAAAATGGCGCCAATGGCGTCTGCAATTTTCACATGTTCTTTTTTCAAATTGTTTGACACCATCCAACACACAGCTAGTGGCCAGAGTCATTTTGCGAACTTGGAGATAAAAACTCACTGTAAAAACTTTTTGGCTTTTGATATTTAGGTTACCGGCGCAGTCTTACCCAAAATTTAAAAAAAAAAAACAGGTAAGAAATGGATTTTCATACCCTTTTCTCTCCCGCTCAGATGCGTTTTCTCCCCGCATATTTGTTCGATATGCAATGACGTACTTTCTACCGTTTTGATAAAGTATCAAGGTACTTTCCGAGCAGGTGTAGTATAAATAACTTTGTCAAAATCAATATTAGCAGCCAATTCTTGTTCAATGGACAATATAGCCAAGTTTGAGAGTCTAGCGGAGCTCATAGTAGATCTGAGGTAATTTTTAATCAGCTTCAACTTCGAAAAACTTCTCTCACAACTTGCAACGCTAATCGCCAAAGTCAAATATATACGAATCAAGATGACTATACAGTGGACCCTCGGTAATCCGGCAAACATTATGCAGGGCAGTGTCGGACTATCGAATTTGTCGGATTATAGAGCACTGCCTAAGACCCCTATAGTCCGGATTTTTCTACGAAAGAGTACCTTGTAATCCGACAAATTACATATCTAATGACGAGAGTCAATATATTATACGTACATATGTATGTACATACTTTGAAGTACAAATCAGACTTAATTTATGTAAGTAGAATTTAGTAAATTAAATAATAATTGAGAGCTTACGTTTTATTATAAAAATAAGCATAAATGCACATACATACATATCTACCAAAATAATCAAGAATTATTAATCAAAATCATGTAGTGAATACTATATCAAATTATGAAGCTTTGAAATATTCATCAATTTATTTTTGTTTAAGGTTGTTATAACGCGAGATCAGAGCTTTGTCCCTCAGTCTTCTCAAAAGTAAAAATTCGTTGTAGGATGTACCATTCTCTTCAGCCCATTGTAAACCTAGCTCAAACGCGTTAACCGCGTCTTGATCTGTGACTTGTGGAGCAGCCGTACCGCTATCACTAGTAGTCAAATTCAAACTAAGTAAAACAATGCATACGCGTCGAGCACAATAGCGGTGGCGCGTACGAGTTGTGACCTGTTCAAACTTGCGTGATCTATACATACATATTAGCAAAGATTGTCAAACATAATTCTGTCATGTCGGATTACAGGGGGCGCCGGATTAGACAGGGGCCGGATTACCGGGGGTCCACTGTATTTGGAACCGAAATTCCAAGATTCAGTTTTTGAATGAACTGGAGGAGCTCCAGCGGTCCTTTACCACTTATATCTTCCTCTAATTCAGAACAGGCAACAAATTGCTGGAGATGCTTCCGCTCCATCTGAAACTCGTCCTTGTCGATGTCTTCTAATACATTGGAAAGATCACACTCGAACTTGCTGTCCAAAAGTTTCGTGGGCATCAAAAATCCGAACTTGTCCGATATTTCTTGGATTTGCTGGAATCGAGTCGTCATTTCTTGTATAATCTTGTCCAATAATGCGAACACCTCTCGACGGATTTCCTGCTCGTGAGACAAATCTGCATCTTCAGAAGATTCATCGCCATGAATGCGTTTTTCCTGCGAATTCTTCTCGTTTTGAGTTCGATTCCGAATTTTTTGCTAAGAGCAAAGTCAGTTGCTTCTTGCACGAAACGGTCTCTACTTTCTACTAAGAGGGTTTTTAAAGCGCATAGTTTCTGAGCACACTTATCCACACTTAGTCCTCGTTGCTGCAGGTAAATCTGTGCGTCATCTACTTCAGGTAGCACTGCAGCCCAAAAACCAAGAAAAATTAGGAACTCAAATGACTGCATGGCTGTCAGAAGAAGACTGGCTCCCGATCTAGTTTCGGAAGTTTGAGATGAATCTGTTAATTCTTCCAATACCTCAAGAACTAGCTCAAACTTATTTTTAAGCATTTTGACAGCTACATGTCTAGCGCTCCAGCGCGTTTCAGTGACTCGTTTCACTGATTGACCTGTGACGGCAACCAAAGCGTTGTCTGGTGTACTGTCGAAGATTACGCAATAATATTTAGCATTTTGAATACGACGGATGATTGTGGTTCGAACTTGCTGTCCCAGTAAGTTTATAAATTCATTCTGGATTTCTGGAGATAGATACGAAACTGAGACTCTTGCTCCCATCTTTATCTTTGTCAGATGTTCCATTAGAAGAGGGTCGTATTTAGCTAGGAGGTGCACTAACTCCAGAAAGTTCCCTTGATTGCCACATGTCGTGTATCGACAAGAACCTAAACAGAACCTAACAAGAAACAACAACCAGGATAAAATTTAGAGATGATAGTTTATTATGCTTATTTACAGTGACTTTTTTTTATAAAAAATGAAAGGAAGATGAGGATGAATGAGGTGAGACAGGTTTTTAAAAAAATACAGATATCAGATAAAAAAAAAGGAAGTGGAGGACACGGAGAGTAGGAGCAGAAGGAGCAGTGGAACCGGTCTGGCGAACCGGTCAGTGGAAGCACTGGTGGGCGACGTAGCAGTTGCAGTTGGAGAGCGTGGCCGGCGGCAAATCGATCATCAGTGCCCTGGAGACACCGACGGGCAGCAGAAGTAGTGGCCCTGGTAGCGAAGCGCCGGCCAGGGTAGAGGCCCGCAACGTGTCGGCCTGAAGTCACCGACGGGCAGGTGAAGCAGAGAACGGGCAGGTGAAGTGGAGACCCACGAAGCGCCGGCCAGGGTAGAGGCTCGCCAAGACAGGAGGCGTAGTAGTAGAGGCTCGCAGGATCCTCTACTACTACGCCTCCTGTCTAGGCGAGACTTTCGCATTGTTCAATGACGTTCCATCCCAGCATCTTGTCAACTTCATTAATTAAAGCCTTTTGTTTTTCAGGAGACAGTCTGTAACATCTTTGTTTGATCGGAAGAGAATCACCAGTGTCAATCTTGTGGGTGATTAAGTGTGTGTTTCCCAGAACACCTTTTTCTTCAAAAGAGATTGTCTTGTAGCGTTGAATGATGTCATTAGCGATGTTCTTTTGATTAGGAGTTAAATGCTCATAAAGTAAAACTTTAATATCTTTAGTGTCGATAGCAAAGCATTTAGGATCTGTAAAGTTAAGAGAAGCTAAAACACTAGGTAGAAGATTAAATGACATCAGGCGATTTCCATACAATGTTGGTCTAAAAAAAAAAGTGGGCGGCCAGACCTAGGATTATTACCAATAGCTAGGCCATGTTAAGAACTTAAAAAAAATATACGGACTTAACCCTGTAACTACATTTCCTGGTTAGTTATTTGTTATATATTGAAAAAATAAGTGTTATTTTTTATTATTATTAATAAGTATTATACTATATTTAAGTAATTAGTATTATTTGTTTTAATGAGTAAAGTAACGTACGAAAACTGAAATAACTACTCAAAAAACGTGTACAACCTCTTTTCCAACACTTATTTTATCAATACTTTTTTCGTAACTAAATAACTAATCAGAAAATGCATTTACAGGGTTAAAGTCCGTAAAGTAGTAATACTTGGGAAAATGGTCGTACTAGGAAATAGGTAATACGGGGTAAGACGTCGTCGTCGTAGGCTACTGCAAGTTGTTACATACATACATACTTACATAGCATCAATTCTGTTTCCCAGAGGGGTAGGCAGTTATTTTTATGTAGATTTATTTTAGGTGGGGATAAGAAATAACACAGAACATATTTTATGTATTTAATCATCAGTTATCATTATTACATTTTCGAGGCCTGGCGCTGGTGGTATTACATTTCGATATCTTGCATAGCTTAAATACCAGACAATTGTCATGCAATGTGCGCAGCAACCGACTGTACGCTTGCCAATATTACAAGTACAGTAATAATGCTTGATGCTTTCTCGTCCATTTAAAGTATTATATATCACTACATAAACATAATATGTTCTAGCTCGCACATGTCTGGATTGAATTCGTGCTCGAATCATCCATAAATCGTTTCCTTCCAATTCACTTAAATGCTCATCGTTTGCTTCTCTGTTGAGCTCTATCATAAATGAGCCATCTTGTTGAATATGCTCGCCGTAATAGCATCTTGCCTGCTTCAGTTGGTAAATACCAAGGGCAAATAGAAACAGCTCCTCTTCTTCCAAGCGTGGGAAGTTCTCAAAATCTGGCATATCTGCTGACATTAGTCTAAATTGTGCTCGTCTTCTATTGTAGTTGTATCTTTCAACAATTTCAGAAAGATGGTTTCTCATGTTCAATCGGTCATTTATTATATTCAGTATCGTCGGAGCATGTATATTGTCTTCGATTAGAACGTGGAATGATTAATTAATGCCGCTGCGATTTTCGTGTAGTCAAACAAATGGGCTAATGCCCGATTGTTATAAATATATCGTAGCAATCGGAAATCTCGCTTCAGCCTTCCGTTTACCACCTCCACTACCCACCGGCAAATGGTGATAAGCCTTGATTTATTAGCCTGCATCGTCGTGAGTTGCATTTCATTGCGTTCAAGTAAGATAATTCCCCTCTTCAAAGCAGGTAGTACTCAAGACCCCACCAATTTCAGACCTATATCAATACTACCAACTTTTAGTAAAATTTTTGAGAAATTAATCTTATCACAGCTATTACATCATTTTGAATCAAATAAGCTAATGCATAACAAACAGTTTGGATTCACTCGCGGTCGTTCAACAACAGATGCCGGAATTCAGTTCATTGAAAGTATTTTTGATGCCTGGGAAGAGTCACAAGATGCCCTAGGCATTTTTTGTGACTTATCTAAGGCTTTTGATTGCGTTTGTCATGAAACATTGATCAGGAAATTACATCATTATGGAGTTAGAGACACATCATTGAATTTGTTAAAATCTTATCTGAACGGAAGAATACAAAGGGTAGACGTAAACGGAGAACGATCACCAGGATCATTGGTTTCTTTGGGCGTGCCACAGGGCTCAATATTGGGACCCTTCCTATTCCTCATCTATATAAACGACTTACCCTATCTAGGAAGGGACTGTCATGATATGGTACTGTTTGCTGATGACACCTCACTTATTTTTAAAACAAAGCGAAACCAACACGCTACTGATGATCACGTGAACAATACCATATCAAGAGTGGTAAATTGGTTTAATGTTAATAATTTGCTATTAAATGAGAAAAAGACTAAATGTGTTAAGTTTCTTACTACTAACGTTAAAAATAATCAGACATGTATAACAATTAAAAATGAGGAATTGGAATTGGTAACCAGCACAGTGTTTCTAGGTATAACGTTGGATTCCAAACTCCAATGGGGTCCACATATTGATAAGCTATCGAACAGACTGAGCTCTGCAGCTTTTGCATGCAGGAAAATCCGTCACTTGACAGATTCAAAAACAGCCAGATTAGTTTATTTTAGTTATTTTCATAGTATTATGTCCTACGGTATTCTGCTCTGGGGCAGTGCTGCTGACATAAATACTATTTTTGTGCTGCAGAAGCGGGCTGTTCGTGCGATTTATAAAATGAATAATAGAGATTCTCTTAGAAATAAGTTTAAAGAAGTAAATATATTGACAGTCCATAGTCAATATATTTACGAGAATATTATGTATGTCCATAAGAACATTGTTAACTTTCGAAGAAACTGTGATATACATAACTTTAATACTAGAAACAAGGACAAACTTGCAGTGCCCACTACTCGGCTCCATAAAATAAAAAACTCGTTCAAGGGTAATTGTGTAAGATTTTACAATAAACTCCCAAGCACTTTGACAGATCTATCAATTAATAAGTTCAAGAAATACATCAAG
The DNA here is from genome assembly GCA_949825045.1 of Argyresthia goedartella. NCBI lineage: Eukaryota > Metazoa > Arthropoda > Insecta > Lepidoptera > Argyresthiidae > Argyresthia > Argyresthia goedartella. Next base: position 882,058 of record OX463836.1, on the reverse strand, counting down.
CAAAGGCTTATTTCTAAAGCTTACTACAGTATTAAAGAGTACATAGACGATAAAAATGCTTGGGACTGAATTGTTCTAATTAATTGTGAGCATCCTCACTGCCAGAGTTTCTTTTACTGGACACTTGGAGGCCTTTTACACCTCCAAAGATTAATTTAATTATACAACTCTTGACTGTGGGGACCATTTACATCTCCTATTATCATTGTATTATTGACTAAAGAGACTATACATCTCTGTTATTTATATTTTAATTATTTTATTATGACATGAGACTCTTTACATCTCTCAGAAACAATAATTAAGTACTTTTTTTTTTCTGATAATATGATAATAATACCAAATGTTCTGTAAAAAATGAAATGAAATGACATGTGAAAGTGCCCTTGTGGCCTATTTACAGAATAAACGTTTTGAGTTTTGAGTTTTTTGAAAATTGGCATGTTTGATCTCCGGCATGTGGGCAATGTATCCGTTAGATTCTAAGTTGCTCACCGAGTCTCTAAATCCACGGTCTAATATAAATACGTCATTGGGTTGAAAAAACCAATTTATGACGCTGTCTTCGCTATTCAATAGAGAATTCATTATAGTAGCGTCAGACGTTACCGCTGCATAGGGACCCTGCACGTCTATTATGTGACCATCGCAGCAAACTATCAGGAATGGCTTAAGAAGATTTCGGTACTTATGGTGACTGTATGACTCACGCTGGAAGAAGTAGTTTATGCTTTTTTGAAGATCAATATAACTGCCATCACAAATAACTATGGCTCTTCTTTCTGCAGGAGTAACATCAGGGTTACCGAATAGCGCATTTGGTAATAAAAGATTTCTTTCAACCACCTGTGCGCGCGTAATATGGTCAAAGCCAAGGTGGATAGGTACAAAATCATTTAATAATGATTCTCTTGCTATATTTAACATACGCCAGAATGTCCATTCACTAGTTTTGAAGATAGTGGCTAATCTTTTATTTGAGTCTCCCGTTCTCATTTTAGACAACAAAGCCGCTAATATAGTTTTTTTGTGAACATGTGCAGATAAACTAGGAGTACTATTAAGCACTTCCGTAAACTGTTCCGCAGTGAAACCTGTCCAGGTTCGAAACTCATTAGGATCCATGTTTTCATAGTCTTCAAAATCAATGAAATCAGTGTTGACGCGCGCTTTCAATAGCGTTACGATATCAGAAAATTGATTTGGCGTAAAACGGTGACTATTATTTTCTTGTTCAAGGAGATCGTGCCACGTACCTTGTTCAAGATGCTCTGCGCAAACACGCGCGTTTTCAGGTATATAATAATTGTACCGACATATTAATCTAACCTTAACATTGTCAGGTATGCGGCGGCGAGTTTCGTTGTTACAATGTTGAAAAACACAGGTGCTTGATGTATTGGGTGCACGAATTAGATCATCTATAAACATCGAAGCTACTTGATGATTGTGAACATCTTCATCATCTTGCTGTTCTTCTATGTCTTCCACCACTTCTACATCTACCGCTCCGTCCGCGGCCGCCTCTTCGCCTTGCTGAATATGACGCCGATAAGCTCTTTCAGCTCTTTGCCAACAAGGGCGGCAAATGAATTCGTCTGGGTCAACCTGAAATAAATAATAAAAATAATTAGGTTGTATACTTTAGACATAGTTTCAGAAACTGTTTTCGTCTTGCAGGACACATTTCGTGTTACGTTAATTACTACTTGATAGAGCTTACCTGTCGCTCTTGTAGTTCTTGTATAAGAACTTGTGCTATCTCATTGTATTGCTGTACTCGAGTACTCCAAACATAATGTCTGCGACGTTGCACAGAAATACCACATCGAATGCACAATGACGACATAACTATAAAACAAACGTTTACAGCACTCTTCACTTCACTCTTGTCACGATGCGATAGCCGTCTAATCGACCGTACGTTACCAGGATAACTAAGTAAACTAAATAATACAAAAACAAAACTGTAGCAGCCTAGCAGGTAAGGAGAGCATCGCTTTACTTACTCATACTTATCACACTGTCTCACTGGCGAGCCGAGGGAGTCAATGTGCGTTGAATGGCACGAAACCTGTCTTGACTGGTCTCGACACTTATGCACAGCCGAGACGAGACAAAGCGAGCCACTGATAGTAGGTATTATCAGCCGGCCGGCATTGTTAACTAAATACTCATAATACTCTTTTTTGTTACCGGCCAGCACATTTCTTTTCCCAGGTGCTGGGGTTGACTGGTAGAAAATACTTTTGTTTTAAGTCCGCCCTTTGTGTTTTTTTATGCAATAAAGAATTTTAACAATAATACTCATGAGATATAAGTTAAAAGTATTATTTAGTATTATGAGTTACGTAACATACGAAAACTGAAATAACTACTCAAAAACGTAGTTACAGTGTTAATTAAACTCATAGAATTAGTTTAATAAACTAGCTATTATACGGACTTTAAATGCATTTTCTGATTAGTTATTAAGTTAAGAAATAAGTATTGAAAAATAAGTGTTTTTTTATTATTTATAAGTATTATACTATATTAAGTAATTAGTATTATTTGTTATTATGAGTAAAGTTACGTACGAAAAGTGAAATAACTACTCAAAAAACGTAGTTACAGTGTTAAATTCATAGAATTAATTTAAGGTCTATATAAACTAGCTATTGAAAATATTTTTAGTTCTGGCCGCGCAATTTACTTTTTTTAGACCAGAATGCCTGATGTCCTTTCTCCAAAAGTCAAAACCTAGTATTAGAGAAGGAAATATTTCAGGGAAAACATAAGCTTTAATCAAGTGAGTTTCGTTATTGAAATGGACAGGTAGTTGGAGACCATATGCACAATTTTGCTGTCCTTCCATTTCCAGTATCCAACACCTAAATTTGAAAATCTGTGGTACTATCTCCTCTGTTTAGCTTGGCATCTGCCAGCATGTGAATAGGTAGACATGCCATGTAAACCTTTCCTATTGCTTCTGATTGTTCCGCAAGCGAGCGTATTTTCAGCCTTCAGCTTTTCCAGCAGAGGTATAGAAGAAAAGAAGTTGTCAAAGTATACTACTTTGTTTTGTCCCCACTCTTGCTGCGTCAACTCCAAAACAACTCTCTCTCCTAAGCCATAGTCTGCAAACTTCGTGCTCATTTGTTCATCTTTTCCCTGGTAAACCATAAACTTCTTTATGAACCCTCTTTGGTCTGCTAAGCACCACAGTTTGTACCCTCTTTTTATTGGCTTCATGGGTATATATTGTTTCAGTACAGATCTGCCTTTGAATTTTATCATTGATTCGTCCACGCTCAATTCTCGTGTACCATTGTAAGACTCTTGAAATTTCCGGTTTAGTTCATCTATCACTGGCCTGAGTTTATATAATTTATCTTTGCAATTCGGGGGCATAGCAGAAGTATCATTGCAGTGTAAATGTGTCAAAATTGCTCTGAATCTGTCTCTAGACATGGTTTTGCATATAAGTGGGTTGTTCAGATCAGGTGCTGAAGAGAAATGGTCTGTCCAAGCAGGTCTACTATCATATCCCATGTAGAAGTTCATACCAATAAAAGCTTAAAGCTCTTCCTTCTTGAGATTCAATTCTTTATCCTTCTGTGTTGCATAAAGATTGCTTTGGTACACAATATTATCCAATGTTGGACCAATCGACACTAGGAAAATGTCAGTCGGTGTGATGCAGTGGGAGAATAATTCTTGGGCTGTATTTGCTAAATATTCCGGTACAAATGTCTCCAAGTCACGTTTTTTCCACTTACGATTGGGTTCAGCAGCTGCTTTTTGTTTGGTATTCTTGAGGGGAGGAGCTGATTCTCTAGATGTAGTATGAGGTTGGGACCGGCTTGTTGATGGAGCTCCAGGTTCGGTAATTGAGGGAAACGTAGATATTTCCTGGTCAATAAGGTCTGACAAAGTTTCTTCATTAGCAGTGGATGGTGACAGTGGCGTAGCGTGCCATCTCGGCGCCTGGGGCGGGAGACCCACTTTGCCGCCCCAATTCTATAGTTGCTTAATTTAAAAAAGTCAGAATAGTACATTGTTCACCGAGAGGAGAAAGTGACCGATTACCGTCGAGGGTGTCGTTTGAAATAAATCTTTACTAATTGAAATTTATATTGAAATTGTTGCAGTTAGTGAAGCTTAATGTAACACTTTTTCCATTAATGTTTGTTTGAGATGTTTGCGACAATGTAGGAGGAATGGCTGTGCTGTTGGCACTGCGCTCGTAGAAGGCTGTGGTGCCAAAGGGGCAACTGGCTGCTGAGGGGCATCTGGCATCGCCGCGCTCGTTGATGGTTGAGGAGATGAGTCTTGATGCTCATTAATCGATCTCGATATTTGGTTATTTATTCGTGTTTTGTTTTCTACGGAATTCTCTATGTAACTTTCTGCAACAGCGGACGATTTCCAACCACCGTGACGTTTTATTGTGGTTAAATCAGCACCAGTATCGGCAAGAATAGTCGCTGAAGTTCTGCGAAAGCAGTGGCCAGTGTATTCTAGTGGATTGAGTAAATTAAGGTAGGAAGCTATTTCTCTTGGCACAGTACTTATTTTGTTTTTCCCAATTACTTATTTCGTACATTTTTTGTTTTTATATTGTAGTAAAAACCGATTGGTTTTGGGGTCACTGGGGCGAATTTCGTTATATTTCTTCACTATCTCATAAAATAAGCCCGATATAACAAATGATCGCTGAATTTTTGTTTTTCTGTTAGGAATATTGACGATTATTCCATTTTCGAGGATTTCGATATCGTCTGTTGTCATATCCACAAGTTCTTGCGCACGACAGGCCCAATTTACTCCTAAAATCAAAATAACCTGTAAACAAAAATATCAAACATGAAAACCTAGTAGATTTCTACTCATAAATAGGTACGTAATAAATCATAAACCAGTGCATTTTGTTCATAAACTTACCTTTATCAACAAATATTTGTCCTCTGGAGCATTCTGCGAAAAGGAATAAACATCCTTTGTAGTAAGCACTTTTGATTTCTTACTACGGAATCCCTCCGACTTTCTTTTCAGAAATGCTGTAAGTTTTTTGTATTCTTGAATATTTATGTCGTTTCTTGTCAATATAGTACTTTTCAACATTGAGTACATAGACCATAACGTACTTGGTTTGTATTTTTGCGCTTTTTCACTGAAATAAGCTAGCAAAACAGTTTCAGAAAAAGATGCCGCATTTTTTTCAGTTTTCCATTGCAAAAAATCGTCATAAGTTTTATTATATTTTTCAATTTATTTCTGTGGTAAAAGGTTATCAATCAGTATTTTTGCTGTTTCCTTCAACTGCGGCGGAGTTAAAAAATCTTCATCATCACTATCACTACTTATCATTTTGATAGTTTTATTTTACTTTCTACGAAAACTGAATCCTCAAACAACACACAAATTGAAAATGGCGCCAATGGCGTCTGCAATTTTCACATGTTCTTTTTTCAAATTGTTTGACACCATCCAACACACAGCTAGTGGCCAGAGTCATTTTGCGAACTTGGAGATAAAAACTCACTGTAAAAACTTTTTGGCTTTTGATATTTAGGTTACCGGCGCAGTCTTACCCAAAATTAAAAAAAAAACACGTAAGAAATGGATTTTCATACACTTTTCTCTCCCGCTCAGATGCGTTTTCTCCCCGCATATTTGTTCGATATGCAATGACGTACTTTCTACCGTAAATTTGATAAAGTATCAAGGTACTTTCCGAGCAGGTGTAGTATAAATAACTTTGTCAAAATCAATATTAGCAGCCAATTCTTGTTCAATGGACAATATAGCCAAGTTTGAGAGTCTAGCGGAGCTCATAGTAGATCTGAGGTAATTTTTTATCAGCTTCAACTTCGAAAAACTTCTCTCACAACTTGCAACGCTAATCGCCAAAGTCAAATATATACGAATCAAGATGACTATATTTGGAACCGAAATTCCAAGATTCAGTTTTTGAATGAACTGGAGGAGCTCCAGCGGTCCTTTACCACTTATATCTTCCTCTAATTCAGAACAGGCAACAAATTGCTGCAGACGCTTCCGCTCCATCTGAAAGTCGTCCTTGTCGATGTCTTCTAATACATTGGAAAGATCACACTCGAACTTGCTGTCCAAAAGTTTCGTGGGCATCAAAAATCCGAACTTGTCCGATATTTCTTGGATTTGCTGGAATCGAGTCGTCATTTCTTGTATAATCTTGTCCAATGATGCGAACACCTCTCGACGGATTTCCTGCTCGTGAGACAAAGCTGCATCTTCAGAAGATTCATCGCCATGAATACGTTTTTCCTGCGAATTCTTCTCGTTTTGAGTTCGATTCCGAATTTTTCGCAGAGAGTCTTAGCAAAGTCAGTTGCTTCTTGCACGAAACGGTCTCTACTTTCTACTAAGAGGGTTTTTAAAGCGCATAGTTTCTGAGCACACTTATCCACACTTAGTCCTCGTTGCTGCAGGTAAATCTGTGCGTCATCTACTTCAGGTAGCACTGCAGCCCAAAAACCAAGAAAAATTAGGAACTCAAATGACTGCATGGCTGTCAGAAGAAGACTGGCTCCCGATCTAGTTTCGGAAGTTTGAGATGAATCTGTTAATTCATCCAATACCTCAAGAACTAGCTCAAACTTATTTTTAAGCATTTTGACAGCTACATGTCTAGCGCTCCAGCGCGTTTCAGTGACTCGTTTCACTGATTGACCTGTGACGGCAACCAAAGCGTTCCATCGAACAGTTGATGCAGAAAAAAAGGCAAATAGCTTCTCCAGAGTTCCAAAAAACGACACGGAATTCACTGATTCAGAAGCAGCGTGTACTCCAGCCAAGTTTAGTGAGTGGTTTGTGCATGCAACGAATAGAGCTTTCGGATTCAGTGCTTTAATCCGGGCTTGAACTCCATTGTGGATTCCTGACATTGTGGCAGCATTGTCATAAGCCTGTCCTCTCAGATTCTGTATGTCCAGTCCATCTGATTTTATCTTCGCGATTATATCGTTGCTGAGAACTTCTGCATTTTTTCCTTTTGGTTCGAAGAAGTCAATGAAAGATTCTACCACGGCGACTTTTTCTCCTTCGATATGTACGTATCGCAGAACTTGGCTCATTTGGTCATTGTGGGAGATGTCTGGTGTACTGTCGAAGATTACGCAATAATATTTAGCATTTTGAATACGACGGATGATTGTGGTTCGAACTTGCTGTCCCAGTAAGTTTATAAATTCATTCTGGATTTCTGGAGATAGATACGAAACTGAGACTCTTGCTCCCATCTTTATCTTTGTCAGATGTTCCATTAGAAGAGGGTCGTATTTAGCTAGGAGGTGCACTAACTCCAGAAAGTTCCCTTGATTGCCACATGTCGTGTATCGACAAGAACCTAAACAGAACCTAACAAGAAACAACAACCAGGATAAAATTTAGAGATGATAGTTTATTATGCTTATTTACAGTGACTTTTTTTTATAAAAAATGAAAGGAAGATGAGGATGAATGAGGTGAGACAGGTTTTTTAAAAAATACAGATATCAGATAAAAAAAAAAGAAGCGGAGGACACGGAGAGTAGGAGCAGAAGGAGCAGTGGAACCGGTCTGGCGAACCGGTCAGTGGAAGCACTGGTGGGCGACGTAGCAGTTGCAGTTGGAGAGCGTGGCCGGCGGCAAATCGGTCATCAGTGCCCTGGAGACACCGACGGGCAGCAGAAGTAGTGGCCCTGGTAGCGAAGCGCTGGCCAGGGTAGAGGCCCGCAACGTGTCGGCCTGAAGTCACCGACGGGCAGGTGAAGCAGAGAACGGGCAGGTGAAGTGGAGACCCACGAAGCGCCGGCCAGGGTAGAGGCTCGCCAAGACAGGAGGCGTAGTAGTAGAGGCTCGCAGGATCCTCTACTACTACGCCTCCTGTCTAGGCGAGACTTTCGCATTGTTCAATGACGTTCCATCCCAGCATCTTGTCAACTTCATTAATTAAAGCCTTTTGTTTTTCAGGAGACAGTCTGTAACATCTTTGTTTGATCGGAAGAGAATCACCAGTGTCAATCTTGTGGGTGATTAAGTGTGTGTTTCCCAGAACACCTTTTTCTTCAAAAGAGATTGTCTTGAAGCGTTGAATGATGTCATTAGCGATGTTCTTTTGATTAGGAGTTAAATGCTCATAAGGTAAAACTTTAATATCTTTAGTGTCGATAGCAAAGCATTTAGGATCTGTAAAGTTAAGAGAAGCTAAAACACTAGGTAGAAGATTAAATTTTCTCCAAAAGTCAATACCTAGTATTAGAGAAGGAAATATTTCAGGGAAAACATAAGCTTTAATCAAGTGAGTTTCGTTATTGAAATGGACAGGTAAGTCAAAATAACCCAAGGAATTAATTTTCCGAGAGCTTCAGCCTCCGCAGCCAGCCGACACACCTTCCCGACGCGTGTCATTGCGTCCTCCACACGCTTGAGCAGGACATCGTCCATGTCAGGTCTCTCCACATACTTATGAGTATGGGCGAGCCATCTCATTTCCTCACGGACACCATGCCGCAGTACCGTCAAGGGCGAAGGTGCCATGTTTACCGATTTAATAGATTCTGGTCTTATACTTCACTACCGAACTAAGTATAGCCAGAGACCAGCACTTGCCCGTCAGCGCTGGGCACAGAAATTAAAACTAAGTTGTCAAAACTAAGGCAACCACTAAAACAATTAAATCCTAAAAAATATTTAATATGGTCGCCCTGTGGACATACACCTTATGAATATACACTCTAAATCAATTAGAGAATGCCACCATAAGGCACAATAAAAAATAACACACAAAAATTTATTATAGAAAAAAGGCTATTTTTAACATAATGAAGGTAGCTGTGAACCTTCTAGAAGTGGCCCCTCCGATATGACCCACACTTCTACTGAGGTCAGCAAAATCAGCTTAATACCCCTTAAATAGCCTGACCCTGCTCTGTAATCCGAAATAACACTGCAATGCTATGGAACCCGACTGCTATACTATAGTCCGACCGAATGACTGTTTCTTATGCACACCGAGTAGTTTCCGACTACAAATTTATAATAATTGTTAACTAAATCGTCAATTATACTTTCACTAACCGAAAATGAACTTTAATTGTGGTATACCGACCACAAGACTCACTCACAAACTGATTGCCGACCAATCTGAGATACCCTTTTCTCCCAACTACAATGTGGCAAAAAAACAACCCTACAACCGTCCGTGAATCGATGATTTCCCACTAGGAAACCGCGCCTGCTACCAAAATGATTAATTCCACGCCTCAACCGAACGGGCGTGGAATCTGGTAGGGTGGTTTTCACCAGGAGTATCACACGTGGTACTGACCTTTGACGCCGTAGACCGGAATTCGAAAGCTCAATTCGAGGCAGGAATACGGGATAAGGAGCACAAGAGGTGGGGGGAGAGGAGTCGAATCTTACTCTCGTCGTAGCCCGATGCTGTCGCCGTCGCTGCCGAACGCGACGAATTGGGGACCAAACCACTTCAAGCTTCACAACACGAAGCACTCACTCCGATGACGTGAATCTACTTATTCCCGACGATTGTTCCGTGCTTATTATAGTTAACACTCCGACCAGGCCCGACACCTGTGTTAGACAATTATTACTACTGAAATACAGCCAAGGCCCGAACGCCATGTGCCGACATTTTTTCCACGTCAAGAAAGTAACCTCTAACTCGTCATCTCGTTTCTATACAAGTGACAGCTGCTAGTTCCGTTTATTGCTTTCTGGCAGTGTCGGAGAATGGTGGGGAAAAAGTGGGGACTTTCTCCCAACATCATTCTTTGGCTGTACGTAACGGTGATCCGTCCTCTTGTCTGCTACGGAGCTGTGGTGTGGTGGACCAGGACCAAACTAACCACAATGGTAAGCAAACTCCAAAGCTTCCAAAGGCTGGCCTGCATGGCTATCACAGGTAGTATGAGAACTACTCCAACAGCAGCAATGGAGGCCATGCTGTGTCTTCCGCCACTCCAGCTGTATATTAAGCAGGAGGCCGCGTCATCTGCGGTGAGACTCAACACCTTAGGACTTTGGAGGAAAAACAGGACCTCACACACCGCCATCCTAGGGGAAGTTTACAAAAAATTTCCCATCTCTATGGCTTGCAGTGACAGAATCCCTAAACAATTTGTTTTTGACAAAAAATACAATATACAGTTACATGAAGACCATCGGGTTGAGGGGCTCGACGTTAAAGAGCTCAGAATTTTTACCGATGGTTCAAAAACTGAAGCAGGCACTGGTTCAGGTACCTTCTCGGAGGACCTAAACATCAAGATAGCCATTCCACTGGGTGCCCATAATACTGTCTTTCAAGCTGAATGCATGGGCATCATCTCGGCCGCTAATGCCATAGCATCGAGAAAGGTAAGAGATTCCTCCATTCGAATACTCTCGGATAGCATGGCCGTCCTACAAGCCCTAAATAGCAACACTATTAACTCAGGGCTAATCTACGAGTGTCACAAACGACTAATGGAGGTATGTCAACATAACCGCGTAATCCTTCAATGGATAAAAGGACACAGCGGATCAAGAGGTAACGATGCAGCGGATGAGTTGGCGCGTAAAGGATCTAGCTTGACAGCGTATGGTCCCGAACCTATCATCCCTCTTCCCTTCAAGATGGTACGCTCATTTCTGAGAGAGTCGACCAGGAATGATCATGCCACTCTTTGGACAAACCATGAGGAGTGCAGGCAGGCTAAGCTGGCCTTGCCGTCCCCTAGCGCTAGGCTGGCTAAGACCTTGCTTCGACTTAGTAGTCCGCGCATGCGACTGGTAACTGCAGCACTTACTGGCCATGGTTTCTTTAATAAACATCTATATGTCCTAGGTGTTACCGACAGCCCCCTTTGCAGAACCTGCTTGGAGGCAGAAGAAACGGCTGCTCACGTCCTCATGGAGTGCACAGGAGTAGCGGACTACAGGGCTAAACACCTCGGTCAATCGAGGGACCTTCCAGGGATAGTCGGTAACGTAAAGGGCCTACTGGCGTTCCTGGAGGAGTTGGGTTGGCTCGAATGATGTCGCATTCCCACCCACACGCAAAATAGGCGCTTTCGTCGTCGAGTTGCGGAAACCAGCCCGTCTTACAATTGACAATTGACAATTGCTAGTTCCGTTTCCGTTCCGAGTCGCGCAACAAAAGGAGGTGCGTTCCGAAGCATAAATATTAAACACAACGGGAACTATTTATGTTAAAAAAATGCTATTAAAATGTGATTTACTATATCTTAAATTAAAATCATATACCTAGGTACTTACACTGGAACTGGAATCACTTCCGCTGCTGCAGGATACCACCGAATACGTTAACGTGGCTTTCGAACCAGAACTGGAACTGAAATATTTCAGTAATGCACCTTGAGACTGCTTCGCATCTGCTTCTTTCTTAGCCTTTTTTTTGCGGAATTCCGCACCGCTTTCTTTGACTCTTTTCATTTTCAAAAACTAGTTCAAAGATTGGGTAAAGATCTAAGTGTTTAGTTTTAGAAGATTCAACAGTAGGTATTAAAATATCTGTGGGTTTGTTGCTTATGGGATCACCAGATTTCAAGGTTCAATAATAAACACGCCTGTTGTAGATTGATTTACTTATATGTGTATTACAGTTTATATACGAGAGCAAGAGAGCGTAAGTAGCGGTTGACTGGTTGAGAGAGCGTGTACAATAATCATCTCCTTTTGTCTGTCCTCTGTATTTAAAGGCATCGGCCACGTGGTCCACTCTGCGCGTCTTCTCACGCTCCAGCAGCGTCGGTCGGTTTGTGCTCCAACATCTGTTTGGGTTCTTCCTACCTGAGTGGTGTGCCTACAGATCGAAACACTATCAAAATGACTTTCGTTCCGTATCGGAAACTCTCGCGAAGCCAAACAAACATACGAGTAATGCGTGATTGCGTAACGGTACTTCACGATGCACTAAACTAAAACAAACATAGTTCAATACAAATGCTTAGTACTAAATTAAATTAGTGCGAAAGAGAGGCATCGACACTGGCCGACAGACCCGTGAAACAAAAAATTTGTATGAGAAATTAACATAGAGTGCGCCGACGCGACGCAGCGCGCGCCCCGCAACGTGATGCGATGTTGCCGTTCGTATGTAAACAAACAAACGTTATTAAAGAGCTCTGTCAGTGATTTCGCAGTTTTTCTTTTAAATAAATATTATAAAATAGTTTGTGCGCAAAATTTTTGATGAAAATGGAACATTATAGTTAGGGGATGCAGGAACCGGCTTTTGTCCAGAACCGGGTTTTACGGTTCTGAGCCAAACAGAACCGGGTGCCCGGTTCCGGTTCCGGTTCCATGGGTTTTTTTTTAAATAAAATAACTCTTTTGTTAAATTGTGTTTATTTTTATATTAAGTACGTTTAATCAGTCTTATCAGTCTTCCAGGCATGCAAAATCAACAGAGATCAGTTAGATAAATAATCAGTTACACCGTTAGTATCATATACTTTGATAATATACTATTGTCTATACTTAATTAAATATTTTTATAAAATGAACGCAGAAACGAAATTGCGTTTATACTGCTGTCATTGAGTGACGACCGAAGATGGTTACATATATAACCCGCAGATGAAAAAATGCGTTCTGGTTCGACACTGGTTGGTGATATTGTCATTAAATGATTAAATGCTTTCGTGAGATAGCGACCCCGGCTACCACCATTTTCGAACAGCGCCATCTCAAGTGTTATTGACATTGCTAGACTGTCATTACCAGTAGATCGATCAAATGACATCACATTCTGGACCTTTGCAATCTCTCTTTGTAGCTGCTCTGCATTAGTCAGATTTCCTAGTGCCAATCCTTGTTCCTCAATCTCTTGCATGCTTTCATCTGCTGATCGCCTTTCTTCATCAAATGATTTTGTTCGCAGTATGAGAGACTCAATATCACTGCACATCTCATAGCTGGTAGGACAGGGGAAAACGAATAAATCCTGATCCGCTTTGCTTGCAAAGTACCGCTCGGGATTAGTTAAGTAGAGCAATGTCGAAGTTTGTATAATCCGTCGCTGTTTATACCTTGTGATCAATGATGTAACCATTTTATTGCTGAGATGTGTATTCATATCGCGGAGCTTCCTTATTGCAAACTTAACGGAGACATCAGTGGTAACCAAATTAGCATCGCGCTGACACAACGCTTCTACAATAGTTTTGACTACATCCAAAATGTCTGCAAGCTCTTGGATAGTTTGCCACTCTTGAACTGAAAATTCAATTTCTGATCGAATATCAAGCATAGCTTTAGTTATTGGTCCTTTCAATTTCAGGAAACGGCTGAGCATAGCTGCCATGCTGGTCCAGCGGGTTTTACAGTCCAACACCAAATTGTACTCTTTTTCAAAGTCCAAGCGCACATACTTTTGCAGAATTGAGTCATTTTTTGTAGGCGATTTTCTAAATACTCTGACTATTTTTCTTACTTTACATATGAGATTATAGTATTTCAAATCAGACTTATGGAACCTGCCTTCTTCGATTGGTGAGGTATTACAAAATGTAACTCCTTCATCTCGGTCTGAATCATCAGAATTTTCACTATCGACTTCATCATTAATCTGAATGTCATGGGCATGCTGCCGTCGAGATAACTCCGCTAAAGTCATATCATCTTCGTTTTCAGATGTTTCTCTATTTTCTTCCAAGTTTTCAGGTCTTTTATACATGACATCAACTATTGCGAGTTGCATTCCATGTGCTATGCACAATTGGTGATATGAGTTTAGGGACTTGCCGACTTTAACCATGAGAGAGCAACCATCTGTCGTTTCTGCTATTATATCATTGGATAATGAAATCCCGTATTCATTCAACTTGGTTTCAATTTCCTTAACACATTTTTCGTAATTCATTGATCCAAATACTCTGATAAGACCAAGATTACGAAACGAGTTTCCAGAAAACTGTTGGGAATGTATGATTAAGCTCATATATCGCTTGTTTCTGTTTGATGTCCACTCATCAAAAGATATCGAGAACTTCTTCTCTTCGGAGAGGATCTTTTTTATGTCTTCGATGAGTTCTTGCTTTTATTCGTCATACTTTCTTAAAACTATTCCTCGAATACTATTCGCAGATTTTGGCAGTGTATGCCCTGCTTTCGCATAAAGATGCTTTAGGGTTTTTGAGCTAGAAAACGTGCGGAATGGCGTTCCGTCCAACGATGCCATCTGTGCCACCATAGTTTCCATGCTGGGATTATCACTGCTGTCAAAGTAATCGCATATTTTCGACCTTTTCTTTGGTACAGTACCAGACGGTCCCGCTACTGCCACAGAAACTGGTGTGCCGCAAGATTCCGGAGTTGCAGTAACGTTCTGTACAGATGTTTGGTGTACAGTTTTCAAGTGCTTGTGTAGACTTCCAGTGCTGCCACCGGCGGACTTTAAAACTTTTTGGCACTTCTTGCATTTGGCGCTTTGTTTGTCTTTAGCTCGAAGATAGTAATGCCAAATAGAAGACTTATCACTTGACTTGGAGATATCTTCCACAAAATCCATATTTCAGCAGTCTGCAAAAGAAAATATCAACTTTAATACACCGTGAATTTATGACACTCTAAAGCCGAAACCTGGATTGTGTAGAACGTCGAAACTATCAATTGGTGGTATAATTTTCCAAATCGGGTGAAAAAATACTCGACAATTGTGTCAACTAAAAGTTGATGCTACTGCTGACAGTAATTGTTCACATAGTCTTTGGAACTCTTCTTTGTTATCCCAGTTGAGCCATCGAGGATTGTTTGTGTTCATATTGAGGAGCTTCCACCATTCCAATGGTGAGGTTTCTTTGAATTGTTGCCCAAAAATATACTTGGCAACATCGATGATTGTGTCATCAATTCTGTCCGAATATAAGTGTCCGCAAAACCGAACTACCGAACTCGATTTTTGTTTGAAGCCGTATATAGCTTCTCGGCGATGTCGACAAGACAAAACCGAGCTTTTGCGCCCTCGCTGTAGCTATTGCCAAGCGATTCGCGTACAGAATTGCTGCCCTGCCCTCCACATAACCCGCAAAAAAGACGAGCCAAGTACCTCTTCCCCTTACGTAGAGGAAGCATCTACGTCTAGGCCTTGTGAACCAAGACTAGCCCACCCGGAGAGGGGTAATGGCACCCAACCAATTCCCTTTCCCCACACTACACAAAAAATAACACAATAATAGAACAGTAATAGAGTAATATAATATAACACAAACTTACCAAAACTTGCTTCAGTGAAAGATATAACCACCGACACTTTCTATTCGAACTACATCAAAACGGAAATACACAACGATAGCGCGAGTTAGGATACTAGCAGAGCCATCTAGTGAGAAAACCATCAAAATTTAGCACGATTCACGAATACAGAGGTTCGATGAGGGCGATTCTGCGTTTGAAGGGGGCGATTCAGCTTGTGTTTCCATTAAACAATACAAATGTACAAAAATGTTAGAATAAATATCAATTGATATATATCCACATAAAAATCCATTGATATACATATATCATGATATATATCCGATATATATCACGCTGATATATATCTGCGAACCCTGGTTTTTTTACCCGATTTGGAAAATTGTGCCACCACTCGATAGTGTCGTCGGTCTAAACCAACCAGGTTTCGGCTTTAGAGTTTCACGGTGTATTTAGTATGTATCTGTCGTTCGGCGCCATATTTTAAAATTTGGTCATATCATCAAATGCCCAACTGTGAAGTACCTATCATGAAACGATGAAATCTTTTAAACACTGCGGTATAGATAACGCCATCCACGATGACACGTGACGTAGCTATTTGCATCTTTCTTTTTCATCGGGGCACTCTGCTGAAAGACAAAGATGCTAATAGCTACGTCATGCGTGGATGGCGTTACCTATTAGCTTAGGTGAAGACTAAAGGGGGCGAGCGCAGCTCTTCGTGTTAGTTTGACACGTGTATGACACAAAAAACATCTAGTAGTGCTGATTAAATATACTCTTAAAAATGCATGGTTTCAATAAAAACCTAAAAACATATGTTGGGTGAGTACTTTCACAGACATAACCTAGCAAGAAAAGCAACTAAATTGGAAATATTTTCACACATAGACAACACAAGTTAACTTAACACTCACACATTTGTACTTCAAAGTAGCAAGCCACAGTACAAACTTATTAACTGCCTATAGACAATATGTGGTTAATTACTTACCTATAAAACAATACGGAATCACTCTAACGCACATGGAAGGAGAAAGAACTCTGCCAACTTTTCTTTTTCTTTTGTACGGCCTCAAAATGTTGTACTCTTTTTTATCGATCGATATCGATCGGTTCACTCAAGTAAGGAAGTCCACGGTCCGATTTCTTCTGTGATTGTACACTGTAAATGTGCACAGTTATGGGCCCGTCCGAACAGCGATTTTTTCAATACTAGGATAGGAGTAGAACTGACGATTTTTATTCAGTTTCCTTTAGGTAAGTACTTTGCCAGCGTATAAATATGTGAGGCATAGTGGGATGCAGTTCAGCTTCATAATATCAAACTAAGGCGTCAATAAAATTTAATATGCGTTCACTCTTTATTTCAAAGCTTTAGACATAATACAATCAGGTCAGGTCAAAATATATTTTGTCAGTAGCTCAAATTATAATATATATCATCATCATTGTCATAATACTCAGCCCAAAAATCGACTCACTGCTAAGCATAGTAACGACGTTTTTCATTACCATATTCACCACCAGAAAAGGGCCGTGAAGCTATGTTCTTTTTCGGAACCGTAAAGAACCGAAAACCCGGTTCTTGAAACTTCAGAACCGGGTCTATGAAAATTGTTTAGAACCGGGTATACCCGGTTCTCTGAGAACCGGGTAGAACCGGGTGCATGCCCTAATTATAGTGTGTCTGACACATGTAATGAATGAATTATAGATCAGATCTCAACCTGGTTCACCAGCGAGATTTTGCCGCCCCCGCGGGCTGCCGCCTCCGCCCCACCCACGCTACGCCACTGGGTGCAAACTTTGACGTACAATCTTCTCTTTATTTGTGTCCAAAGTTACTGAAGACGAACATTCTTCTTTGTTAACACATCGCCACAAGCTACCATTTTTATTACATTTTGCAAAATTATAACGGTGGCCGTTATGGAGAAGTGCCGGTTTCCCTTTTTGATTTGTAATAAATTTTAGATATTCATCCATTTTTGTAACAATTTCTTTCACTACAAACTACTCACGAACTCCAACCGCAAAACAAAACTTCAATGTTATCTTTCAAGTATGCTTCAACATAACAGCTACCTAATAATCACCTACATTATAAGTGGCCAGTTTTGTATTCAATTGTACCTCTTTTGAAAAAGTAGTCTTTTTGCTACGACATCTTTTAGCGAGGTCGTTCTAATGCTATGTAGATAATGTGAGAGATGGATGTATTACGAGCTAGTTTTTTTGCTAAGTAGGAGTTGACGTCTGGACAGAAATGTAGTAGGCGAAGTATAAGCGTTGTTGCCTATACAAAATAGGTTAAATTTATCTAAATACAGAATCAGACCACAAGCAAAATCAAACTTTATGCTGCTTAAATAGAGTTCATTTTAGAATAATAAATAATGTAGGCGAACTTTGGAACCGATCTGAAGTTGTTTTCATACATTTCGTGTGATTTGCCAAGGGTTGTCACAAACAAAATTTATAAAAAAACAAAATAATTATAGAATTTTATTTATAATAACTAGAGTGTAACAGGAAGGGAAAAAGTTACAAGCCGAAAGGGTGTTGTTGGGGACATCATTCTGAACAACATTCACTATAGGGCCGAATTGATCAGAGCAACTTTATTTTTCTCATCTCAGTACATTTCGGGCCGAGCGCTCAGCTGATTTCTATGGGAGAGTGAAAAATAAAGTTGCTCTATTCAAGTCGGCCTATAGTGAAAGTTGTTCAGAATGCTGTAATATTTTTACAAAAAAAAATGTTTAAAATTATTCGAAATGTATCTATTTAAGCATCTTCTCATATTCAACAATTGACATTGTTTTAGTAAATATTATACTTAGAGAAATTAAAACGAAAGTTCAATTGACCCCTGCGTAGAGGTACCGGTTTTGGTAATAGGACCTCAATATCATTCAACGGCGTTAAATCTGATGGATCGGGGCTAAAAATTGGCGTTCCACAAGGTTCCTTATTAGGCCCTTTCTTATTCCTGGTATATATTAACGATCTGCCTTTTATGGTGGAGAAATTGACTTACATAGTGTTGTTTGCTGATGATACTTCACTGGTCTTCAAAATTGAAAGACAAAAAGAAGATTTTGATGATGTCAATAGAGTATTATCTTTAACCTTGAATTGGTTCACAGTTAACAATTTATTGTTAAATGCTGGTAAAACCAAATGTATCAAATTCTCACTTCCAAATGTCAGGCAAGTTGGGACCAGTTTAGTGTTGGACAGCAATACGTTAGAATTAGTAAATAACACGAAGTTTCTTGGAATAACCATTGATAACAAATTGCAGTGGGGACCGCACATAGAAAAATTGGCTGGTAAATTAAGTTCTGCGGCTTACGCTGTTAGGAACATCAGACAAAACACGGATGTGGCTACATCTAGGCTAGTATATTTTAGTTACTTTCATAGTGTCATGTCCTATGGTATCTTGTTGTGGGGGAAAGCAGCGGATATTCAAACTATTTTTATTTTACAGAAAAGAGCTATTCGAGCAATTTATAATTTAAAACGCACAGACTCCTTAAGACAGCTTTTTAAAGAAATTGACATAATAACTGTAGCTAGTCAATTTATTTTCGAAAATATAATGTACGAACGCAAGAACCTTACAAAATTTCCCAAACTTAGCGATAGCTGTAATGTTAACCTAAGAAATAATCACAGACTACTTGCGCCCCGGTTTAGACTCGCGAAGGTTAGCAATTCTTTCAAGGGTCAATGCAGTCTCTACTACAACAAGATACCTCTGGAGATCTTGAAATTGCCATTTGAGCAATTTAAAATCCATGTTAAAGCGACTTTGTCGAAAAAGGGATATTACAATGTTCAAGATTACTTAAATGATGGGTCTGTTTGGGGTTAATCTGGCTCAACACAGACCGTGCTGTTAATAATTTTGTTATTATTTATTCCTGCTTATTAATTATGATAATGACTAAATATTATATTTTGTATTAGTTAAGCATAAGCAATTTTTAAAAAGAGATCTAAAAATCAATCTGTGGGAGTTTCTACGCCCTTCTTCTCCCACAGTGGTCCAATGTAGAGAAGTGGCAAAAAATGACGGTTGCTAAGTATATGTAAATATATGTAAATATACTTACTTATGTGAACTATACATAATGAAGGGCATTAAAACCCGAGAGTGGGTGTATGAAACGAGCCGAAGGAGAGTTTCATAATAATATCACTCGAGAGTTTTAATGCCTGATTATGTACAGTTACATACACTAGTTTATCTACACGCACATATCATAAGCTCTCTTTGATGTGTTGAGGAACCGCATGTTCGACCGGCATGGTGGTTTTGATAATTGATCTGCACTTTTTTAGCTTTTTCAGTAGTACCAACTTTACAGACAAACTAGGGGCGGCACGCAGGCGGGCGTCGGCGTTCGAAATTTAAATGTCATAATTTGTCGAAAATGTATGCATTATGGTCATAATGTATCAACATTAAGATAAGAAATGAGTTTTTACCTAGTAGTATAACATTATGTTGGTCGTAACGTGCGGTTTTTGGACGCAGTAAAGAGGGTTTATGATACGTGTGTAGATAAAAGATGTTTTAAGCATTTCCACAATTCCGTATTATTTTTGCTTTGTTACCTACTCAGCATACTAATGGCTGAGCAAATATCTGGCCGTATACAAAGCATGGCATACATGAGGCATCCCATGACGGTTTTGCAAGGTACATCAAAGTTTGTATCGGAGTTGTATTTTGATGGGAAAGGTGACTTTGACGGATTACAGTCCCTCATGGAAAACTTGCTTAGAACTAGATTTAAGTAAACTGGATTGATCTAACGTTATTGTTTCTTCAGTTCGAATTACTCTTATGCCTAAGAATAATTTTACTACATTTAAGTCTGTCATGTCAAACATCGTCATTAAACAATCTTTATACATTTTTAAATTACGAGTTTGATTCGTACACAAGATCAATTTTTATCAAGAATGTACAAACATGGATCTACACCTGAATTTTTGAAACCAAGTTCTTTGCGGACTTGCTCAAACCGTTGGAAGCAGCTTCGAGAAGGTTGTTTTAACCCGTACAATGTTTTGTTTAGCTTGCAAACCTGGTCTGGTTCTGCGGAAACACCCTCAGGCACCACCATATAAATTTCATTTTCGAGTACCTACCCCAATTAAAAATGCAGTCTTTACATCCAAGTGATGTACTTGCAAGTCATGTTGATTTGTAAATTCTAATATTAATCTGAACGAAGAAAGACGCGCCACCAGGTGCGAACGTTTCTTCAAATTCTTGAAGGTATTTTTGCGTAAACCCACGATCTACTAGACGGGCCTTACAACGGGTTGGTTCCACTAACCCATTATTTTTAATCGTAAAAACCCTATTACAATCGAATAGAATCACATTTTGGGTCTTTCTGAGAGAACCCATTTTTGATTTTTATGTTAAGATTCTATCACACGCTAAAACGATTGAACTGCTGTTAGCGATATGTAGCACAACTCTGAATCACACATTTTATTAAAATTATACAGCAGTCTTTGTCCTCTACATTAGGTTAATTACTAGTAGTAGGCGTCTACTATTCACCATGCACATTAAAAGGAGATGTGTACTTTTTCCTAGAGAGTTGGTACTTTATTCAAAATAGTCATGAACCGAGCTAAAACCGTATTTATATGAAAGAATATAATCTGGGGATTCTAAATATATATCATGATATTTTTTTTAAACCGCCGTTTTTTAGATTTTGTGATTTTAAAATAATTATTATTTTAAATAAAACTGCCACCCAGAACAATAATTTATTATGGCAACACTGGTATGTCACGTCAATGTCAACAGGTCACCATTTCTTGTCCATTAGTGATGTCCAAGTCGCCGAGACGCAATTTTTGGGAATCGAGTAGACTCACACACATACACAAGTCACAGACTATGATAAATCAAAATACAAAAAAAACTACATAGTTAATGTAACAAATAATATAGCCCGCTGCCCCGCTCACTGCGCACGTTCGTGGTCGGTCAGTGATATTCTACTTTTGACCTTTTTGTTTTTGTCGGACTACGGGTGTTAAAAAATGGTTTTGTATACTCTATCCAAGATAATAACCAACTTGATAGCTAACTTAAAACTTCATAAAATCTACTCTTTAAACGCTACGGATGTTACGAAAACAATCAGAAAGAATCGAAATTCTTTATAAAGTTGAACTAACAGAAGAGTTGTCATCGCCATTACTGATATCAGCAGTTAAGAGGATGTTATTATGGTTTTACGACGATTTAAGTTAGCTGTCAAGTCGTTTTTAATATTGGATAGGGTATAATAAAAAAAACTGCCTATGTGTATGGCCTAACTCGGAATCTATGTTTTCTGGGTACTGCGTCTGCTACCAGACTCGAATACAGAATCGATCGATTCTCTCTGACTCGAGACTCGAGAAAACTAGGTATCTGTCGTGTCATGTCAACGTTCTTGTCAATTGTTCATTCCGTCCGTTCGTTAACCGTTTCGCGAATGTACCTTGCTCTCTGTTTTTTTGAATATTACGACGACCCTGGCTATTATTTCGGACTTTTGTTGCTTCTTGTCTCGATTGACCTTTGCTTGCACCCTGGACATTTGTTTGCCATTACGAGTATCCCCTGCCTGTGAATTGGACTTCGATTTCCGTAGACTCACCATGTCTCAGTGTAGCAATTGTAGAATTGCTATCCCAGCAAATCAGCAATTTCAGTACAATGCTACTGAAATGGATCTTGAGATTATCTCTGTATTAGAAGAATGGATTGCCAGACAGGTATGTAGCCAAAAACTGTTGACTTGTATATTACTATTGTGCCTCATTAACTGGTCGTGTGTGACAGTGTTGACTTATATTATGTGTACCTCCTTATTCTGTCACAAAAATCCACATAAATTCTAACGCTAGTAGGTAATATTTAGTGTATGGTAAAACTGTCACATATCCACAGTTTTTGGTTGATTTGAGTTACAGAATAAAAGGACTGGGCATAGAAAAAGAACAGGTTAAAATCTTCATGACATTGATATCATGTCAATACCTACATTTGCTTCAGTCAGTTTGCACTATACCTTCATAACTTGGTTAAGAGTAAGAATAGGCAAAATTCTTACTATGGCAATGTTTTGTTTTATGTTTATAGTAATTATTATTTCTAGGTGAATAGTGAAGACTACCTATGCGAAGAATGTGTGAGCTTATTGATTCTTGAATCAAATAACAGAAGTGAAGGCAATGTGGGTGAACGCCAAGTGGGTCATGAATCATTATGTGTTGGCTGCAGTATATCCATAGCTAGAAGAACTGGCAGGCGCTCTCGTCAGGTCAATCATGGTGATGCTGAATGGATATATTTCTCCAACATCATTTATCCTCTTCAAGTAATTATATTACATATTTGTTTTCTATGCCAATAGCTAGCCAATTTATTGATATTGATTATTTTTGTCTATTGCTTACACATCATTAAAACACATTAATTATCAAAATTCAACTAACATCATCATTAGATGATTACTCATCATTCATCATTAGATGATTTCTTACTTCCACAACACTATCCCCACACTGAATTTTTCTTAATATCTTATGAACTATGTAGATTTTATGTAACTTGATGTTATTTCAGTTTGATCAGTGAATAATCTGGTGAAAAATCATGATATGATCATAACATAGCTTCACTCATTTTCTCATACGGGGTGGCAGTAGCACATCTTTGCCCACTTTTCAACACTCCACTTTCCAAATTGTGATGTTTGTTATACCTAAATAAAAACTTTCTGAAAACCTCTCCTTTTTGAATCTATTCTAAATAAAAAATGGTTTTACAATTACAGATGCCTGCAAATGTCCTAGCATGTAATGCTTGTTGGCTCAGAGCTCACCGGCAACCACCACTAGTTGCAGTTGTAGAGCCTTCAAGTTCAAATGAGGATATTCTGGAACAACCCAATCTATTCCTCAGTGCATCTAGCAGCATCAGGGAGCCTCCCAGTTCGGCTAGTACAAACTATAGAAACATTCTCCAAGAGCCTGTGCTAACATTTACATTAAATGATTATAGTAGGACGCCTGATACTCCTACTCATTGTTTCGTTACGGATTGTACAAATCAAGAGAGAAAACGTGTACCAATGTATTTGAAAAAACATATTCTTACACATCTAAAACTATACATCACCCAAAATGCTCGAGTGTGTGAAGAACATTTAGGATTATACAATTGGGATATTCTTGCAGAATATGAATTCGTAACTGATTTCAAGATCATGTGACTGAAATGCTTGATATATTAAGAAGAAATGTAAATAACTCAGTGGACTTTGAAAATGTTGAAAACATGAATAATAGCACCACTCGATACTGGACAGGGTTATCCATATTGCAATTTCTGTCAATCCTAGCCTGCATACCGCAATTGAGAAATATGTGCCGAAAACCTAAAACTGCTCTGGGCATGTACCTCATAAGAACAAGGACTGGGGAACCCTTTCGACGCATTGCTTCATTGTTTAGCATATCTACTCGTGCAGTCTGCCAATATGTAAAAAATACACGTGACTACTTATTGCAGTCATATGTTCCATTATACATATATTGGCGTTGGTAATGTTCCAAGATCGAGCCTATCAAGTAGAAACCTTTTAATACCACAGGGTCTCTTTGGAACCCAGGAAAGAAATCCAATAGTAATCTTTGATGGCACATATATATATTTACAAAAATCATCAAACTACCTCTTTCAAAAAGAGTCATTCAGCTTACATAAATATAGTAATTTATTGAAGCCTTTTATGGTAGTAACAACAGATGGATTTATTTTAGATGTCTTTGGGCCTTATGCTGCTATAACTACAGATGCAGATATCATGAAACAGCTTTTTGCTGCAAGTGGTGCTCTTAGAAGCTATTTTCAAGAAAATGATATCTTTTTGCTGGATAGAGGATTTCGAGATGCTATTGGTTCACTAACCTCATTGGGTTTCTCGGTGCATAAGCCAGAGACTTTAGATGTAGAGGAAACACAATTGTCAACCATCAAAGCAAACAAATCTCGATTTGTAACCTTGTGTAGATGGGTAGTTGAAGTCGTAAATGGCCGGTTCAAGCGTGATTTTAAAATGTATAAATATTTTAATCTTGCATGCCAAAACTTAATGAGTGATTTTAGAATTTGTGCAGCAATATTAAACAATTTCCATCCGCTTATAACTGACCGTTCTGATGCTCAAGCCATCTTAGATAGAGCGACACAGAGGTTGAATTCGCCAAATTACTTAGGCGACTATGTGCTTGAGCATCAACTAAATAGACACCGAGCCAATTTCCTTAGAATAAATGATGCCCAATTACCACATATAAATGTGTTCCCTGTAATGTCTATATCAGACTTAATCTTGTTAAGTCTTGGAACATACCGATTAGCTATGTCCACACTGTGCCTCATTCATCTTCAACTTTCGTCTTCATCTTTCTATTCAACTTTCGTTTGGCGCATTCAACATTGAATGCGTTAATTGAACGCAACACCCAGTTCAGTCGTAGTCCACAGCATCTCTTGGAAACATGTGCGACGATAATATTTTACTTGGTGGAATATGTGTAGCATACTTGGTCATAAGAAATTCCAGAAAAAAAAGAACCAGGAGAAACTTTTGGATACGAGATTATTATAATAATCGAAAGAACGTGATTATGAGGCAACTACGAGAAGATAAAGATATTCTTTTTAAAAATTTTACACGCATGTCCGAAAGAAATTTCGACCGACTTTTGAAATTGGTTGAACCAATAATTACAAAGCAGTCAACCAAGTTACGTGAAGCTATACCTAGTGAAATAAAGTTAGCAATAACGCTCAGGTTTTTAGCTACTGGAGACAGTTTCATGTCTCTTTCGTTCTTATTCAAGGTATCGAAACAATTCATATCAGCAATGCTACCAGATGTATAATTAAATAGAAATAGATAAATAAAATAAAATAGAAGCTATAATTAAAGTACTAAAGGATTATATTAAGGTTATTAACAGTTTAATTTCTTTCATAACACAACCATAATCATTTTTTAAATATAACACAACATGTAAGGATTATATTAAGGTAAGTAACAGTTTCATTTCTTTCTTACTTAGGTAGGTATTTACTTTTATTAAATGTAACAAATTCAGAAATATTAGTAATATCTATTAATTGTGTCTCAGCCGAAGAGTTAATTGACATTTCGGTATTATTCAACATCTCATCAGTAACCTGTATCTCAGTCATATTCTGTATTTCAGTCACATTCCGCATCTCAGTATCATTCTGCGTTGCGCCTGCACCAGTTATCTGTTGCATTTCTAGATCAAAGAGTATATTATTTATGCGCTGTTGAGCTAATAGCCGATTTATTGCATTAAGGTTTCGAATTTTATGAGCTACCAATTGTCCATAAGTAGTGAACTCATCTTTTTTACTTAATTCTTCATTAGCTTTTTTCATAAATTGGTAAGCTTCCTCCTCTTTGTCGTCAATCTTTGTACTTTTAATATTTCTCTTCTTCTTTATTGGTGGTATGGTAAATTCATGCTCATCTGCAGACATACACGAAGACTGCGAAGTTGCTGAGCTTTCTTCATTTAATATTTCAGATGGCGCATCCTGAAACAATATAAATTACAAGGTACTTAAATCGTTTTTTTTGTTTGTTTTTACAGTTACCAACAAACGAGGAGCAATGGAAAGCGATTGCGAATGATTTCGATAAGCGATGGAACTTTCCACATTGTATTGGCGCCATGGATGGAAAACATGTGGTCATCCAAAGACCAGAAAATACAGTGGGCGAATTTCATAACTACAAAGGAACACATAGCATAGTATTGTTCGCAATCGTAGATGCAAACTATTGTTTTACATATGTTAATGTTGGTTGTCAGGGTCGTATTTCGGACGGTGGTGTTTTTAAATCCACTTCGTTTTATAAGAAAATTGAAAAACATGAATTGAATTTACCAAATAATGAACCACTACGTGGTAGAACGATGTCAGTACCTTACGTATTAGTTGCTGACGATGCATTTGCACTATGTAACTATACTCTGAAACCGTATTCAACCGATTTAAATGTGGGGTCACCAAAGACAGTGTATAATTACAGGCTATCAAGGGCAAGACGTATCGTTGAAAATGCGTTTGGGCTGCTCGCATCTATATTCAGAATATTTCGTAAGCCCATTGAATTAAAAGTAGACAGTACAGCAATTGATGTTGTTTTGAGTTGTGTTTACATACACAATTTTCTACGAATGCAGACAGATTCTACGCGTGATAACTGCCCTGCAGGTTGTTTTGATAATGAGGATGTAACCACTGGAGAAATTATTCCCGGGTCATGGAGAGCAATAACTGCAGATGACAGTGGTTACAGGGCACTTCAAAGAATTCCTCGTAGGTCATCAAATACATCGCACCAAATACGAGAGGAATATATGAATTATTTCATGTCAGATATTGGAGCATTACCGTTCCAAAGCCGATACTTATAATAACTTATGTATAATATTAAAGGTTCGCGCACAACTATTAATATAGGATGGGCCGCAGGCGCCCGCAGCAAGGCGGGTCGCAGCGCACTATCGTACACTGTGTCGGTTGGGGGGGGGGGGGGGGGGCAACTGGCCGCATGATTGTTTGCTGCGATGCGGCCCGCCCCGCCCCGGCACGTTGCGGCCCGTCCTAATGTGCGCGATCCTTAATAACTTTATTTTGTAGAAAATGTAATAAATTGATTTGCCTAAATAAATTTGCGTTTTACATAAGTTACATACCGTTTCATCCTCAGTACTAGTTTCTCTAGTTTCCCTTGGCGTCAGCGAGTCAGCAGTAAACAAGAGATGTTTATAAGCAAACCACGGTGAAACATATATCTCATCGGATCCTGCGCCGCTCTTTTTCCTGGTGACTTTGTGATGCTCTTTGGAAAAATATGAGCGAAGACTTTTAATCTTTTTTTTAACTGCATCGATATTAATGTTATATTTACAAGCCAGAACTTGCAAACCATCGTTCCTCTTTACTTTATTTGTGTAAAGTTTATTATTTTGATCCCAAAGTTGTGGAAAGCTTCTGTAATCTTCTATAAACTTTAATGTAAAATCTTTTTCTTCGTCCGCCATCTTGATGTTGAACGCAATGAGGCACAGAAAACCACCCGACGCCGGATAGGGTTTATCACAGCGCGCGCTTCGCTTTCAACTGTCATCGCGCATGCGTTAAGGGCATGCCTCACGTGCGCTGTTGACTGCGCTATGACGCATGCCCTTAGTGAACAAAAAAAAACACAGTGTGGACATAGCTCATCAAGCAAGCCAGGTCATACTATGGAGAACACATTCGTGCAAATGGTACCTTTGCTATTGAAATAAGTGAAAGCTTTGAAATGTTGAATGTCCCTGGAATAATGTCATCACATGAGACAGTATTACTTAGAGGCAGGATCAGATCAAGGCACCAAAGCAATAAAATATATTACACTTATGTCTTGTTGAAAAATGAGTCTAGTGATTGGCGGGATGGAATTTGTGGATATTACTGTAGCTGCATAACAGGGAAAAGAACTGTAGGATGCTGTGCTCATGTGATGACAATCATAAGGTATCTTGGGTGGGCTCGGTATCAGAACAATATATTGCCACCTGCACAGTTTCTTGACAATGTGATTGTTAGAGAAGATGATGATGATGAAGCTTAATAAAATATGATCTACAAGTATCTATTATCTTTTATTTATTTCTATTAACACAAAGGAAAATCTAACAGTGTTGGCAGGGCTCATCAGGGCTATGCTGCATACATCTTTTGTGGATATACATTCGTCATGTTGCTGCCACATATTGCAGTAAAACGTTGCCCGCTTCGAAGGCCTATGGCTCATACAGGGACTACAAACATTTCAAACTTCCTTGTTTCACTATGGTTTTCCGCGTGCCAGCAGGTACAGTTGCCAGCAAACTTCATGAGCAATGACCTTGACTGCGCCAGCGAGATAAATGCGTCTATGCTCGTGATTGAGAGCGCGAGAGAGTTCCTCAACTATGACAATCCATGTTCAAGAAGTTTGCCGGTGTCTGTTCCTACCTACCTACCTACTTAGATAACTGCGCTTGCGACCAGGGACCCTATCGTTTGGTGAGTCAAGTTGATCGGCTACTCAACTTCGTCTTCGTGTTACGCGGAAGAATGAACTTTATCAGTATTACAATACAATAGAGCAATTCGAAGTAGAGACAGCAGGTCGCGGTTTTACGCTTGAATTAGCTGGTCCATATTCCGTAAGTATTAGGCGTAACTGAACATTATTTAACAGCTGAGCCTGGGTGTGAAGCGGAGGATTCATGCTATTTACTTTGCATTCCTGCATTGCATTGAAAAACTATGTTGTATTCACATTATTTCTACCCCGAATTCCACAGAAACTGTCGGGTCAGAGATCAGAAACCCATGCATGCCGAATTACGGACTCTGCAATGTAAAATTGTAAACAAATAAACAGTGTCAAAAATGACAACTGATTGAACGACTTTTTTTTTTGCTGCTAAGTGAAGCAAAGGGTGCAGGTTATAAATCCACCCATACAAATCATTTTTTCAAAATTAATAAAAAATGGCGGTTTTAATAAAAAAAATAAATATCGTAGGCATTCTTTATTTCGTTTCCCTACCAGAAAAACCGCATATGATTATGGTTCAAAAATCAGTACCGAAAAAATACATCTCCTTTAGATCCCTCGATCGATATCAATAGAGGAAGAAAAACCGATGTGTCCCAACACAATATCCGTTTCCCTCACTATAGGCGCCATCTTATTTTCAATTTGACTTTTAGTGTTCACCATTGTGCGCGCAATTCTTTTCTCTAGTGAAAAAACCAGATAAATCAAGTGATTTCGAAGTGAAAAACAATGCCTGAACGGAGAAATGATGATGATGTCCCAGAAAAGTTATTAAAAAGGTTACGGAAACTGGAGAAACGTCTCCACGAACTCGGTCCGAAAAAGCGGCGTCATCGGTCCCGGTCGCTTGCCGGTCTCGCTCCAGCTCTGAATCCCGCCGACACCGACGACGGCAAAATACAGAATCCATCAGCTTGGATGTCTACACCAACGGTAAATAACCTACACCTCCCAGACAACTGGCAGGAATGTAGGGTGTTGTGGTCAGTTCCTGGTGACTGATGCCTTCACTAAAGACCAGCGTTGTGTTCACCTCCTGGTGGGTGGTACCTTCGCTTACTATGATGCACGTTGAATAGTTAAAAGGGTCAGAGTGTCGATAAGGGGGCGGAAGTTGTGTGCTAAAAATGTGTGCCCTCAAGTGATGTAAAAAAGGGCACCCATACAATTTGTAACAGTGTGCCTTAAGCCCACCCCACCTAGATGCGATCTCCAATATATAAACTTACCTTCAACTGTTGAGTTGGTTACAGTAAGTAAAGCAAAACATTGTTTTTATAGATGATCCACACAACACTGGCAGCTTCACACCTGAACCTGGCCCGCCAACAGTGATGCTAGAAGCAGCTTAAGAAGAACGGCGAACAACACCAACAGTACTTGATGAGGAAATACTCAACCTAATGGGCCAAACACCGTGTAAAGAAAAAAAATATGGACCGAAAATATGTGGAGAACTGGCCCAGAGATGGGACTTTATATCTACACAAGGTCTCACCCTGAACCCAGAAATAAAAGCAGTGATCTCCGATATTCTCACAAAGAAGGATAAGGCGATAGAATACAAACAAAAACACCTCAGCGCTGCCCTATCATGCTTCGGAACAGCTATAACTAACTAGACTGCCAAAAAGGATTTTAAAGACAACGATGTTATAAAAATGTTATTAGACACAGGCCGCTTGGTATGTAACTACCAATATGCAGAATCCATGCAGCGCAGAAGTTACATATCGGATCATCAATAAAAAAGGAGATTAAGGATAGTCTGTACGAAACAGAAATAGACAAATACCTCTTTGGAGAATCGCTTGCAGACACCCTCAGATCTGCAAAGGCCATAAGTAAATCTGGGGCTGAGATAAAGACCCCTATACAAACTGTTGACGTACGATGCCACTGCAGTACACACAACGAGCGCCACCGCTGCAGCAACTGCCACAGCGCTCATACAATCGTCCACAACAGCGACGCCAATAAACGTGGTATGTGGGAGAATCTATTACTTCTATGATCAATGGAGGCTAATCACAAACGATAATGTTGTGTTAAGTTGGATAAAGGCTATAAATTACCGTTTACTGGACCGGTTATACAAAAATGTAGACCTGGCCCCATAAAGTGCTCAAAATCGGAAATAGTTGATTACAGAGAGGCCATAAACAATCTCATAAGGAAAGGCGCTATATCCGAATGCCAACCCCAAAAAGGACAATACTTATCAAGTTACTTTCTCAATGAAAAAGCAAACGGTATTTAAAGATTCATTTTTAACTTAAAATCTCTATATAAAATTATTCAAACACATCATTTCAAATTAGAAGACCTTAGAAAAACCTTAAAATTTGTTTCTAAGGGATCGTTTATGGCTTCTTTAGATCTTAAAGATGCCTATTTCCTAGATCCCATCGCTAACGAACATAAAAAGTACCTACGCTTCGAATGGCAACAACAATTGTACCAATGTTCTCCCCTTTGGGTTAAACACAGCTCTATATGTTTTTACCAAATTACTTAAACCAGTAATGGGCTTGATACGTTCAATGGGCTTCTTATCAACTATTTACTTAGACGACATATGCTGCATAGGGAATAGCTACACCGAATGTGAGAGAAACCTCTCTCAAACCAGACAGATACTAAATTCAATGCTTTATTATAAACGAAGACAAAAGCAGTTCAATACCACAGACACAATGCAAATATCTTGGCTTTATAATAGACTCAGAAAAATATCACATAAGTTTACCAGATGAAAAGCGAAAGTTAATAAAACAAGAGTTAAGGCGTTTCAAAAATATTAACCACTGTACCATCCGTAGCTTTCCACAACTGTTAGGTCTGCTCACTTCTGCATGCCCCGCCATACAGTATGGCTGGCTCCACAAAGCAATTTGAATGGTGCAAATACCTGGCCTTATTAAACACAGATAATTATAACTCTTACATCACTTTACCACCCAATCTACAATGTGATTTTGACTGGTGGCTAAATAATATAGATCATGCCAAAAATCCTATACGAGATGATAATTTCTGTATGGAAATTTTCTCAGATGCTAGCAAAACAGGGTGGGGGGCAGCATGTGGCGGAGAGACAGCCAGTGGTAGATGGTCTGAAGAAGAAAGTAAACTTCACATAAATACTCTTGAACTGAAAGCGGCATTCTTTGGCCTGCAGATATTTGCCAAGAATTGCTATAATAGTCAAATACTGTTAAACACAACTTCTATTTCTTATATAAATAATATGGGTGGTGTAAGATTCCCACACCTACATTCTATTACCAAAGAGCTGTGGCAATTTTGTGAGTCTCGTAGTATGTTCACATTTGCTTCATATATTAGCTCCCAAGATAACAAGGTAGCAGACGCAGAATCTAGGAAACAACACCCAGACACTGAGTGGGAATTAAGTGAGAGTGCATTCTCAAAAATCACTTACCAACTAGGTGTGCCCAATATAGATTTATTCGCATCACGCATTAATAAGAAATGTGATCTGTACATATCATGGGGAAAAGACCCAGGGGCATGTGCTAACAACGCCTTTACTGTAAATTGGAAAAACTATTATTTCTTTGCATTCCCCCTTTTGCTATAATATTAAAAGTTCTAAAGAAAATCATAACTGACGATGCTGAAGGCATCATAGTAGTACCTCAGTGGCCCACTCAGCCTTGGTTCCCGTTTTTCCAAAGTCTTCTATGCTCAGACCCTATAATTCTAAAACCATCAGCTAACTTTACCTTGTTTTCTTCCATCAACAGCCAAATACAACCCAAGATCACTCTTATAGGTAGCAGGGAGGTTATCTGCGAGGCGTTCAAAAGGAGAAGCATGCCACCTGCCTCATTAGACATAATTTGTGCCTCATTAGCAGATAATTCATTGAAACAGTACGAAGTGGCCTTTCGTTGGAATTGTTTTTGTAATAAGAACAATGTTGATTTTTATGGAGCAGCAATCCCAAATGTGATCTCTTTTCTAACTGAAATTTTCAAATCAGGCGCTCAATATGGCACCCTCAATTCCATTCATTCAGGCCTATCACTCATCAGAGGCCCTCTTGACAGAGTCAAGAGATTATTTAAAGGATTCTACAGAATTCGACCACCCTTTCCCAAATATGAAGATACATGGGACCCATCAATTGTTCTTGATTTCTTATCTCTCCAGTACCCCGCAGAATCACTGGACCTCGCTTGGCTAACTAAAAAGACTGTTACACTTATAGCTCTTGTCACAGCCCACAGAATGCAAACAATATCAAAAATTAAGTTAAAGAATATCTCTATTAATTCAGACAGTATAAACATAAAAATACCAGACTTGATAAAAACTTCACGGCCTGGCACTTGCCAACCGAACTTGTACCTACCATTCTTTAACATTCGACCCGAAATCTTTCCAGCCTCAATACCCTTAAAATATTTAGAGAGAACAAAGGAACTGAGAGGAAATATTGAGTCACTATTCATTAGCGTTTAAAAACCCTTTAAAGCTATTTTATCTCCAACATTGTGTCGGTGGACCAAGGAGACACTCTGTGAGAGCGGGATAGACAACAATGTTTAGTGCACACTCGACGAGACATGCAGCCACGTCGAGTGTGCACAGGCAAGGGGTCCATATAGACACCATAAGAAATACCGCAGGGTGGAGCGGTTCATCGACTGTATTTGCCAAATTTTACGATAGAAATATTACTAAAAATAACAAGAGAATTTGCTCTATCCCTTCTTCTTCTTTTCGAGTCGACGGTCATCTCAGATACGGGCGGCCCAAAAGGCCGCAACCGCAATAGCTCGCTCGGTAGCCTTATACAGCTCCTCGTCCGTGCAGGTTGTCGGGCACGCAGGGCACCGAGTCATGTGCGCAATCGTCTGTCTCGGGTATCCACAGACGCACGCCGTGTCTAGTTCCGAGATGATGCCCCACCTCGCCAGGTTAGCTCTGGACCTCCCCACTCCAGCTCTGAGACGGTTGAGAGATTTCCAGATCGGCCAGCTGAGCTTGTATCCTTCAGCTAGTTTCTCTTTCACGCAGTTGCTCGGGTCTGTAGGGTTCAGTCGTGACTGCCACTTGGCGAGGCGTGTAGTTTGAGCTGGTTGACTTAGCGGCTGCACTGAGTGCAGGAAGCTTTTTCTGGAACGCAGCCTGGGCCTGGCTGGTACATGGTTGAACAGGGGATGCCGTCTGTCATGTGTCTGCTTTGACCTTTCAACCGAGCTAGAGACAGATCTCCGAACCTCCGGGGGGGCTATTCCTGCTAGCTGGTACAGCTTGTCGGTTAGTGTGGATTTCAGACAGCCCGTTATGAATCGACATGACTCGTTCAATGCCACGTCGACCAGCTTTGCGTGCGTTGAACGTTCCCACACAGGGCAGGCGTACTCAGCCGCAGAGTAGCACAGCGCCAGAGCTGTGGTGCGCAGGACGGTTGGCTTTGCTCCCCAGGATGTCGTGGTCAGCCTCTTGAGCAGGTTGTTGCGTGTGCAAACTTTTTGTTGGGTCTTCGTGCAATGCTGCTTCATTGTCAGGCTTCTGTCTAGGGTTACGCCGAGGTACTTAGGGAAACTGTTGTGGGACAGTTTTACGTCTCTCCATATGATGTTAAGTTCCCTTTTAGCATCCCTATTGCGGAGATGGTATGCACAGACCTCGGTTGTGGCTGGGTTTGGCTTCAGACCGTTAGCAGCATAGTATTCGCCAAGCTTGTTCAGGGAAGAGGAAATTATTCCCTCCACGCTCTCGAAGGTGTCCGATTGAGCCGCGAGTGCTAGGTCGTCAGCGTATATGAAGCTTCTGGTATCCTGTGTCCTAGGCTGGTCATTTGTATATATGTTGAACAGACTTGGCGCCAGGACACTACCCTGTGGCAATCCATTACGCTGATTTCTCCAACGGCTCTTCTGGGTTTGCAGGTTAACTTGGAACCGGCGGTTACTGAGGAGCTGTCCTACGATCTGGCAGAAGTCATAATCGCCCGTGATCTCATACAGCTTTTTAATCATTACGCTGGTGTTCACAGTGTCATAGGCCGCCGATAAATCCACGAAAGCGACACCCGTGATTTTCCCTTTCTCAAATCCATCTTCAATGTGCTGGGTCAGGTTGAGAACTTGCGATGTGCAAGACTTGCCGGGTCGGAAACCTGCCTGTTCTGGGATCAGTTTATCGTCGATGTAAGGAGTAAGACGGCCAAGAAGGATCCTTTCGAACAGCTTGTATAGGTGGCATAGTAGGGAGATTGGACGAAAACTTTTGGGGTCATCAACTGGTTTGCCCGGCTTGAGTATCCCTGCTTGCTCTATCCCTGTTAGACCCTAACTATTAGGGTAATCTTAGTTGATGAAGAAAACATGTTAATTGTTCATGTTTATAAATGTTATTGATTAATGACTACTATGCTATGTTTATGCTTATATGTATCTGTGACCATGACCAGTGTCAGAAAAAGAAATACAAATACATTGAAACAGTCATTGTTGATTAATAATAGTCGAGGTTGCAAAATTTAAAAACGCTTTTCCCAAATATTCCACAATCATACCGTTTGCGGTTTGGTTATTCTTGAGCCTCACTGCGTCAGGATTATCTGGTATTGGCTGTTCAATAACGACAGCCACTTGCAGTTCTTCTAATAATTACTTTATCCGGAACTTCCACTTTCTGTAGCGTTCGCCGTTAAATTGCTGGATGTTTCGTTTGCTTCGCGACTACATTGTTCGTATCCATATTTAAGATAAACAAAACGGCAGGAACTTTGTATTAAGCGGGTTCGAATAACTTTATTTAATTTATGCCCTGGGCCCATAATCTATAGGAAATGGGTGCAGAGAAAAATGTGTGCACAGTGGAACGATCTTGCTAGTAATGGTTGGCATTTTGAATTGATGGAATGATCGATTATTACATGAATTAATGTTTTATACAGTTGAGTGAATGGAATTGAATTTTAGAATATAAACGGAGGTAGCTGTTTTTCAAAGGAAATACTTATAACTAATAATACATACATTTAAACATCAATCAAAATTATACAATGTCAAAGGAAGGGACAAAGGTTTTGACTACCGCTCTGGGGCATTTAAGCAGAGGATTGCACTGGCTGTGCAGCGTGGTAATGCTGCCAGCGTTATTGGAACCTTTGGCACGATAATTTCCCGGGGCGGTTTATTCGGTTAATTTTAAGTTTTGATAAGTTATAAATATTTTTCTTTACTTTAGGAACTCCTGGGAGACCAGCATTGAAGATAACCTTATGAATCCATAAATTTCTTTATTTCAGGGCTACTATACTGGCCTCCAGAGAAAGTTCAACGAAACCGCAGTACCAGCCAGTCAAAGAAGAAATGACAGAAATAGATGATACGGAATCTATCAAACTACGGCAAAACAGTTACAGAACCGACAGACCCCGACGGTCCACTTAGCTACACTACCCAAAAACATACAAGAACAACGACAAATGCAAAAGTGTCCTAAAAGATCTCATAACCGCTATGAAACCACTCACCCAAGTGAAACAAAGCTATTGGTTTTTTGGGAAACATGTTACAAGGAGATTGCATGTCAGAGACGGATTCAGTAAATGCTGGCCAAGAAATAGTTGAATTCTTGGATGAATATTCGCTGCATTACAACACTGATGTCACAACTTGAATGTAACAGGTCCAAGAACTCAATACTAGAGTTGAGCTGTCGCATGAAAAGTACTTCTCTGAGGGAGTTATTTCATACTGTTTTGGACAAAGCTATACATATTTTCAATACTGCCCCAGACTGAAATTTGAGAACTATAAAGGGCGTACCCTGTAAAGGGAGATTTCAACGAAGTAGATAGACGGGAAGAATGTACATGTGACTTTTAATTACTTGATCGTATTTTGGGGAACGATAGTGCCCATCATTATGGACAGCTT
The DNA here is from genome assembly GCA_949825045.1 of Argyresthia goedartella. Taxonomy (NCBI): domain Eukaryota; kingdom Metazoa; phylum Arthropoda; class Insecta; order Lepidoptera; family Argyresthiidae; genus Argyresthia; species Argyresthia goedartella. The sequence goes on along the minus strand of OX463836.1, from coordinate 845,652 downwards.
TCCCTAAGTAACCTATGGTCGCATTTGAAGTGAATTTTTGGGACAAAAAATATAATTTTCACTTGCCACCATAAGATCTATAGGGAAGGTTTTTTATTATGCTGGGTACTATCGTTCCCCGAATTGTATTTGTTAGAGCGAGGATGGAGATTTTTTGTTAAAAGATCCTTGACGTGAGTTTAAAGGCAGCCGAGCTATATTCTATTCGCGGGACAGATGTAATGCAGCAGTCGATCTGTCTCTTTCATGTCAATACAAAAGTGGCGTTGAGTGAAATAGCGCTCTCTCATACTCCGTTTTGTATTTAGATGAGAGAGACAGAATGGTTTTTGCATTAACTTTGTCCCAAGATTAGGGTATAGACGGGAACTGTATGTCGAGTGACAAGTAGGTATTGTCTTTATCGGTGTGAAATGGTTGAGCTAGCATGGGTTTGGTAGAGGCTAATAAATAAAATAGAGAAATTTACATTATGTACAGAATGTATTGAGGGCAGCTAGGCGTGGGTTGAGAACTCATATAATAACTTCACGCGTCTGGAGAATCTTCAGAAGCAGGATTCAGGATGATGGGACGGGTTCAACGGGTCATGGTGCAGGTAGTGGTAGGGTAGAGTGGGTAGTCGTGGCCGGCAGTAAGACGGGGCCGGTAGCCGGGTAGCCGGATGAATCAGCAGCAGATAGGCAGACAAAGGTGGTTAGCCGGATGAACCCTGTAAAAAACAGTAGTCTGAGTACCGAATGACAAAGAGGTGACTGCAATGCATACTTCTTCGACGTCCAGGCACGACAACACATCGGTTAGCCGCGAAGAAATCTTACTATCGTTCGTAGGCATTGCAATCAGAAAGTAGCTTTAGGGAGAGAAAGAACACAAATGTGTACAGACATCAAGGAATAACTACGAGCTAAAACAGATACGTACCCTAAATCCAGGGTAATCACATGAGATAGCACTTGTTACCCGTAAAATTGTCGAACGGAGAGCTAACACAAATCAGTAGGTTAAAGTAGAGGTACGTCCTCTAGGTCTGAACAACCAGTATCAATCACTATGAAGGTTCTATGTACAATAACTACAACTTAAAAGTAAATTAAAATAACAGCATTTTACAGGTGAATAGGAGCGTCTCTGGGTTCTTTACTTGGATTGGGTGGATGATCAATATCTGAGAATTGTTACAGGTGAATAGGAGCGTCTCTGGGTTCTTTACTTGGATTGGGTGGATGATCAATATCTGAGAATTGTTACAGGTGAATAGGAGCGTCTCTGGGTTCTTTACTTGGATTGGGTGGATGATCAATATCTGAGAATTGTTACAGGTGAATAGGAGCGTCTCTGGGTTCTTTACTTGGATTGGGTGGATGATCAATATCTGAGAATTGTTACAGGTGAATAGGAGCATCTCTGGTTTCTTTACTTGGATTGGGTGGATGATCAATATCTGAGAATTGTTACAGGTGAATAGGAGCGTCTCTGGTTTCTTTACTTGGATTGGGTTTACTTGGATGATCAATATCTGAGAATGTCATTTATTTAGCCGATCATATTTTGGCGAATGATAGTACTCATCAATATGAACAACTTTCTCCAAGAGTCAAACGTTCCTTAGTACATTGATCCGGAGCTCTATTTTTGAATCACTCGCTTGACTTATTACATCGTTTGCGACTTATGTCACGTTCGACTTACAAGTCGCATGATGTCGATTTTCTGCATTTTGGAATTGTTCGTCAGCGGTGTCGCCAATAAATTTGGAAATGTTGACTTATTATAGGCTGTATCGTCGGTGCTCCGACTAAAATCGACATGTGAATTTCCTCAACTCTTCAGGAGGCACAAAAACTTAATTTCTAAAATTTTGTTTCACTTATGAAACGTCCATGAATGAGAAAATATTAAATAAGAAAACTACGTTTTATAAGATCATAAAAAACAACTTGCTTGGTAGTTTAGCTCTTTCCTAGCGGGCAAGTTAAACATTGAGAAATGTTGTGATCTAACTGTGTTTTTTTACTTTATAGGTCAATATGAAACACAGGTATTTTTTTTAGTATTTTATTGTACCTAGAAGTACTAATTCTAAGACCTAGACATATTTGTACTGTCAGTCACTTTACGTATCACAATGTTAGGAACTTTCGTGAAATTTTCATACGAAGTATAAGTACACAATAACAACTAAAAACTAAATATGATCAACGTTTACCTCGTGGTAATCCACAAAACAGTTTTTTTTTGTCGTTTAGACATAAATATACGTTGCAAAGAGAACATACAGTGCGGGGTTTAGACTGCGTTTTCTGCATGCTGCATACTTCACTCCTTCCCCTGTTTTGCACATATTTGGGCCAATGTCCACCTCTATTACCCAGTCGTACGTCGCTCAGAGTAGAGTAGTTTGCTTTGCGCCTTTTGGAAGGACCAGAGCTGTCAGGGTTTTCTCTAGAAATTCTCTTCTTCACGCCAGCGTCTTTCATGGTCATCAGTCCTTGAGCAACAGATCGATGAAAATCTTTTACTGTCCTTTTTTCGAAAATGAGCCCATGAATGACATATGCGTTTACAAATGCTATATCTAGCACTCCCCAGAACAATCTATGCCACCATTTCGGCGATTTTCGGTCCACGCAATAAAGAGCTCTCAGTTGATCAGCCATGTCCACTCCTCCCATATAAGCATTATAATCCTTCACAGCTATCGGACACGTAACAATGGACTTTGATCCATTTTTTTCTTTTCGTGAAACCGTCGATTCTTCATTTCCGTGGAAGTTGGAGACCATATGCACAATTTTGCTGTCCTTCCATTTCCAGTATCCAACACCTAAATTTGAAAATCTGTGGTACTATCTCCTCTGTTTAGCTTGGCATCTGCCAGCATGTGAATAGGTAAACATGCCATGTAAACCTTTCCTATTGCTTCTGATTGTTCCGCAAGCGAGCGTATTTTCAGCCTTCAGCTTTTCCAGCAGAGGTATAGAAGAAAAGAAGTTGTCAAAGTATACTACTTTGTTTTGTCCCCACTCTTGCTGCGTCAACTCCAAAACAACTCTCTCTCCTAAGCCATAGTCTGCAAACTTCGTGCTCATTTGTTCATCTTTTCCCTGGTAAACCATAAACTTCTTTATGAACCCTCTTTGGTCTGCTAAGCACCACAGTTTGTACCCTCTTTTTATTGGCCTCATGGGTATATATTGTTTCAGTACAGATCTGCCTTTGAATTTTATCATTGATTCGTCCACGCTCAATTCCCGTGTACCATTGTAAGACTCTTGAAATTTCCGGTTTAGTTCATCTATCACTGGCCTGAGTTTATATAATTTATCTTTGCAATTCGGGGGCATAGCAGAAGTATCATTGCACTGTAAATGTGTCAAAATTGCTCTGAATCTGTCTCTAGACATGGTTTTGCATATAAGTGGGTTGTTCAGATCAGGTGCTGAAGAGAAATGGTCTGTCCAAGCAGGTCTACTATCATATCCCATGTAGAAGTTCATACCAATAAAAGCTTAAAGCTCTTCCTTCTTGAGATTCAATTCTTTATCCTTCTGTGTTGCATAAAGATTGCTTTGGCACACAATATTATCCAATGTTGGACCAATCAACACTAGGAAAATGTCAGTCGGTGTGATGCAGTGGGAGAATAATTCTTGGGCTGTATTTGCTAAATATTCCGGTACACATGTCTCCAAGTCACGTTTTTTCCACTTACGATTGGATTCAGCAGCTGCTTTTTGTTTGGTATTCTTGAGGGGAGGAGCTGATTCTCTAGATGTAGTATGAGGTTGGGACCGGCTTGTTGATGGAGCTCCAGGTTCGGTAATTGAGGGAAACGTAGATATTTCCTGGTCAATAAGGTCTGACAAAGTTTCTTCATTAGCAGTGGATGGTGACAGTGGCGTAGCGTGCCATCTCGGCGCCTGGGGCGGGAGACCCACTTTGCCGCCCCAATTCTATAGTTGCTTAATTTAAAAAAGTCAGAATAGTACATTGTTCACCGAGAGGAAAAAGTGACCGATTACCTTCGAGGGTGTTGTTTGAAGCCCGAGCCGTAGGCGAGGGCTTTAAAACACCCGAGATCGGGAATCGCACTTTCTCTCGAGTGATACATAGTGCTTTATACTACACCTACGATGAAAATAAAAAACTAAATCTTTACTAATTGAAATTTATATTGAAATTGTTGCAGTTAGTGAAGCTTAATGTAACACTTTTTCCATTAATGTTTGTTTGAGATGTTTGCGCCAATGTAGGAGGAATAACTGGCTGTGCTGTTGGCACTGCGCTCGTAGAAGGCTGTGGTGCCAAAGGGGCAACTGGCTGCTGAGGGGCATCTGGCATCGCCGCGCTCGTTGATGGTTGAGGAGATGAGTCTTGATGCACATTAATCGATCTCGATATTTGGTTATTTATTCGTGTTTTGTTTTCTACGGAATTATCTATGTAACTTTCTGCAACAGCGGACGATTTCCAACCACCGTGACGTTTTATTGTGGTTAAATCAGCACCAGTATCGGCAAGAATAGTCGCTGAAGTTCTGCGAAAGCAGTGGCCAGTGTATTCTAGTGGATTGAGTAAATTAAGGTAGGGAGCTATTTCTCTTGGCACAGTACTTATTTTGTTTTTCCCAATTACTTGTTTCGTACATTTTTTGTTTTTATATTGTAGTAAAAACCGATTGGTTTTGGGGTCACTGGGGCGAATTTCGTTATATTTCTTCACTTTCTCATAAAATAAGCCCGATATAACAAATGATCGCTGAATTTTGGTTTTTTTGTTAGGAATATTGACGATTATTCCATTTTCGAGGATTTCGATATCGTCTGTTGTCATATCCACAAGTTCTTGCGCACGACAGGCCCCATTTACTCCTAAAATCAAAATAACCTGTAAACAAAAATATCAAACATGAAAACCTAGTATGTCCTTAACATCTTCAGTTCCCCTTCAAACTCATACTTGAAATCGATAATCAGTGTCTGGTTGATAGTTGGTAAATTCATCATACATACCAATGCATCCTCTTCTAGTGTTAAAGTGTATGGCTCTGAATTGCAGCTCAAGAATTGTGTCGAAAATGTGCAATTGCTTTCAAAGGCCACTAACCCCTCAGACTTGATGTCATAAGCCTGTATAACAGTTCTTGGTTTTTCTGTGCATCCTACACATGCATATGTCATTTCTATGTTCAGTTTGCAGAAGCTGGGAGAAACATGCAATGACTCTAGCTCAAAGCTTCCAAGTAAGAGCACTATTGTTGCGTACATGTTTATCCCTCTTTTGAGTATGTTTTCACCATCTCTTAAAACCTGATGTTGCGGGATAGCCTTGGAGACTTCTCCGACTCTGCTAGATGACGGAGGATCATAGCTAACTATAGGTTTACATGAAGCAATTTGGATATTCGGAAGAGAAGTGTACAGAATAGAGCTAAGTTTGTCTAGCGATAATTGGAAATCACCTACCAGGTTTTTAATAGGGTAGTTCATTTCTGATGCATCAACTTCATAAAAAATGTTGGATACAGAGATTATGCTATTTTTTAGATAGACATTTTCATGTATTACTGATGATATTGCCATTGGGAACTTTCTTATACCAGTTATGTCAGATCCACCAAGATTATAGGATGGGTTATTTGAGTTCAATGTCTTTTTAATTACCGTTCCCGATTGTTCAATGTTCATAGTCACTTCCCATATTGATCCAACTTTTCTATAAACTTTGTAACATTCACTTGGAGTGGGCACAGCTTCCCAGTTGTACCATGTGCAAGCAGTCTGATGGTAGCACCAAGTATCACATCCAACAGTATTAGATTTGCATTCATAGCCATGAGGGTTAGTTGTGTTTAATTTTAAGCCATTATATATGACCCCTGGCTTGCAAGTCCCATCATTCCAGCAGTTGCCAGCTTGGTTCTTGCATTCCCAAGCACTTTTGCTCTCCATTGTGAAACCACAAGAATAATACATAGCTTGGTACCTAGTTACTTGTTTTGCATCGGTCATATATATTTTCACACGATCTCCAGAATTTGTATTGAAGCAAACTGTTGAGCCTGTTGCTAGAGTCATTGAATAAGTGTTTATGTTGACACAGTTATAACTGTCACAAACCTTCCCTGCTGCACTTAGGAACAAAGTCTTGTCACAAGCATAGCCAGGTGCTATTCCGCTAGATAAAGCAAGCCCTACGGTGACAACTTGAGCAGCAGTTGATATTGATGGTGTCCTCCTAGGAGCCGTTGCCCCAAGAATATGATGTGGGTTGTACCTCACCTGTCTCTCTAGTTCTTCTATATTCGCAGAAAATTTGGCAGCATCTTTACTGTTGACCAATTCATCATAGATTGGTTCATCTCCTGTCACTTTGCTTCTTATAGCCAGCCTGTAATTTATGATCTCTTGCATTAGGTCCTTGTCATTAATAGAAATCTTTCTGAATAGTATAGGATGCTTCGTTCCTGTTGCTTTGTTAAGATTTGTCACTCTCTTTGCCCTTTTTCTGTCGTTTATTGTCAAATAGTAGAGTAGTGATTTATTGATAACTTTCTTCAGGATAGAATTGATTTGCTTCTGTATTATGAGGAAAGTGGATAGTCCTATCAGCATGGCTATTATAACTCCCATTAATATAGGTGCCAATATATTTCTACTCATAAATAGGTACGTAATAAATCATAAACCAGTGCATTTTGTTCATAAACTTACCTTTATCAACAAATATTTGTCCTCTGGAGCATTCTGCAAAAAGGAATAAACATCCTTTGTAGTAAGCACTTTTGATTTCTTACTACGGAATCCCTCCGACTTTCTTTTCAGAAATGCTGTAAGTTTTTTGTATTCTTGAATATTTATGTCGTTTCTTGTCAATATAGTACTTTTCAACATTGAGTACATAGACCATAACGTACTTGGTTTGTATTTTTGCGCTTTTTCACTGAAATAAGCTAGCAAAACAGTTTCAGAAAAAGATGCCGCATTTTTTTCAGTTTTCCATTGCAAAAAATCGTCATAAGTTTTATTATATTTTTTAATTGATTTCTGTGGTAAAAGGTTATCAATCAGTATTTTTGCTGTTTCCTTCAACTGCGGCGGAGTTAAAAAATCTTCATCATCACTATCACTACTTATCATTTTGATAGTTTTATTTTACTTTCTACGAAAACTGAATCCTCAAACAACACACAAATTGAAAATGGCGCCAATGGCGTCTGCAATTTTCACATGTTCTTTTTTCAAATTGTTTGACACCATCCAACACACAGCTAGTGGCCAGAGTCATTTTGCGAACTTGGAGATAAAAACTCACTGTAAAAACTTTTTGGCTTTTGATATTTAGGTTACCGGCGCAGTCTTACCCAAAATTAAAAAAAAAACACGTAAGAAATGGATTTTCATACACTTTTCTCTCCCGCTCAGATGCGTTTTCTCCCTGCATATTTGTTCGATATGCAATGACGTACATTCTACCGTAAATTTGATAAAGTATCAAGGTACTTTCCGAGCAGGTGTAGTATAAATAACTTTGTCAAAATCAATATTAGCAGCCAATTATTGTTCAATGGACAATATAGATACACTATTCACTGGACAGAGTTATATACAGCAATCATTAGTGACTTTCACTAGCATACTCTTATATGAAGTAGAGAGTCTGATTGTCTCAACCTCTTTTTTGAATGTGAATGAAAGGAACTGATTGTTGTAATTATATCTATCATGGGAATAGAGTACAGTGACCATAGTAGCTGATAGTCATTATTCCTCAATAAGACCATCCGGCATACAATGTCTTCATCCTATAATGTCCTCATTCAATATTGTCCTGATCCTAAAAAGCCTGCATCCTAAAAATGTCTCCTTCCTATATTGTCTCTATATTACAATGTCTTCATCCTATTATGTCCTCATTCAATATTGTCCTGATCCTAAAAAGCCTGCATCCTAAAAATTTCTCCTTCCTATATTGTCTCTATATGACAATGACTTCATCCTAAACAGTCCTAATCCTACATTGTCAATAACTCAACTAACAAGATAAATAACTCAAATACTCCCATTTTCTTAACACATTTAATTTATTTTAAATGAGCACACATAAAATTAGAAAAAACATTTTGTTGTCAGATGAAAAAAAAACAGTGAATTATTCCTTACCGTAAAATAAAAAATACGTTAACTCTTAACAACTAATTAGGTAATAGGTATTTAGCGGAACATCTTTTTATAAATTATACGCTTCAAAAAATCTAAAGGTTCAATTTTCTTATTATTTAGTTTTTTTAATAGCTTGGTGTACGCTTTATCAAAATTAATATCTCGGTTTCTTCTGTTTTTCTTCAGATTTTGGAATAAACATTTCGTGAATCTTATGTCACAATGTTTGGCTTCCTTGCGTAAAAAGTATAAAAATTGATATAAATTCGGATGCTGTGGCATTTTGGCATTTACACGACGATGCCAACCCTCAACGGCATTGTTGGTTCGGTGCTTCGTTCCTGAACAACTCAACATTGAGTGATCCTTCGTAAGCCACTGCTTCTCAAAGTATTCTATAAACTCTTTTATTTCTTTTGCTTCGGACGGAAAACTGTTCTTTAAACGTTTCCATGTCTCAGAAATATGTTTTTCTGGCAGGAGTGGCAAAATAGAGGTCAGTCTAGCAACATTTCTCCCCTCCCGACTTCGTTCTATTTCCAAATCGGCTACCCTTTTCCAGATAGCTCTATTGTAGTGGAAGAAACAGCCATGTATCTTTACCTCCGGAAATACGTTTTTGACTCCATTACTTTGAGCTGTTTCAAAATCGCACGTGTAATGGGAAATATTAATATGCAGAATATCCCTGATTAATTTGAAGAAACGAGTGTAGGTCTTTTCAGTCTTGTTGGGCAATAAACCAAAAATTACTGGTATAACATTGGTTGTGTTCTGATTTGATTTATAATACAAATGCACAGTGAACATTTGGTAGAATGGCTTAGGGCAACTTTTGAACGTCCCGTCGCCATAGAAGGATGCTTCATTACTTTTCATTGACTTAAGCATTTTCCTTGAAGTTTGAGAGCAAAAAATCAAAATTTTATCTTTGCCTCCGTCATCGGCTAAAAGCAATTCTTTACCAAGTGATTCTGGTACGACAGTCTCTTCTAACTTATTCGTTAACTTTTGGACCCCTAGGTAGTCCTTACGGCATTTGTAAAGCGTACTTCTTACTGATGAAAACAGTGGTATATCACAAATTTCAATTCGTTTCTCATCCTTGAACTTAACTACCATGTCTTCAAAAATCTGTTGAATAGGCCTGAAATCATTGCATACTGCCTGTTTACAAGCATGAATAAAAAGGAATATGTGTGTTTTTTCGGTATAAGGTACACAAGAATGTTCATCCGAGCGTAAGACAGCATTTCGTAATGAATTTAATGTCACAGTTGAGGAGCAATCGTCTCTCGATACACATCTCCATCTTGAAGTGCCAGACTTATTTATTTTACATAGATTATAGTGATTTTCACTGTATATTAACAAATCACCGCCTTTTTGATTTTTCGAAAATTTAATTTCCATTTTATTGGTTTTACGTAAAAATTATGTAAATAAATGCTTTTTTGTTCAATGTGTCAATGTCATTATAGCGTAATTGTTTTTATCAGTGGCCACTTGTGGCCAGTATCTTCTCATATCAAACCTCTTCACACTATAAGTTTTGTTGTAGCTGGTGCCGACTGTGCCAGCTGTCAAATAATTTCTCCGTAGAAACCAGTGCTTTAGGACTTGTCTAGTGCCCGTTTGCACTAAACATAAGAGTCGCCTAAGTTCTTTCCTAACTTGTTTAGGCTGGTCCTAACAAAAAAAATCATTGCACTAACCCAAAGCCTTTCCTAAGTCTACTTAGGAGAATCCTAACTTTATGAACCCGATTAGGACGCGCCTAGTGTAGGCAATACTATTAGTTATTCTGTGGCAATACTTTGGTTGTGTTTTTTTGTAATCTGTGGATCATTTGCTGTCAAAAAAATGTGTTTTGACTTTTGCTTTGACTGACTTGTGGGATAAAATCTTGAGGATAAAGTATACACAAATCGCAATCACCATGGCAGAGGATTTATTAAATTTCCTGGAATTCATAGAAGAAGTAGATTTTCATAATGAGCGACACGCGAGAACTCCCATACAAAGACAACGACCAGACTGGTTCCAAAATTTCGATGAAATCGACTTCTTCAAGCGGTATAGGATGTGCAAAAGTACAGTATTGTGGATATTAGACCAAATTGCTGAAGATTTGGAGTACACAAGTGACAGGTAAGCAGGTATCCGATATGATCTGATCTACTCGATTATTTTCTAGCTATAATTTAATTCGTCTTGACGAGAAGTTTTTGTCCCACATGAGATCCAGGGTCTGATGAGGGAGTTCATCAGTGAATAAATGATAGAATTAAACAAGCCACTGTCCTTACCACTGTACTGATGACCAATGTAGACTCGCCATAATGGAAATACTTACTCATAGTATCCACTTCAGATTCAGCATCACAATCTTCTATATTAGTGATTCCAGTACTGGCTCGGCCTGTTATTTCTACCACCAGCTCCAATATTGGGTCATCATACTTTTTCGATGGACCCCCACCAGTGCCGCTCACAGAACATCTGCTGGCAGCTTTATAGGTTTTGGCTTCGCTTTTCAGCTTACCCCACTGCTTTTTTAAAGTCTCTGTTGTCCTGTAATTAGTTAGTAGGTATTATTTACAAATTAAACTAGTAATAAATCTTCTCCTCTGCAGTCCTCCCTCGGTCGAACATAGAGGACAATCATCCATCAGGTGGGCCATGCACTGAATAGCCCCGCAGGAGCAGAAAGGGTTGTCTCTGTACCTCCACTTAAGCATTAGTTCGGCGCAGCGGCCCTGGCCAGTCCGGAGTCGGTTCAGCTTGGTCCAGCAGTTGCGTGGAAGGTTGAAGCCGTGTGACTGATCGTTTAGGGTATTCGAGTTGACAAACCTTATCATATCTCCACTTGAATTGTGTATACGGGTGATTTTCGCCCATTTCTGTTCCTTTTCTTTGTTGGTCGTAGCATCGTGGGCTGTAACCTTTGAAATTATGCACTGGCCTTCTTCGCGCAACAATCGCACAAACCTCAATTTCTCCTCCGCAGTAAAGTTGGGGGTTCTTTTTCGTTTCAACTTATTTTCCATATTATTAACGAACGATCGCAATTCACAACCAAAAAGTAATAAAAACGTTTCGAATTCAAATCTTGGCTTATTACTTGACAATTGACATCTTTCGGTGTGTTTACGTTAGCAAACAAAATATACCAAGGCCTTATCTTACATCTCCTTCTAACTCACGACTGAATCACTATAAAGAAAGAGCCAAAATATATTTTATGGTCTACATTACTTAGTCGGTTTATAAAACCATAAACAATCAATATTTACATTCATTCAATCATTCTCTTAGCTAGGCCATGCCTAAGCTACGACGTAACTAAGATAAATCTGTTAGTGCAATCAAATTTTTTTGCTAGGCTGTTCTTAGGCTTAGGTTCATCTTAACTAGGACAAGCCTAAGTCGCGTTTAGTGCAAACGGGTGTAGGACTAATAGAGAGTTATTAAAGTTTGAAGTTTGAAGGTACATGAAGGTATTGCACATCCTGTATTGTCAAGTTCTGATTGTGCGATACCGGGAGGTCATTTTCAAATGGAGACAATATAGGATGCAGACATTTTAAAATGAAGTCTTATTAAGAAATGGTTTTATAAGATGAGGACAATACTAAATGAGGACATTATAGGATGAAGACAATATAGGATGCAGACATTTTAAAATGAAGTCTTATTAAGAAATGGTTTTATAAGATGAGGACATTATAGGATGAAGACATTGTATGCCGGAGACCTTATCGACACTCTGACCGAAAATTCCCAGAAAGGTTATTAAGTAAGAAGTGCAATTCAAGCGGTATTCACATCTTTCAGACACGATAGCAAACCAGACACGAAACCTTATCTCAATTATTGAAATAGGTTGACCAACCCAACCCGACATTTGCTATCTGACAAAATATCCAAAGCACTTTACTTGGTTGGAGTGTAGATATTCCGCCCCAACCGTTATGTCCAGTAAACCTCTGATGGCGACTTGTTCTCTCACTTGGGAGTCTACATATTTTTGTAGGTACAGGTTATTCTTCTGCCCCCTTAGACACTGACCGAAAACTTATTTTAGCGACGGCTACAGAAAACTTCGCCGAGGATAAAGTAAACATTTTCAAATCGGAAAACGCACAGAGCAGACGCCGACTCCGGCAAGAAAACCAATCCAACCAATGTATTACTTCGCTCGCACCACGATGTAGTTAATTTTTCACGTATTCACTGAATTTAATAGACTAGACTATATTTTTTTTTAATTCCTTCGTCCTTTCATTGGACAGCCAAAGGTCTGAGACCACACAGATAATTCTTCTATATCATCTTGGCTTCATGTAGAGGTTTACAAATACTGATGGGATTCTGTGCAGCTGCCCATCAACATTTCCAGTCTGTTGTCTTCTATCTTGGTAATTCTCCAGTCCAATTTGTGTTAAGATCTGATATGATTTTCAGTCAATTTTTATATCTGATGAATGAGACAATTCATGGTGTCTATATCATTATAGGGTTTTACAGTCCTTAATTCAAATCCTGGTTTTAATATCCTCAAGAGTATTGTGATATATTCAAATAGGGGAATGTATGCTTTTTCAAATTGCAGTAACTGCTGGGTGGAGCGCGGGATACTCTCGGCCTTTGTAAAGATGTCTAATAGCTTAACCATCAGCAATAGGCGCTGAATGCTAAAGGACGTGCAATTGAATATGATCTGGTCCAATGTCTGGTCTTCTATACCACACCTATCACACAGAGGGGAATCTATCATCTTCATCCTGTGAAGGTGGGCATTCAATCGGCAGTGTCCAAATCTCAGTCGGTTAATGATCGAATACAATCGTCTATTTATAAATCTTCTTTTGGTGAACCAGGGCATTTTGTTAATTAATGTGCCATCTATTCCTGCATACCACTGCCCTTTCTGAGCAACTGATGTTGAGTAGTCCCAGTATTTCTGCCAATGAATTTTCAAATTGTATATCAATATTGTAACAATGTCCGTAAACGGAAGGGTGACATTACATTACTGCCAGTGTTGCATTCCGTACTATAATTATAGTATTTATGTATACTACAATTTAATAGTGAATACTAGGTACTATCGTCCGTATAGGATAGTACACTTAAATACTATAATTTGTCCTTTGAGCCTAATCTAATACGCCCATGCATATACGTAGGTATGAAAACAACGAAACATTATTAAACAAATATTTATTTTCAAAGAATTGCCATATTCTCAAGTCCCAAAGCAAATCCTACGATCCTGCCAATAAGGGGTTTTCTGCCGGCTCAGTTATCAAAGCAGATGGCGCCGTTGAATTTACGGCGTTCTACAGAGTAGAAATTATGTGCCCTTAGTCACAACATTTCAAGTTTGTACTATGGTGGACTGTATTGCGTAAAGTCGGTTGATGCTTTATTGCTTACATGTGAAGCTATTGAAGAAAGCAAGACTTGAACCAACTGATAATACGATTATATTTAATTAATACGAAATACGATTTATCTATGAAAAAGGTAGATGTTGAGATAATCCTGCCAACAAACATAAAGTTACACACGTATAATATATACTTAGTTCCATTTTTATTCAAATAAAGTTTAAGTTACAAAATCGTACTATTTTCGTCAAATACTATCCTTTTTGACTCCATAGACTATAATTTTTCGACAGCTCGAATGCAACACTGACTGTTACTGCAGCGTTGCCAGAATGTTACTTTTGTAACATTTTATGTTACTTTTGAGCCTCTTATGTTACCTCCATGTTACAAGACTCAATATGTTACTTTCGTGTTACTTTTAGGTCAATATAAATAAACTATATAATTAATTATATTCCAGCAAACAAAAACATATCGTGAAATGGAACGCAACCAAGTATATTTTTTCTGTTCGACATGTTGGCGCATTTGATTTTGTGGCCTGTTGGAATGCGACTTCGTACCGCATTTTCCTCACTCGCGTGTATTTCTAAATCTTCCATTCCGCTTACTTAGTCGAGTCGAGCGAGTAAGCGAGTGGTCACTAGCTAGCAGCGAATCGATCATTGCGCATGGGCGTACCCAGGTAGGGGCAGGGGGGGGCTGCTGCCCCCCCCCTAGAAGATAAAATAAACGTCAATTTTTATTAACGCTCTTTATAGTCTGTGATCATTTAACGTGTTTTGTTTGTGTTGTGATTCAACTTTGGTTGGGTTTGTTGATAGAGTATTATTTATATTAATTTCCCAAGTGATTGCTGTAAACAGTTTGTACAGTGACTTGTATTGCTAACAATACTTTATTTTATTTTATTTTACTTTATTTGGACAAACAACAGTAATAAACTTTACAAAACATAAATACTTGGCAAGTAAATGTTGTGTTTACATTAGTTTTAATTTATTAAGAAAGTAGGTACCTACCTACCGAAGGAATCAGTAATTCAACAACAAAGTCATGTAAGTTTGCAACTGAAATAAGTTTTATTTTTTATTTTCATCCAAGTTACTAGTAAATAAGCATATACCTAGTGTGCCTTTTCACTGCACATTATATAGCTTCAAGAAGTTGGTGTAACTATTTATAGCTTTTTATATTTACATTATGTTTTATTTAGTAACTTTAGTTTTGTTTTCTAACAGGGATTGGGATTTGGTTGAGTATCGCCAAGCCTGGCTCAAGAATATTTGACTTTGTTAATCGACCTACGCTTATCCAAGGTAAATAGATACACATACTATCTACCTACATAATTCTGCGTAAAGTTTTTATTGTCTCTGGTATATGAACCAAAATGCTCTTAACAGTGCTTGTGCCACTCATAGCCTTTCAAACCAATGCGCACGACTTCCATTCCAGTGTGCCCAGTGTTGCCATTCAAAAAGTTGTCGCAGACGGTATTTTTTATACCTATTCATGTCTCTTTCGTAAAAATTATGTGCACCTACTTACGTAAATGACTATACATGCAAAGTTTGCCATACGAAGCTTTGTCCATAGCCTTTATATGGACAGACACTTATTTGATTCGATTCACGTCCGTTTTTGGTGATGCCGTGATGTAATCTCAGTATCGAATCTTAAGATTTTTTACGAATGCATGGTTTTTGTCTTGTTTTAATGCACTAACTTTGAATATCGCTCTTTTTTCATGTATGATGTGGTGGTGAATAATGTTTGTATTGCATGTTTTGCTATGATAACAAAATTAACATGTATCTAAAGATAATGAAGAGGTTTTTGACTGCTGTAGCCTCGACTCAAAAAGTAACAAATAACAATGGAGAAAATATCGATAGTTCTTTTGATAAGGCACCCCCTGAAAAAAAGAAGCAAATTTATAATTTTAACGAAAAATGGCTAGTAGACATTGCATTCAAATATTAGATTTCAAAAAGGGAGCAGCAAACCGGCTCAATCACGGCCTTTTGTGCAATTTGTAATTGCAATATGCTCAACCATAGGCCTGCTCTTATAAAGCATCAAAATACAACTAAAACGTTAACGCTATTAGTAAAACAACATCCATAGACGAAGCTTTTAAACCGAAAAAAGAAGTGGAGCTAAAGAAAAGAGCTGAACTTAAACTGTGTGCTTTTCTCGCTGAACATAACTTGCCACTGTTGTTGTCAGACGACTTAATCCTTTTTTGGCTAGTACATTTCCTGATTCAGCAATAATCAAATCTGTAAATTTAGGAAGAACAAAAGCAACAAATATCTTAAAAACTGTACTTGGTCCAATACTGACAGAAGAACTTGTATAAAAACTCAAAAAAACAACATTAAGTGTAATAATGGATGAGACTACAGATATAAGCGTTAAAAAGCAATGTGCACTGGCAGTGATATTTTTTGATGAGGACGAATTCTTGGTTCGTACTCAATTCCTTGACATGTATGAAATTACTTCTGGAAAAGCTAAAGAACTCACAGATGTATTATTGAATTGGCTTACAAACAAACAAATCCCTTTGAAAACTTGGTTGGCTTTGCTTCTGACACCACGAACAGTATGGTTGGGTAACATAAGTCAGTTTTCAGCCAATTGAAAGTAAAAGTACCACACATTGCATGTGTAAAGTGTAGATGCCACATGATTCATCTCGTGGCTTCTAAAGCTTGTCTCAAGCTTCCGAGATTTGTGGAGGATTTTCTAAGAAATGTTGGATCACATTTTAGCCGCAGTTCACTCAGGCAAGATAAGCTTAAAGAATTACAAATATTATTTAATATTGATGTCCATAAAATATTGAGTCCTTCGATTACAAGATGGTTGTCCCTGGAGGCTTGCGTCAACAGAGTATTAGAACAGTACAATGTACTCTCTGAGTACTTTAGACTCGAAGTTTAAGAAGATCCTAGTAAAGTCACAGAGGAAATAGTTGGCGTACTAGATAACAAACTCACAAAAGTTTACCTAGAATTTATGTCGTACGTCCTAGATCTATTCAAAGATTTCAACCGCCTGTTCCAGTCTGAAAAACCATTACTCCACCAATTAAAACCTGAAACACATAAATTAATAAAAACAATAGCCAGCAAACTACATGCAGTTCAATTACTATAAAACTACTGATTCCTACCGGATAGAATATGCCAATCCAAGATTTGTTGAGCCCCTTGAGAAAATATATTTGGGAGAAGCTGCACAATCATCAATTGAAGAACTGTCAAAAAAAATTCCTGAACCGAAAACCGAACTCACAGACTTCAAAAAAACCTGTCTTATGTTTTACATAGAATCAATAAAACAAATAACGCAACGATACGATTTTGCTGACCCAATATACGGCATTATTAAAGTCATTGAACCAAGCGTGGCACAAAAATTTGAAATAAAAGATTTATCTAGCGTGGTGATCAGGTTCCCAAACATTAAAGATGATGTTAATGATGTGGAACTACAAAAATAATGGAAGAAGCATGCTTTCCTTGACCATAATGACTTAGATTTGTCTCAAAATGTTGAAGAATATAGCTTTAAGCTTTAATTAAGCTGTAGGATTTTGATAATACTCAAATATTTCCAAATTTAAAAAAGGTTATCGGGCTTTCACTTGTGTTGCCTTTTTAGAATGCATGCATTGAACAAGTTTTCAGTCAACTTAAATTAATCAAATGTGATAACAGGAACGGCTAAACACTGCAACCATTTATTTTTTGATGGCTACTAAAGCAAACATTAAAAACGCCACAAAATTTGAGCCTTCAATAGCAATGATGCATGAAAAAATAACAAACAGCAAGAGTGGTGAAGGTACTAATTGCACAATATTCTTAAGATCTCAAAAAGTTTTAAGTAACTATTTTTCATGACAACGATGCTAATATAAACGATTTTTTCCAGGTTCTACCAGTTCAAATTACCTACCCTGTCGCCATTAATATATATGATGACGTTTTTTCGTATTCATTGATAACAAAGTAAGTTGTAGTATTAAAAGTAATTACTAAATTGCTTGGTTTTATTCAGACACAAATGATTGATTATGTTTTTCTTTTTCCGCATCACCAGTCGATGAACAATTATTACGATTTTTTCGACGTTTAACAAATGGAACAGAAAACTTTTTTAGTTTTAGTCTAATAAAGTGCCATAATAAAGTATTGTGTCGTTTTCCACATAATATAAGGTCATGTTACTTTTCTCGTGAAAATGTTCCTTTTTTAGCTGTCTCATGTTATATTCGACTATCTGCCACTGGCAACACTGTGTGACTGGCTTTGACATGTGACATGTGAGTGATCAGAGGTTAAATATAAATGCATTTGGTGTTATTGTTCTTGCAAGAAAGTCAGCATTTTCATTTTCAGTCACGCTTCTATGTGCCGGTGTGAAACACGATATGTTTGTTTGCCAAATGTAGATCGTACCATCAACTCTTGCTCTTGCAGTTAACCTAATTGGTGTCGGTATCCAGGCGGTGGCGTGCTGCAGGGCTGCAGGCTGTCAGGACAGGACACTCATGCTGTCGCTGCATCCAGTGATCAGTTTCTTGCTGATCTATATATTGCAAGGCTGATGTCATAGCAAGAGCCTCAGCGGTAAATATGCTTGCATTACCATCAAGCTTTCTGCCATGTCCGGTTTTTTTTGTGGGAATCATTAAATGCTTCCCCGACACTGTTGTCGTTTTTTGCTCCATCTGTATAAATGCTTCTATAGTTAGGTCACTCCGCAATAACATCTAAGACTTCATACTTATCAATTTAAATCTTTCTTGATTAAGATTTCCATCTCTGGGTATTTACTTTCATAAGATGGTTGGATTGTAGATAAGGGAGCGCAAAAAAATATCGCTTTCCGTTACTATGGGAATACATCTTATTGTCATAATACAATTGGAAATTGGTGTTCCGTTTTTTACCAAAATAAACCACCTTGCTTTTACTTGCACTGATATCTAAATTCAAATTTAGTGTTACTACTGTGCCATGTAGTAAATTATAAAACCAATTAATATATTTTTCAGGAAGCCCAAAGGCCATCAGCTCTCTGTGTAGAATCTCATGATCTACAGTATTAAATGCATTTTTGTGCATAGCTTGTTGAATATCAAGTTGCAAATGGCTTAACTTTCACGAGCTGAACGGCCTCTTCTAAAGCCGAATTGGTTAGATGGAAGTATATGGTGTTTTTCTACAAAAAAAACAATGCGCTGTTTGATAAGCTGTTCAAATACTTTTCCCATGCAGGATGTTAATGCAATTGGCCGGTAAGAATCTGGATTGTACATCTCTTTATCTTGTTTTAGCACAGGTATTAAGCAGTCTGTTTTCCAATTTATTGGAATGCAGTTATTATGCCAGAGAAGGTTAAATCAGTTTTATTGCAGATTTGAGCTCTTGTATAGAAAATGGTTAAATAATAAAATTTGTGTTGTTAGAGGTTGCTATGTTCTCTGATTTGTTTGGAATGTTATCTACAAAGTCTGGGGTGAATTTTTACAAAAACTTCGATATCCAATTTTTGTCATAATTATTATGTCTATTAACAAAGGTTTTATTGAACTTTTCATATGATTCCAGATGACTGACAAAGGAGTATGGCGGTTTAAAGTTTCACTAAGTGTAATCCAGCTATCATCTCTTTCCCTCTTTAGTGTGAGTTTTTTCAAAGCCTGTAAATGTTTAAAATTGATAAAATTTTCATCTGTAGGATCATTCTTAAAAGTTGCAAAAGCCTCTCTGGAGTCTTTTACTGCTTTATCACACTTTCCATTCCACCATGGAAGAGATATCCTAGGCTTCTTAGAATTATTAATAATTTTGCTGTTTATGCTAGATGAACTAGTTTTTTTATTATTCTGTGGCAGTGAAGCATGGATGGACGATAGTACAAAACTGTCGATAAATTTCATTACGGCTAGCTGCACTATCAATACTAAAACCTAACATGTCGTCCACAGTTTGTTTATATAAATCCCAGTCAATCCACTTATAATTGGACCATTTTGGAATATTAGATCCCAAACTGCATGTATCAGTATTTTCTATTTGACCAAATGAAACTAATAATTACAGGGAGATGATAGCTGCCAAGTGGGTCATTGTGAACTGACCAGTCACAAGATAATGCCAAAGAAGGAGAAACTGCAGTTAAATCTAATGCATTGGGTCGCCATGTGGGAGTGCCTACAGTAACAACTCACCCATATTAAGCTGAACTAAACCATTGTCGTCTATAACATCTAAGATATCTTTACTCCGTGGGGTGACTGAGTGACTGCCCCAGGCAGTGTGATGAGCATTAAAATCGCCGGCAGAAATCATAGGTTCGGGTATACTTTTTATGAACGCATCAAGTTTAGTTTTGCTGAAGTTGGGGGTTGGATTCGTTGGACAATGCATATTTACCATACTAATATTTTTATTAAAAATGTTTAGTGCTACACAAATATTTCGTAAAGAGTTATCAAAAGATGTTGTAAAGTTAGTGTACCTAATGCTATTATGAATAAGTATTGCTACTCCATTATGTTTGTTACCAGTATCATTTCTTTCTATAGAATAATTTTTAAATTTAAGTTTTTCGTTAGGTTTTATCCAGGTTTCACTTATGATAGCTATGTGTATATTGTTAGTTAAAAGGAAATGGTTCAGAATCAGTTTATTAGCTAATATGCTCTGGGCGTTCCACTGCATTATATTAAGGTCCATTATTTAGTTTGAGTTTTGGTTTTGTTACTGAAAGTTTCAATCAATATACTTTTTATGTTTTTAGAGCATATGTTTTCTTTAGATTGTGACAATCTTGACAATTGACTGGACAAGTAAGTTCATAAACTCTGGTGAATTTAAGAGATTTTCGATGTCGTTTTTTGGGTTGTTATTACTCTAAGTGGAGGAAAAGACTTCTGGTCAAACAAGGATGCGAACGGGGCCTTTTGTGTTTTATTTTTGTTATCTTGTATTTTTTCCTTCTTCTGAGGGCAGTCACCCGATATCGCCAAATGATTTCCATTATAATTGACGCATGTGGCGTCTTTGGGCTCCTTTACACAAGTTTTGTACGAATGCTCCTGGTTCCTGGAGAAGTGCAACGGATATGCCGCGCCTTTCTGCCTCCACAAGCAGCTCATTGGTTGCCAGCCTCTTTCTTTGCAGGTTCGCTTGAGCAAAACTGTATGGAATTTGATCGCCCTGGTTGCCTTTAGCAATACGCTACCGATGATCTGGCAAGTTCGTCCCATTTTTTGCGCGTGGGGCAGGCAACACTAGTGCCAAGGGGCAGTGTGTATTGATGGCTTATATCCATAGACAAAGTAATAGTTTTAAGAAGACGGCTTCCGCTCTATAACTTTGCCTCCCTTTTTAATGGCTTCATGAAAACGTGGTTTTGTTCTCGTTAAAGTTATGTGCAAAAGTTTATTGTGGTCGCAGAAGCTGCTTCGAGACCCCTTGTGATCGAAAGCTAAGTACACTAGGCTAATACCTCACCGAATGTATATATGTATTGAACAAAATAGATGATGTTGAATAGATGAATAGTCTCGTTCAGCTCCTCCATTCTCCTATTGCTCTCCAATAAAAGTCGTGTATGTTCTTCGATTCGGGAGACTATTGGGCTCGTTTCGGAGCTGAGTGAGAAGGTGGTGTTGATGGCTGGAACTTCCTGCTCTATATTCTTTGAAACCTTCTCCTGTTTAGACGCTTTGTTTAGGTCAGCCACGGCTTCTTTTACCAATTGGTAAAGTCGATCTATAGCTGTGGTGACGGCAGTTTTTATTTCGGTTTTTAAATTCCGAGAGTTTTTTAAGCTGAGTTTGTTTCTCCACTCCTGTTTTGATGGTGTTATGACTTTAATGTCCTGCGAAGGTCGTTTTTTTGTTTAGGTTAAAAAAATAAATAAAAAAAAACTGGGAGGGGAATACTCACACCTTATACAGTGTTGTTAATCAAGCATGAATGTAGAAACCGCAAGTCTCTAGGACAACGGAGGCCAGAGTTTATGCAAGTTTTAAGTTTTTCAAGATGGCGGACAAGATGGCCGCCAAAATTTTTAAAGTGCTGTAACTCCGTCAGTTTTTATATACAGAGATGCAATTTCCACCATTAAGTTGCAAATAACAATTTCGTTATTTCTCTGTCATTAGATTATTATATTTAATATTAAAGTTAAATGATCAAACCACCCCTAAAGATAAGATTAAAAGCCTAAACTACTAGTAATTTATTTAAGATAGATAATAACTATGTCAGTGAAACCGCACAACCGTTTTATTAATACAGAGTGAATGTCAAATTTTTAAAAGTCAGAGGGTGAACTTAGGGGTAGTGGGTTGAGACTTTGCCAAAATGTTCAGGGGGGGGGGGGGCTTATACCGTATTCTGGATTATACCGTAGGGTGCTTCAAAGGGGGGGACCAGGAAAATTTTGTCAGATTTGCTCTACGACACTTAGATTTCAAGATATGAGGGTTTTAATTTTTTTTGCAGTTTCTGTTTTATCCCCGGTTAAATTAAAATTTCTCAAACTTAATTTTTTAATGGGATTTTGATGCAGTTTTGATAAGTGATTATTCTACGATACTTAGCGGTAGTATTATGCTATTGTAAGAATTCGCGTCCAATACCGGTTTGATTAAATTAATTTTTAAACGTTTGGGGTAGTTTACCAAGAACCGCAAATAGCGTGGTTTACTCCCAAAATATTTCGTGTAAATTTGGAAAAAATTCAGTAATATTAGGTTGATATTTAACAACATTTTGGCATTTTATTTATTATTGTCAGATAATATTTAAGGCCACTAATTGTTTGATCTTGAAAACTTAAAATTTATAATCTCAATAGCGCCTTTAACTATCAAATTCAAATTTTGTATAGCGATAGAACTTATATTAAGGTGTTTTATTCGTACATAAAAAACATATGTCAAGGCGACTGATCTAAATATAAAAATAATATAAACTTTTAATAATAACCTCAAACCTTAGGATATTAATAACAGGTCCAAAAATAGTCCAATTTCAAATCTGAAAACGGTTTATAATCCATTAAAATTATGCTGCGTCTGCTCATAGTCGTAGTTTCATCAATTTTGATGGTAGAAGGTCGAAAATATTTTCAAAATGTAGTACTCACAAGCGCCGTTCTAGAGAATCCAAAAAAGTAAAATGTCAAAGATCGCTCTTCGCCGTTACGAGCAAAAGAGTGTTTCAAATGTACAATTTTCAACAAAAAATTTACTTTGGTCACTTTTTAGAGGCAACCCTTGAAGTCCGCAATACTGAATAATAACCACTGTGTTGTAGATACCGAAAACACATGAAAGGCACTTTGTTTGACGAAAATCGGTTAAGTTTTCGATTTTTCCCGAATTTTAAGGCGTGGAGCGTTTCAGAAACGTGGCGCTCTGGGCAAGCGTAGTGACGCAACTCGGGTTAGGTTAGGTTAGGTTAGTTTTTTTTTTGTATACACCTTTAAGCATCCTCCGACATAGGTCGGAGACTTCACTTATTACCTTAGTAATATATTTGTCATTGCTTTAGGTGGGTGCCTGCATGAATGGTCCTGCATTGCCCCGTGTTCCTGTTGTTTGTTAAGTTAGTTTTTGATGTTTGTGTGTTTATATATACATAGAATATAATTGTATCGACCTTGTCTTTTTTTCTTAGGTTTCTTTTTTTTTTTCTTTCTTTTTTTTTTGCTTATATTTTTTTATATTTTAGTATATAACTCAGTATATATCATGGATATACTTATTACTTAGTCTTATTTCTATTGTTAACATCTAGTACAATTTTATGAAAGTATTTCAAAAACTTATCTCTGCTTGATTTACTCTGAATAAAGTCTTTTAATGTATCCACTTTAATTTTTATATCGGTTTCTAACTCAAGGTCTAATCTCTCTACACCATATCTTGGACAGTATAAAAGCAGATGTTTGACGTCCTCCTCTTTTGCAGGATCACAAGAGCATTCAGGTGAGTTTTTCAATTTGAATCTGTGCAGGTAGCTCGCAAACCCTCCGTGTCCTGTGAGTATTTGCGCCAAGGTTGGAGTCAAATTTACTTTGCGAATCAACATATGTGCTTCTTTTGCATCTGGAAAAAACATCTTTGTAACTGCGCCTTGTTCCTCTTGTATGTAGCGACAGTTCCATTTTTCGATTGTATCTTTTCGTATATTACGTTTTATATACGAAATTGGGCATTTGTCGTAGCTAGGCTTTGTTGTCATATGTAGAGCGACTTGCTTTGCTAATTCGTCTGTTCTCTCATTCCCTCTTGCTCCTATGTGGCCACGTATCCAGAATAATCGAACCGATTTTCCGGATTCACTAATAGCGACAAGGTTTTTCTTAATAGCCTTCGCGAGGGGTTGGAACGATTCTCTACATGTCAAGAGCTCCAATGCTGATCTGGAGTCACTCAGAATACTGGTATTTACTGCATCGGTCTTTATTGTGAGCAACGTCGCTTGGTATAAAGCGTATAATTCTGCCTAAAAAACTGTGCAGTAGGACTCTAGCTTAAACTTCTTACGAACTGTCTCTACATCACTATCCCAACACGATAGTGCTGCACCTTCTTTTCTTCAATTCTGCTTTCGTCCGTGTATATTTGCTGTCCAGTAATTTTGTATTTTTTCAGCGTTGCAGGATCTGTGTTTTCTAGGCATTTGAACGACACTTCAGGTTCTTCAGCTGGGTTCGGTGATTCCATGAAGCTGACTTTGTACTCTACATCCCTAAGCCCAATCAGCTCCTGGGGTTTCCATTTCTTTGCTTCATAAAGAAGGGCTGCTTCTTTGATCTTTAGATCAAGCGGAAGCAGACCCCCCAAAACTAGGGCGGCATTTAGGGATACGGTTCTATAAGTCTTGTTTATCTTCTGAGCAAATCCCCTCTGAATGGTTTTTTGAATGGATATCTTATCCGTTGCCGCTGCCCATACGCTAGCTCCATACATAATTATCGGTTCTATTACTGCCACATAAATTGTCCTGATGATCTCCGAGTTCAAACCCTATCCTATCTTTGCTGTTCTTGATAGCAGCTTTTACAAGTTTGCAGCTTTACGACACACCATTTGGACATGCTTTTGGAAGGTAAGTTAAATAAAGGTAACAGCTCCTTATTCTTTATTAAGGATGGAAGACCTATCGTGATCATGTCTTTGATATAGTTCTCTGGTTGCCTCGGCATGTTGATGGGCAGGGACAGGGGGTCCTGAACAAGCATCTTGGGATCCGTATGTTTCATCAAGGTTGTTGCTATTCGCAGGATATGAGGGCGATGACGTGGAGATGCCATGAGCGTTTTAATCAGGCATAGCTGACTGGTAAGAGGGTCCTGGACTGCGCGTGTGCAAAAGTTCGCAAATAAGGTCACCGGGAACCCTCCCATCACTCGTGAGGTGGATAGTAAGGATGTTATGTATTCTACCGGATATTGTCCTAATTGAGGAAATCTCTCATGGAGCGTGAAGCTTGCCTCTAACACAGTAGTCCAATAAGCTGCTACAGGGTTGTGGTCCTTCTGGGCGGCAGACATCCCGGTGGAGAAGACTCCTGCTATGTCACCGTTTATGGAGGGAATGGTTTGATTTGCTTCGCTGGCTATGCGGGATATGCGTTTTAGAGCAGAACTAACTTGGGCTCCCTTAACAAAGAACTCTCTGCCGTATTCCAAGAGTATGCCAGACACCCATGTCTCCTCAAGTTTCATGACAATACCGGCACCTGTGCAGAGATCCCGGAGTACCGTCTGGAACCAGGTAATATATTCCGTTTTTGTCATTCTTAGATCCTCTAGTGTTTTCCTTGATGGGATCCGGAGGTAGATCACCTGGTTATCTCCTTGTCCTGTAAGGGTGGCTACTGTGTTACATCTTCAGGAGGCAATCAAGATTAGCATGATGGTCAACAAGGTCCATCCCTTCTGCCTTAACCCCTCCATCCATGCCTCCGGCCCGTGTACACACCTTGGGCCATTCACGGGGTCCCCGTCTTCTCCTTGCTTAGGAGGGTTGAACCTGTCCTGGAATAAGAGTACGCTGATTAAAGGGAACATCTGTGTGAATGAGAACACTCCTTTCAGCCCGACCAACCGGTCTAACTCCTCCATCAGTGGGGTGACCCCTTCCCACCTAAAGCTGGTACACCAGGAAGAGAAGTCTATTGATATGAATACGTGACATCCTTCCTCATTGTCAGGGGAGTTGGCCATCTTGATAAGATGTTTCATCAAGCCGTCCTCACTTTTTGTCATTGTCTGGTGGGGAATAAACTTAAATATGTTCTTTATATTATTCTCTGTAGCTACCTGATACAGCCGCATCTCAAGGGTCATCTTCCCGAAAAACCGAGCTTTTCTTTTCTTCATCTCTCGTTCCTTTGCAACACCTACACAGATCCTCCAGTTCCAAGGTATCGTTCCAGTTGAGATGATGTCCACAATTTCTTTCACGTTGACCTCCTCACGGGATATATACTGTAGAATAACGTTGCTGCTCTCTCGAGGAGGGCCCTGAGGGAAGAACCCGTGCAGGGTCCTATGTGCCTGGGTATCATACTCATAGATCCAGTGGCTCCTTCCAGCTATTACTGATTTGTCGGAGAGAAGGTCCGCCGTATATACTTGATAATCAAAGGCTAGAGTCGGGCCCATCTGGACGAATCTAAACATCTCGGGTGTCCAGGGATCTGTAGGTGACTCTCCCCAATAGCCCCATTCGTAGCATTCTTTAACCTTGGGATCTGCCCCCTCTAAGAAGAGCAGATTGGGCCATCTCCTTCGCATCTTGTAGTAATTCCTAGAGAACTCTAAAACAAAGGCTGATCTGGCCAGCTCTCCTGTCTGCTCAAGGTCCTCCTTCCTCACCGTTCCTTTGTCGTACCAGGTGGCCACACTCTCATCTATGACCACTTCCGGATGTCCGAAGCTCTTTGTCATCCCTGTGAGCTCCAATGCCACGTGGCAGTCAATATGATTTGTGAGAGGACGGGTAACAAGCTGTAGAAGATAGGAGTCCTTGTACTTCTTGGTGGTGTCTTCCATGGATAGGAGAAAGGAAGGGTCCGACTCCATGTACTTCAGGATGGTTCCTATGACCAGGGGTTGCCAGGCTTTGAGTATATCAAAGGTATCATCCTTATACAGTCCGATGTCCCTAAGAACTGAAGTGATTATGTTCGCTACCTCGTTATAAAGGTTGTACCCTGGATACTTGTTCTGATTCTGGTAGGCATATGTGAGACAAGAAAACCAGGAATTCACACAGTCTCTAACAGCCAAGTAGTGGCTATGCGTTATGAGGTACGCAAAGAGATCGGATATCCACACTACATGAAGATTTCCGTAACACGTCGCCTTACATCCAAAGAACTTATAGTCTTGTTTAAATCTCTGGCTAAAGGTTATACTGTCTGTAACAATGGCTAGCGTCTTCTTCAGAGAGAAGACAAGAGATAACAAAGGGGTGGCTTGTGGAGGGCGAAGTGTGGGTTTGAATTTTGCATAATTAACGTGTCCTAGATTGGTGGCCCCCGTTGCAATTTTCATATGCCTCAAGAGCTGTTCTGTGTAGCGGGGTAAGGGTGAGCTTGAGGATATATGGAGCAAGGCCCAATGAATGTATTGATCTGACGGGAGAAAGGTAACATTCTTGGTGTCTCTCTTCAAGAGAAGGTGTTCCTTCTTGAGTCCTCTCGGATTGTTCCATTGACTCAATAGATAATCTATTTCACCCCGGGTCAGTGCTGAGGCGAGATGCCTGTCCCGTCTGAATATAGGGGGTCTCTTCCCAGTGGTGTAAGTTGGTGATGGGTCGTCGTCCTCCATGGCTATGGTTTGTTAGTTTTTTATAGGATAATACAATACAGGACAGCTGGGCCTGCTGCTGGACAATACAGGACAGCTGGGCCTGCTGCTGGGGTCCTAGACATGTCGATCGGCGCGTAGGATCTTCATATGGATGTCATTGGCTATTTGCTCCTCGATCCGGATGAGATGTCTTTTGTTCCTGCTTACCCCATGTAGGATGTAGGTCATTAAGATTGTACCCCCGATGATGGTCACTATCATGGTCATCTTTATATGGGTGAGATACTGCAGGAGAGGGTATCTTGTGTCCTACTGGACCTCCAGCCAGCTGCGACCCTCTTGTTCTTGAGCACGTGTAAGATCACGATAGGAGAACTCATGGGGATGGTCCTCTTTCTCTGCCCATGCCTTCACTGACCACTCTGAGGCTACACGGTGGATTGGATTGAAGGCCTTTCCAGATATCTGTTTGACATTGTGGATCTCTTTATAAGACAAACCCTTTCCGGACTGATTCACTTCATATAGACTGCCCTTCCTTATTACATAAATTGGCTCACAATCTGACGCAGGACTCCATGTATAGACTAAATTAGTGTTGGGGTCTAGATATCCGGTTTGATTTCCATGTACCACGTCATATACTATAGGGATATGCTTTGTACATCCTGCGACGTCTCTGAACCGCCACTTTTCTATCTTGACACAGGGCCAAACCATGAAGACCCCTTCCATAAAGTGAGCTATCACATCTGTTCTGTTGAGGTACAATGAGGCGGCGGCTGTTGGGCTGGACAGGGAGAGAGTCCTGATGGCTCGGTACAGAGATTTAACGCCTCTGCAGACATTATCCACCTCATTTAGGACTTGGACTGCAGACTCAAGACTGATAATTTTTGCCAATGTGGCAGGATCTGTCCTATCTGCGGCATCAGGAAGTGATGCATTTACAGATGATGTCATCGCAACGATCCGCACCAGTGATCCCGAGATACTGGAATACGTGAGTCTGTCTGTGCCATTTTTCTCTAGGCTGATCAAAGGATACGCCTCATCTAGTTCCGGGATGACGCACAACTTGTCATTGCACTTGGCCGGTCCTTGATAATGGATCACACTTTCTGTCTTTGTAGGTAGGAATCCCAACCCATGATGGAATATAGTCCAAGGGTTCACCTTGCATATCTTGGTGTCACACAACTCCACGGGTTGTCCATCCACGGTGGCCATGCCGTCTATGGATATCAAGGATGATCTCTCTATATAACATACTGATCTTCGGGTTGATGTGGTGGTAAGCCATGAGTACTCACAGAGGTCCTTTCTAAGCGCCTCCGCATCCGCGTACACCAAAGTACCCACTGGGCACACGAAGTCTAACTCAGATATGGGGAACTACGGGGGTAGGCTGCTCGTAAACAATGTTGTGGGTATAGGTTCCTAGGAAGAAGTAATGGGTCGTGCCTGCTACTGGCTTGACCAACATCCTCCACCCTCTCACATTGGTGTGCTGACTCTTGTTGTAGGCTACTATGATAGATTTATCCTCCAATTGTTGAATCTTGCAAGGGTCCACATCAGGCAATGAGTAGACGGATGGTTGATTGAGACCGAAATCAGCACTTTTCAATAGTGTATTTAAAATTTTTTTTAGATTACAGTAAGCACTTTATTTTTCTGTTAATCGCGGAGCAACACACTATGCGTGTGCACTGAATGGATTCTTGCCTTGAATCTTGAATGGCGTAGAGTTCAGATTGGAATACAGTGCAGGCTGTGTGAAGACTAAGTTTTTGGTGAGCTTTTCTGTGCCATTTTCCCACCAAATTAGTGCGGCTCCCACCTTGCCTTTATCTTACTCCCATCCGTGTATATGTGGGGACCGGTAATTTTATGATTTTCGAGGGTATCGGTGTCGGCGTTGTCTAGCAGCTCGTACTCGGTTGTCATGAGTCTTGATGGGTGATGTTGAGCCCAGTGGCTCACCTTGTTTTCGAGCTCTTTACCTGGTGGAAGATAGTCTCGGGAGAGTTTTTTCTTCATTCGGTAAAGGGTAGCGGCTTCCTGAACTCTGATGTCTAGTGGAAGCAGGCCCGATAGGACGAGTGCCGAGGTCAGTGAGATTGTGCGGTACGCCTTGATGATTTTTTGTGCAAATCCCCTTTGCAGAGCATTCAGTTGGTCTTGTACCACTTGTAATTTTGTTGCCGGGTTCCATGCAGCCGCAGCTTACATAACAATGGGCTCGATGACCGCTAAGTATATGGTTCTCACGATTTCTCCATTAAGACCCCATGTATCTTTTGCTGCGCACGCAAGTTATTTGTAGATGTTTGTGGCTTTTTTGCATACGGCATTCACGTGTGTTTTGAACGTGAGTTTATTGTCGATTGTGACGCCCAAGATTTTTATATCCTTCTCGAGTTCGAGTCACCGGAGAAGACGAGTACCACGTCGTCTGCAAATGCTTGACAGTGTACCCCTTTGCCAGTTAGGTGGTGCAACAATGAGTCTAGGATAATATTCCAGAAGGTTGGTCCTCCAATGGAGCCTTGCACGCAACCTTTTGTAGTTTCCTTCTCGAATGTTGCTCTGGCATAATTGATCTTTACTTTGCGGTCTTTGAGGTATGATGCCACCATGTTGTAAAGATTCTTAGGGCACTTCCTGTTTGCAAGCTGGTGCTTGAGGGCGGGCCACCACGCGTTATCGAAGGCCCCTCTATATCTAATGACACCATTAGGACGATATTTTTTGCATTCAATTCGTCTCTTACATGGTTCACTAAGTCATAGAGAGTGTCCTCGGTTCCTCGCTGTGGCATGAATCCGTACTGCCTAGTATTGAGCGTGGGGAGGAGGTGCCATTGAAGTCGGCCTTCTAGTAGTTTCTCGACTATTTTTCCCAGGACTGACAGGAGGCCGATAGGTCTGTAGGACTTTGGATGGGTGTAGTCCTCTTTACCTGGTTTCCGCAGGATAATAACATGCGCGGCTTTCCATTGCTTGGGGAAATAAGGTATTGGCAAGCATTTGTTGGCGATGGCTATAAATACCTCCTTTTCGCAGAGAATAGCCGCTATGCAGATATCTGCCGATGCTCCATCTAGACCAGGGGCTTTCTTTGGATTTAGCGCCGTAAGCTCTAAGTCCAGTTCCGCTGGTGTGAATGGTGGTTCATCTTCTGATAACTTCGGCTGTTCTCCTTCTGTCAGCTCTCTGAGATGAGTGTGGGTTTCCTGGTCTGTTTCTAATAAGTCATCTGGGTAAAACGTTATGCCTAAGAGTTTTGCTGACTGGTCTGGGCTTAGTGTATTGCCATCAGTGTTCCGTAACAGCATGTCTCCTTGCCTCCTGGCTGTTTTTCTAATAACTCTGTAGATTCCATCCCCCATGCTCTCTCTTTCTTGAGTTGTGCAAAACTTCTTCCAGCTTTACGTTTGCGCCGTCTCGGCCTTGTGCGCGTATTCCTTCTTTGCCTGAAGGTATTCTTCAATGACGTATTGTCTTCGGGTTGGTGCGGCGTTTCTGATTCTCCTCTTTTTCCTCAGAACTTCTTCTTTGAGGTTTTTCAGAGTGTCAGACCACCATGGAGCTACGGCGTTGTCTGTGTTCTGCGCTTTTTGCGGAATTGCCTTTTTGCACGACTCTTCAATGACGCTTGTATAATATTCGATGATGATTCGAGGTCAGTTGGGGTTTCGGTTTCTTCGATCGTTTTGGGTGCTATGTTCCTGTCTACTAGGAGGGTTCGGAGGGTAAACTTAAACACTGACCATTTCGCCTTTTTTGTGTTATATTTGCGCGTTGTGATTGGCTGAAGTGGCACTAGGGCTTTCTCCAGTCGTATCGTGAACGTGATGGCATTGTGGTCGGACGTTATAAGGTTTTTTGTCGACGCTCCAGTTTTCGGCTCTTTCTAGTAATGCTGTGCTACAAGCAGTGAAGTCTACTATACTTGAGCAGAGCTTGCCCCTCCTATAGGTTTCCCATGTCGATGTTTCTCCGGTGTTTAGGACTGCGAGATCCATTTCGTTGAGAAATTTGCTGTAAATTTCTCCTCTCTCATTTTCCTCGCTGCTTCCCCACCATTGAAACCAGGTATTAACATATCCCGCCACGATAACGTTGTGGGTATTGAGCCTATTTACAGCTGTTCTCATTCTATTCAGATATGGCTCGATGGGTACACTGACCCCCTCTTCCTTGTGATTATCAAGGTACACGGATACCACTCCTAATTTCAGGTTTCCCGCCCCCAGAAGTACCGCAGCTTCGGTTTCGGTTACCAGCTGGGGATCGTAAATTACCTCCAGCCGATTTCCAAATACTATGACGGCGGTTTTTACTGGTTTTGGCGGTTTAAGGTGCACTGGATGACTTGGGTGCCAGGGTATTGTTTAAGGACGCCAGTGCTTCCTACATAGGGCTCTTGCACTAGAGCGATTGATATACCCTTGTCTTTCGCTAACTGAAATAATTCGGCTTGTATATATTGTATATATATATATATATATATATATACATAGTCAGGTCATAAGTTCTGTCACATGTGCAATATGAAATAATTTAGACATGTTTATTATTTATGTAAACATTTATATAGCAAAATGAACTTAATAAAACATAGATTCTTATGGTAATAAAGTTTATTCAAAATGACCCCCGCGATTTTGAATACAGGCCTTTATTCTGCGCGGCCAGTCGTCTATCGCAGCACGAACAAGGTCCATGTCGATATCGGCGGCTGCCTTAATCAAGGATGCCTTGAGTGACTCCAAATCAGGATGAGGCTTTGAGCAGGCCTTTTCCTCCAAGTGTTGCCATATCTTGTAATCTAACGGACTCAAATCTGGACTGGAGGAGGGCCAGTCTTCGTGCCGGATGAAGTCGGTTTCACGCGCCGCCAGCCAGTCTTGTGTGCTTTTCGCTCTATGAGCTGGCGCAGACTCTTGTTGGAATACCCAGTGCCTGTTATTAAACATGGTATGAGAAACAGGTTCCACAAGGTTCTTGAGGACTGTATTTTGATACACAACTGCATTCGTTTTTACGCCTTTCTCACAAAAATTTACCTCAGTTAAGCCCCAATAAGAGACTCCCAACCAAACCATGAGCGAGGATGGAAAATTACCTCGTTGGACACGCGGAATACGGTTGCTCGCTTCTTCACTGCTGAGTGCAAGTTCATTTAACACCCTTTTCACCTTGGTCCTGCTTAACCCCATCTGAAGGGCCAACAGTTACTGCTTACGTATGGGATTTCTTTGAATTCGCGCCTTCACAGCTTTTATCACTGCTGGAGTCCTAACAGAGCGAGGGCGACCACTTCTTGACCTGTCATCTACACTAGAGTCTTCATTGTATCGTTTTATGGTACGATAAACGAATCTTTTGGTTATATTCAAATTTTTCAGTAAGTCGAAAATCTGTATTGGCGCGTAACCGCAACGATGCAACGCAATAACTGCGACACGGTCTTCTTTAAGTGTCCACTCCATATTTAAAAATGAGGAAAATTCTAAAAAGTACACATTTTTATTTTCATGAAAAATTCGAAATTCGAATTCAATAAACTTTTTTGTGGCCAGCGTTCTAAATTCAAAAGTTTTTATTGTGTGACAGAACTTATGACCTGACTGTGTATATATATATATATATATGTATGTACAAGGCATGATTTGGGACTTGATAATTTGGGGGGATAAATTGAAAGCCTGCCATCCCCCGAGTTGGGGGATGCAGAAATTTTTATTTATATGAACCATTTACCCAAGTTATTACACTTTTAGTATACAAAGTATGTTTCGAAACTTTAGAGACACAGCGTATGTTTCGAAGTCCATGTCCTTAAATTAAACAGTGGGTAAATTTAGACACACACATACGTGCATTTTTATGAATGTAGCGTTTAATACGGAGACAAGACCTCAAAATATACATTAAGGAAGTAAATCAGATAGGTGATGCAATTCGGCTATTACCTACGTATTTATAAATTGTCGAATTCCGAATAATTTTCCGTAAATGCTCTAAAACTCATATATTCTAGACTTGAAGTGATATCGACTCATGAGCATGATTGATCAGTTCCGAGATGAAGTCAAATAAATAAATCAACACCCTGCATGTTGAAATCAAAAACGTTTATCTGCCGTAGTATTTGCATAAAGGCCATTTCTATCATAATGGCCAATATTTAATTAAAATGGATTTGATAAAATGGAAAATTTTAATATATGTAACATAATAGTAGTTTATGTGACTGCTGCATAATGGAGGGCATTAAAACTCGAGAGTGGGTTTATGAAACGAGCGAGAGTTTTAATGCCTAATTATGTACAGTTACATACACTAGTTTATCTACACACATATCATAAGCTCTCTTTGATGTGTTCAGGAACGGCATGTTTGACCGGCATTGTGGTTCTGCAATTGTTTAGCTTGTTCTTTAGTACCAACTTCACGCAGACGGGCGTCGGCGTTCGAAATTTGAATGTCAGTACCAACTTCACAGACAAACTAGGGACGGCACGCGGGTGGGCGTCAGCGTTCGAAATTTGAATGTCATTATATGTAGAAAAACTACACATAATGACCATTATGTGTAGTTTTCCAGATACGAAACGAGTTTTTACCAAGTAGTTTAACATAATGCTGATCGTAACGTGCGGTTTTTGAACGCAGTAAAGAGGGTTCATGATACGTGTGTAGATAAACAGGATAAAATGCCTTTCTCATCATTATATCAGTGAGCTACTGGGGGAGAAGAAGGAATCTTTTCTTCTTGTTAATTGTAATCTGTTTTATATAGGGAATCAAGACCAAAAATTATCACTTTTTTGCATAATACCTTAGATACCTGCGTATAGTTTGAGAACATTTACGGAGTATACCTAAAAGTGTGTGAAAAGTGGGATTTGGGCACCCCTGTTTTGCTACGTGGAATATGCGGAGGGCGATGGATGAAAAGATTGATGAAGTGTGTGAGATGATGGATAGAAAGTGAATAGATGTGTCTTGTATGAACGAGACTAAAAGGAAAGGGTCAGTAACAACAATCCATGGCTCATTATCAGCCTTCTGGTCTGGGGTTACAGAGGCCGAGGTAGGATGTAAAGAGGTAGGCATTGTCCTCTCCCAACGTATGTCGCAATGTGTTGGTGAGTATGAATGTGTAGATTCAAGACTCCTCTGGATAAGACTCAGGGTGGGGCTCTTACGACAATTTGTGGTAGGCGTGTATGCCCCGGATATAGGTCTACTGAAAACGGTTCGAGAGGAGTTTTGGGAAAATTTGCGAGAAGTGTTGTTGAAGTGCGAAGCAAACGAGAGGATTAAATGCTAGGGGATTTTAATACATGGGTAGGAGTGCAGCGAGATGGATATGATCAAGTCTTGGGTAAGTTTGGTAATAAACGAGTAAACGAGAATTGCTTAGGACTTTTCGAAGTGTGTCTGGAAAATAATCTTTCTGTGACAAACACTTTGTTTTGTTACAAAAAGATTCACAGGTACACTGGAATGGCAGAAACAGCAAGAGCATGATCGATTTTGTAATAGTTGACGAAAGACTGAGAAACAAAGTTGTCGACACGTGAGTATTTGGGGTCAATTTTACGTCACACGAATGAGATATTCGTCTCAAATAAATGACTGTACACAAAATACATGTATTTTTAGATTGTCTCATTCGTGTGCCACAAAAATTCGTGAAATCGACCCATGGCGAGGCGCTAACATAGGGTTGGATTATTTTCTGGTAATTTTCCAGATAAATGTTCGGTTCAAACGTTGGCGACATCGCCCTCATATGCGGAAAACAAAGTTGGAACAACAGCGCCAACAACAGAGCCTTTAATGGTTTAAGGGTGTAGGTAGTAAGTATGTCCTTGAAAATACATTTTCTACATTTACACTTAGATTTATTTTCCTCCAATTTAGGGTTAGTCAGTGATGTACATAGGGAGGTTGCATGAATATTGTACCGTCTATGAGGAAACAATATCAAAGGAAATGGACTCCTAGCATATTGACATGGCAGTCTATTTCTGGACTTCTCCGTAAATGTCCTCAATCTATGCTATAACATTCAACATGTCCTCTAACTATGCTTTGTTTTCGGGAGATGTGTATATAGATAGGGACTTGATATTTTTGGGTGACTTTATTGGTACTTGAGACTTGACTTTACAGCCTGGTCTGGGGTTACAGAGGCCGAGGTAGGATGTTTAAAGATAGGAATTGTCCTCTAGCAACGTATGTCGCAGTGTGTTAGTGAGTATATATATGTAGATCCAAGATTCCTCTGGATAAGACTCAGGGTGGGGCTTATACGACTATTTGTGGTAGGCGTGTATGCCCCGGATATGGGTCTACTGAAAACGGTTCGAGGAGTTTTGGGAAAATTTGCGAGAAGTGATGTTGAAGTGCGAAGCGAACGTTATAATTATAATGCTGGGGCATTTTAATACATGGGTAGGAGTGCAGCGAGATGGATATGATCAAGTGTTGGGTAAGTTTGGTGATGAACACGTGAACGAGAATGGCTTAGGTCTTCCCGAAGAGTGTCTGGAAAATAATCTTTCTATGACAAACACTTTGTTCTGTCACAAAAAGATGTCACATGTATACTGGGGGTCGATGTCACGTCACACGAAATACACGACTTATAGATTGTCTCATTCGTGTGACACAAAAATTCGTGAAATCTACCCGTGCCGAGGCGCTAACGTAGGGTTGGATAATTTTCGGGTAATTTGCCAGATAAAAACGTTGGCTACACCGCCCTCAAATGCCGACCACAGAGTTGGAACGAATAAAAGTAGAGAAATTGCAAGAATGTTTGAGCTGAATGGGGCATTCGTGGCTTAGAAAGTCATGATGGTAATTTTGCTTCTGACTACATCGGTCTCGAAGATAATGACTACATATCGCCAATAACAGAGCCTTTAATGGTATAAGGATGTAGGTAGTAAGTAGGTATGTCCCTGAAAATACATTTTCTACATTTACAGTTGAATTTATTTTCCTCCAATTTAGGTGCAGTCAGTGATGAACATGGGGAGAGATTTCATGAAGATTGGATGTCAAAGGAAATGGACTCCTAGCATGCTGGCAGATTATTTCTGGACTTCTCCGTAAATGTCCTCAAACTATGCTATAACTTTAAACATGTGCTCAATCTATGCTTTCTTTTCGGGAGATATGTATGTACATACAAGGCATGATTTGGGACTTGAGATGGTTTTAGGGTGATAAATTCAGCATGACTTATATAAGTAGGTTGTTACAAAAAGGGGGTTACACCCTAGGTTTGTGTTTAGTAGAGTTTATACTACTAACAAACTCATCAGTGCACCTAATGGTAATGCCACGAACGCTTTTCGTTCTTTTTCTGAAGAATTCCTGAGAGCAAATATGTATAAAAGTAGTATGAATTAACAGGCTTACTTCTTAGATTTTTCACAATCCCAAATTGATTTTTTATTTTAGTTAATAGGCCATAGAAGACAAAATCAGTGTTACGATTTTTAAATTTTTTAAGGCTATACCAAATTTTTGTACAAAAAGGTGACATTTTGACATCAAAAATTAAATCAACATTCATTATTTATAAAAGAACGATAGCCAGCACGACCTAGTACTAAAACTAGGTCAGCTAGAATGTTTTGTATGAGGCGCGGGAGAACCCCACTTTCCCCCCTTCCCCTCCCAAGGGGGTTATACAAATGCAAAAAAATATTGTAATTTTTTCATCTTTATTCTTCTCATAGACATTCTTGTATTAAAATCAACCGTTGAAGCATTATTTAAAAAACCGGTCAAGTGCGAGTCTAAATCGCGCACGAAGGGTTCCGTACCACCGTTCAATGGAAGCGATGGTGTGGAGTGAATAGTTTGGATTTTACACAGCAAAATATTGTTTACAAAGTTATTGGTGCGGTTACTTTCACACTCCATGTACGTAACCAGGTGCATCCATAAGTTTGTATGTGGTATTGTTGTATGGGAGCCCCCTTAAATATTTATTTTATCCTGTTTTTTAGTATTTATTGTTATAGCGGCAACAGAAATACATAATCTGTAAAAATTTCAACTCTCTAGCTAGCTAGGTTCTTGAGATACAGCCTGGTGACAGACGGACGGACGGACGGACGGACGGACGGACAGACAGCGAAGTCTTAGTAATAGGGTTCCGTTCTTACCCGTTGGGTACGGAACCCTAAACAGAACAAACTTTGGCCGAAAACTTAAATTTTTCATGGATAGCCTCTACTTAAGCGATACAAATTTAAATTTCTTCTACTCCACCTTTTGTGGGGCAAAAACTTCTAATTACTGGATTACTAGGTACCTAGGCAAAGGGAAAGGTGAAGACCAACTAACTAGCCATGAACATCGAACATTTTTGTATGGTGCCTGCCTGGGTGGCATACTGGGATACTTGCGTACCCTAAAATTTCGCTTTTTCGTGTACACACCTATAAAACTTTTAATAGTGTAAACTAATGACTAAATTAGATATTCAAACTGAACTTTCTCAGAAATGCTATACTATTTACGACATTATTTCAAAAACATTTGTTGTTTGTTATTACATAGTCAGGTCATAAGTTCTGTCACATGTGCAATATGAAATAATTTAGACATGTTTATTATTTATGTAAACATTTATATAGCAAAACGAACTTAATAAAACATAGATTCTTATGGTAATAAAGTTTATTCAAAATGACGCAGCACGAACGAGGTCCATGTCAATATCGGCGGCTGCCTTAATCAAGGATGCCTTGAGTGACTCCAAATCAGGATGAGGCTTTGAGCAGGCCTTTTCCTCCAAGTTTTGCCATATCTTGTAATCTAACGGACTCAAATCTGGACTGGAGGAGGGCCAGTCTTCGTGCCGGATGAAGTCGATTTCACGCGCCGCCAGCCAGTCTTGTGTGCTTTTCGCTCTATGAGCTGGCGCAGAATCTTGTTGGAATACCCAGTGACTGTTATTAAACATGGTATGAGAAACAGGTTCCACAAGGTTCTTGAGGACTGTATTTTGATACACAACTGCATTCGTTTTTACGCCTTTCTCACAAAAATGTACCTCAGTTAAGCCCCAATAAGAGACTCCCAACCAAACCATGAGCGAGGATGGAAAATGACCTCGCTGGACACGCGGAATACGGTTGCTCGCTTCTTCACTGCTGTGGGCGTACACCTTATCATTTTGTTGGTTGTAGCTCTCTTCCACGGTGAAAATTTTTTCATCCGAAAAAAGAATTTCCCGATGCTTTTTTCCCGCGTACCGCTTCAACAAAGCGCGGCATCTCTTCAGTCTCAGGTCCATTAAACGAGCGTCCAAACGATGTCCTGTTTTTCTTCGATATGCCCTAAGCCCTAAGTCTTCATTTAACACCCTTTTCACCGTGGTCCTGCTTAACCCCATCTGAAGGGCCAACAGTTTCTGCTTACGTATGGGATTTCTTTGAATTCGCGCCTTCACAGCTTTTATCACTGCTGGAGTCCTAACAGAGCGAGGGCGACCACTTCTTGACCTGTCATCTACACTAGAGTCTTAATTGTATCGTTTTATGGTACGATAAACGAATCTTTTGGTTAAATTCAAATTTTTCAGTAAGTCAAAAATCTGAATTGGCGCGTAACCGCAACGATGCAACGCAATAACTGCGACACGGTCTTCTTTAAGTGTCCACTCCATATTTAAAAATGAGGAAAATTCTAAAAAGTACACATTTTTATTTTCATGAAAAATTCTAAATTCGAATTCAATAAACATTTTTGTGGCCAGCGTTCTAAATTCAAAAGTTTTTATTGTGTGACAGAACTTATGACCTGACTGTGTAAATTCTCTACCGATGGACAATTTCATATAGGTGTACACAGAAAAAGTTTAATTTTAGGGAATTTCAACCCCAGGTTCTAGGTATTTATAGAAAGGTTCGAAGTTCTGAGATTTTTTTTACTTCATTCTAAACAACAGTCACCGAGAATCATTTATGATAGCAAACGACAAAAATGTTTGAGTACACAACCCTTGGCGCTAATATCGGTTGCAGGCAGGCGCGACACGGCTTAGACTGCCACGGGATTATTTTTGGGGTTTCATATTTCAAAAGGAGAAAACCTTATAGGATCTATCACTCGTGCGTCTATCTGTCACAGTCCATTTGCTCAGTATGTACTGGACCGATTTGGTTGAAACTTGGTACACTAGTTGTACGTGGATATGCTCAGATTTCGCTGATGCGGCTGATGATACATAATTCCGATCACAAGATATAGGTAGACCCAACACATGTATATTTTTCACTTGCGAGCATTTCTTCGGCATAAAAACGTTGGCGACACCGCCCTCAAATGCCGACCACAGAGTTAGAACGAA
This sequence comes from Argyresthia goedartella, assembly GCA_949825045.1. NCBI lineage: Eukaryota > Metazoa > Arthropoda > Insecta > Lepidoptera > Argyresthiidae > Argyresthia > Argyresthia goedartella. The sequence goes on along the minus strand of OX463836.1, from coordinate 805,817 downwards.
TAAAAGTAGAGAAATTGCAAGAATGTTAGAGCTGAATGGGGGTCTTGGCTTAGAAAGTCATGATGGTAATTTTGCTTCTGACTACATCGGTCTCGAAGATAATGACTACACATCGCCAATAACAGAGCCTTCAATGGTTTAAGGATGTAGGTAGTAAGTAGATATGTCCCTGAAAATACATTTTCTACATTTACATTTGGATTTATTTTCCCCCAATTTAGGTGCAGTCAGTGATGAACATGGGGAGAGATTTCATGAAGATTGTATAGTCGATAGAGAAACAATGTCAAAGGAAATGGACTCCTAGCATGCTGGCAGATTATTTCTGGACTTCTCCGTAAATGTCCTCAAACTATGCTATAACTTTAAACATGTGCTCAATCTATGCTTTCTTTTCGGGAAATATGTATGTACATACAAGGCATGATTTGGGGCTTGAGATGGTTTTAGGGTGATAAATTCAGCATTACTTATATAAGTAGGTTTTTACAAAAAGGGGGTTACATTACACCCTATAATTTCTTATAGAAATTATATGGCTAACATCTGAAGTTAATAGTTAATAATAAATATGCCTATGAGAAGTTAAAATTTTGACGAGTCCGATACATGGCGCACATCCCTTTAATTAAAAATGCAAATACCTGGGACTCAATCTCTCCAATGTTCTTAGACATTCCCGCGCACCACCCTCCGATCAAAAAAGCCCAAAATATTCATTTAATTACGTTATTGGAATAATCGATACGCCAGTCTATGAAGGAAATCAATAAGTAACACTACATTTTTTAGACTGGTGTATTGGCGGGTCATTTACTCCACAAATGAATATTTTGGGGCTGAAAGAGTGGGCGCGCGGGAGTCCGAGGGGTGCGCGGGAAGGGGTAAACGGCGCCAACGTGGGGAAAGGCCCTTAAAATGATCTTGATTTGAATTCGCTACATAATTTACATATTTATTTGAAGTTTATGTGCGTGCATTCAATCGGCTTCGAAAGAAAAAAAAAACATGTTTAAGTACTTAAAGATTTATTACGATAGATAAAAACACACTGCATAAATTATATAATCTCAAAAATACTGACCTTTATTTTCATTATAAAACTAAAAACAAATACCTACTAGAACACGTCATAAAAGTTTAGGTAATGGGCTTCCCAAAACGTGACATCAAGCAGGCACCAGCTGATAGGCCTCATTGATCATACAGAGCGTGAAACAGTACCAAAAAAATCGCTATCCCACTTGGTTCAGTTTTATAGGCTTTTTAGAACTGAACTACAAGACTACTTAAAAAGACGTGATTTTTATAACTTTGACACAATTGACTAGTTTAACGGTGTTTATGATTATTACAATGGATCTTTGAGATCAAGACAAAGAAAAAACAAAGGTATTTGGGTAATTTGTTGTCACAGTATCCAGAATTGAGGTGCAGCATTGAACAGTATAATGCCTTTAAAATCTAAACCAACTGGGACAGCGATCTTTTGAAACTGTTTCAAGCTCTGTATGATCAGGCCTATTAGCTGGTGACGTCAGCCGCTTGACGTCACGTGTTGGGTGCGTGGGTGGACACCGCGATGCACCGTGTGTAACGGTCAAACTTAACTCATACTTTTTGGCAATGAGGTAAAGCTGAACTTAACAAATCGTCAACCCTAGGTAAATTTAGTTGAACACAAGTTAAATGATGTAAAATGAACACGCATAATAAAATAAGATGCAATTAAGAAAAACCGTAACAAATAGGTAGGTACTTTACGCCGAACACTATTGAGTACCTTGTGTTCGGTCGGCTTTACCTCACCGAATGTAAAGAGATTCAATGATGCAATGGGATTCTTGGATGGATGGGATGATAACGTGATTATGCCTGATACAAATCGACCGAAATATCGGTTGCCCATAACAACGAACCGCGGTAAGAGTCCCGTTGCATCAAGTAATTTGTCGTGTCTTCATTTTACTAATACGCGTTGCCCTTAACCCAGAGCGCACCTCGGACACTCCATACAACGCTCGTAAAATAATCACCTATTATTCTAAATAACCAAATAACGCTTGTACACGTGCAAATGTGTGCGTGCCAATACAAAGTGGAAACGACGAGTCCGCCCGAGTCCTCTGATTCGACCTGGGTTAGGTGCGGTATCTGAATCAGCGTGGGGAAGGGAGTGGTAGTGTTAGCTAAACATCGATAGTTTGGGATTTCGATAGTATCGATAGTTTAAGTGAAAAACTATCGATAGTATCGATAACTATCGATAGTTTTGTTCATATATTCGGATTATTTTTCTATTATCCTAGCTAAGGCTATTTGCTAAGGTTTAAAATATTGTGTCGTAATGGTAGAGGCCAGTTTTAACAGAAAGGAAGAAGAGTCTTGCAGCAAGACAAATAAATAAGGGTTAGTTAAGTATGTCAAAATGGACCTTTACTATTATGTCACATTTAAAATACAAATTAAAGACTGTTTTCGATTAAAATAACATATTTATTTATAAACGATAAAAAATAAGAAACCCGAAGTTATAAAAACATATTGAATCAACAATAACAAAACCTAAATTGTAGAAACATATTTAATCAACAATAATAAAAGAAAAGTTATAGAAACATCCATTAGTCTTATAGATCATGATTTTGTTTTATGAACATCAGCATATTCAAGTTCTTGTCCTTTATTCTGCTTCTCTTTTTTGTCATTATGTCGCCAGCCTTTGAGAAGATTCTTTCTGACGGTACTGAAGTGGCAGGAATGCTTAAATATTTAAATGCCAAGTCTTTGAGCTGATTGCATGATTTTTCCCAGTAAGCAAGTGGACATGAATGCCTCTCAAGTCTAGGTTTCTCAATATATTGACGAATGTCAATAATTGCGTCACTGACAGGAGTGGTCACCACCGGTGATTGTTCCGGCAAATATAGCAAATCGTCAATCTTGGACCGGGATGCAGATGCTTGAGCAATCGGCGGCCGCGGTGGCAGGTCTGCCTGTGAAGGGGCGGTTGCTTGTCCTGCAATCCAAGAAGCATACTCCGTTTGTAGTTTTTGTATTGCATTATCTGCATCTGTCTGTAACAGAAAGCCAAATTTTTTGAATCTGGGATCCAATATTGTAGCGAGGATGGTAGCCGTCCTGGTTGTATAAGGTTTCAGTCTGGTTTTCACCGAACTTGTCAGGGATTTCAGAACCTCTACTGCTTCAATTGTTACCAATTTTTCTTCGAAGTCTATAAGTTTGGTCAAAATTCCTCTTGTTATTGGTATTATCAACGAAGAAGTGACGTATTTTTCAGCGGATATGGTAGCTGTTGCTACTTCAAATGGTTCCAGGACTTGAAGTATCTCTTCAATTGCTTGAAAGGTTTCTGCACTCAGCTGAGGAGGAGCTCTTGGGCATTCACTTATAGCTACCGCTAATTCTGTACGGACTTCAAATATCCTTTTCAGCATATAAAAGGAGCTATTCCACCTAGTTTCGACCTCTTGTATAAGCTTGAGCTCCGGCTTCTGTGACCTCTTCTGGATTCTGCGCAATGTATCACTTGCTAACGTACTGCTACGGAAGAATGTCACGATAGCCTTACATGCATATAATATTTTCGCAAAGGAAGGTATCTTGAACGAATCATGCACTGTCAGATTAAGGCTATGAGCAAAGCAGGGAAGATGTCTAATTCTTAAATCATCTGCAGTCTTCTTCATGCTTGCGGCATTGTCTGTTACCACAGTAACTATCTTTTCACGAATATTAAACTCCGCAAGAATGTTGTTGATTGCCTGCAACAAGAAAAAACAGAATTATAGCAATATTATAACATTTTGAATGTTTCTATGAATAATGAAATTAAAAAATAATAACTAAAGATAAACATTACCTGTGCCATTGCTGCAGCGGTGTGATGGCCTTCAAGTTTTACAACTTTTAACAGAGCTGATCTCAGTTTTCCTTCCAGAACAAAATGACATGTTAGGGCCAGTATTCCCTCATTAGAAGCACTCGTCCACATATCTGTTGTTATACTAATGTGCGCTGATTGTAGAAGTGCCATTGTCAGTTTTTGTTTGAGTTTCAAATAATATTCGGGCACCAATGATGATTTCAGAGTGGTTTGTGGAGGTAATTCGTATTTCCCGTTTAATCCTTTAACAAACCTTATCAATCCTTTGTGTTCCGACGTGCGATATGGCATCATATCAATAGCAATCATCTCGACATATAATTTGTCAAGCTCCTTCTTGATCTTTGAACCTTGGTCGTAGAGGTCACCTCTATTAAAATATGTTTTGATGGACTGTCTTGCTTGCGCCTTTGGTATCTGGACTTCACCTTCAACTTCAACCTCAGCTTCATCATCATCTTCCGGGGCAGCTGTTGTTAATTTGATTAATTCTTTTTCATGCTTTCTCTTTAAATGATCTTTTAAATTTGTTGTATTACCCGAATACTTAAATTCTTTTTTACAAACACTGCACTTCACCCATTTGGTGTCTCCGGGTCCTACTTTAGAGAATAACTTCCAAACTATTGACTTATGCCGGTCCATTATTTATTTTTTTAACACATGTGACGTGATGACGTTATCTGATCTCAATGAATTGTTATGAAATAATAAGAAATAAATTGGGTCACGGCTAATTTATATTGCCAAAAATCCTGAGGGGATTTACTGCGGGAAAGTACCGCCGGGGATTCCCGTAGAGGCCCTACAAACGTCTTGTACAGTGGGAAGTCCTGAGGGGAAGTACTGCGGGAAAGAACCGCAGGGGATTCCCGTAGAGGCCCTACAAACGTCTTGTACAGTGGGAAGTCCTGAGGGGAATTACTGCGGGAAAGTACCGCAGGGGATTCCCGTAGAGGCCCTACAAACGTCTTGTACAGTGGGAAGTCCTGAGGGGAATTATTGCGGGAAAGTACCGCCGGGGATTCCCGTAGAGGCCCTACAAACGTCTTGTACAGTGGGAAGTCCTGAGGGGAATTACTGCGGGAAAGTACCGCAGGGGATTACCCTAAAGGCCTTGCAGATGGCTTGTTCAGAGTTGTACAAAGTTGGGTCTTCCCCTGCCATCGCTGCTTAAAAAAGCGAGGTAATCCGGGGATTCCCCGTTAGTAAATAGCAAAAAAGTGAAAATTTCGATAGTATCGATAGTTTTATCAAGCTATCGATAGTATCGATAGTAGAAAAACTATCGATACTATCGATATACTATCGATGTTTAGCTAACACTAGGGAGTGGCCGTTCTGTACGTAGTACTATTATCTCTTCTGTGCCCAAAGGTAACATTTTGACATGAGAGGTAAATCGATTATTCTGAAATAACATGACAGACCGACCGACAGACATGTTTGGCAGACACATTATTATTTCAGAAGAATCGAGTTAAGTTAGGTACCTCTGGGTTAACGGCTTTGCGCAATAGGGCCATAATGAATACAAAAGTAAGAACATAATAAAAAACACTCGGTTTTACAGTTCCAATAACAGAATATCTCAGCAAATATTTTACGCAAAGTCATAGAAGAGATACACACACATTTGAATGCTTATGCGCTTTGAATGCGTATAGACGATTGACCAATCGCGAAGCTTGAAATACGCGCTTCAGCCTTCGCGATTGGTCAATCGCCTATACGCATTCTAAGCGTATACGCATTCAAATGTGTGAGAATAGCACTCCTGGGCGTCGATTCTCGCGCTTTCGTTATTAAGATGTCAACAGCTATATCGAGTGATTCCCATACAACTCTCTCGATATATGTTGGGATATCCGTATGATATCGAATGCGCGAGAATAGGCCCCTTGATAATTGTTGGTAACTATTCGTAAAATTGACGTACACATTAATTAAATAACTCACAAAATAAAAGTTGCACTTACGGCAAGGCTTAACTTACTTAAAGTTAAGTGAGATAAAGCTGAACTTAGCTTAACAAAAATAGTTACACCTACTCGTAGTCGAAGTTAGTGTAGTTACGTGTTACAACACATACGTGAGGTTAGGCAGGCTGGACAAAAGTTTATCAATGTAAAATGAACACACTTATTAAAATAAAACATAGACTGTATCACGTGATTGATATGAAAGTAGCAATTACTATTGTTTGTTTGACTTACGATAGTTATACGCTTGCATGCGAGTTTTAGCTTTTCTCTGGTTGTCGATCCAGGTCTTAATTTGTTGCGGCGTTCTTCTAATCAAAGCTATATACTTATTTGACGCCTCAAAGCATTGATTTAATGACGGCAACTTAGAGCATTTGGTTGGATCACCAAAACAATTGGTGATTGCAGCTTTTTCCTCAACGTTCCATCTGATACGCTTTGTTTTGCCAAATGGGGAAGCTGAAAGAATAAATTTTATTATCATAAATGCAAAAGTTTGTGAGGATGGATGGATAGATGGGTGGTCATGGATATTGGATGTCAATTACTCTTTCACAATATGACAACACCTCCAGGTATTTAAGAACACAGCTAAGAAGACAAGCAAACATGTTATCGCAATTATGTTCTGTCAAGGAGGTATAAGTATTCAACCAGCTGTTGTTCCCCTTCGTTCCCACTAGTTACATCGAGTTAAAGATGGTAGATTAAAGATGGTAGTTGCGGGATTCTACAAATAAGTGTACAAAGGCGAGCTGATCCTTACTAATAGATCTCTTCCAGCAAATTTCACATTACTTCACTTTATGGTTTTTGACAGGTGTCACTATTTTTTACAGATGTCACTATTTTTGATAAGTGTCACTATTTTTGACAGGCTTTTTTTGACAGATGTCACTTTTTCGACAGGTGTCATGGTTTTGACAGGTGTCACTATTTTTGACAGATGTCACTATTTTGACAGGTGTCTGTCTAAACCATGACACCTGTCAACAAAGTGACATCTGTCAAAAAAATTGAAAGCCCTTTCAAAAATCATATAATACTATTCCCAGTAGTTACATCAAAAGAGCGAATGGAACTAGTGGGAAAATATAGTCCCACTAGTTACTTAATGGAACAACTCGATGTAAATAGTGGGAACGAAGGGTTGTTTCGGGTGTGCGTTTGTAGCAATAGGTACTATGTATCGTAGTATGCTATACCTGTTACCTCACCCCGCACAGCGGCTAGCAATATGTATTAAGATTTTAAAAAGGTTGAAGCGTTTCGTAGTATAAGTACAGTAGTAGTACTAGAGGTGTCATCTGTCATGATGAGCACTATTAAATTCTACATATATCAAAATAGTGCTCGGCTACCTAGTTTTTCCTTGACAATATTAGTACGTAATTTAAACACTTACTGCTGCGGCGATGTGTAGATTCAGCTTCAGAGCAGGTTGAATCATCATTTTCCTTGGAATAATCATCAGAGTCTTTTTGTTCAAAAAAATCTGAAAGACGCTTTCGAGGTGTTTTAGTAGTTTTTTTTGTTTGACAAGTTCCCCAGAGTCCCCTGCTGACCCGGAGTCTGAAAATGAATCGCTAGAAATAAAACTCCGCCTACGCCTTTGAGTTGTTTCTACAGGTTCGTATTCGCTTTTTTTTTCAGTCAGTGTAGCTAATTTCGCACTTGTAGTAGGTTCTTCATTATCTTCTACATCGTTACCCATGGCACTTTCTAGCATTTTTGACACATTTGCCAAATCGCGTAATGGTACAGGGACTCTATAAACATTTTTATGGATATCTTTGTGATGTCCCATAAAATTTGCAAGATCAGTAACTTCTCGCTCTTCCATGCCTTGCATTGCTGTATGAGAAGCTACGTGTTTTCTAAGAGTAGTTCCTCGAAGAGTGCTAGGATTCATGGCACCACACTCCTCTGAAAATTTGCGCATAAGAGGGCAAGCACGTAAATTTTTTTTTTTGTTCATATCGTTTCCTGCTACTGCGAAGACATATTCGTTTTTTGAACTCACACCTGCTTTACTACGATTTCCCAAAATCGTTTGAATGCATTGTACAATGAACGTGTCTAGTAAAACTGGCACGATTCTACCAAGTTTTCCACGTATGGTAATCCTTATGAACTTTTTTGCATGATTTCGTGACTCTGGAGATATATTATCATATAAGTCAGAATTCTCATTGTTATCGATAGTTTCTTGATTATTATAATCTGATATTAACAGTCTTTCAATTTCTCCCGCACGGCGCCTGTTAAATGTTTGTAGCAACACTAATGTGCTCTCTGCCAAGGTATTATAATATTTTAAGTCGAATTTTTGTTCAAGGGCATCGTGGGCTTCTGACATCTTTTCTTTCAAGAAGGAGTATAGACATGAAATGTCGCTCTTTGTTGGAAGCACAACTTTTTTATCTTTTTTCTGTTTTTGTTGGTCTTCAGCAACTTTTCTATTTATCGTATTTGGAATGTCTTCCTCGAATAAAACCAGGAAATCCTCTGCAGCCTTTTTCGATATCACTTTTTCTGTCTTGATACACTCAGACATATACATTTTTAGGCATTTTTTAATTAATGTTCCTAATGTTGTTGCTACTGATGGTGCTTCAAACATTCTTTTGTCCTGGTTATAGCTTGCACATGATTTTATACTTTCTAATGCCGTGTCGAAATATTTCGGTTGAAACACTGAAGACAAATCTGTTATATCTTTCTCTCGTTCCTTCACAGCCGTTAAAAAGCGGCCTAACAGTCTTAGATTACTTCTAATCATGTCATGTTGGTGATCCAAAGTGTACTTGTCACACAATTTATTACCGAAGAGAATTATCAATTCATCATATTTTATAAGTCTTGTTATTGGGTCATCCCGTAACACTGGAAATACTTTTCGTCGAAGAGTTAAATTAGCTCGAGGATGTATGTATCCCGTTAGTTTTCTTCCCATTACCATCATCTGTTTAGATCCTTTTATATGATCTTGGTGTAGGCAATTGCTGGAATGTAGCCTTAGCGTTCTTTTTGAAAAGAATCCTTTACAGTTTTTACAGCAGGCATAGTCTTCTGCAGAATTTTGAGCTTTCGTTTGTTGTCTGCATGTAATGAGTATTCCTGTGTTATGTTCAGGTTGAGTATTGTGAATATAATTTCCGTGTTTACGTATTGTTTCTATAATTTTTATTCTTTCTGAATTTCCTTTCGGCAATTTTATAAACTTTTGAACGTCTGCTTCGGAGGAATGAATAAGTTCCAGATGTCTTGCAAATTTGCTTTGAAGTTTTTTGCAAAATGGGCAAAAATATTTCTTTGTTGTTCTTTTATCTGACTTTTTCGACGGTGGAACCGTAATAAATCTGACGTCTACAGGCGGACAATTGTTATCAATTTCAGATTTTTGGGAAGTTTTTGAAACATCGTTATTATAAGTTATTGTAGACTGATCTGGTACGTAAGTCGAATCATTTGCGTTGGTTAATGTTGTGCTTGCATTGTCATCAGTTGAGTATTTAGTTGCATTACTTATAGCAACTTCCATTTCAGGTTCAAATAGAGGCACGTTATCACCGTAAGTATGTATGTCAGATTTCATTTCAGGGTCAACGGGAGGCTCGCCATCACCGTAAGTATGTATGTTAGATTCGATTTCAAGGTCAACGGGCACGCCTCCACTGTGAGTATGTATCTCAGCTTCCATTTCAGGGTCAACGGGAGGCACGCCATCACCGTAAGTATGAATTTCAGCTCCTATTTCAGGGTCAACGGGAGGCACGCCATCACCGTAAGTATGTATCTGAGCTTCTATTTTGGGATCAACGGGACGAACGCCATCCCCACGAACAAACATCTCAGCCCTTTCCTTTTTGAGGTTAAAATTCAAATCATACTTTTCAATAAACTGAGCTATAGGCAAATCTTCAACATCATGAAACGGCTCATAGTCTGCAGGCAATAGAATAGTGTTGAACGGTTTTTCATCTTTCTTTTCAGAATGTGTTTCCGACACGGCTTTATTTGATAATATTATAACATCGGAACTGTGTTGTGCTTTGTTAATATCAAGAATATCTGTGAGTTTTATTTTGCAAAGATGTGTCTTCTTTTTTTTCGCTTTTGTGGTCTTTTTTTCTAAGTTTTCTTTGATATCTGAAAGATGGAAAGTACAGTATAGTATATATGTAGCAGGTATTTAGGACCAAAGTGTACGATTATAAGGCAAATGGGGTCTCTGATTTCTTAATTAAATCCTCGAAAACTAAGATGAATTTATTTTTAAGATGATTGTAATCTGGCGGTTTTTACAATATTACGGTGACAAATAGACACATCTACGAGTAGGCGCTAGCCACTCAAAGGTCACATCAAGATAAAGTTCAAAACCTATGAACAAATAGGCAATAGATTTGGGTCTTTCGGGGATTCTGAACGGCTGAGTGGCTAGGTAGTTCGTGGATGAAACATTAAACTTATCAGACTAGAAAAACTACCAATCTATCCGTAGAACCCGCTGCCTAGTTAGGTACCTACCTAGGTAAGGTCCTCGTACTGTCACAAAACGTCGAAATAAGACCTACTGAAACTTTTACAACTTCTTATCAATTCAAAGCTGCTTTATGTGAGTTTGTACACCGCTCCATGCTATGTCTGCACATAGCAGGCGGCTCCAGTTTAACACACTTTTTCTCACCCTAGGTTGCCCCTGCAGCAGGTATGTGTAGCCGGCTTAAAAGCCCCTACTGACATGCCTGTTCCTACGGCGATCTAGGAAGGGGGGCGGTCGGAGCAATATCGGAGCCGCTCTTCACACACGCCTGCAAGGAAGGAATCGCTACCCCTGCCGCAGGAAGAGCCATAAAAATTGCCTCTCCAGTTTAACATACCTACATTTACACACTAGGTTGCCCCTGCAGCAGGCATGTCAGTAACTGGCAAAATTGCAAAGCGCTCATCGCGAAGTACAAGTTAGACGGAGTTGTTTTTTGCGCATAAAAGGGTTTGCCTAACATCAGACGTGATCTTTTCACCATTTACAATACGCGAAGTATAGGTAGACCTACCTACCTATTACCTATACTTCGCGTATTGTAAATGGTAGAAAGATCACATCTGAAGTTAGGCATCCCCTTTTACGCGTAAAAAACAACTCCGGCTAACTTCAGACGTGATCTTTTTTTTTTACAATACGCGAACTACATTTGCTGCATCTAACTTGACTACATTGATGTCTGTCTGTGGATATATCATACTATATATAGCGTACACTTAACCTACAATAAGTACCTTTTTAATTCAACCTACCATTCGGCTATCAGAACTTTAGCCCAAAAGCTATAATATACCTACCTACCTAGGTTTGGACGAATAAATTAATAAATTGAACTTACCATGGGTTTTTAATACAACTGCACTATATTTTGATCCTTTGCAGTTTACTGTACATTTTCCGCCTTCGCCAATTTTAATGCGTTTTGTCGGCACTACTTGCCGCTCATTATTATCAAATTTGACCAAAGAAAACATGTTTCTGTAAAAAAACAATAGACATTCATTTGAATTATTAGGTAAGTAGGTACCTAGCCTACCTAGTTTCATACAAAACGATGTTGAGAATTATGTCCACCATTTAACTATTATTACTAGCGTAGTAATGCACGTAGTATTGATAGTTCATTGGCAACAATACAATTTTTCGGTTTGTTGATGCCCGTTTTCCATCATGTATTTTTATCTGATCTTTGTAGGTAATTTGATTGAAGCGTCCGTGGCCGAGCGGTATCCGCGCATCCGAAACGATCGTGCGGGTACAGACAGCAACATCTGGCCGAGACGGGTGTTGGATGGGTGCTATCTGGCATTTGTTTCGGGCGCTTCCGTGCTTCGGATGACACGTTAAGCTGTAGGTCCCGGCTACTATCACTACTCGGTATTAGTAGTCGTAAAGCTGTGTCAGAGACCCTAATAGGGCAGCTTCATAACTTCTGACAGTCGGGTTGGCCAATAGCCCGACACCGCTCCACCAAGACGTACTGAGCCAGCGTGGTGGAATATGGCTCAATCATACTCGTATCCGGGTAAAGGCCTTTGACAAAAGACATAGATGTAAAGACATTCATGGGCTACATTTACATTTAACATTTACTTTGTAGGTAAATTGAGTTACTATAGGTATGCGGAATTAACGACCGACTGACTAAAACTGGCAAATAAGTCGACTACCTATTAAACGTTAAATCAATACATACATGTTGTACACCATTGAAAGACCATTAAATAGAGATATTATAAGCAAATTTATATATCTAAATCACTATTCGCTGTTTTATAATTGCAAAGTTGGATGAATAGGTACCTACTAGGTAGAGTTTCTAGTAGGTAGAATCTAATACTAGACTTTACTAAAACTACCTACACCTATAGTTAAAATAGTAAATGTAGCCCATTAATGTCCCCACCGAGGGGCACAGGCCTTTACCCGGACACGGCTAAGATTGAGCCTTACTCCACCACGCTGGCTCAGTGCGGGTTGGTGGAGTGGAGAGGTTTTACGACTACTAATATTACCAAGTAGTAATAAGCCGGGGCCTACAGTTTAACGTGCCATCCGAAACACGGAGCGTCCAATAATGTACTTAAGACAAATTCATTATCTCATTGGTAGGTACATGGTCAGCACCGGGATCTAACCTGCATCTCCTGCGTGAGAAGCAAGAGTGAAACCCACGGAGCTCTTCGACACCTATAGTTATCTAATTTAATTTATGAACATAAAGTTAAAGCTAAAAATATGAAACATAGGTCGGTAGGTACTTACTTGGTCTAATTCCATATAGGTATCACTTTCACAAAGCTTTCACATCACATGTCAACGACAACAGTCTTACTTATTTATAATTAGGTACCTATTCTAAGCAAACTGTTCTATTGCAAACGGTGCTGGTATTGGTCCATTACAAAACGAACGGCACTTTATATCAGATTTGTTTTTATTACACAAGACATGAAAACACTGAAGTCTGAAGCAAGGGCAGCACTGAATGACTGAACGATCAATCAATCAATGAAATAATGAAATGAAGAGATCAACAAAGGGCGGCGCGGGGGCGGCACGCGGTGCGGCGGCGCGCGGGCGGCGGGAAAATTGATCATAGATCACAAACAGACAACAACTCTTGAGTACCTACAATTTGTACTACGCCGAGTGCACTCAGATCGCGCGCGTACAGTACCTATAGTACAATCAATGGTATGAAATTAAAGGCTCTGCTCTACAAAAGGTGAAGTAGTTTTGTTTCCGATTTGCATTGCTTCAGAATAGGCTAGCCATGAAAAATGTCAGTTTCCGACATCGAGGAGTTCCTGCGTTAGCCGCTATTTTGAATTGAAGGGGCCAAAATTTGATCTTTTATAAATAATGCTTCAACGTTGACTATATGACAAAAATGTCTATAAGAAGAATAAAGATGATAAAATTTCAATTATTTTTTGCATTTGTGCAAAACTATGCCAGCTAGAATGTTTTGTATGAGGCGCGGGAGAACCCCACATTCCCCACCTCCCCTCCCAACCCTGAGGGTTATAAAAATGCAAAAAAATATTGAAATTTTATCATCTTTATTCTTCTCATAGACATTCTTGTAATAAAGTCAATCTATGAAGCATTATTTAAAAAAGAACAAATTTTGGCGGAAAACTTACATTTTTCATGGATAGCCTCTACTTAAGCGATACAAATTTAAATTTCTTCTACTCCACCTTTTTGTAGGGCAAAAACTTCTAATGACTGGATTACTAGGTACCTAGGCAAAGGGAAAGCTGAAGACTAACTAACTAGCCATGAACATCGAACATTTTTGTATGGTGCCTGGGTGGCATATTGGGGTACTTGCGTACCGTAAAATTTCGCTTTTTGTGTAAACAAATGACTAAATTACATATTCAAACTGAACTTTCTCAGAAACGCTATACTATTTACGACATTTTTTCAAAAACATTTGTTGTTTGTAATTAAATTCTCTACCGAGGGACAATTTCATATAGGTGTACACAGAAAAAGTGTAATTTTAGGGAATTTCAACCCCAGGTTCTAGGTATACCAGAAAGGATCGATGTTCTGAGATTTTTTTTACTTCATTCTAAACAACAGTCACCGAGAATCATTTATGATAGCAAACGACAAAAATGTTTGAGTACACAACCCTTGGCGCTAATATCGCTTGCAGGCAGGCGCGACACGGCTTAGACTGCCACGGGATTATTTTTGGGGTTTCATATTTCAAAAGGAGAAAACCTTATAGGATCTATCACTCGTGCGTCTGTCTGTCTATCTGTCACAGTCCATTTGCTCAGTATGTACTGGACCGATTTGGTTGAAACTTGGTACACTAGTTGTACGTGGATATGCTCAGATTTGGCTGATGCGGCTGATGATACATAATTCCGATCACAAGATATAGGTAGACCCAACACATGTATATTTTTCACTTGCGAGCATTTCTTCGACGGGGATAGGTACATGAGTGTGAGTCTTACGTTATCCACGAGTCTTATGTACCTATGCATCAGGAGAATCCACGCTGGTGTTGCCTTTGGATCAGTACGGATAAAACTAGGAATTATCCACTAAAACTAAAATCTAGTAACTACGTACCTACTTGTACTGTCTCACACTCGTCTATTTAAACTTATTCTTTGACCTTATTTCCTATCTCTGTCCGTTTTGAAAGTGCTCAGAAAATGCTTTGACTGCCACAAAGCATACTTTGAAGGCCATGGGTAGCTAGCTCGCGTGCCAGATGCAGTGTTGCCAACTTCGTGGATTTTCAACCTGGTGGTGGTTCCGACCGCATGCACTGCACAGGAGGACATGCAGCTGATGCATTTTTTTAACGTCCCTGACCAGCACGGGAATGTTTTTATAGTTACAACTTACCTTTTTATTGTAGTTCATTTTCTACTTGATTAGATAGGTGTGTAGGTATGTTAGTTGTTCATAAAATTTCACGTTTCCGCCAGCAGAGAGAGGCACACATTTGCACCCACATTTAACCATTGTGATTCTCTTTTTGTGCGGAACAGGGGGCTACCCCATCGCCGCTCGGGAGAATCATTAACCCACCATACCCAACCGGCCACTGTCGGCTAGTTTTACATAGCAGAAAAATCTGTTATGCAGGTTTCCTCACGATGTTTCTTTCACCGGTTCATGCCTGTCTGGATAGAACCCGGGACCTCTAGTTCCGTGGTCTGATGTCTAACCACTAAGAGGAGAAAAAAATATCTAGAGTTAATCATGAAAACCGTATGTAGCAACTTTCAGCGCAAAATCCTCCGTTTATATACCTACCTTCTTCGTATAAAACAGTTTGGGGACAATGCACACTAACATGCAGAGCATATAAATAGTAGCGTATAAAAATTTGAGACTCAATGTAAACGATTATTAAAATTTTGTATAAAAGATTTCTCTGACCCCATAGTAACCGTTGTATACGTAATTACTTCGAGTCCTGTCCCCAAACTATACGAAAGTCCTCAAAGCATGCTTACACTATACATTTAGTCCCCGAAGTAAACATTGTACATACATATATATATATATATATATATATATATATATATATATATATATATATAGATATATACATATATAATAATAATAATAATAATGTAAATAAAATAAAATGAGCCAAGCCGCAATATCGCAAAGTGGAGAAATCGGCGCACAAAGTTTTTGCGAGCGATAAAAATGCAGTTTTTTTTTCATAACTCTTTCGTTATTCCACTTAGAAATTTGAAATTCTACATACACATTCTAGTAAAACTCTTTTATTGTTTACGTTAAAAATCACTTTTATTTACTCGCCGGTTTATACGATATGTGGGTTAGGTATTTTGACAAAGTTACAACTCAAGCATTAAGTGCATTAATTGATGTTCGTGTAACAGAGTTATGCCGCTTAGGTCTGTTGACTACTAGGTATATATATAAAATTTAAATGTTTTTTGTGGAGCTAATCAACAAATGTTTTAAACCACATATTTAAAAGTTAGTTTAAGATAAAATATATCAATAAAAACACACATTTTAATAAATTTCGGCTTTTCGGCCGTCTTTAGTTAAAGATAAGTAGGTAATTGGCTTATAGTTTCGCCATGTCCGTCTGTCTGTCTGTCTGTCCCCGAATGTGTGATAAATTTTGTTATTCTCTGATTTTGTGTCATTGTTATTGGTAAAATAGGTAAATAATAAAAACATTATTTGAATTGTTTTTTATTTGACACTATGGCACTCTTAGCCCTTCTAACAGACTTAAACTTAATACAATATAATTTCAATGATTTTCTTCATCCGAACTTTCTTCGCCAGCACCAGGTACCAGATTATTATAGAAAACATTATATGTAGATGGAATACTCCCCTTCTGTCACAGATTTAGTAGATTTGTAATTTTTTCTTGCTCAATTTTTAATTTTCCATTCTAAAGATTTTATACGACCACCGTGTCTTGTTTCCGACGACGCCTCTGTATTATTAATAGCGATTTAAAGTTATCATCACTCAAATTCGTCTTATAAAAAATTGTTCCCGGATCACTTTTCCGATATTGGAACCATTTAACCAGTAGCCAGTTCATCTTTTCACCGCAGTCTGACTTTGTTTTATTTGACATTACTTTATTGCAATAAGATTTGAAATCTAGAAAGTCACAATGCTCCAGCTCTACCACATCATGGTACGGTTTTTCTGTCTTTGCAGTTCGTGCGACTGTGTACCAACCCTCAGGTGTGAACACGTCGATCTTGCGTCCCCGTGTCTCTATAGTGGAGTGGACGGTATCGCACTCCATTTCAGAGTGGCCCGACTCCATAAACTTTTGGTTTATAGTTTCTATTTGCAACATTGTTACCGCTCGCAAAAACATAGCAGACACGATGGAATTTCTGTTTTGACCGGACGCCGTGTCCGAGTAGAACGTGATTTCTTTAGCGTTCGACGACACAGAGGTTATCAGCTTCCAGAGGCATGTGGCGATCTCCGAAGATCCTTTAGTTCCAGCTGCTTCGTGCCACATGTAATGATTGCTTCAGTAGAACCTAAGTTATAAACTGTGAAATTGTATGTTTTCAGTTTTTTCTTGTAGTGTAGTTCACCGACTTGTAAACTGGGAGTCAAAAGAATTTACACGGGGTTTTCTTTTGTCAGGGCTTTGTCAATAATTTTATGGTCTCTGGCTTCTATTTTCCTCTTTTGATGAAGGTCGAATTCTTCCTTTTTAAGATTCTTTTCTTCCTCCGTTTTGTTCTTGTACTGAGTGCAATAGTCGCATTGGTCTTTCTTGGGTCTGTGAAACCCGTAATTTAACTCAGTAGTGAATATTTCTATGTAATAGCTTTGTTTTTCAGGAATAATATGTTGCTCTTTGCAATATTCAACGTAGTCCAAGTATAATCGTTTTTCACTAAGTCCTGATGGCAATTATGCTCGCACCTCGTCCTTAAGGATTAGTAAGGAGAATATTTATGATACACATGTAGTAACACGTATTGTGCACCGCTCTGCACTTTAGTTGAGAATATATTTTGTGACTTTCAGTTTTTTTTTTTTGTGAGGTAGATAGATATTTTGGCTAGCCGGCAGCGCCCATCGATCTCGTGCATCATTTAGTTTAGAGTCCAATTAACTCATTTGATGATAAAATCCTGGCTCATTAATAAGGGTGCGAATAGCTTGGGTTGGGAGGGAGTTACTAATCTCTTCGGACTTCGATGACTTCGGAGATCGATGGGCGCTGCCGGTTAGGCAAAATATCTATCTACCTCACAAAAAAAGAAAGAAAACTTTCAGTAATAAAATATATTCTCAACTAAAGTGCAGTGTAGTACTACAAGTATAAAGTATTACGCGTATTTTGCCTAGCCGGCAGCGCCCATCGATCTCGTGCTTCATACGCGTTTAAGTGCTTCGCCGCTCAAGTCACTTTCCACGATCAACGTTTTAAAAAGTGAAAAAGTGTAAAAATGCCGAAACGTAGACGTTCGCGAAGTTACGACGACGAAATCGACAAGTATCGACGAAAACTTTAAAAACTGGAACGAAAAAAGCGCAGGCGGGAAAAATCCCCTACATCGCGATCCCGAAATTTCCGACGAAATGATGATGACCAAGGTATTTAACTTCTCTGTTTGTTACTGAATTAGAACAATTCGTTAAATTAAAAAGATGTAAATTGAGGAAATTTGCGCGCATAGTTGGGTTACTAGTCTCATGTTGCCCAGCCATAGCTTACGGCTGGCTTTACACTAAAGAAATGGAACGACACAAATACTTAAACCTAAGGGATGACGAGGACTACAATAAATCTATAAGTATTCCTGACTCCCTTCAATCCGACCTGCAGTGGTGGCTAAGGGCTGTTGATGAATCGGTGCATCGGATTACCAACGACGTGTACCAGAAAGAGATATTCTCTGATGCCTCAACAACGGGGTGGGGAGCAATGTGCGAGGGCCAAAGGGCAAGCGGACAGTGGTCGGCCGTAGAACAAGCTCGTCATATTAATTACCTCGAACTGTTAGCCGCATTTCTTGCTTTAAAGACGTTCGCTCGCGACCTATACGATTGCCAATTACCTATGCGCATAGACAATACAACCGCAATTTCCTATATAAATCGTATGGGGGGCGTACAATACCCACATCTCACACATATTACTAAGCAGATCTGGCAATGGTGTGAGCAAAGAAAATTGTACATATTTGCATCATACATAAAATCAAGTGAAAACTATTGCTGATGCCGAATCGAGGAAAAATCACCCAGATATTGAGTGGCAGACTTAGACAAGAAAATCGTAAAGACCTCATGAATAAATACCTGATACCGGGTAATTGTAAAAATATCGATGCACCTAAGATTAACCTGGAGATAAAGGTAGCAATCCCACAAAAAATCGCAAAACGGGATAACGGTATTGATTTAAAACAGAAACAAATGGCAAGTGCAATTTCTTGTCTGTCGGAAGTCATATCTGTGCAACTGAATTCCAAGGACAAAAATAACGAAGTTTTACAAAAACTTATAGATGCCAGCCGAATCCTCTGTGACATCCAGCATGGAGACTCTGTTACAAGACGTAATTTTATCTTATTCGGACTTAAGAAAGACATGAAGGATCATATTTTACAGACTAAAATTGATTCTTGTCTGTTCGGTGAACAACTAGCCGAAACTCTAAAATCAGCTAAAGCTGTTAATAAGTCTGGCGTATAACTAAAAGCAGATTCTATTGGCAAGATCCCAGCTACCAAATAGAAAGCACCGTTTGTGAAAATTTTAAACCGGCGAGCTCCTCCCCCCGCGCGCAGACCGCAGGGTACAAATGGTAAAATGAGATTTATTCTTAATCTTAAAAACCTAAATAAATTCATAAAAACAAATCACTTCAAGCTTGATGATTTGAGAACAGCTCTCAAACTTTTGACTCCTGATTGCCTCATGGCAACTCTAGATCTGAAGGATGCATATTTTTTAATCAATATTCACGAAGAATCAAGAAAATTCCTCCGGTTTACTTTTGACCACAAGTTGTATGAATTCCGCGTTTTGCCATTTGGTCTGAACACCGCCCCTTATATATTTACAAAAATCATGAAACCAATTGCCAAACTGTTACATTCCGCTGGTCTCTTGTCCACCTTGTACCTTGATGATTGGTTATTGTTCGGTAATAGTTACCGTAAGTGTTTGGAAAACATCAACATAACTAAAAACTTGCTAGTTTCTCTAGGTCTCATAATCAATGAGGAAAAAAGCGTCTTACAGCCTTCAGTGTCCTGCAAATTTTTAGGCATGATCTTAAACTCACGCGATTATGAGCTATGTCCACCAACTGAAAAAAGACAGCGAATCAAGCGGGAACTGAATGACCTTCGTGTACTGCAGAGATGTAAGGTTAGAAAACTGGCTCAGTTGGTAGGGCTGCTAGTATCCGCGTGTCCGGCGATAGAATACGGGTGGCTATACACCAAGGAGCTGGAACGTTGCAAATATTTATTTTTGAAAGATGAGGATGATTATGATCATTTTGTTACACTTCCTGACACGATCAAGGATGACATCAATTGGTGGTTGCGTGCTATTGAATCCTCCGTCCATCGCATTCGCACCGATAATTACTGTACCGAAATATTTTCTGACGCCTCAACTTCGGGGTGGGGGGCAGCCTGTAAGGGCGATACCGCAAGCGGGCAGTGGTCTATTACAGAAAAAGAACGACATATCAACTATCTTGAACTCCTCCTCTTCCATTGGATCGCGACAGCGCTTAGACGTGTGATCTGTGTCGTGCGTGAATATCAGTCTAAAAATATTTATTGACTTAAAATAATTGTGTCCAACGCAAGCTGACCTCCGGCTACGTAACCATCTGCGGTGATAACAGATCAACATTAACTGGACGTGCTGCTTTGCTAACTGACGGTCGAAGGTTAGACCACTACAACTTTTGACTTGTGCCAATCTTCAAGTCAAGACGCCATGAATAGCGATGTGCAAAAAGAATCTCCTCGCATGGAGAACATTCCCGCCATGAACGTATCGTTGAGCTCAGAAAAATCTTACACCTCTGAGCCTAATCTTAATGTGACTACCAGAGGAAAGCGACCTATGTGTGAAATAAGTACAACACAAGAATTCGCGGATTTTAGAAATGAGATGAAAGAACTATTTTCCTCTATGATGGCCCAGAACGAGTTTCAGCTGCAAAAGTTATTCCCAATCCTGTCGCAAATAAAAGGAGCTAATTCAAAAATCGAAGCATCTGTATCTTTCCTGAGCGAGAAGAATGAAGAATTTATCAAGAAAATTGAACAACTTCTAAAAAAGAAGGATGACTTGATAGCTAACCTTGAAGTCCAGCTAGAGGAGACCCAAAGAATTACTTGCAAGAAAACAATAGAAATAAGAAACGTCAACGTTGAACAGACAGAGACAAAAGAGGGTTTGGTAACGATGGTCTCCAAACTTGCTGAAAACCTTGGCATGCCACTCGTCAAATCAGACGTTAGTGACATCTATAAGGTCTCTGGAAAAACTGGAAAGACGACAATTATTGCAGAACTGGTATCAGCTATGACTAAAGAAGAATTCCTGAAGAAGACTAAAGAATATAATGTCAAAAACACGAACAACAAACTGGGAAACAAGCATCTGGGTGTGACAAAAGGACCGGACGACCCTATCTACGTTGTGGAGCAATTAACAGGTAAAGCTTCTCGACTGTACTTCCTGGCAAGAGATTTGAAGCGCTCCAAGAAATTCAAGTACTGCTGGACGTCTTTTGGTCGCGTCTACCTGAAAAAAGAAGATGACTCCAAATCAATTCTGCTAAAAAGTGAAGGTCAGATTCATATGCTATTGAATAAGTGACTCCTTTTAGATTGTCCAAATCTTCGATTCCCCCACATTTATCTATTGATCTCTTTATCAAACACTAACACTACTTACCTAATAGTTATGATTCGTACTCACCTAAACCTAAAAAACTAGAAGCACTTCGACTCTAAAGGTACTCTGATTAGCAAATGTACAAATATAATTTCAACAAAACCATTAAGAACCTACAACATAAACAAACTAAAAATAAATAACTCATACAAAACCAACACAGTAAAGTACTTTATAAAACCAAGACAAAACAACATATACATCAATTATTATCTACAATTAACCTCAGTGAAATACTTTATAAAATCATGGCAAGACAACCTATACACCAATTATTATCTACAAATAAAAAATGGATGATCACACAGAGACTTTACTGGATGAATTGGATACTGTGACGACAAACGATATAACCGCATTACAAGGTCCCATTGATGTCATAAACGCAAACATACCTAAACATAATCCGTTTTTGTCAATTATTACACAAAACATTCGTAGTGTTCATAAGGAAACTAACCTAGATGATTTAGATATAAACATAACCTCACTTGCAAGAACCACTGACGTCATAGTTTTGACTGGATGTCGCATAAAGCCTGACAAGTCATTAATAACAAAACACTAAATCAAAAATACTAAAACAGTTAAAATACCATGTAATAAAATAATAATCAAACCATGGATTACACTGGGAATCCTAAAATGTATAAAAAATAGAAATTTACTTCAAGAACAGCTAAAAAAAGACAAATTCAATGAAATTTTAAAAACTACGTATCGACGCTATCGCAATTTTTGTAATAATTTGATAAAAAGTCTCAAACATAAATATGAAACAGAATTACTAAATAAATCAAAATCTAACAATAAGTCGCTTTGGAACAGCATTAAAAAAAATACTAATTTGAACAAGCAAAGACAACATGACTTAGAACTCACAAACTTAAAAGCTACGCCCCGGGAATCTGCGAATCAAATAAACAAATACTTCAATAACGTTGGACAAACCTTAGCACAAGAAATCTCAATTGACACACAACAAATACAAGTCTATCTCAACCAACTTCCTTCTCAAGTTAACTCGATTGGAATAATAAAGCCCGACCTCTGTGAAGTGGATACGATAATAAATGGCCTGAAATCAGAATCAGCACCAGGCTATGATAATATTCCTACAAAGTTCATTAAAACAGCCAAAAAGTTGCTGATCCCGATAATACACAGAATATGTACCCTATCACTTGAGAAGGGAGTATTTCCAGATGAACTAAAACGTGCGATTATCCATCCTGTGCATAAGGGTGGGCCCAGGGACGACGTCAATAACTATAGGCCTATTTCGGTATTGTCAATTATATCAAAAATATTAGAAAAGATCATAAATAGTAGACTGATCAAGTACCTAAATGCCTATCATCTCCTTTCAAAGAATCAGTATGGATTCCGTGAAGGTTTAAGTACTGAGGACGCTATCCATGAACTGACGCAAAATATAACAAAATACCTAGACTGTGGAGAAAAGGCTCTCTGTGTTTTCCTTGATTTGAAAAAAGCTTTTGACACAGTCTCTGGGATAAGGAAAAGTAAAGGAATGGTGGTACTTTACTTGCGCTGGTCTTCTACCCAGGAGATAGGTTATGATTTTCACATTAATCCAAATAGGTTTTCACAAACACTACACTGCACCGGTGCTAGGTTAATAACACAATCACTAGGTAGCGTAATTAGCGTTTGTAGGAATTTTCTTGTGGGGAGCGTAGTGGTTTGCCCCTTATGCGCGCGCGTCTCGATCTGAACTGGTTCCGTCAGGAAAGGGACGAACGAAAGGATGCGAAAGGAAGAGTGAGTGTTTGAATGAGTGATGAATGCGTAGTGAGGGTAGCAGTACTTAAATAATAGATAAATTGGTAATATTTTATATTTTGGCGAAGACAAGTCTGCCGGCCTAGAGGTTTCCTCTATATTAAGCTACAAATTAACAGAGAATGTTAAAAATTAATAAGTTAAAAAGTTAACAACAAAATAGATTCAAATGCCAAAAAACCAGGACTTATATACTAATTTAAGATAAATTGAGTTTAGTTTATTGAGTATGTAAGGTTTGCTTACGTTTACACAAAAATGTTGGTGGACTTTTGGTTTTTGTGCTGGCAACATTATAGTCTGTCATACAATTGGTACGCGCGTAGGGCTTGACCAATCAGAGGCTTTGACCAATCGTAAGCTTGTGTTATGTAGGCAGAGTTTTGGGAAACAACTTGGCGGGAGAAGTTGCCGGGCGTTTTCGCAAGGGACGGCGCGAGGGCATTCGGTCGGAACGAGTAACGCTGAGCGGTTGTGTTAGCTGACTGGCGATAAGTTTAGTTACGAGTTACGAACAAAGTTAGTTAATAAATAATAAGTTCTGGAAATAAGTTTGGCTAATAAATAATAAGTTCTGTAAATAAGTTTGGCGCTGATTAAAGTGTTGCTGAAGTGACATCGTGTTGATTATTTCTGAGAGACCCTAAAATCTCAGAAGTGGGATCGCAACGCACTTCGCGGAATGGAGGATGATGAAAACACTCGACGGCGGCGGGGCCCCGAAACCCCTCGTCAGCGAGGAGACTCGCAAGCGAGACGTAGTCGCAGCCCAAGCCGGGTGACGCGTCGTAGTCGAAGCCGCAGCCGTGGAAGTGCTCGCAAGCGCAGCCGCAGCTCCAGCTGGAGCCACAGCCGCCGTCTGCTGGAGCGAGAGCAGGCGCTGAAGCGCGAGCAAGAGCGACTTCGGCAGCTAGAACTGGAACTTCGGCTTCAGCGAGAGCGCGACGATGAACAGCGCAGGCGCCGCAGCGAGCAGCGCGAGCGGCGTGAGTCGGGGAGCAGCGCCCGCCGCAGTCGCCGCAGCGAGCAGCGTGAGCGGCGTGAGTCGAGGAGCAGCGCCCGCCGCAGTCGCAGCCGCAGCAAGCCAGCCGACGCGGGTGACGGACACCGAGGGAAAAGGTCATGTAGTCCTTCCTTTACCTCTAAAGATGTTATGGAGATTATTAAGTCTATAAAAGACATCCTCCCATCACAGCCGGCAAACCTGGGCACACAGTCAATTGTCAAAGGATTAGACTATAAAAATATTATTCCTGAATTTAATCCTTCGGAGAAGAACCAACGTATGGACATGTGGATAAAAAAAGTAAATGAATGTGCCAAGGTTTACGGCTGGGATGAGAGGACGACGGTTCATTTCTCAATGCAAAAACTTACCGGATTAGCAAAGACTTGGTACAGTAGTCTTAATTCTATTATGTTCACATGGGAAGAGTGGCAGCATAAACTAATGAACGCATTTCCCTGTGAGCAGAATTATGGACAATCGTTAGAAGATATGTTGAGGCGTAGAAGTAGACCAAACGAACTCATAGAAAACTATTATTATGAGAAATTGGCCCTCTTAAATCAGTGCGAAATCTCGGGTAGGCGAGCCGTGGACTGCATCATACATGGCATCAATGACAGGACCACTAGGTCAAGTGCTTTAGCATTGCGCTGCCAAGAGCCCGACCAATTGTTAAAATTCCTCCTTAGCAGCAATAAAGAATTTCCGTCACAGCAGCCGCAACAAGTTAGGGACCGCGGTATCAGCACACCGGATGAAAAACAGTCTAGTAGAGTTAACTCGAAAAACAATACGATTTTGTATTGTTTTAATTGTAAGGAAAAGGGACATCCATTTACGAGATGTCCTAAACCTCTGATGAAATGCATACACTGTAACAAAGTGGGTCATAAATCCGAGGCGTGCCGATCAAAACAGGATGGCGCAGGGTCAATGAAGGCTGACACGGTAACAAAGACGATGAAAATTTCAGATTCAAGTCCTTCTGGCAAGTTCGTTAAAGAAGTGGTTGTCGAAAGCTTACCTATGGAAGCATTCATTGACTTGGGCAGTGAGGCGACTCTTATCAAGCGATCTTATTTTGTCAAACTCGGCATTGACCACAACAATACTCCGTCTGTGCTAAGAGGTTTTGGGAACAGCTTAGTTGAGTCTGAAGGCGCGGTAAAACTGAACCTGACCATTGACGGAGTTAGCGCTATTGTTATGTGTAAAATAGTAGATGATGCCTTACTTGAAAAGCCAATGCTCATTGGGCAGAGCTTTTCGGAACAGCCACATGTTGTAGTCTACAAAGACTCTCAGAAGCTACAATTTCTACACATTGGCGCTGAAGTCCCCAATCCCGATTTAGATGAAAATTCTGAACGCCTACAGAGGATTAGAGTCACTGCTCATTGTAACCTTTATGGTGCCGCAAGTGTGAGAGCCGATGCCGAGTCGCTTTTCTCTGGTAGTGTTGCCATAGGTACTAGAATCGTAGGAAGGCCGAACAATCAGTACGTGGTCTGTGGAGGCATTTATGAGGTCAAAAATGGTTCTCTCCATGTTGTTCTGACCCCGTTTTCGATACCATGTTGGATTCAAGAGAACTTTGTATTCTCGCGAGCTGAAAGGGTAGATATTGTTTACAGGCTTATGAACGAAACAGAACCCCTAGTTTCAAGTTCATCGTCTGGGACCTCCATTACGGCCAATAAACTAGACGCGAACCAAGTCAACGTAGGTGATTCAGTATCTGACAGTGATAGGGCAAGGCTTATGGACATACTCCGCCGTCATGAAGGCTGTTTTGCGCAGAACTTAGTGGAGTTGGGCTGTACGAGCGTAACTAAAATGAACATTGAACTAAACAGTTCACGTTCGGTAGTCTATAGACCCTATCGACTCTCGCACCAGGAACGTGAAAAAGTCCGCGCGATGGTGAATGACATGTTACAAGCGGGGATTATTAGGGAGTCCGTGTCAAACTACGCGAGTCCTATTATCCTGGTTCGTAAAAAGGATGGTAACATCCGTTTGTGCGTGGACTACAGGCTTCTTAATTCTGTGACAGTCAAGGAAAGATATCCCATCCCCATTATAGAAGATGAGGTAGCAAGACTGTCCGGGCAGGCATGGTTTATAACCCTAGATCTTATGTCTGGTTATTACCAGGTACCTATAGCGGAAGGTAGCAAACATCTGACGGCATTTGTCACTCCAGACGGACAATACGAGTACAATCGTATGCCGTTTGGTTTGGCAAATGCCCCCGCAGTCTTCCAGCGGATGATGAACCATGTCCTCGGACCAGCACGGTTCGATAAGGCTACGGTCTATATTGATGACGTATTAATCTTCGGCAAAACACCTGAGGAATGCATGGACCGGTTAGAAGAAATTCTTGGTTTGCTGAAGGAGGCCAATCTCAAGCTCAACCTTGCAAAGTGTAGTTTTCTGCAAAATAAGATTGATTTCCTGGGTTATGAGATTGGCTCGATGGGTGTTCAACCTGGAGAGGCAAAAACTCGGAGCGTTGCAGAGTTTCCTCGCCCCGTTAACGTTCACAACGTTCGGCAATTCCTCGGATTGGTGAATTACTTCAGAAAGTTCGTCCAAGGTTTCGCGCAAATAGCCCATCCTCTTACAAAACTACTTAAGAAGGATGCCTCTTGGGAGTGGACTGATGACCAAGAAGAATCCTTTGTGACCCTAAAGGCCAAACTAATTGATCGACCCGTGCTTGCCATTTACGACCCGGCGGCCGAGACCGAGCTACATGCTGATGCCAGCAGATTAGGAGTTGGAGGAATCTTGCTTCAGCGACCTCAAGGTAGTGAAAGTTCTTTTCACCCTGTGGCTTTTTACAGCCGTCAAACGACCCCTGAAGAAAAAAACTTTCACTCCTATGAGTTGGAGACCTTAGCTGTAGTTTGCGCTCTTAAAAAGTTTCGCGTATACCTGTTAGGAAAAGAATTCAAGGTAGTCACCGACTGCAGCGCACTCCGCTCTACGTTTAGCAAACGTGACTTGGTACCGAGGATAGCACGGTGGTGGCTGGCGCTGCAAGAATTCGACTGCTCCGTTGAGTACAGGGCAGGAAAAAAAATGGAACACGTCGACGCGCTCTCTAGGAACCCGGTTGGAGACTCTACAACCAACAATCCTGAGCAATTTCCTGCTATCATGGCCATAAGTGACGATGATTGGTTACTTACCCTCCAATTGGGTGACTCGGAGCTGCGACGTATTCGCGACATTGTAGCCAGTGACTTGGATACAAAGGGTCTAGATTACATCAAAGAGAACTACATTTTGAAGGATAACAAGCTGTTCAGATGCATAGATGGGAACAAAGATTGTGTAAGATGGGTGGTACCAAAGGGCGCAAGGTGGCAGTTGTGCAAAATGAATCATGACGACATAGGTCATGTAGGCTTCGAGAAAACTTACGAACGGATTAAAAAGAATTATTGGTTTGCTAAAATGAAGCGATTTGTTAAGAAGTATGTTGAAGCCTGCATAGACTGCGCTTACGCCAAAAAGGCCAGTAACACACATGAGGGATTATTACACCCAATAGAAAAAATTGAATTGCCATTCCACACTTTGCACGTCGACCACCTTGGGCCCTTTGTAAGGTCTAAAAGGGGTAACACGCACATACTTACCATAGTGGATGGATTTACCAAGTTTGTATTCATATGGCCAGTGAGGAATACAAACGCACAAAATGTAATCAAGAGCTTACAAGACATATTCGACATCTTTAGGGCACCCAACCGTATTGTCAGTGATCGAGGTTCTTGCTTTACGTCGCACGCGTTTCGGAGATTCTGCCTTGACCGAGGAATAAAGCATATTTTAAATGCGGTCGCTTCCCCGAGATCTAACGGTCAGGCCGAACGTTATAATAGAACGATTCTTGATTCGCTCACAGCACAAAACTTAAAGGGCGATGAAAGAGACTGGGATGACAAGACAGGAAAAATTCAGTGGGGTTTAAATAACACCGTCCAAAAGACAATAGGTAGAGCGCCCGCGGAGGTCATGTTTGGAACTAAAATAAACAGTGAGCATCATCCGGCTCTAAACGAAGTTTCACAGGAAATCCATCAAGCTGAGGATTTGCCCTCCATTCGAAGAGAAGTTAAAAATAGGATCGATGCAGCGCAGGATGCTCAGAAACAGTATCACGATAGAGGCAAGCGTCCTGCTCGAGTTTACCATAATGGTGACTTAGTCAAAATCACAAAGGTCGCGTTCCAAAACCAAGGAAAGAGTACAAAGTTGATGCCTTCGTACGAGGGACCATTCAAGGTTGTTAAAAGTCCTAGGTAACGATCGTTACAAGATTGCTCCTATCGCAGGTTTCGAAGGAATGCAGAACAAGCGTAAGACGACCGTTGCCGCAGACCGAATGCAACCATGGATACATGTAGCTAGTCTAGCAATTGATGATGATGATTCTCTTGATAAAGAAGAAGAAATCGATATGTCAGAATGAATTTCAGTAAAGTCTAAAAGTATGCAATTACTTTGATAGTGTACCAACTTTATAATTTTATTTGTACAAAGTATAAAGAAACCGCTTTATCCCTTTCTCAGTTGGGTCGCTAACACCTTACCCACACACTCATCATTAAAAATAAATAAAATGTTTAGATAAGTTTATTAATGTAAATAGGTAGTACACATAATGTTGTAATAGTTGTCTGATTAACTACATAATTTGTTCATTTTGTTTCAGGTCAAGTGCGACTTTAGTCGAATAAGTTTGGGACTTGACCTGCTATGAAGATGAAGACAGTGGAAAGAAAAGTGAAATAAGATTTGAATACACATATAGTCTGATTAAATGTTCTTAAATAAGATTATATAATACAAAATAGGATAACTTTAAACCAGATGCCTCGTTACGCCAAGTGTAAGGTTCCACCGGGTACCTACGTGCATGAGGACATGCACGGTATCAGGATGGACGAGTGTAAGGTTTGCTTACGTTTACACAAAAATGTTGGTGGACTTTTGGTTTTTGTGCTGGCAACATTATAGTCTGTCATACAATTGGTACGCGCGTAGGGCTTGACCAATCAGAGGCTTTGACCAATCGTAAGCTTGTGTTATGTAGGCAGAGTTTTGGGAAACAACTTGGCGGGAGAAGTTGCCGGGCGTTTTCGCAAGGGACGGCGCGAGGGCATTCGGTCGGAACGAGTAACGCAGAGCGGTTGTGTTAGCTGACTGGCGATAAGTTTAGTTACGAGTTACGAACAAAGTTAGTTAATAAATAGTAAGTTCTGGAAATAAGTTTGGCTAATAAATAATAAGTTCTGTAAATAAGTTTGGCGCTGATTAAAGTGTTGCTGAAGTGACATCGTGTTGATTATTTCTGAGAGACCCTAAAAAGTAGGCAAAGTACAAACTCGGATTACTGGACGTATATAGCTTCCAGAGGCAGTGCGAACTTTAACAGCTCTGACTACATTGTCCTTTCCGGGATAGAGTTCATCAATAACTCCAAGAGGCCAACAAAGAGGATGAGCATTATTATCTTTTATAACCACGACTGTGCCTAGTTTAATATTATCGGATGGCTTGGTCCATTTTTCTCTTTGTTGAAGCGAAGTGAGATATTCCTGACTCCAACGTCGCCAGAAATCATGTGTGAGTTTATACAACAACTGATAACGTGATAAACGATTATCAGGTTGATCTACAAAATTTTCAGCGGGCAAAAATTTTATAGGAGTGACATTTAAAAAATTATTAGGAGTTAGTGCGGTTACATCAGGTTCAGAACTTAAAACACATAGAGGTCTGCTATTTAACAACCCTTCTATTTGCACCAAGACTGTCATGAATTCTTCATAGGTTAAGATCTGAGAGCCTATAGTTTTATATAAGTGAGTTTTAACGCATTGAACGTTTGCTTCACACAGGCCATTAAAATGTGGGCCATACGGGGGGCTATGTTTAAATTGAATTTTATTATTTGATAAATAATTACCAATATATGTTTGGTGAGCTGTGGACTGTAATAAATCGTAAATTTCATTAAGTTTGCGCTTGGCGCCTATAAAATTTGTTCCACCATCGCTATAGATCATGGAAACTGGGCCTCTTCTACAAATAAAACGTTTGAAAGCTGCGAGAAATAGTTCAGAACTGAGGTCTGAGACCAATTCCAAATGCAATGCCTTGGTAGCAAGACATACAAACAAGCATACATAAGCCTTATGGCTTTTAATTCCTCGACGTCTTATATGCGTTATATAAAAAGGACCAGCATAATCCACAGCGGTGTAGACAAAAGCTTTGGTTTGCGAGACTCGAAATGACGGTAAGTCACCCATACGTGGGAAACTGAATTTAGGTTTAAGTCTGAAACATCTGTTACATTTATGCACGCGTTGACGAACTAAATTTCTAGCAGATAATATCCAGAATTTCTGTCTGAGCAATGCGAGTAAAAGTGATGGACCAGTGTGGAGGTTAGTTACATGATAGTTGTCAACAATAAGTTGAGTAATTAAATCCTTAGTAGGAAGCAAGATTGGGTGTCTTTGACCAAAATCGAGTTGAGAATTAGATAGCCGACCACCGACTCTAAGAATGCCTTCTTGGTCGATGAAAGGGTTAAGTTTTGATAACGAGTTATTTAACAACTTTTTATTTTTTAACGCGGCAATTTCTTTAGAAAAGTGTTTGTTTTGAACATAACGAATTATGTAGTCTTCTGCAGTTTCGAGATCTTGAACGGTAATTTGTCCAGTGGAGCGCAATTTTCGTGAGAAACGGAGTACGTATGTCATCGAGCGTAGTAATGTTTTCCAATCGGAAATTCTTTCAGCCATCATGTCAATGGGATGAGATTCATGCGAGTTACTGACATTTTGAGCAACTAAACTTATTGTAGGTTTTGTTTCCAAAGTTTCAAAACAAAGATTTGGTTTGACTGCAAAGTGTTTTACAGGCCAATCAGAAATTCTTTCAGCAGTCCACGAAGGACCGTGAAACCACAAGTCATTGTTCACGAGAGATTTAGCCGTTACAGGACGAGAGATAATATCTGAGGGATTCTCCACGCCTTTGACATGAAACCAATGTTTCGCGGGAAGTTTTGAATTTATTTCAGTAATTCTGTTCGCGACGAACGTGTGAAACTTATAAGCTGGAGAGTGAATCCAGGTAAGTGTAATAGATGAATCTGAAAAGGCGTAGATTTCATCTATGTGACATCTGCGTAAGAGTGTGTCTCGAACGACGTCAATGAGATTTGCGAGAAGAAGCGCGGCGCAGAGCTCTATTCTAGCGAGAGGCATTTTAGCCAGTGAGGCGACACGTGACTTCGAGGACAGTAAATAAACTGAACCAGGTGAGTATGGGTCAGGACTAACCCGAATATAAACGTTAGCACCGTAGCACCTTTCGCTTGCATCCGCAAATCCAATGAGAGCGACGTGAGGCGAGTTTAAGCCAATATAGCGAGGAATTTTAATTATTTCAAGATAATGAAGCTCATTATGAAATTGGGTCCATTTATGGCCGAGTCGGCAGTGACGCTGCCTACGAAACCAAGGGTCCCGGATTCGAGTCCCGGTGGGGGCAAATATTTGTTTGATGAGAACTGATGTTTGTACCCTAGTCATGGTTGTTTATCAATCTAAGTATTAATATTTATCTATATAAGTATGTGTATCGTTGTCTAGTACCCAAGATACAGGGAATCCTAGTTTGGGGCTAGATCAATGTGTGTAAATGGTGTCCAAGGTATTATTATTATTATTATTTAAAATAGTGGGAGTAACTGGATCATCCCAATCAAGGTTTTCTGCCCAGCACTCTTGAACTAAGAGTTTCATAAAAGCGACAACAGGGGAGATAAGACCCAGAGGGTCGTATAAACGAGCGGTGACGGAGAGAATAGAGCGCTTTGTGCACTCCTGAATATCAGCGTTTATAGCAAATTGAAAATTGTCAGCAGCAGGCTGCCACTGCATACCTACAATTTTATGCGTCGTGGGAGAATCAGAGTCAAACTCTATAATGTCATCACCTTTGTGAGAAGGAGAAATTTTGTCCATGAGATCAGAGTTGTTGGATATCCATTTAGTAAGATTAAAACCACCGGAGGCGAACATTTGGACCATTTCACGGTAAGTCTTTTCTGCGTTAGCTACACCATCAACGGAGGAGATATAGTCATCCATGTACATATGGTTTGCAGCTTCCACTGCGGCGAGCGGGAAGTGCTCGCGGCTGTCGTCGGCCAGCTGACGAACGACGCGCATTGCAAGGTAAGGAGCACTAGATATGCCGAAAGAAACGCGATTAAACTCGAATGTATCGATATTTGATTGAGAATGAAATCTATAAAGAATGCGTTGAAAAGCGTGATGTTCGGGAGTAAGTTTTAATTGAAAATACATTTTTTCAATGTCTGCCGTCATAGCGACGGAGAACATACGCAAATTTATTAAAAGATCGAATATGTTAGTTTGTAAATTCGGACCTTTATAAAGTATATCATTTAGCGATTTTCCACTAGTAGTTTTACTACTCGCGTCATTAACTATTCGCGTTTTAGTAGTCGATTTATCGGGGCGATAAACGGCGTGGTGCGGGATGTAATAAGAGCGATCAGGGGGTGTCTCTTTGGCGCTCTCAACCTTAGTTAAATAACCTCGGTCGATGTAATTTTGTATGGTGTCATTATAGTTTGAGCGTAAGTCCGGATTAGCGTCTAATTTTTTCTCTTGACTGAGAAGGCGGCGTTTCGCGATCGAATAGGAATTTCCTAATTGAGTAGGGTCCTCTTTAAAGGGCAGATGCACGGTATAACGCCCGGTGTCATCGCGTGAGTATGTCGACTGAAATATTTTTTCGCATATCTCATCGTCAGGACTTACATTTTTTTTATTTGGAACATTTTCAAGTTCCCAGAAACGTTCAGTGAGCATTTCTAGCGTTGGCGTTTGTTCTATAGAACAAAAGAAATTTTTATTATTATTTGTGTTGCGAACAGGAGGACGAATGTGCGCGGTCTGGGCCTTGCCCATAGCTAAGTATCCAAGAGTAGTTTCTACTGCGACTACCGAAGAGTGTGGAGAAGTAACCTTATTAGGTCCCAAGAGGAACGGGAAGAGCTCGTTTCCTATCAAACAGTCTACTTCACCCGGCATGTAGAAACTACAATCGGCCATAGGTAAGTCATTGAGATGCGTAAGATATGAAGTGTCTAGCTCCGCGTTTGGTAATTGATCGGTGATCGAATCAATAACACGAGCTACTATATCATACGAACACAAAGGATCGAACCGTGAATGAATTTTAAAAGTCGTGAGTCCATGCGACGAACTTTCGGTTTGACCGATTCCTTTGATCGTTGTTGAAGCGGGAGTAATTTTTAAGTTTAAGCGATCACAACAATTTTTCGAAATAAAGTGACTCATAGAACCCGAATCGATAAATAAACGAATGTTGTGGCGTTTGTTTTCATTGTAAACATAAACCGAAGCGGTCGGCAAAAGAACCGTGCTATTATTTGCGGTAATATTACGAGAAGTCGTTACTGATAACGAAACGTTGTTTAAATTAGCGCGCGCATTCGCAACGTTCGAACTAGAAGCGCGTTCAAGCGTTTGCGGCGCTGGAATAGGATGCGTCGTCCAGCGAAACTCGGGCGGCGGCGGCGGCAGCGGAGTACCTAAAGCGCGCGGCGAGTGCGAGCGAGATAGCTCGTAACATTCGACGTTATCTACGGACGCGTGCATCGTGACAGGCGGAGCGTTTGGCGGGTGAGTAAAATTTATATTATTATTATGCAATAACGTGTGATGTTTTTGGCGGCAGTTTTGGTTTTACAAGTGTGTTGTGACTGACACGTTGTAATATCGTGAAAGCCTAGACAATTTTTGCAAAAGTTGTATTTTGCAACGATATTATTACGTGAAAGCGGAGTTTCACTAAGAAAATACTGACACTTATATAGTGCGTGCGAAGGGTGAGAATTGCATAGCAAGCAATTCGATTGCGTGACTTGAAAGCGTGGTGCGTGAGTGTGTGCGGGAGCGTTTTTAGAGTGAGTGGTTTGCGAGTTTTGCGAGTAATTTGGTTGCACGTTTTGAGTGTGAGTAGCATGCAAGTTTTGAGAGCGAGCTGAGTGTGCGTTTTGATTGCGAGTGAATGCGGGCGGTGCGAGTGGTGCGAGCGATTGCGAAGAGCGTAATTGTGGTGCGTAGTTTTGAGTAGCGTGAGTTTGCGGTGCGAGATATGCGTGAGTTTGCGGTGCGAGATATGCGTGCGTTTGCGATGAGTGAGATGGTTGCGAGTACAAGTCCGTTTCCTCGGTACTTACAAGAAAAGCGTGTGTTTGTTTATTTTTATTTATATTTTTATAAGAATTTTGATTTTTATTTGCGTATGCGGGCGTGCGTAGTGTTTGTATTTTACTTTGTTATTTATGAACTGCGTGAGTTGCGAGAATGTAGGTATTTCTGTAGATGTGTGCGATTGCTCAAACAAATTAACAGTTTCTTTATCAAGCTTGTTAAGCGCGATGTGAACAAATAAGAAATCAGACAAGTCGTCTATTTTTAAATTTTGCAGCGCAGCTTCTGCAGAACAAAACTGTTCTAAGAATGCGTCCAGCGTTTGATTAGGTTTAAAATGTAACATCTGATCAATATAAAAGGAAGCTTGGATCCTAGTGTCTTGGTATTTTTCTAGCAAAGAGTTCCAAATAATCTTATAGTTACTCGCAGTGGGTGGAATCCCTGAGCAAACTGTTAAAGCCTTGCCCGTCAATTTACCTACTAGGTATTGAACCTTTTCCGCGTCAGCTAAGTGTGAATTATCATGTATGAGACTTTTAAAGTTTTCGTAAAAGAGTGACCATTTGGTAGGAGTGCCATCGAATGACATTAAACTAAGCGGAGGTAGTTTTTTATTTAACAGATCATGTTTATGTTCGCTTTTTGAAGCCTTTTCTTTGAGTTTATTTTCACAAACTTTAATTTTACAATAAAGATCATCAAAAGATTGAATAGCCGAGTAATCCGGTTTAGATTTCGGGTTATTAATCAATTCAGCTGATACTAATTTATCAAGAGTTTCGATAAATTCAGTTCTAGTTTTTTCTAGCGATTAAACTTGCGTTAAGAAATTGAATCTACATGTTTCATCGGAAACCTTTAGGCTCAAATCGTATATTTTTTGGGTAATTACGAACAAACTTTCCTTTTTAGCGGTAAGACGAACAATTTCCATCATTATTTCTTCGTCATTATTTTGATTTCGCGTCATATTTAAGCGTTATTATGTTTCGCGTAAACAAATGTGAGACAAGTAGGTAGATCGAGTTCAAAAACGGTCCGCGGCGCGGCTGCGGCAATGAGAAACCGCGTGTTTGAACAGCGTGAGGTACGGCTCACTAGTATGAATATTTTGAAAACTATGAGTTTGCGGCTGATTTTGATAAACAATACATAAACTATGGTGTGTATATGAGATAATAATAGCGGTATTATGAGGGAGAAATATGTGCATTTACCGAAAATTACGAGAAAACGCGGCCACTGTAATGGCGGACATGAATGAGTTGGCGTATCAATTTTATCAAAATTAGCGTGAAATATAAGAAAATTATGTATGAGTTGCGTGTGATGCGTTTTCTGAGGGAGTAGGTATCCGGCTCGAAGGACCAAAACACTTGGGAGAAGGAAAAGTAAAGGAATGGTGGTACCTTACTTGCGCTGGTCTTCTACCCAGGAGATAGGTTATGATTTTCACATTAATCCAAATAGGTTTTCACAAACACTACACTGGACCGGTGCTAGGTTAATAACACAATCACTAGGTAGCGTAATTAG
Organism: Argyresthia goedartella; assembly: GCA_949825045.1. Classification (NCBI taxonomy): domain Eukaryota; kingdom Metazoa; phylum Arthropoda; class Insecta; order Lepidoptera; family Argyresthiidae; genus Argyresthia; species Argyresthia goedartella. Next base: position 769,747 of record OX463836.1, on the reverse strand, counting down.
CGTTTGTAGGAATTTTATTGTGGGGAGCGTAGTGGTTTGCCCCTTATGCGCGCGCGTCTCGATCTGAACTGGTTCCGTCAGGAAAGGGACGAACGAAAGGATGCGAAAGGAAGAGTGAGTGTTTGAATGAGTGATGAATGCGTAGTGAGGGTAGCAGTACTTAAATAATAGATAAATTGGTAATATTTTATATTTTGGCGAAGACAGTCTCCATGCCCATCCTTATTCGTAAGCTTGAAATAATTGGAATAAGAGATTCATTTTTAAAAGTTCTAATTGACTACCTCCGGAATCGTACGCAGTGTGTTAAACTGAATAATGAGGTCCATAGCTCAAATGAAAGCACAACCAACTATGGTGTTCCGCAGGGCAGTGTACTCGGCCCGACGTTATTTCTTATTTACATAAACGATCTTACTAATCTAAGTTTACTAAATGGTCAAGTAATTTCTTATGCTGACGACACCGCTTTACTCTTTCGCGGGGCTTCATGGTTGGATGTGTTTACATCAGCCGATAGAGGCTTACATTCAATTATCAAATGGCTATCCCTAAACTCACTTACACTAAATCTATCAAAAATAAAATACATAACTTTTTCTATCAGAGACTCCACCCAACCTAGTGCAAACCTGTTCATTACAGCTCATACTTGTGACCTTTCAAATCGCTCTAACTGTAACTGCCTAAAAATTTAAAGAGTTAATTATTTAAAATATCTAGGAATTTTAATTGTCAAAATTTTATCGTGGTATCCTCAACTTAAATTAGTAGCCAACCGAGCAAGAAAGCTCATTTGGATTTTTAGACGTTTACGTAACATTTGTGACGTCAATATTATTAAATACATTTACATCACTCTAGTCCAATCAGTCCTACTGTACTGTGTACGGATTTGGGGTGGCACATTCAAAACAGAATTCTTAAGTATTGAAAAAGCTCAGAGATCGATTGTTAAATGTATGATGGGGAAAAAAAGGTTGTTTAGTACGTTTCAATTATATAACGAATCTATATTTTAACAGTCAGACAACTTTATATACTCCAATGCATACTAAAAGTTCATAGCAGAATAAAACTTGACGATGCCCTTATAGATAAACGGAATAAAAATACAATCATTAAATTAATAAAGATCAAAACAGAATTTGCCTCGAAACAATTTAGCTTCCAGTCCATTGTCCTATACAATGCAGTGAATAAAATAATACAAAATCTATACGTAGTGAGCACAAGAGAATGCAAGATAAATGTTACTAAATGGCTTAAAACACTTACCTATGACGAAACCGAGAACCTATTTACGAAAACAATATAAAATCACAGGTCTACAATACACATACATAAATACACTCCCATCTATACAATAACACTTTAATTATATTCATTACATTACTTACCTGACCAAATCAACTGCTTACTGACCTAAGTCCATAGTCTATTTGGTCGCACGTAATGATTCGCCCAACCTGTTAACTGCTGTAATGACCAATGCGCCTACGTCTACACACACACTTACGCGGCTTAATCTAATGCGTAATAAAGCGGGAAATCGTGTGACACAAAGCAAGTAGACTATCTTCGAACTACCGCCCGCCGCCGCCTTTCGCCCTGGTCAGTTAACTGCTGTTTTAGAATATACCTACCTACCCACCTGTGTTATTAACTTGTCTCATTGTTGCATCCCGAAAACATGCTTGTTTATTATTATTTGTAATCCATTTTCAATTCAATTGATGTCTGGTTTATTTAAGTACTTCGCGTAAATCTGAGTTATTTGTAAACAACATACCTACTCAGTTGTACTCGTATTTACTGGTTTGTGTAATTTCTTTATTGTACCACACAAAACAGATATACAATTAACTTACACCGATCGGAGTAAGACCGATAAAAAATAATAGTTATATTACTTACTTTTAATATTGTATTAATTCAAAGGAATTAATATTGTTGTATTAATTCCTTTGCAATCGCAACAGAATTCTTGCAAATTAAACAAACGACTTTGTTATGCGACCATACAAAAAAGTATTTCTCAGTCCAAATTTCTTGAAACTGCCGATTTTCATCTTTAACCTTACGTTTTTTACTAGGTCCTGGCTTGTCCATGTTGCGTTCTAATCCTGGCTAGGATTAACACAGCACCTAAAAACAATTACAGTACCTACTTAGATTAATAGTAATAGTAATAGTTCTTTATTTGTACCCATCCTTTTTAAATTACCAAAAATAATTGATTGAATAGGTAGGGAAACACTTATTAATAACAGAGTTTTACTTACGATTTCACAACACAATTATACACGGCACTTGACGGGAAATCTACGTTGAATGTGGATCAAAATATATGACACCGGCTAGTCGAATTAAAATCTACACTAGAACTATTGACACTTCACTCAAATTAAAACCGAACTGTCGTTCGCTACGGGCGGTTAGCGTGCCGCGGCGCTTCCTCAAGAAAACGAATTTGACCGACATCAGCACGAACATTACCGACCGCTGTTACCGACGCATGCACGGCGGCGCACCGATTAGCGCACTTAAGAGCGCGCGCGAGATTCAAATTACTTTTCGAACATATTTTTTTTGGTTTTATTCTGGAATAGAATTCAATATTTTTCGAATGTACGAGAGTATTATTTTTGCTGTCGGCGGGCCACCAGTATTCGACCTGCGGGCCGCATGCGGCCCGCGGGCCGTAGTCTGTGTAGTCTGTGCATCCATTTTCTAGGTGGTTTTCACGGCAAGTGTAGTACAAGTGGCAAGTACAGCTGCGACGTAGTTTTTATTTTGTTTGAAATACCACAATATCTTTGTGATAGTCTGTAGACACGGGATTTAATTTCTTGATTTCTTGCCTTATGCGAGACAAGATTCCATCTGGGTTCCCGAACTAGTTCCAAAGTAGACATGAGTGTTTCAGGAGATGTAGCCGTGATGAGTAACGCCTGGACAGCATCTTTGGCTGCGCCACGAAGGCACTTTCGTAGACGCCACAAGTTCTCCGAAACACTAAATTGGCACAACCGGGTTGATTCTTCGTAGGCCATCTTGAACTGTAGCCAATCCAATGAGTCACCAGCAAACAGCGGTAGATCCTTGGGTGTGCTGATGCGGCTAAGTAAATTAGAACTGTTGTTATGGTTGCTGGCAGAGGTAGTGAGCATATCCTTAAGTACGCAGGCTAACTGTTGAATCGGGCCATCAGTGCCGGCTTCTATTGTTGCCGGCGGGCACAGCATGCCTGAGGGTTGTTCCAGTTCGGTGACATGCTGCAACTCCAATTCCATTTGGCTGCGTTTTACCCATTTAGCAACCTCACTTCGTTTGTCGGTAACTGACGACTGTGGACTGTATTCTTCTTCTTCTTCTAAATCGGCAAGGTCCGCATTTAAGCGTTTATCGATAAGCTCCAATTCAATTCGTGCTTTTGCCTCGGCCGCTTCAAGTTCCAGTTTCCTTCTGCGTGCATCGATGGAGGATGAGGAAGATTTTCTTGACAAAGACTTTCGGGAGGTAGGTTTTTCCACTTTTGGCATCTCGGACTTAACACTACAGGTTACAATCAAGATTGTTTTGTCAGGTTGCACTTTTCCTTCGTAATTTTGAGCTGTACTTGTAGATTGTTTGCTTTGGCCAACCTCAGTAGCCGTAGATTCCGTAGATTCCATCTCTTTCTGTTCTCTTCTGACAGTGCTGCGTGTTTTGACCATTGTTTTCGACGGCGGCGTGTAGTACATGAATATCCGGTTCGATGGACCACTTTGTACAGTTCAGGGGTCGACTACACGGTTAAAAAATAGCCAAATTTCGCGACAAACTTTTATTTGAGAAAATGGTCGGTACACCACTCTTATCGACTGGTTTTAAAATTTTCAATAGTGGGGTAAAGCAACGGCCGCGGGACATACCGGTCCCGCGCGTCTCGCTCACCCCGCGCGCTCCGCAGCTTTGACAAACACATTTAAATCTTATAATATAAAAGGTATGTATTATAATTGCGTCGCCCACACAGTCTTTCAGAGTTGTTATCCATGAAGAGAGCGACTCCTCGAATCCTCAACCCGGGTTTCCCTTTTCTCCACAAGCCAGGAGTTGTTGTTCAGTCTTGCGGCGTGTGACTGGGTCTTGTTTGTGGATTTTAACCGTGGTGGGGGTAGTGGTGTCATCTCTAGCTTGCGCACCTGATTCTTGTTGTTGAGATGGTTGACTATTTTGCACCGCGGGCGTTCCCAGTGTGCTATTTCTTTTTGCAGCTGTCCGGAAGCTCTTCTCCATGTAATCCAGAATGTGCTTCCGCTTCTTAGAATCTGCTACAATTTTGTGTATCTCCGATTGGACAAGTTTTTTGTCTATGCGGGTTTCTAACTCTTGTCGGGCTGCTGCAAAGCGGGGGCTGTTTAGGGGTCACTATAGTTCACAACACTTCACACAATGAAAACACTTTACCGTGGTTAGAATGATTTCTTTTAAACAGACATCGACATAGCCTTTAGTACTTTCGCGGGGAACCAAGCGCTTGCGCGTGCTAACTTTTCCTGTGGCGCCATCTAGTTGAGATTTGTCTAACTAGAATTCTCTGTGTTTGGACATACCGCCCACCAAAAGGCGTAGTCCTTTTAGAAAGCAAAAAAAAACTATACAAAACAATGAAAGAAAGACAATGAAGAACTTTTGAAAAAATGACACTATGTTAATAAGAAAATATTTATAATCTTTAACGCTAAAACAATTACGAAAATGATGGAAGACAACATTAATCTTCAGTGGCCTTGGGCAAGACACATAACTTCGATGCCGGTCGTTTGTAAACACCATTTTTCGTCTTCACGGACACCACTCTTGTGATGCCGTCTCGTCCGGGGTGCTTGTCCACTTCTCTGCCCAAAGACCACATAGCCAGGGTTGTGTTATTGTCTCGTATAATGACAACGTCATCATTCTCTGGTTCTGTCCTTTTGGTGGTCCATTTGTATCTTTGATTTAATGAGACAAGGTACTCATTGGACCACTTCCTCCAGAAGTCGTTCATCATTTTTTGGCAATATCTCCATCGTCTCAAATTTGATATGGGTTGCTCCTCGCATATCTCGTCCGGTATAATGATTGTGGGTTCTCCGATCAAGAAATCTCCAGGTGTTAGTGGTTTTGGATCTTCTGGATTATCGCTTAAATACGATAGAGGGCGCGAGTTAAGGCAGGCCTCTATCTGCGTCAATACAGTGGTCATCTCTTCGAAGGTAAGCGTAGACTCTCCGATTATTCTCTTAAGATGAGTTTTTGTAGACCGTACTCCCGCTTCCCAAAGTCCCCCAAAGTTAGGAGATGTGGTGGAATAAACTTCCACCTTGTGCCTTCGTTCGCCGGTAGGTGCTGTAGCTCATCAGGTAATCGAGATGTTGCTCGGTGGAACATTTCTCTCAGCTCTTTATCGGCACCGATAAAGTTTGTGCCGTTGTCTGAATATAACGTCTGACAATGACCTCTTCTTCACGAATCTACAGAATGCGGCTATGAATCCGACCCGAATGACGACCCGAATGGCCGAGTCGGCAGTGACGCTGCCTACGAAACCAAGGGTCCCGGGTTCGAGTCCCGGTGGGGGCAAATATTTGTTTGATGAGAACGTATGTTTGTACCCTAGTCATGGTTGTATGTCTATCTAAGTATTAAATATTTATCTATATAATTATGTGTATCGTTGTCTAGTACCCAAGATACAGGGAATCCTAGTTTGGGGCTAGATCAATGTGTGTAAATAGTGTCCAAGGTATTATTATTATTATTATTATTATTATTATTAATCCTGCCGATGATAAATCTGATACTGCTTCGAGGTGTATCGCTTTGGTGAAAAAGCACACAAACACACAGATGTAGCCCTTGTAGGATTTGGCCCCTCGTCCCGGTGAAAATCGTATGTTAATGTGGCCAGTGAAATCCACTCCAGAAATCCTAAAAGGTCTCATTGGCTTTAGCCTGTCTTCTGGAAGTTGTCCCATAAGCTGGTTGTTGTTCTGCCTCGAATATCTCACGCAAGTAACACAGGTTCTGTAGCATTTTTTTTTTTTTTTTAATTTCTTCACCATATCTCGTGCTCGAAGTATCCAGTATTTTGACCTAAATAAGTTTAACATAATTTGGGGTCCGCCATGTAATGTTTTTTGATGAGCATCCAAAATTATTAACTTAGTGAGGTGACTGTCACCAGGTAAAATTATGGGATGACGTTTGTCGTATTTCACTTGAGCCTCATGAATTTGGCCCGAGTCCATTCTCATCTAAAACTGGATGAAGAGTATTAAGCTGGCTCTTATTTGGGACACTCTGACAAGAACTCAAACGGTTGATCTCTTCCTTGAAATAGGTTCTCTGCGTCTCTTTTATACAACATTTTAGTATCTCCTCAGTTTCTTTTCGGATCACGATTTGGAATGGAATTATTCGTTGCTCTTTAGGTAACCTCAAATTCAAAATTTTCTTGCAATAGGACAATACTCGTAACATTTTTGGTAAATTCGAAAATCTTGACCACAAAAAATCTTCTTTCTTTTGTACAGTAGATGTTAAAGCTTTGACTGCTCTTGTCTCTTCTGATGTATTGAAATGATGCCTCGTGCTTTGTTGATAATTGTCTCGTTGTAACCAATTTGGCCCATGCCACCACAATTGATGTTCTAACAGCTCTTGAATTTGTAGCCCTCTAGATGCACAATCGGCTGGATTTTTATCTGTTCTAACGTGGCTCCACTGATCTCGATCTAGTATGGTAAGAATTTCAGATGTTCTATTGCTCACAAAAGTTTTCCAGCGACTTGGTTCTCCTGATATCCATGCTAAGACAACTGTGCTGTCAGACCATGCGTAAATTTTGTTCTTAGGTATCTCCATAATCTGAGAAACTTCATATACTAGTTTTGTCGCTAGTAACGCCGCACACAGCTCCAGGCGAGGGATCGAAATCTCTTTCTCCACAGGTGCGACTTTAGTTTTAGCGGTGACCAGATTGACAGCGGTGTTGCCGTCTCTACTCGTCGATTTCAGATAAACGACAGCAGCGTAAGCAGATTGGGATGCATCAGCGAAGGTGTGAAGCTCTACGTCGTCGCCGCACCTGCCTTGTAACCATCTCGGTATGACAATCTTCGTTATATTTGGTAAGTCCGACTTGAAACTTTGCCATTCTAGTAAGAGTTGCGGTGTAAGTTTCTCATCCCACGATAACTTTGATCTCCATAGGTTCTGAATGAGTATCTTCGCCGTGACGATATATGGAGCTAGCCAGCCCATGGGATCGTAAAGCCGAGCTATCTCAGATAGCACTATCCTCTTCGTTACTTCTCCTTCTGTCTCAGGTAATTGAAAGTGATACTCAAATTGATCTTCAGCCTTGTTCCAGGATAAACCCAACACCTTAATGCTATCATTCGATTTGAACTTTATCAGCTGACTCGTTCTCTGATTGTCTTTATTGATATGATCGAGCAGTTCGCGACTGTTGCTACACCATTTTTGGAGCTCAAAACCGCCTGTTCTCATCAATTCGATCATTTGTTGGCATATCTCGATAGCTTGCTCAGTAGTTTCACAACCCGTTAGCAAGTCATCCATATAATAATCTTGTAGCGTGATTTGAGCCGCAAGTGGATATTTAGCTTGTTCATCCTTTGCCAGTTGTTGGAGGGATTTTACGGCCAAGTATGGCGCACAAGATGTCCCAAAGGTAAGTCTCAATAGTTTGTAGGGTTGGATTGACTCGTGTGGATTAGACCTCCACAGTATCCTTTGAAAATCTGTATCTTGGTCTGCGACAACAACTTGACGATACATTTTCACGAGGTCCGCTACGATGCAGATTTTATGGCTTCGCCATCTCATCAGAATATGACGTAAGTCCCTTTGCAATTTAGGTCCGACGAGGAGGTTGTCATTTAATGAAACGTTGTTTACACCCTTACTCGAAGCGTCGAAAACCACTCTCAGTTTTGTTGTCTCTTTCTCTTCTCTAACCACGGCATGGTGAGGTAGATAAACAACGTACGGATCATCTATCTCTCTCTTATCTGTTATTTGGATCATGTGATTCTGCTCCAAATAATCCTCAATCACGTTTCTGTACTCTTTTTGTAGCTTCGGATTTTTTAATAATTGCTTCTCTAATATTATGAATCTTCTTCTCGCTATCACTCTCGACTGACCATTTAGACATTCTGGATTAGGACTTTTGAAAGGTAACCTTACAACGTAACGACCTTTACTATCTCTTTTTGTTGTTTCTTCGTAGATTTCCTCGCATCGTGTTTCTTCCTTTGTCATTCTCTTTCCGATACTGTTAGGTTCTCTCTCTATCTCCCAAAATTGTTTCAAAAACTCATCTTCTTTTAGTTGTATATGCATGCTGATTACTTTGCGATCCTCTGGCACAAACTCATCTTTTATTTTTCCAGATAAAATCCATCCTAGCTGCGTACATTGTGCAACTGGACTACTCATCGTAGAGTGCCTAAGAAGACCTTCCAATAGAATTTCGCCATAAACTTCAACGCCCAAAATAATGTCTATCTTTCCAGGTGACCCGTAAGTTGGATCAGCCAAAGGTAAGTTTCTGATCTCTGGCCAGTCAGATATAGATGTGGCTCGGGACGGTAAAAATGAAGTCAATCTCTTTAGTACAAATGCATTTACAGGAACCGAAAATGTAGGCCTCTGTAAAGACTCTATCTCGAAGGCAACCATATTCTTGGTTCTTGTTTGACCGTCACCAATTCCAGACACAACGCCATTCACAGCAGATCTCTTTAGTTTCAGAGACTGTGCAGTGGCTTCGCTGATGAATGAAGCTTCAGATCCTTGGTCAATCAAGGCTCGAACTATTTGTGAATAACCAGTAAGTGATTTTATTTTGACTATAGCTGTGGCTAGTAGTACTCTGCTCTGGCGACTCTTTGTCAAGGTGAGCCACAACTCTCTTCTCATGATTTGAACTCGATGTTGATGCTTCAGTAGAAGATTTCTCAGAAGACCCAGCAGTAGTTGAATCTTAAAGATAAAGATAAAGATAAAGATTTATTTATTTGCTGAAACATGTGTCAGTCAAGATACATAAGCATGCATTTTGGATAATAAATAAGAAAAATTCGGATCAACATGTTCTACTGTTATCAGCGTAAAAATTTGAGTGGCGGTAAGTCAGGACACGGTTTCAACCATTCTGATGTTAAAAAAAAAACTAACATTAATTTAACTTGCATTATAAAAATTCAATTATTAACATTTCAATTACATCAAGAATATTTAAATAATTACAGTGGTCAATATAATTAGAATTTGTCATTGAGAATGTCATTTATAAATTTCATCAATAATAATAATAATAATAATAATTCTTTATTGCACAGAAAACACAATGGAAAAAATACAACGAACAATATGCAAAGGTGAGCTTATTTCTAAAAAGAAATTTCTTACAGCTAACCTGTGAGGAAAGGAAAAAATATTTATAGAGAGGTAGTCCTAGTGTACAATTAAGATTTAAAAGAAAGAAATAAAGTCAATATACTATCAGATAAATCACAATACATCCTACACATACTATAAAATAAATTAATAGAATACAATAAATACATAGATACACATACATACTATAAGATACCCACTATGCGGAAGAGAGGAGATGCTGTTTCAACTTTTTCTTAAAAGAGAACAAGGATGTGCAATCCCTAATAGCACAAGGAAGTGCATTCCACAAACGTATTGCCCTTAACCTAAACGAGTGCTCATAAGCAACAGTGTTGTGCTGAGGAATTGACAAAAGTGACACCGTGTGAGATCTCCGAAGTCTATCCCCAGAGAAAATAAACTCAAAATGTTCACGAAGATATGCGGGATAGCGCGGATTTCTCAAAATATTGAAGAGGAAGGAGAGAATGTGCATATCACGACGAAGTCGGATCGGGAGCCAGCCTAATTCCCTGCGATATTGGGACACGTGATCGTACTTGCGGAGACCGAAGATAAACCGAATCCCGAGATTTTGAAGTCGCTCGAGTTTGTTCAGTAGATCTTCGTTCGCGCTGGCCCAGAAAACATCGGCGTAGTCAATTAAAGGCAGAAGAAGGGTCTGAACTAGCATGATTTTAGTCTGCCTAGGCAAGAAGTACTGCAAACGCCGAAGGGAATGAAAGGATGCAAAGACTCGTCTGCTGACCTCACAAACGTGGGGCAACCAGGATAAAAGAGTATCAAAAACAACCCCAAGATTTTTGGCTTTCTCGCTGTACTTGACAATGGTACCGTCATAAAGCACGGGAGCAACTGACCTATGCTGCAAAAAATTAAGTAAGTGCCGTGTACCCAGTATCATCGCCTGAGACTTATCCGGGTTGACTAATAGCCCATACGAAAGAGCCCATTTCCTGATGTTGTCGAGGTCAGCATTCAAAGCCTCTACAGTCGAAGTCAGATCACACAGGGGAAAATGCCGATAAATTTGAAGGTCATCTGCATAGAGATGATACGAGGAAGACAATACATCCGAGATGGAATGGATGAAAACTGAGAAAAGAAGAGGAGAAAGGATGCCACCCTGCGGAACACCAGTAGAGAGCTTGCACCATTCCGTAGTAACTTCTTCAGACTTGATGCGCTGCTGGCGGTCTCTCAGGTAGGAGTCAAACCAGCGAGCCGAGTGTGAAGAGACATTGAGTGTTTTTATGATTTCAACAAGTATATCGAAGTCGACGCAGTTGAAGGCGCTGCTAAAGTCAAGGAGAGTCAGGACTGTGAGCTGCTTCTTATCCATTGCCAGTTGGATATCGTCAGTTACCTTGAGCAGTGCGGTGGTGGTGCTATGCCCTGGCCTAAAACCAGACTGAAAAGGGTTCAGTAAATCCATGGAGGAAAGGTACGAGGACAGCTGGGAGTGGACAATTGATTCAAGGACTTTGGAAAGGATTGGTAGGATGGAAATGGGAAATGAAATGAAATGTTTTATTTGCCTGAAATGTGGTACAGTAAGGTGGTAATCGTAATGTATAGCTCATACACATTTCACCTGTCCAGGTATGCAAAATTTGTTTACTTAAATCTAAAAGATGTCATAATTCCATTACACATTATTATTATTATACATTATTATTATTATTTCCGCAATGCTATATGTCTTGTACTATATTAATTGTTTTAAGATTACAGTACTCCTCTACACTATAAAAACATTCTTTTATCAGCCACCTTTGTAGTGTAGCCTTAAATTGAGTCAATGACAAAATCTTAATTGATTGTGGGATGTTATTGTATATTTTTATTAGCATTCTGTAACAGCTTCTCTTACAAAATTCTGTTCTGCATGACGGGTTCACAATTTTATCCGGGTATCTTGTGTTGAAAGAGACTAAATCCCTGTTTTTTATAAAAATATTTGGCTGACTATAAGCAAAACACGCCATTTCGAATATGTAGAGACTTGGTAACGATAAGATGTTTAATTTTTTAAATAGAGGCTTGCATGAATCTAGCGGATGTGCATGGCAGATTGCTCTGATGCATCTCTTTTGCAAAATAAAAACTTTGTTAATCTCTCTAGCGTTCCCCCATAGAATAAGGCCATACCTTAACACAGACGCAACATATCCGTGGTATGCCATCAAAGCTGTGTGCATGTCAGAGGTTCGCTGTAATCTGTGCAGAGCGTATACCTGTTTGTTCAGCGTATTACACACTTTCTCAATGTGTTGCAGCCATGAGCAATGCTCATCTATGACTATACCTAGGAAAGTGGTGGATGGGGTACGATCTATTGATATGTTATTACATTTTACATTGATATTTTGTAGAGCCATTTTATTATTTCTAAATTGAATATATTTGGTTTTTTTTTCATTGACCAATAGATTATTGGCCTCGAGCCACCCAGCGATTTTGCATATACTAGCATTTACCTCTGATTCAAATTTGCTGTCGTCGGTGCATTTAATAATCATTGAAATATCGTCTGCAAATAATACACATTTGTTATTAGTAACATCTGGCAGGTCATTTATGTATAATATGAAGAGTAGCGGCGATAGGACGCTACCTTGGGGAACGCCGTAGGTATTTATCTCAGGAGGAGACCTATGTATTTGTAGTTCTTTATCGCGTGATAGTGTGGATAATTCTACCATTTGTTGGCGGTCAGAGAGATAGCTACTCAGCCATTCCCATGCTAGGCCTCTGATACCCAGCCGTTCACATTTGTCTAATAACAAAGTATGTGGGACATAGTCGAACGCTTTAGTCATATCAAAGAATATAACGGCCACCGGCTTGCCTTTGTCCACGTACTCTATAATTTCTGTTATTAATTGATAACCTGCTAGGCTCGTGGTTTTATTTTTTTGCGAATTTTTATGAGTAAGAAAAAAAAAATGAAAAATATTTTGGTGATTTCTCGGACTCGAAACTCTTGAGTTGTGGTTTAGTTCCTGCTATTCAATACTAGATGGCGTTGGTATAGTTTATTGGTACCGACATCTGTGGCTAATTAGATAAATTAGTATTCGGCCTTGTATTTCACTGCTGTGGATTTTCCGCTACTTGTCGCTAGATGGAGCTTTATCATCGATTGAATGATGTGTATGTAGTGACTTGCAGTTTTTTGAAATTTTTTAGGCTATTTTATTTATCACTTTGTAAAACAACACAATGTAATGCAGATCTGTTAGAGTCATAAGATTCATGGGTCTCAGTGATCACTTTTGGTTTAGACACTGACACTAAGTTCTCATTTATAAGATATTTTTTGTCTGTTATAGTTTGGCACTGATTTCACGAATTTCACGCACTGTTTATAGTTTTTGTCAAATACATATATTGTACTATATTGTTAACACTTTATTTATCACTGTACTATTTATTTGAAACTATAAGTAACGTTAAGTATTTGTTTTTGATTTTAGTATACAGATACGATGTAAACAGTAGCCCAGTGGCGCCGGAACGGGACGGAACTCTTTGAAGGAGGACGAGTTAGAAGTTTTAGGCAGGGGTATCACTAATGCTCTTTTCCACTGGCTTGGGAAGCAGTACTCGCTCAGCGACGCGTTAATTATATGCGTTATAGGTGGAAAACATTATCGAGTACACTGAATAGCATCTGAGAGCAGATATTGTCATCACCTACAGCCTTGGACGAGATTTCTAGAATAGCTTTCTTTACTGCGCCAACTCCGACAGACCTGAGGTTGAAAGGTACGCAACTGGATGTCGTTCTGGTACGCAAGTTACGAAGGGTAGCATCCTTGACACAGGGGTCCATCACGACAGGGGAGACTGCAAAGAATTTGTTGAGACCATTGAGGTCGACACTACCGGCAACTGCGTCCTGGGACTTACCAACACCAAGGGTCTTCAGGAACTTCCAAACCTGTGCAGGAGAGTAACTCTCGATATTCTCGTAGATGTGGCGGCGTTTGGCATCTCGACAAAGACGGGTGCACCGATTACGGAGACGTTTGTATATAAGGAGATTATCGTCCGTCGGATCCTTCTTATATCTACATTTGGCACGGTTTCTCTGGGCCATCAGACCCTTGATGGTGTCGGTAAGCCAAGGCGCAGGGAGATGTTTGACCCTAACCTTTTTGACAGGAGCATGTTTGTCGAACAAACTTAAGACAATCGAGTTGAAATGCTGGACTTTGTCATCAACGGTCTCACTACAGACGACAGGAGACCAGTCTATAGAAGCGGCGTCAGACTTAAGGGAGCTGAGATCCATACCCTTGAAACTGCGAATATCCAGGAATTTTGCTGCGCGCTTGGGAGGCCTTAACTTGAACGAGAGATAAATCAAATCGTGAAAGGAGAAGGGGGCATTAAGTTGGCTATGAGTAGCAACCTTGGATATGTTAGAAACAATCATAAGATCTAGAAGAGAGGGGGTGCAGTGGGGCTGGAGGTGAGTTGCACTCAAGGGAAGAATATTCAAATTTAGGGAGCTGATGATAGACTGGAGTTTGGCTGAGCGAACATCATTTTTAAGTAAACAGGTATTGAAATCACCTAGGATAACTGTGTCACTGTAAAGAGGAGATAGATCATTAAGAATGCTTTCAAAAGAATCAAAGTAGTCGATGAGTAGAGAGGGGCTATAGAATACACCCAGAAGGACCTTATTGTGATGCAGGCATAACTCGCGAAAGAGGTGTTCAGCGGATCCAGAGTACAGACTAGGTGAGTGACTGATGACTTTGCAAGAAATGTTGGAACGAAGGTAAATAGCAACACCGCCACCAGCCTTACCTGTCCTATCATTCCGATAGAACCTGTACCCCGGCAGAGCATACAAGGTAGATGGAAGAGAGGGTTTAAGAAATGATTCGGAGATCAGAATACCATGAATGCTCTGATCGCTGAAGGAGTCGATAAGGTCGGCATGACTGGAATGAATGCTCTAAGCATTTATGTGAACGACATTGAAGTTCCTACCGAGGTTGGAAAACACACGTTTGAGGGCAATAGGCAAAACGTCGTTCGTGGACGGCAATCCAGGGTAACACTGGCTGTCAAACGGCAAACAGCTGATTTCACTACGTCCCTAGAAAAATTTATATTTTAATATGATTTAGTGTAATTCTGAGCCCAATTTAGTGTTATTTTAGGATTATAGTGTAATGTTAAGTATTTCTATTGTTTGCAGTGTGTTTTAGTGACGTTTACTAGTGTCTCGAAACATGTTAAATTTGTGACCGTTGCAGGTTATAAATTTAAAAGTATTTGTTATTTCCGTACACTTTCGGCGCTTTTTGTTACCTTATTGTTAAATTATTATATTTAACAACGTTTAAAATATATTTCATAGCAATTAGTGATGTGCAAACGCTGAAAAACGTTACTATTCCACGTAAGTAATTTCGCATTGTTTTGGTGTGCAATTCCTTGATTCTTATCTCAACTGTAACCATGATGACCCGCAGAGCTGCTGCTGTCGCCTCCCGACAGCAGGAAAATGACAAGCTCAAAGTTACCTTACTAGAATTAAAAAAATCAAAGGAAATGGTCACCGAATTACTCTGTGAAAGGGAGGAAAATGAGAAAGAGCTATTATCAGTACTTGAAAGTAGAGATAAGCTAAAGAAACAATTATGTGTATTAGAACAAGAATGTAGTGATGTAATTGTTGAGCGGGACAAGCTGCAGGTCACCGTAGATAGCTTCACTGTATGTAGTGCAGAGTACGAGCAAGCCCTGAAATCGATTGATTCCCTGGAGAAAGCATTGTTCGATGCCCATGAACAAATACATGCACTCCAGGAGGAGAAGGAAAACACCGCAGCGTTGCAGACCCAGAGCCTCTACAGTGAAGTCGTAGGGATCAGCCCGCAGCTGGTTACTGTTGCAACTGGAAGCCTTGATGATGTCATTGATTTAACTAATGACACATTGCCCACATCAAGGTTATTAGGTTGCAGCAATAACAAACTAGGTAAAATAAATAGGTATATACGGAAAACTCAGAAATTAATAAAACATAATAAATTGTGTACTAAAAACTTAAAAGTAAGCAAGAAAAATGTAAACTTATTACATGATTTGAATATGTGTGTATTAGAATTAGAAAGTACTAAGTTGATGTATGAAACTGACACACAAAACTTACATTTGAAAATCCAAAGCTTGGAGGAATCATTGAGATCACTAAACAGTGCATATTTGAACTCTGAGAAAGTTATAAATGAATACTCATTGGCTATGGATGATTTAATTCAAGAAATGAACCATAATTGTGAGCGGTTTGAGTCGCTGACCAACAACCATACTTGTCGCTGTGAGCAGAAAGGTGGTTGTTTGACAGCGGGCAACTCTCCGGGCTTGTGTGACAGTTTACCAACACAAGGTGTTACTGATAATAGTTCTGCCAAGTCTGATATGACCACAACACCTGATATTATAATGTACTGTGATGAGATTGGAAGTGGCATGGGCTCAGCACTCCACTCATACTCTAAGGGACATAGTGTTATTAGTAATTGCTCACCTTTTAGCACTGTAGATAATATTATAAATCAAATTTTGAATGACAGCACTATCACAGCCAGTGCCACACTGATGGCCGTTCTACACTCTCGCCGAGACAACACGAGACATGCCGAGACGGAGAATGTAGAGGGTACCTCTCGCCGCGCTCGGGGTGTCTCGTGTTGTCTCGCCTGCTCTCGCTCCGGTGGCGGTTTTTGGGCCCGAGTCAAAGGGTCTCGCCATGTCTCGCGAGGAGCCCGAGAGCATTGCAGTAGACTCTCGCTCAATGTCAGTGCACAGCGAGCAACCGTACGGAGCGCACGTATTGCTAGGATAACCTACGCTACGAGTCTACGACGAACTTTTTCACGATGTGGAACAATGAAAGTGAATTGAATTTTATAGAAATACTGCAAACAGAACCCGTGATATGGGAAGCCAATCACAAATTCCACAGAGACAAGAAGAAGATGCATGATGCTTGGGTTAGGATATCAGAACAAACTGGTTTCCCTGTGGATGGGCTGAAGAAAAAGAAGGACTCTCTGATGGCAACTTACAGAGGACACTTGCGAAAAATACAAAGTTCTTTGAAATCTGGTGCTGGGTGTGAAGAAGTTTATAAACCAATTTGGTTCGCTTTTGATCTAATGCATTCATTCTTGGGACATCTTTATAAATGTAAAGCCACGATAAATACTGAAGATCAAGTAAGTATCTTTATTTTTTTCGTAACTATAACCTTAAATACAAACAGTTGCTTATTTAGAATTCGATTGTTAGTAGGTATCTATTCTAATTATAATTCTACCTACTAAGTTTTATAATCTACTGATGTATGTGTAAGTAGGTACAGAGTATAATTTTGATTACACATTGTGTTGATTTGATCAGGGATCGGAATAGACTGAGTGAAAATACCTAAAGTTCGCAGTGGGGCATAACATGGAGCTGTTACAACCATTAAAATTCATTGAATTTTACCGGTAAAATTCAATTAATTTTTATGGTTGTAACAGCTCCATGTCATGTCCCACTGCAAACTTTAAATATTTTCATTCAGCCTATTTCGATCCCTGGTAATGATAATTAGAATTATTAAAAAAATGTGTAAGTAGGTACATATAATTTTGATTACACATTGTGTTGATTCTCACAGTAATGATAATTAGAATTATTAAAAAAATACTTATTAAGAATTTTATAGTTAGTAGTTAGGTATCTATTCCAATTATAATTCTACCTTCTTAAGTTTTATGATATAATGTATGTGTAAGTAGGTATTCTAACAGTATTATTAATTAGAATTACCTAGGTATTTAAAAAATATGACGTGAATTCTTCTCGAATTTGTTTGGCATCAAGTGGCGGTCTCCGTGCTACATTTGGCAAAGGCGTTATCGCACAACTTTCTTCAAACTCCTCAATTTCTCTTCGCCAAACACCATTTTGAATCAGTTCCCCATTTTGATCATAAACATCGATAGTTCCTGGTGGCGTGTATATGCTCCTTGATGTTTCACTTTTACGCAGGAAATTGTGCAATAATATGCAAGACATAGTTACTTCAGATGTTTTTTTTGGATCTAATAGTATAGGTTTTCGAAAAATTCTGAATTTTGATGCCAGTATACCAAAGGTATTCTCTACAACTACCCGAGAAGATGACAGTCTCCTATTAAATATACGTTTTGGGGTTCCTGTGTTGTGTACACCTGGGTATGGTTTCATAACATGCGTGCTAAGAGCAAAAGCCCCATCTCCCAAAAAAACATATGGTGTCGGTTTTGTTGAACCTGGGAGAGGTGTCGATGGAGGTAAATTGAGTTCATCAGAACAAAGTTTCTGCCATAATAAACTATTACGAAACACGCCACCGTCGCTAATTCTCCCCTGACTTCCTATATCAGCAAACAAGAATTTGTAGTCATGGTCTACTAGAGCTAAAAGCACTATGCTGAAACTTTTCTTATAATTATAATATTCCGAGCCACTTAATATTGGGCTTTGCATTACTATGTGCTTTCCGTCAATAGCACCAATACACCGAGGAAAGTTGTCTTTAAAGCCATTTTCCACTTCGAGCCATGATTCTGGATTTGACGGTAACTGAAAAAAAAGAGACACGGGTTAATTTTTTTTTATTTTTTTTACAGGATGACCGACCTTCTACCCATCGAGAAGCCACTGATAATGAAGAAAATCAGACGGAAACAATCAGTACTGAAAATACAGAAGGTATGAGGTTGTTTAAATGTAGCAAAACACATAATATAGCGTCATGCCTTTTACCATATGGGGTGGCACAGTTGTGCCCACGTTTAGTCAGCCATTCAAAACTCCACTTCGCGTGACAGGGGGCTAGCCCATCGCCACCATGTTTTCCGTCGCCGTTAGAACGTCCGTATAATGTATGATGAACGTCCGTATTTTTTCAGATGTCAGAACAGAACCGGAATCACTTGCTACTTCAGCAACACAGCGACGTCGAAGAAATCCACCAGAATTAAATGAAGCAGGCAAAAATATTAAAGATGCTGTATCTACTTTAAATAAAGTCTTACAAAAAAAAGAACCACAGGAAGACGATTGTGATAGATACGGCAAAATTTTAGCCAATAAACTTAGAAAACTCAGTGAAGACGAGAGACTACTTATGATGTATGAAATTGATGGATTATTTATAAAAAAAATGCGAAAGCATGTTCCTTTGCCTAGAAATTACGTAGGTCAACCACCTAGCCGATCATCATATTCAGGCGTTTTGCCCCGTCCATATTATATTTCTAGTCCAGACAACGTCCCAGTCGTTCATATACCAGAAACATCACCACCCGCAATAACGGAACCAGCCAGCCAACCATCGTCTCAGCAAATAAGAATACTATCGAATGAAATACTTTCTCATCCTCATACTGATGATATTGTAAACACTGCTTTTTATAATGCCATGTCAGAGTGATACCTTTATGTTCCTATTGTATGTGTATAACAGGGAGTCCTGTAACTCAATATCAAGCGAGCAACACGTGATAGTCCTAGAAAAAAAGACCTATGTCACTGTTTATCGATAATTTGCTCTCAAAATTACTAGAAAATTTCTGGGCTTGCACTGCGTTAGCCCTTTACACATTTTGTTTTTTTTAAATACCATGTCATATATTTTAAAATTTTGTAATACATTGTAATTAAAATATCGTGTGTCTCCTGGGGTACCTACTCGCTTAACGATGAGTTACGGGACACCTGTTATGTATTGCTTAGACTTGTCTTTATGGGTGGTATATTAAATAAACAAAAAATGCAGAAAATAACCTGCTAAAAGTATCTCGTAATTTGTATGGATCGGTGCCTACTGAGGCGACACGACAAAACGTCATGTTTCTGCCGTGTCGCCTCAGTGGGCACAGCACCTAAGGTGTCCTTATGTTCCAGCTTGGGGTTTCTTTACAAAAAGTACGCTCTTTTTAAAATACTTAATACTTACAACCCATTTTAGTCGTAAGTTATTAACAGGGATCGGAACAGGCTGAGTGAAAATACCTAAAGTTAGCAGTGGTACTTATGCACAATGACGTCATCACATGTTTATGCCATTATTGGCCATATGGTCAATAATGAGATTTGAAAATGGTACGTTTTCTACTAAATCACATGCGTTGGAAAGGCCAACCTACGCGGGCTCCGTGGACAGCATCAATACATCTTTGCTGAGCTTGGATGATGTAAAACAAAATAACCAAAAGTAAACCGGTGAAATTTAGTCAATGAATTTTACCGGTAAAATTCAATGGATTTTAGTGGTTGTTACAACTCCATGTTATGTCCCACTGCAAACTTTAGGTATTTTCACTCGGCCAATTCCGATTCCTGGTTATTAACATAATTCATAAATACGTAAGAAAGCATAACATTAGATAGATAAGCACAAAGTTGATTAGTGAAGAATAAATAATAAAACTACTCGTGGTTTTACTACTCACATTAATTTCATCTTTCAATACTTTGTTTAATGCCGCACACACTTCTGGTACTATTTGTGATATCAAAGAACTGGATATCCGAAAAAGGAAATGAAGACTCTCAAAGCTATCTCCAGACGCCAAGAATCTCAATGTAACAGCAAGACGTATTTTTGCCGGAATAGCATCTCTTAGCTGAGTGTCTTGTTTGGCTATAATAGGTTCCAATTTATGCAGTAAATACTCAAAGTCTGCCAAAGACATTCTAGTGAATTTCTTAAATTGTCCAGAAGGTTCTACTATCAATTCTGACAACTGATTTTCCATCGTTTGCCTGTAAAAATTAAATATGTAGGATAAGTAGGTACCTATACAAAATGGTGTTAATTTCAGAAATGTAATTCAAGCAACAACCAGTCAAATAACTAACTTACCGTGTCCTATTTCGATGCATAGCGACCATCCACCATCTTCGTTTACGCCACCTTTTTTTAATTTTTTTTGTGTGACATATGTGTACATAGTTATAATAATGGATAGCACATAGCGTAAGAGCGCAAGCGACTTCTAACGTGTCCATCCTCTCGGCGTTCGCAACCGCAACTGAAGCGGTGAGAGTGTAGAGGGTACCTCTCGTGGCAGGCCTCTCGGGCGAGAGCTCTCGCCCGAGACATCACGAGACCACTCGGCGAGAGTCTAGAGCGGCCATGATAATTTTCATGGGCAATAGGGGAGATGTGAACAAAAATAATTTAATAAAATTTTATGAAACATTGAATGGTCTTAGTGTGAAAAAAATTATATTGTTCACATTTCCCTACTGCAACCAATTGACACAAAATGAAAATGTATATAGACATAATATGAATATAACTATGTACAATTTATGTACATATAATAATAAGTTTGATATTATTGACACTAACAATTATGTTAGTAATTATTTTACTATGACTAAAGGTAGATTTTACCTTTCAAATTATTGTAAACGACAAATAGCTATGTCACTATTATATTTATATGACATTACAGCCAAAAATTTGGCTTCTAACTCTGCTTTTACTGAGCAGCCTAATATGAATCTGGTATCAGACCAGAATAACAGGATGCATTTAAATTAGTTCATAGGACAACAGAGGACCCAGGCTCTGGCAACATATGTTCTAGTATATTAGAAAACCCTAAAAATAAGGGAAGCTCACATGCTAAGTATATAAGCCTGGTTCATCAGAATATTCAATGTATTAGAGGCAAAGATCTACAAATAGAGTTATTTTTAAATTGTAATAAAATTGACATTTTGTGCATAACAGAGCACTGGTTAACTATTAATGAAATTATGTTTAGCTTTAAAGATCACCAGGTTGGTAGTTCGTTCACCAGACTTAATTCAATACATGGTGGGGCATTAATCATACTAAACAATCAAATTAAATTCAAGGAACGTAAGGACATTGTTTCCTTATCTGTTGAACGAACTATAGAACTTGCAGCTGTGGAATTAGAACAGTTCATCGTTATATGTGTCTATAGGCCACCCTTGAGCGACTTTGAAATGTTCGAGAAAATAATGGAATCCGTCCTAACTATTTCATCACACAGTACGAAACGATTAATTATATGTGGTGACTTTAATGTTAATCTGTTAGAAAGAACTACTCTCAGCGTTAGATTAATAAATCTTTTCTCATCATTTAGGCTTAGCCATTTATTTATGGAGCCAACAAGAGTGACTGCTACTAGTGCTACATGCATTGACAACATTTTTACTGATGTTATTCCAATCAGTAAAAGTGTTATCAGTGAATTGGATTCAGATCATTTAGGTCAATTATTTCAATTTGATTCTATTAGAGAACCTGTCATTAAAAAGAAAATTTCGTTTGTGCCAATAACTGCTGACCGGTTAGAAAGAATGAGATACTCTTTAGCCCAGGAACTACCGTTTTTGGCTGCTGAACAGTCTCCTAATATAATGTATAACTTATTCTTTGAAACCTTTATGAAACAGTACAGCGCGATATTCAATCCACTTCCCACGCTATCGGAATCTTCACTATCGGAGCAGGAGAAGTAACTATCACTAAAGTCGTAGATATTCATATAAGTAAATATCATATAATAAATAAATAATAAAATAAATACAATTAAACCTACTAAAATCACAAAAAATTAAAAGTATCTAAATTCTCAACAATCTAAAAAACAGAAAGCCCGAACCCAGCCATACCCTGGGTTTACATGAGTACAGTATGGAAATAAATACGATATAACAATAGAATGAGACGTTGGCGGGCAGCACAAACAAAAAATAAAATAAAGAAACAGCAAAATAAATCTAAATTCGAACATAAAATGATTACAGTTCGTACCGTCCGGTTGCCCGTCCGTTCCATCCGGCTGTTTGTCCGTCCGTACAATAAAAAAATAAAAAATAAGATCACAGAACACAAATCGTAATGTCACTATGCTTGACTTGACAATCTTGACATGACATACGAAAATGACTTGGCGAGCTAAAAAGTGAATCATATCTACCCTTTACGTAAAATAACAATAAGTTACAGGAAATAACCCGACCAAATCACGCGACATAGATACATAGATTGCACTGCACACGAGTACAACAACACAACAACAATCCACTACTTCTTCTTAGTTCCTGCCTTCGTCTGGCCGGCGGCGGCACGCCTAGCGCTGATTTCTCGCTGCTTGCTTGCCGCGGGTGCCGCACAACCTGCCAGCGCAGCCACAGTCACTAGCTCAGCCGGTTTTGGAGTCGAGTCGGCGACCTTTTGCCCGGATTGCAGAGCAGAGGGAGGGAACTTGCTGGTGTATACCTGAAGCTCCGCCATACGCTCCACCTTCTGTCTGCTTTTGTCAGGAAGCAATAGGACAACCTTACCTCCAGAAGTCCAGCAGTTCTGCACACCAAAGTGTTTCCGGGCAGTAAGAAACACATCGTGTCTGCACTTGGTCAAGATCAATAATATTTTAATAATAACAGCGGTCACTACTTTAACTGGAATTTATCATTGAGGAAGTCATTTACACTATAATAACATTTATCAACTAATAATGATTTGAGCTTATTTTTAAATAGGGAAGTATTTAATTGTTTATAGCATTTTGGTATTTTATTGAATATGATAGGCGCCATACATAGGGTGCTTTTGCTCAATAGCGCCGTTTTACAGGAAAAAAGGCGCAGTCTTTCTGTGTCGCGTCTATCACGAGTCACTGTTTCAGATAAACGTGGGAATAAATGAGGGTTGGTCTTCACAAAAGTAGCTACTTCTATTATGTATAATGACGGAAGTGTCAGAATTCGGTGCTTAGTAAATAAAGGCTTACATGTCTCGGTTGTCCTAATATGAAACATAGCACGTATACACCGTTTCTGCATTTTAAATGCTACTTCTTTATTAGTCGAATTACCCCAAAATATGATTCCGAATCTAAGAGCAGATTCTACAAGCCCGTAATACGCCGTGAGTAACACATCTGTACTGACTACTGGAGATAATTTATGTAAAACATATGCTGAAGTAAAAATTTTTTTAGTTAATTGATTTATGTGTTCTTTCCAGTTTAATTTATTGTCAATTGTCAAACCCAAAAATTTTGCAGTTTCAACCTGATTTATCGTATTATTTTTAAAAATTATTTTAATGTCATTGTTTTTAATTCTTTGGCTGAAGTGCATAATATTCGTTTTCTTTAGATTTATTTTTAAATTTTTGTTGTCGAGCCAATTTATTATCGAAGTCAAGGAATTGTTTATATCTAATTCATAATTATCGTCTTTATATTTAATAGTCACTGTGCTGTCATCGGCGAATAGGGATATTGGATTATTAGTCGATTTTGGTATGTCATTTATATATATAATAAATAAAAGGGGGCCCAGTACACTTCCCTGTGGCACACCGTGAGTAATTTTACGCGAATTGGACCTGTATGACACTTCATTCTTTGTTTTGCAGTTCAGCCTTGATATCTCCGTTATTTGGTGTCTATCTGTCAAATATGATTGTATTAAATCTAAAACATTACCTCTAATTCCGTACGCTTCAAGTTTTTTTGTTAGGATATTGTGGTCCACATAGTCAAATGCTTGTGTCATATCACAATAAATCGCACTGACTGGAGATATCTTGTCCATTTGACACATAAAATTTTTTAGGAAGTCGTACACTGCCATATTGATTGTTTTATTTCGACGGAAGCCTTTTTGTTCGTGGCATAAAATATTATTCTTTTCTAGATAGTTGTTTATTTCCTTGTAGTAATATTTTTCAAATATTTTAGAAATTATTGAGATTAAGGCAATTGGCCTGTAAAACTCCATTAGTTCTTTGTTTTCTTTCTTGAATAGGGGTTTAACAAGCGTTAGTTTCAAATCCTTTGGGAAAATGCCCATTAATATACTTTGATTAACTATATGGCTTAGTGGGTGGCATATATATTTATTTGCAGCCTTAATTATTCTTGTTGAAATGTCTTCCACACCCACACTATTTGTGTTTCTAAGGTTATTTATGATTTTATAAATATCGAAGGGTGTACTTGGAGCCCATCGAGTTCATTTGGTGATTAATATTACATGTCACTTTATTTCCAGCGCCTAACACTGGTTTAATTTTATCAATAAAAAAGTTATTAAATGCTGTGGCTATGGCTGCAGGATTTGTTATATAAGTGTCATTAACTTTTATTTTTGCAATGGTTTCTTTGGGTATTTTAGGTCTTGATTGACTGATTATTTGCCACATTGTTTTCGTCTTGTTCACAGACGATTTTATTTTATGATTGTTTTGAGCACGTTTTGTAAGGTTTATAATCTTTTTTAATAATTTCGTGTAGTTGACAAGATTTAATTTATTCATTGTATTTGGTTGTAAGCGAAATTTCCAAAGTAAATCTTTTTTCTTTTTGTTGCATATTTTGATACCTCGTGAGATCCATTTTGGCTTAGTACATACTTTTATTATGGTCTGTTTTCGTGGAAAGCACAAATTATAAAAGAAATTGAAATTCTCTATAAAGTTTCTGTAGGCCGATGTTGGATCAGCAGCGTCGTAAACGTCAGAAAACGATAAGTTTTTTACGAACCCTACAATTTTTTTTATATTTTCATTTCTGAAGTCTCGTCTCATTTGGCGCCAGAATTTTAATTTTAAAGTTTTTTTGACTGGAAATTTTATTATTTGGGCAGTGTGATCCGATAAACCGCATTCCAACACTTCAGTTTTACATGTTTTATTATAATTATGTGCAAAGTTATCTATGCAGGTTTTACTAGCTGGGCGAGTGGGCTGTCTAAGCGCCAATTTCATATTATAATTCAAAAGTAAACACTCTAGATCCAGAGTAGTGTTATTATCCTTAAGTATGTCGATATTAAAGTCTCCGGTTAATATTATATTGTAGGACTTCAGCTTAGAAATGTAGTGGAGCACTTTGTCAAGTCTTTCAAAAAATGTGTTCAAATTATTTTGTTTCGGAATTCTATACACACAAATAATAACAATTTTAAAGTCAATTATATAACTGCACAACACTCGAATATGTTAATTAAAGACATTTTTTTAATATCTGGTAGGTCTTTGCATTTGTACTGATTGTTCACCAGAATGCATGATCCGCCTCGTTTATTGTCATTTCTGCTAAAGCATGCTGCCAGAGTGTAGTTTGGAAGATTTAGGAATGACTCCTGTCCTGCCATCATAAAATGCTCCGTTATACATATCACATCTGTGTTTATATTTTTGTCTGCTAGTTCATCTAAATTGATCACGAGTAAATCAATAGTCCGGCTATATTCTGATGTAGAATATTAAGATACCTAGTCTCGAAAAAAAATTGTGTCATTATCTATTGGGTCATAATCCTTGTCTTGTAGGTGAAAATTAGTTGTTGATCCCATTTCAATAAACTTTTTTATGTCGTTGATGATTTGTCGCATACCGTATTTATTTAGCTTGCCCGTGAAGCTAGAGAACATGTCCAATGATAAATTCTTGTTTGTGTCTAAGAGCCAGCAGTGTTTGTGTGTTTCAACATCAAGATATAATAGATTTATAAATTGCTCAGCTCTGTAGTTGAACATTAAAGCTCCACAGATATAGGTCGGCGGGCAAATGATTACATTTGTGTGTGTGATTTTTTTTAAGGTATTTCTCAGTAATTGTATCACACTGATGTAGTTTTGGTTAATTTTGATGTCCGATTCTCCCAGCAAAATTATACAGAAGTCTTCTTTCGTGAGTTTACATACTTTTGTCTCTATTCCCATCAGAAGTTCATTTATTTGTGCTGCTGGTTTCGAAAAATGACAGAAAGTAAACTTTTTCGCAAATGTGTCTTCAAGATTTTGTAGTACATTGTTATTTCTGCCGCTAATTACACATAGAGGTTTTCTTTGTTGGTCTGTTTTTGGTTGTTTTTCCATATGCTGCGTTTTCTGAGTATGCATTAGAGAATTTAAGTTAGTATTAGATATTTTCCTAGTTATCCGAGCTTTGGATGCTGTATTTTTTTATGTAGTTGTTTTTTCCCCGATACTTCGCTATTTGTTGCTGTTAATTTAGTTTCATCTATTTCTGGATGGAGCTTTTTATGTGAACATAATTGAGCATTTGAATGGCTCTTAGTTCTTAAAGGGGTCTTTTGCGATTTTGGTGATGATGTAACCGTTTTTAGTAGTTGATTTTGTCTAATTAAATCATCATTTTTTGTTAGCAACTTAGTATTTTTCTATGTTTAAGGCAGCTATTTCCTCGTGTGCACTTTGCAACTCAAGAGTTAAGTTTTCAATCTTCTCTCTCATTTGCTTCAACTGTTCGCTGGCATCGTCGTCGTCCGATATGTTTGGCAAGCTATTTGTTGTGTCGTCCAACGTCCGTTCCCTGATGTGACTGTTGTTAACGTCAGACTCTGAATTGTTACGTGGGCGTCGAAATGTGATGTTTTCGAGAAAGTTCTGCATTTTTTCTTGCGCCTGTGGCTTGGAGGAGTTTATTATTTGAATATCAAGAAACAAAAATTATTTATTTAACTAGGTCTCGAACCCGGGGTACTTCGCTTAGCGACGACGTATTGAGTCAGCCCGCTAGCCGATCGAGCCACTGCGGATGTTATTGGGTGTCGGCAATTTGAGCATCTAGTGTTGCCTGAGAAAAGACAGCTTTTCAAGGTCGATCACTTATGATGTGTCATCGAACTCGTATTGCAGTCACAACAAACAGCAGTTTAACCGTCACTTGAAGACCATAATTTGGATAAACCACCACTTTTTCACTTCACATTTGTATGATTAATGACTAATTTTAATTCACTTCAGTTTAAGTTTTAGATTATCAACTTTGTTTGTAAAAAAAGCACGATTTTTACGTTGTTTTGATTATTTCTGGATGAGACTTATTGAGATCTCACCCACTGACCATTTTTCTCTACAACATATCCCGCCATTTGTCTGAGTAGGACCTTTCTCGAGTCAGCGTCCCCCTCCAAGTATTTTGACCCAAAGGGTTCGTGTGTTGATAGAAAGTGGCTAAGTCTGTCCAGGTCTCGGTTTAGCATGTACTGTAGGGGTCCTGCCTTTAACCCCATTTTGGGAATGTCCGCCAAGGAGGCATGGGTTAGCGAGGTTGGAGTGATTTTTGTCTCCTCGATGGTCTGATAAAAGGAGACTTTGCACTGTTTTGACGAGTAGGTTGTACATGGTGTGAACACTATGTTTTGGGCAATCCTAACATCCGGTTTAACCTCACTTTGTATTGATGGAGTCTGAGCCCTAGCGGTAGCCTTTGCCGGTGGAATCATATTTCCCGCAATTGTTAGGTGTGCGGCATCGATTTTTTCCATCAGTTGAGCAAGACTTGCGGTACAGGTATTGGCTTGATGCACAAGATTCTCCATATAGGCTTTGTTGGATTCGGCTTGTGCTATGAGATGACGATTCTGGACTTTCGCATCGTCCATCAGATGAGCCAGTTTTTCGATGGTGTTGCCGCTGTGTAGGGTCGTGGCCAGCTGATATGAGAAACTTAGACCCCTCGTATTACCTTTAATCGAGTAGTAACCGTCAGAAGCCGCGATTGCAAGTTGCTTCCTAAATTGCCCCCATTGGCTCCCGCATATCTGGATCAGGTTAACAATATTATCTCCGAGGAAACCTTTTCTATCACCATGATCAAGAGACAACCCATTTGCGATCTCTTTAATATCTTTAAGGTTAGGATCCTCTGCCTTCAATAGGGTTTGCAACCTTTGAATATCTCTATTGGACGAAGAGGAGCATCTGTTGTTGGAGCAAGACGGAATGACGGCTTCTCTCTTGTCTTTCTTCGATGTGGTTCCTGTATGCTGAGGGTCATCCTGTCCGACAAAGCCTCCAAGTCCGGATAGGGCGTCTCTATCAATTTTTATTTTGGAGGATTCTTCCCTAGCTAAAGGATTGCTGGTATTTTTGGCGGACTTGGATGAGGACTGTTGAGACATTTTGTTCAGAAATAGATACGGGTCTGGACCTTGGGTTCTTAAAACTTCTAGGGGGATGCCTTGAAAAGATGGAGATCTGTTCCTGATATATGATGGTGGAAATAGTTGCCTAATCCACTCAAACATCAACAGGGGACCCTTATCGATATGATTTGGCAATGAATTGGGGGTTGAAGGTTGGGATTACGAATGTCGGGGGATCTAGTTGCAGGGTTGTCTTTGGTTTATCAATCTTGAACCTCTGGAGATTGATAGCGTCAAAAAAATCAAAAAGAATAAAATAATATTGTATTATTTCTTGATTGTATGCTCTCTTAAAATGCAGTAGCGTATGATGTCTTTCGCCGCAGCGACGACAGCAGGTAGGTATGTGGCAATTCTTCACGGTATGAGTTGCAGATAAGCAGTTAAAGCATAGACGAGTAGATTGTACGTACTCAGATCTCTTCTCAGGGGTTTGCGTTGTAAATTGCTTACACTGGTACAGTGTATGTTGTCCAGAACATATCGGACATGTATAACTCTTCTTCTCGTCTTGCACTGATGAATGAAAGGCTCTTTGTTTGGCAGGTGGTTTTGCAGTATTGATGTGTTGTGGTGTTTTAGCAGCTGATTTGCTTTTGGAGACATGGGATGACTCTATCATCTCTAGGGTTCTAAATCTCATCTCAAGGAATTTCTTGAGTTGCGGCCAGGTAGGTATCGTATTTACGGCATCATCTGAATCCATTTTACTCACTTCTAGCTTTCATAGCCTTCGCGACTCAGGATCCAGTTTTGTCAATATCAGGTAGTTGATTATTGCATCCCATGAACTCGTGTTAATTTGTTGATTTTCTAATGATTTTAAGCACACAGATGTGGTATCTAGTAGCAACTTCAAAGCTGTGGGTGACTCGGTCATTATATTCCTTTGAGCGAATAAGCGCTTCATAATCTCATTTGTTTTGAAACGTTTATTGTCATAACGACGTATAAGCTGACTCCATGCCTCAGGATAGTTGACCTCAGTAGTCGGTAGATTTTTTAACAGAATTTCAGCTTCTCCATATAAGCAGCTCTTTAGGTAATGCAGCTTTTGAACGGCGCTCAAGTTGACGTTCTTGTGTATGAGTGATTCGAACATGTCATGGAAAGTTTGCCACTCTCCATAACCGGATGAAAATTTTGGTAAATAAATCTGTGGCAATTTTACTTGCGTTTCGTTGACTGTTGTTGCAGCTGTGCTATTCATTTTACTCGATTTACCAGTAGGCACTGTTGGTTCACGTGCTCGCAGATCATCCTTGAGCCTCGTCTTATAATCGGTGTATATCTCTTCAAACTGTGAATACACATCGTCCTCAAAATATTTGAGTTTGGCCTTATCCGATGAATCTAATGAAGCGGCGATCTCGCTGTGACCATTCTCAAATGACTCCCACAATTTCTCTAAAGCCTCAGTTTTAGTTTCGATGTAAGTAGCGGTGAGTTGCTCCTTCGGTGACTTTTTGTAATTATTTTGTGCTTTTATTACACGTTCAAGTAACTCCTCTTGCTTTCGAAGACGCGCCTTAATTATCTCAGCCATAATTATAAATTAAGCGATGTAATTTGATTAATTTGATAATTTTAATTGTTTTCAATCTTCTCTCTCATTTGCTTCAACTGTTCGCTGGCATCGTCGTCGTCCGATATGTTTGGCAAGCTATTTGTTGTGTCGTCCAACGTCCGTTCCCTGATGTGACTGTTGTTAACGTCAGACTCTGAATTGTTACGTGGGCGTCGAAATGTGATGTTTTCGAGAAAGTTCTGCATTTTTTCTTGCGCCTGTGGCTTGGAGGAGTTTATTATTTGAATATCAAGAAACAAAAATTATTTATTTAACTAGGTCTCGAACCCGGGGTACTTCGCTTAGCGACGACGTATTGAGTCAGCCCGCTAGCCGATCGAGCTACTGCGGATGTTATTGGGTGTCGCCAATTTGAGCATCTAGTGTTGCCTGAGAAAAGACAGCTTTTCAAGGTCGATCACTTATGATGTGTCATCGAACTCGTATTGCAGTCACAACAAACAGCAGTTTAACCGTCACTTCAAGACCATAATTTGGATAAACCACCACTTTTTCACTTCACATTTGTATGATTAATGACTAATTTTAATTCACTTCAGTTTAAGTTTTAGATTATCAACTTTGTTTGTAAAAAAAGCACGATTTTTACGTTGTTTTGATTATTTCTGGATGAGACTTATTGAGATCTCACCCACTGACCATTTTTCTCTACAACATATCCCGCCATTTGTCTGAGTAGGACCTTTCTCGAGTCAGCGTCCCCCTCCAAGTATTTTGACCCAAAGGGTTCGTGTGTTGATAGAAAGTGGCTAAGTCTGTCCAGGTCTCGGTTTAGCATGTACTGTAGGGGTCCTGCCTTTAACCCCATTTTGGGAATGTCCGCCAAGGAGGCATGGGTTAGCGAGGTTGGAGTGATTTTTGTCTCCTCGATGGTCTGATAAAAGGAGACTTTGCACTGTTTTGACGAGTAGGTTGTACATGGTGTGAACACTATGTTTTGGGCAATCCTAACATCCGGTTTAACCTCACTTTGTATTGATGGAGTCTGAGCCCTAGCGGTAGCCTTTGCCGGCGGAATCATATTTCCCGCAATTGTTAGGTGTGCGGCATCGATTTTTTCCATCAGTTGAGCAAGACTTGCTGTACAGGTATTGGCTTGATGCACAAGATTCTCCATATAGGCTTTGTTGGATTCGGCTTGTGCTATGAGATGACGATTCTGGACTTTTGCATCGTCCATCAGATGAGCCAGTTTTTCGATGGTGTTGCCGCTGTGTAGGGTCGTGGCCAGCTGATATGAGAAACTTAGACCCCTCGTATTACCTTTAATCGAGTAGTAACCGTCAGAAGCCGCGATTGCAAGTTGCTCCCTAAATTGCCCCCATTGGCTCCCGCATATCTGGATCAGGTTAACAATATTATCTCCGAGGAAACCTTTTCTATCACCATGATCAAGAGACAACCCATTTGCGATCTCTTTAATATCTTTTAGGTTAGGATCCTCTGCCTTCAATAGGGTTTGCAACCTTTGAATGTCTCTATTGGACGAAGAGGAGCATCTGTTGTTGGAGCAAGACGGAATGACGGCTTCTCTCTTGTCTTTCTTCGATGTGGTTCCTGTATGCTGAGGGTCATCCTGTCCGACAAAGCCTCCAAGTCCGGATAGGGCGTCTCTATCAATTTTTATTTTGGAGGATTATTCCCTAGCTAAAGGATTGCTGGTATTTTTGGCGGACTTGGATGAGGACTGTTGAGAAATTTTGTTCAGAAATAGATAGGGGTCTGGTCCTTGGGTTCTTAAAACTTCTAGGGGGATGCCTTGAAAAGATGGAGATCTGTTCCTGATATATGATGGTGGAAATAGTTGCCTAATCCACTCAAACATCAACAGGGGACCCTTATCGATATGATTTGGCAATGAATTGGGGGCTGAAGGTTGGGATTACGAATGTCGGAGGATCTAGTTGCAGGGTTCTCTTTGGTTTATCAATCTTGAACCTCTGGAGATTGATAGCGTCAAAAAAATCAAAAAGAATAAAATAATATTGTATTATTTCTTGATTGTATGCTCTCTTAAAATGCAGTAGCGTATGATGTCTTTCGCCGCAGCGACGACAGCAGGTAGGTATTTGGCAATTCTTCACGGTATGAGTTGCAGACAAGCAGTTAAAGCATAGACGAGTAGATTGTACGTACTCAGATCTCTTCTCAGGGGTTTGCGTTGTAAATTGCTTACACTGGTACAGTGTATGTTGTCCAGAACATATCGGACATGTATAACTCTTCTTCTCGTCTTGCACTGATGAATGAAAGGCTCTTTGTTTGGCAGGTGGTTTTGCAGTATTGATGTGTTGTGGTGTTTTAGCAGCTGATTTGCTTTTGGAGACATGGGATGACTCTATCATCTCTAGGGTTCTAAATCTCATCTCAAGGAATTTCTTGAGTTGCGGCCAGGTAGGTATCGTATTTACGGCATCATCTGAATCCATTTTACTCACTTCTAGCTCCCATAGCCTTCGCGACTCAGGATCCAGTTTTGTCAATATCAGGTAGTTGATTATTGCATCCCATGAACTCGTGTTAATTTGTTGATTTTCTAATGATTTTAAGCACGCAGATGTGGTATCTAGTAGCAACTTCAAAGCTGTGGGTGACTCGGTCATTATATTCCTTTGAGCGAATAAGCGCTTCATAATCTCATTTGTGTTGAAACGTTTATTGTCATACGTATAAGCTGACTCCATGCCTCAGGATAGTTGACCTCAGTAGTCGGTAGATTTTTTAACAGAGTTTCAGCTTCTCCATATAAGCAGCTCTTTAGGTAATGCAGCTTTTGAACGGCGCTCAAGTTGACGTTCTTGTGTATGAGTGATTCGAACATGTCATGGAAAGTTTGCCACTCTTCATAACCGGATGAAAATTTTGGTAAATAAATCTGTGGCAATTTTACTTGCGTTTCGTTGACTGTTGTTGCAGCTGTGCTATTCATTTTACTCGATTTACCAGTAGGCACTGTTGGTTCACGTGCTCGCAGATCATCCTTGAGCCTCGTCTTATAATCGGTGTATATCTCTTCAAACTGTGAATACACATCGTCCTCAAAATATTTGAGTTTGGCCTTATCCGATGAATCTAATGAAGCGGCGATCTCGCTGTGACCATTCTCAAATGACTCCCACAATTTCTCTAAAGCCTCAGTTTTAGTTTCGATGTAAGTAGCGGTGAGTTGCTCCTTCGGTGACTTTTTGTAATTATTTTGTGCTTTTATTACACGTTCAAGTAACTCCTCTTGCTTTCGAAGACGCGCCTTAATTATCTCAGCCATAATTATAAATTAAGCGATGTAATTTGATTAATTTGATAATTTTAATTGTTTTCAATCTTCTCTCTCATTTGCTTCAACTGTTCGCTGGCATCGTCGTCGTCCGATATGTTTGGCAAGCTATTTGTTGTGTCGTCCAACGTCCGTTCCCTGATGTGACTGTTGTTAACGTCAGACTCTGAATTGTTACGTGGGCGTCGAAATGTGATGTTTTCGAGAAAGTTCTGCATTTTTTCTTGCGCCTGTGGCTTGGAGGAGTTTATTATTTGAATATCAAGAAACAAAAATTATTTATTTAACTAGGTCTCGAACCCGGGGTACTTCGCTTAGCGACGACGTATTGAGTCAGCCCGCTAGCCGATCGAGCTACTGCGGATGTTATTGGGTGTCGCCAATTTGAGCATCTAGTGTTGCCTGAGAAAAGACAGCTTTTCAAGGTCGATCACTTATGATGTGTCATCGAACTCGTATTGCAGTCACAACAAACAGCAGTTTAACCGTCACTTCAAGACCATAATTTGGATAAACCACCACTTTTTCACTTCACATTTGTATGATTAATGACTAATTTTAATTCACTTCAGTTTAAGTTTAGTTTTAGAACTTGTTCAAAATTTTTACCAATGCAAGATGTAAGTGCTATAGGTCTATATGAGTCAGGGCAATGTTTCTCTTTATTTGGTTTTAATATTGGAATAAGACAATCTGATTTCCAATCATCAGGAATTATATTTTGAGACCATAAAGAATTGAACACATTTAAAAGAACTGATTTAGATTTATTAGAAAGCATTTTTAACATTTTGTAAGGAATCCCGTCAAGGCCAAAAGCTGTATCTCTCCTAGATGAAATAGCTGACTGTAATTCTTGAAAATAAAATGGTTTTACCAGAAATTCGCTATTCTTAGCATGCACATAACTATGTAAATTCAAGTTAGACTCAACGGTATCAGGCGTATATTTTTTAAGGAATTCGAAGAGCCAACTTATGTTATTGTTTGAGAAACTATGTACGAAAGTTTTATTAAATTTTTTCATGATAGTCCAAATATGCGAAATTGGCGTGGTTCTGTTGAAGGATTCACATAATGCAACCCAACTAATTTGTTTTTGCTGCTTTAATGTAAGCTTTTTAAGAGCTTGCTTCTTTTTGAAATTGATGTAATTACA
Source organism: Argyresthia goedartella (assembly GCA_949825045.1). Taxonomy (NCBI): domain Eukaryota; kingdom Metazoa; phylum Arthropoda; class Insecta; order Lepidoptera; family Argyresthiidae; genus Argyresthia; species Argyresthia goedartella. The sequence continues at coordinate 735,230 of OX463836.1, read as the reverse complement.
TTCAGTTGGATCATTTTTAAATTGAATATACGCTTCTTTAGAGCACTCTACAACCTGGCTGCATTTTTCATTCTACCATGAGAGAGGAATTCTTTTTTTCCTAAATATGCCTGGTGATGAATTATTATTACGAAAACTGGACACTGGTGATGAATTCCGAGCAGCTAAAATTAAAATATCAATAAGATTTTTATAGCAATCTTTAGAGTTTGAGGTATCTATATTGAATTCTTGTAGAAGGGTATCTACATTTTTTTTGTAATTATTCCAATTAACACGACGAAAGTTTAAATGAGTTTTCATAGCTGAACAGTCTAATGGAGATGAAGTGTAAGGTGAATTGTTGTGAATAAGTATTTTAATTATTACTGGAAGATGCTAACTACCTAGCGGGTCATCATACACTGTCCAATCACAGTTCAGAGCCAGTGATGGAGAAATAAAAGAAAGATCTAAAGCATTTCGCCTCCATTGGTGTGATCCAATAGTGGTCATTTGGCCATCATTTAGCAAAACTAAGTTATTGTCATTAGTACTTGAAAGGACATCACGACCACGAGCGTCTGTTGATTGACATCCCCATGCCGAATGGAGAGCGTTGAAATCTCCCGCAAAAAGCACAGGTTCTGGAACACTTTGTATAAGTTGATCAAATTTATGTTTGGTAAAAACCGGTAGACAGTTTTTAGGGCTATAAAAACTAACAATTGATACTTCCTTATTATCTCCGTACATTAAACGTATTGCTATGTTCTGAATGGAATTATCATAAAATGTATCAAGTTTTCTAAAAGTTAAGCTGTTATGAACAATTATGGCAACACCATTATGGTCGTTGCCGGAGTCCAATCTACAAATATTATAACCTCGAATATTGAAACGTTGATTCGGCTTTAGCCAAGTTTCACAAATAATTGCTACGTGAATATTATTCTCCTTCAGGAAATGTGTTAAAACAAGTCTATTACTAATTAAACTTTGTGAGTTCCATTGCATTATGTTTAATTGATCCATTAAAAAAGAATAACAAATTAATTACTCTTACTTAGTGTTTCAAGAAGAATGGTTTTAATGTTTTGTGAATTAATTGAAAGTTCGTTTGTTTTGTTCTGAGTTAGTAACTTAGTTACTCAGCCTACTATAATGTTCATTATATGTTCTGAATTGAGAAGCAGTGCTAGCTGATCAGAAGAGCTTTTAGACATTAGTGGAGGAAATGATTTTTCCAGGGTTTCAGCAAATGTTTTCTTGTCTAATTTCATTTTGTTTTGATTAATTTTCTCCTTTTTTACAGGGCAGTCAGGTGAGATGGCGATATGATTGCCTTTGCAATGACGGCAAGAGGCATCCGCTGCATCAACTGTGCAAGACTTGAAGTTGTGGCTGCCTGAGCAGATAGAGCACTTCTCTGCGTTTTTACAAAATTTAGCTATGTGTCCGTACCTCAGGCACCGTAGACACTGCTTCACTGGAGCGATGTACGGGCGAACCTCGAAGCGCCAGCTGTTCAGATCAACACTGTCGGGCAGGGATGGGCAGGAGAATGTTATTGAGACTGTCTTCAAAGGCTGGAACTCAACAGTGTTATTGTTAATTGTTCTTTTCATAAATCTTCTTACTGATACTATGTTTTTGGAGCAAGAAATATTTGAATAGATCTGCTCATTGGATAAATCAAGTGGCACATGTTGTATTACTCCAGTCACTTCAGTGGCCGTAGCAGGAATAGTCGCCTTTAGTTTGTATGAATCCAGAAATGTTTTATTGCTTAAAGCTGCATTTGCGAGCCCTGGCCGCTCAAACACAACGCCAATCTTATATTTGTTGATGCGTCTTAACTGTTTTATGCCTTTATTGAATCTTTTGAGGCAGTTCGCTAGAGCCATCATGTCTCTGTCGCCCAATGCCTTGCCAGTGTCGCTGCTTTCAAAATAAACGATATAATCTAATTTACCTCCATCCACTGGGTAATAGCGGACATAATCCGGGACCTGAAAAGGCTTATACTTATCCTTGTCATATTTTGGTTCATCACACGGACTTGAGGATTCCCCACTATCAGACAGATCCTCCTCGTCCTCTTCCTTCTTTCTTTTCTTAGGCTTCTTCCTGCCCATTTTTAACCAATTTACAGTATTTTTAGATAGCCTACTGTAATTAAATTAAATTTTCAAAATTTAAATTAAAATTTTCCGCCTATCAAGACAAAAGTTCCCGCGCTTTTTTTTCGGACTGATCACTCACATGTCAAAGCCAGTAACACAGTGTTGCCAGTGGCAGATAGTCGAATATAACATGAGACAGCTAAAAAAGGAACATTTTCACGAGAAAAGTAACATGACCTTATATTATGTGGAAAACGACACAATACTTTATTATGGCACTTTATTAGACTAAAACTAAAAAAGTTTTCTGTTCCATTTGTTAAACGTCGAAAAAATCGTAATAATTGTTCATCGACTGCAACACAAGTGAAAGCCCGATAACCTTTTTTAAATTTGGAAATATTTGAGTATTATCAAAATCCTACAGCTTCAAAGTTTTCCTCCAATATTCTTCAACATTTTGAGACAAATCTAAGTCATTATGGTCAAGGAAAGCATGCTTCTTCCATTATTTTTGTAGTTCCACATCATTAACATCATCTTTAATGTTTGGGAACCTGATCACCACGCTAGATAAATCTTTTATTTCAAATGTTTATGCCACGCTTGGTTCAATGACTTCAATAATGCCGTATATTGGGTCAACAAAATCGTATCGTTGCGTTATTTGTTTTATTGATTCTATGTAAAACATAAGACAGGTTCTTTTGAAGTCTGTGAGTTCGGTTTTCGGTTCAGGAATTTCTTTTGACAGTTCTTCAATTGATGATTGTGCAGCTTCTCCCAAATATATTTTCTCAAGGGGCTCAACAAATCTTGGATTGGCATATTCTATTCGGTAGGAATCAGTAGTTTTACAGTAATTGAACTGCATGTAGTTTGCTGGCTATTGTTTTTATTAATTTATGTGTTTCAGGTTTTAATTGGTGGAGTAATGGTTTTTCAGACTGGAACAGGCGGTTGAAATCTTTGAATAGATCTAGGACGTACGACATAAATTCTAGGTAAACTTTTGTGAGTTTGTTATCTAGTACGCCAACTATTTCCTCTGTGACTTTACTAGGATCTTCTTAAACTTCGAGTCTTAAGTACTCAGAGAGTACATTGTACTGTGCTAATACTCTGTTGACGCAAGCCTCTAGGGACAACCATCTTGTAATCGAAGGACTAAATATTTTATGGACATCAATATTAAATAATATTTGTAATTCTTTAAGCTTATCTTGCCTGAGTGAACTGCGGCTAAAATGTGATCCAACATTTCTTAGAAAATCCTCCACAAATCTCGGAAGCTTGAGACAAGCTTTAGAAGCCACGAGATGAATCATGTGGCATCTACACTTTACACATGCAATGTGTGGTACTTTTTCTTTCAAGTGGCTGAAAACTGAATTATGTTACCCAACCATACTGTTCGTGGTGTCAGAAGCAAAGCCAACCAAGTTTTCAAAGGGATTTGTTTGTTTGTAAGCCAATTCAATAATACATCTGTGAGTTCTTTAGCTTTTCCAGAAGTAACTTCATACATGTCAAGGAATTGATTACGAACCAAGAATTCGTCCTCATCAAAAAATATCACTGCCAGTGCACATTGCTTTTTAACGCTTATATCTGTAGTCTCATCCATTATTACACTTAATGTTGTTTTTTTGAGTTTTGATACAAGTTCTTCTGTCAGTATTGGACCAAGTACAGTTTTTAAGATATTTGTTGCTTTTGTTCTTCCTAAATTTACAGATTTGATTATTGCTGCATCAGGAAATGTACTAGCCAAAAAAGGATTAAGTCGTCTGACAACAACAGTGGCAAGTTATGTTCAGCGAGAAAAGCACACAGTTTAAGTTCAGCTCTTTTCTTTAGCTCCTCTTCTTTTTTCGGTTTAAAAGCTTCGTCTATGGATGTTGTTTTACTAATAGCGTTAACGTTTTAGTTGTATTTTGATGCTTTATAAGAGCAGGCCTATGGTTGAGCATATTGCAATTACAAATTGCACAAAAGGCCGTGATTGAGCCGGTTTGCTGCTCCCTTTTTGAAATCTAATATTTGAATGCAATGTCTACTAGCCATTTTTCGTTAAAATTATAAATTTGCTTCTTTTTTTCAGGGGGTGCCTTATCAAAAGAACTATCGATATTTTCTCCATTGTCATTTGTTACTTTTTGAGTCGAGGCTACAGCAGTCAAAAACCTCTTCATTATCTTTAGATACATGTTAATTTTGTTATCATAGCAAAACATGCAATACAAACATTATTCACCACCACATCATACATGAAAAAAGAGCGATATTCAAAGTTAGTGCATTAAAACAAGACAAAAACCATGCATTCGTAAAAAATCTTAAGATTCGATACTGAGATTACATCACGGCATCACCAAAAACGGACGAGAATCGAATCAAATAAGTGTCTGTCCATATAAAGGCTATGGACAAAGCTTCGTATGGCAAACTTTGCATGTATAGTCATTTACGTAAGTAGGTGCACATAATTTTTACGAAAGAGACATGAATAGGTATAAAAAATACCGTCTGCGACAACTTTTTGACTGGCAACACTGGGCACACTGGAATGGAAGTCGTGCGCATTGGTTTGAAAGGCTATGAGTGGCACAAGCACTGTTAAGAGCATTTTGGTTCATATACCAGAGACAATATAGTTATTTATGTGGGTGTTGCATAATGAGGGTCATTAAAATACGAATGTGGTTTTATGAAACGAACAAAGTGAGTTTCATAAAAGGATCACATGAGTATTTTAATGCCTAATTATGTACAGTCACATACATAACTTTATCTTCATTCATACCCTAATATGGCTACAGTTACCAACATAATCTGTATGTAAAAGTTAGTACTTAGTACAAAATCAATTTGTAGGTCAGTTTGAATAAAATACAATAATAAGCAGTTAAAGTTTTTATAATAATAATTATTTACAACATTTTGTATTGTGCAGTGAGAAAACTGCACTTTTTCTGCAGTAGCTGGGATTTCATTTGAAGTCACTGTACTGCTAGGCATAGTTATGTTAATTACTTCATTTTTATTAATGGAGTTAAGTATCTTATTAGATATTTCCACTTTGCTTTGCACAGAGTTGTCTATGTAGCCTTCAGCAACAGTTGTCGACTTCCACCCCCCATGTCGCTTTAAGGTGGTTATGTCTGCCCCAGAATCTATAACTAAAGTCGCAGATGTTCTGCGAAAGCAGTGCCCGGTGTACAGTTGGGGATTGGGGAGTTCTAAACATGTCGCTATTGTCTTGCCCAGTGATCCAAACTTGTTTATACCTACTTTTTGGTTGAAGCATTTACCTCCGATGTATTGTACAAAAAAATTTAGAATTTGACAGGGTTTGGGGCGTAGTTCAATGTATTTTTTACAAATTTCTGTATAATTTCCTGTTACGGTAAAAGTACGATCCGTTTTATTTTTGGTGTTACGAACAGTTATTACAATGGTATTTTCAAAAAATTTGACATCCTCATATTTCATGTTGTATAATTCTTGTCTGCGGCATGCCCCCATAATGCCAAATTTTAGTGCAACCTGAAACAATTAGAGACACAGTAACATTAGAATGAGTAAATTCCAACAGAAAATCAACAACGGAATGCATCTGAAACATATTTTAAGCTAATTTTAACCCTTAATGTGCTACTCACTACTCACTTTTTGCATAAGATACAGTTTGTCAGGTGCTTCATTTAAAAATTTCTTGATTTCTTCAGGTAAGAATGTTTTTGATTTCTTTCCTGTATATCCTTCTGATTTGCGTTTGAGAAATGCAATCAGTTTGCAGTATTTTGAAATGTCCACTTCATGTTTGATATTCAATGTACTTTTAAGCATTGAATATATGGTCCACAAAGTACAGGGCTTAAACTTAGTGGATATTTCTTGGAAATATACCAATAGCACGTTTTCAGAGAATGATGTTGCTTTTTTCACGGTTTTCCAATCCATGAAATCTTTGTAGGATTTTTCGTATTGTTTCCGCGACTTTTCCGGCAGCAAATTGTCGGCAACTGTTGTTGCGGCGTCCCTGATATCAGGCGGTGTCTCGCACATTTCCACGTCATTTTCAGAACTCATGCTCACGACGCTATCCACTGCAATTCACTCTCACAAGTCTTACAAAACTTTATTTTCCGTAAACAAAAAAACAAAACACTGGAAACAAATGACTGACGTTTGTAGTTTTTAAAATCCATAAACAATCTAGACTCGAGTTCTCAAATCGATTGTTATAATTTCAGCATCGAATGAAATGTATGGGAATGGAACATAAATTACTAATCGACTAATTCGATAATCGAAAAAACCTACTAATTTTTACATTTTAAGAAGACGTTCGAAATTTGAACGTAATTAAGGTATCGGTTACCGATTTTAAAATGTAAACATTAAAATGCAGCCACAGATACTCATATCTAAATATAGGGCGTTTGCTCATCGATCCTGACCATAAAATAGACATATTAGGGTATGGATGTAGATAAAAAACTTTACGCAGAATTATGTAGGTAGATAGTATGTGTATCTATTTACCTTGGATAAGCGTAGGTCGATTAACAAAGTCAAATATTCTAGAGCCAGGCTTGGCGATACTCAACCAAATCCCAATCCCTGTTAGAAAACAAAACTAAAGTTACTAAATAAAACATAATGTAAATATAAAAAGCTATAAATAGTTACACCAACTTCTTGAAGCTATATAATGTGCAGTGAAAAGGCACACTAGGTATATGCTTATTTACTAGTAACTTGGATGAAAATAAAAAATAAAACTTATTTCAGTTGCAAACTTACATGACTTTGTTGTTGAATTACTGATTCCTTCGGTAGGTAGATACCTACTTTCTTAATAAATTAAAACTAATGTAAACACAACATTTACTTGCCAAGTATTTATGTTTTGTAAAGTTTATTACTGTTGTTTGTCCAAATAAAGTAAAATAAAATAAAATAAAGTATTGTTAGCAATACAAGTTACTGTACAAACTGTTTACAGCAATCACTTGGGAAATTAATATAAATAATACTCTATCAACAAACCCAACCAAAGTTGAATCACAACACAAACAAAACACGTTAAATGATCACAGACTATAAAGAGCGTTAATAAAAATTGACGTTTATTTTATCTTCTAGGGGGGGGGGCAGCAGCCCCCCCCTGCCCCTACCTGGGTACGCCCATGCGCAATGATCGATTCGCTGCTAGCTAGTGACCACTCGCTTACTCGCTCGACTCGACTAAGTAAGCGGAATGGAAGATTTAGAAATACACGCGAGTGAGGAAAATGCGGTACGAAGTCGCATTCCAACAGGCCACAAAATCAAATGCGCCAACATGACAAACAGAAAAAATATACTTGGTTGCGTTCCATTTCACGATATGTTTTTGTTTGCTGGAATATAATTAATTATATAGTTTATTTATATTGACCTAAAAGTAACACGAAAGAAACATATTGAGTCTTGTAACATGGAGGTAACATGAGAGGCTCAAAAGTGACATAAAATGTTACAAAAGTAACATTCTGGCAACGCTGCAGTAACAGTCAGTGTTGCATTCGAGCTGTCGAAAAATTATAGTCTATGGAGTCAAAAAGGATAGTATTTGACGAAAATAGTACGATTTTGTAACTTAAACTTTATTTGAATAAAAATTGAACTAAGTATATATTATACGTGTGTAACTTTATGTTTGTTGGCAGGATTATCTCAACATCTACCTTTTTCATAGATAAATCGTATTTCGTATTAATTAAATATAATCGTATTATCAGTTGGTTCAAGTCTTGCTTTCTTCAATAGCTTCACATGTAAGCAATAAAGCATCAACCGACTTTACGCAATACAGACCACCATAGTACAAACTTGAAATGTTGTGACTAAGGGCACATAATTTCTACTCTGTAGAACGCCGTAAATTCAACGGCGCCATCTGCTTTGATAACTGAGCCGGCAGGTCTGAACTCGAATCCCTGCAGGATTGTGCTGTGCCACAAGGATCAATCATGGGAAATAACTTGTTTTTAATATTAGTCAACGATATGACAATGGCATCGGCGGACGCTGAATACGTTATGTTTGCCGACGACTGTTGCGCCATTATCAATGCTGATAACTATGACGGCCTGAAAAGTAAACTTAAAACGGTTATGGACCAAATCGCACACTGGTTCTCAGTCAATGGGATGATGCTTAATGTCGAAAAGACAAACATAATGCAGTTCCAGCTCCAAAGAACAAAATGTCACGAGCTGAACGTCACCTGCAACGGCAGTATTGTCCCTCAAGTGGACCACGTCAAGTACCTCGGGTTCACTATTGACTCGGGACTGACGTGGTCGCAACACATTGACGCCACCTGCAAACGACTGTCATCTGCGTGCTTCGCGCTATCCAGGCTCATCCCCTGTCTCTCTACTGAAAATGTGATGAAGTCGTATTACGGCTACTTTCACTCAGTGTTAATATACGGGCTAGACATTTGGGGAGCGGCCTCGGACCGCGACAGAGCATTTAGGATGCAAAAACGTGCCATAAGGGTAATTGCGGGCATGCCCTGGGACCACCCTGCTAGGGAACTATTCAAAGAGTATAACATCCTAACTCTTCCGAGCCTGTATATTTTGGAGATATGTAAGTACGTAAGGCTAAACCTCCATAATTTCCCCACAAATGCTCAAATGATTAACAGACCTAGCTCAAGACGCAGTCACCTACTATTTGTGCCGCCCAGACGATTGACCAAGTCGAGACACTCACTGTCCATAATTGGCCCTAAGCTGTATAATGCCATACCCGACGACGTAAAAAATGAACCCAATAATACTACTTTCCTCCGAAACTTAAAAAAGCTGCGAATGTCAAATGCGTGCTATTCGATAGACGACTTCTACAAAATCGCTTGGTCAAAACAATAACATATCATAATTAATGAATTAGAATATATAATATACTAACTAAAAAGTATTATAAACTTATTTAATATAATAAACAATTTTGTTTTTGTAACATGTAAAATCCTTACAAAAAAAAAATGATAATTTGAATTAAGTACTATGAATGTGACTTGTAAACTGTGTTTATTAATAAAAAATTGAATTGAATTGAATTGGCAGAAAACCCCTTATTGGCAGGATCGTAGGAATTTGCTTTGGGACTTGAGAATATGGCAATTCTTTGAAAATAAATATTTGTTTAATAATGTTTCGTTGTTTTCATACCTACGTATATGCATGGGCGTATTAGATTAGGCTCAAAGGACAAATTATAGTATTTAAGTGTACTATCCTATACGGACGATAGTACCTAGTACTCACTATTAAATTGTAGTATAAATACTATAATTATAGTACGGAATGCAACACTGGCAGTAATGTAATGTCACCCTTCCGTTTACGGACATTGTTACAATATTGAAAGACAATTTGAAAATTCATTGGCAGAAATACTGGGACTACTCAACATCAGTTGCTCAGAAAGGGCAGTGGTATGCAGGAATAGATGGCACATTAATTAACAAAATGCCCTGGTTCACCAAAAGAAGATTTATAAATAGACGATTGTATTCGATCATTAACCGACTGAGATTTGGACACTGCCGATTGAATGCCCACCTTCACAGGATGAAGGGTAATAATCATGTTTATTCAATAAAATTGCTACAGTTTTGTCATACATTGGTACAGACAATATAAGAGTCGTTACTCCCCAAAGTAGAGTTTCCCCTGTGTTTTGGGATAAGTAACATACGCTCCTCCCTACTTATATGCAACAATATTGTCTAACAAAAAAGAAAAATGTTCTGTAATTTAATTATGTACATACAGTTAAAATATTTGACTTAATTTAAATTTATAGTAACATTTAAAGTTATAAAGTTAAGGATCTTATATAATAGTTAAAAGTTAATTTGATAAAATGGGATTAATTTTTACTTATGTGACACAAAACTTACTTGAAAAGGCATCTAATCGTTATTGGAGTGTTTGTAGTGTGAGTTATGAAAGAGAAGTTGATAAGTGTAATGCATGTATGTAGAGTGTAGTGTGTAATGAATGTTATAATGTATTTGATATACAATACCACCTACATGTTTACTAAGAAATTAATGAGAGATATTAACTTAGGATGGTTATAAATTTCTCTGTTGCATCATAATTATTTAACCTCAACCAATTGTAAATAGTTATTTTGAATTCATATGTATTTTTTGAGTAAATATCTTCAGATTGGCAGATTTTATTATACAAATGTGGGCCCAGAAATTTAAAAAATCGTTGCATAAAACTTGTTTTGCAAGAGATGGTTATGCTTACTTTATCTTTGCGACGTTTTGATAGTGGTTTGTAATAAAGTGTTTGGTGTTGCTTTAGAAGGATACTCTGAATGAATAATTGTCTAACTGATAGTACTTCACAGTAATTATATAGTTCTTCCGTTGGAAATAATCTGGGTTTAAAGGTACACACCTTTAGGATTGCACGTTGAGCACGTTCTAAGGTAATAAGAATAGATTTATTTGCTCCTCCCCAGCATGATATGCAATAGCGTAAGAGGGATTCGCATAGAGCATAATAAATATTTTTAAGAACAGAGGCTTTAGTGATATGTCGTAGATTTTTAAATATATATATCAATTTTCGAACTTTAGCACTTAAAGTTACTATATGTGTATTAAAATTTAAATTTTCATCTAGAATTATGCCAAGATATTTTATAGTTGAGGTTCTCTCTAATGGTTTGCAAGTGCAAAGATTTACATCAGTACAACCATGTGAGGTAATTTTGAGGTTTTTAGGGGGTTGAGTGGAATTATTTATAGAAAAGGTTAAGTATTTAGTTTTGTCAGAGTTAAGGGTTAAAATATTTTTCTGAAGCCATTTAGAAATAATGTCGAATCCATGTTGTGCACTCTATGCTGCCTTGAGGAACCCCCCATTCGACTGGTTGGGTGCTGCTCATATGGTCACCTATTTTGACACTTTGCTTCCTCTCTGACAAATAACTTTTAAAAAGGTTAAGTTGTGTGCCCCTCACACCCAGGGTGTCGAGTTTATTCACAAGGAGTGCGGTCGAGACCGTATCGAAAGCTTTGGCCAGATCGAGAAAGATCCCTATACATCTCTCGCCTCTATCCAAACACTCTGTTACAAAGTCTGTAACAAGATGGACTGCATCAGACGTGGACTTCCTGGAGCGAAAACCAAACTGTCTGTCAGATAAAATATTGTTTTTCTCGAGATAATTTAAAAATCGGATATTGATAATTCGTTCCAGGATTTTAGACAGTGATGGGAGAATCGAGATTGGCCTATAGCAGTCAACACGGTCGCGTTCGCCCCCCTTATGGATGGGTATGACCACTGATCTCTTTAGAGCGTCAGGGAAAATTCCCATTTCTAAACAAAGATTAAAAATGTGGCATAGATGAGGGACCAAAATGCTCCTGTGCTCCTTTAAAATCTTGTTCGGGATGTTGTCCCATCCTACAGAACACGCATTTTTTAGCTGCATAATTAGTCTACTGACTTCTTCACAGTCAGTATTTAACAAGATGAAAGAGTCTGATCTCCTATCAGACATAGCATCAATATCTTTGTGATTTGTGCATAGGTCATTATTTATATTCTCAGCTAGCTTTTTGCCCACAACAGTTCTTGACTAGTTCAATTGAATCAGATGGTGAATCTTTTATTTTGAGTAGTTCGTTCGGTTTGTTTTTAGTTTTTGTGGTATAAGTGATTGATTTGATGGCTTTCCATAATTCTTTACTATTTTTGCCCGCTTTATCTATTAATGTTTTGTCATACAGTCTTTTTTGCTTCTTTAATAAGTTATTACAAAGGCTTCTATATCTATGATATGTTATTTTAATAATTTCATTTTCTGGTTTAGACATAGACTTTTTGTGTAGCTTGTCCCTATTTCGTAAGCACCGAAGAAGGCCCGGTGTTAACCATGGTTTTAAGATCCTCTTGCTACATGAAACCTTGTGAGTTGTTGTGTTACTGTCCAAGACAATTTGAATTAGTCTTATAAATTCATTCATAGCAGAGTTTGGATCCAGAAAATCATAAATATGAGTAAAATTGGTGCTATTTAGATCTTGTGCAAAAGCCTGGAAGTTTAGTCTACCATAAGAAGTAGGAAGCAACAGTCTCTTCTGATCCAAATTGAGACATAAAAAGGCAGCTTTGTGATCAGTGATAGAAGAGTTCAGTACTATTGTGCTAAATTCCCTTTTAGTTTTAACAAGAACATGATCAAGACATGTGCGGCTAGCATCTCTGGTTACAAAATTATGTCCAACAAGAAGCCCATGAGTAGCTATAAGATTTAAGTAGGCTTCAGCTTCTGTGTCGTTGTTTTCTGAAATAAGGTCAATATTTATGTCTCCAGCAACAACAATATTTTTAAATGAAGACAAATCCTGAAGAACCTCGCTCAGTGATGCAATAAAAGTATCAGTTTTTCTGTAAAATGGAGAGCGATAGATGGCAATTATAGCAGAGTCGTTACCATGTTTGATGATCAGGCAATTTCCTTCTTCAAAACGAGGTTCGTGTATGGTTAAACTTATGTTGTCTTTGTAGTAAATGACGACTCCGTCATTTTGATTACAGAAGGTCTTGTTTGCACTTGATTTATAGCCTTCTAGAGTTGGGATGACGGGATTACACGACAGCCAGCATTCTGTTAAAATAATAATATCGCACTCTACTTTAAGTTCAGTCAGTAGAGCGATAAGTCCAGGCATATTGCATCCTATACTGCGTATATTTTGTGTTATTATTTTAAGGTTCACATATTTAAGGTCACAAAGGACGGACTTACAGGTTAACATATGATCTAGGTCATTTATAATATCATTTAGGGGTTCGAATTTAAATCATAGTTATTAGATTATCTATTTTAATAGGACTCATGATGATTAATAGCGTTAGTTTTGAAATTTTATGATTAAGAGAAACTTTTGCCACAATTTTAAATATGAGATTCATAAGAGTGAGTTTTTCAATGCACTGTTTTTTCGGTTGATTGGTCGCTGGGTTTAATAGTTTTGGTTTTGTTGAAGATGGTATGTAATAGTCTGTAGATTGTGAATGTTTTATATTTTGTGTGTGACATTTAAATGATGTGAGTATGTGTATGAAGATGATAGATTCCCCTCTGTGTGATAGGTGTGGTATAGAAGACCAGACATTGGACCAGATCATATTCAATTGCACGTCCTTTAGCATTCAGCGCCTATTGCTGATGGTTAAGCTATTAGACATCTTTACAAAGGCCGAGAGTATCCCGCGCTCCACCCAGCAGTTACTGCAATTTGAAAAAGCATACATTCCCCTATTTGAATATATCACAATACTCTTGAGGATATTAAAACCAGGATTTGAATTAACCCGTCAAACGTCCTATGCGCTACGTAAGCGCATAACTTTTTTGGGCGGCTAGCGTCCTGTGCGCTGCATAAGCGCATAGAAAGTATTGCAAACTTCGACGTTTTATGAATATTCACCAAGTTTCAGAACGTTCCCGGAAGTAGTCTTAGATTATGGGTAGTTTAGTTGGCAACCTTGTGATATGATTGGAACTGACATTGAGACAGCCTATTTATCAAAATAAATAAAATACCAAGCCATGTCACCATTTTGGGCAGGCGACCGGCCGCAGACTTATTTTTATGTTTGTCAATATTTATTTATTGTGAAGTAATTACTGTGTTTTGTAATAAAATAATACATCTTATCGCTGGAGAAATTAATAGTGGTGATGTGAAAAATGGAAAATAGTGTAAGTTTTGTGTTTGGCCCGTAATAACGAAATATAATTAGAGGTGTCAGTGTCAAATAATGGATTCTGCAAAAAATCGATGAAAAGCCTTATCAACTTTATTATCACATGTGAGTACTATACATCACAAGATAGGTAATTTCATAAACTTTATTATGGTACATAACATGTTAGGAAACTAATAAAATAACCTAACAAACTTATCAAATTCCTAACGCAAGTCGATTGAAAGTTTATTTTCGCCAGAACCTTGGACGCGTTAGGGTCCACGAGATTCGCTGTACAGGAACATTCCAGAGGTTAAGGACTGTAAAACCCTATAATGATATAGACACCATGAATTGTCTCATTCATCAGATATAAAAATTGACTGAAAATCATATCAGATCTTATCACAAATTGGACTGGAGAATTACCAAGATAGAAGACAACAGACTGGAAATGTTGATGGGCGGCTGCACAGAATCCCATCAGTATTTGTAAACCTCTACATGAAGCCAAGATGATATAGAAGAATTGGCTGTATGGTCTCAGACCTTTGGCTGTCCAATGAAAGGGCGAAGGAATTAAAAAAAAAAATACTGTCTAGTCTATTAAATTCAGTGAATACAAGAAAAATTAAATCGTGGTGCGAGCGAAGTAATACATTGGTTGGATTGGTCTTCTTGCCGGAGTCGGCGTCTGCTCTGTGCGTTTTCCGATTTGAAAATGTTTACTTTATCCTCGGCGAAGTTTTCTGTAGCCGTCGCTGTAATAAGTTTTCGGTCAGTGTCGAAGGGGGCGGAAGAATAACCTGTACAAAAATATGTAGACTCCCAAGTGAGAGAACAAGTCGCCATCAGAGGTTTACTGGACATAACGGTTGGGGCGGAATATCTACACTCCAACCAAGTAAAGTGCTTTGGATATTTTGTCAGATAGCAAATGTCGGGTTGGGTTGGTCAACCTATTTCAATAATTGAGATAAGGTAATTCGTGTCTGGTTTGCTATCGTGTCTGAAAGATGTGAATACCGCTTGAATTGCACTTCTTACGGTTGGAGTGTAGATAAGGGGGCGCCAAGGAAAAAAAAACTTAGAAATTTTTCCGCGTTTAGATAGCAAGGGGGCGGAGATTTTTACATAGAGTCCGACTGGTAGGGAAAAGCCTCCCTGTGCCGAGACTACACATCTTATTGAGGAATAATGACTATCAGCTACTATGGTCACTGTACTCTATTCCCATGATAGATATAATTACAACAATCAGTTCCTTTCATTCACATTCAAAAAAGAGGTTGAGACAATCAGACTCTCTACTTCATATAACAGTATGCTAGTGAAAGTCACTAATGATTGCTGTATATAACTCTGTCCGGTGAATAGTGTATATGTCTTGCCAGATCTTTCAGTTGCTTTTTGAGGCATTGTTTATTGCAGGGGTCGGCAAGTAATGTTGAGTGCGGTCCGGATATTGTTGAATGTCTTCTATTGAGCTCCAAAAAAATAAATCTCATACTGCATATGAGTTGATAAATATCAAACGCCGGTATGTCCTTGCTGGATGAAAATGAGATAATGAGGCATTTTCATTCTTTAGATTTATTTTACCTCGCTTGGTGATTTTTAACCTATGACAACATTTTAATATAACTTGTACCAGAAAATTCAATAAAACTATCTTCTACAAGGGGGTTGTAGTGCCTGCACCTGGCCCACTTGAGCGGGGCCTTTGTGCATGTCCCCTTCGCCTGCATATGTGCATTAGGCTGGAGCGTGAAATTTTTTTTGGGCTTTTGATTTAGGCGGGGTGGGGAATCGGTGCTCCATAGGGATACAAACAAAATATACTATGACAGGATTTTGATATTTTCAGTGGAAATTGTGCCCCAAAGCCACTGAAAAAATCAAAAATGTCCAAAAACAAAGCATTAAATTAAAATTGATAAAAAAATACTACAAGTATTTTTACATATATTATTTATTAATATTAATCTTTGCATACCAACAAAGGAATAAAATTAAAGAGTTAACACAATTAAAATAGGAAAACATTTAGAAAAAATATTGGAAATGGGGTAAATTTCTTAAAATTACTTAGTTCTGTAGTCTCTCTTTGTATTGAAAATAGGCATGATTTTATAGGATTCTAACGTATTTTTTATCCATCCCTCCCGTCGTTCAGGACCACATACAGCAGAGCACGCTTCCGTCACAAGTTTAATGCACCTTTCAGTTGCTTGAGTGTGACAGGGCATTTGACGAAAGAGTGTCAAAATCTCAGTTTCCACTATATGTGGGTTGGCGATAGCATCCTTCAGTAAGTCGGTGCTAATTTGTTTCAGGACTGGTGGTTCTGAAACTTTGTCCCATTTAATCAGGTCATAGTATTGCCCTGCATCGAAGTTCAGGCTTGGCACCTTGAAGACTCTGATAGGAGCGAACCCCGACGTTTGTTCCCTGATCTTCACGATCTGCCTGAGAGCTAGTTCTCGGATGTGGCTTCTCTCGTCGTTCAACATTGCGATTAGTATATTTTCGCAGTGACCGAAATAACCATTCCTTTGTATCACGAGGTCGACAATTTTCTTCAAGTGCGTTGGAAGATACCGAGTCATTTTAATGGTCTCGTGTTGGTGTTTTGCCCCTTAAACACACAAAGGTTTCGTTTTTATATGGAACCACATTGGTGCGTAAACCTTCAAGACAAATTCAGTCACAATCATCTGTTTTTCAGTCGGATTCTTGGTGGAAATGTACAGCCTGAGAAGTGAGTTGGCTGTCGTCAGCCAACGCGAATGACAGATTGTTCCTGGAGACCTCATAGCCAAGCTTTCATCACAATGTCCTGCACTAATAGCCTGAAATATTTCCAATAAATATAACTGGTCTGTGCTTAGATCCCCGCGGGCTTTTGTGATATCCGGCAGGTTGCATGTAATTGGTACAAAATCAACTACTGGGAGGTATTCGCAATTTTTCAGTTGTTTTCCCAGCTGACCGCTGAAGCTTTTTGGTCCTGTAGTCGTCCCATCGATAGATTCAAAAATGTGACGCAAGCTTAATTCATTTGCATGTAACTGGCACACTAGCCACTGCAGCGGTCGTTTAAATATTTTTTCTAAAAGGCGTATGATACCTGAATTAATCCCAGTATTAACGGCAGTGCCGTCGCATCCGATGGCTGTGATCGTAGTTAGATCGATTGATTTCGCTATAAAATAAGCTAACAGTTTGTTGGCAATAGTCCTAGCATCGCTAGACTTGCAAATAATGTGGCCAATGTATTGTGACCCAGGTTCTTTTAACAGAGTGATGTGTTCTTCTACTACAAGTCTTCTGCGGTTGCCATCCATTACTAACGTTTTATCCTTTCGTCCGTCAAACGAGATACAAATGGACTGTCCTAGGTCGGGCTGAGCAGAAATCTGTAAGTTCCTAGTTTGGGTACGGGCTCGGCGGATCTTACTGCGATCGACAACATTCTTGCAATCACCTTCAGTCACTAATCCGATGTCTTGTAATGCAGCAGACACGATGGCAGCTCCTGCCCGATCGGAAACGCCATAGCGATCCAGAGTTCTGGCTACAACTGGCAAATTAAGGCGATTGATTTGCTTGGTTGCTGTAGCAGTAGCTGTAGACAAGTGTAGTATACCGCCAGACGTGGATGGCTGATCTCCAGCGAACTTGTCTTCCCTGTTTTGAAGTTCAGCGACATTGGGACAGGTTGATATCACACTTCGTGACGTGGGCGGTAGTTTTGAGACCTGGGGTTGGATGTTGTTCTTTTCTTGGAATAGTTTTCGCTTTAATTTACGGGAAAATAAGTCTTCATTGTTCTTAGAAGTTTTTCTGTCTAAAGCACCAATCATCAACATCCTATCAGTTCTTTGGTCTGTAAGAAACTTTCTTTCTTGAATAGGTACTTTTCGATCATACACACAGTCACAAACACTGAATGATCTGCATTTGCACGTAGCCACATCAAACAATATCTTGCTGTCTCTTTTAAAATCATCCAGTTTCTTAAGATAGCTCTGACTGTGCTTCCTTTCTTTATATGGTTTCAGAAGTGAACGATATTTTTCATTAAATGCCTTTAATCGTGCCAGGATCGTGCGATGTTCTACGATCGGTATAGATGCTCGTTTCCAAATATCTTCAATTGCAGTGGTAACAATTTCAGAAGCCTCATTTGTAGAATTCTTTCTATTTCCCTTTGATTGTGTGACGTGAATGAAATGTTTCATAATGTCTTCATACGTCGGCAACACAGCAGCTGGTAAGACTTTTCCACCTCCAAATAAAGGACATATTTTCGCCTCACTACGTAAACTCATTGTTTTGGTTTCACACAATCGCGGAACAGTAAACAAACACGGTAGGTAGCTAATAAAACGCACGTGCTCTCACCGTCAACTGAAATAGGTCACTAATGCAATGCAGTTCCATTAGTCACAGGTCATCGCTAAGTCTATCTCGGCGCGTAGGTGAAACAAAAAATTACAAAATTGCGCGAAATTTTACTCCATTATCAATGATATTTCGCAGGTAAATAAATGTAATTTTATGGTTTTTTCGCCATTTTTCTATAGTTGTGTTTATCGTTAATCAATACTAAATGAGAAAATGTTTATTTAATTGTTCGAATTGATACGAGACCAGTTGTTGCACTACCCACTTTTTCGAATATTTTTGATATTTCAAGGGCTTTGGGGCACAATTTGCAGTTGAGATATTGAATCCAAATTTTCTGTGCTTATTATGAATGTACCGGAGCACCAATTCCGCACACCGCCTAATTGAAATTCGAAAAAAAAACCTTCATACAAGCACGCTCCTGCCTAATGTGCATGTCCCCTTCGCCTAGGGTGACCAGACGTCAGGAATTTTCCTGACATGTCAGGAATTTTAGACATATGTCAGGAATGCGGCCGGAAAAGGGAAATGTCAGGAATTTTCGGCAAATAAATGAAACAATAAATTTTTATACACTGTTAACTTTTATTTCTAATCACAATACAAAAAAGGTAAAGCCACATCTACTTAGGAGTATCATAGATAGTAACTTATAAATAATCGTATCGTAATTATCTTTTTACGATATACACATAAATCAATCAACAATAGCAACATTGGCAAATTAAACAATTTAAAAATCAACAAAAAAATATCATCAAACTAAAAATAGTAGGCTCTTAACTTCACAAGCTCTTATTACCCTCTCTTATTAGCTCTTATTATTATTATTATGTAAATACTTAGTTAACATTCATCCTTTTTGACATATTTGCTACTTTTCGAAACTTCGCTTAGAAATGTTTTATCTTTTATGACAAGTTCATAAAACGATATGCAATTTAATGTCTTTAAATTATACTGGGTCAAGAGCAGAGCCCTTACGGATGATACAGTAAGTCTGTTTCTTTCCTTCGTCCACTGCACTCCCATTAATGAGAAAATCCTCTCTACGTTTGCATTTTGGGCTGTGATCGCAAATAAATATTGACATATGCGCAATAGTTCTTGTAACCTTGCAACGCCTATACTCTTAAAAATCTTCACCCATATCGTATGAAGCATTGCGTCAAAAAATGCGTTTTCTTGAAGCATTAAAAACGTGTTTAGAGCAGTAATCTCGTCGAACAGCTTAACATCATTTATATGAACGCCTTTACCATTCATATAATGGATAGCGGCGACGGTGTTGTCAAAATCAATTTCTTCGCCTTTTTTTACAATCATCCAATTGAAAACTTTAAAATCATCTAGTGGTTTCATCCACGAATCTAAGTAGTCAATGCATATGTTGTACATATTTTTTACATCTTCATCAAATAGTTCTTGATTATGTCCAGAACACTTGTCCAGCAATTCTCTCACTTTAAGTGGCTTAAAGTTGCTCCTTGCTCGTGCACTCAAAATGGCACGCATGGTGTCCAGAATCCGTGCAATATCTAACACAGAATTACATTCTTTTTCGATTTCTAATATGTTTTCCTGGAAAGCCGCCATCAGAGAATGTACCATGAATAGATATATTTCAGCAAGTTCGTTTTCAAAAAACTTTTTTATGATCATTGGAACTGCAGGTGTGGTCAAGAAGTATTCTTTTAAAGGTTCATACATCTTTAATATTCTGTCTACAGCAGGAAAGAGACTTAGCCATCTCGTTTTGCTGTGGGATAGAAGCTTTTCGTAATTTACATCGATGTACTCGCAAATATCCTTCAAAGCCTCGGTACGAACAGTGTACACTGAGAAATAATTAAATAGCTTCATCACCAGAGACTCCAAGTCTATAGTAAGAACGTCAGTGCCACGTTGAATGCAATTGTGTAGAATATGCGCCGGGCAACCAACTCCAACAATTTCTTTTCCTAAAATGTTTTTTATTCTGGTCCACACATTTTGTCCAGGCTGCCGGTTAACACCACCAAAATTAACATTGGCGTTATCAGCAGTGTATGATACACATTTCTCCAATAAATCATACTTCTGCAATGTTGATTTTATTATTTCAGTTATGGTTTCAGCCGTTTCGTTTCGCGTATTCATGACATCCAGCACTTTTGTCGTTATACCTTCTTGCCAATCGAAGAATTGGATTAATATGGGAAATATTTTTTCAGCACCATGATTACTAGCATCTGTAGAGACACCTATACATTCTATGCTTTCCAATGATTGTTGGATTTTGTTCAAAACCCACGGCGTGATGACGCCAGTAACAATGGCTTCCGTTTTAGTCCTCGCACAAGAAATACCTTGCGCAATGTTCGAGTCGGGAAATATAGTTTTAAGTAGCACACTTGTGCAGTCCATAGACCTAAACGAGTGATGATGATTCACTGTATGAAGAGCCAGCGTAGATTCAGCTGCAGAAATTTTCGCCGTATTTCCAACACTTTGATTTTGGAATATCGAGTCAATTTTGACATTTTTAGACACCGTTAAGGCTTGTTTTTTATGTTTTTGTGACTGTATGTGTTTTTCAATGTCTGAGGCACCTTTGAATTTAATCGAAAAATAACAGTCACATATTGTACAATACACTTCACTCGGGTCTCTACCTTCTTTCAGTAACGGATATTTAATTCGTAGAACATCAGTAAAAGTACAAAGTCTCGGGCGTTTGCTACTAGACGCCATCGTAAGAATATTTTAACAAACGCGGACGGTAGAACATGCGCAATGGCACTAGCGCACTATTGTAGCGTACAAACCGCACTAACACGAGGGCGATACGCAACGCACCGCTCGGGTCAATAGCCCCCTCCTCCGCCGCCCCGCCGGCGCGCGGCCCACGACGACGTATTATCAATACCTACACCGCGCCGCGAGCGCGAGCACGTCAAGCTCGTGTCAGGAATTCTGGCCGAAAATCAGGAATTTTGTCAGGATTTTGAAAATTTGTATCTGGTAAGCCTACCTTCGCCTGCATATTCAATAAAATTAGTTTGGACATAGGGTCATTGTGTCAGTTGGCGGCCAATTAGTGGAGTACCCAACTTAAGGCCATGAAATTGAGGAGACTATTCCTTATATGGGATTACCAATATTTGCAGATATAAAATAAAAGATAATTCAATATAGGGGCATTTCTCTGTAAGCTCGTACAGGTCCTATACAAATGCTGTCCTGGCCTTTTTTTACATTTTCCAAAAAACCGTGTTCTATTGCGAAGAAAATTAACTGTTATTAATGTTAGATAAGGAGGCCCACTGAATTTATGCGCATTTTTCGAGTTATCAGCGATTTTCCATAAAATCATGACAGGGGACTGTTTGAGGCGCCACGGGACTATTTTGAACGGGACAGGGGTCTGTAATGTGAGACAGAGGACTGTTGTTCTTAGAAAAAAGCCATTTTACATCAAACAATCATTTATTATTTTTATGGAATATTATGGCATATTGCGCATCAATAAACAACAAAGTTTCTTTAGAAAAAATCAACAGAAAACATAACTTTATTTAAACATTCATATCAAAAATTTACCTTAAGTGCTAGAAATATTTTGTACTCATTGAGATCAACTCAAGCTATGTCCACACTGTGCCTCATTCATCTTCAACTTTCGTCTTCATCTTTCTATTCAACTTTCGTTTGGCGCATTCAACATTGAATGCGTTAATTGAACGCAACACCCAGTTCAGTCGTAGTCCACAGCATCTCTTGGAAACATGTGCGACGATAATATTTTACTTGGTGGAATATGTGCAGCATACTTGGTCATAAGAAATTCCAGAAAAAAAAGAACCAGGAGAAACTTTTGGATACGAGATTATTATAATAATCGAAAGAACGTGATTATGAGGGAACTACGAGAAGATAAAGATATTCTTTTTAAAAATTTTACACGCATGTCCGAAAGAAATTTCGACCGACTTTTGAAATTGGTTGAACCAATAATTACAAAGCAGTCAACCAAGTTACGTGAAGCTATACCTAGTGAAATAAAGTTAGCAATAACGCTCAGGTTTTTAGCTACTGGAGACAGTTTCATGTCTCTTTCGTTCTTATTCAAGGTATCGAAACAATTCATATCGGCAATGCTACCAGATGTATTAAAAGCTATAATTAAAGTACTAAAGGATTATATTAAGGTTATTAACAGTTTAATTTCTTTCATAACACAACCATAATCATTTATTAAATATAACACAACATGTAAGGATTATATTAAGGTAATTAACAGTTTCATTTCTTACATAACACAACCATAATCATTTTTTAAATATAACACAACATGTAAGGATTATATTAAGGTAAGTAACAGTTTCATTTCTTTCTTACTTAGGTAGGTATTTACTTTTATTAAATGTAACAAATTCAGAAATATTAGTAATATCTATTAATTGTGTCTCAGCCGAAGAGTTAATTGACATTTCGGTATTATTCAACATCTCATCAGTAACCTGTATCTCAGTCATATTCTGTATTTCAGTCACATTCCGCATCTCAGTATCATTCTGCGTTGCGCCTGCACCAGTTATCTGTTGCATTTCTAGATCAAAGAGTATATTATTTATGCGCTGTTGAGCTAATAGCCGATTTATTGCATTAAGGTTTCGAATTTTATGAGCTACCAATTGTCCATAAGTAGTGAACTCATCTTTTTTACTTAATTCTTCATTAGCTTTTTTCATAAATTGGTAAGCTTCCTCCTCTTTGTCGTCAATCTTTGTACTTTTAATATTTCTCTTCTTCTTTATTGGTGGTATGGTAAATTCATGCTCATCTGCAGACATACACGAAGACTGCGAAGTTGCTGAGCTTCTTCATTTAATATTTCAGATGGCGCATCCTGAAACAATATAAATTACAAGGTACTTAAATCGTTTTTTTTGTTTGTTTTTACAGTTACCAACAAACGAGGAGCAATGGAAAGCGATTGCGAATGATTTCGATAAGCGATGGAACTTTCCACATTGTATTGGCGCCATGGATGGAAAACATGTGGTCATCCAAAGACCAGAAAATACAGTGGGCGAATTTCATAACTACAAAGGAACACATAGCATAGTATTGTTCGCAATCGTAGATGCAAACTATTGTTTTACATATGTTAATGTTGGTTGTCAGGGTCGTATTTCGGACGGTGGTGTTTTTAAATCCACTTCGTTTTATAAGAAAATTGAAAAACATGAATTGAATTTACCAAATAATGAACCACTACGTGGTAGAACGATGTCAGTACCTTACGTATTAGTTGCTGACGATGCATTTGCACTATGTAACTATACTCTGAAACCGTATTCAACCGATTTAAATGTGGGGTCACCAAAGAGAGTGTATAATTACAGGCTATCAAGGGCAAGACGTATCGTTGAAAATGCGTTTGGGCTGCTCGCATCTATATTCAGAATATTTCGTAAGCCCATTGAATTAAAAGTAGACAGTACAGCAATTGATGTTGTTTTGAGTTGTGTTTACATACACAATTTTCTACGAATGCAGACAGATTCTACGCGTGATAACTGCCCTGCAGGTTGTTTTGATAATGAGGATGTAACCACTGGAGAAATTATTCCCGGGTCATGGAGAGCAATAACTGCAGATGACAGTGGTTACAGGGCACTTCAAAGAATTCCTCGTAGGTCATCAAATACATCGCACCAAATACGAGAGGAATATATGAATTATTTCATGTCAGATATTGGAGCATTACCGTTCCAAAGCCGATACTTATAATAACTTATGTATAATATTAAAGGTTCGCGCACAACTATTAATATAGGATGGGCCGCAGGCGCCCGCAGCAAGGCGGGTCGCAGCGCACTATCGTACACTGTGTCGGTTGGGGGGGGGGGGGGGGGGGGGGGCAACTGGCCGCATGATTGTTTGCTGCGATGCGGCCCGCCCCGCCCCGGCACGTTGCGGCCCGTCCTAATGTGCGCGATCCTTAATAACTTTATTTTGTAGAAAATGTAATATATTGATTTGCCTAAATAAATTTGCGTTTTACATAAGTTACATACCGTTTCATCCTCAGTACTAGTTTCTCTAGTTTCCCTTGGCGTCAGCGAGTCAGCAGTAAACAAGAGATGTTTATATAAGCAAACCACGGTGAAACATATATCTCATCGGATCCTGCGCCGCTCTTTTTCTTGGTGACTTTGTGATGCTCTTTGGAAAAATATGAGCGAAGACTTTTAATCTTTTTTTTAACTGCATCGATATTAATGTTATATTTACAAGCCAGAACTTGCAAACCATCGTTCCTCTTTACTTTATTTGTGTAAAGTTTATTATTTTGATCCCAAAGTTGTGGAAAGCTTCTGTAATCTTCTATAAACTTTAATGTAAAATCTTTTTCTTCGTCCGCCATCTTGATGTTGAACGCAATGAGGCACAGAAAACCACCCGACGCCGGATAGGGTTCATCACAGCGCGCGCTTCGCTTTCAACTGTCATCGCGCATGCGTTAAGGGCATGCCTCACGTGCGCTGTTGACTGCGCTATGACGCATGCCCTTAGTGAACAAAAAAAGGCACAGTGTGGACATAGCTATAGAGCCTTATTATTATAATATCAATCAGTATTCAGTATTCATTTATTTATTGCTTACATGTGGTAAAAGGATGTTACAATGCTTTATGCAGTATTCATTGAAATACTAACTAGTACTTATTATTAGTATAATTATTACAAAACAGTCTTTTCTCCCAAATATAATGATATGGGCAAATTCGTCTTTACAGGCCCCGGTAACAAAATTGATTCCATAATTTTTATAGCATTGGTTTTCAAGTAATTATTTTTTTATCTGTAGATTAACATATTTTACCCTTTAATGGGCAAAGAAAAAATTACTCAAATCTTATTTTTTTAATGGTTTTATTTAAATTATTGAGGTAAAAAGGCACTAAGAAAAAAAAAAATCTAACATGGATTTTTTGAGGAATAATATGTCGGTGACATGCGACATTGCCAAGCTATGAGATAATTATATGCATGTAGACATGTTGTATGTCACCATCATTGCGGCTTGCATAGACCAGTATAATTTATATTAAATAATCTATTTTGTGCTACTTACAAGCTTTACAAAAACACACACATTTCTTTATATTTATTTATTTAATATATAACATTATTTACCATCATTTTATCACTGCGACTTGCTTATATGAATTAAAACAATGAAATATACAACATGTAAATGAATAAACGCATAATCAGAAACTAGTTTGTCAGGGATATCATTCTGAGCAACTTTCATTATGAAATCGATTTGATCAGAGCAACTTTATTTTTCACTTCTCCATACAAATCAGCTGATCCACTTAGCCCAAAAACTACTGGGAAGTGAAAAATAAAGTTGCTCTGATTAAATCGGTTTCTTAGTGAAAGTTGCTCACAATGATGTTGCTAACAAACTAGTTTCTCATTTTGCGTTTGTTCATTTACACGTTTTATTTATCTTTATCCATCATTATTATATTTACTTTGAAGTGTGGTATTCGTACAAGCAATTTCTTTTCTCGATAGAACACAGCCTCAGATTACATTTTGAACAAAATGCACTTGTGTAACCTTTTTTACAAAATTTACACCTTCCTTGCACCACAAATGTTGGCAAATGTCCCAATTTATCAAGTCGCACTGAATCGAAGGGCCTTGGAGTCAATGGAGCCTTGATTTTTGGTACTGCAACCGGCTTGTTGCTTGTTTCGGCGGTCTGTGCTATGCGATTAGCCTGCAGCAGTTCTATTACCAGTTCTGTTCGGAATATTTTCAAAGGCAGTGGCTTTTTGTCTTCCCTAATGTGTCTTCTATACAGCAGCCAGGCATTGTTGACACAAATGTCAAGTGATTGGGAAAACAAAGCCATATACCATCTCTTGGTTTTGAAGCTGGATCGGTACAATGCTATCAACATGTCGGCTAAGTAAATGCCACCCATGTGAGCATTATACTGCTTTACAATCTGCGGACAATCTACATCTACCCTCGCTTTAGTTTCTTTCGAGTATCGCTTGATTTTCTCTTTCGGGTATGAGTCCACAAAACTGCTCGCCAGGGTGACAACTTTATTGTCAAACCACTTGACAACTGCTATCTTGTTTTCGTTGCAGACCATCTGTTGGGAAGCACCTCTACCCTTCTTCGCAAGGACTTTATCCTGAACAATTACACCTTGACAGCCTCTCAGTCTATTAGTTCTTATTGTACCTAAGCTGAAAATGCCGTGCTCATGGCGCAAATGTTGTACTTGAGACTTAAAAAAGTTGTCGAAGTAGACAGTTGATGGTTTTCGTTGTATGGTTTTGCAAAGAGCAATGACAACTTTAGCTCCAAGACCAAGACTATTCTCATAATCCGAGAAGGAGCGATATCTGAAAGTGTCATCACCAGCATATGGCATAAAATCATAGATAAGCCCTGATACTCCTGCTCGAACAAATATCTTGAACCCCCATTTCTTCGGCTTTTTTGGTAGGTACTGTCGTCTAGATCCGGCTCTCGTTCCCTTATATGGGACCATCATTTCGTCGATGCTATAGCGACCTTCTTCTTCCAGGAGTAGGCAATTTTTGCGGATTTTCTCGAGTACTGGTCGCACTTTGAAGTATCGGTCACCATCATCTTCATTGTTATCTACAAAGTGCAGATTTCTCCTGATCTTCTCATATTTTTTCAATGGCATCACATTTGCAATTTGGGGACATCTCAGTGACTTGCTCCAGTAGTCCCTGTAGGCGGGCAGCTTTATAACCCCCATCAAAAGAGTTATTGCAATGAAATCTTTGATGTCATCTTTCGTGACGTTAATACTCCTGGCTCCATCTTTCTGGACTGAATACAAGTTAGTATTCGTAGTGATCAGTTCCAATATATCATCCGAGAAAAACTTTTTAAAGTATTCAAGAGGAGATCTGAGGTTTTCTCCATCAAGAGGAATCTGTTGTTGCAGCGATTCCTCTATCACAGCTGCATGACGAAACTTTCCAGTCTGAAATTTGAAATCCAACGGCTTTCTGACGTATTTCTTTGTTCGTTTTGCCAAAAACCTATTGTTGGCATTTCTCTTTGAACGAGTTGCAGCGGCCGGTGAGTTTGTCGTGGGAGACAATACAGATGATACGGAATTCAGCGTGAAAGGTAGTTGTTCATGGGGTTGACAAGAAGGAAACAGTGAAGCGATTATTGGTGTCAGTGGAATCGTTTCTTCGTCTGATAAAATTGTGTTGCAGTCAGATGGAGAACCATCAATGTCCAGATCGTTCAGAGAAGATGGGTAAGATCTCGGTTCAGAGGTACAGTACGTAACGTCGTCGTCTTCGGACAGGTCGGGATTCGGGACTTGTTGAATGCGTACTTCATCTTCAGACGAGCTACTTTCGTCATCTGACGAAGCGTTTTCCGGAGGAACAAGTGCCATGATGGCACGAGTTCTTTGCCATTTTGTTTTTACCTGAAGCAAATAATTCATGCAAATGCAACCAAAGCCCATATCCAAATTTGGAAAGTAGTAAGGAAAGAGATTTATCTGTGCTGTACACGCGGGAATTTGTTATTTATAAGTATTAAATTTAATATCGGCTTGGTATTGCAGGGTTATAATAAATTTGCAAAATTAGTGCCAAACCTGTGCGCAAATTGCAGTAAAAATATTTGTTAGTAAGTGAGCAATGGTGTTAGACAGCGACATAAAAATATTAGGTACTTTCGTGCTAAACGGTCAATGTTGGTTGGGTACGACATGTCGAAACATGACTACTTCCCTAGTTAGTTGGCGACGTTGGTCACAGGCGACATATCAATAACCACCCTCACAACTTTGCCATTTATGGGTGAAATCAAATGATTATCGGACGTATCCGTAGCAAGACTATTTGTTAGTGAAATTCAAGTGCACTTTAGCGTAAAACCCAACGTATTTAGATTGAATACCAATTTATTTACCTTTGTTCCGCCCATGTTTTGAGAACTCGACGCCATCTTGGCAAAAAAGAAAGAGAAGGCATGCGCTTGCGTTTCATGCATCTTTTTTCGTGTTGCGTATCGTATATCGTATATCGTATCGTATATATTTATTGCACATAAAACAACATAAGATATAATAAACAGAAAGGACATCTACAAAGGCATGCTTATCTCTAAATAGAGATCTCTTCCAGCAAACCCAAGGTTGATAAGAATAATTTAATATACAGGATAGACCTATGTGCTCTGATAAGATACATACATATATTACTGAACTATTGAACTAACTGCTAGATACACTACATACACATACATAAATATTATATAAAAATATAAATACACCTTAATAAACTAATATATACAAAGCTCAAATCTAGGATAGAGAAAGATAATGCTCCTTCAAACGATTCTTAAAGACGGGCAGAGATGGACTATCTCTGATAGTGCAGGGAAGCGAATTCCAGAGAGTGATCGCCCGCAATCGAAAACAGTGCTTGTATGCGACGGTGTTGTGATGAGGTATAGAGAGCAGGGAAGCCGTGTGAGTTCTACGTGGACGAGCCGAAGGGAGAAATTGAAAAAGCTCACGGAGAAAGCTAGGGTATCGAGGGTTGGTTAAGATGTTGAATAGAAGAGTGAGGATGTGTGTGTCCCGACGAAGACGGATCGGCAGCCATTTTAACTCCTTGCGATACTGCGAGACGTGGTCGAACTTGCGCAGTCCGAAGATAAACCGAATCCTGAGATTTTGAAGTCGCTCGAGTCTGTTCAGTTGCTCTTCGTTGGCGCTAGCCCAACAAACATCGGCATAATCGATCAAGGGAAGAAGAAAAGATTGAGCAATAGTAATTTTTGTTTGATGGGGCAGAAAGTTCTGAAGCCGTCTTAGTGAGTGAAAGGTGGCAAGGACGCGCCTACTGACCTCGCTGACATGGTTAGTCCAGGAGAGTTGTCTATCAAACAGGACACCCAGGTTTTTGGCCTTGTCACTGTAGGCGATTAGAGTACCGTCATAGGTAACCGGCGGTATGGGCAATTGTTGTAATACGTTTAAAGAGTGTCTAGTACCTATAATAATCGCCTGGGACTTACTGGGGTTTACCAGCAATCCGTATGACAAAGCCCAGGTTCTGATGTTCTCAAGGTCAGCGTTCAGTGTGTCTATAGCCAGGTTCACATCACTAAAGAGGAAATGACGATAAATCTGAAGATCATCAGCATAGAGATGATATGGGAGGAGATAACATCGGAGATGGAGTTGATGAAGACAGAGAATAAGAGAGGGGAAAAATTGCGTTTTTGTTTTGCTATGATATGAACAACAAAGAATCGAGTAAACAATAATAGGATCCGAGAGATATTTTTTTAAAGAGAATGTCGGTCAGGATTGTCATTGCGAATTAAAGGGTTAATGAGAATATATAACTTATTCTGCAAAAATGTAAAGGCATTCTGCTAGAAAAAATATTTCCTGTGCTCGTAAGAAGTTTTTGATTCAATTTTGTAACCTTTTTTAATTACACTTTATTCTTAAAATGCAATATTTGCAATCAAAATATTCATTAATTACTTATTGTTATAATATTAACTAAGAGATCAAAACTCCAACAACCCTTCACAATCATCACAGTACTTTTTTGGTAAAAATATATCCACTCTGTTACCTTTAGGGCCAAACTACACTTAGTCCAGTCAGTAGGTATTTATGCTCTACAAAAGGTGGCGTAGAAAATGTTTTGAAACAATATTGTTGAGGTATGACAGGTTAATAAAAATCCAAGTTCTCGACCTTGAAGGACCCAGGCGTTAGCCGCCATCTTGAATTAAAGGTGCCAAAATTAGGTATATTTTTAATAACTTCTCAATTGTTTACTAAATCACAAAAGTGTCTATGAGAGGTATAAAGAAGACAAAATTGTTTACATTTTTTGCATACATGTTTATTCTGTAAGTCTTAAAGGTAAGAAGTTACAAGCGACGGAAATAATAATATTTACAAAAATCATTAATATAATTTTAATTTTGTTTAAAAATTGTATAGCTATCATTTTTTAATTCTTTTTGATGGCCCGAGCTGGTTAATGGTGCCTTCTTCATTATCGTCGCTGAAATTTTCTGTTTCATTGTCTGTATTTTTAGTTTCCAACCATGAAATTTCGTCGTCATCACAGTCTTCCTTATCTATCTGAATCTCTACTGCATTTTCACACAGCTGACCACTACAGAATCCACAAACAATAGAGCATTTTAATCCAGCTTTTCTGCAACTACATGTTTTGCTGCATCCTTTTTCACAGTGGCAAGAAATTACACTTAAAAGCGTCTGGGGTGCTGCTTTCTCTGTCGTTGTTATTGGAGTGAGCCTATTGGTGTCATATCTCCAGCCCCAGTCTTCTGTTTTTTTTATTCCGTACCATTTTTGGACTTGGTGGTATGTCCTAAACGCATGATACCGTACAGCGTCCTTTGTCGGCGGCAAAGAAGCAAGATTAAATTTACTTTTTATTGATGACTTTACGAATCGTTTATGGGTCAATCAACTTTTAAATGTCCGATCTTAAAATTTTTGGTTTTTCATGTTTTATGTTTGTTTTTTCAAATTAATCATTTTATTTAATAGATTATTTAATAAACATAACGATTCTACAAATGGCAGAGCACTTTTCTTTGGATTTAGAAAGTTATAGCGAAAAAATCCAACGAACTTGGTTAAATCTGTCCCCTGGACCACTAATTCAATAGATTTTTTATTCAATGTAAATATCATTTAATATTAAAACTACCTCTATGTGTTTGTCAATTTTATAGTTCACTATAATATTTTATACAAATATGAATGATATGAATCCTAGTCTATCATATATTTCTGTTTCCATTGTCTCCTGGACAGCGATTGTCATTCCCGCAACGAAACTTTCCAATAAAACAAGAAATAATAATAATTGTTCAACAAAACACCACGAGCTAAATTATTTTATATCGTACTAGTCATCTTTAAAAGTTCAGCTGTCTATTCTATAATTTAACACGAAAAACTAATGAAAAATATATTTCGATTTGGGGACAACTTGGTTGTCCAGTGGACATATTTGGTTGTCCAAAGGAAAGTATGGCGATAAATCCTATATTAAGTAGTCAAGTGTGAAATTTTGAAATGGTATAAAATTAAATAATGTTTCAAAAGTTTCAGAACGTATTTATTACACGTTTTGCTTGCCTAGAACATATTTATAGGACATTTTAAACGAAATCAATCAATATCTCTTAAATATAAAACAAAATAGTACTTTAAACCACTAGCTAACTTTTCTTGCACACCACAACAGCCTTTATTAATAAACAGTCTCATTTATAACAGGAACTTTGGATCACAATAGACTTTCTTACATTAAATTAACATCTACATACATCTGCCTGAAAATAAATTGGCCAGGAATTCTATGAATAAAATCAGTCTCCTTATTACAATCACTTTGGATCACAATAGGCTTATAGCCTTTAGTTACTTACATAATATTTTAAATATTCTATAATCTTTTATGTTAATTGAGATCAACAAGCTTAGACGACCCTCAGACAACAAAAAATATTTCTCAAAAACATTAATGTCACAAGGAAACTTAAAATAATCAACCCCTCTCTTACGTTGAACTTCTGGATTAGGAAGTTTTTTTACAATATCTTCATATGCCACATACGATACATCTTTCTCATCAAGGATAAAAAGTTTTCCTCCTTTGACACATTTCAGGAACGTGACTTTAATCTCTCCGTCGTCTTCTAGATTGTTCTGAGCAACACATGCGTATGTATGGTATGATTTACCTTTGGTGCCAAAAACTTTGACATGTAAATAATCGCCCATTCCAGGTAATTCGTCGTTTTGTCTGGATACAGACGGCTGCGGTTCTGAAATATTCGTTTCATTATCAGAGTTATCAGAAGAGCCATATACACTCTTGTCGATGCTTCTATGCCGAGTCTCAGATAGATCGGTGAACAAAATACCCTTTTTGTTCGATGTTGCCAACTGATTCAAAGGTAGGTCGTCATCACTGGATATATCAATATCGGCTGTTGGAGCTGGCATCAAACTCAAAGCCAAGTCGTCAGGTCGAGGTATGTCTTCACAAGTATTAACAGGAATAGTAGAAGTGTTTCTTGGAGCTGGTGTAGGTAAGAAATTTTGGAAACACTTTGGAAATAAGCAGTCACAGTCCTCTTGAGCAGAAACAGCTTAAATTTCTGAACATTATTTGTCCACGAATTCTGGAGAAAATTTGGTGCACTTCTTTAGTTCCAGACAGAGGACGTAGATTCCTTGGAATATCTTTTTGTACTGCGTCAATTTCTTCTCTAGTTACATAAAACAGTCTAATTTTACTCGATTCTCGGAGAACTTGGTAAAATACGGATGCATCTATTATGTCATTTCCAGTGGCCACCTTATTGTCCGCTTCTCTTTTCAGGTATCCCCCAATATCATCAGCAGGTCCTTTTCCGTGGCCGGCTTCGAAGAATGACCAACTGAATGCTTGGAATCCGTAGTCAAAAGTTTTTGTGCAGGCTGAGTAAAAATTTGCCTTTTGTCTATATTGCGAGAATGGCCCATCTGAGAAAAAATGGATGGTGTTGATTGCTGGGTAGGTTTCACTGATATTTGTCAGAATCGGATGTAAATGCGCCCATATAGCAGCAGGTTGATGAATGTTGCACGGAGAGACAGAACAAAAGGACAAGGCCTTGTGATTGCTGTCTTTGTCATACACATACACAACAACTGTGTGAAGAGTGACTTGGTTTCGGGATCCACCGAAATGGTGCGCTTGGATTTCTTCCGTACATTTGGCATTATAGTTTTCACTAAAATCAACTACTATCACTGCTTCGTTTGCTTTGATCTCATCAACACTTTGCCGAAAATTTCTATACTGAGTTTTCATATTAAAAATGTTTTTTCAATATTTTCAGCTCTTCTTTAAAACCTTCTACCAAGCTTTGGACCGTGTCTTCTTTCAGTTTTTAACATTCTTTACAGCTTTTATTATTTTCCCTTCTTTGATGAAGGTTTCTTCTTCTCTCACCCATTCACACCATCGTATTTTGCCTTGAACTTTGTCGTCGTTTATTTTTATCACTCTGTCTTGACACTGGACACAATTCCCATACATGCAATCTAGTTTATTGCTGTCACAAACGGTTTCCAGAATCAGCGTACTTATGTCTGTCGCATTAATTACTCCTTTCTGTTTTAGTACTCTCGTCTTAGCTTCCGCATTCGTATGTGTCTTACAGAGGCACATTAGCCTTCCATCTACTGTTGGTCTGACTACGTAGAATGGTCGATGTTTGGTGAAATTGAAATAGGAACATTTAACACCTGGATTCTCCGTTTTGAAAGCTTTGAACAGATTTTTCATCGAATCCAAAAGAAAGCGTTTTTGTACCTTTTCTCGTCCTTTTGCTACAGTTTCTTTTTTACCGGCAGTATTCTTGATACATCATCCCTTATGAAAAATCTTTTTATTTTCATTGTGAGCTCTGTGTTTCCATTCCGCGCATTTGTTGTTGTTCTCATTTTTCCTTCTATACCTAAACTTTCTTTTATCATTTTATTCTTTTGCGACGCTTCTATGTTCTTGAATATACTTTTTAATAGGTTTTTTCCCCCTCGAGCTTTCATTTTCTTGTATTTTTCTTGAATGGAACTGGTTAATATTTTATATTTTTGTTGGATTTCCCCATCTCCAGTGTTAGGTTCTTTTTCTTTCATTTTTCTTATATTTTTCGCATTTCTTCTTCCACATATCTGCTTCGTTTTGTAATTTTAAATTTTCTTTATATATTTTTGTTCTGTCTCTTCGTATTTTCTTCCTTCCTCTTTCTTTGTTTCCGTTCAAAGATGCATTAGGAGACGCAGGAGGAGTGGGTACAATGGCTTCAATGAAATGCTTGACTAAAGTAATCATTTGGAAGTACTGTATCCATAGTTTGGCTGTACGACCATTGCTTTCCAATTTTGTAACAGCTTCTTTGAATTTGGTCGTCACAACTCTGTATGCTTCGATTTCATCTGCTCTCAGAATTATCGATGTATCTACATGATCAAGTAATTTTTTCATCACGTCGCGATCATTGTCTGTGAATTCAATGGATTCCAGAATTACATGTGCCAAATCAAGATGACACAAAATATGTGCACGAATCGCACGAGCGTAAGCATGACCAGTTAGCATTTTTTCCACACTATTTTCAGCGTAAATAGTATTGAACAAATCTTTCAGTCCACTGCCGCCCATTATGTAGCCAATGGCACCCAAGAAAGACATGAGTAGGTGGAATCCTCCAAGTCTTATGACAACATTGCTAAATTCTGAATTATTTGCTACAATTTCTTGAGCTTTTTTGCATAGAGTGGCTGGTCGAAGGTGACGAATATAGTTTTTTGGTTGGTATTCTTACATTTTTCGACAGCTAAGCGAAGAGATATGTAAATTGTGTCATATTGGCTAGGTGGAAAGTTTATGAATGGAAGACATATTATCTTTGATTTCATGAAATTTTCTTTAGTTGTAGCCGTTTCGATGAAGCCGTTCCACAAATGTTAGTTCAAATTTCGACCATTTGCCATACAGCCACAAAAAATCAGAAGCATTTACACACTGAATAGCAAGATGTCTTTCGAAAGTGGATTTATTTCCTCGACATCTGCAATTTTCACCATTTTCAAACCCGTATTCTGGTATTTGTTATAAGTTGAAAGTTCAACGCATCCAAATTCTCCTACTTCCTGCGCCGATGGTATTTTAGACAATCGGGGGATGTTTTGATCAGGTGTTACAGCATCATAAGGGTTACACACTGAATAGCTCCCATAATGTGAACAGTATGTAAACCATCTATTGTATTGACATTGTGGTCTGCATTATCACAAATAACTTGAGAGAATGAATTTGGGTCAACCGACGTACCAGCCGCATCAGGACGCATAACGGCAGATTTTTCGAAGAGTGTAGTTTCAAAGTACGACGCCGCGAAGCCCAACGACGACAATAAGTTTCCTTGACCCAAACTTCTTGTACAAGTATGTACTGACTCCGATCAAAAGTGGCGACAAAAAAGACCTAGGTCTTAATGCAGAAATTACACCATGCGATAGCGCTTCGCATACTTTTTGCCATTTGTGAAAAGATCCACGTTTTTTTTCACAATTAGCTCTTGATAAAATACTTGTAGAGATTGCGGAATGACAGTATTAACCTCATTCAAAAAACGGTCAGTTGGTGGATATTTTGACATATCGTAGTCCTGTGACCGGATATCCGCTAGAATAATAGCAGCAGCTTCTTTGACAACTCTGAGCCGCTCTTCTTCTGGATTAGATTTTTTATCATTGTACCAGTGGTCCGAGAGAAGTTTATATCCCGTGTCCCGGAAGCAGACGACAGGCGACTCATTGTTTTTCTCAATGATAAGAATATCATCACCATACTTCTTCATAAGTCGAGATTTTACGGTTCTTGAATCTGGATGGTACTCACCCTCTATTTGGTTTATGAGGTCGGCGAGAGTGAATTGGCATTCTTCGGAATTTAGGGCAAGGTACGAAAAAAAATGCTCCATTGCTTCGTCGACATTATTCGCGGGCCTATACCCTCTTTTCTGCCCCGATAATACTCGAGTATAGAGTCGTTTTAAACATGACTGATGGTACCTTCCACCCACGGCAACCAAGTCTGTCCCATGTTGAATGCGGTCTATTATCTGCCGTCCCCATTGATCTCCTCGCTCTGCAGCTTTTTTTAAGATTGTGTCTTTGACTCCTAATTGCTCCACCAGGTGAATTTTATCTCGATCCAATAATTCTTTTTTTGTCTGTATTTTCAAAAAGTCTTCCGGTATTTCTTCAGTACACAAAAAGCATTGTGTTTTAAAATTGAAACTTGGAATAACAGATCGACGTGACGTCGACATCTCCGCTGGGGGCGGGTTTTTTTCCTATTAAGGTACGCGGCGATCAGTTTTTCGTTATTATAATGCTTTTGACATGCGTTGTGCACAGTCACTGACGACAATGTTTTCAAAAAGCGCACATGTTCGTGTTGTCCACGTTTTTCACTCTATTAATTAAGAGTCTGCACGCCTCTCTCTTTTACAATAACTGAGTCACTTTCATGTAGAATTTTATCACAAATAAAACATAAATTCACTTCGGTATCCGCCATTCTCCGTCATAACACAGCGCAGCGTGGCGTAATTTGCGTGCGGCCGGCCGATAGCAAGTTATGCGTACACACTGAAGCTTGTCTTCTTCATAGTCATCTCACGCACCCCTTCTGGCGCGTGGGGAGTCGGGGTCAGGTCGACGGACCTCTTCCCGAAGAATCGCCTCTGTCCACAGGCGGGCGGTGGTCTTCTTGTGGCGCTGGTATGCAGTGGGTGATCGCCGGCTAGGCAACCAGGTCGCGTGGCAGGCGGCGGCGGTCGGGCGGGCGCGCGTGGTGCGGCGTCAGTTCGGCGATGTGCGGAAGGTGTGATGCATCCGCACGCGCGAACATGCCCTTCGCCAGCCTCTGGACAAACTGGTCCACGGTTTCCCATCTTAGGTCCCTCTGGATTGTCGCGTTCCTCACGTAGCGGGGGGCGCCGACGATGGTACGCAGAGAGAGGTTCTCTTGGGCTCGGAGTCTCCGTTTGTTCGTCTCCGAGCACAGGGCGTACCATGCCGGAGCCGCGTAGGTGAGGCGGGATCTCACATAGGTCTTGTAGATCCCGAGCTTCGCCCTCAGAGGGAGGCTGGAGTCGAAAAGTGGACGCAACTTGGCGCGTGCCACCTTGACCTGGCTGATGAAGCTTGTCCTTCACTTTCTAGGTTAAAAAAGGACCTCGAGTTCGCGTCATAATGTCGTCCCGCTCTCACGCGCCATAATGTCGTCCCGCTCTCACGCGCAGTCAGAGAAAACGGAACGGCAACGTCTCATGCGTTTTTATCATCAGCCGACACGTCCTTGAGATGGCGGTTTGACCGTAGAATTTAACGCGCCGTATAATTGTTACAAAAACTTTAGTGTAATTTAATTATTTTTTGTAAATATTATTGTATCTGTCGCTTGTAACTTTTTACCTATAAGACTTATATTACGAGAGCCCACGACCAAAATTTTTGTCTCAGCAATTCGGCCAAAACCGCATCAAATCGATAGATACGATTATCCTGAACTCGAAAATACCAATATCAGACATTTTCCGCGTAGCGTTTGATCTGACCAAATTTTCAAAATTGTCAAAGAATTTTACCGAACTGCATCATAGCAATTTGTCTGATTTGCAGACTGTAGTTGAATGATAGTTCTGAGATACCGGAAACATATTTTTCAGACGTTAGTGGTGTAGAGCAAACCCGTAAAATCACTTAAAAAAATTAAAAATGAGACAAAAAAAATGTCTCATAGCAATACGTCTGAAAATCTTTTTATTAGTAAATTTTGGTTATTTGATGCGAACAAAACAATTTTCAGACGGAAATGTGAACGCATTAAATTTTGAGACCGTTTTGAAAATGTTAACAAATTTTACCGATCGGTATCATAGCAATATGTCTGAAAATTGTTGGACATGATAAAATAAGTTGTCCACATGTGCAAAAAATTTATATCAGACAAATTAAGTGTAGCACCTTCTCTATCAGACAACTTTTCGATACTCAGATATCATTTAAAAATCGTATTGAGGCATCTTGAATTCTCTGTTACAAACCAAGAATACGTTGCGACCCTGAATTTATTAGGTGATAATTAACAAAGAATTTACCCGAAACCGTAACATTGAAGTTGAAGGACTGAAATAAATCTCACAAAAGGAAACTGGGATGAAGTTGAAAAAAAAACGGTTTATTCAAAGTTACAAAATATTCTCGTATTCAATCGCTGTCGGATTCGGAATCGTCGTCTTCGAAATCACTCTCGACGTCGCTCGGGAGATCTTCAACGTCCTCTTCTGTAAAATAAACATCGTTAGTAAAAATCACGAACTTATTTATGAAATTAACAGCAAAATCTGTACCTGTTGTGGATGATGTTTTGTCGTCCAAAATAACGTTGCTCAACTCAGGTAGTTGGTTGCCAGAGAACCACGAAAACTGAAATCGTCCCTCGTCTTCATACCATCCGCAATCTGCAGGGTTCAGTTCGGTTGGCGTTTTGGTATGAGCGTTGCTCCAGACTGTGCAATATATTTTGTTCGTAATAAATGTTTCTCCAATTCCGTTTTGCATGGTGGCAGATTGCAGGCGTCGTAATTGGATAACTGGAGATTCAGAGTTGTCGAAGCCTCGTCGTTTTTAATTTTATATGTCTTCGAAAAAATGTTGAGTCGAGCTAAATCCACGTATTTTTTTTTTCGTTGTACAATCTGCACGTGAATTCTTCCAAAACGGGGAATACCTTGTCACTATCAGAAGTATAGCTGCCCAAATTACCGAAATCTTCTTGATAGCGTTTCGAATTTTTCAGCATCGTCAATGGTCTTTTTTACCCTTGCTATATAACGCGGGATTATAATCGCAGCCCGTCATTGCATGGAAAGCAGGTAAAGATTTTGCCAGAGTGGATCCCAATGTCTCGTATAAACGTGAAACATCAATGTAACGCCGGGAATTGCCAACACCAATATCCATAGAAAGGACGACATTTTCTACAAATTCCATATTTCCGAGCATTATTATTAATATATCGGTGTCTGAACATCGAATCGTTACTTGACCCCGTTGTTTCATTCGGCAG
The DNA here is from genome assembly GCA_949825045.1 of Argyresthia goedartella. Taxonomy (NCBI): domain Eukaryota; kingdom Metazoa; phylum Arthropoda; class Insecta; order Lepidoptera; family Argyresthiidae; genus Argyresthia; species Argyresthia goedartella. The sequence continues at coordinate 696,116 of OX463836.1, read as the reverse complement.
ACATGGTAAACGATCTTCGTATCTGCCTCTTCGTGTTCTTGGCAAGAGTGATAGACCGTGATAGTTAGACAGTTGAAATTTTCACAGATGATGTATTTATGTTGCCGCTATAACAACAAATACTAAAAAACAGGATAAAAGAAATATTTAAGGGGGCTCCCATACAACAATCCATTCAATACCACATACAAACTTATGGATGCACCTGGTTACGTACATGGAGTGTGAAAGTAACCGCACCAATAACTTTGTAAACAATATTTTGCTGTGTAAAATCCAAACTATTCACTCCACACCATCGCTTCCATTAAACGGTGGTACGGAACCCTTCGTGCGCGATTTAGACTCGCACTTGACCGGTTTTCTTTTTCCTTCTTTTCTTTGTGACTTCGTTTTTGCTCTCTCCATATTTTCCTTTTTTTTTCTTTTTCTTCTTCCGACCTATCACAGATTTTCTTTTGTACTTTCTTAAGCCTCTCCAGGTTATTTTTTCGAATTTCTTCTTTTTTTCTGGATTATCTTTTAGTCTCTCTCTGTAACGCCGTTGTTTTTCGGCGTTGGTGAGTGGCATTTTACAATCTAAAAAAGGCCAAAACAAGACCAAGCTTTAACGGAAAAGTAAAATATATATATATATATATATATATATATAAATATATATATTTGTAATCTTAATATTTTTACCCTCTTATTCATAAAATCTTTAAAATCAAGCCTTTGGTAACTGAAATGTGTTTTATCCCTTTCTCACAAACACAAAGTGAAAGAGGAAGACAAACAAATTTTAACCACACCACACACAAACCCCAGTGGTTTAAGTGGTGTTCCCATAATAATTAACTATGTTTAAATTATTGTATAAATAAATATATAAATAAATAAAAACCGGCCACGTGCGAGTCGGACTCGCGCACGAAGGGTTCCGTACCATTATCTATAAAAAACCGCAAAAAAATCACGTTTGTTGTATGGGAGCCCCCCTTAATATTAAATTTCTTTTGATTTTTAGTATTTGTTTTTATAGCGGCAACAGAAATACATCATCTGTGAAAATTTCAACTGTCTAGCTACCACGGTTCATGAGATAGAGCCTGGTGACAGACAGACGGACGGACGGACGGACAGACAGACAGCGAAGTCTCAGTAATAGGGTCCCGTTTGGCACCCTTCGGGTACGGAACCCTAAAAAACGGCATTTTAGCTATTATAGGTTTATTGAACGATTATGAATAAGAGCGTTAAAATCACAACGAGTCTAATGAGCCAAAATAGTAGGTATATACATAGTCAGGTCATAAGTTCTGTCACATGTACAATATGAAATAATTTAGACATGTTTATTATTTATGTAAACATTTATATAGCAAAATGAACTTAATAAAACATAGATTCATATGGTAATAAAGTTTATTCAAAATGACCCCCGCGATTTTGAATAAAGGCCTTTATTCTGCGCGGCCAGTCGTCTATCGCAGCACGAACAAGGTCCATGTCATTATCGGCGGCTGCCTTAATCAAGGATGCCTTGAGTGACTCCAAATCAGGATAAGGCTTTGAGCAGGCCTTTTCCTCCAAGTGTTGCCATATCTTGTAATCTAACGGACTCAAATCTGGACTGGAGGAAGGCCAGTCTTCGTGCCAGATGAAGTCGATTTCACGCGCCGCCAGCCAGTCTTGTGTGCTTTTCGCTCTATGAGCTGGCGCAGAATCTTGTTGGAATACCCAGTGCCTGTTATTAAACATGATATGTGAAACAGGTTCCACAAGGTTCTTGAGGACTGTATTTTGATACACAACTGCATTCGGTTTTACGCCTTTCTCACAAAAATGTACCTCAGTTAAGCCCCAATAAGAGACTCCCAACCAAACCATGAGCGAGGATGGAAAATGACCTCGTTGGACACGCGGAATACGGTTGCTCGCTTCTTCACTGCTGTGTGCGTACACCTTATCATTTTGTTTGTTGTAGCTGTCTTCCACGGTGAATTTTTTTTCATCCGAAAAAAGAATTTCCCTATGCTTTTTTCCCGCGTACCGCTTCAACAAGGCGCGGCATCTCTTCAGTCTCAGATCCATTAAACGAGCGTCCAAACGATGTCCTGTTTTTCTTCGATATGCCCTAAGCCCTAAGTCTTCATTTAACACCATTTTCACCGTGGTCCTGCTTAACCCCATCTGAAGGGACAACAGTTTCTGCTTACGTATGGGATTTCTTTGAATTCGCGCCTTCACAGCTTTTATCACTGCTGGAGTCCTAACAGAGCGAGGGCGACCACTTCTTGACCTGTCATCTACACTAGAGTCTTCATTGTATCGTTTTATGGTATGATAAACGAATCTTTTGGTTATATTCAAATTTTTCAGTAAGTCGAAAATCTGAATTGGCGCGTAACCGCAACGATGCAACGCAATAACTGCGACACGGTCTTCTTTAAGTGTCCACTCCATATTTAAAAATGAGGAAAATTCTAAAAAGTACACATTTTTATTTTCATGAAAAATTCGAAATTCGAATAATAAACTTTTTTGTGGCCAGCGTTCTAAATTCAAAAGTTTTTATTGTGTGACAGAACTTATGACCTGACTGTGTATAAATAAGTAGGTAGGTATGAAAAAAATCGTCCCTCAGTACATTGACCCTATCTGTAAGTTTCTATGGAACACCCAAATATTTTTTTCATTTGCGACCATAATGTTTCTTTGGGAAAGTTGTTCATATTGATGGGTACTGATATGTACTTGCTTAGGGATTAACTACTGGGACAGAGACGTAATGACACAACGACCGCGGATGACAAACTGGTTATTTATTATGTACCCGCGATACATCACACTCTCCTACCATTAATTGAGAGACATCTTACAACTAAGAAAGACAGCTGATATTAAATCTAATTAATTACTCCCTATTGTAACTATAGCGACTCGGAGGGCTTCTCGGGCGTGTGAGTCTTGCTGGCACTTCTTGCTGGCCGTTATCCGGTCTAGTGCGGGCGGCACTCGTCTCAGCATCAGTTGCGAGTGGGGTCTGCAGCGTCAAACCATTCATCTTTGGTCAACGCAGAACTTCCTCCTGTCAGCTGTTCGAACCGCTGACCACCAGTATTCTCGGAGCTCTCTTCCTCCCTCGTGACGTTGCTTGATGATGTCGGTAACTGCGACAGCGGAATACCTCCTGCTACCGAGCTGGTCACCCCTGGATCGTCTGTTTCAACATCGACAACGCTGGAGTTATTTCCCTCTCGTTTCTGTATCTTGTATAACTGATCGATATGTCTTCTATGCCTCTCCGTGCCATACTGTACTTCGTACATATTTATTCCTATCGTACTTATAATTATACCTTTTTCCCATACTTCTTTGTTATTTTTCCACTTTTTGAACATGATTTCATCGCCGACTGAAATGCTTCTGGTGTGTCCTCCAAAATTACGAATCTGTTTTTCCTGTTCATCTTTTACAATTGCGTTTGAGTTCGATCTCAATAAATCTAAACAGGTTCGTAACTTCTTACCCAATAACATTTCACTCGGTGATTTTTTTGTGGTACAATGTTGACTGTTCCTGTAGTTGAACAAAAATCTTGTTAATGCCACATCAGCGGCGACTCCGTCGGTCAATGCCTTCTTTAAGCAACGTTTGACTTGACCAACAGCATTTTCTGCTGCGCCATTGCTTCGGGGGTGGCGCGGTGGTGATTTTTTTTGTATAATACCGTTTTTTGCGGTAAATTTTGTAAATGCCGCGCTAGAAAAGGGGGGCCCTTTATCTGTGACGATTTCATGACATACCCAAATCTTGTAAATACTTGTCTTAACTCGCTGATTGTGGAGTCAGCCGCTGTTGAACTAACGCTACTCACTTCGATCCACTTCGAGTGTGCATCGACAATGATAAAATAATAGTGGCTTCGAAACGGTCCTAAAAATCTAAATGAAACCTAAACCAAGGCTTTTGCAGCCATGGCCAAGGTACCAGCTCGCATTTCACGGGATTATTTCGTTCTTTTAAACACACTTCACAAGAATTACAAATCATTTCAACGTCTTTATTTACATGTGGCCAATATACATACATACGTGCCAATGATTTCGTTTTTACAATGCCCATATGACTGGAATGTAACTGGTTTAATATATCCCTTTGTAAAGATTTAGGTATGATAACTCTATAACCGAACATTAAACATCCATGTTCAGATGATATAAATTGTTTCCTACTAAAATAATCTTAACAGTTTTCCGGTACATCTTGTATATGTGATGGCCAGCCGTGTAATACATATCCGAGTATTTTGTTTAGAGAAACATTTCTCCTTGTGACTGCCGCCACTTGTTTGAACGAGATAAGTGAATTGGCTTCTATAAAGTACGCAAAAGACCTATTATCGCTAGCGTCGACGTCACCTTTGTAAACCGGTTCCCTACCATTAGTTGATAAGCGAGACAGCGAGTCTGCCAAACAATTATCGATTGATTTTACACATTTAACATCGTAGTTGTAAGCACTCAATATGATGGCCCAACGTTGCAATCTACCGGCGATCATTTATGGAATGCTAGCCTGGGGCCCAAAAATTGAACACAAGGGTTTACAGTCGCTAATTAGTGTGAAGTGTCTGCCGTACAAGTACTCATGAAATCTTCGCACGCCGAATACAACTGCTAAACCTTCTCTGTATATTTGGCTGTAATCTTTTCACTAAATGTGAGCGTACGACTGGCATGCAACACGGCGCGCGTGCATCCGTCCGGCATCACGTGACCTAGCCATGCACCCACCCCCGCGGGGGACGCATCGCATGCCAACACTACCGGCAGTGCTGGGTCATAGTGCACTAATACATCTGCACTTTTCAAAAAACTTTTTATTTGCGTGAAGGCCTCCTCACAACCCTTGCTTGGACCACACAAAATCCGTACTTTTTTTTAATAGCTCATACAATGGGCTTACTATTAGTGCTAAAGTTAGCCACAAACTTTGAATAATAATTAATAAGATCCAAAAAAGCTCGTAACTCTGATACATCTTTGGGTCTAGCCGCTGTAAATACCGCATTTATTTTTTGGTTCGGTATGCAGCCCTTCTGCGTCTATCTCGTGCCCCAAATAAGAAATCTTGTCTCTGAAAAAAGTGCATTTTTCTTTAGCGATCCTCAAAACGCTTTCATTTAAAATTTTGAAAACATTCATAAAATCTTGTACGTGCTGTTGTCTTCTCTCCTGTTACTACAATATCATCAACGAATACACCTACGTGGTCTAATTTAAACAAATTGACCATAATTCGCTGGAATTTATTTGGTGCCGTTTTAATACCAAAAGGCAGTCTGTTATACTCAAAGTTTCCCATGTGGGTTACGATCGTACAGAGCTTTTTTGAATCATCGTCCAACAAGAGTTGTTGGAAAGCGTTTTTGCAATCTACCTTACTGAATGTTTTACCTCCGCGAAGGATAGCGAATAAATCCTCGACCCTCGGAAGCGGATATTTATCATCAAGCAAAACGGGGTTGACGGTGATCTTGAAGTCGCCACAGATTCAAATGCCTCCTGAAAGGCACTATCGGAGTGCCCCACTCGCCCGGGTGCTCCACCGGAGTCAGCACGTGAGGGTTCACGCACCAGCCGCACCAGCTCGCGGTCCACGGCTGGCCGCAAGCCAAAAGGCACGACGCGCGCGCGCCGCCACACCGGCACCGCCCCCGTCACAACACGCAGGCTTATCTTACTACCGTTGAATGTACCGATACCGGGTGCAAACACGTTTCTGTATTTGCGTGCTATTTCTGAAAGAACAAGATCGCAATCATTGCTCGAAATATGGGCGATCAGTGGTAATGTAATTCCTAATTCACGCATCCATTTGCGTCCTAAAATAGGTGGACAATTACCGTTATCAATAACGAATACTTCCGATAAAAATGATTCATTATTTCTCACAACATTGACGGGCATAACGCCAACCAACTGTCAATGATTTGTTGCTTGGAAAAATAGGTCTGCCTGTAAACCATTTATCATATATTCTTTTAGAAATAGCACTCACCGATGATCCAGTATCGACTTGCAAGTTTAAGGAAACACCTTCTACATTCAACTTACAAAACCATGGACCGTCGGAGTCTTCGGCTTCCTGCATCCTATACAATGCTGGGGTATCGAAACCGTTACAATCGTAGTCTTCCTCGTCAACGCAATACACTTTTTGCACTCTCTTATTTTTACACATGTGGCTTATATGGCCTTCTCGTAAACACGAATAGCACTTCGCGTTGATATACGCGCACTCGTCGGGGTTATGCTGCCGCGAACCACAACGAAAGCACTGCGAGACGCCGGCGCCGGCGCCACCGGGCTGGCCGCGTGCTGCCGCCGTGCCACCGCCCCGTCCTGCGCCACCGCCGCGAGCCCGGCGCGCGCTGCGCCGCCCGCTGAAGCTGCCGCCTCCGTCCCGCACCGCCAGCACGGCGCCCGATGCCTCGACACCGCCGCCGCCAGAGCTGTCTCCGCCCAGCTTTGATTCACGTTCAGCGGCTTCCATGGCCGCCGCCACCTCGATGGCACGCCGATATGTCACGTCTCTCTCTGACAGAATTCTTTGTCTAACTTTTTCACTTTTCATTCCATAGATGAATTGATCTCTCAGGTTCTCCTCCAGTGTTTTTTCAAACTTGCACGTCTTCACCAACTTCTTCAAACGGAGCAAATAATCATTAACGGATTCTGAGGGTAGTTGTGTGCACGCTCGGTATTTCATGCGTTCCGCGACTACCGATGATTTGGGTTTAAAATGATTATCCACAATATCGACGAGAACACTAAATTCCTTATTTTCAGGTTCGTCAGGGCTGCACAGATCAGTCATCAAGTCGTAGGTTTCATTTCCGACTAATGTTATCAGGAATGCGGTCTGTACACCGGGTTTGATGTCGTTCACCTTGAAATATGCTTGCACTCGTTTTACGTAACTAGACCACAAATCGTCGGAATTCAACTTGAATTCTTTTATGTTGCCGACGACACTATTTTTCACTGACTGGTTTTTACTCGTCATTGTGCAATTTAAAACTGTATTTAACCACCTCGTTGCCATTTGATATGTACTTGCTTAGGGATTAACTACTGGGACAGAGATGTAATGAATGACACAACCACCGCGGATGACAAACTGGTTATTTATTATGTACCCGCGATACATCACAGGTACTATCAATGCCCAAAACATCTGGGTTGAATTAAAATTAACCGTGATACAATATCTCCCAGGTGTCTCATTGTACACTTAGCCTTACATTTCCACTCGGTAACCGTATTGTTCCGCATGTACGTAACCAAACAAAATTGAAGTAACGGTCGTGTGTAATTTTAGCAAAAATTTCTTCATTTGTGTATATATTTCGCCATAAAACAAAAATATAGACTTTCACTAGATTCTATACATACTAGGGCACACTTATTGCACTAAATTAGTTTAGAAACAAAGATTCTTACCTTGATTTACACGATTACAAAATTGAACGTACAAAATGTGACCTCACTTGTCGAATCTTCAAGACGAAATGTTTTGTTGGTACGCGTGTCAAAGAAACTGTCATGGCTGCCAGGAATACTCCGAAGGGTTGCCAGAAACAAATAACACGCCAATTTGGTAGTATTTTCGCTCAAATGAAGTGAAATTGTGGTTACAAAATAGGAATTCCACCTCACGCCAAAATTACGTGACAAGAAACATATGTGTGTTATTCACGTTTCTTGTATTAAAGTAGTATTCAGACACCTTATTCTATTAAAACTATTAAGTATTCTTATTAGAATTGCAGATACAAAACCATTTAAACTTATACTTTGACTTAATAATCTTGCCTAAAAGTCGCAGAGTTACCGTGGGACAAGCAAAAAATGGGAGACTCTCGAGTTTAATTCTGCTTTTTACTAAACTTATTTAGGTAAGTGTTATGAAATAAAACATCAGTCCACTCTAATTGTATGTAGGTATTTGAAATAATACGCATTTATTTAATTAAATCATTCATGTCTTAATTGTTTACGTCTAAAGTCATGGGACAGCAGAAATCTGCAAGGGCCCTGTAAAGACGAAATTGCCCATATAACAACTGAGATCACAAATCAAATACTAAGAATTTTTCCTTCATCAAATAAGGCACTTATTAAAAATCACAATAAACCATTTAAAAAAATTAGCGCTCGAAAACGTCTACTTGAGTAGAAAACTTATAAAATATTCTCTTTCCCTTTAACATCAAGTCAGGATTGTCCAACTTTTGGATAACTTGATCAAATGACACATCTGAAATGTCCTTTTCATCAATTCTAAAGATCTGCACTTTTTGGTCACAAATCTTAAGGAAAGTACCACGTAAGTCGTTTTCATCGTTATCAATCTCATTAATTACGGCAGCATAACGATATTCTTAAGTTTTTGCTGGAAATTTCACAAGAACGTAATCTCCAGTATTGTAACACGAATTCCGGGTGCCACTCGTACCTGCTATTTCATCATCCAATCCTTGAGGGGACTTGTAGTGTAGGTGTCAATTCAGGTTCAGCATATTCAAGATCTTCCGGTTCGCATTCTGTATACACTTCTTCTACTGTCCATCTAGGTTTTTGGGCAAAGTTAATACTGCCAATCTTATAATGCTCACAAGATCCGCTGTTGCAAAAGCAGCTGAGACTTTTCTGTGTAAGTGTTTTACATTTAGTTGGAAGGCCGAGGATGGACCTGGAATAAACACCTGCGACCTGGTGCTGGTGCACATTCAAAGTGCCTTTAAATCCCTTCTGATCGGACGCTTCCCCTTCAACTTTATCGACCATTGTCTGGATGTCTTTACCGTCAATTGCGGCACATGTGATCCCAAGGCATCGCTGTTGGATCAGTTTAAGAAACTGATCAATATTCTTGATGTCGCCTCCAGAATTAACAACAAAATCAGCTGTTCTTTTGCATGTTGCTCCGATCCCATCTGGTGCACCTTTGCCATGGCCGCTTTCGGTGTAGTTCTATGTAAAGTTATCAATACCTGGAATTTCTTCAGAGAGTTTGGTTGCCAAATTAAAAAACATCATTTTATTCCGATACTGCATCACAGGTCCATCGCTCTAAAAATGCACTCGTTTGATGCCACGTGGAAGAGTCCTCAAAATTGGTTGTAGATGTGCCCAAATGGCAGTAGGTGAATGAGTTATTTTATCGGAGACTGTGCAAAAAGAATGGGTGGAATTCTCTAGGTAAACAACCACGGTATGCAGACTCAGCTGAGCGCGAGATTCATCGAAATGAAAGGCCTGTATTTCTGCGCCATACTTTGTACAATAATTCTCACTGAAATCGACGTGGATCAGGACTCCATCTTGAAGGTTTAGCTTTAAATCATGCATGGATTTGTACTGGTGAATAATATTTCGCTGGTGAACCATTTTTTTTTTCTAAATCTTGTTGCAAATGTGTCTGCTGCTGTCAAGCTGTCTTGGATGTGCTTCAAATGTTTTCTTCAAATACTTGGTCACCAGTCGGGGCTTTTTAGTCTTAAAATCTTGGATTTGTTGCCCTTCAGAAACCCACATTTTATATTTTATGACATTTCTATCATCAAATTATTTATTTTTCGGGTTTTTATCAAGGCAAGTAAGACATGATCTCGCCAAACAATCCACATTATACCAGTCGCAACATAGATCATTCAGCAACTTCTGGTGATTGTTGTAAGTCAATATTTTAGCAGTATGAAGTGCGCTGAGCTTCATGTCTATGTTGCTGTGAACTATGCATAGACATGTATCGCGGTTTTGAGCGTTTGGTTTCACAACCCAAAATGGACGGAGTCGGCAAAATGTTTGGTAGCTAATTTTTAAGTTCCCAGTCCTAAACTTGTAAAGATGAAACACTGTGTCAAGAAGATATCTCTTCTGTTTCTTCACAGTTTTTCTGGTTATAAATTCTTTTTTACCGGCTCCCATACGGCTGTTACTATCATCTTCGAATAAATTCTGAACAGCTTGTTTATAACTATCAGGTATTTTACACCGTTTTGCTGCAGGTACATCCAAGCCATTTAGATTAGTTTTTTTGCCGGGTCTAGACAACGGCTTCATTTCTTTAGGTATCCAGTGCCTGTACTTCTGAACAATACTGCCAGAAACAACTTTTTTAAAGATTTGTCTCTCTTTGGTACGTTTCAATGTGGAATACTTTTCTTTCAACTGCTTACTAATCGTCGTCGTCAAACAACGCTTTCTTGACTACTTCCTTTCTTTGATCAGGCTCGTCTAACATTTTCAACATCTTTGTCTTAGGTGTTAGGAATGGCAACACTGCCCTTTTCTTGTAAACAATGATTTTTTTCTTCGTCCGATCATAATTAATACTAAAATACAGTTTAAAGTGCTTTACCTTGGACAAAACAAGCAGATACTGAACATCTAACCTCCAAGTTGTGTTTGAACCTGTGAACACAGAGAAGCACGAGTTTTCCAGGGAACAAAAGGCTTTTCCAGGTAAACTTGCTGTTTTCCGTTACTTCAAACTGCACTCACACATTTATACACGTGATGAAACAAAGAAAATAGAACAAAGAAAATAGACAACGTCGACCCCCACACAATAACACGAATCAGCTGTCTGAAACTGTCACCTCCTCAACTGACAGCTAACAGTGTGGCCAGTCACAAAAACTGTGAGAACCACAGATTATCAAAGCGCTTTGCTAAAAACTCTAAGATTCCACAACAGAGGGCACCACCAGTCTGACAAGAAATATATACACCTTATTGTGGTACTTCATAATTTATACCATTATCAAGCCTCATAACAATGGATAGAACTCCAGATTATGTAACACAAAGAAATATGTATAGATCTATCTCATTAAAGGATCTATCCCTCTCCTCCCCTGTACTTAATAATAGCCTGCTGAGCTTACCAAACACCTCTGTGGACGACATACAAATATTCGTTATAAGTTTTGAAAGCAATCTTATGACAGCGGAACACGAAATAGAAAACCTAAACCTGGAAAATCAAGCTCTTAAGATTGAATTAGAAAAATGCAACAAATTGCTAACCACGTACAAGACTTTCAACTTCACGAACATCACCCCTATGACCCCAATATCTTCCAGAAAAAGAAAAAAGGTTAAGAACACCAGAGGAAATACCCCATTAAACAAAACTATTGACAACAACAGAAGACACTTACGATTAAACAACGATCTGAATATGAATCTGAAGTCCCATGCTGCACTCGTATTCACTAGAAAAGAAAGAGGTGACCCAGAAGAAAATATAACTCTACAAGAACAGTGCACCAGTGAACCTTCGGTAGAGTTCAATGTAGAGCCGAGCAAAGAGGTGAATATAGGTAACGCTACTATTGAAGAACAATCTGAGTATGTCAAAGTAAAAGTGAATGTAGAGTTACGCGAAGAAACTTTACTAGGTACCAAAATTGCACAAACACAAACTAGCCCTGTCATCGGACCTAAAAAGAACGCATTTCCTCGAGTAAAACCAAATAGAATATTTATATTTGGAGGTAAACAATGTGTCGGAGCTGCCTCTAAACTATCTGAAATGAGACGACAAAAAAGACAATCGCAAGAAAGCTACGAGGTTGTATCCTTCCTGAAACCAGATGCTTCAAGCGAAGAGATCCTTAATACGTGCATCCTCTTTGACATAACTTGCGAAGATAGGATCGTACTATCAGTGGGGGAAAATGATAGAAATCCTACAAGAATCAATATCGAACTGTCTGCAGCCTTGAAGACTCTACCAAAGTGTCCGATTTTTGTACTAAGTGTAGGACTTAACCGCTACCTTAATGAGTTTAAATTAAACCAGATGTTACAATTATTATGTTAACAATTTGACAATTGTACATTTGTAAAAGTTAATAACAGTTATAAAGGAGCTCATCGTGTACGTATTCTGTGTCAAGAGCTCAATATAGTATTGAACCAATATGACTACGACCACAAATACTTAAGCTATAAGGTAAAGAAAATTGAACAAGCACACATTACACATGCAGACTTACACACACATAGAGTCCTCAAGGACACAATCCCGAAGCCCGGAACAATGCCCTTCTATTTAAGTAGAGTCACTAAAACACGACAAACCCCTGAAGACTTAAATCCCAGTAACACCAAAGAACCTGTCAGTATGAAAGGGACCATCCCATTTTACTTCAAAAGGGTCGCATATAATAATACTAATAAACTTTTTCGAGACTCTACAAAAAAAAAGTGATTCTAACCCCCCAACAATGAATAAATCCAATGATATGAAAAATATAGGAAACAAATTTATCTATACCACACTTAATATTCTACATCAAAATATAGACGGACTAGTTAGTAAACAACATTTAGTGACAATTAATTTAGATGACTTAAAAAATAAAAATGAAAATATTGATATTTTATGCATTACGGAACATAATATGATTGAAAGTGATAATCAATGTTTAAACATACCTAACTACATACTTGCATCTTCATTTTCAAGAAAAAATAGAGCCGGAGGTTCCTGTATCCTAGTCAATAACCATCTTAAATACAAAGTAGTGGACGAAGTTAACCAGAAAAGTATCCCGAATGTAGTCGAATGCAGTGCGATTAAATTATTGGCCCACGACACAATAATATTATGCATGTATAGAGTCCCCGTATACACAACCGCAAGCTACAATACATTCTTTAACACTGTGGAAGCAGTTCTTGACTTTGCAAAATTAAAATAAAAAAATGTAATTTTGTGTGGCGATTTTAATATAGACAGGCTAAAGAGAAGTAGAGCATCATTACAATTTTACAACCTACTAGCATCATATAACTTAAAACTGTCTATCAATGAACCAACTCGAATTAGAAGTCAAACATGTATTGATAATATAGGGCACAATATAAAAGGATGCACATATGAAGTGGTTGAGTTAGCTATGTCGGACCATACGGCACAAATATTTCGTTTTCCAGTGAAGAAGACCTGTATTTTCCCCTTCTGGTTTACAATAAGAAGAGATATGTGCCAAGAAGACATTCATAGATTTCAGGAATGCTTATCAAGCTTAACATTTCACGATATTCTCTCATGCCGCAACGCAAATGAAGCTTTCAACGCATTTCATGACCTGTTTAAAATGTTCTACGACCTTTGTTTTCCAGTAACCAGAATTAAAAATACAACGAGAAAACAACCAAAGTGGATATCACGAGGGATCAAACTTTGTTCAAAACGGAAACGCATGCTACTGTGGAAATATAGAACCAATCCATGCCTGGAAAATAAACAAACACTTAAATTATACTCAAAAAAATTGAACCAAATAATAAACTTAACACAAAAATCCCAAAATAATTACCAAATATTGACATCACTAAATAAATCCAAACTGACATGGCAAATAATAAATAATTCTATAAGAAATAATTATCCAAAAGAAGAAATAAATAAAATTATACATATTAATAGAGAAATAACAGACCCCCAGGAAATAGCTGAATCTTTTAATGAATTTTATATTAACCAAGTATCCAACAATGGCAACACTTACAACGCAAATAAAAATCAAATGAGAATATGCAATTCAATGTTCTTGTCTCCAACAACTAATCGTGATATATTATTAATTATTAAGAGTTTGAAGAATACAAACAGCGTAGGCAACGATGATATCACAATGAAGGTTATAAAAGAAGTTGCTGTTGAAATAGCCCCAGCCATCACCCACATTACTAACCTCTGTATTGAAAATGGTACTTTCCCAGAGAGACTTAAAACCTCAATAATCAAACCAGTATTTAAAAAGGAAAATAAGGAAAACATGACATTCTACAGACCAATTGCTCTTATTCCTATATTTTCAAAGATATTTGAGAAAGTGATCTATAATCAACTTTATAACTACCTTGAAAATAATAATATTCTCGCTCCAGAACAAAAAGGTTTTAGAAAGAACTTAACAATAGATATGGCCATATATGACTTTCTTCTTAAAGTGTCTATAAGCATGGACGACAGAGTACTAGTATCGGCATTGTACATGGACTTAACGAAGGCCTTTGATTTTGTCGATCACTCTACACTTCTAAACAAACTAGAATCATACGGAGTTAGAGGGAATATATATGAACTTATAAAATCTTACTTAAGTGGTAGAAAACAAATGACTCAAATAAACAAAATTTGCCCTAACACTAAAGAGGATATAAAATACTATTCGAAGGCACTAACTGTGTCTTTTGGTGTACCACAGGGGAGTGTACTAGGCCCGCTACTCTTTCTTATATACATTAATGACCTCCCCAAAATAACAAAACATCCCATGTTCTTATTTGCTGATGACAGCACTGTTGTATTTAGACACGAAAATCTCGAAAATCATCAGATAAATATTAATAACGCACTAGGTTCTATAATAGAATGGCTAGGAAGAAACAACCTTAACATTAACTTAAGTAAAACAAAGCTGATGTCATTTGCTCTTCGAGGCGACCCGAAGTATAACCTAAATGTTAGACATTCTGGAAAAACCATAGACGAAGCAAAAGTCACCAATTTTCTAGGTCTGCAAATTGATAATAATCTTTCATGGAAAGAGCAAGTTTACAGCGTTTGCAAAAGATTGGCACAATGCTCTTATGCACTATACAGACTTTCAAAGGTCACAAACCAAAAGGCTGCTCTAGCTGCATACCACGCCTATGCAGGATCAATATTAAGATATGGTGTAATATTTTGGGGTAACTCAACAGATAAAGAAATAGCATTTAAAGCCCAGAAAAAGTGTGTTAGAGCTCTGTGTAAACTAAAACAAACAGATACGTGTAAGCCTCACTTCATTAAATTGAAAATTTTAACACTGCCTTGTCTCTACATTTTTGAAATAGTTAAATTTGTAAAAACAAATTTAGGGTTGTTTAGAAAAATGAATAGCATTCGATATGCCGACAAATTAGGCGTTGCAAAATGTAAGAGCTCCCTCACAAGAAGAAACATATTTGGAATGGCTCCGATAATCTATAATGCCCTTCCGGATACAATAAGAAGGTTAGACAATATACAGGCATTGAAGAATGCTTTATTTAAATTATTGATCGACAAAGCATATTACAGTGTC
This sequence comes from Argyresthia goedartella, assembly GCA_949825045.1. Classification (NCBI taxonomy): domain Eukaryota; kingdom Metazoa; phylum Arthropoda; class Insecta; order Lepidoptera; family Argyresthiidae; genus Argyresthia; species Argyresthia goedartella. The sequence goes on along the minus strand of OX463836.1, from coordinate 680,968 downwards.
ACAGAGTTTTTACAGGACAAATGTAAAACATGCAATTTACATCTTATATGGACAAAAACTACTATTACCTGTAATTTTATTATTTTGTAGGACTTGCTTAATCTAATTTGACATTTGTATTATTGTATAATTTGACATTCCATAAACATTATTTTCATTATTTTTTGCCTATTTTAAATTGACATACATCATAAATAGACATTATAATTGTAACTAATAACTGATCTCTCGATGTGGCTTTTTCATATTTCTATTTTATAATTGTATTTTTCATAATATTTGCACATCCTTATAGTATAAAATATAGTTAAGTTCACAAATTGTACCTACCATCATAAGCACCTATATTTGCAAATAAATATCTTTGACTTTGACTTTGACTTTGTATCTTCAACGTTCTTTTTGTTTTTACTTACAAATCTCGCTAATCTTTTTTTGTATTTCTCAAGTTTTTGCTTTAATTGTGCGATCTTTTCATTTTTCTCCCTGTTTAACTTCTTTCGTCGCTTTGTAGCTTCTTTCTTTCTTTGCTGTAGACTGCACTGGAAACTGCTGGGCTTGGAGTTACAGACATTTGAACTGGAACTGGTGGATAACTCGGAATAACTTTTTTTTTAGGAGCCATGTCGTGTGTGTTCGATCAGCCTGTGTAAAATAATTTAAGTTTATTTATAAACTTAAATTATTTATTTATTTTCATTTATAAATGAAAATAATCCGAAGCTTTTAGTTTGATGATTATTACATTTAAAAAACAGACTAGCGGATAGATTTACACAAACAACACATAAAAATATTAACCAGCAGGCAAAATACACAGTCCCCTGTTGTGTCGAACAGTCCCCCTGCTACATTTTCGGGCAGAGGACTATTGCCAGGGGACTGTGTTTTTCGGTTTAATTTCAGAATGTTTACAAAACTGACGTAAAATAGTTTTTGAAGAACCTACCGATCAATTTAGACGTCAACAATAAAACAATAAAATATATAAAGAGAGAATTCAAGTAATTAACATAAATATTATTACTTACCAGAGGACTGTTTGTGACAGCGGTCCAAACGCAGTTTCACCTCACAGATGACGCTCTGCCACTAAACAAAACGGCGTCTACCCGCAGCATCCGGCAAGCTTGCCAACTTAACAACAGTTGCGTTTCGTTCCACTCAAAAATAAGTTTGCAAACATTACAGTATTTTTTTATTACGGCTATAAAATTTTGGCAGGGGACTATATAGAAATGTTGGGGACAAAGTTTACAGGACTTTACTGAATAAATAAAGTATGTAATGAGACGTTGTTTTACGAAAATAATATAATTTAATTTGTTTACTTTATGATATTAGCTGCCAAATGTAGTTTCAATAGATTAATCTTAAATCTCATTTCTAGGTGGGAATACAGTGATGGGGACAGCCAAGGGACTGTGTTTTTAGAGCTTCTATCAAGTCTGAAAAAAATTTAAAATAGTTTATGGTTTTAAAACCAATGGGCCCGTAATTTTTTGGGGTGAATGTTTTATTAGGAGTGGTTTTTGTTTTAATAAATAAATTAGTTTTTCAAAAAATCGGTCCGGACAGCCGATTACGAGCTTACAGAGTATGGCCCATAACAATGGTAAACAAAATTGAACTTTATTTTTGTTTTATGAAGTTTCTAAACTGTTTCTTACTAATTTGAGGTCGCTGATTTCAAATCTACCCTCAGTGTCTTACTAGCAGCTCTAGTTTTAGTGATACAGGTATTTGTTGAAATTTCATTACACGGCTTACTTAAATATTTTTTAGTGTAAAAAATTACAAAATTTCGTATATAAAGTGATATGTCCACATTAAGAAGAACTTGTTTAAACGATCCAAATAGTTTTTGTGCTGTATGTGGTGAATATATGTTTAGAGAATGCCGACTATGTGCGTCTGGTTCTATAAAAAAGGCGTACTTGGACTACTTTGGGATGCCATTACATGTGTTTAGTAAGCCTTGGATCCCAAATTTTGTATGTGGTAGGTAGTTGCGTTACATCATTGCGTTTATGGGCTAATAAAAAAAGTTACACTTTGATGTACAAAAGTCCCACGATTTGGCGTGAACCGACTAATCATCACAATGAGTGTTATTTTTGTGTTGTGAATATTACCGGAATAAACCGCAAAAATCGTTCCCAATGGACATAGCCTAATTTAAAATCGGCTATTAGACCAATTCTAAATACCAGTGAAGAACCTGTGGCTGATACGCAACCTATACTCTATCCACCGAAACGAGTTAATAGAGCATTGTCTCTGTCGCACAATCCCTTACAAAAGATAAGGACACAAAAAGGTGAGTGGGCGTCAACTATACTGATAAAAAGTTAAGGTGTGTTCATATGCGATGATTTTGTGCGCTCAATAGTAAGCACTAAAACCACTTAAGTATTTTGTATTGAACTTAGAGAAAGAAAGAAAAATATTAAGACAATGTTTTAAAATAAAATTATGTATATTTAAATAGTTTAACATATACAATTAATTAAATTATTCCGACGTATCACTACTGTCGCTGTCACTTCCCACGTTTATTATGAATGTTTCGGTCATTGTTTCCACATTTCTGTCCAAGGCATTCATTTTCGGTTCTACTATCTCTTCGACATGTTTTATGCATTTTTTCCATTTTGCAGCGTCAATATTTTGAATTGAGTTGTTTAATAAAATTTTTAATTCTGCCATCTTGTATGTTTTGTTGCGGGATGCGACATGTCCTTTAACTTGAGCCCAGATCAACTCTATCGGATTTAATTCGCAGTGATACGGCGGAAGTCGTACCACAGTTTTATTTTTAGCTTTCGCCATTTCGTCTACGACACGCGCCTCGTACTGCTCCTTATGATTTTTTACGATATTCAGTAGCTCTCGTTTTAATAAATCATCCTGAAAGGGGATTTGTTTTTCTTTCAACCAATTAATTATCTCTTGTTTTTTATTTTTTTCAGTCGGAATTTGCTCTACTTTTCTTGAGTGGTACGAAGCGTTGTCCATTACAATAATACAATTATCATGTAACTTTTCAAGAATATTTTTGAACCAATTCTCAAACACTTCGGCATTCATATCTTGATGGTAATCTCCTTGCTTTTTTGACTCGAACACGTGTAAGCCCCCTTCTACAAATCCATCATCACTTCCAATATGAGTAATTATTAACCTTTTTCCTTTTCCTGGAACAATAAAAAATTGTATTGAATGATCTGATACAAAGTTAACGCTCACACAGTTTAAGATAACATAACAAACAATAAGTGCCGCCAATTAAGGATCGCTCAGGTACATTCAAACCTTTTCAAAGAATTGCATTAATGACAAAGACAGTTTTAACAATGGAATTATGTTAAAGAACTTACCGGAAGGATTTTTTAATCCAGTTGTCAGGCCATCAAGGAATGCGTCGCGTTTATTTTTCACATTTGTATCAGTCCATACGTTTGTAGTAGTATGGCCTTCATTGAGCCAAGTCTCATCCAAGTAATATATTTTTTTCTTTTCTTCTCTTGCCATTTTCATTGTCCGCAAATAATTCCTCCGCCAAAAAAATATGTCGTCACGATCAATCAATAAGCTGTTCCTGCATCTTTTAATGTACCTAAATCCAATCATTTTAAGGATTTTATGAAGTGTTGATCTTTTGAATGTCCCCAAAGTACCATCTTCATTTATTGAATTCATTATTTTGTCCAATGTCGGTATCTCATTTCGGGAAAATAAATCGTGAACTTTTCTTCTTATAGCACATTTAGTTAAGTCGTCGATTGTGTCTACAATGAAAGTACGTTTTCTTGTTTTTTTGGGTGAATTTAAAACATTTTTAGTTTCTTTCTCTTTCAGAATTCTATAGATGGACATCCAATGAACACCCATAGATGATGCAACAGCTTTCATGACGTCATTGTTTGAAGGGGATTCCATGGAACTCCTCATAGATTGATACATGTTCCATATCATTGTTTTTTCAGTCGAGGAAAAGGCTCGTCGTCGCCTTTTTTCCACAGAGTTACCTCCATGTAAACTGTCGGCCATCTCACTTAGGCAAATCGACAGTAAACTCAAAAAGTCCGTTATACAAGCGCCAAGTCTTTAGGAATGCAATCAATCACAAAGCCGGGTCACACGTAACAAAATTATCCAGAGTCCAAATAACAAGCCGAGTCAAAAAATAAAATAATAGATTGCACTAGCACAGTGAGCACGTCTGAACAGTACGAGTCGCACGAACAAACTAAAAAAACTCGCGCTGTGAACACAGCCTTAACGTCATTGTTCGACCAATCACATGCCAGTTCATTTTTCCCCTATTAACTCGTTTCGGTGGATAGAGTATAGTACCTCCAATGTTACACCAGAAGTTCTTTCAGAAAGCAGTGATGGTGGAGACAGCGACTTTTCTTTCCCGAGTACGTCTGAACCTCGACCATTCAACCAAAATGACCAAGTTGAGTTGATTAGAGATCTTGGTCTATCAAAGACAGGATCAGAAATCCTTGCTTCACGACTTAACGAAAGAAATCTGATAACTCCAGAGACTAAAGTATCAGTTTACCGTACAAGAGAAAAACATTTGGTCCCTTTTTTTTCTGAAGAAGATGATTTTGTATTTTGCAACAATATTCCCGGTTTGATGGCTGAAATGGGATTAACAAACTATGATCCAAGAGATTAAAAAGATAGTCAAAAATGAAACAGCCAAGAAATATAACATGAAAAAGAATCTCACAAAATGATTGGGCTTAAAGAGTGGCATACGACGATATCATACAGGTATTTGCTTAACACTCTTCAAAACTATATAAAATATAGAAGTGAAGATGGAGGCGTATCTTTCACTACATTATATGTTACCGCCCATTTTACGTTGGTTCGCCAAAAATAACAACCCGTAACACATGTGCTTGCGCAAAGCATGCTAACTTGGCTTTTAAAGCCGTAACTTTGAAGAAATTGGACCTAACAAAAATGCCGATCTGACTGACTTGGTTTTCGAGATTGTGTGTAATGTCAAATCAGAGTGATGAACCTTTTCTTACACTGACTGTACATGTACTTTTAACAGTTGTCCCATACAACTCATGTCATACAACGACGCGGGCACAGCTTGCCTTTACGGAGTATTCCAGAAAGGTCTATGCTTCATTTATGTTAAAATTTGAACTAACGGTAAAAAAAATACACACGTTTTTAGAAATTTGAAGGTAAAAGCGGAAAACATTAGTGTAATATCGATAATTACTATTATTTTATTATGTTTTAAATGCAAAAGTGAACAGAATTGGCAGCGATGTCTTTTTTGTCAGCAATTTTCTTATTTATCCTGTCGTAGAGGTACTCTCCTGAAAAGCTAAAAATCTATGAGAGAAGTCGGTAGACCAAGTGGTGAGCGAATTACAGACCTTCTAATTGCGTCATTTGGAGGCAAAGAGTTCTGGATCGTAGCTTATTAAAGAGTGTTGCTTCAATATGGTGTTCAGAATAAATATTTGTTTGACGGAGAGAACATCAGCCAATGGATAGAGTTGTTGTGTGGGAAATAGGAATGGAAGGGACAGACTTACCTTAAGAACTGAGCGTTGTGCTCTTTCGAGTTTTAATAGGTTTGTTTTATTTGTTGCCCCCAAACAGTGATACAGTAGGATATAACTGAGTGACACACTAGATATACCATTTTGATGACATTTTTGTCAGGCTGGCCTATCACATCGCCAACTTTTTTTTACGACAGACCGTAAAAGTGACTTATTTTAAGGAGGTTGTCTGGGGATGTTCTTTATTTCTACTGTGGTTGAGCGAGAGTTACGCTCCAGTAACTCGATTTTACTCTCCAAGTAGGGTAAAACAGCCAATAATTGTCACTTTAAGCGGAATCCAAAACAAATTATTCTATAACTTTTTTATTTTTTTATATTTTTCAAATCCGATTCCTTTTTTTTAAGAGGAAAAGAGCAGTATTATATTTTACTAACACCGAATAACTTAAACTTGATTCATTAAAGCTGTAATTCGCACTTGAAAAAAAAACACGATTTTGCCAGTAACTGTCACCCAAAATCCACTGCCAGTGTCTAAGCCAGTAACTGTCAGACATTTTAGAATCCAATTAAACTATTCATTAATAGTTAAGTCATCCCGAAAACTACTTGAAAAGCTGTCCAAGGTATTCTCTGTATAAAAATACTCATTAGAGTTATAAAATATATTAAAAAATAAACAAAATGGCACTTCTACCAAAGAAACTTTAATTAATAATTAAATCCACTCTTCTTTGCCTCTTCCTTAAACATTTTGAACTGTTCTTCAGTAGAGTCTTCCTTAAACATTTTGAACTGTTCTTCAGTAGAAGATCCAGATGTAGAATAGAATGGAATAGAATAGAAATAAATTTATTCGGACTACAAAACACACACAACATTGCATAAAAAAAGAAACAAAAGAACATAAAACAAGTAAAACATAGAATTAAAGGCAATAGTAACAGCAACATATAAAACAGAAGAGAATAAAAGCACGCATAACAAAAGTATTACATATTATGTGTAAAATTTACATTTAATACGCAAAATAACATTGACGTCGTGAAGTGTGTGTCGAAGCAGCGAATAGGTTCCGACTCAGCATGTGTCACAGGGCCTACAGGTCCTGCAACTCTGGTATTCTGTCGGCACCTTATCAAAGAGGGGATGATAATATAAGGGTAGGTGTTAATAAACTACTTTTTAATAAATCCCAATACATAATCGTAAATAAAAAGACAAAGTTTAAAAAATTAATAAGATGTATTCAGTCGATAGCAGAAATGACAAACAAAATCATCTTCTTCTTCAATAGGTATATGTTTATCTTTTGGCATAACCCACATTCTAAGGGATTGATACCAAATATTGTTCGGAAACAACCATCACAACATTTATCCCTATTCAAATCAACATCACCCAGTACATCATCAGCATTGTAAACTTCTGAAATCCACAAACAACGCTTTCCTTTTCTGATTCAGTTTTTGCCATCACGTCTTGTCTAGATTTCTTGCCTTTGCCCTTAGTCTTTTTAGTTTCGGCTAAGATCTTTTTCTCTTCTCTAGTCCGTTTTTTATTCTCTTTTTCCGTGTTCAGTTGTTGCTTCTTGAGTTCTTTTTCTTGTATGATTTGTAGGTAGCGATCCGAAGTGAGAGCATACGGTACTCGCTCAGTTTGCTTTTTACCTATACGCTTAGGTGAAGCAGGCCACCTAGTTCTCTTGAGATAGTCAGACAAGGATTCATTGGAAATCTCAGTCACTTGTCGCGATGTCGACGGCTGAGGTTCTATATCAACGATATTTGGTTCAGTGACTTTTGTTGGATGGAACTCTCTTGTGACTTCATCCAGCAAATACGGCTGTTCCGTCTGTTTATCATCAGTAGTCTCCTGATTTGTGTTTTGAATCACACCACTTTCCGTATATCCAGAAAACCTTCTCCATAAATTATAGATAGTCTGAGTCTCTTCGTTTTCAAAAGATGTTTTCTTGTCGTGCGCTTGTTCAAAAAGCTTAAGCCGATCGTTGCCAATGATTACTTTAAACTCCTCGAAGGTCATGGACGGCGGAGATATTGGTGTTTCTGCCGAAGAGATTTCTTGGGTATCTGGTGGGCCTGCTGGATCATCTGTTTTCTTTCCGAGACATTTTTCATAGTTTATTGCATCTGGATTGAAAGGAAAAAGACCCGTCGTACGGTAAACCGTCTATTGCAGTAGACTCCTTGGACGATTCATCAACTACTTTTTTGAGCAATTGGGCAAAGCTTTTCTTTTTAATGAATTCTCCGTCTTTTTTGTCCGCGTACCACAACCTCAACTGCTTTTTCCAACCGGATTTAATCGGCTTGAATGATGCAACATCAGCCGGTTGCAGTATTCGAGTTGCGTTAGGCTACAAAGCTATCAAATGTATCTCCATGGATTTGCACAGCTCTGAGGCTCTAGGCTAAGATGAGTCTTGTGTCCATCGAAGTATAGAATCACTGGGAATTGGATACCTGACGCAACTAATTCAGGATAGAAGACATTGACGATGTATTCATAAAACACCGGTGCAGTCATCCAGCCTTTTTCGCTGCCACCGATACCCCAACCAAGGCCAGTTGGTACAGATTCTGCTATACGTTCTGGGATTCGCATATTTGGGTATATAATCATAGGGGCACATGTTTTTCCGGCAGCTGAAAAGGCAAACATCACTGTGATGTTTTCTTCGGGTGAGCCCTTTTCGACGTCATATACATTTTGGGAACCCTTTTCGGCTATAACTTTTCGTATTTTAGGGCAAATGGGAAAACCCGTCTCATCGGCATTATAGATTCGAGTAGGATCCTGAAGAACATGACATAGACCTGCTTCTTCGAAATGCTGTTCAATCTCCGAGAACTACTTCCTTATGTCATTTTCTGCTTTACAAGCACTTGCCATTGTGACACCTTCAGCAGTTCTCATGGTTAGAATTGGATGGCGCTTCAAGAAAGAAGCAAACCATTTTTCTATCAGTCGACCGTCCTTAAATGGATTCCTGCGTGGATGTTCCTTTAAAAAGCTTCGCGCAGAGTCCAAAATGTCGTCTTTCTTTCTGGGAAATCCACGTCGACTTAGGCTTACTATGTAGTCAACCAGATCTTGTTCTTCAGCAGGAGTTAGAATGGTATCTAGTCCTGATCTAAATTTGGTTTCCGGATGCTTCAATTTGTACATTACTGTTATGTATGTATACGCGGCGCGGTTTACCCAATAAAACAGTTCAGTAGCTAACCGTCGTTTCACTCACGTACACGTCATTTTGGCGACGAGGATAATTACCGTAAAATGGCAGGCTATCTCGGAAACCTAACGGTATTCGACTATAAGTCGCAAGCATGGGACGTTTTCGTGAATGGTGTAAATAATTTCTTCAAGGTGAACAAAATAACAGAAATTCTCATAACCTATTTGTCGGATGACTCGTACAAATTAGCGCGTGACCTAGTTCATCCGAGGGATATCGAGGTAATCTCATATGAAGATATCGTCAGTGGATTGGACAAACATTTCACGCCGAAGAGGTCAATATTTGCTGACCGGGTGAAATTCTACACAGCGACCAAGGAGGTGGGAGAAACGATGGAAACATGGCTGGCGCGACTGAGGGTTCTCGCGGTGTACTGCGAATTCGGTACGGCCTTGGAGACGGTGCTACGTGACCGACTCATTCTGGGGCTTCCTGATGGACCAGAGCGGAACAAATTGTTCGAGCAGGATGCGGCAGACCTGACAGTGACAAAGGTGCTGGAGCTAGCTCAGAAGACGGGGTGTGCCCGTATGGCGAGGACAGCGGCTGGAAGTGGCGGTGACGAGCAGCAGGGAGCTGCTGCAAGTGGCAGCGGTGCTCGTGTCAAGGAGGAGCCGATATTTCGTATAGGCGGTGGCGGTCGAGGCCGCGGCCACGGGTCGTTCTCCCGGTCACCGCGACGTGGCAATCGTGAAAATGTCGAGGGCAATGTGTGTGAAATATGCGGACTCAAAAGTCACTCGATGAACACATGCCGATATAAAAACTACAAGTGTGATTCTTGTAGCCAAAAAGGGCATCTAAAAAAGGTGTGTCGAGTGAAAAAGCATTATTTCAGGCTGAACAATATCATAGAAGCCGAGGCTGCAGGTGACGATAGGTCGGGCAGCGATTGTGAGTCAAAAGTCAAAAATGTTTTATTTGTGAAACATAGGTGATGGCTGCATAAATACAGAGATGTTCTTACAATAATTCGTGTTGCACTATGTTTTGCCAATTGGCGTACAAAAACTTGGCTTAATATCTATCATGCATATCTGATATTAAGTTGGTACATGATTAGTAAGCAGTTCTATTGTTTGTAAAAAGATAAAATAATGATATAGATATCCTTAAATCTTTGTCTCAAACGTTCACTATTGTAATTGGCTATTTCAAACAAGTTTGGGTTATTTTTAACGAACATTACCATTTTTAAAATGTAAAGAGAAGGCATTGTCAAAATGTGAAGATTTTTAAAATGCGATACACAACTATCGGTTTGTTTAAGACTACGCATTGCTCTGATACATCTTTTTTGGGCTTTGAACACCGCCTCCTTATTTGTAGAATTTCCCCAGAAAATGATGCCGTAGCGTAAAGTGGACGCTACAAGACCATGGTATGCAGTTGTACTAGCTTTCTTTGTCAGTTTATGCAGAGCATAGGCATACTGGTTCAATTTTAGGCACACTTGCTCAGTATGTGAATTCCATGACAGGTGGTTATCTATATTTACTCCTAGAAACTTAGTAGAAGAAACTGTTTCAATCATCGTCCCTTCATAATTACAATAAATTGGTAAAGGCAGTTTACGTTGATAAAAGTGCATGATTTTCGTTTTGTCAAGATTAATTAATAAATTATTTACATTTAGCCATTCAATTATGTCCTTTATAGTATTATTAATCTCCATTTCATAATCATGAACATCATCATGTTTAATAATAACCGTGCTGTCATCAGCAATTAATACCATAGGATGTTTGACGTGCCGGGGAAGGTCGTTAATATAGAGTAAAAATAGTAGAGGCCCGAGAACACTTCCTTGCGGCACGCCATACATGATTTGCCTTTTTTTAGATCGGTATGACCTTACATATTTAGTGTGCATGCATATTTGAGAAAGTTCAGTGTATTGATCTCTATTGCTCAAATAGGATTTCAACGACTCTAAAATATTGCCACGAATACCATATGCTTTCAACTACCTCAAAAGAATGGAATGATCTACATAATCGAATGCTTTAGTCATATCCATAAATATGGCACACACTTGATTCCGCTTATCTATAATTTTTTAATACTGGCTGCACAAGGTCATATATTGCCATATTTATGGCTTTTTTCTACGAAATCCTTTCTGTTCTGCGACTAGCAAATGATACTTCTCCAAATAACTATAAAGTGCCTCGTATATCACCTTTTCTACTACTTTAGAAAATACCGTCGCTAGAGCAATGGGTCTATAATTTGATACATTCGTTTTGTCCCCTTTTTATGTAAAGGTTTTAAAACAACAGGCTTTAGCTTGTCTGGATATACACCAGTTGAGATGATTAGGTTAACAATGTGACTTAGAGGATGGGCAATTACATGCAATACCTGGTGCTTTACAGCTTTAGTATTTATGTCGTCATATCCAACACTATTAGTGTTTTTGAGTGATTTAATTATAATTTTTATGTCATGGGGAATCGTAGGCGTCATATAAATAGATTGGCTACAGTTCGTTTTTGGATTACATTGTACAACACTGTCTTTGGTTACAATTTGGTCGATAAAAAAATCATTGAAAGCATTGGCTATATGGTTTGGATCAGTGATTGTCACCTCGTCCTTAATAAGCTTTAATGTTGGCTCTTTGGGGAATGATTGCTTATTTGTATTTATAACTTGCCAAGTAGCTTTTGATTTATTGGTTGATTGTTTTATAAAATGGTCATTTTGTGAGCGCTGCGCTGTGAGATTTAGTATTTTTTTATACCTAGTATTATATGCTTGTCGTAATCGAGCTATATCGGAATGCAAGTGTCGCCCTCTGGTGGCACTCGATGGAGTTTGTGGCGCGCGCGTCGGTCGACAACGGGTCGGGCGGGACAGAGCCCACTTCCACTTGGACGGCGCGTGAAGAACGACACAGAAACTATCACGTGTTCCCAATTAGCCACTTGTTGTCACTAGTTGATCGTTGATTATAAATCTGATTAGAAGTACGAGCGTTTCTTCATTCGACATCACCCACTCCAGCCCACGGAGAGAGAAGTGAAGATGACGAGGAGAATGATGACCCGAATCCATCATTACGTGGAAAACAACTTGCCCCGTCATCAGATGTGGGATCAGTGTCAAAGCTATGTTCGAGCAACAAAATAATAACATGCGTGCATTGATTGAGGCCCTCCAATCGTCTAAACGACCCTACTCTAAAGATCTACCACACTTCGATCCTGGAAAACAAGATGTGGATGCAAGGTCATGGTGTGCGACAGTGGATTTGTGTTTCTCGGAAAATCCACCAAGCGGCCGAAGACTTGTTTTGGCGGTAAGCAAGGCGCTAAAAGGTGAAGCATCAACATGGCTATCGCAAATAGCATACGAAGGAATGTCATGGAGTGAATTCAAGCTACTTTTCACCACAAGATTTATTTCGTCTGAGACATTAGCGGGTATACTGATAAAAATGGGCGGCTAAAAACCGAGCGAAAAAGAACCACTACCCGCATTTGCGAGTCGTCTCATCACTTCGCTGACTAATCGCTGGAAAGATGTCAATAAGGAACAAATGGCCGTAGCATCAGTACTCGCGCACATTTCCCAGTTTGACCCGTGACTTCAACGTATGGCATTCACTACAAAAATAGAATCAAGGGATAAATTGCAGCAAGAATTGTACGCGTTTTCACATCTGAAGCGAAATTTGAATACGACGAGTGAAATTTCGGACCCAAGCGATGTCAAACGAGCAAAAATGACCACAATTAAATGCTACAATTATGGTAAAACGGGCCACAGGAGAATTGACTGCAGAAGTAAACCAATTCCAAGATCGACAACATCTACATCAAAGTTGAGTCATCATGCAGCGCAGCAGCCAGTATCGAAGCCCCTGGTCTGCTTCAAGTTTGGAAGCGAGGAAATGTAGCGGCCAGGTGTATGAGCAGCGGCGGCAGCAGCAGCGGCAGCCGGCCAACCGATGGCAGCGGAACGCGCAGTGAGCGTCGCATTGATGTCTGCGTGGTGCAACCACCGTCGGACACGTTACAACATAAAGGTGAATGCATACTGTATACTTAAGATTCTGGTGCTGAATGCTCGTTAGTAAAAGAAAGTTTTGCAACTAAATTCAGTGGAAAACGTGCAAGCAATGTTATTGCTTTGGCTGGTATTGGCCAAACGCGAGTATACAGCACAGAACAGATTTTATGTTGTGTAGTGATAAATGATCACACTCCCGAAATCTTGTTGCATGTTTTGCCGGACCATTATTTAGAAAGTAACGTCATGATAGGTCGTGAGATTTTAAATCAGGGGTTTGCAGTAAACATGTCGGCGACGGAGCTATTGTTATCTAAAGTCCGTTGCGATAAATCGGTGAAATGTGATTATGATACCGCGATGAAATTAGACTTAGCTGTTATTGATACGGATGTGATTGACAATGACAAGTCTAGGGTTACGGAAATACTCAACCAGTTTTCTGAATTTTTCATAACCGGTTTACCTACGACGCGTGTAAGTACAGGCGAGCTTAATATTAGGCTAATTGATCCAAGCCGCACGGTACAGCGACGACCGTATAAGATGTCTGCGGAAGAACCTAGCATTTCCGCGACCGTGTTAGAGAACTACTAGCCGCGAATATTATCAGACCGAGTTGTTCTTCATTCTCAAGCCCAGCTCTGCTAGTAAAGAAGCATGACGGGTCAGACCGCATGTGCATTGATTATTATTATTATTTACAGTAATACCGTCTCAGACCGTTACCCGCTTCCTCTGATCTCCGATCAAATCGCGCGACTTCATGGTGCCAATCATTTTTCAAAACTAGATTGCGCTAGTGGCTTCCACTTAATCCCCGTAAATGTAGAGTCGATAGAGAGCACTACTTTCATAACAGCCGAGGGACAGTGCGAATTCCTAACCACGCCCTTCGGGCTCAAAAATGCCATTTCCGTATTCCAACGGGCAATAATGAGTGCTCTAGGTGATATTAACAAGGATTACGTAATTGTATACGTTGGTGACGTTTTAATCGTCTCTCCCGATGTAGAGATTTCGAAAATCGTGACTCTTAGAAAATAATAAACTAGACGAGCAACTAGCCACGACTTATGTCGTGCGGTCAGGCATCCTCCACCGTAAATTCCAACGCAATGCAAGATCTAAATGCTTACCGTATTTACCTCGTGCTCTCTGATGGTCAGTCATCAATAATTTTCAGGATTCTATGATACACCTCGGTGCTGAAAAGACGACTGAAAAGCTGTACGATTATTATTGGTTTCCGGGTATGTCTCAGTACGTTATGTCATGTATTTCTAGAGCCGACTAGAATTACACTTACCAGCCAAACTTGCTTAGATAACGTTTTTTGTGACTGTGCATTCACAAGTAAAAATGTAACTAACTGTTTACCATCCGATCACAGTGGTCAAACAGTTTCATTCCAAATTACTAGTGAAAATAAGACTGATCCATCATTTTATAGGCCTATTACATCCCATAGACTAGAGATGTATATGAAAAACTTAGATATGGGTTTGCCAGTACCGGATTTAGATGAACAGAACCCGAACAAAATCTATTCTTTCTTCTTCAACATTATTCAAACAGAATTCAATACAGTTTTTTAATTAAAGAAAGTCAGTGCCAACAACGGTAAATCTAAATTTAATGACTGGGCAACATTTGGAATTCGTAAAAGTAGAGCTATCTTGTATGATCTTTATGAACAAAAAACCTATAACTTTGATATAAAATTTCATGACTATGTTAAAAAATATTCCAAAACTTTCAAGTTGGTTTGTAGAACTGCAAAAACTTTACACATAAATAGAAAAATACAAAATTCAAATAATAGAATGAAAACGGTTTGGCAAATCATAAACCGTGAAACTGGCAAAGTTATACCAAGGGATAATGATTTCTGCTTAAAGATAGGTGATGATGTTGTTAAATCCAACGCTGAGGCAGCTCGACCTTTTGAAACATTCTTCACCAATGCACCCTTACTCACAACAGAGCGTCTAAATTCATCTCCATATGAGGCAGAGACTTTGTTAAAAAACAGCACTAGCATCAGTAATGTAGATTTTAAATTGTATCATGTATGTCCCCAGGATATTGTCAAAACGTATAGATTACTTAACTTAAAAAATACTGAAGACCTGTGGGGTATGTCAGTCAAAGTCATTAGTTCAATAATACTTGTTATAGCCCCACACCTAGCTTATATATTTAATAAATGTGTTGATGATGGAGCTTTTCCAGACCTCATGAAACACAGTAAACTTATACCTCTGTTCAAGTCGGGAGACAAGGGTGATCCGTCAAATTTCAGACCAATATCGGTTCTTCCAGCACTAAGTAAAATTTTTGAAAAGATTATACTCAATCAAATGCTCTCACACTTCAACAGTACAAAACAACTCCACGCCAAGCAATACGGTTTCAATAGGGGTAAATCGACTACGGATGCAGGTATTACCCTTATATCTCATATTTATTCTGCATGGGAAGCCGCACAGGATGCTATCGGTGTTTTTTGTGATCTGTCGAAGGCATTTGATTGTGTTGATCATAACACGTTACTAATGAAATTAAATCATTACGGAGTTAGAAATAAAGCGTTGGATCTACTAAGATCATACCTAAGCAATATAATTCAAAAGGCAGAAGTCAACGGCGTTAAATCTGATGGATCGGGGGTAAAAATTGGCGTTCCACAAGGTTCCATATTAGGCTCTCTCTTATTCCTGGTATATATTAACGATCTGCCTTTTATGGTGGAGAAATTGACTAACATAGTGTTGTTTGCTGATGACACTTCACTGGTCTTCAAAATTGAAAGACATAAAGAAGATTTTGATGATGTCAATAGAGTATTATCTTTAACCTTGAATTGGTTCACAGTTAACAATTTATTGTTAATTTGGGGAATTTTAATTGTGGGGACCCCACATAGAAAAATTGGCTGGTAAATTAAGTTCTGCGGCTTACGCTGTTAGGAACATCAGACAAAACACGGATGTGGCTACATCTAGGCTAGTATATTTTAGTTACTTTCATAGTGTCATGTCCTATGGTATCTTGTTGTGGGGAAAAGCAGCGGATATTCAAACTATTTATATTTTACAGAAAAGAGCTATTCGAGCAATTTATAATTTAAAACGCACAGACTCCTTAAGACAGCTTTTTAAAGAAATTGACATACTAACTTACATGACATACAACTGTAGCTAGTCAATTTATTTTCGAAAATATAATGTACGTACGCAAGAACCTTACAAAATTTCCCAAACTTAGCGATAGCTGTAATGTTAACCTAAGAAATAATCACAGACTACTTGCGCCCTGGTTTAGACTCGCGAAGGTTAGCAATTCTTTCAAGGGTCAATGCATTCTCTACAACAAGATACCTCTGGAGATCTTGACATTGCCATTTGAGCCTTTTGATTAATTAATTAGATTGAAGAAGTCTTTGCCAAACTCCAGGGGGGCGAAAAGTACACCAAGATAGACGTAAAAATGGCTTATAATCAGCTCGAGTTAGGGTCAGACGGTATTTCCCAGGACATAACTACAATCAGTACGACTAAGGGGTTGTTT
Organism: Argyresthia goedartella; assembly: GCA_949825045.1. Lineage (NCBI taxonomy): Eukaryota > Metazoa > Arthropoda > Insecta > Lepidoptera > Argyresthiidae > Argyresthia > Argyresthia goedartella. Next base: position 664,558 of record OX463836.1, on the reverse strand, counting down.
AAATTCACCAGATTAGTTTTCGGCCTCGCTAACGCTCCCGCTGTATTCCAGCGCGCCATGGAGGCATTGCTTATAGGGATAGATGGGGTCGTTGTATGGTCAGATGATATCAGGGCCAACAAAACAAATACACTTAGCTAGGCTAGAATCCGTGTTAATGAGACTGCAAGAGGCAGGACTAAGATTGCAAGAAAGTAAGTGTGAGTTTTTTCGCGACAGCGTCACTTACTTTGGATATGTAATCGATAAAAACGGTTTACGTACATGTCCTAAGAAAGTGGAGGCTATAAGCCAGTCTCCGCAACCAAACAATGTAAAACAAGTAAAACGGTTCTTGGGCATGGTTACTTATTACCGACGTTTCATTCCGGGGGCATCGAGCATGTTAAGCCCATTAAATGAGCTTCTCTGCGAGGATGTTGAATGGCACTGGGGAGAGACACAGCAGCAAGCCTTCAAGCAAGTGAAGGCAGAGCTGGCGTCGGAGCGCGTGCTGACGCATTTCGACCCGGCTGAGCGGCTGGTGCTGACGGTGGACGCGGGCCCCGCCGGGCTGGGCGCCGTACTCGCTCAGGGGCCAGAGGGCTCCGAGCGCCCCATTGCATTCGCATCGAGATCACTAGGAGTGAGCGAGAGGAACTATAGCCAGATTCGGAAAGAAGCAACGGCTATAGTGTTTGGTGTCAAATATTTTCACCAATATTTATATGGTCGCTGCGAACCTTTCGTTCTAAAAACAGATCACAAGCCGTTACTTACAATATTTGGGAAAAATAACGGGATTTCTGTTATGACGGCCTCGCGATTACAGCGCTACGCAATTTATTTGTCAGCTTATAATTACGTTATACAATACACGATAGGTCAAAATAACGCAATAGCGGATTATTTCTCGCGCGCCCCCCTCCCCACGACAGGTCTAGCAGTCGAATTCGAGGAATGCGTAAAGTATTTGCATGATAACACGTTGCCCGTCTAGGTCGATATGGTAAGCTGCGACGGCAGTGGACCGGACGCTCAAAAAGGTTATCATGTAAACTTGATTTCCAGAGTCTTGCCATAGTCTTGGGGAGCGGATGGGTGGTATCCTACACTGTAATCTTTCTTCGTCTTCTTTTTACAGAATCTTAACAAGAACCGCGGGAAAAAACATACGCAAGCGAGTATTAGGAGAGCGACAATGATGGGCAATGCGATGCTCCAAATGTTCCCAAACATCATTGATTTCAGGTTTTCCCAGATGTCTCCTGTCACGAAGTGAGTGTGATCCGTCAGGTTCCCGATCGATGCTTCTTCAGACTCCTTCAACATTAGCCCAGACCGCTAATCGCAAAGTCAAAAAAAACTCTTAATTACCGCAAATGCGACTTCGCTAAGAGCATCCAAGCTCTAGACTCAATTAACTGGTCCGTATTGTTGGGTAATGCTGACGTCAATCTGGACCTGGAGGCTTTCTATTCTACCTTGAATGACATAATAAAATAAAACACACTCTGCGGCAAAACACACTTCGGGAAGGTGTAAAAGCTTGAAAGGTGGGTACTTCACGAACTGAGTGAAGCAAACCAACAAACGCGCGTTGACTGCTGCGTTGCATTACTCACCCGGCACATTAATAAAAGGATTTTAAATAGAATCATTACCTGTGATGAAAAGTGGATCCTGTACGATAATCGGAAGCGCTTATCGCAATGGCTGAACCCTGCCGAACCAGCCAAACCATGTCCCAAGCCAAAATTGACTCCAAAAAAGTACTTGTGGGCGTTTGGTGGACTAGTGCTGGTGTCGTTCACTAAAGCTTTCTTAAATCTGGTCAGACGATTACGGCAGATGTCTATTATCAGCAACTGCAAATCATGATGGAAAAGCTAGCTGCTAAACAACCGAGGCTGGTCAATCGCTCTAGGCCACTGCTGCTTCATGATAACGCTAGACCACACACTGCACAACAGACGGCTACCATATTAGAGGAGCTTCAATTGGAATGTCTAAGACATCCACCGTACTCTCCGGACCTTGCTCCAACAGATTATTATTTTTTTCGAAATTTGGATAACTTCTTGAAAGGGGAAAAAATTCAACTCCAATGGGGCAGTCCAAACCGCCTTCAAAGATTTTATTGATTCCCGTCCGAATGAATGAATGAATGAATTTCTTTATTTCCATCAAAAAGATTTACATTTCGGTTAAGCCCTAGGCGCCACACTAGGATTCCCTGTATCGTGAGGTCTAGTCTCTTCCAGACCATCTACAAATAAAGGTGGATGGAACTTAATTCTATAAAAAAACAAAATAACTAAAGTACTTAAAAGCATTTGCTGTACAACAGAAATCAGAAGTGTTTAGTGTTGATGTACCTGCTAGCCCTACGACTACGAGTCTTGGGATTGGACGTTAACCGGGCCTTTAGCCACTGGGCAGTTTGAGTAACTGTAAGTAAGTAAGTAAGTAAGTAAGTAATGTTTATTTGCACGAATATAGGTGTACATCAGGTGTATAATAATGTAATTTAAAATATGGTTCGCTATACTCTGCCATGCAGCATGCAAATATTAGTTACACGCAAAAAACACAAATTTACATACATTTACATCAGATGTCAATATTTACTAAACGCGCTAAGGTATTTTTGTTAAATTTATGTCCACAAAATATTATAATGTTACTTAAAACTAGTTATAATGTACATATTATGTCATATTGACGTGTCTTCAATGTAGTCCTGTATTTTATAGTAACATTTTTCGACTAAGAACTGTTTAAGTCTCGCTTTATATATGTGAATATGGTCAATATTCCTAATCGATTTGGGCAATCTATTATACACTTTTGGCGCCATACCATAAATGCCTTTCGAGAATAGAGCTGTGGAGCTAGGAGGAGCACTTAATTTGATGTCTCGTTTACTATACATTGTCTTAAACAAATTCCACTTTACTTTTACAAATACAGCAGTTTCGTAAATGTAGAGAGATGGCAATGTTAAAATTCCTAATGATCTGAAGTGGGGCATACAGCTATCCATTGGTTTTAACTTACAGATTGCCCTTATACATCGTTTTTGGGCTATAAACGCCTTATCTTTGTCCGTTGAGTTTCCCCAAAATATAATGCCATACCTTAGTGTTGAGGCGACAAAAGCATGATAGACAGTCAACAGAGCAGATTGACCGGTAACTTTGCTAAGCATATATAAAGCATAAGAGAGCTGACTTAATTTTTTGCACAAATGTTCTATTTGCGGTTTCCACGTCAAATGTGAGTCGATGTTTAGTCCTAAGAATTTTGTTACTTTTATTTCGTCAATTTTTTTGTTTTTATATTGAATGTCAAGTTTATTAGATTGTATGTGGTTATAATTATTTGTGAATGTCATATAATTTGTTTTCTCAATATTAATTAACAGATTATTACATTCCAGCCAGTCGACTATATTTTTAAGCGAGTCATTAATTTCTAATTCGTATGTATTTGGATCTCGGCACTATCATCTGCGAATAGAACCATTGAATGTGTAACTGATTTAGGGAGATCATTAATGTAAACGAGGAATAGTAATGGTCCTAAAACGCTACCTTGTGGTACACCATATTGAACAGTTCTCGGATGTGATAGATGATGAATTTCCGTTTTAGTTCTATCGCAAATTCTAGAAATCTGTGTAAGCTGTTGTCTATTGGTTAGATAGCTTTTAATAAGTTCAGCCACATTCCCTCGGACACCATACACCTCAAGTTTTTTTATCAGCGTTGTATGGTCGACGAAGTCAAATGCCTTCGTCATATCCATGTACAAAGCTGAAACAGGAATCCTTTTATCCAAGCAAGTCACTACCTGACTTAAGAAATCGTAAATGGCTAAGTCAATTGTTTTACTTTTTCTGAATCCCTTTTGCTCTTCTGCAAATAAATTTTTTTTCTCAAAATATTGATAAATGCTATTATAGATTACTTTTTCAAAGACTTTCGATAATATGGGGATTAGTGCAACAGGTCTATAGAAACTCATATTTTCACGGTCCTGTTTCTTGAAGAGCGGTCTAATTATTGAGGTTTTTAATTTCTCTGGATATACGCCTTGCTCTATCGATAGGTTAATTATACAGCTCAATATAGGCGCTATTAAATCTGCCACATATTTTATAACTTTAGTGCATATGTTGTCATATCCAGTACTGTTTGTATTTTTAAGATTTTTAATTATTTGATATACCTCGAGTGGAGAAGTTGGCTTTAAAAATAATGAGTTAGGATTAAATGGTATTTTCATTGGGGTATTTGTAACGTTCTGTTGACTTCGCTTTGATATCTGATCAATGTAATATTCATTAAATGACTCTGCAATTTCACGTGGATGAGTAATAAGTTCATTGTTATGTCTAATTTGTTTAATGTAATCCTTCGGCTTAGTCTTATTGTTGTTGTAGTTGTTTATTATTTTCCACGTAGTTTTCGATTTGTTATTTGATGTTTTAATTAAGTATTCATTCTGGGACTTCTGTGTCAATTTAATAATTTTTTTGAGTCTTTTTGAATAATTTATAAAGGTTTGTTTGTTTTGTTGGTTTGGGGCTCTCCTTGATTGCCATAACAACTCTCTTTTCCTTTTTGTACAAAGTTTGATACCTTTTGATATCCATTGTGGTCGTCTATTTCTTGAGATCTTTACTTTGATGATGGGAAAACATAGGTCATATAAAAGTTTAAAAGTACTATGGAACTCACTGAAAGCTGCATCAGCGTCTTTATTATTGTATACCTCGCTGAAATTGAGACTTGCAATATGATCTTTAAACTTTTTCAAATACTCTGCACTATAGTCATGCCTTAGTATTGACCAATTTTGGAGGACATTATTATATTTTACTGGACATTTTAGTATCTGACCAGTGTGGTCTGATAGTGCAAATTCTACTATTTCGGCTCTACATCATCTGATGTTATGTATAAAATTGTCCAAACATGTCCCACTACTTAATCTCGTTAGTTCATTAAAAATTAATTTTAGATTGTAAGTTAATAATAGTTCTTCGAAATAAACCGCAGATCTATTCTTTTTGAGTCTATCTATATTAAAATCACCACACAATATAATTTTTATTTTACCCTTGCAAAGTCTATGTAATAGTTTGTCTATGTTGTTAAAGAATACGTCGTAAGTCTTTGTGTCATATTTTGCTTTTCTATAAATACATATTAAATTGATATTATACTGCGGAATTGTGATGCCACAGCATTCTATAAAATTAGGGATATTGTATTGTGATATATCTATTACATTATAATCAAGTCCGTTATTTACTAGTATGGCAGTACCTCCACTTCGCGTGTTTCTGGCAGAGTAAGTAGCCAGTGTATAGTTTTTGACATTAAGCGAATAAATATCAGTTTCAATCATGTTATGTTCTGTGATTCCTACTATATCTACAATTACTCCATTTGTTCGAAGCTCATCTAGATGTATTGTTAACAGGTCAGACTTATTTACTAGGCCATCGATATTTTGATGAAATATATTTACATGGTTATTCACGAAAAAACGTTACGTCATTAGCATTGTCATTATTCCTATAGTCATTATTATCAACATTGTTATCATTATTACTATCATTATCATTGTCAATCAAATTATTATTATTTGTATTTCCAATATTCCCCGTTATAGCACAATCATTTTTGTAATTAATTTCGAGATCCTCTGTCTGTGTCTCTACATTAATCAACATAGGCAAATCAATTGGTAGACCAGTTTGAGTTTGTCTGGAAATCTTACATTGCGTCAGATCCTTTTGTGGAGGATTGATTCTAATAATTTCTTCAAAAAGCTGTTGACATGCATACTGTCTGTTGAGCCTATATTTTCCGAAATATTTTTTATCATCTTTTTTACTTATACCTAAGAGAGTGGTGTGTGTAAAACGGGAACATATATGCCTGAAAGTACAATTGATCATTTCTTCATTTAAATGCTTACTGTTAACCGTTTTACATATTATTATTTTACATTGTAACATAATACTAAGATTATAATACAGTAACGACTTCATTCTGAGTGGATCTTTATCGTTTGAACCTCCTAAAACAATAACGATATCATTACGACCATAATTGTTGCACAGCGAAAGACATGATTTCATAACTTGGTCCATGGTAGCATTGGGCCTCAGAATTGACTCCACAATATATCCACTTCCCAAAGATTCTTGTAGGATACTGCGCATTCCTTTACCCTGTTCATCGGCTTAGATCATCACTCGTCGCTTTGGTTGTGATTGGTGCTGAGGTTTTGTCTTATTCGTGGTATTTTTTGTCTCTTGAGTAAGCACTGATGCCATAGCTTCGTTGGCCTTAAACGTTGATCTTATGGTTTTAGGTAACAACTCTTTCTGTATAGTCGTTACATGGTCATTCAGCTCTATGGGGCATAGCTTAATAGGTGTAATTTTTTCGACGACTCTATTTGTAAATTCAGTTGGTGTTCTACGGGGAAATCCACCCTGTACAGTATTAGGTGTGATTCTACGGTATTGTGGGGAGAAGAAACCCGGCGCTGCAGTGCTTCTAAATGGCACAGATTGATGAAGGCCCACTGATTTACAGAACTCTAGTTTTTTATTTGTGGTTTCTAAAGTGTGTTTCAGGTTCATAATTTCAATACTCAGGTTATCAATTTCGCTGTTCACCATCTTAAGTTCTGATCGCAGTTTCACATTATCGTATATTATATATTTCACAACTGTGTAGTGTTAGTGTGGAGTGTAGTGAGTGTGTGTAGATAGTAAGTATTGTGTGATGTAGGTAAGTGTTTTTTTTATAATTTTATTTTTTATTTGTAAGTAGATTTAGTTTATCAGATATTAAAGTTAGGATAGTTGCACAAGGAATTATTTGCATATATCGAGAATGCTTTCTTTTTTGAGTAGTCAAGTTGTTGCAGCTATCCAAAAAGGATCCTCTTACACCTGTACCTGCTTAGATTCATTATCTTTAGTTCAGTGTTTATCTTAGTATAGAGATAAGGACCTTGGAACGTGTAGAACCTTTGTGCGAAACAAGTGCGTGTCCGGGGGCATTTACATCTCACTCGACGTGCTGCGGGATCAGCAGCAGTGTCGAGAGCATATTTGTGGTATTTAAGAACGACAGCGGTGACATACAATTGCCGCACCATAAGTTGCTTGCAATCTTGGTAAAGGCAATCAATGGGATACCTAAATGGTTTGCAGAAGGCTACCTTGTGAAGGGCTCTCTGTGCATATTCAATTCTGATGAGTTCTGTTTTGGCAGCTGCTCCCCAAATCAAGATGCCTTAGGTTAAGATGGATTCGCAGAGGGCAATATAGACGAGCCTCCGAATATTGAGATCAGCAACCTGCCGAAGTCGTCTGAATATGTACATTAGTTTTCTAACTCGTCCGGATAGTGATGCAATCTGCTTGCCCCATGTCAGTCTTTCATCAATCCCCAGGTATTTGATGCAATGAACTTGTTCAAGAGTTGGGCACATACAGGAGGGGTTATTTTTGTCTCTGCACGAGTGCATCTTTATGTTAACATCAACAGTTGGAGCCGTTTTTTGCATCATTCTAAAGCAAATTATTTTGGTTTTAGATTCATAATTCATAATTCTTTATTGAACACAGTTATTCAAAAAAGATACATTAAGAGAAAACATATGTACAAAGGCGAGCTTATCTCTAAAAAGAGATTTCTTCCAGCAAACCAAGGCATGACAGGAAATTTTATCAATAAAGGGTAGGCAGTGCACAATATCTAAACAATAATAAAATACATATAAGTAAATTACATATCTATAAAATACGGTAAATAAAATACATACTCGTATCTAACAAACTACTAAATACGTATCAATACATACATAAAGTTTACATATAATAATAATATACATACTACAACTATCACAAAAGAGAGAGGAAGTGCTCTTTTACCCGGTTTTTGAAAGCGAAAAGAGTCGGGCTGTCTCTTATCGCACAAGGAAGTGCGTTCCACAGTCGGACCGCCTGCAACCTGAAGGAGTGTTCATATGCGGAAGTGGTATGCCTTGGAGTGGCTAAGAGTGAGACCGTGTGAGATCTCCGTTGCCGATCTCCTGAAAAGAGATACTCAAAGCGGTCTCGAAGGTAGCTGGGGTAGCGCGGATTTTTCAATATATTGAAAAGACAAAAAAGAATATGGGAGTCTCGGCGACGACGAATCGGAAGCCACCCCAACTCTTTGCGAAATTGAGAGACGTGGTCGAATTTGCGCAGCCCGAAGATAAACCGAATCCCGAGATTCTGAAGTCGTTCGAGTTTGTTCAGAAGATCTTCGTTCGCGCTCGCCCAACAGACATCGGCGTAGTCGATTAGCGGCAGGAGAAGGGACTGAGCAAGGGTAATTTTGGTCTGCCGCGGCAAGAAGTACTGCAGACGCCTGAGGGAGTGAAAAGACGCAAAGACCCGTCTGCTGACCTCGCTGACATGTGGAGACCAAGACAGCTGGTTGTCAAAAATAACCCCAAGGTTTTTCGCCTTATCTGTGTACTCTATTGTGATGCCATTATATGATACGGGAACAATGGGTTTTTGTAAGGAGGAAAGGAAAGGGGGGAAGGAAAGAGTGTGCCTGGTTCCTAAAATGATGGCTTGTGATTTATTCGGGTTTATTAACAGCCCGTATGATGAGGCCCAGTCTTTCACATTCTCGAGGTCAGCATTCAGTGCCTCCACGAATGAAACTACATCGCAGGGGGAAAAGTGGCGATAAATTTGTAGATCATCTGCGTACAGATGATACGAAGAAGAGAGGACGTCGGAGATGGAGTTTATAAAGACTGAAAAAAGAAGAGGAGAGAGAATACCACCTTGAGGCACTCCTGAGGAAAGATCACACCATTGAGTTTCGGTCTCTTCAGACTTAATGCGCTGCTGACGACCTCTCAGGTATGAGTCGAACCAGCCAGCAGCGTGGTAGGAGACATTCAGTGATGTTAATATAGCGACAAGAATGTCAAAATCGACGCAGTTAAAGGCATTGCTGAAGTCAAGCAGGGCCAGCACCGTAACCAACCTCTGATCCATGGCTAGCTGTATATCATCGCTGACTTTTAAGAGTGCTGTGGTAGTACTATGCCCTGGTCTGAAGCCAGATTGGAAAGGATTGAGAAGTTTGTTTGATGAAAGGTAGGAGGTGAGTTGGGAGTGGACAATGGATTCAAGGACTTTGGAGAGAATAGGTAAAATAGATATGGGCCTGTAATCTTTGAAGGAGGAGGGATTGGAATTTTTGGGCAGTGGGATGACAAGAGCTTTCTTCCACAGACTAGGAAAAGATCTAGCTGATAGAGAAAAGTTTATGATGTGGGTAATTGGAGGGAGCAACTCTTCAAGGACGCTGTGGATCATCTGATGGCTGACGTTGTCACCACCAGCAGCTTTGGATGTGACCGCTAGCACTGCCTTTCTAACTGCGCCGATTCCAACGAGACTTAAGTTGAACGGTGAGGTACAGACTGCAGCCTTCAACCGTAGATGACGAAGGGTTGCCTGCTTTGTGGCGGGGTCTATCACGAGGGGGGGAGAAGAAAAGAACTGGTTAAGACCGTTGAGATCGACATCACCTGAAGACAATTCCTGGGACTTGCCAACACCAAGGGTTTTAAGAAATTTCCAGACCTGAGCTGGGGTGTACATTTCTATACGCTCATAGATGTGGCGTCGCTTGGCGACCCGGCACATGCGGTTGCATAGGTTTCGAAGGCGTTTAAATGTTAGGAGATTGTAATCGGTTGGGTCTCTCTTATATCGCCCCTTCGCACGGTTTCTTTTTGCCATTAAACGCTTGATAGCGTCTGTCAACCACGGAGCAGGAAAATGTTTTACCCTGACCTTTTTCATTGGTGCGTGCTTGTCGAACAGCCCCAGGACAATTGAGTTGAACTTCAGGATTTTGTCATCAACGGTCTCACCAGTTACAACGGGGGTCCAATCGACAGATGAGGCATCTGATTTCAGGGAATCGAGGTTCACACCTTTGAAGCTTCGAATATCAAGGAATTTGACTTTGCGCTTAGGGAGCCTAATTTTGTATGAAACATACACCAGATCGTGATAGGAGAATGGGGCATTAAGCTGGCCATGAGCAGCCACCTTGGCTATGTTGGAGATAATCATGAGATCGAGAAGGGAGGGAATACAGTGCGGTTGAAAGTGAGTAGCGTCAAGGGGAAGAATATGTAAGTTAGAGGAATATACAATAGATTTAAGTTTGGCAGAGCGGGCGTTATTTTTCAGGAGACAGGTGTTAAAATCACCGGGAATGAGAGTGTTACTATAGAGAGGAGTCAAGTCACTGAGTAGAGATTCAAAAGAATCAAAGTAATCGATACGAAGTGAGGGGCTGTAATATACACCCAGAAGAATTTTGTTGTGGTGCAAGCTGATCTCAAGGAAGAGATACTCAGCTGAACCAGAGTACAGGCTTGGCGAGTGGCAGATGACTTTGCACGGAATGTCAGAACGTAAGTAGATAGCAACCCCGCCATCTGCTTTGCCTGTCCTATCGTTGCGATAGAGCCTGAACCCTGGCAGAGAATACATGGAGGAAGGAAGAGATGGTTTCAGAAATGATTCGGATACAAAAATACCATGTATAATCTGATCACTGAAAGCTTCCAGGAGATCAGCGTAACTAGCAGGAATGCTTTGGGCATTAATATGAACGACATTGAAATTGAACTCCGACTTGTTGAACACTCGTTTCAGATTGCTAGACAATGATGCGTCCGCAAGGGAGTCGACACCTCCTGAACCAAGAGAGTCGCCGTTAGAAGAGCTAGAGAAAAAACTGTCTGTGAAATTGTTTATGATATCCATTTAAAATAAATAAATAAATATACTACAATAGCTATAAAATAAATATAAAACTAAACTATAATATCCTCCCTTACGAGGTTTAATACTAAATTAATTAAATACAAAAAGCCTGAACCCAGACACACTGGGCTTGTTGGGAAATAATCTATTACCTTAAAGGTTTGAAACAACACAGACAAAACGAACAAGCAAAACGCAATGAACAAAATGCAGACAATCATTACTTTGTTTGAGTGTGACGTGACCTACATTTCGTTTCGCTCACCTAAGGGTAATATGCAGGCAGGCAGAGTATGGAACAACTTAACATAAAGTTGTTATTATAAACATAAAGAGAAAAAAGAATAAGTGTCGAGAATCAAGCGAACAGGAACGAGACGGACTGTGAACATACAGGTCAACTTCATATCATGAGTGGAACACGCCCCGCACGTTCCGTGATGACAATTGATGACATTAGACTACAGACTATCACTTGACATAACATTGACTGAGATTAGTTGTTTTGATATTAATAATTATTAACATAAACTATAAAACTTACCTACCTGCTAAAAACAAGAAAACACGTATAATCCGAACAATTGTGGAGAACACTTCAGGCAGCAGAACTGATCGACGACATAAAAAGCCGCGGCCTACTTTTTCGCTCCCGGCGGCGGCGGCACTCCTTTGCGCCTGATGCTGGGGGTGCGTTTGCTCAGGCCCGACGCTGCAGCAGCCGTGGGCGCAGCAACCGAGGGAGCAGCCACAGCAGCGGTCGGCTTCTTTTCAGGAGACTCCTTTCCCTCAGATTGAGTGGTGGAAGGAGGGAACTGGCTGGTGTACACCAGTAGGTCCGCCATACACTCCACCTTCCGCCTAGTCTTATCTGGGAGTAATAAGACGATCCTGCCCTCCGTCGTCCAACAGTTCCGTACACCAAAGTGCTTCCTGGCTGCTAAGAATACACTGTGTCTTGATTTTGTGAGGAACTCTGTAACAGTTATCCCCGTTCCTTTCAAGGCAGTCTTGCCCTTCCGCGCCTCGGTCCGCGCTATGAAAGACGAGAACCGAACTAGCAAGGGCCGGGCTTTGGATGCCTTTTCCTTGGGGCCAAGTCTGTGGACCACACTCACATCAGAAACACACTGCGGGGACATCTACATCCGGTCGCTTAATATCACCCGAGCCACTTCATCAGCTTGTTCTTCTCCCTTCTCCGACACCCCGTGAAGCAGAAGTACCTTCCGCCTGGTGCCCATCTCCAGCCGGTCCTGACCCACCAGCAGCAGCTCCATTTGTGACCGCAACATGTTGAGGCAGATCCACGTAAAGGCCTTAAACTCTGTGAACTCACTGCTCATAGTGCTCAGGTCAGGAGGGCTGCTTGACAGCGACATGGTGGAGGCCTCCCTAAGCTCCTTCTCATATTGCGCCATCCGAGTGTTGAAAGACTCCACAATCTTCTCCATGTTGGTGCTCAGTTTTGTGTACAGATCCATGGTGTTGTGTAAATGATTGGATATGTTGATTCAGGTGAGAGTGATTATTTATCCAGTGTTAAATTAGGTTCAGGCTTAAAATTAAATAGTTATATTTGTCATTAAATTGATAATAATAATATTAAATTAATTAAATTTAGAAGACTCAAAATTTTGATGTTTTTTGCTTGACTACCCTCAGAAGGTTGTTAGATGTATTAAGAGTAAGGAGGTTTTGTCAGAGCCAGTCACTAACCCTATCCATGCCCTCGCATGCCACAGCAACTGCAGATGACCAGCTCTTACCGTGGAATATGATGGCAGTGTCGTCCGCAAACATAAATAAGTCAGCTTGGATCAGGTCTAGACGACACAGATCGTTTATATAGATGAGGAATAGTGAAGGACCCAAAACACTTCCCTGCGGAACTCCAAAGTTAATGTTCACGTAGTCACTGTAGGAATCGTTCACTTTAAATCTTTGCCTGCGGTCTGAGAGATATGAGTTAAACCAGTTGGGAGTGAGGCCACGTATACCCAAGAGCTCCAATTTTCTTAGAAGTATTGGACGAGAAACGGTATCAAAAGCTTTCGCGAGATCGAGAAAAGCTCCCAGGCACATATAACCTTCATGGAGCTTAGTGGCGACAATATTGGTCAGGCTCATTATGGCGTCCTCTGTAGACTTATTGTTGCGAAAGCCATACTGATTATTAGCCAGTAGACCATGGGATTCTAGGAAGTTAAGAAGTCTCTTATTTACTAGTTTTTCTAATAGTTTGAACAGAGTACTTAGAAGCGATATAGGCCTATAATTAGAAGCTTCCAACGGATCACCCGCCTTATAGGTCAAGGGACGAATGTTTTTTTTGGTAAAGGGATCGAAGAACTACCTATGAGATGGTAAAAGTGTATTATAGATAGCAATGGTACATACTTTGATTAAATAAATATATTATATTTAAAAAAAAAAGACTTTATGTTCCTCCCGTGCAAAACGCCAATTTCATATGCAAGGGCCTAATATTTATGAATGTTATCTATAATAAAATTGTTTGCTGTAATCTTAAAGATGTTAAGTATACACCGTTTTGGACCTAAGCAACTAAAAGCTCGCACTCGAAAACTAGAACCAATTTTGACACACGGATTGGAGATTTGAGTTCAGGCCATCAAATAACATAAGAAATCGTTCTCATCTGCTCAGGTCCAAAAGTTGATCCGAATTTTTATACTTTTGTTATTTTTTTAATGTGTCCAGAGAAAAACATTTATTCATTTTCTTCATGTATATCCGCTTCCGTTTCACTATCGTTTTCTGATGATGAACACGTGGAGAAATCCATTGATTATAAAACTGTCTACAGTTTTATCTACAGCGTCATTCAGACCATTTAATTTAGTTTCCTCTTTTATTACATGGTCGATACAGTTTTTCCATTTTGTGTCGACAATTTTGTTAAGGCCTTCTTCATGTCATGTCAAAAATCTGTTAGACTGTTAGATGTCAAAAAGCTGTTAGAAGTAACAGCTTTTTGACATCTGTAATTTTAAAATTGGTGTTATTTCGAGCAACGTAGCCCTTCACATTTGCCCACACGAGCTCAATTGAATTGAGCTCGCAGTGGTATGGCGGCAAACGTAGGACTTCAATACCAGCCTGTTTTGCCATTTCGTCAGTGACCTATGACTGGTATAGATCTTTTACATTTTTTACTTTTGCAAGTAATTCCGCTTTGACCTTATTCTTTTCAAATACAATTCCTTTTGCAGATAGCCATTCTTGTATGGCTTGTTTTCGCCAACTTGTGAGCAGCAATCGTGCTTGGCGTCTTGAATGGTAACTCGCATTATCCATTACGATATCCGCATTTGGTCCAACTTTAGAAAGAACATTCTGGACCTTTGTTTCATAGCCATCAGCGTTCATGGTCTCGTGGTAATCTCCAGTATTTTTATTTTAAAGAAAAGAAAGAAAGACACGTTTATTCACAGCTGACGAAGGCGCATATGGTCAACAAGTTCAACCGCATACCAAAACCGTTATCGCGATTCGCCTCAGCAGCTGCAAAATGGTAGCTGACTCAGCATAATGCTAAGGTGAAAAACGCCTTAGCGCTGGTTTTCAGTCAGTGCCAGGGGTACACAAGCGTCGCCAAGCGTGGTACCATGGTGTGTAGATACATTAATAAATATTCATATGATATTATACTTGCATACATGCTTTCAATACAATAAATATATTAAAGTACGTATCAATCATATTGGTCAGTGTAATAAAAAATAAACAATTTTTAAAACGAAAAACTAAAACTAAAACATATAACCTAAGCACATCCCACCACAGACAAATAAAAACAAAACACTAATTCAATATTCAAAATGGCACAGCAGAGCGGAACATAAACAAGATACCAAAGAGGACGACGAAATACAAGATCACCAAAGATAAAATTTAGGAAATGCGATTACCAGTCCAATCGGAAAGTCATAAGGTAACGGAAGGGTTATCAGGAACATGGTAGTCTCTGCTTATTAAGCAGGTACACCCTTAGCTTGCGCCGAAAGGTGTACCTACTTGTTGCTTCACGGACTGGGGGAGGGATATCATTCCAGCACCTGGACGCCGCAAATCTGAAACTACCACGGAACGCTGCCGTTCTATGTGCAGGTGTAAGAATCCTTCCTTCCTTATTCATTCGTCGCTGACTCGCCGACCACTCCAGCCTTCTAAACAGGAAGATAGGGGCTTCATAGCGCACAACACCAAACAGCAACGTTGCGAGGTGAAGTTGTCGCCGCGCATCCATGTTCAGAAGTTTTGCGGCGTTCAAGAACGGGGTGATGTGGGATCTAGGAGGGACTTTGAAGCAAAAACGTGCACACGCGTTTTGGACACGTTGTATCTGCTTCTTCGTCCGTCCAAGTATACAGCCACCATAAACGACATCACAGTAGTTAATTCTCGATAATATCAGAGATTCACAAAGACTGATTCGCAAATCAGTACTAAGGTAATCGCGTATATTATAAAGAACCTTTAAGCGGTAGAAGCAATTGGTCACGATCCTAACTATGTGGTTTTCGAAATGCAATTCACCATCCATCAGTTGTCCAAGGTTTTTGGCTTCCACCACCCGTTCCACTGGTTTGCCCATGATGGCTATATTCCTGGAGTTCATGGCTTGTGTCGTATTATGGATTTGATGCTTTGAGCCCATTACCATGTACTTGGATTTGGCTGGATTCAGTACAAGGCAATTTTTGTCAGAACAAGAAGCAATTTTGTTTAACTCTATATTAAGAGCACATACTGCTGCAGCTGCATGGGTAGGCCTGGTTGATGTATAAAGTTGGACATCGTCTGCATACAGATGATACTGGCACTTCTCTATACTTGTAACAATGTCTGCACTGTACAGAATAAACAGAAGTGGACCAAGAATAGAACCCTGCGGTACGCCTCTCGTCAATGGCTTTGTGGTAGAAAAACCTCTGGGTTCCATTCTGCCTTCGCAAAACTACCGTATGCATTCGGCCTGTTAGATAGTTACCAAACCAGCGCACTGCGGATCTGTCAAATCCATAATACGACATTTTCGACAGCAAAAGAGAAATATTTAAACAATCGAAGGCTCTGGAGAAGTCCAGCAAAACCAGAATTGTACTCTTACCGCCATCAAGTGCAGACAGCACATTGTCCACAACGTCGAGCAATGCAGTTGTAGTACCACGGCCTTTATGAAATCCGGATTGCAATTCTGGCTGTAGGCTGTTCTCCTCCAGATACCCCGACAGCTGGTTGCAAACCACTCTCTCGATCACTTTCGACATGCACCGAAGAATACTAATAGGGCGAAGATCTGAAACCAGGGAAGGATTAGGTATTTTGGGGATGGGGTAACTTTTGCAGTCTTCCAGTCAGTCGGGAATATGTGAGTCATAATACTTTGGTTAACAATAGCAGTCATAACATCTTAAGTCCTAGGTAATGTCAGTATAATCATGTCTATGTCAGTTACGTCCACACCTTTTGCCGAAGTCTTAATTTTTATCAGTATTTTCAGTATCGTGTCAGAAGTTACAGTCTGGAGAGAAAATGTAGTTGCTTTGTCGTGTCTGTAGTGTTCAAAGTATGTTAAGTCTGAAATTGTCTGAAATCTGTCTGAAAATCTGTCCGTCCTGGAATATTTAAACAATGGTTGTTAATTTCCTCCGTGTCAGTAAAGTGTGAAGGTAGTTCAACATCACGTTTGTCTGTCAGTATCGTGCGCTACTGCCGTGTCATGGCTAAGTCACGTATCTCTGAAAACCAAGTTTCGAGATAAATCGATTTAAAGGAAAAACTAATGTTTTTCGATTTTCTCCTGAACTATAGGGAAAATTCTTCTTATTTTTTTTTGTAAATATGTTCAAAAACACTGTGTTTATCATATACAGAGTATTAATTTAATATATTTCATATATTAATTAAGTTATTATCGATGTAAGAGTTAGCCACGCTGTTTTGGATCGATCGTGTTTTGGCGAAGTCACGTAACTCTAAGATACGTGAGTTAGGCTCGTTTCTGTCGTTCAAACCTGTCATGGCAATGTCGTGTATTTCCAAATACCGCAATAAGCCTTGATTCTGAATGATTTTACATGAGAAAGACATTTATGAAAATGTTATTTCTCGCTTGGAGTCTCATACAGGGTTATTGTTTATTGTCATACCGGATAAACTTGAACATTGGACTCAACATTGGAGCTTAAAAAAGAATTTTAGGAGATGTCAATCTAACTATGCCCAGTTTTTACATGGTTCAATTCAATTCAAAAATCTTTATTCAATGCGAATAAAAACTCTCACAAATAATGGATCTTCTGAAATACTCTGCTTGATTAGATTGTCAGCACCTTAAATTCAGTGTTTTGTTTGTGTATGTGTGTGAGAGAGAGAGAGAGAGAGAGAGAGAGAGAGAGAGAGAGAGAGAGCAATTTTTTAATAATAAAGACTATCGTAAATCTTCAAGCGAGCAAGTTTTACAAAAGTCCTAAAAGTAAGTACAGAGACATAGTTAAAAAAGTTATAATAGATACAGAATATCAGCTTGTATTTTAATTATTGTTTAGCACCAATATGTTTTACGCTGAAAATGATAGAATATCTTGAATGGGAAAAGATGTTAAAATCTATGAAATTACCGCAAAACTTCTATACTTACCTGTTTTTTATAATCCTTTATTGCACAGAAAACACAGTGGAAATTATAACACAAACAGTATGCAAAGGTGAGCTTATTTCTAAAAAGAAATTTCTTACAGCTAACCTGTGAAGAAAAGAGAAAAATAAAATATAGAGAGGTAGTCCTAGTGTACAATTAAGAGTTAAAAGAAATAAATAAAATAAATATACTATCAAATAAATCACAATACACCCTACGTAATTACTATAAAATAAATAAATAGAATACAATAAATAAATAGATATACATAAATACTATGAGATACCCACTATTCGGAAGAGAGGAGATGCTGTTTCAATTTTTTCTTGAAAGTGACCAAGGATTTGCAATCCCTTATAGCGCAAGGAAGTGCATTCCACAAACGTATTGCCCTTAACCTAAACGAGTGCTCGTAAGCAACAGTGTTGTGCTGAGGAATTGACAAAAGTGACACCGTGTGAGATCTCCGAAGTCTATCCCCTGAGAAAAGATACTGAAAACGTTCACGAAGATATGCAGGGTAGCACGGATTTCTCAAAATATTGAAGAGGAAGGAGAGAATGTGCATATCACGACGAAGTCGGATCGGGAGCCAGCCTAATTCCCTACGATATTGGGACACGTGGTCGTACTTACGAAGTCCGAAAATAAACCGAATCCCGAGATTTTGGAGTCGCTCGAGTTTGTTCAGTAGATCTTCGTTCGCACTGGCCCAGCAAACATCGGCGTAGTCTATTAAAGGCAGAAGAAGGGTCTGAGCTAGCATGATTTTAGTCTGCCTAGGCAGGAAGAACTGCAAACGCCGAAGAGAATGAAAGTATGCAAAGACTCGTCTGCTGACCTCACAAACATTTTATCTTTTATTAGTGCACTTTAATGTGTAGAAGTAAAAAGAAATAAATAATGAATGCTTGGAACATCCACAGCATATAACCATAGATTGCTATAAAAAATCATTAGTCATAAATACAAAAATAAAGCGGTAACAACATTCACTGCGACTATTAAGCATAATAAATAATAATGGATCTAAAAAACATAATGGAATCTAAAAAAACAGGTAAGTGTAGACTATTAATAAGCTTAACTACAACGACATTATTAAAGTATGACATATAACAATAAAATCAAGTAAATAGTAAATGTAGCCCATTAATGTCACCAGCGAAGAGCACAGGTATTTACCCGGATACGAGTAAGACAAAAACAATAAAAAAATACCTAAAGAGAAATAAACTGACATCCGACAGCCTAGCAAGGCTGGTTGGTAGCAACCAATATTAGATATCTACGAGGCCCTATATTAAAGAATCGCGAACAATGTCGAGATCGGTCGCTTCATCACCGACATGTAATTCCTTGAAAAAATTACGCCAACTCAAGGGCATTGACTGGCATAATTTCATAAGCTCTTCCTTTTTTTTTTGGCTGATGCCTCGAGGTTTTGTTTGCCTTGGCAGATCTTTGAGAAAATCCTCTACACCAGTGGCAGCAGTTTTAAACTGTTCTGAGACACTTACTGTAGTTAAGCAAAGTTCGTCGTAGGTTTTTTTCACAAAAATGTCATGTGAGCCTTGCCTGAACTCGACTATTTACAGATTTGCTATATTGTAATTCCTTGGAAAAAAAATGTCAAATATATTATTATTGTATGTCACATGTAAAATTGTATTTAGTAAAAGGTGATTAAAAAAATTAAAAAAAGATGTCAATGGCAATAGTTTAGTAGATATACAATGTCAACACTATGCTAAATATTCACCTACAGAGTAGTATGCTTTATCAGCCAAATAATCTTTTAATCTAAGCTTGAACTTGTTTGGGTTATCTATATTCATAATTGAGACAGGAACCTTATTGTATATTTTCGAGGCCATACCGAATACACTGATGCTGAACAGTGCAGTTTTGTGTCTGGTAGCGCGTATATTTTTGTTGTTGCGGCGACTCTTCAGGTTTTCGAATAGGGTTGGGTTTATTTTAATAAACATTATTATTTCATATATGTATAACGAAGGCATTGTTAAAAGTTTATGGCGTTTAAAATATGGTTTGCAGCTGTCTGTTCTTTTTAACGAAAATATAGCTCTAATGCATTTTTTCTGAGACTTGAAAGCAATTTCCCTATTTATTCCGTTACCCCAGAATATTATTCCGTATCTGAGTGTAGACACTACGTAGCCGTGATAAGCAGTCAGTACTGCGGTAACATCCACAACTTTGCGGAGCATATACAGTGCATAGGAAAACCGGTTTAGTTTTTTGCTGACATTTTCAATTTGCTCTTTCCAGTTTAGTTTATTGTCGATTTGTAATCCTAAAAATTTCGTTGATCGTACTTCGTCAATGATATTGTCATCGTGTTTGATAGTTAATGGTATCCGTTCTTTAATTTGTTTAAAGTTCATTCTATATGTTTTCTTTAAATTTATTTTTAAATTATTATGCTGTAGCCATGTTATGATGTCATTAATGAATTGTTTATTTCATTTTCAAGTGTCAAATTATCATTACTTACGTTTTTATAAACTACGGTACTGTCATCAGCCAATAGGATCATAGGGTTTGATGTCGAGTCAACAATGTCGTTAATATAGATCAGGAATAGCAGCGGGCCTAGAACGCTTCCTTGTGATACACTTAGAGTTACCTTAGAAGGTTCAGATGAGTAGATTTGCTCCATGTTACTTTGGCCACACAATCTCTGAATTTGAGTTATTTGTTTCCGATCAGATAGGTATGATTTTATCAAATCTATAACGTTGCCTCTGACTCCGTATGTGTGTAACTTTTGTAATAATATTTTGTGGTTTACATAGTCGAACGCTTTTGTCATGTCCATATATATGGCTGACACAGGTATTTTACTGTCTAAATTGAAAACTATCTTTCCTAGGAAGTCGTATATAGCCAGATTGATTGTTTTGTGTTTCCTAAAACCTTTTTGCTCGGGAACCAGAATATCATTCTTTTCGAAGTAGTTGTATAGGGCGTTATATATTACCTTTTCGAATACTTTGGAAAACACTGGTATTAGGGCGATAGGCCTATAGAAGTTCATATTTTCTTTATCTTCTTTTTTAAATAAAGGCTTGATTATCGACGTCTTCAAAGCATTTGGATACGTACCGAATTCGATGCATAAATTTACTATGTAGCTGATCACCACGCTTATATTATGTACGACATATTTTAGTACTTTCGTGCAAATCTCGTCATACCCTGTGCTGCTTGTGTTTTTTAAGGATAATTATCGTTGTTATGTCAATAGGATTGGTGGGACTTAAATACATAGAATTTAATTTATTGTAGGTCAAGGTTGATTTTAGAGGATGATTACTACGACTATTATCTAATGGTTCTGGTATTGTGGAATGATTATTAAATGCTTTTGCTATGTCCGTAGGGATTTTTATTTTATCCCCATTATGCTCAATTTGCTCTATTTGGTCAAAAAACAGAGATATTAATTAGATCGTGGAATACGTTAAACGCCCGTTCAGTACTAGTTTCTGAAATAACATCGTCAAATGAAAGGCACGACATGGCCTCAGTAAATTTTCGTAAGTTGTCATCGGAAAAATCTCTCCTGTACTCAAACCAGAAGGAAAGTATTCTTGGAACACTGTCGATACACGCATTTTGGTTTTAAGTTGGTTTTGACTATAGATTCCTCGTTATTTGTGCACATAAAGGAGACAAAGACCACGAAGCAATTGTGGACAAAACTGAGTGCTTTGTTCGAAGATTCAGGATTTTCGCGGAGGATTACTTTGCTTCGTCATCTGATTTCTATAAGGTTGGAAAACTGTGAAAATATGGCGAATTATGTGACGCAAATAGTAGAAACATCTTAACGACTCAGCGGGACAGGGTTTCGGATGAACGATGAATGGATCGGTTCATTGTTGTTAGCCGGTTTACCAGAGCGGTTTATGCCAATGATAATGGCTATCGAGCACTCCGGCATCCAGATTACTGCCGATTCTATCAAGACTAAATTACTCGATATGGAATCAGTTGATGGTAAAACGGAATGCAACTCGGCCTTGGTAGCTGGAAGTTGGCAGAAACGAAGAATCGCTACAGGTGGCAGCACTAGCAAACATGGCGGCGGACAGGCTTCTACAGTCTATGGTTCGAAGATGTCAAACTCAAACGTAAACAAAACGAAGACAATAACTTGTTATCGGTGCAAAGTAATTGGCCATTTTCGAAACAAATGTCCACTTTTGAACGAGAAAGCAGAGAAAAGGAAGCAAAGCAACGCTTTCAGTGTAGTTTTTCTCAGTGGCGAGTTCGGAAAAAGTGATTTTTACATTGATTCGGGCGCAAGTATGCACATGACTGCGAATGAATGTTGGATGAAAAATCCAAGTTACTCACCGACTTTACCAGAAATAGTCGTCGCAAATAAAACTAAGGTGCCGGTTTTATGCTCAGGGGACGTAGAAATAACGACAAGTCACAATTACGACATAACTGTAAAGAATGTGTTGTGCGTCCCAAGTCTTACGACCAACTTGTTATCAGTCAGCGAATTGATAAAGAATGGAAACAGTGTGGTTTTCGAGCCCACTGGGTGCCTAGTGAGAAATAAGTCAGACGATTTGGTAGCAGAAGCAGAATTAATTGGTGGTGTATACAAAGTGAAGTTACAAACTGAGAAATGTTTGATGACGGTACCAAATGGAGAAACATGGCACAGGCGGTTAGGCCATATAAATAGCAATGATATGAACAAAATGAAGCGTTGCGGTTTAGTGGATGGACTGAATTATCCAGAAACATTTACAACAAGTAAGTCAAGCTGTGAGATATGTTGTGAAGGAAAGCAGTCCAGGTTGCCGTTTACAAAAGGATCCCGTGCAACAGAAATACTTCAAATTGTACATTCAGACATTTGCGGCCCCATGGAGAGCAATTCCATAGGAGGGGCACACTATTTCCTGTTATTCATTGATGATTATAGCAGGATGACTTTTATTTACTTCCTGAAAGCCAAGACTGAAGCATTAAACTGTTTCAAGGAGTTCAAGTCAATGGCAGAGAATCTTCAGAATAAGAAAATCAAAATATTAAGACACTGACAATGGCTCTGAGTACTGCAGTAATAATTTTGAAGATTTCTTGAAGAAAGAAGGAATAACACATCAAAAAACAAACCCGTACACACCAGAACAGAACGGACTAAGCGAAAGATCCAACCGTACCATAGTGGAGAGAGCGAGATGCTTACTTTTCGAAGCTGATTTGGAAAAGAAGTTCTGGGCAGAAGCTGCTAATACAGCTGTCTATTTAAAAAACAGATCAGTAGCTTCAGGTATTGACAAGACTCCGTATGAAGCATGGACAGGCAGAAAGGACAGGTAGTGGGGGAACGCCCGAACGTGACTATTGACGCTCCGTCATTTTTATTAAAATTTAATACAATATGGCTGCAAAAGCTGTTGAAAACGCCGTACGCGAGTTGACGATTACGATATCCGCGCTAGTGATTAAAGTCAGTGCACTCGAAACAAAAATTGAGGCTCAAAACAGCCTAATTACGAAGTTAACTTCGCCGCAATCATCGACAGCGGCGATTACGACTACCCCCAAGGGCGCTTAACAAGCGGCTGCGCAGACAGCGCTGCAGCGCCCGGTGAGACAAGTACGTCTAAAAGCTGCCATCACCGCAAGCGGTAAACTCAACGCTGCGAAGCTGACTGGTGCCAAACCTACTGCGCGCGCTTCGTTATACAACGCCAGCGCCACCACTCCGCCAACACCCGAGCCGAGCCAACCGCCACCGGCTGAGGATGTGGCCACGAAAATCTCAACTACAAACGACCAACCGATGACCCAAATACAACCACTTGCCTCCACCAACACCCCTACGGATCAGTATTCGACTGAAGACCAATGGGAAACGGTCAAATCAAAACGTGCCCGTAGACGTAGCCAGCGTGCAGTGACTGTAGGAACAGGAAAAGAGGATGACTTGCTACAGACGGTGGAATCCCTGAAGTACATTCAAGCCTGGTCCTTCACACCCCAAACCACGACAGATAATGTGACCAAATTCTTAAACAAAATTAGAAGTAGCGAAGACTTCTATGTTGAAAAGCGCGAAATTATGTCAAAAAGGCACGCATCCTTCATCATAGGAATCCCAGAGAGCCTGTACCCGGCGTTCAGCTCGCCCGCGGTATGGCCACCACGAGTCCGGTTCTCCGACTGGATGCGATTTCGTCCACGCCCCCGCGAAACTCCGCGGGGCAACGATGACAACGGCGAACTCCACTCTCGTGGCCTGACCTCGTGAACAGACACTACCAGCGCAAGCGGCTTTGTGCGCGAGCGATCCGGCCGCGCGTGACTCATCATCGCGCATAGCAACAAGTGATCCTAGCGTACTTACAATCTCACACCAAAACATACGGTCATTAGACAAGAAAACACAGCGTTTAGAAGTTCTTCTTAAAAGTGACCTTGCATGTGACATTCTTGCTATAACGGAGCATTGGCTGACGAATGAAAATTTAGAAAGTGTTAATATAGATGGATACGCGCTCATATCTAATTATAGTAGGTCTAAGTTATCACACGGCGGGTCTTGTATTTACGTCAAGTCCACTTTAAAAGTAGTTGAAAATATTGATTTCACCACACTATCAGTGGAAGAATACTTTGAAGTCTCGGCTATAAATGTAACAGACTCTAATTTAATGATTGTATGTATCTACTCTAATGGTAGTAAAACTAATGACTTCCTAAGGTGCTTAGATGATTTGCTCGACAAGCTATGTGACATCGAATTAGATTGCATTATTGTCGGGGACGTAAACATAGACTGGATTGAGGATTCGTCCGAGAAGGATCGGCTCCACGATATACTGTCGGCCCACGGCATGAGGAACGAGATAGACTTCGCCACGCGAGTGACGGCCACTACCGCCACCAGCCTCGACCACCTGTACAGCAACCTTGCCGAGGGCGCGGTGCGCGCGGCGCCTGCCAGCACGCACCTCAGCGACCACCTCGCCGTGCGCGCGCGCGTCACGCGCCGCCCGTCCGCACCGTGCGCCAGCGCACGCAGGCTAACTGCCGCAATTTCGTCGCGTCTATTGCGAGTGTGGACTGGCAGCACATTTGGTGCCAAAAAGGTGAGTCGATCGAGGATTTGGCCGCGTCTGTGATTTCTGTAATTAGCAACAAGTACGACATTTGCTTTCCACTCACACGAAAACCACACCCAACACGCCAATCATGGGTTACACATGAGCTTCGAAACATTCAATCATTGCTCTTCGACGTGCTGGAGCTCTCGTCTGCTCATCCTGATGATACCATTGTTACGGAACTCATTGACAAATTAAAAAACCAATACGACAACCTGGTCAAAAATAGAAGAGCACACTTTTACACGAGCGCAATCACGTCCAGCACGAACATGAGTAAAGCCATGTGGAACGTGATTAACAAAGAACGAGGGAAAAGCAACCGTACTTGTGTAGACTTCACGGATGTGGCCGTAGACTCAAACGGCATTAAATTTAGCAGCAAGCAAGCCGTGGTGGATGCGATGAACACTCGGTTCGCCGGTGCCGCCGCCGCGTGTGGAGCCCCGGCCGCCGACGTGCCGCGCGCCTGTCGTGCCCTGCACGCTGCCCGCCCACCTGCCGACCGCTTCCTGAGACTGCGCCTGTTTACAGTGGACGAGGTACATCGCATCATATCCTTTCGGATTCCGCATAAGCCTACCAAGGATATCTACGAGACCTCGATGGAACTCGTCCACCAAGCTGTTAAACCGTTGGCACCAGTTCTCACTGAATTATTCAACGAGTGCATTAGACGAGCCGTGTACCCAACAGCGCTAAAGAGGAGCAAAATCGCTCCAATATTCAAGGGGAAAGGAAAGAGGGAGAATATCGATGGATACAGACCAGTGGCCGTAGTACCCACGGTATCGAAGATCCTCGAAAATGATCTCAGCGCCCGACTTCTTGAATCCTCGCGTCGACTGATGCGCTGTCGGAGCGACAGTATGCGTACCGCGTGGGCCGCTCGACGACTGCACTGGCGCGGGAGGTGGTGCGCCGAGTGCTCGAGGCAAGAGAGAGGAAGTTCCAGGTCGCAGTTCTCTGCTGTGACCTCTCGAAAGCATTTGATGTTGCCGATCACGGCGTGCTCGCCGCTAAGCTCCGTCACTACGGTATAGTCGGGGGGCCTTTATGTCTACTAACAGACTTCCTGCGAAAACGCTCGCAGATCGTCGTTGGTGATGGCGGGACAACGAGATCAGAACCAGTGATGACACATATGGGGGTTGCTCAAGGCTCTTCGGTATCCAACATACTATTCTCACTACTTCTGAATGACCTGCCACAAGCGATGACCTCCAGCGAATTAGTCATGTACGCAGATGACGTGGCAGGAATCATCACTGACAGGACAATTGGAGGCCTTGAACAAAGCCTAAACCATACTATCACTGAACTGTCTCACTGGTTCCGTAACAACGGTCTCGTTCTCAACATAAAGAAAACTCACTTCCTCCACTTCGACCTATCGGGTCGCCGTCTCGTCCCACTGAACGTCCAAGTGGACGGAATGCGGGTCGATCAGGTGGAAGCGACAACGTTCCTGGGCTTCGAGCTGGACCGTGGACTCACATGGCGCGCTCACGTGGCGCGAATGCGCGCGCGACTCAGCGGCGCATGCTTTGCGCTGCGGCGGCTGGTGCGCACGGTGCCGCGCAGTGTGGCGCGCGCGTGCTACTTCGCCACGGTACACTTGCTGCTGCAGTACGGAGCCGAGCTGTGGGGGCGCGCGGCGGACTGGGAGAGAGCATTCAGGATGCAAAAGCGAGCCGTGAGAGCGATAGTCCAGGTCCGCCGGGACGTGTCGGTAAAACCTCACTTTAAAGCGCTGCACATCTTGACGCTCCCGTCCATTGTCATACTCCAGGTGGCCGTGTACATGCACGAGAACATCCACTCTTTCCGCAGGCAACACGACATCCACGGACACGCGACCCGCAACGGTCACAGGCTCAGGACGGTTTCACACACCCTGGCCAAGTCATCGAAGTTGACTCACGTCATGGGTCCGACAGTATACAACCGCCTACCAGAACATATTAAATCTGCGCCTAATTCCGCATGCTTCAAAAAGCGACTGAAACACTGGCTTGTCGATCAAACCTTCTACTCATTCGCTGAGTTCGAAGCGACCAATATAAAAAGTGATTCCAATTTAATGAAATGAAAAACTAATTTAATTTAATACAATTCAAATTTAATGTAATACTTTATGGCAATTTTAATTTTAAATAATGGTATCTTAATTTATGGAATGCATTTTTATGTGTCTGACATTTTTTATACAGATGTATATTAATCAATTTTTTATTTATAATCTGACATGTAATTGACACTTACCAATAAATATGTTTCAATGTTTCAATGTTTCAAAGCCGAACTTGCAGCATTTACGCATATTTGGAAGTCCAGTGATGGTACATGTACCAAAGGAAAAAAGGACTAAATGGGACAGAAAGTCAAAGAAACACATATTGGTTGGTTATTGTGAGAACATAAAAGGTTACAGAATTTATGATCCAGTTAAAAACAAGGTCACAACCAGTAGAGATGTGGTAATACAAGAGAAGACAAAGAAACAAGAGACAGTCACCATTAGTGTAGAGAACACAGATTCAGTTGGGGAGTCAGTAGAGGAATCTGTGGTTAAGTTGGAAGTAATTGATCAGTCTAGTGATTCAGAATATTTAGACGGTGAAGATGAAAAAATACAAGAATCAGAAGAGGAACCAGAACAACCTACAGAAAATACAAAGCGAATAAAGAAGCAGCCAGAGCGTTACGGATTTTCAAATCTATGTACAATGTCATGTCCAAATGTCACTAATGATCCAATCAGTGTCCAAGAAGCCCTGGATAGCCCAGATAGAGACAAGTGGATGGAGGCAATGAAAGACGAGCTTCAGGCTTTTGAAGAAAATGATGCGTGGGTTCCTGTGAGTAAATTACCTTCTAATAAAACCTTAGTGCAATGCAAGTGGGTATTTAAAAGGAAAGTAAATAGTGATGACTGTGTACGTTTCAGAGCACGTTTAGTGGCAAAGGGTTTTACCCAGAAGCCCGGTATTGACTATGAAGAGACTTTCTCAGCGGTTGTGAGACATTCTACTTTGAAACTATTGTTTGCACTGTCTGTTAAACTAAATTTAGATGTCACGCACTTGGATGTCAAAACAGCATTTTTAAATGGTTTTCTGAAAGAGGATATTTATATGGTTCAACCAGTTATTTGTGGTGATAAAAATGAGAAGAAAGTGATTGTTAAATTAAACAAAGCTATATATGGTTTAAAGCAATCGTCTCGATCATAGTATGAGAGAGTAGAACAATGTTTAAACGAGCTAGGGTTTAAAAAGAGTCTCATAGAGCCATGTGTTTTTACCAAAATGAGTGATGAGGTAAAAGTTGTTATCGCCTTGTATGTTGATGACTTCTATGTATATTCCAATAATCAAATGGAGACGGATAACTTAATTTCTGTATGGAGTTCTAAATTTAAGATTAAAAATCTGGGTCAGGTTCAACAATGCTTAGGCATGAGGGTAAAAATTGACAAAGTATTAAATGTTATTACTTTGGACCAGGAAAAGTACATAGACCAGTTATTGGAAAAATTCAATATGTTAAATTGTAAGATTGCTAGTACTCCAATGGAATGTAAATTAGATATTAATAATTCTGAGATCTGTGACAAAGACATTCCATATCAACAATTGATTGGAAGCTTGATGTTCTTATCTGTTCTTACAAGACCAGATATATCCTATAGTGTCAGTTTCCTTAGCCAGTTTAATAAGTGTCATACACATGTACATTGGAATTAAGTAAAGAGAATACTTAGGTATCTTAAGAAAACTAAGAATTTTTGTTTAAAGTATGAAAAGGGAACAGATGGACTTGTTGGATATGTGGATGCCGATTGGGCAAGTAACAGTATAGATCGCAGGTCGTATACCGGCTACTGTTTTATAATGTCGGGTTCTGCTATCTCGTGGGAGAGCAGGAAACAGAGAACGGTGGCATTGTCGAGCATGGAGTCTGAATATATGGCTATAGCTGAGGCAAGTAGGGAAGCCATATATTTGAGATCTTTACTGTGTGAACTCACTGGTAATCTTTATACTGTGACAATTTATAATGACAGTCAGAGCGCACAGAAGTTGGTGGCAAATTATGCCTGTAACAGAAAAAGCAAACATATAGATATACGATATCATTTTATAAAAGATGCAGTTAATAATGATATTATTAATTTAGAATATTTGCCAACAACAGACATGCCTGCTGATGTGCTTACAAAAGCTTTAAGTTCTGTTATGCATTATAAATGTATTAAGGGTCTAGGGTTGTTAAAATAGACAATAAGTTAGTGTAAGTGAAATACTGTGTTTTCATAGAAGAATTTGTTTATTTGCTGTAGTTGGGGTGTTGAAATGTATTAATTATACATGGTAACATCAAACAAAAATAGTTGTGTGTCTATGGTTTACACGTTGCACTTTTGAATAAAGTTGTTCGTTGCAAACTCTCAACTAGCGCGTTTTATTAGTTTTATTATCGACTCTACCTTAAATGCATTGCCTAAATGACCTTGGAGGATTCCGCACATTCCCCTACCTTGTTCGTCTGCGAGAATCATTACACGTCGCTTCGTTTGCGTTTGTTGTTAACTGTGTTTGCTGCTCCTGGTATTTGCGCTAAGTAAGTACTATCAATAAGTACTGATGCAAGCACTTCGTTAGCTTTAAAAGCTGATTCTATGGTTTTGGGCACCAAAATCTCTTGCTGCGTAGTCCGTCCGTTGTTGATAGTTGTCTGCTTGGCGCATTGTTTGTTTAAAGTCATTTGCTCGACCACTCTGTTCGTAAGCTCCATTTTTGTCTTACGGGGAAACCCGACCTGAAACCTATTCGGAGTGATCCTGCGGCACTGTGGTGAGTAAAACATTGGTACTGATGTGCTTCTAGATGGCGATGATACACATAGGCCTACTGCGTTACAAAGTGCTAGTTTATTATTAGTTTTTGTTAAGGTTTCTTTTAGATTTGTTATTTCCATACTAAGATTGTCTATCTCGCTGTTTGCCATGTGGAGCTCTAAGCGCAATCTGTCGTTATTTTCTTGCAGTTCACTAAGTTCTTCGCTATTCTCCGCAACATTTGGCAGGCTTTGTGAAGTCATATCCAGGATTGACACGTTCTGTATATAGCTGGTAACTATCCGTCGCGGTCTCAATGTTACGTGTTCATTCATCGGCCGTGGAGTGAGAGAGGAGCTGCATTTACTGGCGGGTG
Source organism: Argyresthia goedartella (assembly GCA_949825045.1). Classification (NCBI taxonomy): domain Eukaryota; kingdom Metazoa; phylum Arthropoda; class Insecta; order Lepidoptera; family Argyresthiidae; genus Argyresthia; species Argyresthia goedartella. Next base: position 634,633 of record OX463836.1, on the reverse strand, counting down.
ATTCTGGTGATTGGTCTCTCACAAGCACTGTTTGTTGAGCTGCATCTTGGCATGCAGGGCATTTATAGTATTTTTTCAGTCGTGATAAATTTCCCATGTAGTATGCCGTTGTCATGTTGAGACAGTTATGATGGAATTGGTGGTGACAAGTGAAGCATGTTAGCAATTCTGGGCCAGGAATGATGCCGCTTCTCTGCTACTTCTCAGTGAACAAGACTGATGACATAAATACAAAACGGTCAGTACTAAAAATATTAGCGTCGATATTCGACCCCGTGGGTTTCATATCACCATGCACGTTGGTCGCGAAATGCATTATACAAGATCTCTGGAAGTTAGGTATGGGCTGGGATGAACAACTGCCTTCGGAAGTGTGTGAACGATGGCTGCTGTATATCGCTGAACTCCCGCTGCTCTCTGAACTTCAAATCGAAAGACATGCACTGTTACCTAGGCAAGCTAAATGCGAACTCGTAGCTTTCTGCGACGCCTCCTCGCGTGGATACGCAGCGTGTATTTACGTAATTAGTACAGACGACAACGGAAATGTCAAGGTTAGGTTACTTATGTCTAAGGCAAAAGTAGCTCCGGTGAAACCTGTAACTATTCCACGTCTGGAATTGATGGGTGGAGCTTTACTCTGTAATCTCTTAAAATACGTTGACACTTAAAAAACTTCACTTAAAAAACTATCACCTTTTTTGTACTCCCGTGGTTTCCTCAGGGTGGGGTGTCGCCTCACACATGCCGACCTGACTTACAACGCTAAACATCCGCTGTTGTCTCCAAAAAAGAGAAGCCTAACAAAATTATTGATAGATCACTTTCACAAAAAATATTTACATGTTGCAAAACATTCTCATACAAAACTACTGGATTTATCTGCTCGTAGGATTATAATATCTATACTCTCAAAATGCATTCCCTGCTTCAAGATAAGACCGCCATCGGTTCAACCTGAAATGGCTGCGTTGCCGGAACATCGCGTAACGCCAACCAGAGTGTTCGAACATGTAGGTGTAGATCTAGGCGGGCCATTCTACGTCAAAGAAAGCACACGCCGTAATGCAAAGATAGGTAAGGCTTATTTGTGTTTGTTTGTACGCTTTTCAACAAAAGCTGTGCATCTAGAAATACTTTCTTCCTTATCGGTGGATTGCTTCTTGGCAACATTAGATCGATTCGTAGCTAGACATTCTTTGCCTAGCTGTATATATTCGGATTATGGTACAAACTTCGTTGCTAGTAGTAAACATCTGAAAGAGGTGCAGAACTTTATGCGAGATCAGCAAAATAAAGATGTCATTTTTAATGGTTGTTCAAAAAGACAAATTGTTTGGAAATTTAATCCACCCAGTGCTCCTCATATGGGAGGTCTATGGGAAGCAGATCAAATCAAATCTGCCAAATATCACTTAATTAGAGCTGTAGGAGAAAGGGCCTTAACCTTTGAAGAAATTTCTACAGTCTTTTGCATAGTCGAGTCTATAATTAATTCAAGGCCGCTTTGTCCATTACCTGCCAGCGATAATCTGAACAAATTGAATGTACGGTCGCCTGCGGCTAAAAGTATACAGACAGGTGATGCCGTAACCAGCTTATAACTACAACGTCCTGGGTAATAGTTGCGTGGACGTGTTGTGGTGTGTGGCAGTGTTGTTTATGTGATGGTGTTTGAGCAATATATATTTTTCATATTTGTATTAGTTAAGCACAACCTATTTTTAAAAGAGATCTAAAAATCAATCTGTGGGAGTTTCTACGCCCTTCTTTTCCCACAGTGGTCCAATGTAGAGAAGAGGCAAAAAATTACGTTTGCTAAGTATATGTAAATATCTTCAGTAATAAAGTACTTTGACTTGACTTGACTTGCAGCACGCCAGCTTGTGTCCGCTATTTCAACTCCTGTGTAGAATAGGTAGTTAATTTCACACATCTCTGACATATTGACCGTGGCGTAGTGGTTAAAGGCGGCGGCGAGACGCAGGAACTACCACGAAAGTATCGGACTTACTTTGAATCTATTATTGCACTTTTTGTGAATTTAAATAAAATATGATACAAGTTTTCTTTTCTTTCTTTTTATTGTTGTATTTAACTACTGAGGGTTTGTAAATAAAATATCCGGAATTTTAAATAAAAAGTTTATTAATAAAATAGCAAAACATAAACAGCAGACGAGTAATATTAACACATTGTCTGCTTGGATTGCTAGTAATATTAACACATTATTTGCTTGCTCAAATTCTCCTCTTGCAAAACAATGATTTTTGCCTTCATAATCGCCGTTAAATGATGCAATTCGAATCAAAAAAATACAACAGAATTACAAAAGCTGATAAAACAATCACACAATCGACAGGGAGCAAATAAACAACAGTAGATGTCAGGTGCAATGTAGCGAACGACTAACTAAAACTTACTTCTTTTTATTTATTGACTTATTCTCATAAGATTGTGGGTAGGCCTTTTTAATTTATTTCATCACAACCAACGCTTCTTTGAGTCAGTTTTACACTTGCCCCGCTTAACGTTTTATAAATCGCTCTGGCTACTAGTTAGTAGCCTATGACTTGACTATGACTTGTGGGTGCTTACTTCCATTACTACTGATGTCAAGAATGTTAAAAAGCATTTAAAAATAATAACTACTAGTTACATTCTTACGTGCGGGATTTGAACCCATGATCGCTCCCGCCGCATCAATACATGAATGGTAAACGCGCATCATTAGCCACATGGACTATCACCAGCTATGAGAGAGTGGTTGAAATATGCTACCAGTTATTACAGCTACCGCCGCCGCCCCGCCCGGCTCGTAGGCATTCCGTAAGCAGTTCGTGTACGCTTCATAGATGGCATCACCTGCCTGTATACTTTTAGCCGCAGGCGACCGTACTTACTGCTGGTCACTTTCTGGTAGGCTGTAATCTGAATGCTGTGCCTGAATATAACTTAAACGATATATCCGTGAATAGATTGTCCCGTTGGCAATATTTGCAGAATTGCTCGCAATTGTTTTGGAATCGTTGGAGTCAAGAGTATCTGAATACATTACAATAAAGAGTAAAATGGTTCAAGTCTCCTCCTAATCTTAAAGTAGATCTTGTTTTAGTTAAAATAGATCAAACGTCTTCTAATAGGTGGCCTCTTACTAGAGTTGAGAAACTTCATCCCGGTTCTGACGGTATTTTCAGAGTAGTGACTATTCGTACGGGAAAGAGTACATATCAGAGACCAGTGAATAAACCGAGTCCAAACAAAATAATAATAAAATAGCCTAATCAGTATAGGGCAGACTATACTGATTAGGCTATTTTATTATTATTTTGTTTTCTTTGGTAACTACATAACCACATGTTAGGTTGCTAAGTAGTGTAGGTACATTCATTTTATCACTTTTTATTTTTATTCTTTTTTGTAGTGGGAAACCATCAAGATGCTTTCGGTGCATCCTTGCGATCCTTGTCCTATTATAATATTGATCCATGTCGTTACGAGCTGCCTACCGTCGAACGAAACGCATTAACGCACGAAGAAACAAAACGCTCGAGTGTTAAGTGTATCTAGGCACCACGCCGCGAAGAGAAAAATTAAAAACAAAGGACATACGAAAGATGGTGTGGTGGAAGATTATTCGTCTCGCGAGTGTCTCACGCATTCTTAACTTTTATCAGCAGTATTTTGACTGAGAGTGCAAGGATGTTGTTTTTTTGTTGTTTTGTTTAATTAATATGCGTGCCCCCAAACAACCAGGAATTGTTTTCGTAACCTATCTACTGGACTCAAATAGCAAGCCCGGCCGGCTTCTTGATTCCCTGATTTCGGGAAGTGGTAAGTGATTGCATTTGTTAGTATTATTTTGGGGCAAGGATCGCTATTTGGGATATCGCATAGAATCTTTAAACTCCTTAATCTATTTCTTATCTAAAATACAGTCCACTATCGAAAATAACCTCCCAACCGTGGATTCGTAGTCCACAGCAAGGTACTGCGACTTAACCAGTGTGTTCGAAAATTCTACTGTGAGGGTTGAGGTTTTCTGTTCCTTTTTGGAGGGTCCTCTCGTCCCGTCTCGAATATCGCTAGGGGAGTAGTCCAGGTTCAAAGTTTTCGATAGTTGGGAAATTGTTTCGTACAGCATGGCTTTGGTTTCCATAGTTCTTTTTGGTACGGCTCGAATTTCGATGGAGGTTTTCGTGTTGTGTCGTTCAAAAGAAAGATTTTCTCTTGGATTGTGGTCAGTTCGGCGGCAATCGATTTGCGGTCAGCTTCCAGGTTAGATATTTGGGCATCGATTGTAGACATTTGGTCAGATAAGTAAGTCATAGTTTTTTGGATATCTGTGTTGGTCGTCTCAATGTTAGAAGTTTGGACTTTTATATTGAGCATTAGGGATTCCAATTTATCGAGACGATCAGTTTGACAAGACATCATTGTTTGTATCATTTTTTTTAGTTCGCTGAAGTCGGAAGGTTCGGATTCCTCAGAACCTCTGGGGCGTTTGGCTCTCTGGGTAATAAATCCTTCAGGGGTACTTATTTGATGGCTTAGTTCTTTTTCCAGGTTAATAAGGTCGTTTTCTGATCGAGAAGAGGTGGTTTTTTGTCCAGATGTAGGTGAACGGAGCATGTTGCGACGTTATGATAGCTTGAGCGGCACAATATATCACGGTCAATCTAGGCCTATTTGATCGGCAAATCTAATTCACAGAGCTGCGTTTTAGTTGCGATGAATACGGATGACTCACGTGTTAGCGTTATAGTATGTTCTAGGTACTTTTGTATATAATACTTAAATGTGTAAATGTAATATAGATTTATTTTACTAGATACTTATATAAATACAATGTTAAACCTACTTATTAACTCATTCATAGTTGACCACTTCCGTTTGGTACGCTCGCGCTAGATTAATGCTCGCTCCTGATTGGCGGGTATTGTAAACATGCTGTGATTACTTATTAGCGTTTTAGTATGTTCTAGGTAATTTTGTATTTAATACTTTACTATGTAAATATAATATTGATTGATTTTACTAGATACTTCACATAATAACAATGTTAAACCTACTTATTCATTCATTCATACTTGATCACTTCCGTTTGATGCGCTCGCGCCAGATTAAGGCTCGCTTCTGATTTGGGGATATTGTAAACATGTTGTGATTACTTATAAATGTAGGAAATAACTGTGTAAAATAACATATTGATTTATCCCTCTAAAGACACTTTATTTCTATTGTAAATCTAGGAATTGTAATGAATTGTACAAAAGTATGAAACTTCTTTTAGGTATGCACGCTCCTGATTGGTGCTAGTCTCTAATTGGTGGATATTTTGCGCCAATCGGGTAACGACATGGCTGTTACTCTCTTGGCGCCAACTCTTGTTTTCTTTAGCTAAAATAATCCCACGGAGGAACATTCAGTCATCACGAGTTTTACCGAAAGGTTGTTGAGTCGACGAACTATCCTCGTAATCAGTAATTACATCAATATAAGAACAAAAGGAAGTGTAGTTATATAACTGTAATAATTTAAAGAATTAATTATGTATTTCATGATTATGAAATAAAAATTGCTTCAATGTACTGAAATGAAGCGTTTCCTTTCACACACGACCGACGACTGCAGAAGGCAGGCACGATTGGCAGCAGGGTAGTAGGAGCGAGATGAATGATGTAAGTGAGTCAGTACCTCTCTTTACCGGCAAGCGCAGCGCTCAGCAACGGGGCAAGAGCGAGATGAATTATTTTAAACCTCTTGTTTCCCCGAGGGTAGCGGGGGGGCACCCAAGTCGCACTCGCGATCACTGACGCACGGGCGCAAGGACACCAATTTAAGCTTTAACTAACTGATAATGCAAGCAAACTATGGTTAGATTAGTGTATAGTTGACTATTAAAATTAGCAAAAATAAATGAGGCAGCCGATATAGCCCTCCGGCATACAATGTCTTCATCCTATAATGTCCTCATTCAATATTGTCCTGATCCTAAAAAGCCTGCATCCTAAAAATGTCTCCTTCCTATATTGTCTCTATATTACAATGTCTTCATCCTATAATTTCCTCATTCAATATTGTCCTGATCCTAAAAAGCCTGCATCCTAAAAATGTCTCCTTCCTATATTGTCTCTATATTACAATGTCTTCATCCTATAATGTCCTCATTCAATATTGTCCTGATCCTAAAAAGCCTGCATCCTAAAAATGTCTCCTTCTTATATTGTCTCTATATGACAATGTCTTCATCCTAAACAGTCCTAATCCTTCATTGTCAATAACTCAACTAACAAGATAAATAACTCAAATACTCCCATTTTCTAAACACATTTAACTTATTTTAAATGAGCAAACATAAAATTAGAAAAAACATTTTGTTGTCAGATGAAAAAAAAACAGTGAATTATTCCTTACCGTAAAATAAAAAATACGTTAACTCTTAACAACTAATTAGGTAATAGGTATTTAGCGGAACATCTTTTTATAAATTATACGCTTCAATAAATCTAAAGGTTCAATTTTCTTATTATTTAGTTTTTTTAATAGCTTGGTGTACGCTTTATCAAAATTAATATCTCGGTTTCTTCTGTTTTTCTTCAGATTTTGGAATAAACATTTCGTGAATCTTATGTCACAATGTTTGGCTTCCTTGCGTAAAAAGTATAAAAATTGATATAAATTCGGATGCTGTGGCATTTTGGCATTTACACGACGATGCCAACCCTCAACGGCATTGTTGGTTCGGTGTTTCGGTCCTGAACAACTCAACATTGAGTGATCCTTCGTAAGCCACTGCTTCTCAAAGTATTCTATAAACTCTTTTATTTCTTTTGCTTCGGACGGAAAACTGTTCTTTAAACGTTTCCATGTCTCAGAAATATGTTTTTCTGGCAGGAGTGGCAAAATAGAGGTCAGTCTAGCAACATTTCTCCCCTCCCGACTTCGTTCTATTTCCAAATCGGCTACCCTTTTCCAGATAGCTCTATTGTAGTGGAAGAAACAGCCATGTATCTTTACCTCCGGAAATACGTTTTTGACTCCATTACTTTGAGCTGTTTCAAAATCGCACGTGTAATGGGAAATATTAATATGCAGAATATCCCTGATTAATTTGAAGAAACGAGTGTAGGTCTTTTCAGTCTTGTTGGGCAATAAACCAAAAATTACTGGTATAACATTGGTTGTGTTCTGATTTCATTTATAATCCAAATGCACAGTGAACATTTGGTAGAATGGCTTAGGGCAACTTTTGAACGTCCCGTCGCCATAGAAGGATGCTTCATTACTTTTCATTGTCTTAAGCATTTTCCTTGAAGTTTGAGAGCAAAAAATCAAAATTTTATCTTTGCCTCCGTCATCGGCTAAAAGCAATTCTTTACCAAGTGATTCTGGTACGACAGTCTCTTCTAACTTATTCGTTAACTTTTGGACCCCTAGGTAGTCCTTACGGCATTTGTAAAGCGTACTTCTTACTGATGAAAACAGTGGTATATCACAAATTTCAATTCGTTTCTCATCCTTGAACTTAACTACCATGTCTTCAAAAATCTGTTGAATAGGCCTGAAATCATTGCATACTGCCTGTTTACAAGCATGAATAAAAAGGAATATGTGTGTTTTTTCGGTATAAGGTACACAAGAATGTTCATCCGAGCGTAAGACAGCATTTCGTAATGAATTTAATGTCACAGTTGAGGAGCAATCGTCTCTCGATACACATCTCCATCTTGAAGTGCCAGACTTATTTATTTTACATAGATTATAGTGATTTTCACTGTATATTAACAAATCACCGCCTTTTTGATTTTTCGAAAATTTAATTTCCATTTTATTGGTTTTACGTAAAAATTATGTAAATAAATGCTTTTTTGTTCAATGTCATTATAGCGTAATTGTTTTTATCAGTGGCCACTTGTGGCCAGTATCTTCTCATATCAAACCTCTTCACACTATAAGTTTTGTTGTAGCTGGTGCCGACTGTGCCAGCTGTCAAATAATTTCTCCGTAGAAACCAGTGCTTTAGGACTTGTCTAGGACTAATAGAGAGTTATTAAAGTTTGAAGTTTGAAGGTACATGAAGGTATTGCACATCCTGTATTGTCAAGTTCTGATTGTGCGATACCGGGAGGTCATTTTCAAATGGAGACAATATAGGATGCAGACATTTTAAAATGAAGTCTTATTAAGAAATGGTTTTATAAGATGAGGACAATACTAAATGAGGACATTATAGGATGAAGACAATAAAGGATGCAGACATTTTAAAATGAAGTCTTATTAAGAAATGGTTTTATAAGATGAGGACAATATTGAATGAGGACATAGGATGAAGACATTGTATGCCGGAGGGCGATATAGCACGTCTGCTTACAGTCAAATCTCGGAGGGGGGCAAAATAGACGAGAAAAATACCTAGACGCATTAAATTAGAACATAATTTGTGTATTCCATCGACCTAACCTACCTTTTCAGAAGGCCAGCTTTCTTTCCAGTAACTTTATCTCCTCGTTTCTTGAGTTCGTAGGTAGAGAGCTGAAATTTTCATAGAATGTGCATTTCTGTTGCCGCAACAGCAACAAATAATGAAACATGGACTCTCCCGATCTTATCGGAAAAGATTTTTAATTGCAGGTATTGAGTTTTGTGCTTAGTTATTTGTCAATTATATGATTAATAATTGCTCATTTGAATTATAATAAATGATATTAAGATTTTTATCATATTTGATTTTATTTCTGTTAAAAAGTTTTTTTTTGAGTGTACAGATAGAACGTTTATTAAGCAAAATATTCATGATAATAAGTGCAGAGAATATAAATAAGATACTTCATTCTAGTTCAAGACAGTACGTGTGGGACTGCCGCTCCAGCCTCATATAGGCCTGTGCGATTCCACCTATGGCGGGTGCCGCGGATGCACATGCTGCTATCCCTGATGATGGCGGTTTGAATTCTTGCTCGTAGCCAGCCCATTATTGTGGCAGGGGTCCGGTTCCAGCGGTCCGCCAGCGTTTCGGCGAGGTGTTTAGTGAATGATATCATTTGTGAAGCAAAACATTCCGTCGACAGAGGTTACTAGTGAAGGTGGTGTGGTGCTTCTCGCATGGGTAGCAGTACTTCCTTTTCTTTTCCTCTTAAGCTGAACGAAGGACAGCCGCTACGGGACGTGATGCGTGGGAGGGAGCGTCGGTGTCTATGACACGGATATCAAATAACGCCTCCCTCTGGGAAATCCATACCCCACGACAAGCCAAGTCTCCGCGCAGCTCAGTATCGCCTTGGGAGATGACTGGCTCTTTCGTGACGTTTCCCCAGGCTTGCTGGCACAGTTCACAGAAAAGGTCATTTATTTCATTATGTCTGCGTGTGATAAGGCCACCTGTTTTGCGGCACAAGGCGTGGTTCACGTTGAAGTTGAAACAGTGAGACTAACCTGACCAAAAGAGATTATTGGCAGGCTCAAGATACATTTATTAATCACAAGGTCGTGAGTCGAATATTGGTGATATAGTTGAAACGCTGGATAGGGACTCGCCGGGAATTTGTAGATTTCAGCTCCTTGGTAGACTCAATCCAACTGGTCCACTTCTCCAGACGTCAACAAGTGATTATGCGGTAGCGCCAGGAGGATATTATTCCTCGGCGTGGAACCCTGGAAAGAGACCAGTGTGAATGATAGGAATACAAAAGCGCTACAGCGCCCAGCTATCAGGCGACGGCTCCCCACACGGAGACTTCCGACGAGGGCCCTAGGGTAATTAGGATCTAAGAGTGCCGCAGTCCAATAGACACTGTATAGAAAAGGGAAATATATAGAGAGTATAAAATACACGAAAATAAGAAAGACTAACTACGAACCAATGCTTACCCATGGATTGGGGATAGTAGGGAAGTTTCGTATCAACTACTGCACTTTACAGCAACTAAACATTCAGCTCCATTACAGTACTAAAAGGAATAACAGTACTAAAGGGACTAGCCCATCGCCGCAACTAAAGGCGTGACTTAAAAATTATTGATGCAGAAGATACAACCTCACGTTTCAGAGCTCAAATAATGTCTGCCTCAAAAAAAACAATCAGCTGCCAGACGAGATTCCAGACCCGAATTTCCGAATTTTTATAGTTTTAGTTTTTAACTGGCTAATCCGCCAGTAGCCAATATGGTCAAGGAGGTAGTACGTTACATACCCGTCTTGTTTGGGTAGGATTTTACCTGATAAAATCCTCTAAGATACTAACTAAACTAAACTAACTTACCAAATTAACTACTTAAGATAAAATTCTCTAAAGCTCGCCATCTACAATGTCAGAGAAATATATAACTAACAGTCTAGCTCAACTACATACAAACATCACACATTCGAACCAACAATCAGACATCAGAATTCATACTAAGTTCATACAAGATTTCACACTAACATCGTGTAAACACAGCCTTACACACAGGGTGTCATTATTATAGCCAAATGCACACCCAGACTAACTGTCAGAAGTTGAAAAATAAGCAAGATCCCTCGAACTAAAATAAGAACCTTAGTACATAAACGCCCCGATAGCTTAGCTACTATCGTAACGCAGAATAACACCATGAGGGGCAGCTCCCTCAAGTGTTCAAGACTTCCTGCACCGTTAGTGGGTACAGAAAATAATAATAGAGTAGAATATCTATTCTACAACAAAGAGTAAAAAGGTAGAGAATTATAGTTCAAGAGGCCATAAGCTAAAGTAACAGACATTGCAGAGTAACGTTACACAATAAAGAACTTTTACATAGCTGTAGATATAGATGGTTTTTAGAATACAAGGGTCAAAAAACTTATTACATACATAAAGGAATTGTTAACTACTATTGAATAAGACAGAACGCTGTCGCAGCCTATCTTCAGACAGAAGGTGCTCTCAGACAGACACAGATCGCTCGGCACAAGTACAAGCGCTAAAGAGTTAGTATTTAGTTAAAAACTAACAAACAGACCGTCCCAGGGGAACTATTTGTTTCCTGAGGTCCAGAACAGTACCCGGTGTACCTCCTCGAAGCTCAACCTCATACTCCAATTCAGCCTTATTTAGCGACAGATATTTTATAGGAAACGTCATGTTTACTACCTATCTAGTAAACTGTACAAATTTACATGAAAGTAAGCAGAGTACACGACTAACGCCCGGTTTCTGGTACAAAATCAAGCCATTGATCTACCGTTTTGACAGCTGAAATTGATAAAGGATTGTCAACAACAGATTAAATGTATGAGAAATCGGCCGTTAAACACTAACCTTATTTATTATTTAATAGTCCGAAAAGTTTCCCCACTAAAATCTTCACAATTTATTAATTTATTTTTCGTACTGAGAATTTGGAGGAAAATATTTATCAACAATTATAATATGACAACAGCCGTCAGACTGCGACCATAAATAATGTAGAAATGAGGTAGGTACCCAGATAAACGATCAAATATACTCCTGTCAGACAAAAATAAACACAACAAAATATACAAGCTACGAAAGAAATCTAGCGTTCTACGGCGCTCTTATGGCCTAACTACTCTGACCAGACATAAAACTCTATCACCAATATTCCCTTAATCCGGGCGCCATTGAAACAGTGAGACTAACCTGACCAAAAGAGATTATTGGCAGGCTCAAGATACATTTATTAATCACAGGGTCGTGAGTCGAATATTGGTGATATAGTTGACTCGCCGGGAATTTGTAGATTTCAGCTCCTTGGTAGACTCAATCCAACTGGTCCACTTCTCCAGACGTCAACAAGTGATTATGCGGTAGCGCCAGGAGGATATTATTCCTCGGCGTGGAACCCTGGAAAGAGACCAGTGTGAATGATAGGAATACAAAAGCGCTACAGCGCCCAGCTATCAGGCGACGGCTCCCCACACGGAGACTTCCGACGAGGGCCCTAGGGTAATTAGGATCTAAGAGTGCCGCAGTCCAATAGACACTGTATAGAAAAGGGAAATACATAGAGAGTATAAAATACACGAAAATAAGAAAGACTAACTACGAACCAATGCTTACCCATGGATTGGGGATAGTAGGGAAGTTTCGTATCAACTTCTGCACTTTACAGCAACTAAACATTCAGCTCCATTACAGTACTAAAAGGAATAACAGTACTAAAGGGACTAGCCCATCGCCGCAACTAAAGGCGTGACTTAAAAATTATTGATGCAGAAGATACAACCTCACGTTTCAGAGCTCAAACAATGTCTGCCTCAAAAAAAAACAATCAGCTGCCAGACGAGATTCCAGACCCGAATTTCCGAATTTTTATAGTTTTAGTTTTTAACTGGCTAATCCGCCAGTAGCCAATATGGTCAAGGAGGTAGTACGTTACAAAGTTGTCATTGCCGCAGCCGTCGCAGGTCGCAGGCATGGAGATTGGTTTGCGGTGGTATCTTATGGCCAGGGCATCTCTAAATTCGTGGGGTGATAAGTCAAAGTTGTCTTTTCTTGTCGGTATTACTGAAAGCCAGGTCAAAATGAAAACAAAAACATCATTTTTGTTTTCATTTTTGTCGCTATTGATCTTTCTATTGCTCTTTTCTTTTTGGATGGTAATTTTGTAAGAATGCTTTTGAGAGTTTCGTTCTCGTATGTTTCTTTTTCCTTGTTTCCTTCCTTTCTTGCGTCACGCAAAAAATTGTAGTGTTCAGCCAGGTTTATGTCATTCATCTCTGTTAGGGCTGTTGAAAGTATTGTAGATCCCTGTTTTGAGATTTGGTATGCACGGTTTGGTGTGTTGAAGGGGTCAGAAAGGGCAAGTCCGCCTTTGTGGACTGGGAGGGTAAATAGCTGGGTTTCAAGTTTTGTGATTTCGCCTCCGATAAGTGTTGGTATGAATTTTTCGTGTAATGTGTTAGTTAAGGGTTCAAAAAGTTCTTCTGTATTTTTTAAGACACGTAGTAGGAAGGACCATTTAAACTGAGCTGCTTTAGTTAGGGCAGTGTAAGCGGCTTGAGGTGAGTTTTTGCAGATTGTTGTGAGTTTCTCGATGATAGATATCCATTCGGTTACATTGTTTTTTATGAAGTCGTCCCCTCCTGTCCCTAGAGACCTTGGTACCGGAGAACGTCTTTTCTGCGGTAGACTTGTCGGTTTCTGACACTATTAGAAATGATTTTTTACCTTGTGGTAAGTAGCCGTATGCTGGGCCGTGTACACGGCAACGTCAAATGATTGGCAGGGCACAATAACGTGGTTTATGTGTGTATGACATCGCCGACGTAATTATTTCGTTCTTGGCAACCTACACATACATATTGTAAACATGTAGGTATTTATGCCAGTGATAATGATTCATTGTTTTTATGATATGCAGCAAAATTTTGCAACACAGATAGTGGCTCAGTTGGTAGAATACAAAACTGACATTTATCGGGACAGAGGTTCAAATCCTACTCAATCTTCACATTTTTTTTTTCTAATGAATTTTATTGATTGTTGAAGATAGCTAATAAGGGTATTGGTTAAACGAATAAAAGCAACACCGAAACACAGAAAGTAAATAAAACAAGTGTTGAAATTACCAAGTTTGTTCTTGCCGTAATATAAACATTATGTTACGTCTTTGTTGTGTTACCTTATATTGAATATCGAATTATCGAATTTGCACTAAAACTAAAAACAAATTTCGTTTATTCATATTGTATGAGAGTAGAATGGTTTTACTTCTCAAATGAAGAACGAATCACACATTTTTAGGGAGGAGAAATAGTCGACAGCTATGCAGCTTTAAGTCATTTGCCAGTTTCAAATGAATTTCTTTTATACTTAACAGCGTTTAAATTAGCGCAAAATTTGATTTAAGTAAAATCAAAATACCCAAAACTAGATTCGAACTCAGGACCTGTTTCATAAGTCTAACATTCTACCAATGAGCTACGAAGTGTATAGACACAAGCAGTGAAATTTTGCTTCACGTCAATTTGATAACTATTTAACTCACACTACCTAACACCGGTTGATATTTTTATGTCACGGCTGGTCTACGGGCGTTTGCCTACGCGCAAACTCGTTTTTGCTGTTGTGTGTGTGTGTGTGCTTTGTTACTGGTGTGTAAACCGATTGCTTCTTTTATGCACACATAGATCACGTTAGTGTGCATGCAGTGCAAACTAGGTGCAAACCATTTAGCGTTGTTGTGTGTACCAGTAAATGACACCATAGTGAGAGTTTAAAAAGTTGGTCAAAGAGACAGATACCTAACTGTAACAATTCTTTCCAGGAAGTTCATCGCAAGCAGGTCCATCCAATAATAAAACTGGACATGAAATAATTACATCCCAGCGAGGAAAGTCGGTACTACTTTGCGCAGGTTATAAATACCACAAAGACCGGAAAAATAAAGATGGTTCCTGTATTTGGCGGTGTTCGAAGGGAACTGTTTGCAAAGCGAGATTAATTACTGACAGTAATAACAAACGAGATGACAAGCACAGTTGTGTGCCTGATTTTATATCAAATTAATTGGACGCTACTTTTAATAAGTGTATTGAAAAAGTGAAAAGTGACTGTACTATTCCAATACCAAATGCGTTTCGACAAACTGTTTCAACGTTAAAAGATACAGGAATAGATCTTATAAAAAAATACCTCAATTTAAAAATGTTAAAAATAAGTTTTATCGAAAACGCAATGAGTCATTTGGTGAAAAAAAGCTATGTTTTAAGTCATTGAGGGAAGTTACTGTGTCCAAAAGATTTGAAAACTTATTATTGACTGATTACCATACAAGCAATAGAATTTTAATATTCGCTAGTGAACATTGTAAAAAAATCTTATCAAATCCTAATTTGACAATTCTATGCGATGGTAATTTTAAATTCTGTTTAAAACCTTTCCAGCAGTTGTACACCCTACATGTAGATTTAGGCAGTAGCAAGTCATACTAATATTATACCTGTGATTTATGCATTGTTGGCCAACAAAACAAGAGTAACTTACGACATTTTGTTGCGCCTTATCAAGAGTCAAATTCCTCAGTTTAATCCTAAAACCATTATACTTGACTTTGAGAAAGCTGCAATGTTGGCAATCACAGATATGTTCCCTGAAACAAGCATCAGTGGGTGTTTCTTCCATTTCTCACGAAGTTTGTGGCGGAAAGCTAAAGAAATGGGAATAACAAAATCTGCACTGTCTAGGAAGCATATAAAGAGGTGTATTGTTTTGGCACATTTGCCCAAAGAAGCTATTGAGAGCGGTTGGTTGTTCATTATGTCTCAATGTCCAAATGATAAAAATGTTCATAAATTTAATGATTATTTTGTAGAGACTTGGTTAAAAGAGACAACATTTTTTGCCGACAAATGGTCATAATATGCGTCATCGCACTACAAACATGGTCGAGAGCTGGCATTCTACTATAAACAAAAAAATCAATTCTAAACCCAAAAGCATTGCACATTTTTTGACCATATTACAAGAAGAAGACCATTATTATAAAACTTTATACTTAAAAGGGTCTAATATATCTACCAAATTAAAGAAAACCTGCGTTATTGACGAACATATTACCTTCACAATTAACGAACTTATCAACGGAAATATAAGAATTGATTTATGTATCGAACTTCTAATCTTGTGATTTTTATATATTGTTTAATTTCCCACGCCTACCGAACGGCGTGGAATCCTAAGGGGGGTGTGCCTTTGCCCACACGTGAGAGAAAAGAAGTGATGAATTTTGTTTATTACCTTGTCACCGTAGACAGGAGATTGAAGGCTCGATTCGAGACAGGAATTCGGGAAAGGGGGCACAGTTGGGATAGGATGTGGATTGAATCCTTGCCGTCGCTGTCCGACGCCGTCGCCGGCGCGCTGCTGGTGGCACGTGGAGTCGCCGCCGATACGACTATGTGCTTCACAACACAAATCACTTGACCGCTGACGCGAATCTAATTACGATCAATAGCCCGACGCTATGAGGTAGATTTACACTCCGACCAGGCCCGATGCCTGTATGATAATTGGTACACCGAAATACCATCAATGCCACGGGGCCCGAGCCGCCATGTTATTCTCCCGATGAGACCAAGACCAAGAGTCAAAATAACCTCCAATTTTACATCTCGTTCCGGTACGAGTGACATCTGCGGTCCGTTTTCGCTAGTGATGTCTCGATTGCTCGCGATCGATTCGCGCAACAAAAAACCGGTGCGTTTCCGACGCATAAATATTAAACATATATTTAGCATAGTTTTACTTTCAAACGATAAGAAATTTATTAAGCAAAAGATTCATGAAAAAAGTACAGAGAATATAAATAAGATAATCATTCTAGTTCAAGACGTGTGGGACTGCCACTCCATCCTCATATAGGCCTGTGCGATTCCACCTATGGCGGGTGCCGCGGATGCACATGCTGCTAGCCCTGATGATGGCGGTTTGAATTCTTGCTCGTAGCCAGCCCATTATTGTGGCAGGGGTCCGGTTCCAGCGGTCCGCCAGCGTTTCGGCGAGGTGTTTAGTGAATGATATCATTTGTGGAGCAAAAACTCCGTCGACAGAGGTTACTAAAGGGGTGAAGGTGGTGTGGCGCGTCTCGCATGGGTCGCAATACTTCCTTTTCTTTTCTTCTTCAGCTGAACGAAGGACAGCCGCTACGGGGCGTGATGCGTGGGAGGGAGCGTCGGTGTCTATGACACGGATATCAAATAACGCCTCCCTCTGGGCAATCCATACCCCCCGACAAGCCAAGTCTCCGCGCAGCCCAGTATCGCCTTCGGAGATGACTGGCTCTTTTGTGACGTTTCCCCAGGCTTGCTGGCACAGTTCACAGAAAAGATCCCTTATTTCGTTATGTCTGCGTGTGATAAGGCCACCTGTTTTGCAGCACAAGGCGTGGTACACGTTGAAGTTGTCATTGCCGCAGCCGTCGCAAGTCGCAGGCATGGAGATTGGTGTGCGGTGGTATCTTATGGCCAGGGCATCTCTAAATTCGTGGGGTGATAAGTCGTATAAAATGCCCTATCTATACATTTTAAGTAGGTCATCATCATCATCAGCCAACAATCGTCCACTGCTGGACAAAGGCCTCTCCCAAAGAGCGCCAGTAGGTACCAGGTACCACCTTTACGTAGGTACCAGGTAATAAATTTAAAACTTTTGTGGCTGACTCTACATATTTTCACAGTCGAGCGAGTTGACGACATAAAAAATAGGTAAAAACGGAAGGTGCCAACTCGCGCGCACTCGCGAGTTTAACACTCGCGAGTTGACGAATAACTCGTAAATTGTCGCTTCTCCATGCTTGATAATACATCCTTGTTTTATGTCTATTATTCCCGCCATGCGTAATGATCTTGTAGTCATGTGTTCATGATGCGAGTTAGACATTCGTTGCAACAAAAATACATCCACGCGTTAGGTTTCTGTAATGGGACCCATTTGTCGGCGCACGGTTCCTCCTCATAGATACAGTTCTGCGTACTCGTGTTTGTTATAATGCTGACATCGCAAGGTGACCCGCTGTTCCTCATATTGTAAGTAGGTTTATTTATAGTGCATACCAAGTTGTTGTAGGTATCGATTTTATTGCAGGCAGAGATATCGTTGTTATTTAGTGGCATGAAAATATAACACGTGAAAAAACAACTGACATAAACAATTACACAAACAAACCGCCCCAAGAATCTCCCGGCCCAAAGTTGCCCATTACACTGGCAGCGTTCCCGCGCTGCACAGCGAGTGAGATTCTCTGGACCAGGAAAGCCCCGGAGCGGTTGTCAAACCCTCGGTCCCTCAAGCGGCGCCCAATGTCCCTGACAAAGGCCCTACCCTGCGAACCCCATACCCCTGTAGTCTCGACGGCCATAGGAACGAACAGATAACTTCCCATTAACTGCGCGTATTTAATGCACTTCTGCCGTGCCGCTGACTCGGCAGCAGCACCCGGGGTTACTACAGTTGAGCCGATGTGGGATGGAGCAAACGTGCACACACAGGTCGCATCCCATAAAAGACAACGACCCCTCTCCCACGGGATTAACGTCAGACCGTCCGGTCGTTTTCCGTCGCTGCGACACAATCCAGGAGGTTCAAGAACCGCCGGGATGTTAGCAGAGACGAGTGCCCTCCGGACGATGTCGTTGATTGAGTGATGGCGAGAGAGTCTCCCTGCACTCCGAACACAATGTAGCCCGTGACGCCCCAGCGAATCAACTGCAGCACCGCAAACACAGCGATGTGGTTCGCAGCAACCTAAACAAAAGTGGCATGTAAATATCTTTTCTGAGATTTACAGCTATGTATTCGGACTGCATTTTCAGTTTGAATGTGCTGTCCTTGTCTTTGATTGGTACCGGTATAGTTCTGTATAAATTAAACTTGATATCACTTGTTAAGGGCAAGCTCATTTCTATTATAAAATATTTTTCTGTTACTCGCACCTTAGCTGTCAGCAGTTTATATATGTTGTTCAATTGATCGTGCGTGTTATCGAGTGGCAGGTACAGGTGGGCAGGTAATTGTCCGGAGATTAGATTGAGCTCTTCTCTGAGTCGTTCTTGACTGAAAAGTCGGGTATCCACCTGTCCGTGATGTATGTTTGTTATTGTTCCAAGGAGTATATGCTGTATGTTCTGCAGTTTATTTATTATCATATTTGCGGCCAAGGCCATCAAATTAAAGTAGATTTGATTATCTTCCTCTGATATTCTGTTGTTTGTGCCTTGTATGAACTGTTCAGTTTTATTTAAATGATCCTGTATCAGTTGAAACTGTGCCTTCATGGCCTTTTCGTTTCTCTCCAAAATGTTGTTGTGGGCCTCTACTATCGAAGTTTGATTTTTTATTAGACTCCAAAGATGTTTTTCGTTGTTATTCACTGCCTCTATGTCGGAGCTGTACTTCTGTGCGAAGCTGTCATCGAGTATCCCGAATAAACTGTTTGCTAAATATCCGACTCCGTTGATTAGTCCTCTTGTTACACGTTGCGGTTTCATGCCGTGTCCGGTTTTCAATAATCCGTTGTTATTCCAAATTTTCAATTTCTTGTTTCAGGTGTGACGTAATACTATCACACATAATTCTGTATACAAAATGTTTACATCTGTTATCGACGTGAGTCGTTAAGCCTTGGGCACTTTCGTATCCATCCCAATAGGTCGTCATGTTATAGTATGTCACTATTTTCCAAGTGTCGTGAATAGTTTGCATTTTTCCCATGTTGTCAAAGTAGACGAGTTTATTTTCCTGGAATGCAGTAATGTTGATGAGGTCCTCAGTTTGTGTGGTTGGATGGAAGATGGTCAGCAGCACTCCAAGTATGGCCAATAAGGTCGATCGTCCTGTTCTCCCGCTGCGCTTTTTTGTAGGTATATTAATTAATTGGATTAATTTTATGGATGTATATCTGAAATAAATAAATATTATTATTAATTGTTTGACTCATTATACTAGAATTGGGTGCAGTCAGTCCGGTGTACTCGTCGCTGTTTGTTACTGGGAGTAATACGAGCTTTGTTATCGGTCTTTTGTATACGCTGTTTTGCCTTTTTACGGTAACCACTCGAACTAAATGGTCCTTGCCAGGATGTATATCGAGTACCCTTCCAAGGGCCCATTTCATCGGCGGCAGGTTATCCTCCTTGACTAATACGATATCCCCCTGCTTGATGTCTCGTGTTTTGGTGTTCCATTTTCCTCGTTGTTGCAATAAGTGTAGGTATTCTAGTGACCACTGTTTCCAGAAACCTTGAAACATTTTTTCTGTAAGTTGCCATCTTTGGCGTGTGTTTATGTTGTTATCATGTTTTTCTTGCGGAACTGATATTATTGGGCGCCCGATTAGGAAATGTCCGGGTGTTAGACAGCTTCCTGCGTCGTCAGCGTCCTCTGTTAAGGGGCAGAGAGGCCTCGAATTCATGCAGGCTTCTATTTGTGTTAATAATGTTTGAAACTCTTCATAAGTTAGTTTCTGTTCGCCCAAAACTCGCTTGAGATGATATTTCATAGATTTTACCGCAGCAATACTTTACTAATTTATTTGATGAATTTCTATTCTCCTAATAATTAAAATTTACAATAGGCAAAATTTTATTTAAAAAACATCAAATTTGTAGATTGTCTGGTTTTAGGCGATTTCTTTTTTCAGTCTGGTTGTTTCCAGCTGTTGAAAAAAGTCTTTCCGAGGCGGCTGAACATGGCTTCAATGAAAAATATTTTTGGGCGAGTTAGTTCAGACTAGGAAAATGGACATCTTCTTGCCAAAAGGCTACTAGATCATCGTATTTTTACGTGCCGACGACCGACGCGCGTATTCGCCGAATACGAATATTCGGTTTGTATCGAAGTTGTATCTTAAACTGCATCCTTATAAGCTCCAGATAACACTGGAATTAAAAGAGGCCGACTCCGGAGCAAGGTTGGCATTTGCTGAAGAAATGCTTAGTCGATTTTCCACTTTTGACAACATCCTTTTTTCTGACGAGGCTCATTTTCATTTAAATTCGTAAACTGACAAAATTGTCGCTATTGGAACGACGAGAATCCAAAAATCCTATCCAACATAAAGTCTACATGAACAATCCGAGGAACATCAGTCAGCTGAAGGAAAATATCCGTGGGGAAATGGTAGCTATCACCTCAGATTTATTGACAAGAGTTTTCACAAATCTGCGTTCGCGTTTAGAGGAGTGCCGTCTTCGAGAGGGCCGTCATTTAAATGATGTTGTTTAAAAAAAATAAACTACATTTAATTACCTAACCATCCTATATTTTATTTCAACTATACCTTTTGTATTTATTTTTTTAGCCTATACTTAATAAATGCACGTTCTATTGCGCCAACCTGTATATGGATATAAAACTCAATATAATCCAGTACACTTTAACATGCATAGCTGGCTAATTGAGATCAAATTAATCACACAATCACAGAATAATTAAAGTAATTTTATATTGTTTTAAAATTTCCAAATAAATTGTCTTTATTGTCGCATCCCTGTGTATTAATCATCTCTCGGCAATAATATTTTCTTAGGGTCTCTGCAGCTTCCCAGTTACCTCTCTCTAATATCTCCTGAACAGGTCTATTTTCTAACCAGGCTAGTGAAGCAACTGCTGATCGACATGAGTCAGGTGAGGCATCTACGCCTGCTTCTTCCAGAACCGAGCGTACCCATTCTCCAATTGTGGTCCTGGAGGCCGGCTTTGTAGAACCCTTGATGGTAATGAATAGATGTCCTCGTGTATCATGAGTATGTTTGTTCTTAGTTAATTAAGTAATTGTCGAACCCATCTCACTGGGCATAAATGTCATAAAATAAATTAGTAACAGATCGATTGTTTCATTATCTCACCGTTATATTCATCTCTCGAGCTATTTTTTTTATGGCCTGGTTTTGTTCCCTAAGACTATTTTGGTTTTTAAAAAGGTCGTCAAATGAACCATGATAAATGCTTTTCAAGATAAATTAAAGAAAACTGATAAGCAATCGAGATAATCACACACGGCTTAGCACGTAGTTTTGCTGCATAGAATATCTATGCAGCAAAATGAATATTGAAATCGATTACATAAGGTATAAAAATCAATTCCTTAAATCTGTTATTGCCGCAAGAAACGAAAAACAAAAACAAATGAAAACACTAAATCCCACAAACCAAGAAATTAAATCTCCACGCCGCCGGGGGACAATACCATACTATTTTAGACCCAAACTAGTAAACAAAATCAATATACCTCAGGTCAAAGCATCAAATAATGAACGTAAAAGTTCACACAAGAAAGGGACTCTACCATACCTTTTTGAGCAAATAACAGCAAAAAATAAAACGAAAAGCTGTAATAATTCTTTTTTGGGGACACACACAGACCAGTAGCCTTGTTTCACCAAAATATTGCAAGCATAATGTCAAAACGTGACATATTTGAAGCGACATTATCAGAACTTGTCCTAGAGATTGGTGAAATTAATGTTATCTGTCGGTCAGAAACCTTTATTAAACGTGGAACGGAAGCCAATCTCAAACTTAAAAACTACAAACTAGTGGCATCCTTCTCCAGAAAACACCAACGTAGAGGTGAGACATGTATTCTTTTAAAAAATAATCTTAATTATAAACCTATTAATAATATAACATCAAAGTTATATGATTTCGAATGTTGCGGCGTTGAAGTAGTTAACTATGACCTTTATGTTATCTGCGTCTATAGAACACCAGACTCGAACACTGACATATTTTTCAGAGAATTAGCCGATTTATTGAATAAGTTACAACGAAAGAATGATAAGAAAATTGTCTTATGTGGGGATTGGAATATTGACATTCTTAAAATCAACAAGTATTCTAGAGAGCTCGTATCTATACTCAATAACCATAACCTAATAAACTATATAAATGTGCCAACGAGAATTAATTCCTACCTAGATCTTATTGCAATGAACATTACGGATGCACAACCTAGGGTCCACTACTTAGCTTTATCAGACCATGAAACCGGACAAAGCCTAACGTTTAAAAGTGCATGTAATTACAAAGCCCCATTGAAAGCGTCATACTGGTTCGAAAAAAGGCGGGAGTTTAGTGCCGATAATATCAGAAAGTTTATGGAAGCTTTGTCCTCACTATCATTCGACCAATGTATAAGCGAACAAAAAGTAGATCAGGCATTCGAAAGCTTTCATGATCTACTAATTCTGTTCTTTAACTTATGTTTTCCTGAGATTCGAGTCAAAATAGTCAATAAACCAATCAAAAATCAATGGCTCAGTAAAGGAATTAAACGTTGCTGCATGAAAAAACGTAAACTCTACTTAAAATTAGTATTATGCAATTAACTAATTAAAGATAACACGGACTCGGCGGTTAGTAATAATGACATAACAGAAATAAAAATAGATCAGAACACATTTACGAAACCAAATGACATATCTGAGCTTTTTAACGACTTTTTTATTAATTTAACGAATAATAATGACAACAGTAATCAATCACATACAGCAGGAACTTCTGCTAATTCAGCCCAATCTATCTACTTAACACCTGTAGATGAAAAGGAAGTATATATGGGGATTAAAAACTTAAAAAACACAAACTCTACCGGCTATGATGGTATCGGTACAAAACTAATTAAAATGTGTGCACATCTCCTTGCAAGACCTATGACACATATCATAAACTTAACATTTTCAGAGGGAAAATTTCCAACACGACTTAAACAGTCAATTGTAAAACCACTGCACAAAAAAGGGGATAAATGTGACATGAATAATTACAGACTGGTTACCCTAATCCCTGTCATTTCTAAGATCTTTGAAAGGATGATGTATAAAAGAATATATAGCTTTGTGACACAACTTAACATACTAAAAAAATAACAGTTTGGATTTCGTAAAAAATCCTCTACAACTTTAGCATGCTTTGTTCTTATGAAAAATGTCTTGCAAAGTCTTAATGACAAGAACTCTGTTGCCTCAATATTCTTGGATATGAGCAAGGCTTTCGATTTCGTATCACATCCTATTCTATTAGATAAACTTTACAAGTATGGTATCCGAGGTAACTGTCTAGAGTGGGTTAAAACCTATCTTAGTCAGCGAACTCAATGCTTCGAAGTAAGCAGGATTATTGATGGAATGAAACAAACCTTCCAATCAAACTATCGTGTTAATAACTACGGTGTACCACAAGGTAGCATATTGGGGCCACTATTGTTCCTGTTGTATATAAATGACCTACCTAACGTAACAAAAAATGACTGCGTACTTTTTGCCGATGATACGACGCTTCTTATTAAATGTAAAAATCGAAATAAATTAGAGACTGAAGTAAGCGAAGCCCTAAACGACATTGTAACTTGGTTAGAGAACAACAACTAA
Source organism: Argyresthia goedartella (assembly GCA_949825045.1). Lineage (NCBI taxonomy): Eukaryota > Metazoa > Arthropoda > Insecta > Lepidoptera > Argyresthiidae > Argyresthia > Argyresthia goedartella. The sequence goes on along the minus strand of OX463836.1, from coordinate 610,783 downwards.
AGGTAAATACAGAAAAAACTAAAATAATACAATTTCAGACTTGTTACAATAATCATTCCGCACCGAAGCTCTCCCTTAACTTTAAAGGAACTAATATTCAAGAAGTCGATTCTACTCTATTTCTCGGGATAGTAATAGATAATCACTGTAATTGGAAAGCCCACATAGACAAGGTATGTCTGAAACTGGACAAATTTGTGTATGTGTTACGACGCATGAGAGAAGTGGCAACGAGATCTGCAACCCTATCGGCATACCACGGATACGTATCGTCGGTACTGCGGTATGGATTAATTATGTGGGGCAACTCTGTTGACGTTGACAGGGCGTTCAAAACCCAGAAAAAATGTGTCCGAGCACTATGTGGTGCAGGGTATTTGGACAGTTGTAAACCTTTGTTTAAAAAAACACAGATTCTTCCCCTACCATGCCTCTATATTTATGAGATATGCATTTTTGTAAAAAAATACGCGGGTATCTTTAAGAAAATCTGCGAAATGTTTAGTGCAAGAGGCAGATTCAAAGATAAATTATATGTACCACCACAAAGGCTACAGTTATACTCTAAAAGTGCATATTGTATGGCAATAAGAATTTATAATAAAATCCCTGATGACATTAAATACCTTACATTTAATCAGTTTAAAACTAAATTATTTAATTATTTAATGGACAAATTATATTATAGAGTAAATGATATACTTACAACGAATCAATCTATTTAAATAATTTTATATTAAACTCTATTTTTAATTCATAACTGACATTGTAAAATATTTGCACACCAAACTTTAGATGGTGAATATGTTGAAACTGATGAATACCAATAATTTTAAGATCACATGTACACATATTTAACAGCAAATAAACAATTTGATTGATTGAAATATTACATTGTTCACCGAGAGGAGAAAGTGACCGATTACCGTCGAGGGCGAGGGCTTTAAAACACCCGAGATCGGGAATCGCACTTTCTCTCGAGTGATACATAGTGCTTTATACTACACCTACGATGAAAATAAAAAACTAAATATTTACTAATTTAAATTTATATTGAAATTGTTGCAGTTAGTGAAGCTTAATGTAACACTTTTTCCATTAATGTTTGTTTGAGATGTTTGCGACAATGTAGGAGGAATAACTGGGTATGCTGTTGGCACTGCGCTCGTAGAAGGCTGTGGTGCCAAAGGGGCAACTGGCTGCTGAGGGGCATCTGGCATCGCCGCGCTCGTTGATGGTTGAGGAGATGAGTCTTGATGCACATTAATCGATCTCGATATTTGGTTATTTATTCGTGTTTTGTTTTCTACGGAATTCTCTATGTAACTTTCTGCAACAGCGGACGATTTCCAACCACCGTGACGTTTTATTGTGGTTAAATCAGCACCAGTATCGGCAAGAATAGTCGCTGAAGTTCTGCGAAAGCAGTGGCCAGTGTATTCTAGTGGATTGAGTAAATTAATGTAGGAAGCTATTTCTCTTGGCACAGTACTTATTTTGTTTTTCCCAATTACTTGTTTCGTACATTTTTTGTTTTTATATTGTAGTAAAAACCGATTGGTTTTGGGGTCACTGGGGCGAATTTCGTTATATTTCTTCACTATCTCATAAAATAAGCCCGATATAACAAATGATCGCTGAATTTTGGTTTTTGTGTTAGGAATATTGACGATTATTCCATTTTCGAGGATTTCAATATCGTCTGTTGTCATATCCACAAGTTCTTGCGCACGACAGGCCCCATTTACTCCAAAAATCAAAATAACCTGTAAACAAAAATATCAAACATGAAAACCTAGTAGATTTCTACTCATAAATAGCTATGTAATAAATAATAAACCAGTGCATTTTGTTCATAAACTTACAAATATTTGTCATCTGGAGCATTCTGCAAAAAGGAATAAACATCCTTTGTAGTAAGCACTTTTGATTTCTTACTACGGAATCCCTCCGACTTTCTTTTCAGAAATGCTGTAAGTTTTTTGTATTCTTGAATATTTATGTCGTTTCTTGTCAATATAGTACTTTTCAACATTGAGTACATAGACCATAACGTACTTGGTTTGTATTTTTGCGCTTTTCACTGAAATAAACTAGCAAAACAGTTTCAGAAAAAGATGCCGCATTTTTTTCAGTTTTCCATTGCAAAAAATCGTCATAAGTTTTATTATATTTTTAATTGATTTCTGTGGTAAAAGGTTATCAATCAGTATTTTTGCTGTTTCCTTCAACTGCGGCGGAGTTAAAAAATCTTCATCATCACTATCACTACTTATCATTTTGATAGTTTTATTTTACTTTCTACGAAAACTGAATCCTCAAACAACACACAAATTGAAAATGGCGCCAATGGCGTCTGCAATTTTCACATGTTCTTTTTTCAAATTGTTTGACACCATCCAATACACAGCTAGTGGCCAGTGTCATTTTGCGAACTTGGAGATAAAAACTCACTGTAAAAACTTTTTGGCTTTTGATATTTAGGTTACCGGCGCATAGTCTTACCCAAAATTAAAAAAAAAACCACGTAAGAAATGGATTTTCATACACTTTTCTCTCCCGCTCAGATGCGTTTTCTCCCCGCATATTTGTTCGATATGCAATGACGTACTTTCTACCGTAAATTTGATAAAGTATCAAGGTACTTTCCGAGCAGGTGTAGTATAAACTTTATTAACTTACCCCAAACATTATTTATTAAATGAAGCAAACGTTGATCGTTAACTCTCGCGAAGGTAATATCATTCCAATTTCAACATTACACCACAGTTAATTAAATAGTTGGCAAGTATCTGTCTGAAGATAAAACGTCACTGGTGGTTTGAAACAATGTTAAACAAAGACAGAACTATTATCCATACTCTTTAGTTAGACAAGGATGCCGGGACAGAAATACTCAATTTTAATACTAGAAATAAAGACAAGTTGGTTGCTTATGTAAGCCGACTACATAAAATTAGTAATTCTTTTAAAGGCAATTGTATACGCTATTACAATAAGGTCCCTACTGATATTAAAAACTTACCTTTAGACAAGTTTAAAATAATAATAAAACAGAAATTGTATAAAAAAGTTTACTATAGGATATCTGATTACTTAGAGGACAGATGTCCATGAGAATAGATTGTTTGAGTAACAGGCTGTTTCGATATATAATTAGCATTCATTTTGTAATTTGACAATATTTTATTTAAAAAAGGAAACGCAAAAGATGCGACGACTGTGGAGTTTCTTCGGTGAGCTCTTCTCCACAGATTCCGCCATTGTGTTAGTGAACTCACCCAAAAAAATGTAATGACGGATCTAAGTGATGTAACAACATCCTATGGAAATAAATGATTTTTGATTTGATTTTGATTTGAAAAAACGTCTACAATCTTTGCAAGCAATTGATGCACAATTTCGCATCACATCATGAGTGCCTCTATAGCTTAGCGGTAACGAGCAAATGAAATAACTCGGGCGGCATTTGAGATCGAGGTTCGAACCCCAACTCAAGAAAGTTTAAAATAAAAGATTACATTTTTGATTATCAATTTGTCGTGATTGAACACTGGCACCTCACGATCGCTCTGCTTTGCGAGGTTAATGTTTTAAAACTGAGGGGGATACATTTCTCAGACGCTGATTGTACTTTTGTGCAATATCTGGTGTAGGGTATTTCAGGGGTGGTCTTTATATGAAGGGTATACGACAACCTGCTATTGCTTTGAGAATGAAGGTTGTTGCACCGTGCCGTTTCCAAATCTCTAAGTAATATTTTAGCTGACCCCCCCTGAACCCCTCTCATTGTCTGTTTTGATTAAAGGGCCGAAAGGATTTCTTACCCTTACCTTTGCCTTTTCCACTTGGTCTGGGGTCATAATTTGTATTATTCTAACTCGGTTTGGGTCTGGGATCATTATTTGTATTATTGACACTCGGGTGAGGTTCAAATCTTGGTCTAGATTCAAACCTCGGTCTTTTTGTCTCATTCTTAGGGGCAGAAGTAATATCTTTTACCGGATATGATCTCTTTTTATTTATTGTAAGGGAACGGGACCATTGTTGTGGTCCTCCAAAAGTTTTTGTAAAAGAGTGAGCCCTTTCCAACTGTAGCAGTAATTTTTTCTAGCAATGTTGGTGCTTTCAGGTCCTCCAGAGACTTGAAAGCCCAGTCCACTATCGACTGCAAGCCCTCCCTTAAACGCTCATTGCTCTCTAGCAAGGCGTTTGACAGAGAGGACATAACCTTCTCTGTACCTCCGAGGTAGTCCTTAGATCTATTCAGCTGACACAGTTCATCATTTATTTTGGGTTCAGTGAACCCTGGGATGGCAGTGAAAGACTGTACTGTCTTAGCATATCTGATTGTGTTCTAAGTAGGCAATCCAAAGTTCTGAAGCAACTTGAGCTTAGCCACGGCTTAGCTCTCCGGAAGGGCTGGCTTTATCAGCTGAGTAGAATCAATACTTATTGAAGCTTGGCCTAAGTCCAAGTCTTTATTGCAAACCTGTGGCGGAACAAGAAAAGGTTCACTTGACTCTTGGGGAATGTATTGAGTTTATTTTGCGAGCCGCCGAGACTACACATGTATAGGTTAGCAAGGAGACCCACCTGGCTAATGAGAGCCTCTATGCGTGGATCCTCCTCCTTATTTGCTCTCTTGAAGGAGGGACATTCGCTTTCCTCAGGTCGAGACTCGTCAGACAATGATGAGCTGTAGTCCGATTCCGACCCATTTTTGTCCGTGCCCAACACTTTCTCACTTCCGCTCATGGTATAGCATCTGAGTTTAGCACTTTATGAACACAAAACACTGTCTAAAACTTAGTTTCAAACAATATTTCAATAAAAAACACACAACAAGACGGCGAGTATTATTATTATTATTTCTTAATTAATGGCGGTCTAACATCGAGGTTAATTTCGCCAATGTCACGTGTTTGTTTTAGATTTCACTGTATTTGGACAGGTTCTCTTTCGAGAACCTTAGGTACCAAGTATCTCCTTCGGACGTGAGCAACACGGTTCGCGCCTTGCGGTGACAGACCATAGAGACAAGATAAGAGGAGACAGAAGGGAAGTACAGATGGTTAAAGCCCGTTTCACACTATCAATAATAAAGTTGAGTATACACTACTTCTTCACAAGCGATGCTGTATTTTCAGAATTACACATAATATAAGAATCTAGACTTTTCTAATGATGATTGATTTTGATTACTTTCGCCTTGTGATACAGCAGTATTGCATCAAGACTTTTCTAATGATGGTTGATACCTGCCTTTACTAATCATGTTTAAATAAAACAAATAATCCTTACCTTAAACATACAGCAAGACTTTCTTTTGTACCTATAGGTTTACGAAACTTCGTATGTATTTTTTATGTCCTCTTCAATCAACGAATGAAGTTCCTCGAACTGTGCATTGGACATTAAATACTGATGATACCTTTGAGCATCATTCTCAAGCTCCATAACGAGACAGTGAAACTCGCCTCTTAACTCTCTTCTAGTATTCACTGGATGAACCCTATATCTTTTTTTCTTTAATTTTTAGAAGAGTTGCCAGCACCATAAATTCAATATCTTCTTCTTCTTCAGAGTCAGATGATTCATAGGAAAACATGACGTCACACACGTGTTAACTATCCGAGAGCTAAGGCTGTATTGTTTCAATAAATCGTCAGAAGGCGTCAGAACACAACTTATAGATGTGAACACTAGCCGTCACGTCAAAGCGCATCACAACACGACACGTCAGATAAGTGTGATTGCGGCTTAAGGCTAATTTGTAAAGCCAACAAATATAATGATCACCAACATATTTTTTTCCTAGCCAAAATGGATAAATCAACACCAAGAGTTGCAAAAAATATCAGGGCAAAATACTGCGGTAGCATAGGTGAAGGGTAAAGGGGGTGAGAGAAGCGAAGCCCCCTTTATCCTTCGTGTTAGATTGAACATGTAAGAACAACAAAAAATACTTAAAACATAAACTTAAGTACACAAAACATAAAAAGAAGTTTGGTGATCATTTATCCAAACACAATTTGGTGGACATTTATCTATTCTGGCAGTCATTTCGAATTTATTGGTAGTAAAATAGGTGCGTTTTTGGTAATCGTTTAAACATAAGCCATTTCTAAATAGGGATATGTTGATTCTAATATTTGTGTAAATAGCGAGCTGATTGCAATCTTTTTAAACACGCCAGTATATCGTTGTCTGTTTTGTGTAGCCGCGGGTGGGTAGGATGGTTCTTGAATAGGTATCAACCTACATAACCGTTTTTTGGATCTAATGTAACAATGCGAATAATTGCCAGTCCAAAGCCTGGAAAAGTGTGATGGGAAAGCTTGGTATCAGGCTCAATCTAACAGGTGACTTAAGTAATAGCTATAGTAAACCAACCCATTTCATATGTGTGACCATAAAATAATGGCTTGCGATTTTAAGCCTTCTTGCTTGGTAATAAAGTTATTTTTTTTTGAAAAATAAATTTTCATTATAGGGTAGTGTCACCCTAGGCCAGCCCCCTAGCATAATGTTAAACTACTTTGTAAAAACTCATTTCTTATCGGAATATTGAACATTATGACCATAATGTGAAAATTTTCTATATATTATGACATTCAAATTTCGAACGCCGACGCCCGCCTGCATGCCGCCCCTACTTTGTCTGTGAAGTTGGTACTACAGAACACGCTAAACAACTCAATGCCACAATGCCGGTCAAACATGCGGTTCCTGAACACATCAAAGAGAGCTTATGATATGTGTATAGTTAAACAAGTGTATGTAACTGGACATAATTAGGCATTAAAACTCTCGAGTGATATTATTATGAAACGAGCCGAACTCGAGTTTTAATGCCCCCCATTATGTATCAGTCACATAAACTACTTAATAATTTACTGCAAAATCAGTAGGGGCTGACTATCGGCCCTGCGATGGCCGACCATTGGAATTTGACGGCCGACTTCTGGTTAAAAACGACATATTTTGGAATACATACATTTTTGGCCTTTTGAATATGTCTCAGAGGTTTACTTTAGTTATAGTAGTAAAGTTCATTAGATGATATAGATCATCTAATGGATAGCCATGCGTAAGTTGATTGGCCCGCCCCTCAAGCATTTTGGCGAATGAGAAACGCAAAAAATTTTTTAAATGTCTTTGATTGACCATTAGGGTGACTTCGGGTGAAGTCGAAGCTTGTACAGTTGGAATTAAAATTGAACTAATTAATCAGAACAGCTGATCAAATAATTTTTTTCATGGATTACCTACCAAAAAATAACACTTAGGAACATAAGTTCATAAGCAAAAGTTGTTAATATTAATGGGTACTATCATGTCTTAAAAAGTGGTCAGCTGATTAAAAGTCACCCTGTATAAAGATGCCTCAGCTCAATATGAGCACAATGAAAAAGTTAGGGCGTTCGAGCTAGAAGAACTAAAAGAAAAAGTTGCACGTAATAAAAAACTATTTGAAAAGGAACTGGCCAGGATTTGGCCTCGCCTACCCCCTATGAAAAGGGCCTGATGCCACATTTGTGTTGTTATTTTCGTATACTTAAATTGTTATGTTGATTTATTTAGTTTTTAGTTTGATGGGAAAAGGGTGTGACTCTATTTCTGTTTTGATTATCCTTTATCATTCATTATACATATTCTTATGTGATTTATCAACATTAATGAGAACAATAAACAAAAATCGGTCAAATAAGGGGTTGATTCCGCCCACAGAGGGTGGGACATTTACAGGTGAGGGATACGTAAAACACGTCTCATACATTCTGCGAAAATTTTGATTTTCTACCTACATCAGATAGAGACCGGTGACAGACGGATAGACGCTTAGTAAGTGTCCCGCTTGGCACCCTTCGGGTACGGAACCCTGGAAGGGATCTCATTTATATGGAGTAACCTGTACCGACTGTGCCTTTACCACCCCCTATGAAAAGGGCGTGATATTATTTGTATCCTATATTATACCGATTGTTGTGATTATTGAGAATAATAAACAAAAATGATCTCATTTTAGACTTTTATTTATATAATTGTAATTAGATACTGTAGGCTACTTACATTTATTATAATAGGTAAGATAATGATTGCATTTCTTGGGGTAGATACCAGATGGACGGATGTCAGTCGATTCATGTCAACCTGTAAACAATAGAGAAAAAAATAAGTTGAAATTGTGGCTACATACTTCAGGATAACCAGTGTTTTTAAGTTTGTATGCTGACACAAATAATAATAATTGTTATAATCGTTTATTGCAGGCATAAAAGTCCATAGAATAAATTACACAGTATGTCAACAATAAAATTAAATGAAAATTCAAATAATTGATTACAAAATAAAAATGTCAATAAAAATAAAAATGCAAACACACATCCTCACATTCACTAGCACAGCAGGGGAAGAAAAACGAATGCCTAGGCTACCCACTCGCGTGTAGCCTCACCCAGTGTGCCAGCAGCGGCGAGTCCCACCGTCCAGCCAACGTGTGAAGAATGGGGTTGGAGCAACCGCGTACGCGCGCTAATAGCAAGGCGCTGCGTTTCCTAATGATCGCGGCAAAGCCGTCGACCCTTGCCTCCGCAAACATGCCTGAGGCGCTGCAGTACCGCGGCAGCCCCATCACCACCCTAAACGCATTGTTGTACTGAACTCGTAGGGCGCTGTATGCCCCCTGCGTATAGTTAACCCACAGGCTGCACGTGTAGTAAGACTGGCAGTATGCCCTGAACAATGTCATTTTGATTCTTTACTACAACGAGCGAACCTGCGAGCCAGCATGTTAGAGCGAACCTCGCTTGTGCCCCTCTCAATTTCACAGACATCTTTGAGGTCGTCGGTGACCCAGTGGCCCAGGTACTTAAACTTCTTAACCCTGTTCAGAGGAGAACTATTAAGGTAGACTGGAGGCAGGTCAGAGTATGTTTTCGTGCCTGACTTGAAAACCATTAGCTCACTCTTTTTCGCGTTGTACCTGAGCCCATGGGCCTCTGCATAGGACTCACAAATACGCAACAGTGCGCATAGCGCACCGACGGAGGGGCTCAGCAACACCATATCGTCAGCATAACATTTCCTGATAAATTAGACCAAAACTGGGTTTTTCGTACAAATGCCATGTCTGAAAATAGAGACGGGCCCGCCTGTGGGCGTCTGCTACGTGTCTGTTCCAGCCAGCAATATATTTACGCCTTTTGCCTGGTAGGTCACGATAACTGACACTAGCTCCTTCAACCAGTATACCAACAATACTTACATACAACTTATATAAAACATGCTTATGATGTAAGTCTGAACAATATGAATCAGTACAGTGAATACATTCAGTCGGAAAGTCAACATTTTTCAGCTAAGAATTACAAAAATCTTGATATTTCATAATTTGATCAGAGTCCCGAACACCCGACTTCACCTTATTAGAATGGTAGGTAATTTTTGTTTCACGAAACTAAAGTTACATTCAAGTTGTATAGGTATGTGGTCTGACGGGTAACTATCATAAAGTATAGTGGTACTGTCTACAGTCTGACGCGCGGCACTAGTCACTATTGTATGATCCAACCATATTTTGCACCCGTGTGCTTCACTTACAAACGTGTACGAGTCCGTTGGCAACAGTTCCACGTCCACCGTGGACCACAACTGCTCTATACAAAAGTCAATAATTTCCTTATAAAAAGGCTCACCTGGATGCGCATTAAAATCCCTGAGGATTGTAGTAGAGAAGTAGTTTTAACCTTTCCACTAGCTCGTTTGGATCGTCCCAGTAGATATAATCAATATTTTTCTTCCATTTTTTCAGTATTGGCAAACCAGAACCTTGGATCTGATTGTTACCATGCTTAACATTAAAGAGAGGTTTAATAATTTTTATGTATTTTATTCCTTTGTTGCTCTTTATTGGTTTATTTGGATCATAATCTCGTCTATGCGCATTTGTATCTAGCAACATTAACTTATAATTCACCAGGTCTTCCTTGGTTACACCTACTAAGTTTGGTGATTGGTTAGTTAGCAACTCCATCAATCCATGGGTCTTATTGTAACCATGTGTTCCCACCGTGATGGTTTTGTCAGTAATAGTAACTTTATCTGACCCCATCATAAGTTTTCCTCGGTCGCCTCTTATCCCAAAAGGAGTATTCTTTAAGTTCTCAGATGTAAGTGACCACGACGAACAATTTTGGTTGTGAGTGCTGTTATCAGACTCGAGTGACATTTCTGATATAGTAGATTCATTTCCATCATTAGTCTTTTTCAGAATTATCGTTTTCCATTGAACGATCTAAGTTTTGCGTGGGTGTCATAAATTGATTCGAATGTCTGATTTTGCGTACAGTTTCATCAGCTATACTTCAGTCAGGGGGTTCATCAACTTCATTGTCAAAGGTTGACTCTTCATTTTTAACTGGATTTTTAATTTCTTTACTCTCTGTTTGTCTTATAACATTTGTAATTTTATTAAGGGGGGTAAGAACTGGCTTGTAAACGGTTCCTAAAGCCTTTTCGTATTCTGATACAACGTTACGCATTTTTTTAAACTTTTTCTTAACTGCTTCGGCTGCACGTACGATTTCCTTTAAATTTTTCTCCATATCTAAATATTATCCTTTGTGCTTGTCTTATCCTTGTCCTCTTGAAGAGCTGGTGTAGTATTATCGAATTAACCTGCATTTTTATATACGTTCACTGAGTAAAAACAACAAATGTGTCAAACTGTTTACGATAGCACCCTTTATTTTTTTCACAGTCTTTGTTCATGACCAAGTAGCTATAGCTACTTGGTCATGAACACGGATTCTTATAAGAATCACTCCATATTGTTGAACACATTTCTCGAAATTTGTTCCACGTCATATCTGTGTTAACATGTTCATCATATACATGACGTAAATTAATAGAAGCGTTTTACCTGAAAATAAAACGCATATTAAAATACTTACCTAATTCTAAGCTTAGCTTAATATTTGAGATAGGCATATCCGTTTCCCGTCGATTTCAACCATTCATAGTACCTTTTTTCATTTCTGTCTCCTTCCGGTATGACTTTTAGCGCCTTCCAATACGTGGCAGATGGCGGGTCTTTAGTAGATATAAATAAACGAGCCCCGTCATGTTTCTTCATTTGGCTTAAATATTACCAGACAGAGTTAAGCTTAGAATTAGGTAAGTATTTTAATATACGTTTTATTTTAAGGTTAAACGCTTCTATTAAATCACTTGACCGTAATTCTAAGCTTAGCTTAATATTTGAGATATGTTAGATAACGCCTAGTGAAGGAAGCTGCTTGAAATTCACATAAATGTTTACTTGACGCCAATGTGACTGATAAAAGGTAGATAGTTCATGAATGAAACTATTACGTAAGAATCATCATTAAGAGATCTATTGTGAATGTCGTTGAAACAAAAATAAGTACCTGCATAATTATCATAATTAAGTTCTAAGAAATAATGTAACATAACTTTCATAATGTGCTTTGATTAATTAACCGGATGAAATAACCGTGAGACATTTTGCGAGGCAGAATCAGTTGTCATCACCTCACGTCTGTAAAACCTCTGGAAAGTATTAGCTGATCGCCAATTCCCCTGCGCTAGGATGTCATCAATCGGATAGTTATCAGGCCAGTTTCTAGAAGCCACTGCGGATCGCGTACTTCCTGGAGGAGCTGTGATTTTGGCATCTTTAAAAAGGTGCTTGATCCAGCCTGCAATAACTATGCGGGAAGCAGGTTTGGCAGTGCTTCTAACTGTGACAAATAAATTACTAGATTTGGACATATCTCGTCGTTCTTTTAGTAATTCTATAGTTTTCTCTATCCAGAATACAGGATTAAGATTAATCGTAATTTCTTTATTGTACTACACAAAACAGTCATACAGATAACTTATAATAGAAAAAACATGTACAAAGGCGAGCTTATCTCTCAAAAGAGATTTCTCCCAGCAAACCAAGATGGTAGGAGAGGTGATGGTTGAGCGGGGGAAGGCCTGCGCGTACAGTAAAACTCTATAAATACTACGACTAATATATACTACAAACAATATTATACTGATAACCCTAATTGCTAAAAATAGACTGCATACACAATTACTTAAATACAACGTAAAAATATGAATAAACCGTATAATAAACTAATACATACAAATATATGTATATATATATATATATATATATATATATATATAAATATATATATATATATTTATCTAACTGGAAAGGGAGAGATAGTGCTTCTTTTGCCGGTTTTTGAATATATTTAGAGATCGACTGTCCCTGATAGTGCAAGAAAGCTCATTCCACAGTCGTACGGCTTGGATTCTGAACCCGTGCTCATAGGCTGCAGTGGAGCGATCTGGAGCTTTGAGCGTAGACGCCATATGAGTTCTCCGAGGCCTGCTTGAAGAAAGAAATTCGAAGCGATCACGTAGGAAGTTAGGGTAACGAGGGTTCCACAAAATATTATAAAGGAAACACAGGATATGAGAGTCCCGTCGAAGCCGAATCGGTAGCCACTTCAGCTCCCTGCGATGCTGAGATACGTGGTCATACTTGCGCAGTCCGAAGATGAACCGAATCCCGAGGTTTTGAAGTCGTTAGAGTTTGTTCAGTTGTTCTTCATTTGCGCTAACCCAGCAAACATCAGAGGGGGAGAAGAAGGGACTGAGCGAGAGTTATTATGGTCTGGCGAGGAAGAAAGGGAATGAAAACTCGCCCGCTGACCTCATTAACATGCATTGACCAGGACAATTGATTATCAAAGATGACACCCAGCTTTATCGCTAAACATGATTACAGTACCGTTATAAGTTACAGAAGGGACAGACAATTGCTGCAACGTGTTTAAAGAGTGCCTGGTACCTATAATCATGGCCTGGGACTTATTCGGATTAACCAGCAACCCAAATGACGATGCCCATCCACTAATACCAGCCAAGTCAGCGTTTAACGCCTCCACAGCGGAATTTACATCATCAGGAGAGAAGTGACGATAGATCTGAAGGTCATCCGCGTAGAGATGATAGGAAGAAGAAAGGACATCGGATATGGAATTGATAAATATTGAGAACAGAAGAGGAGAGAGAATGCCACCTTGGGGGACACCGGAGGAGAGGTCAAACCACTCCGTACAAGCCTCCTACGACTTGATACGCTGTTTTCGGTTTCTTAGGTAAGAGTCAAACCAGCTGGCAGAGAGGGAGGAGACGTAAAGAGATTTGAGAAGTTCAACGAGAATGTCGAAGTCAACACAGTTAAAAGCACTGCTGAAGTCCAGCAGAGCCAGCACCGAGAGCTGCCTTTGATCCATGGCGACCTGAATATCATCGGTCACTTTTAATAAAGCAGTAACAGTACTATGACCCGTTTTAAAGCCAGACTGAAAAGGATTTTTAGAGGATAGATAATGGGAGAGCTGAGTATGGATAATGGATTCGAGGACTTTAGAAAGGATCGGCAGGATAGAAATGGGGCGATACTCTTTAAAGGAGGTGGGATTGGATGTTTTAGGGAGAGGGATAACTAATGCTTGTTTCCAAGCAGTAGGGAAAGAACAATTTGAAATGGAGAAATTTAAAATATGTGTTATGGCCGGAAGCAGATCATCAAGGATAGTTAGAATCATTCGTTGGCAGATATTATCATCTCCTACAGCTTTGGAGCTAATTGCTAGAAATGCTTTCTTAACCGTGTCGCTTCCAACATTGCTCAGGTTGAAAGGAAAGGTGTTGGGTAATGACCTACAGCGCAGACTCTGAAGAGTGGCTTCTTTGATAGAAGGGTCCATTACAACTGGTGGAGCAGAGAGGAATTGATTGAGAGCGTTCAGATCAACATCACCCGAATGCATGTCCTGGGATTTGCCAATACCAAGTGTCCTGAGGAATTTCCACACCTGAGCTACGGTGTACCTTTCGATACACTCGAAGATGTGGCGGCGCTTGGCGTCTCGACAGAGACGATTGCATCGAATGCGAAGGCATTTGTAGGAGATAAAGTTGTCATCTGTCGGATCCTTTTTGTAGTTACACTTAGCGCGATTTTTCTTGGCCATTAGGCGCTTGATAGCATCGTTAAGCCAGGGCGCCGGTAGGTTACTTTAGCGGTAGCCTTTGAAGCTTCGAATATCTATGAATTTCGTTCTGCTCTTCGGACACCTAATCTTATAGGAGAGGTAGATGAGATCGTGAAAGGAGAAAGGAGAGTTAAGTTGACCGTGAGAGGCAACCTTATCCAAGTTGGAGACGATTATGATGTCTAGAAGAAAGGGAGAATAATGCGGCTGGAAATGAGTGGCCTCAAGTGGCAAGATGTGGAGATTGAATGAATCAACTATGGACCTGATTTTGGCAGAACGGAAATTCTTTTTGAGGAGACAGGTGTTGAAATCCTCAAGAATGAGAGTGTCGTCGTTAATTGGGGTTAAATCATTAAGAAGGGATTGAAAGGTGTCGAAGTAGCCAACACGAAGAGAGGGGCTATAGAGGACACCAAGCAGCACCTTATTGTGATGAAGAACAATTTCAAGGAAGAGGTATTCAGCAGACTCGGAGTACTGGCTAGGGGATACATTAATCACCTTACAAGCAATTTCCGCAAGCAGGAAAACAGCGACAACTCCGTCTGCCTTTCCGGTTCTGTCGTTCCTATATAGCCTGAAGCCTTGAACAGAGTACATGAATGAAGGGAGTGAAGGCTTAAGGAACGACTCAGAGGCAAGGATGCCGTCCACACGTTGCTCAGAAAAAGCCTCGATGAGATCGGGGTAGCTAGTGTGAATACTTTGAGCATTGATGTGCACTATGTTCAGATTTTTCCCTGACCCACCAAAGACAGTCTTAAGTTTGACGGAAAGCGGTTCTTCCACAGTGGAAATATCGCTTTCCGCACTAATAAATTCATCGCTAGAAGCACACGACAAGAAAATATCGATATGGATATCCATACTATATATAGGTAAATAATATAGATATATGTATAAAAATATATACTACAATAATGTAAATGTTAATAAAACAACAAAAAAAAAATAACTTAACGGGATGACCTAGACCCATTGCCAGACAACGATTGCTGAAGTAAGCAGAAAACCTACTTCAGTCAGTTATAAACAACACTCAGGAGAAAATAAATTAACAACTGGGCAGCGGACAGTGAAGGCACAGAAACAAAATAGGACATAACATGAAAAATGTTTTGGAAGTTAGGCCACGGCGAGGTAAACGCAAAAAGGACCGCGACATGGAGCCCGAACGAAACGCAAACATTTTTAAAATAATTAAGTACAAAGTTTGAGGTTTGCGTTTCGATCCCACTGTTAAAAAGTACACAGACGCAGATGCGTGCACAATGAAAAGTAAAAAAAAAAATGACAGACCTACCATGTCGTAATGTCTAAAGAACCGAAAATTGTACTTTAGACTCTTGGACACAAAGAAAAAGTGCTACTACCTCGCAAATAAAAAGTTAACATAGCCAAATGACCACTGCATCGCGAAAATGGAAGGCCAAGTATGACTGGCTTGCAGACAGACGAACCTAACCTTACTTCTTCTCGATCTGCGTCTGAGCCGCCTGTCGCCTGGTAAATGCGCCTTTGGCGGAGCCAGCTGTAGTCCCCGCAGCTAGTTTCTTCCCAATGCCAGGGGAGGGGGCAAGGGGGTCTCCTTGCTAGGAAACTTATCAGTTAGCGGCCTTAAATCCGCCCAACACTCAAGCTTTTGCCGCGACCCGTCAGGCAGCAACAGGTGTATCTTGCCATCAGAAGTCCAAGTGTTGCCCACTCCTAAGTGCTTGCGTGCTGCAATGAAGACACCATGTCTGGATTTGGTCAAGAACTCGGACACAGTTATACCCGAGCCCATGAGCTCCTTCTTCAGACTCCAAACTTCATTGCGCGCTGTGTGCGTTGCGAAGCGTACAAGCAGCGGCCGAGATTTCGTCCCCTTGGCACCCAGCCTATGCACTACCTTCAAGTCGCGGAGGCACTCTGCAGACACCTTGAGGCGGTCCGTGAGCACACCCTTCAAAATGACTTCTGCTTCCTCTTTGGCCGCCTCTTGCACACCGTGCACCAGCAGCACCTTACGCCTCGCAGCGGTCTCGTGCCGGTCGAGCCCGAGGGTCAGAAGCTGCAGTGAAGTCTTCAGCATCCCGAGGCTCTTCCACACGAGAGAATTGAAGTCTGAGAACTCACGTGTCAGCTTGGTGATGTCCTGGGGTCCTGGAGTAGGTGTGGCTGCATGCAGTTCCTGCTCGTACTTCCCCATCCGCTCACTGAAGGTCTCCGTGATTTCATCCATATTCTTCTGCAGCTCAGCGTATAGGTCCATTGTGCTTGTGTGTGAGGTTATAATAGATGATGCAACAATAAGTGAAGTGATCAGTTAATTATGATGAATGGAGGGTTTAGGTCAGTGAATTCATATTAAATTGTACATTAATTGATTATAAATAATTAAAATTAAAATAAAATTAGAGAGCTTATTTTTGTTGGCGTTTCTTCATTAATACTATCATTATTTGAGGTCAGCTTCCAGCCTGACTGCCTGTAGTCGCTACTATCGGTCTTTGAGCCGTATTCTGGCCATAATACAATGTCATTGCCCGTTCTGATACAATGATTAGCATCCACCCTCAGTAATGTTAAGTCATGTATACTTCTACCAGAACATAATAAGAAAATAATTGCTGTGTGTCCAAATTCCAAATGTCTTTATTACTGTAGATATTTACATATACTTAGCAATCGTCATTTTTTAGCCACTTCACTACATTGGACCACTGTGGGAGAAGAAGGGCGTAGAAACTCCCACAGATTGATTTTTAGATCTCTTTTTAAAAATTGCTTATGCTTAACTAATACAAAATATAATATTTAGTCATTATCATAATTAATAAGCAGGAATAAATAATTACAAAATTATTAACAAGCAAGGTCTGTGTTGAGCCAGATTAACCCCATACAGACCGTGCATTTAAGTAATCTTGAACATTGTAATTTTTCGACAAAGTCGCTTTAACATGGATAATTGCTCAAATGGCAATTTCAAGATCTCCAGAGGTATCTTGTTGTGGTAGAGAATGCATTGACCCTTGAAAGAATTGCTAACCTTTGCGAGTCTAAACCGGGGCGCAAGTAGTCTATGATTATTTCTTAGGTTAACATTACAGCTATCTATAAGTTTGGGAAATTTTGTAAGGTTCTTGCGTACATACATTATATTTTCGAAAATAAATTGACTAGCTACAGTTAGTATGTCAATTTCTTTAAAAAGCTGTCTTAAGGAGTATGTGCGTTTTAAATTATAAATTGCTCGAATAGCTCTTTTCTGTAAAATAAAAATAGTTTAAATATCCGCTGCTTTCCCCCACAACAAGATACCATAGGACGTGACACTAAGAAAGTAACTAAAATATACTACAGTCGATTTGGGTAACTTTATCTTTCAATCTTGGTTTGGCCTTTAAGTTCACTTCGAGGTGATTTAGTTTTTACGTTTTCCACGAACGCAACTAAGTCGTCTCATCTTCATTTTATGAATACTAATCAAATTCCTGAACGCAACATGACAAAAAAAAAAACTGTCATAATAAAAATAAAAGTTCTTTTTCCTGCAACTTCCGAGTGGATGAAACTGTTTTCGAAAAACCTTCCTAAAGTTATCCATAACTATTGTCACAGATACCGTGCAAAGGTAAGTACTACTTTATTTTGAAGAATGATTGTTTCGTAGTAATATGTAGGGAAATGAAGAAAATATAGCAATTTCTTTTAGAAATCACACTTTTCTGGAATTTTCTTCCAAACCGTAACTTTCACAGCCTCTAGGGGTAACTTTGGCCAATTGGCCAATGTTACCCGACGATCAAATGTACTACATGTAATGTTGCCACTTTTGTTTCAGGATCTGAAATGCCAAGAAAAAAACCGTGTCCGGCCCCAGGTACGCGGAGATATGGAACGAAATCGCGCTACACGCCTGAAACACTCCAGAATGCTTTGGACGATATAACTAATTGCAGAAGGACGCAGCAGGACGCAGCGGATTTCTATGATATACCAAGATCTACACTAAAATACAAGTTAAAAGACCAACACAATAAACCATTTGGTAAACCTATAGCCCTCACCGAAGAAGAGGAGCAGTCAATCGTGTCACATGTCATTGTGTTGTCAGAATTAGGTTTACCGCTCGGAATGCTAGATGTGAGAGTGATTGTTAAAAAATATCTAGATGAGAACAAAAGAAACATCAAGCAATTCAAAAATAATTTCCCTGGATGGGAGTGGGGAAGAGGCTTCCTAGAGCGGCACACCTGCCTTAAGGCAAAACTGGCTCATCAAATAAGCAGGAAGCGAGCTCAGGTTAATCAAGAAATGATCGAAAAATTCTTCGACCACCTCGCCAAGGAATTGGAAGGTGTGCCGCCAGAAAACATTTATAACTTTGACGAAACCGGATTCCACGATGAACCAAAGAAGCGCAAACTTCTGTTTAGGAGAGAATGCAGAAACCCTGAAATAATACAAAACTCAACAAAGTCTTGTTTCACTGTTATGTTTTGCAGCAGTGCTAAAGGAGAATTTGTACCACTGTATATTATATACAAAGCTAAACAAAAATGGTCCAGCTGGTTGATGGGAGCTCCTCCTGGCACTCGAATGGCGGTAACAAAATCAGGCTGGATAGATGCTGATACGTTTGATGACTGGTTTGAATACCAGCTACTACCAATCCTGAAAAAAAAAGAAGGAAAGAAAGTCATCATGGGAGACAACTTAAGCTCCCATATTACGACAAAAACTTTGAGATTATGTGCAGAAAACAATATCACGTATATCTGCCTGATTCCAAACTCAACGCACCTTCTGCAGCCGCTAGATGTGTCATATTTTAGTGCATTGAAAACAAATTGGCGAACCGCCTTAGGTGACTGGCGGCAAACGAGAAGGGGCAAAGTTGTCAACGCTTTGCCCAAGCCGGTGTTCGCAAAACTATTAACAAAAACCATGCAAGCTGGTAAAGAAACTGCAGCAGAAAACGTAATTGCGGGATTCAAAGCTTGTGGGATATCACCCTTAAACCGAGACGTTGTACTTGAGAAACTTAAAAACTATTCGAAGCCCATTGCTGAGGTTCAGGAGATGGTTGGTGAAACCTTCAAAAAATATTTGGAAGAAATTCGAGACAGCGACCTTCAGACGAAACCGAACAAAAAGTTTCAGATGCCGATACAACCTGGAAAGAGTGTGTCTGTAGAAGAGGTGGAAAAATATTACGAGGAAAGACTAAGTGGAGTGAAGACTAAAAAGAAAGGCAATGTGAAACGAAACACGACCAACCCAGATCTCCCTGAAGCACCTGCCAAAAAAAGAGGACGTCCACCAGGGGTCAAAAATAAAGCCAAAATTGATATAACACCCACTGCTCGCACTCTATCGCCCATCGCAGGTTCCTCAAAGCAAGCCTGGGTATCGCCATCGATTTCACAGGATAACTTACCGTCACGAGCACCATCGCCGGCAGTTGCCTCAAACGAAGATTACAGATTATTCGACAATATATTTTGCGCCACTGATATTCCATCGCCAATCGAACAGGAAGTCGTTATTGATTATGAGACCACAGATGATATCATAGGAGAATATAGATGTTTCAGTGGAGAATTGCAGTAGATAGATAAAGGACAAGCTTCAAAGCAAGAAGACTATGAACAAAAACAACCAAAGAAACAAGAAAATGAAACCCAAAGAGATCTGCCAATGAAAAATGACGAAGGAACAAGACAATCACAGAAGAAAAATGACAAAGAACTAGAACATTCAAAGAAGAAAAAGAAAATGTCAAACGAGAAAGAAAACAAGACTTCAGGGTATTGCATCATAGAGCATGAGGAATCTTTATTCCCTGGGAGAATCCTCACCGAGGATGACAATGTCATAAAAACATCCCTCATGCAGAAGGATGCTGAGGGGTGGAAATGGCCCCCCAGGCCGGACATATTAACATGTAGCACCCAAAAAATAGTCAGCCGTTTAGCTCTCAGTGAAGTCATCAGACGCGGAAATCGTTATGAGATTAATAATCCCGCTCTGTGTGAGGAATGGGGAGATTAGATGAAATAAATTGTGAAAATGCATGAAAGTTGGCTCCATTTTTTTTATAATTCTTCAATGAAACTTATAACTGTTGATTTTTTAAATTAATATTCAGATCTCTTGCAAAATTCTTTACTGATCAAAAGAGTGATAATGGCTGTAACATAATATTTTGCAATTATTGAAATAAAAGTGTAATGAAAAAGTTGATTTTATTTTCTATTACCTGGTAACACCAAAGTTTGTATTTCTGGCGGGTAAAATTACTTATCAATGCAGAATTATCTATGGTAAATATTAAAAACATAGGCTAAAGTAAGAAAAATGGGATTTACGACTCATTCTATCTATTTTCCATAACATCTCTTCACATTTACAAAGTTCCCCCAGTCTCCTTCTTACTTTGGCCAGCCGTATTTTGGAGTTTTTGAGGTATCTACAGTTGAAAATATTGATATTTTTTTACTAAATCGAGTTGAGGAGGTATCAAAGCCACAAAAAAAACACAATTTGATAAGAACAAACATAAAAGTAGGCTCGTAGTACATCAAAATATGTGAATTTCGGGCCAAAGTTACCCCAGTTGACGTCTAGATGTAGCCACATCCGTGTTTTGTCTGATGTTCCTAAGAGCGTAAGCCGCAGAACTTAATTTACCAGCCAATTTTTCTATGTGGGGTCCCCACAGCAATTTGTTATCAATGGTTAATCCAAGAAACTTCGTGTCATTTACTAATTCTAACTTATTGCTGTCCAACACTAAACTGGTCCTAACTTGCCTGACATTTGGAAGTGAGAATTTGATACATTTGGTTTTACCAGCATTTAACAATAAATTGTTTACTGTGAACCAATTCAAGGTTAAAGATAATACTCTATTGACATCATCAAAATCTTCTTTTTGTCTTTCAATTTTGAAGACCAGTGAAGTATCATCAGCAAACAACACTATGTTAGTCAATTTCTCCACCATAAAAGGCAGATCGTTAATATATATCAGGAATAAGAAAGGGCCTAATATGGAACCTTGTGGAAGGCCAATTTTTACCCCCGATCCATCAGATTTAAATGTCGTAATGTCTGATTTGTATTATTATGATCAAAAGTGTAACTAGACAGGAACGAAATTAAGCTATTTGGATCCTGTACGGTGCGGGCTGCTATGATCACACACCGTATGTCAGATAGTATGGCGAGGTTTGAGAGATGTCAAAGGAGAGACGACCGATACTAACGAATGCGTTTATTGCACTAAAAATATATTACAAATAACGAGTGAAGTAAATTAGGTAGGTACTGCAGAGTAAGCATAATTACAATGTACTAATGGCTCGTACATACTGCCAACATTTAAAAAGAAAGAATACAGAAGAAGAATCTCTAATTATCTATGATAGTGCAAATGCTCTAACGAATGCAATTATGTTGACATGTCAAAGTCTAACTTTTCCAAAGTGGATGTTGATTTATTTACTTTGTTCACTGATTTGTGTCCTTTATCACTGCGCATCACTGATGAGTTCACTTTAGCATCATTTAGAGACGTTTCTGTCACTGCTTTGCTTTCACTATTTTCAGCTGATACTGGTGTCAATTCTAGATCTGTTTGCTTCTGGATTGACTTCGATTTGCATCTTTGCTTAAGTTTTGAGATTGTTCCTCCAGTCAATATTGCTATTATGACGAACAACACGGTGTAGGTAACTATGTAATGAGTTGAGTCATTTGGTAAGTTTGGCTCCAATGTTTGTGTACCTAACGACTCAATTTTGGCTTGGATATTCTGAAACATTTCCTTATGATTTGTTTCATTCAAGATTTCATGACGTAAAGAGGTATTGATCACGTCATTTAATGTGGATACAGCAGTAATCGGTGTTTCAATCTTCTGTTCTATAAACATCTGATTTACGTTGTCATGATGAGCATGAATCATAAAGGATTCTCCTTTAATAACGCAACCTTGACCTATTGTTATAAGACCACTGCCGCGTAGGAGTTTTGTAGAGTAACCGGCTGGGCATAAAATACGGATTGTTCATTCCTGGCAACACGAGAATAGCCACGTGTCTCGTGTGTGTAAACTGATTGGGCTATTGATGGGGCATAACATTTTCTGGTCGATATTTTTTATGCACGATTGTAGATCATATTCTGTCATTGGCATCATAATATCGTTTCTGATATTGATTGCTATATAGGGTGCCTCTGTCTTAGTGTAGACTGCTCTGACACCTTTCATCTGGGGCACAGATATGATTTTATCAAGTTCAAACTGATCACGATTGTTCAGGCCTCTCGGCACCCAATGACCTCGCAGGGGCCCATAGCTACGAGGTAGCGTAGCGATCGGATGCCAAGAAGTAAGAACGTCGGCGATTCACCGAGCTAAAGTAAATAGATTCTATCTGACCTGGTCTGTGCTTCGTTCCCGTCAAACTCCTGTCTCTCTGCAAGGCCTGGGTGCACCCTAGGCTCTTCTTGGTAGACAGGTTCTTCAGCCAACCAGGTATGGCTGGCAGGCTAGCTTCGACGAGCACAGTGTTCCAACACAGGTTATGTTACGTAAATGCGAACTTTATCTGGTTCGGGGAACCACAATACACTCAGCTATATAGACAATCCTGAGGGGAGCCCGAATACAATTCCAGATGGCTTACGATTTAATTTCAATGCCCAAATCAATACGCGTCACATTGCGGGGGCTTTTCGTCAGTCAGTTGTCAAAAACTGCCAGGTTGGCAGCTCCGTCAAATTCAAAATGGCCGTTCCGAAACCATCGATCGAGAGTATCGATTTTGAATCGAACAATCACCCGCCCGGACAGGCACCCACCTGTCCCTTAATCTACGGGCAGCCGAGACAACGTTGCTACCGCTCGTTTTAGAACCGAGCCTCCTACTAGAACCTCTGCAGACCGGGGGGTCCCGTCCTTGCCAGGGAACAAGTTAACAATGCGCCCCCTGCGCCAACGTAGTGGCGGTAGGTTAGCATCCTTAACCAGAACGAGGTCACCAACACTAGGGGGGCTGGTTTTGTCAGTCCACTTAAGGCGCTGTTGTAAGATATGCAGATACTCGAGCGACCAACGCTTCCAGAAATTCTGAGTAAACTGCTGCAACATCTGGTACCTTGACAACCGATACAATTTCACTCCCTCGAAGGGGTGCTCGGGCAACGCGTTAAGTGGCTGTCCTATCAAGAAATGGCCTGGGGTCAGAGCCTCCAGGTCATTTGGATCCGAGCTGAGCGGACACAACGGTCGCGAATTGAGAACGGCCTCGATCTTACAAAACAATGTCGCGAGCTCCTCAAAAGTCAGCGCGGTCTGACCTACTATACGCCCCAAGTGCGTCTTAGCTGACTTAACTACGGCCTCAAAAATCCCACCCCAGTGGGGGCAACTCGGTGGGCTGAAGGTCCACTGTATACCCCGACGGGAGAGGGCCGTTCCAATATCCACTTTATTTACATTCAAAAAGTTGACTATCTCTCGTAAGTATCGTTCCGCACCGACGTAGTTAGTGCCGTTATCAGAGCGGATCAAAGTTGGAAGTCCCCTTCGAGAAACAAACCTATCCAAACAAGCAATGAAAGCCTCTGTCGAGAGATCAGCAACGAGCTCGAGATGTACCGCCTTGGTGGATAAACAAACAAACACACACAGGTACGCCTTGTATTGCTTAGCGTTACGCAATCGTGAACTCTTCACCATAAACGGTCCTGCAAAATCCGTACCAACACCTGAAAACGGTCTGACCTCATTCACACGATCAGGGGGCAAGTCCCCCATGAGAGGTTGCATCGTGGCAGCCTTAAGTCGATAACAAGGCATGCACCGAAACACGATGTTCCGTATGACACGGCGGGCAGATAAGATCCAAAACTCCCGCTGGAGCGTGGCCAACAACGCGTTACAGCCGGCATGCGCGTTTTTAATATGACGATCAGTCACCAGCAATTCAACTAACTGTCCCCCCTTGGGGAGCAGAAGTGGGTGACGAGCCGAATACGACAGATTCGCATTGCGCAATCTTCCTCCTACCCGAAGTAACCCGGTCGAATCAACAAAGGGGTTGAGACGCGCGACGGCTCCCTTCAATTTCGAACGTCCACTTCGTATAGTCTCCAATTCTGCCCCAAACTTCGAGGACTGTACCAACCGGACCAAATTCAGTAGCGACTCGTTTCGCTCTGCCGGAGTCAGAATAGGGTTCAACGTTCGCTGATCGCGAGGAGTACGACAATTTCGAGCGAATCTCCTAATCCAAGTGGACACGTTTATCAACTTGTCAAGTGAGCTATACCGGTCCAGCAGAAACCCGGCGTCAGGGTCCTCAGCCTTCTGGGTAACATGCACGGCCGCTCTGGGGCCATGATCCGAAGATACTACTACATGGCTGTGGGGCCAGTCCGATTCTCTCCTGGCAAGCCAGGGTGGTCCCCACCACAAATGGTGTCTAACGAGTTCAGGAGCCCGACATCCCCTGGATGCACAATCAGACGGGTTCAATTCTCCTGGTACATGTCTCCAAGTCAGTGGGACCTCAGACGACACAATCTGGGAGACACGGTTCGCGACAAAAACCTCTAAGTTATGGACCGAAGCCTTCAGCCAGCACAAAACAATCTGGCTGTCCGTCCACGCGTACACCGTATCCTCCAAAACCACTGACCCACGCAACACTGTTAGAGTGTGATTCAAAAGTTTGGTCAAAAGAGCAGCCCCGGACAGTTCCAGTTTTGGAATCGTCATCCTTGTCCGAATAGGCGCTACCTTGCTTTTGCCAAAACCAAACGCACGTCGACCTCCCCGGTGGAGGTGACGGTTCGCAAATAAACCGCTGCCGCAAACCCTCGTTCAGAGGCATCACAAAACCCGTGAAGGATTGCCCTGTAATCCCCAGCAGGGACCAATTTCCTCGGCAGCGATACATTATTTATGTCCGATAGCGAAGTGAACATTTGCGTCCAATCAGTCAACAAATCACCTGAGAGGTGGGTGTCCCAGGTCAACTGAGCCGCCCATAGCCTTTGCATAAAACATTTGAGAGCAAAGGTGACTGGAGAAATCCATCCATTCGGGTCGAACGTTCTCGCAATCGTTGACAGTACTGACCGCTTCGTCCAGGCCTTCGGTGTTTCTAAAACCACCCGATAGGTAAACTCATCATGGACGGGCCGGTACTGAATTCCAAGCACTGACAACATGTTAGGGTTGTCAGGATTCTCAAAAACGTGCGGGTCTTGTTGAAACTCATCTGGGAGACCAGCCATCAACTCAGGGGAGTTGGACATCCACTTGCGTAGTTCATAGCCGCCTCGTTCCAGCAATTGAATGAGCTCGTCACGTCGGTCCAGAGCTTCCTCTACACTGGCTGCCCCTGTGCAGACGTCAGCGACGTACAAATCTTGCTCCAGGATAGCGGCGGCTCTAGGATAGCTCACACGGTCACGCGACGCCAACTCCCGCAGGGTACGCATCGCCAAATACGGGCTAGACCGTAACCCATACGTGTTCGTGTTCAACTCATAGACCTTGACTGGCTCGGCCGTGGACTCACGCCAAAGTATCAACTGATACCTTCTGTCAGCCGGATGAATTACCGTTTGCCTAAACATCATCCGAATGTCTGCGACAAATACAATCTGGTGCCTCCGAAAGCTCGTGAGAATATCCGAAATATCACGACTCAACTTGGGTCCCGAATGTAGACACTGATTCAGGGACATCCCGTTCGAGGTAGGTGCTGACCCATCAAAAACAACTCGAATCTTGCCGGTAGGGGTTCGTAGGACGGCATGGTGTGGAAGGAAACAATGATCCTCAGATCTCCAGTCCACACCCGATACCGACATGTGTCCTAACGACTCATACTCCCTCATGAAATCAACATATTTTTGTTTAAATACGGCGTCCCTTGTCATCCTACGCTCCATCGACATCAATCTCGTCTCAGCCATCTTCCTAGATTCTCCTAGTGGCGGTCGATCGGCCCTGAAAGGCAGTCGAGTTACAAAACGACCAGAACGAAGGCGACCAGTACTATTCTGGTAAAACAACTCGCACTCTTCTTCGTCTGCGTCGACTCGACGAGCGGTGGGAGGTTCCTCTATCTCCCAGAACCGTTGGATAGCGTCTGACAACGCTGAGCCAATAAGTATGCCATCTGACTCGGCAGGCCTAACCATTGGCAATGCCGGACCCATGATCACGTGACCAAACTTAGTATCCACAGCAATCAACCCGTCCGGCTGAAGAACTCGCCGATCCGACAACAGAAACCTACCCAAAACGTCTGCTCCCTGTAGCAGATCGACCGGGGCTGGAGTGTCAAAATCGGGATCCGCCAACTTGAGTCCTGACGTCAGGAGTCGAACGGCCGGATTCAACTTCACCAAGGGGTGTTTGCCCATGACATGCGTCATTACTAAAGCTTGCACGGATGTTTTTGTCAAAATGTCATAACGTGGAGAGAACGTGATCACCGATTGACCAACTACATTCGTAACCGTAACATTCCCCACGCCCCGTATTGAATTATTATACCTATTTACCTTGAGGCCCAACCATTTTGCTAAATCGTTCGATACAATGCAGCCCTGAGCTCCAGAATCTAATAGGGCGCGAACGTATGTTGGGTTGCCCGCCAAATCCCAAACAAGCACAGAGGCGATCGGTAACACCACCGTCTCCGGTTGGGGGGCAACCAATGGTTGGGCCGCAAATTCCTAGCGAGGACCCCCGGGGCCCCACTGTGCCTGTAACCGATCAGGTAGGCAGCTATACACCAGAGGGTCCCATTGTACAAATGGCCCACGCGCCGGTTCCATTGCCACCCTACGACGCCCCCCGAAGGGTTGTGGGCGTGAATTCAACCGTGGCCGCTCCATGAGCGGGGGGGACATCACATGCGACCGACGAGGACGAGGCGACGAGCGGGGCGACAACTGAGGCGGCGTCCGAGCCGCATCCGCATAGCTCGAAGGTGTCCCATGCCACCCGCCCGTTACGGCCTGCTCAACATACCCAATGTCCCGCTGAGTCGGATGCTGAGTCGCAACCGAAAACTCAGGGCCCCCCATGTGATGACCCTGAGTGCGGCCCTGCACCCCTGGGTGGCTGCGTGCTTGTGGCCCCATTGCCCGCTGAGTCGGATGCTGAGTCGCAACCGAAAACTCAGGGCCCCCCATGTGATGACCCTGAGTGCGGCCCTGCACCCTAGTACCGCCCTGTGCACGTGGGGACATTGGCCCCTGAGTTGCGCTCCGAGTCGCAAACGAATTCTCAGGGCCCCATGCCGTGTCACCCTGGGTACGGCCCTGTGGTGGCTGTTGGCCGGACCGGTTCATGCACAACAAATTGTTGTGGGCCCCACCACAATATCCGCACAATTTTGTGCGCGTGCAGTCCCTAGCCATGTGTGGCCCGAGGCACAGGAAACACCAGCCCCGCTGCTTGGCCATCCGGCGCCGTCCCTCAACCCTAAGTTCCCCGAACTTATTGCAATTGGCCACAGCATGGCCAATCTGCCTACAACATGGGCAGGTCTCACTATGTGGGGTCAATGCACTCACAGTCCCATACGACTGCCGGTTGGTGCGGTCCTTCCTCGTCGGAGGGCCCCTACTCACAGCGCTCCCGGCAGCTCTCTGTGGCTCCGAAGGATGGGTGGCCATCAACCCCAAATTCTCTGCCCGTCGAGCCTCCTCTTCCAAAAATCCGACAAAGTCGGAGAAGGCGGGCAGGTCCTCGGCCGACCTCCCGTGAGACTGTTCGAAACGAGTCTGCACGTCAGCGGGTAGGCGGGAAAGTACAATGTACAGCAGTAGGTACGACCATTCACCAACCGGAAGTCCAAGATTCTCTAGGGCCTTGGTGACGGACAACAACGGGTTCAAAACCTCCGTCTGTATGGCCCCGACCTTGTTCACAACCGGGATGCTAAACAAACGGTTCAGTTGGGCATCGGCCAACCTCCGTTTGTTGTGGTAACGTCTGACCAACAATTGCCTGGCCGTTTCATAGTTACCCTCCGTAACTGTCAAATGAGCGACCAGCTCCCTGGGCTCACCCCTCAATGCTGCCACCAGCTGAGCCATTTTGACAGACTTGGTAATGTCCGATCGCATGTGCACCAAACTGTCGAACAGATTGATGAAGCTCATCCATTCACCGGACACTCCGTCAAAAGTAGGCATAGTTATAACGGGTAACCTGGTCCCCGATCCCTGATGCGGCAGAGGTGCTTCAATGTCACCACCATGGCTGGACTCGCGCTGCCTACGTATGTCCGCAGCCTTCTGCGTGATAGCAGCTGCCATCTCCATACACTGGTCGACATCCCCTAGCAACCGTGACAGCCTGTCAGGTGCGCAACCATCAACTGCTTCCGCCTGCGCGGACAATTCGAGCACCCTGTTGTAGCGTTCCTTAACGTCCATAGACCGCTCCAATACCACATCATGCCTATCTAAACGGTCTATCAGACCGTGTGCGGAGGAAAACCATCTGAGTTCCTTAGAAACACCCTTCTGTATTTCAGATAACGACATGATCGGAACGATACTTACTCACAATTTGCAGTAACTCAATTATATTGGACCCTCCAGTCTACAACCCAAACGAGGGAACCCTAAACTATAACTTAAACAATGTTGATTTCCTTAAACAATAGAAACCGAGTTTTATATCTATATAAATTCTGTAATACAATTTAGTTTCCCTATATCATATAACACACACAGATAGTCAATATTAGTTCAAGTTACAAATTGCTATAAACTGAAAACAATGTAACAGCCTGCTATCAATAGATGTAACTACCTATGTTAACCAAACATTCATTAGCATTACTAGACCACTAATAGATTGACTAACTGGTACAATACTTCAATGCAAATTTCAACTCAATATCTGTCTGTCTACTACCAGCAATAGACTTATAGCTTACAACACTACCAATCTATGTGGATACAGGAACAATACCAAGTTAGCTAATAACCGCCTATACCTACAGATTGATAGTCCCAAATCGTGGGTTCCTGGAGCCCTTGACGGCTGCAAATCTCAGGAAACCACGCTCTTGCTACCAAAATGTTCAGGCCTCTCGGCACCCAATGACCTCGCAGGGGCCCATAGCTACGAGGTAGCGTAGCGATCGGATGCCAAGAAGTAAGAACGTCGGCGATTCACCGAGCTAAAGTAAATAGATTCTATCTGACCTGGTCTGTGCTTCGTTCCCGTCAAACTCCTGTCTCTCTGCAAGGCCTGGGTGCACCCTAGGCTCTTCTTGGTAGACAGGTTCTTCAGCCAACCAGGTATGGCTGGCAGGCCAGCTTCGACGAGCACAGTGTTCCAACACAGGTTATGTTACGTAAATGCGAACTTTATCTGGTTCGGGGAACCACATTACACTCAGCTATATAGACAATCCTGAGGGGAGCCCGAATACAATTCCAGATGGCTTACGATTTAATTTCAATGCCCAAATCAATACGCGTCACATTGCGGGGGCTTTTCGTCAGTCAGTTGTCAAAAACTGCCAGGTTGGCAGCTCCGTCAAATTCAAAATGGCCGTTCCGAAACCATCGATCGAGAGTATCGATTTTGAATCGAACAACGATTGATAAGCGGAATTCGAATTTCCATAATCACAAATCTGCTTGTAACTGCTTGCTCGTATCTTCAATAGTTTGTATAGATCCTTGATGCTGCTCACTGGAACTTTCAAGTCTTCATTTAATTGACCTGAGACGATGTTCAGAAGTGAAAGTCTAATCGACCGTGATAAATGTCAGTGATAGTGTCGATGAGAGTTTCCTGAATTCTTCGCAAATTTGATATGATGACGTCAGCTGATATTGCAGACACTACTGTGTAGAATGCTTGTAAGGCATTGTTGTTGTTGTCGTTTAACTTGTTCATTTCGTCTGATATACTACTGAGGTGATTATTGATGATAGTGAATTGTTTATTCATGATGTTTTCATTTCGTTTCAGGATATTGTTTTCTGCTTCTGTAATTGACGTCAGGTTCTTGAAGAGAGTGAACAAATGGTTTTCTCTTTTTCCTTTAATTTCGATGTCCTGCTTATAACGTCTGGCAAATCTGTCATCCAGTATACCAAATAGGCTATTGGCTACATAACCGATTCCATTTATTAATCCCCTCCTTTTACGAGATATGATAGTGTTCTGAGTTGTCATTAATTTATTATAATGTTCGAGTTCGCTAAGTTCATGTTCAAACTGAGCTGCTATTGTCATGAAGGTTGGTTGTGTTTTGCAGATGTCATTTATATGGTGAACATTAGATTTTATATCAGCCATACTCTGCCAGTATGTTGTCAGGTTGTAGTATACGATAATTTTCCACTGATCCTGTATAATTCCAAGCTCAGCAACTTTATCAAAATATAGCGTGTTACTGTTATTTAGAGTGGTGATCTGAAAATTGCTAGCTTGTTGTTGTTGTTGAACTGTGGACATCAAACATGTCATAAAGAGCAGTAGCGCTGTCACAAGTACTTTAGGACGTTTATTCTTGCGACTCCTCTTCGATATCGGCGTGTTGTCTATAGGTTTATGTGGCTTGTCATTGTCATGCTGATGATGCACCGGCAGGGGGGCTAATTTAATAATAGGACGTTTCACGTGCCCTCCCTTTGTTTTCAAATTTACTACCCGTACATGTCCATCCTTGCCTGGGTGTATGTCTGTCACTCTTCCGAGGGCCCATTTAGACGGTGGCATGTTGTCTTCTTTGACAATTACTATGTCATTGATTTTAGTATTTTCCTGTGGTTGATTCCATTTGCTGCGTGTCTGAAGTATATGCAAGTAGTCTGTTGACCATTCCAGAATTCACGATGCATCTTTTCTGTCATTTGCCATCTTGTCCTTGGGCAGGTGATGTTTATGTCAGAAAATGGTGATGATAACATTGGACCACCTACTAAGAAATGGCCTGGAGTTAAAATATCATCATCGATGTTTTCTGTCAATGCGTAGAGGGTTCTGGAATTGAGGCATGCTTCAATTTGTGTCAGGAGAGTATACAATTCCTCAAATATCAGTTTTTGATCCCCTAATATGCGTTTTAGGTGATGCTTCATGCTGCGTACAGCGGCTTCCCACAGACCACCTGCGCTTGGCCATGCCGGAGCATTAAAGTGCCATGTTATTCCCATTTCTGCAATGTCTGTGAGAAAATCCTTGTCAATTAATTCTAAGGCTTGCTTGTATTCCCTTTGTAGGATTTTCGAACTTCCTTGAAAGTTTGTGGCGTTGTCGCTCCATAACCCTTTTGGAGTGCCTTTTCTGTTGCACATCCGTTTGAGTGCTGCAAGAAATGCTCCTGAAGTCAAATCCGACACTAGTTCTAGGTGGATTGCTTTTGTGGCAAGGCAGACAAAAACAGCAATGTAACCTTATGTTGTTTTGTTCCCCTGTCCTTTGTTGACCTTTAATTCCACAAATCCAGTAAAGTCAACTCCGGTATGAGTAAAGGGTCTTTATGGTGTTACTCTTGGGGCGGGTAGATTGGACATCAACTGATTATGACTGCTATTGCTGAATCGACGACATTTCACGCAATTGCGAATATGTTTTTTCACTGTTCTGTTGCCCCCAACCACCCAAAATTTGTTCCGTAAGTGCGCCAAGGTTAGTCTTGGTCCACCATGCAGCGTGCGTTTGTGAGCTTGATCAATGAGAAGTTCTGTCAGTTTCGAATGCTGTGGTATGATGATAGGGTGTTTGGACTCGTCTGTCAATTGCATGGACTTAGTAACTATTGAACAGGATTGCATTCTTCTTAAATTGGTAGTTACAAAAAACACCCACATCCCAAGTACATAAGGTTTATTTTTGAAAGTCCTAACCACAAAGTAAAAAACGAGCCGAGTGAGAGGCTTATATGGCGGTATGTGTGTCTCGCTCTTTCACATTGCCAGCAAGAAAAAATGTAAATAGCAGGAAAATATTTTTATAAAATACTTCGCAATTTGACGATTTATTTATTACATTTAGACGATTATACGTATGTTACTGTTATAATAAGTGTTTGTATGTAAATTCAATGTAAAAATACATTTGTAAAACTCAGTTTGATTTTAATTTATTATCGCTGGCAACTATCTCAGTGTTGTCAAATAATACGTCAATTTATATGTCCAAGCGGACCATGAGGGACGAAGCGAGGGGGGTACCACCGCCGGACCGTCGCGCGCGCAGCCAGCGTGAAGCAGAACCAGTCCACAAATAAAGTCAGCGCGAAGCGCACGCGCCACCTCGCACCAATACCTATTATTTTATTTCAACGATTCCCTGCCGCGACAGGGAAGCTGGCGACCGTGACAGGACTACGGCACTCCACGGATTACTATACAAGTGAAGTCAGAGAACAAAGGAATTGCGCATTACATCAAGGAAACAGGGTGTCAACTTCGCTTCGAAGACTAAAAGTGAGCCCGTTCCTTACTATTTTGTTTTTTTTTTAATCGCTATTTCATTGTTTCTATCTGTAAGTAGCTTCTCAGTCTGTGTCGACAGTGTCGATAGTCACTTAACGTACCTACTTTCAAATATCATCTCGATATTTCATCCGCCATTTTGGTCATAGTTTTGCTATTCACTAAACGATTTCTTACTTCTTCGCACATTACTTGGCTTTAAGCTATTGCAGAATTGAATAAATAAAGTAAGTTGCTTTGCTATTTAAATTAATTCAGTTTTTCCTAAAAAATTCACTGCCATAAAGATTCAAATTCTAGAACTGGGCTTACTGTAGTGATTTATACTGTGCTTATTTTACATTATAACTGCATTATTTTATTCAATTCACTGCTATTGACTTGCATAGGTAGCTTACAGGCAAGTTAATTGTGCTTACTTGTCATACCGAGCTACTACTTGCTATATACTTTGCCACATTTATGAAATATTTCCCATTTTAGCTGTCATATTTTACGCAAAAATCATTTGTAGATATTTAGATAGCTCCCGGTCGTGCGATCGGGTTTGTAAATTCCAGGAATACTCGTACAAGGTATCATATTCGGTCGACCACACCTCGCCCGCCACGGGCCACGCGCCACGTTTCGAGTTAACCTCACGCTGCGCTTGCGTTCGCTGCACTTCGCATCGAGCTGCGCGCCGTTTGTTAACGTCATTGGATGCGTGGTACCTACCTACTTACCGCGCTTGAGGTTTGGACTTTGACCTATATTATTGTTCGTGAATTCGTGGTTATTGTATTGCTCGGGTGATTTTTACTGCTATGGCAGAATCACAACTTAAATTGTTAGTACGACAAAGAGGTACTATTAAACAACGTTTAACGATTTTTCTTAAATATTTAGAGCCATTGTTGATTACGTCATCAAGGGACTTGGATGAATTGCAGATCGGTGAACTGTCTTTGCGTGTAACGAAGTTAGAAGTAGCGTTTTCAACTTTTGATAATATCCAATCACAAATTGAGGAGCTAGATGATTCTGGTGAACAATTTTTAGAGCGAGAATTGATTGAAAATCAATTTTTTAAATTGATTGCAAGAGCAAAACGGCTTCTTTCACGCAAGGAAAAGGGAAGTGATGAGAATTCATCAAACTGTAATTCAAATCATTGCAACCATTTACGTAACGTCAAGTTACCCACTATTAAATTAAACTCCTTCGACGGAAATCATAATAGGTGGCTGGAGTACCGGGATACTTTCCAGTCTCTTATACATTCCAACGATTCCATTGATGACGTAACTAAATTTCATTATTTGCGATCTACTTTAGAGGGTACTGCGCTTACTATTATCAAATCTCTGCCAGTATCTTCTGATAATTATGAAATTGCATGGGACTTGCTCTGCGAGAGGTTCGACAACAAGCGTTTATTAGTGAACCATCATTTAAGAGCCTTGTTTGCGATCGAGCCGCTTCCTAGGGAATCTGATAGGGCTATACGGTATTTGATTGACACTGTCACTAAGAATATACGCGCTCTTGAATCAATTGGTGAGCCAACCATTGATACGTTACTCATTTACATGATGTCAGTTAAATTGGATGCCAACACGGCCAAGAAATGGGAAGAACATCGTAATACCTTGAGTGAGTCGCCTAAATTAGAACAATTTTTTAATTTTCTGAGACAGCGTGCTGATGTTCTACAGAGCGTCTTCTCTCACAGAACGGAGCGTCGCTCTTCTAATTCTGTCACTTCTACAAATTCAAATGTAGTGAACCCCAACACTAAATTTAATTCATTCGCTGCATCTACTACTGAAATTAATGAAACTAGAAAATGCGCTTTATGCCTACATGATCATTTTTTATATGAATGTCAAAAATTCAAAGGGTTGTCGGTTGACGAACGAAGTCATTATGTGTCTCAGCTGAATGTTTGTGGTAACTGTCTTCGTTCCGGTCATCCAGCTCGTAGTTGTCGTTTTGGTTCTTGTCGTATCTGCAAGAAGAAACACAACACACTCCTTCACAAACGCAGCCTACAGGATGCTACTAATGCTACTATGGCCATGCCTGCTATTTCTGATGGTTCTTCGGAGGACCCTTCAGCGGATGGACCTTCAGCTCCTGCTATAGACTCGTCTGTAAACGAACATGATGATTCTAATGAATATCTCTCATTGTCTGCAGTGGCTTCGAATCAAGTACTATTGTCTACTGCCTTGGTTCGCGTCACAAATCACAAAAAAGAAACATTTACTTTACGTGCTGTCTTGGATAGTGGGAGCCAAATGTCCTTTATGTCCGAAGCTGCAAAAGGGAGGATTGGCGTTATCAGCTCAGCTACTACTTCACCCCACTGCGTAACAGGCATAAATTCAGCGTCAATGCAAATTACTCAACATTGTAGTCTATTGATACAATCTCTTCACAAACCTTTCAAGGCTAAAATCAACTGTTTGATTATTCCAAGGATAAGTGATCGACTTCCAAATAAAAAAATAACTACTAATCTAAATATACCTACCTGTATCGTTCTCGCTGATCCCGGGTTTTCTCAGCCATCCGAGGTGGATCTTCTGCTTGGGGCTGACATCTACTGGGATATAATGGAATCTGGAAAGATTTCACTCGGACGAAACTTACCTGTTTTGTTAGACTCGCGGCTAGGTTGGATAGTTACCGGACCTATCGGTGACACAAGTAAGTTAATTACTAACAAAACAGTTAATTGCAACTTCACTCAAGATTTAAGAAATGATTTACAAAAATTATGGGAACTTGATTCATTTGACATTTCAAAAAATGTTTATACTACTGAAGAAAAGATTTGCGAAACTCACTTTAATGAAACTACTACGCGTGATGAATCTGGCAGGTTCGTAGTTCAGATGCCCTTTCGTGAGACGCCAGATTCACTGGGCGATTCTTACTTTCAAGCTCAAAAACGTTTGCTTAATCTTGAAAGGCGTTTTATTAGGAAACCGGTGCTTCAGGAATTATATACAAAATTTATTCATGAATACGAAGCTTTAGGGTCACATGACTGAAGTTACTGATATTGCAAATCTCCCACCAAATGTTTATTTCTTACCGCACCATGCGGTTAGCAGGGAAAAAAGCGAAACTACAAAATTACGAGTTGTTTATGATGCTTCGGCTAAATCTTCCTCGGGCAGATCTCTGAATGATATTCAGTATGTAGGTCCTAGGGTACAGGATGATTTGTTTTCAATTCTCCTCAGGTTCCGGCAGCATAAATATGCAATTTCCGCTGATATAGAAAAATGTTATCGTCAAATTCTTATAGATCCATCACAAAGACACTTACAAATGATTCTATGGCGTGACAATATTCACAAACCAATTAAAATGTACAAACTGAATACTGTTACCTATGGAACCGCTTCCGCACCGTACTTAAGTACACGCTGTATTCTGCAATTGGCGCAGGAATGCCGTGATGATGCTATTGCGGAAATAATTGCTCATGATTTTTATATGGACGATCTCTTGACGGGTTCTGATACACTAGAAGGACTATCACATATTTGTTTATCTGTAACGAAGGCTTTAGATTCGGCTTGTCTTCCATTACGTAAATTTCGTACAAATGCACCAGTTGCCAACACTCTTCCATTACCAAAGGCACTTGATTTAGCTGCTACAGCTTCTACGCTAGGTTTGATCTGGCATCCTTCTTCTGATGTGTTTCAGTTTCCTGTAGAACTTGATGTCAATTCAAAAATAACAAAAAGATCGATTTTGTCGGATTCTTCAAAATTATTTGACCCACTCGGTTTATTAAGCTTATGTACCATCATCCCAAAGTTGGTTTTACAGAAACTGTGGCTTAATCGTCATATTGAATGGGATGACGTTGTCCCTCAAGAAATTCAAGAACAGTGGCTTAATTTTGTTACTGGATTGCATTGTTTATCGCATCTAAAAATTCCTAGATGTGTTCTAACTAATAATTACTCAACTAGGATTGAGTTACATGCATTTTCAGATGCATCTGAGGATTCCTATGCTGCGTGCATATATGTTCGTTCGATTGACGACACTGGAAAGGTTTTGGTTAGACTTTTATGTGCTAAAACAAAGGTAGCACCTATTAAGCAAATATCCATACCTAAACTCGAACTTTGCGCGGCCTTACTTTCTGCGAGACTGGTAGATAAAGTAATTAAAACTCTTCGCTTTAAAGTGGATAAAGTATTTTATTGGATTGACTCTTTGATTGCACTAGGATGGATTAACAGCCTTTCTCGTCATTTTCAGACCTTTGTGTCTAACAGGATAGGCGAAATTCAAGAATTGACTCCTGCTTCCGCTTGTTGGAATCATGTGCCGGGCGTTCTGAATCCAGCTGACTTGGCTTCTAGAGGCGTTGCTCCTCACCTCGTTCATGCTGCATCCTTGTGGTGGCAGGGCCCTCCGTATCTGCTGCAGGATTCTTCTAACTGGCCTAAGCGTCCATCCGAATCCGTTGATCTACCTGAAAAGAAAAACAAAATAAAAAATATAAAACCTGAAAATGAAATTTTTACTTACCTTACGCTGAAAACGCCGCTTGTTGATGTAACAAAGTTCTCCAACCTGAAAAAGGTAAAAAATATTATATCATACATAAATAGATTCATATATAACTTAAAAAATCCTAGTAATCGGCGTACAGGAGTGCTAGATGCATCAGAGCTGGAATCGGCAATGAACATTTTAATAAAACAATCACAATCGGAGTGTTTCAGTGAAGATATTAAATTATTAAATAAAAAACAAAACTTACCAGCTAAATCTTCTCTTATATCCCTCACTCCGTTTGTAGATGACGACGGAATTCTCCGTGTGGGAGGACGGTTACAACAAGCTTCCGAGACTTATGATAGGAAACACCCTATACTATTACATCCTTCTCATGCCTTCACAAAGTTGCTATTCAGTTATGAACATAACCGATTACTACATAGCGGTCCGCAGTCCTTGCTTAACTCTATTCGAGATAAGTATTGGCCTATTAGAGGCAGAGTGTTAGCAAGATCTTGCGTAAACGCTTGCATGGTGTGTAGGCGCATGAAAATGAAGATCATTAATCCATTAATGGGTAATTTACCAGCACCACGAGTCACTCCAGGCTTCCCATTTCAATCTTGTGGCACAGATTTTGCGGGTCCCTTCTTAATTACGGACAGAAAGGGTCGTGGTTGTAAGATAACAAAATGTTACCTATGTATATTCATTTGTTTTTCCACGAAAGCAATTCACTTGGAAGTGGCTAGTGACCTAACTAAGGATGTTTTCATTGCATGCCTTCGACGTTTCATCTCTCGCAGAGGAAGACCAAATTTTATCTATTGCGACAATGGTACCAATTTTGTTGGAGCGAACAATGAGATAGGTTATTTTTTGAGTTCAAACCACGAGCATTTTAAAGAATACGCAGCCAATGACGGTATCAAATTTTTATTTTCTCCGGCGTATTCGCCGAATTTCGGTGGGCTTTGGGAAGCTGGCGTTAAATCCGCGAAACATCACCTTAAACGTATTCTTGGCAATACCCATCTTACGTTCGAGGAACTATCGACACTTTTTACACAGATTGAGGCTATTCTTAATTCGCGACCGTTGACTCCGCTTTCTTCGGATCCAAACGATTTAAACCCTTTAACACCTGGCCACTTTTTGGTTGGACGGGCATTGACATCCCTGCCATCAGCGCACCTACTGGACTGCAATAGCAACCGCTTGTCCAGATTTGAACGCATAGAGCAGATAAGACAACATTTTTGGGAGCGTTGGAGAAACGAGTTCCTGTCTGAGCTTCAACAACGATCAAAATGGAGATTTCATCAACGTCCACTCCAAGTCGGGGATATGGTTGTCCTAAAAGAAGATCATCTTCCACCATTAAAATGGCGTCTTGCAAGAGTCGCACGTCTATATCCAGGGAAGGATGACATCACCCGTGTTGCTGACTTCAAAACTGAAAAGGGAATTGTTCGTCGCGCCTTGAACCGCGTCTGTCCCTTGTTCGACGACGAAAACTGAGACATTGCACCGTACGATATCAGCAATAGTCCATTAACCCATAAGGACTGATTGCTTACTTACAACTTCATTTGCCTTAACTTCTACTGCTTCAACTTCAACTGCTTCAACTTCAACTGCTTCAACTTCAACTGCCTCAACTTCAACTGCTTCAACTTCAACTGCCTCAACTTCAACTGCTTCAACTTCAACAGTTTCGACTACAACAGAGACTCTATTACAAATTTGAAAGAGCTCTTGAAAACTCCTACCGAGCTTTCAACGGGGGGCAAGATGTCCAAGCGGATCATGAGGGACGAAGCGAGGGGGGTACCACTGCCGGACCGTCGCGCGCGCAGCCAGCGTGAAGCAGAACCAGTCCACAAATAAAGTCAGCGCGAAGCGCACGCGCCACCTCGCACCAATACCTATTATTTTATTTCAACGATTCCCTGCCGCGACATATAGGTTATGTACGAATGAACGATTTCGTTGTTGACGTTTTGTTTGACGGTGTTTTTTGATTTTCCTACGTATTCTAAACCTTTGATCTGTGCTGTGTGTAGCGAAAATGGTTGTTAATTGTTGCGTTAGTGGTTGCGGAAGTGAATCGTATGCTGGATGCGGCATATCTTTTCACCGGTAAGTAAGCCAACTTAAACATTTACATTGCTTTAGATATGTACAGTATAGTACATGATAGTACTCCGTAATTGCTTCTGTGCTGGCCCCACAGCCAACACTAGGATACCCCGTGTCGTGGGAACCAGAAACAGCGACGCCACCAACATTTATATCCCATTCCATGACCTGGGGATTTTTACAATACCAAACATAAATTATGCTACGGTGACCATGCTATCGCATCTTACGCCGTACATATTTATAGTAAGTAGTTGATATTGATTGTAGGAAGTCAGCAGATACTTATACATTAAAGTTTGGTGTTCATTGTTACAGTTTCCCAAAAAATGAAGATATCCGACAAAAATGGCTCGCCTCCATGCAAATGATGCTTTTCATTCCGGAGAAATATTCGCGTGTATGCAGTCATCATTTCACACCCGAAGATTTTTACTGGGCGAATTCACGAAACATGTTAAAACCGAACGCAGTTCCATCGATACTTACGGTAATTAT
Source organism: Argyresthia goedartella (assembly GCA_949825045.1). Taxonomy (NCBI): domain Eukaryota; kingdom Metazoa; phylum Arthropoda; class Insecta; order Lepidoptera; family Argyresthiidae; genus Argyresthia; species Argyresthia goedartella. Next base: position 571,025 of record OX463836.1, on the reverse strand, counting down.
TTTAATTTCTTGTACAAGCTTATATTTTGGTGTTTTTTGTGTGTGCTTTTTTCCTTTTATAATGAACTAAACTGATCAACATATTTACTTTACCGGCCAGAAGTAAGAAAATTGAAGTACTTAGTAAAGTTTTGCTACAACATCCACAGCCAGAATGTTGTAGTAATAAAGAAAACATCCCTGCCGCTGCCTCTCTAGAAACAGCAACAAGTTCTACCACATGTGATTGTGAACCACCACGGAAGAAGCTTTGTTTAAGTTATAAGGAAGTAGGCATTCAGACAGAAATTAAGTGGCATTGTTTTTCTGATGAAATTTTGAAAAGAAAGGTGAAAGTTTTGTCTCAAAGATTAAGTCGGCGAGACAACAGAATACATAACCTCCAATCAATATTACTTGTATTAAAAAACAAATGTAACAACTACGACGAAGTTGAGCGCACGATGAAAAGAAATTTTAGTGATATTCATACTCACCTAAATACTGTTAAGAACAATAAAGGTGCAAGATATTCGGATGAAGTCAAGAAATTCGCTTTGTCTTTGTACTTTTATTCTGCAAAAGGTTATTTGTTTTTGCGAAACAAAATTTCTTTACCTCATCCTGCAACTTTACGAAAAATGCTTGCTACGCATGACTGTAATGGTGGTTTTATGTCGGAAGTTTTTGAGTATTTAAAATCAACAGTTGATGTGAATGACCTTCAAAATGTAGCATTAATATTTGATGGAATGTCTATTAGGTCCGAAGAAATAATCGAAAAACATAAAGACAAAAAATGGGGATATATTGATTATGCTGGCATCGTCCCTGATGAATCTGATTAGTTGACCACAGAGGTGTTAGTGCTTCAAATAGTATCGTTTAAACAAAAATTCAAATGTCCCATTGCATATTTTTTCATATGCAAAATCTCAGCTGCCATACAATCACAGATAATACTTACTGCTATTCGTATGTTGGACGATATAGGGATTTCAGTTCGTAGTTTAACTTGTGATGGAACACATGCAAATGTTTTGACATATGAAATTTTGGGCTGCAAATTCAATTCAATAGATATGATTACCAGCTTTAAACACCCTACAAGAGATAGTAGAATACATTGTATATTTGACCCAGCACACATGTTAAAATTATCCAGAAACATTTTTGCCGAAATAAACCTAAGATCGCAAAACGGTGACATAAATTTTAATTTTGTCAGAGAATTGCACAAATTGCAAGAGGAAGAGAGTTTCAGACTAAAAAATAAATTAAATGCCGGACATATTAACTTCTTCGGGAAAAAAATGAACGTGAAATTGGCAGCACAAACATTAAGTTCTTCAGTCGCAGATGCAATTGATTATTTAAGAACTACTGGGAACAAGGACTTCCAAAACAGTGAATCCACCACTGAATATATAAGAATGATTGACAGGGTTTTTAATTTTCTAAATGCCAAATCCCCAATTGGTACTGGATTTAAGGCCCCATTACGTCTGGGAAATCGTCCGTTTTGGGAAAATACATTTACTAAAACTAGGGAATACCTGAAATCACTGACGATAGATAATCAACATATTTTAACTCATCGTCGCAAAATGCCAGTGTTGGGTTTAATTGTGGACACATTCAGTTGTAAAAATTTAGCAATGGACCTTTTAGAAAATATTGAAAATAAATTGGATTATTTCTTGCCATATAAATTTTCGCAAGACCAATTAGAGATGTTTTTTTCCTGTGTCCGATTGCAAGGTGGTGGAAATAACAATCCTAATGCCTTGCAATTCAGATACGCCTTGCGTAAACTATTGCATCGCAACAGCATTAAGCCTAGCCTTAGTGCAAACTGTATCGACAGTGAATTTGAACTCTCGCCAGTTTTAGAGTTTCGAAGTCAAAAAAGGATCACAAATGAAAAACAAAATGTTGATTCATTAGATGATCAACAAGTGGAAATCTTATTGAATCGCGTTCAATCGATTAATATGTCGGATTATAAAAATAACATTTTGTATTACATTTCTGGTCATTTCGTAAACAAAATGTTAAACAAACTTTCATGTCCACATTGTCGTGATGCGTTAGTAATCACAAAAGATGATTTTGATCATTCCTATTTTATAGATATAACAAACTTTTCATCCTTCACTGCTTTCATAGACAAGGGTAAACTAAAATATGTATCTAGATTTGCATTTGAGATAGTGAGATGCAGTGAACAGCTCTTTCTGTCAGAATTGTCGAATAATACATTCCGGACCACAAGCAAAAATAGAATTTTGGTTTTATTAAAACAGTTATTTTACACAAAGCTACAAAACATATTTTCTCCGCCCCATCCTCTACAATCTGTAAATGACGAAGAGCCACATGAAATACAATTAGTAAAAACATTGGCAAATTCCTATTTAAATTTAAAAATGTTCCACCAAGCTAAATTGAATTCGATGCGAAATTTCCGTTCTAAGATTGGTTTAAGACAGAAACTACACAAAACAATTACTTTTAGTAATGTTTAATTTTTGTGGAATTTTAATTTAATGAAAGTGTGTATGGATGTATGTTGCTCTTTCATGCGACAACGGCTGAACTCTGACACTACCGGCACTTTTACGGACATTTCAATACAAATAACAGTCAAATCGGTGCATCGGGTCTCGAGTTTTAATAAACCTCACCAATGATGAAAGATGTTTTCATTTTTATAATTAAAGATAGTTTTTGATTTATGATATGACGAAAAATATATAATGTATATCACATTACTACGCATTCCATCAAATATTAACGCTACATTTTGAAGGTTACACTTCAAACCCAACATTACAGTCATGCGTAGTTAATAGAAATATAATATGTACCTACAAATTTGTACCGAACCCTCGCCTCGGTGCGCGAACGACTCGCACTTTGTTTTTAAGTTTGTATATGATATAATAAAGATATATGTGTTTGAGTTTGATTTTTATTAGATCTCGCAGAAAACCGTCACCATTTTACCATATGAGGTGGCGGGGGGCAGTTGTGCCCAAATTAAGCCAGTATTTCAACAGTTAATTTTGCGTGACATGGCTTGGCCAATCCAATCGCGCTCACTATGCAGGTATTAATCTTGAAGGTCATTACGGCCTGAAATAAGACATGTACAGATTTCTAGTTTTATCCCGAAATTCCTACAAAATCAGGAACTGCCGACGAAAACACAGGGCAAGCAGTCGCAGGTAGGTAGTGTGCAGTGGAATGGAATTCCCTGTTAATGATGTGTGGTTCAATCATTGCCGACCCGTCACACGCACCAGTGTGAATTCAATATGTCCCGTTTTTGTCCCGTTTTTATTCAAAATCAGTGCCACCCTATTAGAAAGAGATAAATAACCCACCATCGAGCCCTCTCGCTCGGCTCGTTTTTTTGGCTAGAGTAAGCATTCCTGTTAGAGTAGTACTTCCATGGTCAATTGTGAATGCTGTAGCCGTCCTCCTACTCTTAGTATGTCATTCTCATCCAAATATGGATTCAATTTTAATATGTTGCTCTTTTTACTCAAAATTTTGCTTTCCTTGAGCTGGGAAATGACGTCATGATACTCCTCCCACTGTGTTGTCTTTATGAATGTGTTGTAAATATTTTCTATTTATGTCACTGACAGGTGTCTGGTTCGAATTGCATTTGCTCTGTCGCGTGCGTTTGTTATGAAACGTGACACCCAACACATCACTCTGACGGCATGCGATAAAACACTGTGTTTATTTAATAGCTCGTCGACGATAGGTACTGATATTTGAGCCGTATTCGCTGTCATTTTTCTTTTCAACTCAATCTGAGGGCTGTCATATGTGGTTTTTTTGTCAGTTATTTGAGATTTGAGCCAAGATGGGCCCTCCCACCACAACGCATGTTCTTTCAGTTGCGAAGGAGTCAGACCTCTCGTTGCGCAATCTGCTGCATTGTCACTTGATTACGTGTGCCGCCAGCATGAGGGTGGCCAAACTTCTATGATTTCCTGGACTCTATTGGCGACGAATGATTTCCATCGTGATGGACTGCTCTGTAGCCATCCCAGCACAATCATCGAATCCGTCCATACAAATGTTTCAATGTAAGTTTCATGTTTCAATGTAAGTTTGCTTCAGTGCCTGTTTGACTTTTGTAAGAAGTCTTGTAAGTAGTAGTGCTCCACATAACTCCAATCGTGGAAGCGTTACGGTTTTATTCAGCGGTGCTAATTTTGTTTTAGCTGCAATAATTCGAGTGGGTCAAACAACTCGGATATATCCGATAACATACTTCGTTTTGTATGATGTTTATGTTATGTGTCATTTACCTTGCTTTTAAAGCTAAATGTGTCATTTTTCGGATTCCAACGTAATCCTAGTGCTTTTGTAGAGTCATCCGTTTTGAAGTCGAAGATTGTCGGGTTTAGTTGGCTCTCTGATAAATCTTGTAAAAGCTTTGGATTGTTGCTGGACCACTTGCGTAAATTAAATCCAGCCCCTTTTAGCATCCTGATAAGTTGATTTTGGACTTCTTGTGCCTGTTCGATTGTGTCGCTTCCACTCAACAAATCATCAACAAAATTCATTTTCAAGAACACGCGCGGCCAATGGGTAAGTTTGTGACTCATCCTTTGCTAGTTGTTTCATGATTCGCATAGCTAAATATGGTGCTGCTTTCATCCCATAAGTACTTGTACACAGCTGATACTCTTGAAGTGCTTCATGGGGGCTGTTTCTCCAAATGATCTTCTGAAGGTGTTGGTCGTCTTCATGCACCAATGTCATTCGATACATTTTTTCGCAGTCTGCCAAATATACGTATTTAGACATCCTCCAACGTAGAAGTAGGCCTTGTATGTCCTGTTGGAGTTTGGGTCCACATTCCATCAAGTCGTTGAGGCTGTGGCCTGATGATGTCTTAGCAGATGCATTAAAGACGACGCGTAGCTTCGTCGTGCTTGAATCTTGTTTGATAACGGAATGATGTGGAAGATGGCATTCCGGTTGCTTGTTGGTGAGACATATCTTTATATGCCCTAGTGCTATATATTCATGTATGAACTGATGATAACTGTCATGTAAATTGTTGTCCCTTGAGAGTTTCCTCTCTAGTTATTTAAACTGGGCCACTGCTTGTGGTTTTGATAGGTACTCGTACTTCGTATCTCCCATTTGGAAGACGGTTTGTAGTTGACAGGAACAACTTTTCACAGTATTGATCCTGGCTTTTCATGTCATTGGAGTCTGTTGTTATATCTTCCATTTCCCAGTATTGAGAAATATCTTCCATATTGTTAATAACAACGTGACAGTTGAAGGTCGCTGCCACCTGCCTGATCTAAAAGTGCCCTTAGAAACATGTAGGTTCCATCCACTGCTCGCACACGCATTTGTACCGTGGTGAGTAGTATGTCACCATCATTACTTGCTACGTGATTCGAGTTATGACGTTGTTGCGGCTTATTTGCTGAACTCGACGTCGCCGTCGCTTGCATTTGTGTTACGGCGTCATGCAGTAGGCTATTGTGAAAGCCATCGCAAATTTTGCAACGTTTAGTGGAATTGCAATTATTCTTTTCGTGAATATACAGACAATTTATGCAGATTTTATGTTTCGCAATTGTTTTTAGTTGAACTTTCGGTGACATAGATTCGAATTTTCTGCATTGGAATAACGCATGTTTTGAGTTACATACAGCACAGTTGAATATAGTTGAATTGCTTTGGTATGATCTTGTTTTTTCAGAGTTCCATGATGACCTCTGAATATCTTTGCTCTTCTGATTGTAGGGAGGTTTTGATGTAAATTGCTTGATTGTAGACGTCGTTTCATCGCTTTTCTTATTCAAAGGCTCTAAGGCAGTGAATTTTGCCTCGAGAAATGAGGTGAATTCCTCAAATGAAGGAGTTTCACGAGGAGCTTTGCGTGACTCCATGTAGTCACTGTATGTGACATTATCGAGCTTCTTAACCAGCAGATGTACAAGAAGTGGATCCCATGTAGATGTATCTATCCCTAGGTTGTGGATAGCATGGATGCATTCCATGGTGGGTCATGAAGGTTTTTGATATCGGCAGAAGATTGTTTTTGTCATACAAAAACATTCTAGGCTGATTTAAAAAACATTCTATCTGTTTGGTAAAGAGAACCTGCTTGTTGTCATATCGATGGGTCAAAATCTCCCAAGCCGTATCATAGTTGTCAGATGATACATTGAGATGCTGGATTAGACGCTCAGCTTCTCCTTGCAGTTTCCCCTTTGAATGCTGCATCTTCTGCGCCTTTGTCAGTACAGGATTGTTGTGAATAGTTCCCGAAAAAAGATCAAAAAATGTTGGCCATTGTATATAATTGCCCGAAAATGATGGAATTATCATTTTTGGGGTTGCTTGCTGCTGATGGGCCATAGCACCAATTTTTTTGTTAAGATCTTTTTTGACAGATTTGAAGACCGTTTCATGATGAGTAAACTCCAACTCGTAGTTACAGTCCGAACCTTGAAGTATGTTGTCAATTTGCCAATGTAAGTTGTCAATTTTCTCCCAACGTGATTGCAGAGCTATAAATTAATCTTCAAGCTCCCATTTCTCTTCAATTTCCGACACAATTATTCCGCCCGTAAGTCTCGAAAATGCCCGAAAATTTGTTCGCTGGAGACTGATCAGTTCAGTAATTTTTTGGTCAGGTTGCGTGCCCTTATCCTGCGTATTTGTGTAACTGGATATAATTTCACGAGTATATTGGTAATTTTTCTTCGTAATGTTATAAATGTCCTTGGTGTAATATTCATGAGTCTTGATAGGCTCCATCATGAGTTGATTGTCATTCGCCTCAAACTCCTCCCAAAGCGTATCCAAAGCTTCCACCCGTGTTTTGATGTACTCTGGAGTCTTCCGGCTTGGAGAATTTTTCTTAAAGTTGGTCAGCACTTGTTCAAGAGAGTTCGTGATCTCTTGCTGACGAGATATGAATGTTTCCATATTGCAATGTCAAGTTGTCAATAAAGTAAGAAAATGGAAAGATCTTACTTGTATTTGCTGCTGTAGTTCACTCACACCTGTGAGGACCGAACGGGATGAGTGATTTGTCTCCACACCGTGGTACCGTGCCCCGAACTGTATGTAGTCGCGGCTGGCCGGCTGCTGCTTGCTTCTCGTACAGCAGGTCTTCCTGAGCTGCTGTGGCTGCGTGTCCACCCGGCTTGCAGTATGATGTCGCTACAAGTGGGTCTGACCCGCAGTACGCTGGTTACTGGTGGCTTCGATTTTTTACTACTCGAAGTGTGCTGAAGTGCTTGAGTTTGTATAACTCAAACTGTCAATAGAGTTTGATTCACTCTAAACTGTCACTGGTGTCACTATGAACTGTAATCTGAGTTGCTAGTTCCAAACTTAACCACAAATCCGAGTCTCAAATTACTGCACTGAATTTAGAGTCCCGAAATACAAAGTCAAATCCGGTTCGAAGGACAAAAATGTACGGTGCGGGCTGCTACGACCACACACCGAATGTCAGATAGTATGGCGAGGGTTGAGAGATGTTATAGGAGAGACGACCGATACTAACGAATGCGTTTATTGCACTAAAAAATATATTAAAAAAAATCGTACAGATCCCAAATAGGAGGTTTAGTGATATTTGGGTTTTTGATGGATATAGACTTTAAAATATGCTTTACAAGTACATGGGAGCTAAGTTGACTTGACAAGTCTGCATTGCATAGTGTGGAAACCACTTATTTATGTCGAAGAAGAAGAAGACAAACCATAAATTAGGTATAAATCAGCCAAGAATTGTGCTAATTGGAAACCCGTTGGATTTTTTGGATCAATTTTATTAGTACGCGCCCACGAGATCCATTTTTTCCATGCTACTCCAAATGTTTTTAAAGTAAGATGGCCGCCAAGAATTTTTTAGTAATGCGATTTGTCTAGGATCCCATGTTGCTACCTGCGAGGTCCAGCCCCACATTTCCATACCTCGAGAATTATCTCCTCTACGTTCGGGGGAGGTAGACCCGTTGACGTGTCCACTAGAAACGTGAATGGGGCTGCAAGGGCCCAGGCTTTGAGATCTGCTCTCCAAAATACTTTCTCCCAACGGGGTACAACTACGAGATATACTCCCGACGATTGATTGAGATGAGCCAGGACTTTGGGTATCAAGAAGGGCGGTGGAAACAGTCACGCCAGTGGGTAGTTCCAGGGAATGCTGAAGGCGTCGTGAAACATCGCCCGCGGATCGTGCAAGTCTAAGATCACATAGTTGGACACCACATGAGCTCTCTCCGATGCAAACAGGTCCACAACTGGTAAGCCCCATTTTGCAAACACGGCTTTCATGCAAGCCGGCAACAGGTGCTATTCTGGAGGAGGATGATCCCTGGACAAGCGATCCGCATGGTTGTTGTATCTGCCTGGAATGTGATGTATAGTGAAAGTGATCCGGTGCTGGCCGAGCATCTGAAGTATTCGATACGTTAACTCCATGAGAGGCAAAGATTTCGTGCCCCTTTTTTTCCGGAGATGTGCGACCGCAGTCTTGTTGTCGCATTGTATAAGAATGCAAGTGTGAGCCAGTACTTGAACATGACTTAGGAGGGCATAAAATATGGCTAACATCTCTTCTTGATTGCAATGCCAGTGCTGTTCGTTCTGAGACCATGTGCCTGACAGAGACAAGTTGTTTAGCTGTGCACCCCAGCCTAGGTCTGACGCATCCGTTGTCAGGATGTTTGTGGGCGGAGGATGATGCAACATCGTTGACTTGTGACAGTTCTCTTTCCACCAAAGTAGTTCGTTCTGGACACTTAAAGGAAGAGTGTAAGTTCGTACCGACTGTTCTGGCAGTGAATTCAGAAATAAAACAGTTGGCGATGGTTGAGCCGGCCTCGCGGCACAAAGCTTGCAAAACTTAGGAGACCTACAATGCTCTGTAATACCTTTAATGAAACTTTTCATTTTATGAGAATTTGATTTACCTTTCTTACAATCGTGGACACTTTTTCTTTTGGTAGGGTCTTTAGATATTCCCATGGCTTCCACAACACCCCTAGATACATAATGGATTTTTGAGGGAACACTACAGACTATTCGTGGTTTATCTGCCAACCGAGAATTTGCAGCGTGTGGACCGTCATTTCGACATGTTTTTGAAGAATGTTGGCTTCTTGATAGGCAATCAGGAAATCGTCCAGGTCCTTATATTCTTCTCTCGCAAAATTTAGGCCACCCAATTGGTTAAAATAGCGAATGTTTTTGGGGCCGTACTTAGTTCGAATGGAAGACAAGACATTTCCAGTAGTTATCGGTTGTATATAAGACGGAGGAACCGCCTGTGAGCTTTGTGTATGCTCAAATGAAAGTACGCCTGTGATAAGTCCACTTTGCACGTCCAGTCTCGGGGTTGAATAAAGTCGGGGATTCGATGCATCTTTATTAAGCGAAATGGATCGGTAATCACAAAATGGTTGAGGGACTTTAGATTGAAAATGGGACATAATGTTCCGTCGCTTTTGGCACTAGAAAAAAGGGAGAAATTAAACTTGGTTCCATTCGAGCTTGTTTTAGAATTCCCTGACTCTTCATTTTGATAATAATAATAATAATAATACCTTGGACACTATTTACACATATTGATCTAGCCCCAAACTAGGATTCCCTGTAAATTGGGTACTAGACAACGATACACATACTTATATAGATAAATATTATTCTTATATAGATAAACAACCATGACTAGGATACAAACATCCGTTCTCGTCAAACAAATATTTGCCCCCACCGGGACTCGGACCCGGGACCCTTAGCTTGGTAGGCAGGGTCACTGCCGACTCGACCATTCAGGTCGTCAATAGTTTTTGTCATTATTACCCTTGATAGGAGTGTGAAAGGGACCATTCTTTAAATTTGGCATGATAGTGGCGGCAAATTGGATTCGATAACCTAGGATTAGTTTTAGTTTAATTTGTGGCACTCCCAAATTTTTCCATTGTTTGTAATAATGTATTAGCTGACCTGCCTGGAACGTGCTGAAGTCATTGCCTTGAGTTTTTGGAACCTCTGCGGGCTGGAGGGCAATAAGATCGGCCTTGATATCCTCTCTGGGAACAACGGTGAGGCCGCGAGCCTCGATTGTGAAATGCGCCTCTTCCAGTGGAACTTTGCTGATGCCGAAAGCCCCTACTATTGCCACGGCTATGTTGGCTCGGCTAGTAATATCTACCCCGCGAGGGAGGATTGTCACAATGCATATGCATTAGGGTGTTGCTTAAAAATCAACATTCAAAAAGTCATTGTCTCACCCCGCCATTGGGTTCTAGTATCCCAATTAACGCATGCTATTATTATTATTTTTTAAATGAATTTTAGAGTTCGCTAGCGCTTGTCAGAGTTTAAAAAAAACGTAAATTACGCATCGATACAACATGCCTCCAATTTGTATTTATTTTACTTTTTGAATGTATCTCAGCATAATATTTGGCCCGGGAATCCCCTTTACTCGATACAACCTTCCCCTGCTCCCCAACGGTTACCCCGCGGATCATTGCACACACCGCTTTTAGTGTGCAATTGACTGTTGTCGCGGAGTGACTGTTGATTTGGGTTGTCTCCAGGGTTTCGTTATGGCGTTGTCGTTAAAGACTAGAAAAAAACGGATGTGTGGTTAATAGGCCAGCCCATAACATCATTAAATCAGTCAAGGTTACCATCAATGCAAGAGGTGCTATGTCTTTTTTGGCACTGCAAGATGGAAATGAAAATGTCTATCAAAGGTGCTGCTACTTGTACTACGGAAGACGTTTTGTGTGTATAGGAAAAGGCTGCGATTCCAACTAAGTGGAAGCAGCACGTCACCATCAAGATAGAAAAGTATTTTACGGAGTGGCAAAAGCTGAAAAAGAACAAATAACATAAAGCAAAACGTTCTGAGGCTGTGTTTGCAAAAAAACAAAGTTGGAAAGATGGCTTGTCGTATCTCTTTGACATAGCCCATGCCGAAGCTACGACAATTATGACGAAGAAGACCGAACATTTCTGATTAATCAACGTGAAAGCCGTCTTGGCCGAATTGGTTCGGTAGATAAGGCAAGTGTTAAAAAGGAAAACCATAAGAAAAAAAAGTTATCCAGGATTCAGCAGATGAAAGAAAAAGAATCAGATGCGATGCAAGCTCTTACTAAAAAATGTGTTCCATCATCGTCGACCACAAGCGACGGCAGTTCGAGTTTGAATACGACTTCTGAAGACATTTACTTTATTTATTTTATTTTATTTTATTTTACATTTTTAGGAGAGGTAACAGCTTTACTCACTAAATACAAAACACTATATTAACTAAAGAGCTAATAATAACCTCCCACAATTATTTTACTACACGCAAAACGTTCTTGCATTGAAGTTTTAAATTAATGTAAAGAATCACACAAAGAATTTGTAAAAATACACCTAACTTTTTAGTCAGAACTATACGCTGAAATACAATTACATGATTTAGGGAAATATCTACTTACAGCAATATATGCAAATAATAATATGAAGATATCATTATTAATTAAACAGTAATACAATCAACTGTCAAACACACCACTACTTCACCCAGCATTGTCCAAAGATGTTTCTTTTTTTTTTTATTTATTTATTTAGGCACATCAACAGCACACATATACATATTATTACAATAAAAAATTCTGCAGTTTTGTTCTTATATGAGTGCCTATTATAGATGAGCACAACATTGACCATTTTTGTACTAACTAGTAATTCTGATTTTTATGTAATCAAGCTAAGGTAGTGGAAATAATTTAACTTAAGATTAGGTATTAAATTAATAAAATTTACAATATTCTTTAAAATTTATAAAAATTTGACAATTTTAGATGCAAGTATTTTTCATTTTAATTTTATTCCGAAAGTCAAGCAAGCGATCATGAAATATGTCTATGTTGGTTTGGCTACTAGTGATGTTATAATTGTCGCACATTCTGGGTATGGGTGAGTGCTTGTAGATGTTTGTTCTGCATAGCGGTGTGTGAAGAGTGTTAGGGATGGGTTTGCGCGGATAGTTGTAAGGCACTATCAGTCCAATCTGACTCAAGATGTTACTGGCATCCAAGTTATTGTTACAGACCTTATGCAGGAATAGGAGGTCCTGAACTCACCCAAAAAAATGTAATGACGGATCTAAGTGATGTAACAACATCCTATGGAAATAAATGATTTTTGATTTGATTTTGATTTGATTTGATTTGATTTGATCTGTAAATTTCTTCGGAAGTTTAATGTTTCCATTCTGAAGTAGTCTAATCGCCGTTCATAATGTTCCCTGTGAGAAATGCCTGGTTGGCTGTACGCTAAATGTTTAGTGAATGCGTGCTGAATGCGTTCGATTCTTTCGGAGTGAACCGCGTAGACGGGATTCCAGACAACGGAGGCGTACTCGAGATGGCTGCGAACCAGGGCATTGTACAGGAGGATCTTGGTGCTGGAGAGACGAAAACCTTTTGTATTGCGCTTTAGGAAGCCCAGCATTTTCGCAGCTTTGCATACATTAGTGTTGATGTGGGATATGAACTTTAAGTTGGGCTCCATCATTACACCGAGATCTCGCTGTTAATGTCGATCGAGATGTTAATAATTTACGAATCATATGAGCCCTTAATGTTTGCGCACTGCTCTAGAATATATCAATGTCATCATTATCGTCGTCATCAACACCGTCAGCACCGTTGTCGCCCCTGTCACCGAGACGGTTAAAAGTAGAACACGCTCTTATCAAGAAGGAGTTCTCATTGTAATTGCTATGCACGAGAGGCAATTGGAACAACGGTCGTCTACGAACGATACGACTAGGGACCTTAAACTTAATTTTACCAAGCAGCGATGGACAGTCAACAGTGCCCTTAACTATTTTCATCAGGAATACCATATCTGAGATATCCCTGCGAAGTTTCAGTGGTAACAGATGTAAACGTGCACAGCGATACTCATAGCTGAGCTTGGGCAACTTGAACTTAAAGCCGATATATCTTGTAAATTTCTTCTGAATCCGTTCAAGTCTATTGATGTAGACGTCGTAGCACGGGTTCCAAACCTGCGAAGCATATTCCAGATGACTGCGGACATAAGCATAGTATAGAATTTTAATAGTTTTCATTCGCTTAAACGACTTCGACGACCTCATGACGAACCCCAATGCCTTAGAGGCTTTACTGACAATTGCATCAATATGATGGTCAAAGATAAGTCTGCTGTCAATAACAACACCAAGGTCTCTGCTGTCATATACTCTAGAAAGCGGAAGATCCTTAATTTGATAATTATTTATGTACGGTTTTAATTTACGGGTAAAAGTTATGAAGAAACACTTGGTGACATCTAAATCCAGCTTATTTGATACGCAGTAGCCGTCAAGCCTATATAAGTCACTCTGTAAGAGTTCACCATCCGAGACCCCATTAACATCTCTAAAAATCCCAAACTCATTAGCGGTCTGATATGTTTACTTCAATACTTTTACAAAAATACTTTTTCCCTCTTGGCCATTCACAAAAATTGCTTTTAATTTAAATAATTTTAAATTAATGAAAAAAAAATTGCTTTTAATTTAAATAATTTTAAATTAAAAGCAATTTTAAGGGTATAAGAGCGGAACATTTCTGAAATTGGGGAGTCTCACTTCAGCTCTTGAAAAAGAAGCATCACCTAAAGGCCTTATCCCGGGGCCGCACTGCCCCGGGATCCTGCGAGCCTCTGTTGAGTCGCTGACTGCCTGCTGCTGCTGCCTTACTGCCGTCTCCAACCACCTATGCGGCTTGCTGCTGCTGCCTTACTGCCGTCTCTAAACACCTATATCCTGACGTGCTGCCGTCTCCACCCATCTATACCCCGTCGTGCTGCCGTCTCCAACCACCTACATCTTGACGTGCTACTGCCTTCAAGCCACCTCCTACACCACCTTCGGATCACCAACTACGCCACTACTCCAGGCTCCGGGCACCACCGCCGCGTGCTCCCTGTTCTGCCTCCTACTCTCCGTGTCCTTCGCTCCCCTTTTTATATCAATACCTGTATCTTTTAAAAAACCTGTGTCACCTCATTCATCCTCATCCTCCTATATTTTTTTTAAAAATAGCCATTGTAAAATAAACATAATAAACTGCCATTTCTAAATTTTATCCTGGTTGTTGTTTCTTGTTAGGTTCTGGTTAGGTTCTTGTCGCTACACGACATTTTGGCGCCCAACGTAAAAGTTCTTCTTCACCCTTCTTCACCTTTTCTGTGCCTTGTCTCTTTCCCTTTGATTTGCTTTCTCTTTCGCTCTTAAAAAATGTAGTGTTATGCTACTTATATATGCCATTTTCCAGTCTGCTTTGATGGTCTACATTTATCTCACAGCTGGATATTTCGTATCACCTTTATTTGCATAGGACCCTGTAACGTTTTAAACCATAAGATCGGGTCAGCAGGAAGGTCAAGTGATGGAGAGTCATTTGCAGTTGAAGGTGGAGTCAAGGATTCGATTTGTTTAGAAATAGCGTCAAATTTCATCTTCAAAGTATCGAAACTAGCTTTAGAGTCTGGATATAAGTCAGTATCTATTCGCTCCAATCTGTAAAAAACATGATTAATAAAAGTTTCTATTAATCGGAAGTATTTGGTTTCACCTTTTTAAAAATTTTTCAATTTTACAATCCAGGTAAGTCAGAGTAGAACCAATTTGAGACAAGTCATCCTCAATCGGAACTGGAGAAGTCAGAATATCTTCAGGGTGAGAATTCGCAACTAAACGCAAAACCTGTTTATTAAGAAGCAAAACAGTATTAGCTGGTTCCTCACATCCTGGTCCTATATTAAGTCGAAACGCCAAGGTAGTGCATTTCCCTCGAATATGTCTTACGATGGTAAAACGTCCGACAATGGCAACACCATTAGTAATTTCTTCTCTGATTACTTTCATTCTAATTTTCTTATTACATCCAGCTCTGACAATGATAATGTGGGTCAAGCACATACACATGTCGAACCGCAGTGTCTGTGCGATATATTTAGTATCGCAGTTAATAGCTCCTATGTTAATAAGCTCCTTTAGTCTTTGGACCTGTGCAAGTCTGCCGGGCCTGATGCTATACCGGCTTCGTTACTAGTTGCTTGTGCAAAAGAGCTGTCCGTTCCCATCACAATTTTGTTTAAAAGATCTCTCAACGAAGGTGTCATGCCGATTCGTTGGAAGTCTGCTTTTATTTCCCCCCATACATAAAAAAACCGGTCAAGTGCGAGTCTAAATCGCGCACGAAGGGTTCCGTACCACCGTTCAATGGAAGCGATGGTGTGGAGTGAATAGTTTGGATTTTACACAGCAAAATATTGTTTACAAAGCTATTGGTGTGGTTACTTTCACACTCCATGTATGTAACCAGGTGCATCCATAAGTTTGTATGTGGTATTGAAAGAATTGTTGTATGGGAGCCCCCTTAAATATTTCTTTTATCCTGTTTTTTAGTATTTGTTGTTATAGCGGCAACATAAATACATAATCTGTGAAAATTTCAACTCTCTAGCTAGCTAGGTTCTTGAGATACAGCCTGGTGACAGACGGACGGACGGACGGATAGCGGAGTCTTAGTAATAGGGTCCCGTTTGGAACCCTTCGGGTACGGAACCCTAAAAAGGTTCCCGTGAGCGCGTTGAGCATTATAGGCCTATCTCAAAATTGTGTCTTATTGTGAAAGATTGAATCTGATGGTATCCTAACATTTTCACATCACTACTAATGGTAATAATTTAATCTGTGAAATGTGACGTTTATACTTTTTAAATATGGCGTTCTCTCTCTTTCCGTCTCTTGTGAATTATTGCTTGTGTGGTGCTGCGCTGATAAAATATAATTCTAAATCTAATCGCTATTAAACTGCTTCTGCTTGTATTTGTCATAATTCGCGTACTATTTATTGCTGACACAATAAATAAGGGAATATCAACCAGGAAGTATTTTCATTCCCGAAACCTTTAAACAACTACGCCACGTACTGCCCAATAGGTTAGGGCCCAGCGTGTTCCCGTCCGGCACGGAGCCGAAAAATGACGAATCAGCAGCAACAGCAGCAGCAGCTGCCCCAGCATCAGCCTAACCTTACTAACAATTACAACATTGAACGCCTGGTCGATGGCGGCAACTACGCCACATGGAAGTTTGCCGTCATGGCCATTTTGAACCTGAAGAATTAATGGAGCTGCATCACCGCGGCTAATGCGATAGAAGATCCTGCACGTGATCAACGTGCGCTAGCGCGCATTTCCTTGTCGTTACACCCGTCATGCTACCAATATGTGCGCAGTGCGGAGACTGCAAAAGAAGCGTGGACGAAGCTAGCAGAGATCTTCGAACACAAAGGACTGTATCGTCGCGTGGTGTTATTGCGCCAGCTGCATCGTGCGGAATACTCTCAATACACTTCTATGACCGAGTACATCAATGGTGTGATGATGCTTGTCCAACAACTTGCTGACATAAATAAAATCATTGAAGACAGTGAAGTCGCTGAAATACTGTTGAGTGGACTGCCTCAGCAGTTTGATGTGCTCGTCTCGAGTCTGGAAACAGTCTGTCTCACCAAACAACTCACGAGTGAGTTGGTAAGAACAAGGTTACTGCAAGAGGAGTTGCGTCACAGTACTCATGAAGATAAGGCTAATGCATACTTCAGTAAGAAGAAATCTGTCTGTGAATACTGCCATTAGCCTGGACATACAGAGAAGAGGTGTTATAAGAAGAAACGAGACAAAAAGTCAACACAGCATGTGATGTATGCGTCAGCAATGACGGCTCAAGGGGACAAACTCTTTGTTATGGACAGTGGAGCGACGGCACACATGACTAATGATCAGAATATGGTGAGGAACTTTAAACATAGTAAAAATGTTGTTTCTATTGCAAATGGAGATCAGTTAGTGTGCAATGGAACTGGTGAAGTGTCTGTATCTGATGATAATATTTTGCTAAAAGATGTGATGGTGGTTCCATGTCTATCCACAAATTTATTGTCTGTAAATAAGATTGTTGATAATGGCTTTGTTGTATGTTTTGATAAGAAAGTTTGTAGGGTTATGCAGAATTGTAAAGTTACTGGCAACCAAGTTCTTTTCGCAGCTAGAATGGGAAGTTTGTTTAAAGTGAAGGTACCGGATAATGGGCATTCCATGCCTCTGCAATCTAGGCAAGGGACAGTGAGTGCCAATGCGGTGACAGTGCCGATTGATGTTCTACATCGTCGGCTGGTCCATCTAGGACAAAAAGGTATTGTTAAACTAAGTGGTGACGGTGCATGTACTGGTGTGTGTTTGCAGGATAAGGGAAAGCTTGTTGAGTGTGTGCCTTGTTTACAAGGCAAGATGCACTCCAAACCTTACCCAAGCAGCGCAACTCGAGCATCACAACCACTAGAACTCATACACAGTGATGTCTGTGGTCCAATGCAGGTCACCAGCGTGGGTGGAGCAAAGTATCTACTGACCTTCACAGATGACTGTACAAGGAAAACCTTTGGTTTTTTAATGAAAAATAAATCTGAGGTGAGTTCTCATTTTCTAGTTTTTAAAAATTTAGTCGAAAAGCAAATAGGGAAGCCTATTAAACTTCTGCGATCTGACAATGGGTCTGAGTATTGCAATGATCAGTTAAGGTCTTATTTGCAAAAGGAAGGTATTATTCACCAAACCTCGGTGCCTTACTGCCCACAGCAGAATGGTATATCCGAGCGTGTTAATAGAACCATTATGGAAAAGGCTAGATGTATGCTTCAGAACTGTGGTCTTCCGAGTCGCTACTGGGGTGAGGCCGTTATGACGGCCATTTATCTGAAAAACAGATCCCCTACCAGTGCGCTGTCGGGATCGGTTCCTGAGCGTGAGTGGACAGGTTCGCCTGTGGACCTTAGTCACCTGCGTGTCTCCGGCTGCATAGCTTATGCCTTGGTACCTCAACAAAAACGAAGAAAGCTTGATGCTCAGTCAAAAGCTTTTGTGTTCGTTGGTTATGGTGAAACCACTAAAGGATATCGTCTTGTTGACCCTCTTAACCCTCACAAAATTGTCTATTCTAGGGACGTTGTCTTTCTAGAAGACAAGTTTTATAATGATGGCTGTGTTTCATATGAGAGAGGAAGAGATTTTATTTCATTTGACATACATGATAATTATAATAAATCAAATAATGATATTATGGTCAATAATGAAAATAATTGTAATGATAATATTGAATCAAATAATGAGAATATTAATAGTAATGACATTATTATTGAACCCAATATGAATGAAATTATAACTAGTGGTGAGTCTAATCATGAATTAAATGCATTTTCAGATGAGGAGCCAAGATCTCCAAACTCTGATCAGTACTGCACTGGTGACGACGGCGATGAGGATGAGAGCCCTCACAAGGATGCCCCCGATCGTCGGCCGGCATCTGCACCTCAAGGAGGAGTAACTGGTCCAGCCGGAACTGAGACTGAACTCCGTCCCGTGCGTAGTACGAGAGGGAGCATACCCCAAAAGTATCGTGATTTTGACTTATCTAGTTATATGGTAGAGCAGACCTTTAATGAGGAGCCTACAACATATGATGATGCAATGAATTCGTCTGAAAAAGGTGAGTGGCAGTCAGTCATGCAGTGTGAGTATGACTCGCTATCGCGGAACAATGTCTGGCGACTTGTGGAACGGCCGAAAGGTCATAACGTGGTTAAATGCAAGTGGGTCTACAAGAAGAAACACGATGCAACAGGTAAGTTCGATAGGTACAAAGCTAGGTTGGTTGTTCGTGGCTTTACGCAAAAGGCAGGCCTCGACTACAATGACACTTTCTCGCCAGTTGTTTGTCACTCTACGATGAGAATTCTATTTGCTCTTTCTAACGAATTAAATTTAAGTATCGATCATGTCGATGTTACCACTGCTTTTCTCAATGGAGAGTTAGAAGAAACTATATACATGGAACAGCCAACTGGATTTACAAATGGTGATAATAGTAAAGTCTGTTTGTTGAATAAAAATTTATATGGTTTAAAGCAGGCCAGCCGTATGTGGATTAATAGAGTACATGATGTTTTAGTTAAAAATGGATATGTCCAAAGTAAATGTGAACCATGTGTTTATGTTAGAAAATTGAAAACTGAGTATGTAATAATAGCTCTCTATGTGGATGACTTCTACATTTTTCACAGTAACTGTCTAAACTCTATTTTACCATTGTTACAGAATGAATTTCAAGTTAGACATTTAGGTGTTCTGAAAAGTTGCCTAGGCATAAATGTCACTAGAAATAATGATATTTTAATATTGGACCAATGTGAATACATAAGGAGATTGTTAGTTAAGTTCAATATGATTAACTGTAAGCCAGTTTCCACACCATTGCCTGTTAACTGTAAGTTAGAAAAGTCTGACGATGACTGCTTACAGGATGAAATGTACAAGTACAGAGAGTTGCTAGGTAGTCTTATGTACTTGGCTGTATGCACTAGACCTGATATTTCATATGCATGCAGTCAACTTGGTCAGTTTAGTAACTGTTTTGGCTTAAGTCACTGGCAAGCTGCTAAGCGTGTTCTACGTTATTTAGCGGGCACCATTAACTATGGTGTTCAGGCTTCTCAGCACCTAATGACCTCGTAGGGGCCCATCAGCTACGAGGTAGCGTAACGATCAGTTGCCAAGAAGTGTGAACGTCGGCGGTTCACCGAGCTGAAGTTAATTGGGGTCGATCTAACCTGGTCTGTGCTTCGGTCCCGTCAACCTCCTGTCTCTCTGCAAGGCCCGGGTGCACCCTAGGCTCTTCTTGGTAGACAGGTTCTTCAGCCAACCAGGTATGACTGGCGGGCCAGCTTCAATGAGCACAGTGTTCCAACACAGGTTATGTTACGTGGTAAAAACAATCGGGCACAAAAATGCGAACTTTATCTGGTTCGAGAAACAATAACACACTCAGCTATATTAACAATCCTGAGGGAAACCCGAATACATTCCAGATGGCCTGCGATTTAATTTCAATACCCTAACCAAAACGCGTTTACATTGCGAGGGCTTTCGTCTGTCAGTTATCAAAAACTGCTAGGTTGGCAGCTAACGTCAAATTCAAAATGGCCGTTCAGAAACCATCGATCGAATATCGATTTGGAATCGAACATATGGTTTGCATTTTGTCAAAAGTTGTAACTTAAATATAAATGCATACGCAGACGCAGATTGGGCCAATGATTTAACCGACAGAAAGTCGTATTCAGGCTTTATCATTCGGTTTGGTCAAAATGTTATAAATTGGGAGGCTAGAAAGCAACGCTCTACAGCGCTATCCAGCACAGAGGCCGAATACTTAGCCATTGCTGATGTTTGCAAAGACATTTGTTTTGTTAAAAATTTCTTGTCGGAAATCGTAGACAAAACAATAAGTGTAGTTGTATACAATGATAACCAAAGTGCTCAGAAACTTTTGCTTGTTAAGGAATACTCTCATAAGAAGACTAAGCATATAGATTTGCGCTATCATTATGTAAAAGATCTTATACAGAACGGATTTATAAGTGTAAATATTTACCTACAGATAAAATGATAGCCGATGTATTTACCAAACCATTGTGTAGAGAAAAGCATTGTAATTTTATATTTGACATTAATGTAAAGCCAGTCAGTCAATTGTAAAATTTCTAACATGTAGAGCTTTTTTGACTTCTATAAATGTAGAGTGGTCTCTAAATATTTTATTTTATAGAGTCAATGTAGAGTTTTTTGTTTTCTCTTTGTTAGCATGTTAGATGTAGAGCATGTAGATAATTTGACTATTGGCATGTTGTAATGTTAGTCTAAGGAGGAGTGTGAAAGATTGAATATATAATACCCATGGAGCTGGATACCGTCAGAACTCTCGACAATTCGTCTGGGAATCGAAAGAGATGCCAGTTCTGGAAGCTGGGTTTTGAATTTAATCCACTGATTAGTGATTGTTTCAGGCGCATCGTCATCCCAACCGATACCCGACAACCAAAGTTGTTGGATGAGATATTTTGCCAGGAACGTCACCGGTGCTAGAAGGCCGAGTGGATCCAAAATTCGCGCTATTTCCGACAGAATCGATCTTTTTGTGCATCGCCCAACAACTACGTCACTCTTGGTTTTAAAACTGAAACTGTCGCTACTAGGTACCCACAATAAGCCCAATATTTTCACAGACAAATCAGTTTCATCTTCTAACGTGTGGAAATTTTCGCTATACAGATCTCCAGACTCAATATCACGCAGGAACTCCCTACAGTTCGACGTCCATTTTCGCAATCGTAAACCAGCTGACGACAGAATGTGCAATAATTCGGAACGAATTTTCGCCGCCTCGTCAGGATTATTAGCACGGGTTACAATATCATCGGTGTAAATATCCCTACGAAGAGTGGTTGCAGCACGTGAACCACATTCTGGTTCTTCAGCTAGTTGTGCGACAGAACGCAAAGCTTGGTACGGTGCAGACGAGACTCCATACGTGACCGTCAATACCCTATAATCCCGTATGGGCTCATCAGGAGCAGCACGCCACAATATGCGCTGGTAGTCTGCATCTTCCGGAGGTACCAGGAATTGCCGGTACATTTGCTTGATGTCTCCAGTGAACACCACAGCGTGCCACCTGAAACGCAACAGCAAATCGAAGATGCTCTTTTGAAGTTTGGGGCCCGACAAAAGAGTGTCGTTTAACGACTGGCCCCGCCCATCTTTCGCACTACCATCGAATACCACCCGAAGTGGGGTAGTTTTGGAATCGGGACGCAAAATTCCATGATGTGGAATATAGAAAAACTTTCCAAAGTCTGACGGAGGCGGATTTACTTCCTCCATATGTCGACACTCCAGGTAATCTTTCATGATTTTCACATATTCCTCATTGAACTGACAATTTGCCTTCAATTTTCTCTCTAATGCGTGAAATCTTTTCAGAGCAATTGAGCGACAACCTGAAAATTGGGGCTTGTTGTCAAGGTCGCGAAAGGGCAGGGGAACGACCATCCTTCCATCCACATTTCGACAGTACGAGTTTTGGAATTGAGCTTCGCACTGCAAATCTTCTCTCGACAAGGGGGGTAGATCAGATTGCAGGTTTTCCAACTCCCAAAACTTCTTGATGAAATTGTCCAGCGACACGAAAAGTGTATTATTATTAACACGACGACAGAGGTGAATATCAATACGAGAACGACAGTTGATGTTTTCACCATTACTACAGCATTCACCATCAGCTTGAGAAGCTACTTGGCTTTTCCGAGAACGACATAGTAAACTAAAGTTATCCAAGTCACAGTCACCCATCACAATCCAGCCAAACACCGTCTCGATAGCAATGGGTTGGCCTGCAGCACCATGGCGAAGACCTGGACGAAGCGATGACGCGAAGACAGACACACTCAGCAACATGTCTATAGGACCTGGCTTATGAAGGCTAGGATCTGCTAGATTCAACTCGGTCACGTGTGCCCAATCAGCAACGTTGAGTTCACTCGAAGGCATCTCAGGACAAATTTTGGGTAAGACGAAGGCTTCTAATGAGAACACCCTTGAATATCTCTCATCCGCAGACCTTATCTCACAGGAAACAACCCCAGCTGTGTCAGTCACCACTTGACCAATCCCATTGATGGATTGACTACTTCTAGCAACATCCAACCCAACTGACATCACACAACTCTGCGTTATGAAGTTGCAGGCACTACCACAGTCTAGCAGTGCTCTGACCGGTATGAACGTACCATTTTTAGCCTGTGCCAACACAACAGCAGTTGCAAACAAGGCATCAGTATCACCCATATTGCTTGCTAGTACTGAATGTTGTGAGGATGTTGATGGTGTCAGAACCTCTGGCTCAGGTTTGGTGAAGTGAAGGAGATTGTAATGGGAGAATTTACATTGCTGGCAACGTACAGTTGATTTGCACTTTCTGACTGTATGAGATGATGACAAGCACAATATGCACAACCTTTTTTCCTTTGATATAGCAAACCTCTGTTCTGCAGTCATTCTTAAAAACTTTGTACAATTCAAAATGTCATGTGGAAGAGAACAGATAGCACACTCCACTTTAGCAGCGACTAACACTTGTTTTGGCTTTGTGACAATTTTGGGAGTAATCTTAGTTTGGCTATTAGCTACAGCACCTGAACAACTAGAATTCTCCAATGCCCTAATTCGTTTTTCAATGAACTCTTGGACATCCTTGAACACTGGCACATCAACATTGGATGTATATTGGAGCTCAAATGCTTCCTTAGTAACCGCATCCAGCTTGGACCACAGAAGGTGGAACAGCATGAAGTTATTGTCAGGCAGCCCATATTGTTCAAGGATAGCCAGGTTTTGTGTAAAAGTTCCTAAGACACGTTCCAATTCTTTGCTATCCTTGACTGTAATTGATTTGCAGTTCACCATTTTCTCATAATAGACTGCAGCTATCTGACGCTTATTTTCATAAGTCTTCACCAGTGCATTGTATGCTAGCATATAGTTGGCATCCGACAGCGGGTAGCTTTTAATTAATTCATATGCCGGGCCCTCAATGCTTGTAATTAGGTAATGTAATTTTTCAACATTTGGGATCTCTGCCTTATGAACCAATGAATCAAACAGTTGCTTAAAAGAAACCCAATTCTCGATTTTCCCATCAAATGGTTTAAAGCAAATCTATGGTAATTTGACCTGAGAAGTTGATTTGCTAGCAAAGGGTGTGTTAACACTTATATCAACAAGCATCTTCAGCCTACTACGCACCGACCGGGCCATAATCTCAAATTGTTTTGTGTAGTCTAACTCTGAATTACGTAAGTCACGAGGTATTTGCCGTAGGACTTCAAGTTGTGACGAATGAAAGCCATCTGAAACTTCCCTAAGCTCATCCAATGAGTATCCTGATAGGCCAGACTGTTCCATCAATTCTAAGCGTCCGAAGGCGTAATCACGGGTTATTCTATGAATATCTGGATCAATTTCTATAACGTGACTCGTGTCCATACTATCGCCACCTTTCTTTGCCATATTTACGTTTATTTAATACAAAACAAACACTCGACAGAATACGAAAAAGGAGAAGTAAATTAGTGTTTGTTTTGATTTCAACTGACAGTATTTTAGTAGAATGATTGAGTGAATGATCAACCGACAAATGAACGACTGAATGTAAACGAGAGGGTGCGTTGACGAAGTGCGTTACTTTATATCACTGTTTACTATATCATATAATCGAGAAATCGTACGACAATAAATCGATTAATCGATCGATAACGCAAACTGGTGCACACAAAATCAAACAAGCAATCGACCCGAAAATAACCGACACACACAATAAAAGAACATATACCTTCAAGTTTTAATAATTTAGTATTTGATAGAATTTGCAAACTAGAATGATTTTATGATACTTTAAATGAAAACTAGTTATCCAGACGGCACTATTCAGTGATATCCGCTCGATTGGACCAAATGTTCGCTCTGGGCGAGCTTCTGAGTGGACTGTAAATTAATATTTTTGCTTTTATTGTGTGGTGGATAATATCCAGGGCTGACAAGGTTAAAACAATGTCCTCAGTCACCATCAAACCGTCAGTGCTCAACTGACTACCGCGGTATAACGACCCCTTTGTCGTCTTTCTTGCCTTTGTACCGCGTAGCAGTTACAATCACCAAATCAAAACCACAAGCAATCAAAGACCAAGGGACAGGGAAATCACCCCGCCGCCGTACCAAAACAGTTGGCTGCCCCAGTAAGGAGGTCGCGGAGGTAGAGCCGAGCTGACGTTGGTCGCCGAGCTGGTAAGTAGCCTGCCTGTCCGGATCGATGGTAAGTGAGGAACTTGTTTTAACCTTGTCAGCCCTGGATATTATCCACCACACAATAAAAGCAAAAACATTAATTTACAGTCCACTCAGAAACTCGCCCAGAGCGAACAGTAAGGATAACCGAATTCAGGTAGACGCAGTGTATACAGACTTCCGCAAGGCTTTTGACAAGGTGGACCATGTTTTTCTTATGGCAAGATTGCCTACAACGGCATACGAGGCAATTTACTGCGCTGGTTCCATTCTTATGTCACCAATAGAACACAAAAGGTTCCACTTCTTCCTCCGCTATCACCGTCTCATCTGGAGTGCCCCAGGGGTCCATTTTGGGCCCACTTCTCTTCATTTTGTTTATAAATGATATATACAAATGTTTTAAACACTGCAATTATCTTTTATACGCTGACGACCTCAAAATCTACCGAAGGGTTTATACAGAACAGGACTCACTATTGATTCAACAAGATCTTGACCGTTTGTCTACTTATTGTACTGAAAACAGATTGCAGCTAAGCATACCTAAATGTAAAACTATAAACTTTACAAAAAAAAAATATAGTAAAATATACTTACAGCTTACTTAACATTCCACTTGATAAGGTTTCAGATATAAAAGATCTCGGCATAATTTTGGACGCTTAACTTAATCTGGATGCACACATAAACAGTATTATCAGTAAAGCCTTCCAGTTGTATGGTTTGTAATGCGCACATGCAATAACTTTAAACGCTCAGCCCCATACCTAAGTCTATTTAAATCCTTAATTAGGTCTCAATTAGAATATGCTACGCCCATCTCGAACACCTATTATGATAAGTATAGTGAATGTATTGAATCGGTGCAGCGTAAGTTCATTCGTTCTGTAAATTATAGATGTCTTCATTCTAGAATTTCTCATCACAACTCGCTTACCAAGTACTTTTTACTTTCCTTGAAAGATCGTCGACTGTTTTTGGACTCTATGCTTCTATAAAATATAACACACAATAAATTTGATTGTTCTTATATCACCAACAATATATGCTATAGAATACCAAGTGCTTCTCAGCGCATCAGAGACACATATCCTCATCGATTGTTTGTGACCAAACTATGCAGAACAAATGCAGGCAAGAGAGCCCCATTGTATAGACTACTGCACTCTTACAACGAGTTTTTCTTCGGTGTTGATATATTTTCTTTGTCTCCTGGTAGATACAAAATGGCAATATTGAACATAATTTATAATAAAGATAGTTAAGTGGTTTAGCTTATATACTTAAAAAAAATGTAGGATGTACCTATTTTATAATAAAGTTATACATTTTAAATTATAATTACTAGCTATGATAATGTTTATAGTACCTATACCTAGTTAAATTTATTTATTTTTGTAAAAACAGTCAAACGAGAAAAATCTCGAGGGATTTACTAGTAGCCTTTGTTCCACTATCCACCTTCAGGTCCCATCATCAGATCAGCACGATACCCTCACTATCAACTAATCATCGATACGATTGTAAAGAGCGATCTTAATTGTTTAATTATCTAGATAAAATAATAGCAGACAGCAACACAAATTTACAGAGAGTACACGAGCTTTCGCAACAATCACAACAATGCCTTCACAAGAACTGCCCGGTATCTGAGGTCGAGCCAACACCGCTCCCTTCGAGATTACCGCCAGAGAGGTCACCATCATCACATCTGATACAGGTAACACACCACCGGTGGAGTTGGAGGCTGCAAATGTAGGTTATCAGTCAGACCTCCAAGATGCCCGAATAGAAATCCAGCATCTACGTGACCTCCTGTCAAACGCACTCCAATGTTATGCCAAAGAACAGAGTGAGTTAGTCGAACTCAGAGCTGCAACATCTGAGCTGCTACAACTACAACGCCAGAACGCGGAATTGGTAGGCATTCTAATTGAGGACGAGGAGGATGAGACCAGCAAGGAGGATGACACCAGCAAGAAGGATGAGCCCACATCACAAATTCTGGTCTTGACCCCCCTCAACGTGAGTGTTGCAACACCCACTGCTGTCCCGACCAAGAAACAGCGTCGCCGTCGTCGTCGAGGAGGCACCTCACAGCTCATCAGCGCGAGCGCCGCGCCGTTAAGTGACGCGCGTGTCGCGCTGCCTGCTGAGTCGTGTGTCATGCTGCACGCTGCCGCGAGGGCCGCGCCGCTCGCCGTTACACGCGTTGCACCGCTCGCTACCGCGACTGCCGCGCCGCCCGCTGGCACGTGCATCGCACCGCACTCCAACACGAGTGTCCCGCCACTCACCTCAAATCGTGCTCCGAGAAGAACAATAGCAAACAAAAGAACTGTAGTTTATTCAGATAAGATAGGTGTAGATTTTGGTATGTTTTTGCATTATGGCCTTAAGCAACAAGTGACAAATAATTGTTGTCCTAATAGTTCCTTTGAGGATATTATAAAAAAGGTAGCTGTAGGGAATTTTGATGAAATTACTACCATTGTTATTATGGTAGGAAACCACTCAAACATTAGTCGGAGTGCATTAGATACCGGTATAGAGGTACTGCTCAATTTATATAATAAGACGAAGTGCAAGTTTATTCTATGTAACTTTCCTTATTGTTCTAATTTATCGGGGAAACAAAATAAAAGTGTACATAGAATGAACATGCATCTATACAATATAACGTGTCATCATAGTGATGCTATTTTATATTTCGACATGAATAATTTTATTCATAACTTTACTTTGACTCAGGATACTATGTACCTGTCTCATAAAACAAAAAAACGAGTAGCTACATTGTTAGCGTATAATATATGGTTGTAAATACTATAACGCAGTCGCCTTCAGTTTTAGTTAGTATTAGTACTAATAGTAGTGTTTTAAACTAGATAGTTCGAAAAAAGAGGACCCCTCAAAACATAAGAAATTTTTACAAAATAAGCAGGGGTTTTCTGGCAATCAAATGAAAAATACTAGGACAAAGGGTAAGCCCCACTTAAATATTTCCCATCAAAACATGCAGGGGCTACCTGGCAAAGAACTTGTATTAGAATTATTTCTTAATCATTCAGACACTTATTTGAATTATAGAACACTGGTTAAAGGAAAATATGATGTCTTTTAACATAAATAATTACAAAATTGTCAGTTGTTACTATAGAAAGACTGCCGATAGAGGTGGTTCTTTAATCTTAGTAAAAAATAATATTAAGGTGAAACAACGGAAAGATATTCTTGCACTTACTGTAGAAAGACAAATAGAGGTATCCTGTGTTGAGTTGGATAGCCATATTATTGTTTGTGTCTACAGACCTCCGAGAGATGAAAACGGCCATGACAATTTTGAAATGTTCGAGAAAATTATGGAGGATGCCCTCATTATACTTTGTAATAACAGAAAAAAGTTAATTATTTGTGGCGATTTTAATGTAGATTTGCTTGTAGATACAACATTGAAACAACGATTAATAACTCTGTTCAAATCATTTAATTTATGTCATATATTTCTAGAGCCGACTAGAATTACACTTACCAGCCAAACTTGCTTAGATAACGTATTTTGTGACTGTGCATTCACAAGTAAAAATGTAATTAACTGCTTACCCTCCGATCACAGTGGTCAAACAGTTTCATTCCCAATTGCCAGTAAAAATAGGACTGATCCATCATTTTATAGGCCTACTACATCCCATAGACTAGAGACGTATATGAAAAAGTTAGATATAAATTTGCCAGTACCGGATTTTGATGAACAGAACCCAAACAAAATCTACTCAGACTTCTTCAGCATTATTCAGACAGAATTCAATAAAGTTTTTAAATTAAAGAAAGTCAGTGACTACAACGGTAAATCTAAATTTAATGACTGGGCAACGTTTGGAATTCGTAAAAGTAGAGTTATCTTATATGACCTTTATGAACAAAAAAACCTATAACTTTGATCGAAAATTTCATGACTACGTTAAAAAATATTCCAAAACTTTCAAGTTGGTTTGTAGAACTGCAAAAACTTTACACATTAATAGAAAAATTCAAAATTCAAATAATATAATGAAAACAGTTTGGCAAATAATAAACCGCGAAACTGGCAAAGTTATACCAAGGGACAATGATTTCTGCCTAAAGATAGGTGATGATGTTGTTAAATCCAGCGCTGATGTTGCTCGAGCTTTTGAAACATTCTTCACCAATGTACCCTTACTCACAACAGACCGTCTAAATTCATCTCCATATGAAGCAGAGACTTTATTAAAAAATAATACTAGCGCCAGTAATCTATATTTAAAATTTCATCATGTATATCCCCAGGACATTGTCAAAACGTTTAAATTACTTAACTTAAAAAATACGGAAGACCTGTGGGGTATATCAGTCAAAGTCATTGGTTCAGTAATTCTAGTTATAGCCCCACACTTAGCTTATATATTCAATAAATGTGTTGACGATGGGGCTTTCCCAGACCTCATGAAACTGATACCTCTGTTCAAGTCGGGAGATAAGGGTGATCCTTCAAATTTCAGACCAATATCTGTTCTTCCAACACTAAGTAAAATATTTGAAAAGATTATACTCAATCAAATGCTCTCACACTTCAACCGTACAAAACAACTCCATGCCAAACAATACGGTTTCACTAGGGGTAAATCGACTACGGATGCAGGTATTACCCTTATATCTCATATTTATGCTGCATGGGAGGCCGCACAGGATGCTATCGGAGTTTTTTGCGACCTGTCGAAGGCGTTTGATTGTGTTGATCATAATACGCTATTAATTAAATTAAATCATTACGGAGTTAGAAATAAAGCGTTGGATCTACTAAGATCATACCTAAGCAATAGAATTCAAAAGGCAGAAGTTAACGGCGTAAAATCTTATGGATCGGGTGTTAAAATGGGCGTTCCACAAGGTTCCATATTGGGCCCTTTCTTATTCCTGGTATATATTAATGATCTGCCTTTCATGGTGGAGAAATTAACTGACATAGTGTTGTTTGCTGATGATACTTCACTGGTCTTCAAAATTGAAAGACAAAAAGGAGAATTTGATGATGTTAATGGTGTATTGTCTTTAACCTTGAATTGGTTCACAGTTAATAATTTATTGTTAAACGCTGGTAAAACCAAGTGTATCAAATTCTCACTTCCAAATGTCAGGCAAGTTGAGACCAGTTTAGTGTTAGACAACAGCACGTTAGAATTAGTAAATGATACGAAGTTTCTTGGAATAACCATTGATAGCAAATTGCAGTGGGGACCCCACATAGATAAATTGGCTGGTAAATTAAGTTCTGCGGCTTACGCTGTTAGGAACATCAGACAAAGCACGGATGTGGCTACATCTAGGCTAGTATATTTTAGTTACTTTCATAGTGTGATGTCCTATGGTATCTTGTTGTGGGGGAAAGCAGCGGATATTCAAACTATTTTTATTTTACAGAAAAGAGCTATTCGAGCAATTTATAATTTAAAACGAACAGACTCCTTAAGAGAGCTTTTTAAAGAAATTGACATACTAACAGTAGCTAGTCAATTTATTTTCGAAAATATAATGTATGTACGCAAGAACCTTACAACATTTTCCAAACTTAGCGATAGCTGTAATGTTTACCTAAGAAATAATCACAGACTATGTGCGCCCCGTTTTAGACTCGCGAAGGTTAGCAATTCTTTCAAGGGTCAGTGCATTCTCTACTACAATAAGATACCTCTGGAGATTTTGAAATTGCCATTTGAGCAATTTAAAAAGCATGTTAAAGCGACTTTGTCGAAAAAGGGATATTACAATGTTCAAGATTACTTAAATGACAGGACTGTATGGGGTTAATTTGGCTCAACACAGACCTTGCTGTTAATAATTTTGTAATTATTTATTCCAGCTTATTAAATAAAAATAAATCATAATTGTATTAGTTAAGCACAACCTATTTTTAAAAGAGATCTAAAAATAAATATGTGAGAGTTTCTACGCCCTTCTTCTCCCACAGTGGTCCAATGTAGAGAAGAGGCAAAAAAAGACGTTTGCTAAGCATATGTAAATATCTACAGTAATAAAGTACTTTTGAGTTTGAGTTTGAGTTTGAATTCTGTGTGATTTATCTGTGGAAAACGGTGCTGGTTGTACAATAATTACGTAATCTTACTTAATGCTACTTCGATAATCTAGTACTATCTATTGTACAATTGTTTGTTTTTCCCAATAAAATAAAATAAAATAAAATAAAATAAAATAAAATAAAATAAAATAAAATAAAATAAAATAAAATAAAATAAAATAAAATAAAATAAAATAAAATAAAATAAAATAAAATAAAATAAAATAAAATAAAATAAAATAAAAACTCAATCAATTATTTACATCAAACATATTGCCACGCTTAGTCAAACACATAAGGTGTAGCACAATACGTAGTCGCCTCTCTCGAGCGACTCACAAGACTCACTATACTATGGCATCGTCTATATCGAACGATCCATCTGCAGTGCCTCCATCGAGCACAACCCTAATGGCCACGCCTCCATCGAGCGATCCATCTGCAGCGCCTCCATCGAGCACAAAGTACGCTTTCGCCTATATCAAGCTAGAGCATACGTAGTCGCCTCTCTCGATCGACTCACAAGACTCACTATACTATGGCATCGTCTATATCGAACGATTCATCTGCAGTGCCTCCATCGAGCACAACCCTAATGGCCACGCCTCCATCGAGCGATCCATCTGCAGTGCCTATATCGAGCTAGAGCATACGTAGTCGCCTCTCTCGAGTGACTCACAAGACTCACTATACTATGGCATCGTCTATATCGAACGATCCATCTGCCTGCAGTGCCTCCATCGAGCACAACCCTAATGGCCACGCCTCCATCGAGCGATCCATCTGCAGTGCCTCCATCGAGCACAAAGTACGCTTTCGCCTATATCGAGCTAGAGCATACTATCATCGCAACATACATACTCAGCACCTCCCTCGTATGCTATGCAAGCTAAGCAATATGTGGACTAGGCCCTCTTCAGTTTCAGGATCATCAGACTCTACATGAGAAATAACCACGCAACCTTCAGGCATTTTTCTCAAGCGATCATGAGCATACTTGTATGTTCTCATAGAGTTTAAGGATTTTAGCATGTACCGATCGCCGTCTAAAACTTCAAGCACTCTTAAACGGTCCTTTATTATTTGGCTGGAGTTTGGTCTGATAACGTTCTTCGTTTTGTAACAGCACAAAGTCACCTACTGAGAATATGTCAAGTCCAGCCTTGTGAGAGTCAAATCGTCATTTGTCGTATTGGGAGTTCTTTTCGATATTATCGACAGTCTGGGACCTAACTTATTCGAGGTCAACGGTATTTTCTTCTGTCGTAAAAATCATGTCAAGGGGTCTAGCAATTCTACAAATGAGCATTTCTAGGGGGCTCGACTGAGTGACTCGGTTTTGAGTACAATTAAGCGCTAATTGAACCTCGGGAAGAGCTTCTTGCCAAGATTTGTCTCCGGACTCTACAACAGTCAGCATATTTTTTAAGCGTACTCATTACGCGCTCTACTTGTCCATTTGATCTACTACTTCCAGTTGCTATCAAGTGAAGTGTTATGTTAGTGATTAAATCCACGCCTTAACCGAAAGGGGTGGAATCTTGGTAGGGTTGTTTTTCATTGGAATGTCACAAGCAGTACTGACCTTGACGCCGTGGACCGGCATTCGAAAGCTCAATTCGAGTCAGGAGTACGGGATGAGGAACACCAGGGTGAGGGTTGCTGGGAGTCGAATCTTACTCCTGTCGTAGTCCGCCGCCGGTGCCGTGATGGTGCCGACTACAAGGGTCGCTATCCGAACGCGACGAATTGGTGACCGAACCACTTCAACCTTTCACAGCACGAAGCACTCACTACGGTGACGTGAAATCTACTTATTTCTTGACGATTGTTCCGTTATTATTACAAATAACATTCAGCCCAGCCTCCCGATGCTTGGCGCCGACAAATTTTTCCATGTGCAAAGTGACAGCTAGCTAGTCATTTTTTTTCTATGCAAGTGACAGCTAGCTAGTGATGTACCGATCACTCGCGGTCGATCCGCGCAACAAAAAACCGGTGCGAAGCATAAATATTAAACAGTTAGAGCTTTCGCAAAACTCTCGGAACTCTCGGCTCGCAAAACATCTACCTTGGTCGGCGATAATACGAGTAGGCGCGCCAAAGAGAGAGGAAGCAAACTAAACAGCTTGGATGCTGTTCGCGGTGTCTATATTGGGAGTCTAATGCAGGAGAACGTACTTCGTAAATGCTGAGAGAGCGTGGACTGTAGTTTTTAGAGTTTGTAGGTCGTTTATAGTGAAACACTGTTAGTTTAAACCACAAGAACTTATTTATTATAATTTTTGCACGGAATGCTTGTATTGCACCCAGATATGGTAGACGGAAGTGGTAGACCGAATGAATAATTTTATAACTATAAAAATGGCGGTATTGCCAGTTAATATTGTAGGATTCCTACATGCTCCCGGCCACAAGACAAGAACATAGAAACATATAAAAAACAACATCTAGTCTAAGCTCGAAACATAAAATGTTTTTTACAAAGAAGTCTATCAGTCCTTATTCAAGGGCCATATATTTAAGTAGGTTCGCCAAATAAACACTTACAAATGTTTATAAAATATACAAAGAAAATAGTTAGGTATTCTATGAACTAGGATATACCTAGAATAAACACTTACAAATGTTTATAAAATATAAAAAGAAAATAGTTAGGTATTCTAAGACCTAGGATAAACCTAGAATAAACACTTACAAATGTTTATAAAATATACAAAGAAAATAGTTAGGTATTCTAAGACCTAGGATTCGAAAAGGTACACTAAAGGTAAACACTTATAACAATGTTTAAAGAAACATAAGTTTAAAAATCTAAAAAATAGAGCCTAACCAAATGCCTACTTATCGGTTGGCTTAACTAAATACCTACCTATTTATCAGCTAAGAACAATCAATGGGGAGTAAGCATATTTTACTTACTGCCCTTCTATGTGTTTTTCCATTTGGAGTTCTCAACTCAACAGTTCTAACTCTGTTGTCAGAACCTGGATATACATTTACAACTCGGGCCATCGGCCAATGAAGGGGTGAAGTGCCATCATTTTATAATGTGCTTAATATTATCTGAACTATTTCTCCATTTGGGTCTGCATTGAAGAACATTGAGATAGTGCTTACTCCACACTTTCCAGAAACTCTGACATATATTACAACAAATATTCCAAAAATTCAACCTATTTATAGGCGTGTCTATAACATTTTTGTCTGGATACGCGTTCAATGCACAACCAATGAGGAAATGTCCTGGAGTAAAATAAGCGTAGTCACTAATATCGGTAGACATAGGAGTTAAAGGCCTCCTATTTAGAATTGACTCTATTTGATATAAAACAGTACATAGTTCCTCAAAAGTTAACAAAGCCTTTTGAGTAACTCTTTTTAAATGAAATTTGGTGCTCTTCACTGCAGCCTCCCACAGACCCCCGAAGACAGGCGAGTAGCTAGGTATGAAGTGGAAATTGATACCTTGCTCAGCTGTTTGTGACTGCACCTGTCGTCGGTGGTCTGCAGAATTCTGCAGTTTGTAGAGCTCATCTAATTGATTCCTTGCTCCCTTGAAATTAGAGGCATTGTCGCAATAGACATCACTGGGCAAGCCACGACGCGATACAAAACGCTTAAAGCAAGCTAAAAATGCCGCAGTAGTTAAATTGGAGGCAACCTCGAGATGCACTGCCTTCGTCGTAAAACAGACGAAGACACAGATGTATCCCTTTGATACTACGGCACGCCTGATGCGCGACTGTTTAATAGAGATCGGCCCAGCAAAGTCTACGCCTACCTTTTGAAATGGTCTACTTATATTCACTCTATCTGGGGGCAAGGAACCCATCAGCTGATTAGCAACTTGAGCTTTAAGTCTGAAACAAATAATACAGGAATGGATGATTTTCTTAATCTCCTTTATACCATTGATAAGCCAGAAACGCTGATTAAGTGAAGACAAAATAAGTTTTTGACCTGCGTGTAAATTTTTTACATGTTCATTAGTAACTATCAGTTGTGTAACTCGTGATTTGTTGGGCAAGATTACAGGGTGTTTTTGTGAGTTAGGTATTGTGGATCTATCTAAACGACCACCTACTCTCAAGATACCATTACCATCTATAAAAGGATTAAGTGGTTTTAAGTTGCCTATGACAGGTTTATTTTGTCTTAATGAATTTATTTCGTCTGAGAAGTGGTTCTGCTGCTCATATTTGACAATCAATAACAAAGAATAATTCAACCCAGCGCTAGTTAAATAATTTAATTTAATTTTTGTTGACTGTGGGTTCAAATTATTGCAGAAACGACGCACATAGGTAAGTACACATTGCATTTTAGTAATAGTAGAGAATTTATTTAAAAACTCTAGATACAATGAATTATTATTATCCACACTACAAACCATAGCACTCGAGCATGGGAGTCCAGCAGCACCAGTCTTCAACTCAGGTAAGTATTTTATTATTTTATTAGTATTTGTTTCAGGTGGAGTATACTTACTGTTATGCATGTAACTGGGGCCCTGCCACCACAGCATGTTTTGTTCGAGCTTGTGAGGCTGCACACCGCGGCTTAGACAATCTGCAGGGTTATCGCCTGTCTTTACATGAAAAGTTTTCAGTGTACTCAGAAGCCATCTTTACCCTGTTCGCTACATAGGTATTTAACTTGGTAATATCTATTTTTAGCCACGCCAGTACTATTTGCGAGTCTGAGAAAAGAAGTACATCCTTCAACTGCAGTTTGAGAGATAATAATGAATGTACTCTGTGGACAAGTTAAGCTAGTAATAGTACTGCATTTAGCTCTAGTCTGGGCGTGGTAAGTTTTTGGCTCAATGGGGCCAGTCTAGATTTTGAACAGAGTAAAGTGATTTTGACATTACCTGTTTGGTCGACTTCACGTAGATATAGACAGCAGCCATATGCTGTATTGCTGGCATCTGCATACCCTAGCAGTTGAGTTGTAGTAGGGCCTTGTAAGGTGACATTCCTAATAATGTGTATTGGAGACATAATGAGAAGACTATTGTAAAACTCTAGCCAAGTGTTTTTTAGATCGTCAGGTAGTGAAGAGTCCCAGTTAATATGGGCTGCCTACAGTTTTTGTATAATAACTTTGGCAGATACTGTGACCGGACCAGCTAGACCCAATGGGTCGTAAAATCGAGCGACATAGCTGACAATTTCGCGTTTTGTGAGAGGCGTAACTTTATCTTGACTTGGACTAGAAATTTCAAATGTGTCTGTCTTCGTATTGTATGTAACACCTAATGTCTTTATGTAGTAATTTTCTTTTTGTATGTCAAAATCATCAAAGTGTTGTTTTTCTTTAGGTATGTCCTGTAAGATCTCAGCAGCGTTTGAAAACCATTTGTGTGCCTGGACTCCACCCAGAGACAAGAGTCTTATCAATTGATCTTTCATCTGAGATAGAGACTCTAATGAGTTACTTGAGACTAAGATGTCATCACAGTATGTATGATTTTGCAGAATGAAAGATGCTGCAGGAAACTCGGTCATATACCTAATCGCTAGCTCTATGAGACACCTAGTAGCCAGAAATGTTGAACAATTGAATCCATATGTGACTGTATTGAGTTCTATACACCTTATGCTTTCGCTTGGTGACTCCCGCCAAAAAATAAGTTGAAGTGGACGGTGTCTCGGATGCAAAAGAACACGTCTAAACATTTGTTTTAAATCTGTGCTGAAAACATAAGCACCTAACCGAAACAGTAATAAAATGTCAAACAGTTCCTTTTGAACCGTGGGACCGTTCAAAAATAAATCATTGAGAGATCTTCGCTGACTTGTTAAGATTGATGCATCGAATACTACTCTACACTTAGTGGTCTTTTTTCAGGCCGTAATACAGCGTGATGCGGCAAAAAATATATTGGATCACTAGTGAGGTTATATTTATCAATATCAGAATATGTGCCATGACCTAAAGCAATATATTCATAAATAAAAGATTTATATTGGTTATACAAGTCAGAATCTTTTTGTAGCCTTTTTTCTAAGCTCTGAAACCTTTTTAAAGCCAGATGAAGTGAATCACCGAGCATTTCATTAACTTCACTGAGCGGCACTTTTAGGGGTAAGCTAACCTGAAACTGATTATTATTAAATTCAACAGTTTTCTGAAAATGTTTTTCATTTTGCTCAAACTCAGGTATTTTCTCTGGGAAAATTTCAGGCACAGATTCAGCTCTCCAAAAACCTTTGATAGTATCATTTATATCATTATTACAAGACAAAGAAATTTGTTCTTTTTGTGTTTGTTGATTCTGACATAAATTGGGAATAGTACCGGCAATTACTACAGCAAACCTTGTGTTTAAAAGATATGGAGATGCAGATTGGTACTCAGGATCGACTGGACTACATGGTGCTGATGGCTCGTTCTTGTGTCGTTCAGACTGGGGTAGCAATGCCTGAAAGAATACATCAGCGGCCATGAGGATTTCTATATTGCTCGGTGTATCAAAGTTTACATCAGCAAGCGATGATTGAGAGGGTATTTTAATTGTACTCATATCGATTTGGGTCTGTGGAATCTTAGATGTTATTTGCTCGATAACATAGCAATTTATTGACATCTGATAAGAAGACACCACTGATTGAACTTCCAAATGTACACTATCTTTAATTGTGCTTGAAGCATTCCCAATGCCTGTCACCCTAGAGCTAGTTGCCTTTGGCTTAAGGCCCAGCCGCCTTACCAAGTCAGAAGTCACAAAAGAATTTTGAGACCCCCTGTCAAGCAGGGCCTTGACACATACCTTCGTTCAATCTGCTGCTAAAAAATTTACCTGTACAGTAGGCAGCAAAACTTGTGTGTTAGAGACCCCTGATACCATCGAGAAAGTGGACTGCACATGCTCATCCACATGCAAAAGCGTGATATGCTTACCGTTGCATGTATTACACTTAAAATAAAAGCGGCAATTCTTGGCATGTTTGTTCAGGCATATATTGCACAGCTGATTGTCCACTGCAAACTTGTTTCTTTCAGAAGAAGAACACAATTTGAATTTAGGGCAATTATAAAGTTTATGTTTACACTTACAGTAGGCGCATGCAGCAGGGTGCTTGATAGCTACATTGCTCACGCTTGCAGATTTGAAACACTTATTTGTAGCTGGTGCTGACTCGATGCGCTGTGTATTAAAAGCACTGTTACTACCTCGGCTTGCTGACTCTGCATTCTCGAGTGCTAAGGCGCGTTTTTCTAAGAAATCAATTAATTTACTGAAAGTTCTACATTAAAGTTGCGATCTAATTGGTATTCCCTATTGGAATATAGATCGAGCTTCTTAGTCAGAATGCAAACAATAATTTGATCCCACGCATCAACACATTGATCAAGATTTTTGAGCGCAGCGAGCTGCTGCTTAACTGTACAGACAAATTCCCTAATATTGACAGCAGTAGACTTTGTTATGGGTTGCAAATCAAGCAAGCTGTTTACATGATCATTTATTATCTTATATTTATTATCATATCTTTCTTTTAGGATTTTCAGCGCTTCTGAATAACTTTCTCCTACTAAAGGTAAGTTTATTATGAGGTTATGAGGTTCATTTTGGACAACATTACGCAAATAGTATAACCTTTTAATATTATCTAATGATTTGTCATTGTGGATTAATGATTCGAATAAGCTAATGAATGTTTTATATTCACTTGACTTACCGTTAAAAACAGGATGGTAATCACAGGTAGTTTAGTTTTTGTATCATTTCGGCTGTGCGAGCAGCTTGGCGAACTGATATGCTGAGATTTCTCATTTATGAGCTCGCGCAGCTTGGTAAGGTTTTGTAAATATTAATCCTCACACACCTCTGCGGTTTTTGTGTCAGTTTCGCCAAGAGCGTATACCTCCATACACAGGTTTTCATAGTCGGAAAATAGCGTTTTTAAACGATTTTCTATCACCGAAAGCGCCTCGACTGACAAAGAGGCAAAAACCTTCGCTGAGATAGTTCTATACAATTTTGTCAAGGCTTGTTGTTTATAGCCTCGTTTCAATTTACTCAGCTTTAACGCTTCTTCGTCGGCTCCCATTTTGACTACGCCACAACAAAATTCGATAAATATACAAAGTCAAAAATGCAATTTTTTTACCACGTGGATCGTACACAAATCGATCTATTGAATGACAAAATGGCGTCGATTGAACGAATTTAGAGAGTGCTACAGATAGACTACATAAAAAAATGTCGTGTCGGCCAACACGAACTGTCACTCTACGAACTCTTCTTCTTTCTCGCTCACTCGTTCGCCGTACAGGTGTGCGTCGCGTGTGAGAGAAGATGCCGCTTACACGTTGGACGAGCGTCGGACGAATGTTTCGTTTCTTGATGTTTGCACTCTTGTTCGAATAAGCGGAAGTGAATGAAATTGGAGACACCCGCCGATTGATTCGATGTTCTGCCACGTTCACCAGCGCCACCCACCAAAAAACAAAGATGGATGGCTGAATTGGCTGGGAAAGCAAATGGCTGCGATTTGGACTTCTTCGTTTGGTATGCTTGCAGGTTGATATTTGATGGCGTCGAGACTGCTTATCAAATACGGAATCGTTGCACTCCGTGGTTGGGGTTCTCGCAAAGATGGGCGCACTGCACAGTTCGGTTGTAAATGTTCTTATTACTTACAAAAATGCACTTAACACACACCACGCTTTTACAGTTTTTTTTGTCACTATATGTTAAATTACGGATCGTTTGGACCATGAGAGAGCGTGGAATGTAGTTTTTAGAGTTTGTAGGTCGTTTATAGTGAAACACTGTTAGTTTAAACCACAAGAACTTTTTTATTATAATTTTTGCACGGAATGCTTGCATTGCACCCAGATATGGTAGACGGAAGTGGTAGACCGAATGAATAATTTTATAACTATAAAAATGGCGGTATTGCCAGTTAATATTGTAGGATTCCTACAAATGCGTCAATGAGGACAAAAACGTATTCTTTCCTATCATTCTTGCCACTTAGTTTACCTGTAGCATCAATGTGAACCGTATGCCACGGAATGGCGACTTTGGGGAGTGGATGAAGTTTGGCTTGGATTTTTCCTGAATGACCCTTGGAAACTTTGCATGTCACGCAATTGCTCGAACCAATAGAGAGCATACAGTTTTTCGAGCGTTTTCTCCCAACCCAAGTGCATCAAGGTCTCATGCGTTTTATTTATAACAGACCATCTAAGAGATTGGGGCAAAATTGGCAGGCAACGTGATTTTCCGTGACGTTGTATTTTGCAGTATAGTATACCAGAACGTACTTCATAAGTCTTTTCTAAGTCATCAGTCAGTCGGTGTTCATTCAAGTCCTCTACAATTTTAGCGATCTCGGTATCTTTCTGCTGTTCTTCCATT
Source organism: Argyresthia goedartella (assembly GCA_949825045.1). Lineage (NCBI taxonomy): Eukaryota > Metazoa > Arthropoda > Insecta > Lepidoptera > Argyresthiidae > Argyresthia > Argyresthia goedartella. Next base: position 530,730 of record OX463836.1, on the reverse strand, counting down.
AGCCAGTTGTCAGTAAGCTCAGCAACATCTACCCGTTTTGGCGTGACTTTAACTACCTCCCTAGGTGCTGGTGCCGGCAAAGGGTTTATTGAGAAAAAGTCGACATGGCACATACGGTCACCCTTCCTGTGTATGATGTCAAAATCGAAGGATTGCAAAAAAGCCCACCACCTATGGACTTTTGGAGTGAGATCCAGCTTCTTGCGTGATGACTGCAACGAATTACAATCCGTTACAACAAGGAACTTGCGGCCATGTAGGAAGTGCTGGAAAAGTTTGATAGCATTAACAACCTCGAGCATCTCTAACTCGTAAGAGAGATACTTTGACTCAGCAGGAGTAGTTCGCTTGCTGAAGTAGGCAAAAATACGAGGTTTTCCGTCTTTCTTTTGAAATAGGATTGCTCCATACCCTACTGCACTCGCATCGGTGTGTAACTCGATGGGACAATCGGGATCAAAGATGATGAGAACCGGTTCGTTGGTCAACACTGAGATAATTTTCTGTCTAACAGCTTTGTGCTTAGGATCCCAATCGATTTTCCCTTTTGAAGACGTCAAACTATACAGCGGGGCCGTGATCTGTGAGAAGCCAGCAACGAACTGTCGGAAATAAGACACTAGGCCAATAAATTGGCGTATCTATGTCACGGTCTCTGGGGGTGGTAAAGCAGTAAGGGCTTGAACCTTTTTGGGATTTGGTCTTATCTTACCTTGATTACCCCAAGTATTCAACCTCTTCCTTTGGAAAGGCACACTTCTTGAAGTTTAATGAGAAGCCCTTTTCGGTGAGAACCTTCAAAACGCTACAATTAGGACGTCATCCATGTACACTACAACAAAGGAATTGATCATATCTCCCAGTTGATGCGTTGCGGAGGCCAAAAGGCATTGTCACGTATTCAAACTGACCCTGCGAGTCACAAAGGCCGTTCGTTCGATAGAGTCGGGATGAATTGGAATCTGGTGGAAACCAGACGCCATATCTAGAGTCGTGAAATAAACTCCACCGCGCAGCCGAGCTATTTGATCCGAAACCAACGGCAAAGGGAATCGGTCAGGGACTGTGTTATCATTGAGCTCTCTATAGTCTACGCAAGTCTGTAATTACCGTCCTTTTTAGTGACTAGAAGGATGGGACTCGCAAACAGCGAAGAGCTAGGACGAACAACGCCAGCACTAATGAGTTCGTCAACTCGCTCTCGGACATTTCCTCTGAGGACATACGATAAGGTCTACGACAAACTGTCTTATTTTGACCAATGAGCCGGATTTGCATCGGTTCAGTCTGAGCTGGATGATCAGGAGTACCCGTGATAAAATGATCCCTGAAATCATTCACAACTTCAAGAAGTTTCGATCTAATCGGGAATGTCAGTGTCAACAGTGTCAAGGTCAAAGTCAAAGTCCTTGTTATTCAGTTTACAAACTTTAACTAACTTTACTCTAGAAAACTCTATTTTTTCAGCAGTCATAATAACACTTAGTCCTTGTGAAAGAACCTCACGTCTGATCAGGATATTTTGTCGCAAACAATGGTCTGGTAAGACATGAAAAAACACATCGAAACAAATGCCGTCAATCTCTACCACAGAGAGAATCTGAAAAGTGCTGAAAACACTCGTCTGCCCAATGCCAGTCATAGTGACAACTTGATTTTGTCGTTTTCCATTGAATTTTCCGCTAACGGACCCCTTAATGAGCGAGCACTCTGCACCTGAGTCATAGCAGAACGAAAACGACTCACCTGAGTGTCTCAAACGACCAGAAGGTCCAGTGACCTCACACAGGTCGACTCTCTTGATCGGAGACGCACCAGCTTGTCCACCACTGGTCGTCTTGTCACCACTGGAAGGTCTTGTACAGTTCTTCGCGTAGTGCCCCACGCCACGGCAGTTGAAGCAGGTGGTGACCGGTCTTGGCGGCGGAACCGAAGACGTTGAATCTCGCGGCGGCGCTCGTACATCTCGTGCAGGAGTAAAGCTTCGTCGCTGTTGCTTGCATTGGGCGGATTTTTGCCCCAATTTTCCACATGAGTAGCATTTCAAGCTCGTTGAAGTTGCAGGTCCACTTTTGAATCGCTTCTGGTCAGGTCCATCATTGTCGGAGGACTTCCTCTTCAGAAATGACATCGCTTGTAGCTCTTTTTGCATTTTCTCACGCGTTAGTATCTCTGTTGTAAACGCTTGGCGCTGTACACGCGGCTCAGCAAATTGAGAAAGATGTGCAACGAACGACACTCGAGATGGCTATTTCTTCAGTTGTCATCTTTTTCCAGCGAGACACCAACGTCGTCAACATTGTAGCTGCATAGGCTGCTAAGGTAACTCCTTTTTTCGGCCGGTCGTTGTTGAGATTTATCAGAAACGCAGCCGGACTATCTTGGCGATCATATCTCGCGATGAAAAGGTCCTTGAACTGCAGCCAAGTCATGCCAGGGAAGGTTACTTGCGAGAGGCATGTCGAGGCAGACCCTTTAAGAGCTTTCCTCAACGCAATCACTAGCGAAGCACCATGAAGATTTCGCTCACTTAAGCATAAATCGGCGGTTGTTACCCATGCGCGTGCATCGCCATGTTTCTCGGGATCAAACGCAGGTAAACGAAGCTTCTCATGTAGCTGTGGTACGCTGATAGTTTTGATTAGCGCCAGAAAGTTTTTATTTTGTTGTTCCATCATAAGGCGCCACTTTTCCTCATTGTCACCTGTGTTTCCTAGTCCAGAGCAGGTCGCAGTTGGATTGAATCCCGCTTCTGATGACGGGGGAACGGCAGGGATGGATGGATCCGAGAAGGCATCGGCAGGTTCATCATTGTCGGACTCCTTTTAAGGCAGACAATGATACTTCTTTAATCGTAGAAATAATAAGTCAGGCGTGAAGGTCTTGATTTGTTGTTTTCTAATCAGCAATTAACAGAATTTAAAATAATAAAGAGATTTACAAGATTCAAACAGATTTGAAACGAAACGCGGCGAGTTCCGCTGTTGCGTCTGCTCGATCGAAAAGTCACGATTTTTTTTAATGAATGACCAAATGTGTTTGCTCCACAGAACCATAAAGTCACAGCAAGCACCACAGATGAACACCACAGATTAACCGTCCATGTTCGTTACCGACGAGGTTCGTCATCCAACATGTTCGTCACGAACAACACCGAGCAACCATTGACGAACACCGGACCATACCCAAGCGATATTTGACAGTTGAAGAAGAATCGCTTGACGTTTCGGAACGCAGTCTTGTTGTTTATCTGTCAGACTCAACCACCCTCCACGACATACTTTAGTATGTCGTGGAGGGGGTTGAGTCGAGTGAGTTGAGTAGAGTGGGTGGTTAGGTGGAAGGTGGAGGGGCCTTCCGACACGTGGCAGTTGGCGGGTCTAATGTCGAAGGGCGCTATAAGTCATACCGGAAGGAGACAGAAATGAAAAAAGGAACCATGATTGGTTGAAATCGACGGGAAACGGATATGACTATCGCAGATATTAAGCTAAGCTTAGAATTACGATCAAGTGATTTAGTGTCATCTTGTTTAAAAAGTACAAGTAGGCTTGCTTTGTCTCTAACAAGTTTGTTGGGTATTTTAGTATAAGTTTGGTTTAAATAAAAACTATTAATATTTTTATGTCTACCCATTGCAAAATAATCACGCATGTTGTTTTGATTTTCACATGCAACATCATCAAATATGATTACTGAGTTTGATTTTGCTTCATCTTTGCTGAGTACTTGCTGGTTAGCACGAAATTTAAAGAACGATACTTTCGGAACTACATTCAGGACCTTTTCAAGAAATTCATATTTTGGTTGTTTTAAAGTTTTTGAATAAACATAAACATTCTGAAAATGAAGTTCATTTTCATGCAATAGAAGACCGACCATCAGATTAGTTTTTCCACAGTTTGACGGGCCGCAAATAAGACATTGTATGTAATTTGGTAACAAATTACCGTGGCGAAGTACTTTGTTTGTTGAATCTGAAGAACGTAAATTATCTAAGCGTAATGTACTTTTTTGTTTTATTTTATTTATTTTGAAAGCGGTATGATTCATTTGACAATCTGTGTAAGACTAAAAATATTTTAGGTCTTAGTAATGTTATGTTGTATGGTGCAAGATCAACCCTAATAAACCCTATGAAACGCTTTTAGTTATTTCCGTTGCGAATTCACAAATCACTGACCCGAAATTATCAGTAAACCGACATCTGACATCGTACATCTTCAAACGATTGGAAAACCCCATTATTGGTTTAGGATCACATATGAGTGAACCGATATCTGACATCGAACATCGTCGAACGATTTTTATTTTATTTATTTATTAACATAAAAAATCTTAAGTACTAATTGACAAATTTGTGACACGAAACCTAAAAGGTTTATTTGTGTCGGTCTGGCAGTTTACATTCATTATGAAGGTAGTTTAAACTATTTCTTAATGCGAAAGAGACGGGAACCAACCCATGCGCGTTGAGGTGTGTGTTGTGAGAGCGAGTAGAATATATGTAGCTGTGCACTAGGTACTGCTGAACGTCTATCATACATTCCGCGCGCATGTAGTTGCTTCCAGTCTTAACAAAAAAATATCAGGTGGGGTATTCTGCAGTATCTAATGTTGTTAAGTAAAAGTTTTTTATTTTTTTCTTTAAATTGTGGTCTTGAAATTGGCGACGACCCGAATGGCCGAGTCGGTAGTGACGCTGCCTACGAAACCAAGGGTCCCGGGTTCGAGTCCCGGTGGGGGCAAATGTTTGTTTGATGAGAACGGATGTTTGTACCCAAGTCATGGTTGTTTATCTATCTAAGTATAATATTTCTCTATATAAGTATATATATCGTTGTCTAGTACCCAAGATACAGGGAATCCTAGTTTGGGGCTAGATCAATGTGTGTAAAAGGTGTCCAAGGTATTATTATTATTATTATTATTATTATTATTATTATCATCCAGTTGCTGTATGAGTTGTTTTATGTCTTCTTCGGTGGCCATTTTAAGCCTCATGCTTTTGTATGTCGCTTCAAGGTAAGATGTTGGGTCTAGTATTTTTTTATTACAATGTGTCTTTATTGCGGCTACCGCGTTTTTAAATTCATCGGCGAATTTATTGACCACATTTTTTATTGGGGTGTCAGTTATGTATTTATATATAGTATCTTCAATAGTAGTAGAGATTTTGCCTTTTCAGATTTAATAAATTCGTTTTTATTTTATTAATTTCCTTGTTAGCTTTATTGCGTAATCTATTATAATCTAATCGTAGCACTGCGTTGGTGGGTTTTTTCTTCCATTTAGTATACGGTTCATTTCTAAGTTGAATGTACCTTTGAAACCTGCCGAAATACCAAGGCGGTCTTAGATCTTTTTGAGTTAGGTTTATTTTAGTTCTATCATAGCATTTATTAAAGTTATTTACTATAAATTTTAAAATTTCATTAGGATTATTCATACTAGCCGTGTAATCCCAATTAGTTAAATTGAGTTCTTCATGTAACTTTTTCTTGTTAAATGTTTTAATTACTTTAGAATCGCCAGCGTCAGTTCGTTGTCGACCAACGATATCGCAGTTAGGCAGTGGTCGGCTATTACCGTGTTGACAACAGCCGAGTGCATATCTCGTCTGTTATCTCGGGCGAAAATGTGGTCTATGCATGATTTTTTTATAGAATCTTTTAATGTGGCAATTCGTGTATAGCTGGATATTCCCTGTGTTAGTCCAAGTTCGTGCAATATGTTTATGAAGCTATGGCAGATAGTGGTGGATGATTTGAGATCTATGTTCATATCTCCGATTACGATCATATCAGAAGTTAGCGATTGTGAAAAAAGTAATTTTCTAAGTTCTTTTAAGAAAAGGTGTTTGTTTGTGTCGGGTGGTCGGTAGATAGTGCAAATGTGAATCGGTTCTGTTATCTTAGGATGACTAATTTTTCCCATTAGCCATTCAAAGGTATAGCTTTGGTTTTAATGGGGGTGAAATTAAGGTTGTTTTTAATAAAAATAATTATCCCGCCTCCTTTTCTGCCATTACGTAATTCACAGTGTTGTGTATAGCCGTTAATCTTAAACGATGATGAAATTTTATCTGATATATTTGCTTCGGTAATAACAATTATGTCAATTTGCGAATTGAAGTTATAATTAGTTGTTCTAGTTGGTTAAAGTTCTTTATGAGTGAACGGATGTTTAAATGGATGCAAGTTATATTTTTGTTGTTGTTATGTATGAAGTTAAAGAAATTACTTAAATTTGGGATATTGAAATGCACTGTTACATTATTAGATGTGAATTTTAAAGAATAGAAAACTTGCAGATTTTGTATGCTTATTGATTAATTGCGAGCTAACCTGTCGATGTCTGCTGTACTTCTAATGTTAATAGTTTTCGTCTGTTCGTCTTTCTTCACAAATATTCTTCCTTCTTTACTCCAAATAAAGCGCTATGTTTGTTTTAGATGTTCCTTTGTTTACCATAGAAGAGTCTTGGTATGATTTGTTAGTGCTTCACCTACAAAGATGCGATTTTCGCCAAAAGAGCAGTCGATGGAGTTTGCCTTTAGCTGTGCTATCTTTCCTGCCGCTATCCAGGCCTTTTTTTGGTCTGCATTCTTCATCTTGAGGACTATCGGAGCTTTGTATCCTGCATCGGGCTTATCCGCTGTACTCAGCTACTCAGCTACTTCTGTAGGCATTTTAAGGTTTCAGCTATTTTCTTAATAATTTTGTCGATCTTTTCATTAGGTTTTGGTGGAACTCCTGCTACTTCAAGGGTGTCGACAAATTTTTCTTGTTCTAATTCAGCGACGCGCTGCTCGAGAGCTTGACATCTAAGTTCGTAGTTAGAGCATTTGTTGGTCAAGTCAGTGACTTTATTCTGCATGCTTTTGAGCTTTTCTTTATAGGCTATATTTACTAACATTACGCCCATTTTCAAATCGGTCATCAATAAATTAACCTCTGATCACTCTGGTCAGATAGGTATATTCAATTTTAAAATAAAAAAGGACCAAAAAGAGGATATTACATGTGTGCCCGTTAGTGACACTCGGCTTGAACACTACAGGAATAATATTTTAGATAAACTTTGGGAAATACCATACAGTGACGATCCAAATTTGTTGTACAACTCAGTATTTAACCTTGTCAAAAATGAATATGATACGGTATTTAAATCAAAAACTATAAAAGTTAATAACAAAGCTTTGTTTAGTGATTGGGCGACAGTTGGAATTCATAGGAGCAGACGAAGATTATATGAACTCTATGAAGAGAAATAATATAACAAAAATACGGCCTTTCTAGATTATGTTCGTAGTTATTCAAAAATGTTTAAACGCGTTTGTGCCGTAGCTAAATCTAATTTCATTAAAAACAAAATTGAATCTAGTAGCAATGTAATGAAAACTACTTGGCAAATTATAAACAGAGAGACTGGAAAGGCCAAAGCTACACATAATAACTTCAAGCTTAAGATAGATAATCAATTGCTAAGTACAGACCTAGAAGTAGCATAAGCTTTCGAAAATTTCTTTACGGACATTCCAGTTTCAACAACCAAGTCTTTAAATTCATCTCCCGCTGCTGCTGAATCCATACTTAAACAAAACTTTGAGGATTGTAAAACAGATTTTAAATTTAGGCACGTAAATAATGAAGGCATTGTAAAAGCGTTTAAATCCCTGGAAATGAAAAAGACAGCTGACGCCCATGGTCTATCAGTAAAAATTATTAGTTCCATTGTAGATTGTATTGCACCTCACCTTTGTTGTATATTTAATCAATGTATAGATAATGGTGTGTTTCCTGACTTGATGAAACTAAGTAAAGTTATACCTTTATTCAAAGCTGGTAGTACATCAGACCCCACCAATTTTAGACCCATATCGATACTACCAACGCTTAGCAAAATATTTGAAAAACTCATACTTAATCAATTGCAAAGTCATTTTTATCTCAATAATTTAATTCATATTGCTCAGTTTGGTTTCATAAAGGGTCGTTCAACAGCCGATGCTGGTGTTGAACTAATCGACAATATTTTTGATGCCTGGGAAGACGCAATGGATGCAATAGGTGTCTTCTGCGATCTATCCAAGGCTTTTGATTGCGTCCATCATGACACTCTTGTCATGATGGAAGTTACGCCATTATGGTGTAAAAGATCAGGCACTTGGCCTTCTGGAGTCATATCTAACAGATAGGGTTCAGATGGTCGATGTTAATGGGAAAAGATCACCTGGGTCTTCAATAAGTATGGGCGTACCGCAAGGTTCAATTCTTGGTCCTTTCTTGTTTTTAGTATATATTAATGATTTACCTTACCTTGTTAAAGCAAAACATGGATTAGTATTGTTTGCCGATGATACTTCTTTGATATTTAAAGTTAAAAGACAGCAATCAAATTATGACGCGGTAAACAATGCTATCTCTAGTATAGTGAACTGGTTTACTGTTAACAATTAATAACTTAATGAAAAGAAAACTAAATGTATTAAATTCGTGTTACCCAATGTGAACCCGGTAACTACAGACATATTTATAAAAGGACAGAGATTGGACCTTGTGCAGTCGACTGTCTTTTTGGGCATTACTTTGGACGCCAAACTACAATGGGATCCTCATATAAATAAATTGTCGAACAGACTGAGTTCGGCAGCGTTCGCAGTTAAAAAAATTAGAGCTCTTACCGACGTAGACACCGCTAGACTAGTCTACTTTAGTTACTTTCATAGTCTAATGACCTATGGTATTTTATTGTGGGGTCACGCTGCGAATGCTAATAGTATATTTATTCTGCAGAAACGGGCTGTTCGTGCAATTTATAGATTAGGGCCTAGAGTGTCACTGAGGGAAAAGTTTAAAGAAATCAATATTCTGACATTTGTGTCTCAATATATCTATGACAATCTTGTGTATGTAAAAAGAAATATAACTAATTTTCAGAAGTACCTTGATATACACAATTTTAATACTAGAAATAAAGACAAGTTGGTTGCTTATGTAAGCCGACTACATAAAATTAGTAATTCTTTTAAAGGCAAGTGTATACGCTATTACAATAAGGTCCCTACTGATATTAAAAACTTACCTTTAGACAAGTTTAAAATAATAATAAAACAGAAATTGTATAAAAAAGGTTACTATAGGATATCTGATTATTTAGAGGACAGATGTCCATGGGAATAGATTGTTTGAGTAACAGGCTGTTTCGATATATAATTAGCATTCATTTTGTAATTTGACAATATTTTATTTAAAAAAGGAAGCGCAAAAGATGCGACGACTGTGGAGTTTCTTCGGTGAGCTCTTCTCCACAGATTCCGCCATTGTGTTAGTGAACTCACCCAAAAAAATGTAATGACGGATCTAAGTGATGTAACAACATCCTATGGAAATAAATGATTTTTGATTTTGATTTTTTTTTTGATTTTGGCTGCAATTTTTTCTTCAAAGTCGTCGATCTTGTCGCTGCTGTATTGGGTCGAATTTTGCAACGGCATTAATTCAGTTTTAATCATTTTTTTAAGCTCAGCCTTGATTGCCATTGTTAGCTGAGAGTTGGATATTGGTTTTTGTTCTTGATGGGTCCCAGGGAGATCTTCGTCCGCACCTGGGATTATAACTGGGAGTCTTTTCGGGTTTTTGTTGCATTTTTTACAAGTCCAGTCGACGTTTTCAGTTTGGACAAACTCAAACTCAAACTCAAACTCAAAAGTACTTTATTACTGTAGATATTTACATATTCTTAGCAAACGTCATTTTTTGCCTCTTCTCTACATTGGACCACTGTGGGAGGAGAAGGGCGTAGAAACTCCCACAGATTGATTTTTAGATCTCTTTTAAAAATAGGTTGTGCTTAACTAATACAATTATGATTTATTTTTATTTAATAAGCTGGAATAAATAATTACAAAATTATTAACAGCAAGGTCTGTGTTGAGCCAGATTAACCCCATACAGTCCTGTCATTTAAGTAATCTTGAACATTGTAATATCCCTTTTTCGACAAAGTCGCTTTAACATGCTTTTTAAATTGCTCAAATGGCAATTTCAAAATCTCCAGAGGTATCCTATTGTAGTAGAGAATGCACTGACCCTTGAAAGAATTGCTAACCTTCGCGAGTCTAAAACGGGGCGCACATAGTCTGTGATTATTTCTTAGGTAAACATTACAGCTATCGCTAAGTTTGGAAAATGTTGTAAGGTTCTTGCGTACATACATTATATTTTCGAAAATAAATTGACTAGCTACTGTTAGTATGTCAATTTCTTTAAAAAGCTCTCTTAAGGAGTCTGTTCGTTTTAAATTATAAATTGCTCGAATAGCTCTTTTCTGTAAAATAAAAATAGTTTGAATATCCGCTGCTTTCCCCCACAACAAGATACTATAGGACATCACACTATGAAAGTAACTAAAATATACTAGCCTAGATGTAGCCAAATCCGTGCTTTGTCTGATGTTCCTAACAGCGTAAGCCGCAGAACTTAATTTACCAGCCAATTTATCTATGTGGGGTCCCCACTGCAATTTGCTATCAATGGTTATTCCAAGAAACTTCGTATCATTTACTAATTCTAACGTGCTGTTGTCTAACACTAAACTGGTCTCAACTTGCCTGACATTTGGAAGTGAGAATTTGATACACTTGGTTTTACCAGCGTTTAACAATAAATTATTAACTGTGAACCAATTCAAGGTTAAAGACAATACTCCCTTAACATCATCAAATTCTCCTTTTTGTCTTTCAATTTTGAAGACCAGTGAAGTATCATCAGCAAACAACACTATTTCAGTTAATTTCTCCACCATTAAAGGCAGATCATTAATATATACCAGGAATAAGAAAGGGCCTAATATGGAACCTTGTGGAACGCCCATTTTAACACCCGATCCATCAGATTTTACGCCGTTAACTTCTGCCTTTTGAATTCTATTGCTTAGGTATGATCTTAGTAGATCCAACGCTTTATTTCTAACTCCGTAATGATTTCATTTAATTAAAAGCGTATTATGATCAACACAATCGAACGCCTTCGACAGGTCGCAAAATACTCCGATAGCATCCTGTGCGGCCTCCCATGCAGAATAAATATGAGATATAAGGGTAATACCTGCATCCGTAGTCGATTTACCCCTAGTGAAACCGTATTGTTTGGCATGGAGTTGTTTTGTACGGTTGAAGTGTGAGAGCATTTGATTGAGTATAATCTTTTCAAATATTTGACTTAGTGTTGGAAGAACAGATATTGGTCTGAAATTTGAAGGATCACCCTTATCTCCCGACTTGAACAGAGGTATCAGTTTACTGTGTTTCATGAGGTCTGGGAAAGCCCCATCGTCAACACATTTATTGAATATATAAGCTAAGTGTGGGGCTATAACTAGAATTACTGAACCAATGACTTTGACTGATATACCCCACAGGTCTTCCGTATTTTTTAAGTTAGTAATTTAAACGTTTTGACAATGTCCTGGGGATATACATGATGAAATTTTAAATATACATTACTGGCGCTAGCGTTATTTTTTAATAAAGTCTCTGCTTCATATGGAGATGAATTTAGACGGTCTGTTGTGAGTAAGGGTACATTGGTGAAGAATGTTTCAAAAGCTCGAGCAACATCAGCGCTGGATTTAACAACATCATCACCTATCTTTAGGCAGAAATCATTGTCCCTTGGTATAACTTTGCCAGTTTCGCGGTTTATTATTTGCCAAACTGTTTTCATTCTATTATTTGAATTTTGAATTTTTCTATTAATGTGTAAAGTTTTTGCAGTTCTACAAACCAACTTGAAAGTTTTGGAATATTTTTTAACGTAGTCATGAAATTTTCGATCAAAGTTATAGGTTTTTTGTTCATAAAGGTCATATAAGATAACTCTACTTTTACGAATTCCAAACGTTGCCCAGTCATTAAATTTAGATTTACCGTTGTAGTCACTGACTTTCTTTAATTTAAAAACTTTATTGAATTCTGTCTGAATAATGCTGAAGAAGTCTGAGTAGATTTTGTTTGGGTTCTGTTCATCAAAATCCGGTACTGGCAAATTTATATCTAACTTTTTCATATACGTCTCTAGTCTATGGGATGTAATAGGCCTATAAAATGATGGATCAGTCCTATTTTAACTGACAATTGGGGATGAAACTGTTTGACCACTGTGATCGGAGGGTAAGCAGTTAATTACATTTTTACTTGTGAATGCACAGTCACAAAATACGTTATCTAAGCAAGTTTGGCTGGTAAGTGTAATTCTAGTCGGCTCTAAAAATATATGACATAAATTAAATGATTTAAACAGAGTTATTAATCGTTGTTTCAATGTTGTATCTACAAGCAAATCTACATTAAAATCGCCACAAATAATAAACTTTTTTCTGTTATTACAAAGTATAATGAGGGCATCCTCCATAATTTTCTCGAACATTTCAAAATTGCCATGGCCGTTTTCATCTCCCGGAGGTCTGTAGACACAAACAATAATATAGCTATCCAACTCAACACAGGATACCTCTATTTGTCTTTCTACAGTAAGTGCAAGAATATCTTTCCGTTGTTTCACCTTAATATTATTTTTTACTAAGATTAAAGAACCACCTCTATCGGCAGTCTTTCTATTGTAACAACTGACAATTTTGTAATTATTTATGTTAAAAGACATCATATTTTCCTTTAACCAGTGTTCTGTAATACAAATAACATCGGTGTCTGAATGATTAAGAAATAATTCTAATACAAGTTCTTTGCCAGGTTGCCCCTGCATGTTTTGATGGGAAATATTTAAGTGGGGCTTACCCTTTGTCCTAGTATTTTTCATTTGATTGCCAGAAAACCCCTGCTTATTTTGTAAAATTTTCTTATGTTTTGAGGGGTCTTCTTTTGTCGAACTATCTAGTTTAAAACACTACTATTAGTACTAATACTAACTAAAACTGAAGGCGACTGCGTTATAGTATTTACAACTGTGTCGCATATATTATACGCTAACAATGTAGCTACTCGTTTTTTTGTTTTATGAGACAGGTACATAGTATCCTGAGTCAAAGTAAAGTTATGAATAAAATTATTCATGTCGAAATATAAAATAGCATCACTATGATGACACGTTATATTGTATAGATGCATGTTCATTCTATGTACACTTTTATTTTGTTTCCCCGATAAATTAGAACAATAAGGAAAGTTACATAGAATAAACTTGCACTTCGTCTTATTATATAAATTGAGCAGTACCTCTATACCGGTATCTAATGCACCCCGACTAATGTTTGAGTGGTTTCCTACCATAATAACAATGGTAGTATTTTCATCAAAATTCTTGACAAGATGCTTGAATTTGTCTTCAGACATTCCGGCACAATCAGCATGGCGCCACTTCTTACATTTCGTGCATTCTATTCCTGGTAGACGTTTGGTAACGGGTCTTGGACAGTCAATGCACTTAAACATTTTTAGAAGAAGTAGGTGTCCTAGCTGGATTTTACTTTTTGAGGATTCTCGGGTAAAATATTTCAAAGAGCAAGAACAGTTACGATACTAGGCCTCAATCTCGGAATGCCGGAACTGGTTCCGGAACTGTTGAAATAATTTGGTTCAATTGGAGTCTTAATAAAATCCACGAATTCCATATTAACGTTTATTGTAAACGTATTTAAACAAACCTCCGTGAAACAATACTAAAAATAACATGTTGTTAATAATAAATCTTATAATGTGCTATAATATTAAAATTAAAAGAGAAAAATTAACAAGTAAAATAGAAGTAGACATAGGTAAGCATACTTGTAGTTGCGCCCACTAACAAAACAATATAACATAAATGGGATCCTCCCGTAAATTATATAAAAAAAAATGGTAATAAGTCAGTCATGAGATCAATTTATCTTACATAACCTAACTTGCGGCCGGTTTCCTGGGTGCAGAATTACTGATCGAAGTTAACAAATCGGTTAAACTGCTTGAGCTAATATTATTTGCAACTATAATTCAAAATAGCGGCTAGTAATTGTATGTGTAACCAATTTATTAACATTAATCAGCGCCCAGGAAAGCGGATATTAGTGTATTGCACAAAACATTGAAACAGGGTAAGAAAAGGATAGCCTTGTTATTTATTTTCCTGAAAGAAAAGGAAATCCTTGTTATTTCTTTTCCTGAAAGTGAGTTCTCATATAAATATTAAGGCGTCCAACATTGTATCCGAATGTGAGCTCCACAGCTTGTTACAAAAGTAACCAGCGCACGAAAATACTCTCTCACTTTCGACACATGTGGGGAGCACGCATAAAATATACCTGTAGGCCTCAGAAAGATAGACACCCCGATCTCCTTCATTATCGTACATCGCCTTTTCTACTTTCACGAACCCTGCAAGGTCGAAATTGGTTGGTTGACTTTGCTGCTCACTCTTGCGGGCTACAGTGCGACCCTTCTTCAGTTCGTTCTCCAACTGTTCTTGTAGAGTTGTTTCACTAGTTTCGTCATCATCATGAGACGAAGCCACAGAAGTGGTGTTATCTTGATGGTCGGTGTCATTGTCATTAGTCATAGGCTGACTTTGAGTGGATTTGTTGTACTTCAGCTGACGAAGCAATGCTATAATAATGTCAGAAATTTGTTCACCATTGGGTTTTGGGAAAGTGGCGTCATCTGCCTGACTGAAATAGCTTTCTGCGTCATGCAAATAGTGTAAAACACCAGGTAGCAATAATCTTCTTTGCCGGATACGACATCTGAGATTTGTTGCCAGTTTTGAGCTGAGATAAGTTCTTTGTTCATCGAGTTTCTTCAATGTATATATGTGTTGTATCGGCTGAGTATAGCGTCGCATCACGTCGACACAATGACGGGACAGCCAGTTTGATGAAATGCAGGCTATCATGTATTTCTCTCAATGTTTTTATGTCTTCTTCTGAGAATGAAATCTCGGATTTCCAGTCAATCGGTACTTTAAAGACACTTTCCTTTACCTTTAGAAATGCACCAATCATATCTGACATACTAGACCACCGACAATCAAGTAGCAATTGTAGATCTTTTCCATGCTGGCTGAAAACATATTCTCGGAGATTATCAGATTTCAGAGGAGACTTTCTGATTAATCTGACTACGCGCCGACATTTTTCTATTACCTCCTTATATACTCTTGGATCAATATGAGCAGTGGGGTCTCAACTTCTAAACTACCCTCAATGGCAACTGAATGTTCGTCATCGCTTTCGGTATCAGAAACAAAGTCGTCACATGTTTCGGGAGTTACATTTGCACTTGTATGGCTACTGTCGTCTTTGGGGTTTTTGTATAGAGAATCGATTGCCGCCAGCTGAACTCCATGTGCAAGGCATAATTGGTGAAGGCCTTTGCAGTAAGTTCCCATTTTCACCATCACACTTGCGACATCAGTTGTTTGGCTCACGACATCCTCGTCCAAAGATATTCGAAATGTGTCTAGATGGTCTCTCAACATGTTAAATGCTGTTAAGGCTGACATTGATCCCGTGATTTTGATAAGACCAAAATTTTTGAAGTTATTTTATTTATTATGGCAACAAACAGTCATACATACAAAAAAAAATATCAAAATAAACTTACAATCTATTATAGACCTTACAGTGCCGAAAGTACATTTAAACTTATATTGTAATAAATGAGCTAAAGAGACGCTAAATAGTACAGCAGCAATTGGAATCAGATTGCATCAATTTGAAAAGGTGTATTCATATAAACAATGTATTTGGACTTAAAACTACAAAATAAACACTTTAAGTTGAAGCAGCATCACAATATTTTTACAAAAGTTAATTTTTAAAGCTTAAATATTATTTTACATAAAAAGTTTATCACTTATTATTACATGTTTTTTAAACAGTTCTCTTGAAAGATATTAGGTTATTATGAAATAAATCCAAGTTAGAAAATTCTTTGCTGTAAGTGGTGATTGAACGAGATATGAAGCTATTTCGAGTGTAATTTTTCTTTAAGTTAGGAGGCACAAGTGCAACATTATTTTTATTTCGCGTAGTGCGAATGGGCATGCGTATTCTTGTTACAAAATTAATTTTAGATAAAAGTGTTGGCGAATCGATTAAGTTGTTTAAGATTTTGAATAGAAAGGACATATTAATGAGTTAACGGCGGTTTAATTACGATGTTAACTTATAATAATTTAGTGAATTTTCATATGAATCTAAACGATGGCAACGGTAGTTTAACAGTTTAACAAACTTCTTTTGTACTCTTTCAATACGATTGATATGAATCTGATAAGAAGGGTTCCATACTACACTGGCAAACTCTAATATAGACCTAACAAACGAATTATATAGAAGTTTAAGAGTACTTATCTTTTTAAGGGGTTTACTGATTCTTGTGATAAACACAAGGTTTTTGAAGGCTCTGTTTAGTATATTGTCTATGTGTAGATTAAATTAAACCTTGCTATCCATCATAACACCAAGATCACGAATGCTGCTAACACGCACAAGTTTTAAATTATTTATTGTATAGTCAAACATAATAGGTTTCTTTTTTCGAGTGTAAGTTATAACAAAACACTTCTCAACATTAAGAAAGAGTTGGTTGGTATTACAGTAATCTAATAATGAGTTGAGATCGCGTTGGACACCCATGCTGTCTTCAATACTGGAAACTTTTCTGAACAACTTAGTGTCGTCAGCATAGAGTAAGTGATCAGAGTTACCAATGATCTTACCTAAATCATTTATATACAGCGTGAACAGCAAGGGTCCTAAGTGTGAGCCTTGTGGAACCCCTGAAGGGATGTGCAAGAACCTAGAACAATACCCCTTCAGACATACTGCCTGACTTCTATTCCGTATGTAGGATTCTATCCATCTTAATAGGTTGCCGTGTACACCGGCCCTCATAAGCTTTACCATAAGCAAATCGTGGTTAATTTTATCGAACGCTTTGGAGAAGTCGGTGTACACGACATCCACCTGTAGGTTACTGTCCATGGCATTAAGAAGATAATCAGAGAAAACAACCATATTTGAGTCAACACTACGAGCCTTTACAAATCCATGCTGGTTTTCAGATAGTTCTTGTTTTACAGCACTAGATATTTGAGTTGTAACAATTTTCTCAATGATTTTACCAAAAGTGCATAGTTTCGAAATAGGGCGATATTGTGTTACATCATTACTTTGAGAAGTTTTTGGTATAGGGGTGATTAGAGCTTTCTTCCATACCGACGGAAAATTGCCACCTAGCAGAGAGAAGCGGTAAATATATAGCAAAGGCACCAAAATTTTATTTGCACATTGTTTAATAAATAGTGGGTGGATATCATCGCTCCCGGCACTTGTGTATATATTAAGTTTTTTAAGTTCACTGAGAACACATTTTTCGTCGATTTTTATGGAGTCAATATCAGCAACCGAGCCGGAGGAATGATCAAGGGTGATATTATTAGAAGAAATAAAAACTGAGTGAAAATAGTCATTGAAAGCGTTACAAATCTGACTTCCTTCACAAAGACTGTTACCCCTATACGTTATTGTATTAGAGATGTCGTTGTTAGATTGTTTTGATTTTACAAAAGTCCAAAAATATTTAGGGTTCTTAATGATATTATCTTCAGATACATTTATGTAATATTCATAACAGTCTCGCTCCATCTTTCGAAATCGCTTTCTTAAGATGGAGAAAGTTCGATAATCAATTAAATTCTGATAGACCTTCCATTTTTTGTGAAATTTACATTTTTCCTTTCCGAGTTTAATAAGAGGTTTGGTGTACCAAGGTGGGTACTTTTGATTAATTCGTGTAGTTATCGGCACATATTTATCTATTAGGGAATTTAGAATACTATAAAAAGCATTTGTGATCATGTTTATGTCATTATAAGAAGAAAACACAGTTACCCATTCAATGGAACTTAACTCAGAACGGATAGACTCATAATCAGCCTTAAAAAACATTCTCTTGACTGTGTTGTTGTGTTTTAGAGGGGGGGGAGATAAGAGAGATAGTTCTATTTCAAGAGACTTATGATGTCGGTCTTCAGTAACGAGCGGGTTTTTTACAGAAAAAACTTTACATGGTTTTGAACAAAAAACGAGATCCAGGATTCTGTTGTGATAATTAAATTCTCCATTATATTGCATAATTCCCGAGAAATGCATAAATTCTGCAGTTAATATTGCCAAATTGTCGTTATTTGTGTTTATATTCATGGAATTAATCTCTTCATCGTAGGACCAGATGGCATTAGTGACATTAAAATCACCTAACACAAGGAATATATCTTCAGAATTAGTACAAATGTTTTGGCATGTCCTATCATAGAATGAATTCATTAAGGCTTCGTGACTGCCACCGTGAGGTATGTAAGTAAGGCCAATGTGGAGGTACCTGACTTGTCCTGTGAGGGTGTCGCTCTGGGCGGGCACAGGCTTGCCGAGCGGCACGCTCACCCACAGCTCGTCAGCAGGCGGCGGCGCGCACCAGTCCGGGGCCGGGCGGGCACACAGCTCGCGCCGCACTGCCACCAGCACCCCGCCCCCGCGCTCGCGCTCCGTCGCCGCCCGGTCCCTATCACATCTGTACACTTCGTAAAGGTTATCAAAGAACTCCCTACTGTAGAAACCATCGTTTAACCAAGTTTCAGTAATACAAATAATGTCATAATTACTATTCAAAACTCCTGTAAGAAACTCATTTGATTTGGTCCGCAGACCGTTCGCATTTTGGTAATAAAAAGATAAGATATGTCTAGCTGTCATTGTAATAGTATAGGTATGGATAAGTAGGCATAAAACAAGGCATATTGTCGAAATCGTAACATACACTCGTTCCAGGATAACAAACCGGTTTCATCACAAAAAATAGCAAGTTATGTTTGTAAATAGTACACATAGTTAATGATTTCATGTAAACCATATGTCTACTGCTAGCATTAGGAATGTAATTATAAAGAATCAAAATCATTGACGGTGGATTATAAAAACCATTACAAAAAATCGAAGTGTAAATAAGAATAAGCGTACAGCATAAAATTTTGAGCGTGTAATCATAGTTTTTATGACAGATACCTAGGAAAATGAGACAATCTCGTGCCTCGTAACAAAAAGCGCTAGCTGTGTAAATAGCTATAGGTATGGTTGTAAGTGTTATTATAGCAAAACAAGTAACGATAAGACTCAGAGCTGATATGAATTTAAACATTAGAGAATTTTGGCATTTTGTGTTAATGGTATTAACGGAAAATGGAAGTCACATTTTATCTAAATCACTTTCAGTTAAAATAACAATTGGTCTCGACGTATCATTCTTACGAACGTTAATCTGACAGTCCCTTAGCCACACGTATTTGTAGTCCTTCTGCTTGGCCAGAGCTCTGGTACGGCTGTACAACATTTTGTAGTATGGGGCGAGATGGTCATTCACAAAAATGGGTTTGGAGGATCCATCTAAGCCAGCATCAAAAGTAGTAAGTCTCCTGCGAGCGCGAACAGCTGATAGAAATTCAATTTTAATGTTTCGCCGGCAAAACCGGACTATGATGTTAGGTACCATTGTAGAATCGGTAGAAGTGGGTACACCGTCGCCGGCGGCGACGCCTGGCCCGCCCGGGGTGATTGGCTGGGAGCTCCGTTTGAATCTTCGGACTCGGTGAATGTAATCTATATCCGATGGATTCAGGGTAAAACCAACTTTAGTAGCAATGTTTTTTATGATATTATACAAGTTTTCACCCTTTTGTTGTGGTATTCCCGCAAATTCTAAATTATTTCTGCGTCCTTGTTGGTCATTGTCACGTAGTTTAGAAGAAAGTTCAGCAATGGTTAGTTGCGCCTGAGATAGGTCACGATCCAACATTTCGATTTTTTCCTTGGTCAAGTTGTTATCAGTTTTGATCTCGGATACCTCATGCTTTAGTTTATTCTGCTCCTGCAAAATTTTTTCGTTGCATAATTTCATCCCGGACATTTCTTGTTTGATTTGACGTACGTCTTCACATAAGGACGATAAACTTTTATTTTGAGTTTCAAAGAAGTCTTGAAAGGATTCCATTAGTTCTTTTCGAAAATCGGCGAGGGTATCGGCAAGTTCACTCTCGGGTTGTTTTCGCTTGTGGAGGGTCACGAGGTTGTCTGCATCCCGGTCCCGTAAGCTGGACAGATCACTGAGTGATCCTCCGGTCTTGACTGGACTTCTGTGTATATTCATAGTTTATGGCCCAACAAATGAAAACCAAAAGGATAACACAATACACGTTCACACGATACACGTTCGATGCGCTCAGTAGTTCGCGCGAGACTGAGTTAAGTCCGCCAAATCCTTCACTGTGTAAATTTATGTTCATGTAACGTTTATTTCTCATTGATGTCCATTCATCTAATGTCAGAGAGAATCGATGTCCTGCTGTTTTTAATTCCAGTATTTTACTTTTCGTAGCTGCTTTTACTTCTTCAGCGTGATCTAACACAATTTTCGCAATCGTCTTCGGTGACTTTGGTACTTCAAGGCCGCTTGTTTTAAACAATTTTCGCTGGTCCTGACTTTCCGCTAAAAATCTAAAGGTGCAACCATCTAAGGCTGCCATTCTGGATATCACTACCTCCATTTTATCGGCAGACTTGGAACTGAAGAAGTCTTTCTCATCTTTCTCTTTTTGGTTTCCATTTTCTCTGCATTTTCCGTAGACGATGTTGGAGTGACATCCATTTCATTTTCTGCTCCAACTTCAATTACCCGTATATGTGTATGCAACCCGGTTGTGGCACCACCAGCAGTTTTAAATATTTTACACCTTGCGGACTGACCATCTGTCTGTGACCACGAAGAAAATGTTTAAATATGGTGGTGGATGTCCTCATGTTATGGAATTCTGTGTACTGGACCTTTTGCTTGGAAGTTGACCTAAAAAAATGCTTTTAAGACTGGTTGTGCGTTTTAATAATAATAAAATCGATGTAAATACAACAATTCACATATTAATAGGTTACGTAAGAAAAGTCTTCATTCATTGTTTATGCGACGCTTTTTAAGAATCGCGTGTGGCAAAATTGCTCGTGGCTGAACGACGCCGACCGCCCAGCACGACACGCAAGACGCGTGAAATATACAGGATGGCCCATTTCGAAGGTTCAATAGAGATAGAAGTTTTTGTTGTTAGGAAAAAAGGTTCGAAATAATATTCCACGCAAGTCGACGTGATACTCGTGGTGTCGGTGCGACGTTAAGCCACAAGCTATTTTGCCACACGCATTTTTTAACAAGCGTCGCCCCACAAACAATTAAAACAAAGAATTTAGGAATTACAATATTTTATAGTAGTACCTACTTATACTCGTATCATAGGTTGGGTTAAGAAGAAGTCTCCGAGTGTGATGCAATAGATTTTAATATCAAACAATATTAAGTTTTCTGTGAAATAAAGTATATAAAATTTCATCATCAATCATTAAAAAACCCTCGCATAAAACCAGACTTCCAGTTTCATCGCCAGGTCTCATCATCGGGTGTTATTAAAAGGTTTCATCACAACAAATAGAAGGAGCCTAAAGTTACTAGTAAGCAACTCAGGGTTCTATGAAAATGAAATCTGCTTTCGAATAAAAAAACAACATTTAAATCGGTTCACCCGTTTACGCTACGCGTGCTGAAAAACAGACACAGTTCACACGCACAGACACACAGACAGATAGACAGAGTGACTCACATTACACGTCAATCTCATAACACCCCTTATGCCTTCGTTTGGCGGGGGTTAAAAACATAATTAATTTTGTAGGTTATTTTTATGAGTCGTATCAAGCGCAGTTTGTTTGTACCTACAGTTACTACAAACATGATTTAAGCTAGGTTAGATGTCCCTAGTCCAGTTCTTAACTTAAAGCCTTGAGAACTAACAGTTAGAAATAACAGTTCGCTCCGTCGCGCCGTACGGTTCACACGTGTCTCGAGATCACTGCTCGCTCCCACCCGACCGATATCAATTCGCCCGGCGTACGACGCAGCGCGTCTAACCTAACCTAAAAATGAATACCTGTCCCACTTGTAACATCAACTTTACCGATGGAGCACAGTGCTGCAAGTGCAAACAAGTATACTGTTTTAAGTGTGCCCAAATAACCGAATCTAACTACCGTAAACTCGGCGCGAGGTTAGCCACTTTACTCTGCAAACCTTGCAAGACCTTTGACCCCAACCGTACAAATGTCTCCGCCGGAACACCAGTGGACTCGTCTTCCTCGGCATCACCAAACACCGTCTCCAGCCACGTTACTCAAGCGGTTGTAACCCCTGCAATAGAATCAACGTTGCAAGAACTAAGTCAGGGTATTTTCATGATTAACCAAGCCCTGCAGTCACTTCCGCACCTGGTATCATCGGTAGCTGAAATAAAGACCAACATGGAAACTTTCGAAAAAAGAACCAAACAACCAACGAAGTACTCTTCGTGGAGGATATACTTGAGGGCATGGAGGGGGGAGGACAGGTGGATGCGATCTACACAGATTACTCCAAAGCATTTGACCGCATTGATCATCGCATTCTTCTGTCCAAACTTCTCTCTGCTGGGATTCGTGGTGATCTGCTTAGATGGTTTTCATCGTACGTTGATAACCGTAGTCAAGCAGTAGTACTCAACGGTTACACTTCTGCGGCTATCACGATCCCTTCAGGTATTCCCCAAGGCTCCATATTAGCCCCCCTTCTATTCACAATCTTTATTAACGACATCGACCGCTGCTTCCAAAACTCAAAAGGTCTTCTCTTTGCAGACGACATGAAAATATACAGGGTTATCAACTCACCAAACGATACTCAACTTCTACAAAACGACCTTAGGTCCCTTGAACATTTCTGCTCACTTAACAAGCTTGATCTCAACGTGAACAAATGTTGCGTAATTAGCTTCACAAGAAAACTCAGTCCAACCATTTCTCAATATATTATTAACTCACAAATACTCAACCGTGTGACAGAAGTCAGGGATCTGGGATTCACACTGGACAGCAAGATGATCTTTGACTCACATTTTAGTAAAATTGTCAATAAAGCCTCTCAGTCGCTTGGTTTTGTACTGAGAAATTCCAAAGATTTCAGATCTGCGAAAACACTCAAAATATTATATTGCACACTGGTAAGAAGTCAACTTGAATATTGCTCGCAGGTCTGGAATCCAAGGTATAACGTATACAAATACCAGATAGAGCGTATACAGAAAAAGTTCCTGAGATGCCTATCTTATAGATTTAATATAACTTCAACCAACTACGAAGAAAGTTGTAGAAAACAACATCTTCTACCACTCACCTTGCGTAGAGATTCAGATGACCTGACTTTTCTTTCTGCCATAGCACAGGGTATCATTGACGCTCCCGACCTATTAAGCAAACTGAAGGTTGTCGTCCCGGCCATTAGATCCACGAGAAGAAATCTTCTCAAACTGTATATCCCAATGACTAAAACTAACTACAGGCAAAACGCATACATGCTCAGAGTAGGGAAATTATATAACGATAACTACGCAGAACACTGTGATGTTTATCATGAAAAGGTATCTACTTTCCGTAACTTTATTAACAAACAATTCTTCGGCGAAAGGCGTAACTCGAATCAGTAATATTGAATTAAACCATTTTATTATATAATTTAAATCACATTTTTCTATAGTGAACCACATAATTAAGTCTAAAACCTGTATTAGTTAATGATAGATAAACAGCTTATATACTTAAAAATGAACTGTAATATTAAGATTTTTTAGTCAATCAGTAATATTGAATTAAACCATTTTATTATATAATTTAAATCACATTTTTCTATAGTGAACCACATAATTAAGTCTAAAACCTGTATTAGTTAATGATAGATAAACAGCTTATATACTTAAAAATGAACTGTAAAATTAAGATTTTTTAGGTATTCTTCTGTCCATTCATAGGTTATATATTTTAAATTGTTATAGCTGTAAGTTTTCCAAACAAAATAAAATAAAATAAAATAAAATAAAATAAAATAAAATAAAATAAAATAAAATAAAATAATATTTGGTAAATAGGTACATACTCACATTTCCGCGCGTGTCGCCGTTACCAATTAATCAAATAAAAACCCGCCGCTCGCGGCCGACCGGCTCTACGCCCGCTCGCAGTCAATGATCAGGGACGACTGTCTGCGGGTATGAAGGAACCCCCCGCCGCCGCCCCCGGCAGGTGCCTGTTGCCTACTCACTGAGCAAGGAAGTGCGTAAAGGCTTGTTCGCATTAGGTTGTCTCGCGTACGTGGCGTTTATAAGGTCAGTAATACGTTACCGAGCGTTTAAAAACAAAAGGATTGCCGAAAGGCAATTTCTGATAATGTTTTATCGAATATCGTAATTCCGATATTAATCTACTCAATTCCGGTGTCGAAATATCGGAAAAAAATGTCCGAAATTCCGGAGTTACGATATTCCGGAATTCCGGAATACATGCCCTAGTCGCCAGACGCGAATGATTGGAAAACCCCATTGTTGGTTCTGGATCACATATGAGTGAACCGATATCTGACATCGTACATCGTCGAACGATTGGAAAACCCCATTGTTGGTTCTGGATCACATATGAGTGAACCGATATCTGACATCGTACATCGTCGAACGATTGGAAAACCCCATTGTTTGTTCTGGATCAATATGAGTGAACCGATACCTGAGATCGTACATCGTCGAACGATTGGAAAACCCCATTGTTTGTTCTGGATCACATATGAGTGAACCGATATCAGACATAGCGCATAGTCGATCGATTGAAAACCCCCCTTGTTGGTTCTGGATCACATCTACATTACTTACTAATTATTATTATTATTTTTTATTGTTTTTATTATTGAGCCAGAACATACTATTATTACCTACTCTCAATAAACTACAAACATAAAATATACATCCTAAATATTAATAAATATTGTAACGCAATGCGCGCGGACTCGAATACTTTCTCGCTCACACATACACTATCTGTCTTCCTCAACCAATTTTGCACACGGCACCAGCGCCCGACGGATATAAAAGGAGCACCGTTCGGCGTAAAAATGCTAGTTGAGATGAGAGTTATCGGCCCATCACCCTCCTGAGCACCATGGCAAAGGTGTTCGAGAAGCTGCTGCTAGGAAGACTGCTGCCACATATCCAAGCTCGCCCGGAACAGTTCGGCTTCAGGCCAGAGCATTCGACGACGCTCCAGCTCACCAGGGTACTGAACGACATGACGGTCTGTCGGAATAAGAAAGAATACACCGTCGCAGTACTCCTGGACATGGAGAAGGCGTTCGACAGAGTATGGCACGAGGGGTTGCTGTACAAGCTGTCGACGTCCCCAGCTCCACGACGAATCACCCGCGTCGTGGCCTCGTTCCTACGGAGTCGCCACTACAGAGTGGTGGTGGAAGACGCCGTGTCAGAAGCCCGCCCCATCGAAGCCGGCGTCCCACAAGGTTCCTGTCTTTCACCCGCCTGCTACTCCCGATACACGGATGACATCCCAGTTGGCCCTGGTGTACAGCTGGCCCTCTTCGCTGACGACGCAGCATACTATGCGTCGTCCTACAAAGCACCCCATGCCGCCGTCAAAATGCAACGCACGCTGGACACTCTGCCTAAATGGCTGGCCAAATGGAGGCTCTCCGTCAACGTCGGGAAGACGCAGGCGATGATCACCGGCCAGAGCAACCTGCCACCACCACTCCAACTCCAAGGGAAGGACATTGGGTGGCTGCACCAAGTGAAGTATCTGGGGGTCACCATAGACCGCCGGCTCACGATGAAGACCCACGTCGACAACGTCGTAAACCAGGTCCGGGCTGCACGGGCAAAACTTCGTCCACTCCTGGACTCCGGCCTCCCCCTGCGGTCGAAGCTCGGGATCTATAAAACGTACATCAGGTCCCGCCTCACGTATGCCTCGCCGGCATGGTACGCCCTCTGCTCGGAGTCCAACAAGAAGAGACTCCGGGCCCAAGAAAACCTCTCCTTGCGTACCATCGTCGGCGCGCCTCGCTACGTGAGAAACGCAACGATCGCAAGGGACCTAGGATTGGAGACACTGGACAAGTTCGTCCAGAGGCTGGCAACGAACATGTTCGCACGAGCGGACGGCTCTCAACACCCGCTCGTGCGAGACCTGGCGCCATACCACGCGCGCCCGCCTGACCGTCGCCGCCTACCCCGAGACCTGGTTGCCGAGCCGGCAGCACCCCTGGATTGAGGCCACACAACCCGAAGAAGAACACCTCAGCCACCCAATGACCTGGCCGTAGTCACGGCCAGCGGAAGACTCCGCGGAAGGGGGCCATTGCCCCGGGACCGCAACCCCGCACCCTGGAAGGGGTGTGAGAAGATCACCAAGCCCAAGCCGAAGTAAAAATGCTAATGCTATGCTGGTAGGATAGTTTCGACCGTCGCGCACACGGATCTCCACTTCGCCGTCCCGCTGCAGTTCACCCGCCGCTTCGTGCGAAGCGAACGTGTGCAACACGCGCCCGTGCGCGCCGCGATCGCGATACCCGCGCCGCGAGTGTTCACGGAGGGGATTATCACATCGGGACGGACGCCGGCTCTGCCTAAGGTCGTGCCTGGTGTGTAACCCTTTCGTGACGCCAGCTCGTCCATAGCCCGCCGCTATGGACGAGCCCAAAAGCCCTTTTAAGGGCTACAGTGCTAGTGACATTGTGAGTGGTTGTGTTAGTGACAGTGACGATGCCGTGAATGCGAACAGCCCGCCGCTGGGTGAAACCCCGCGCCGGCGCCGTACGCAGCGATCGGCATCACTAGAAGGCCTGCTCCCTATCTCCACGTCGACGGAGTACGGGTCGCCCTTGGTGCGGCGTCCTGTGTCCCCGAGGGCAGAGCTTGAGCTGGACGAATTATATTTAATTCGGGCCGCTCAAGCCAACCTGTTTTCGGCGGGCCTGCTTCGTGCCATGGAGGCATACGTCGCCGCAAGCCGCGCTGCCCTGTCGGGCAAGCCCACGGCTTGTATCGGCGCCGAGCTTCTCGACGCGCAATTAGTGGAGCAGGCGAAAATGCAGCCTTTGGTGCTGCCACCAACCCGCGGGACAAGGCGCCCGCGTAGCGAAAGCCCGAGCGACGAGCTGCGTCTCCGAGGAGATGGAAAGCGAGTCCAGCTTGCGGACTCACCGACCCCGCCACCGACGAACCAGCCGCCGCCGAGGAAGACGGGCCTCGACATGCCGTCGCTGTCGCCCTGGACGGGCGCGCTTCAGGCACCCGCCCCCGCCCCTGGACTGTCCGCCGCCGCGAGTGACTATGAGAGTGCTTCAACACAAACAGGTACGAGTGTTTTACCTAATAAGTGCTCTCCTACAGTGTCGTTTGCCGCGGCGGCCGCGACCGCATCCACCGTGTCTGGGGCACCGCGCCCCAGCACCGCGTCCCCCCCCCGTTCAGTGAGGCACCCGGTGCCGCCAACCGCGCGTCCGCCCGCCCCGTCGGCGACCACGTCGCGAGTGCCCGCCCGCCCCACGCGCTCCGCCGCAGCGCCCGCGATAGTGCCCGCCCGCCCTACGCGCCCCGCCGCCGCGCCCGCGAACCCGCCCACCGCCGCGACTGTGCCCGCCCGCCCTACGCGCCCCACCGCTGCGCCTGCGAACCCGCACGCCACCGCACCCGCGATAGGGCCCGCCCGCCCAATGCCGCCCGCCCGCCCAACGCCGCCTGCCACTGCCGCCGCCCAAACCGCAGCCGCGATTGCCACCGCCACCGCCGCCCCGTCGGGAGGCGCAGCGCCACAGCAGCCCCGCCAGCCGCGCTATCCGCCCCTTATTGTGGAGGTCCTACCCAACTGGGCCGACCACTTCAGGGCGATAGCCAGCGAGCTCGGCCGGGCTCCCAGCGCGCGCGCCTACCAAAAGGGTGTGCGCTTTACCCCAACGGCCGAAGACGAGTACCGGCTTGTGCAACGTTACCTGTGCAGGCTGGAGAAGGACCACGGTGTGAGGTGGTTCTCATACTCGTTGCCGGCCGACAAGACCCAGAAGGTGGCGATCCGCGGGCTGCCTTCTAACACCGCGCCGGAGGAGATAGTCGCGGCGCTTGCAGAACTCGGTGTGGAGGCTGAGTACTGTAAGCAGATCCGGGCGCGCAAAGGAAGACCCGGCTGCATCTTCTTCGCCAGCCTGAAGAAGAATCCAGACCGTGCCCCCGGCGCTGTGTACGAGATCACGGAGCTCTTGTACATGCCGGGGGTGAAGATCGAGGCCTGGCGCTCGAAGCAGGGCCCGGCCCAGTGCCACAGGTGCCAGCAATTCCAGCACTCGTCGCATATGTGCCACCGCCCCCTAGCGTGCGTACGTTGCGGCGGTCCCCACTCGGCGCGGGAATGCCCCCGCCCGAAAGACCAGCCGCCGACGTGCGCCAACTGCGGTGGCCCGCACACGGCAAATAATGCGACGTGCCCCGTATTCCGCCAGGAGGCGCGGAACAAGAAGGCCGGCACTGTGGCGCTCACCAACGCGCCCGGGCCCAAGAAGGTGCAGCCTCCCCCTCTGCCTCGTCCCGATCTGCAGGAACCAACGGCGCCCGCCTGGCTTATGGCGCAGGCGAACGACGGAGCCCCCAGGCAGAAGACGAAGCGGGGGGGGAAGAAGAAGAAGAAGGCGACGGCTCCACCTGCCGCCGGCGCCGCGGCGGCTACTCTCGCCGCCAGCGAGACTGCGGCCGCCGCTGGCGCCGCCACTCCGGCTGCGGCGATAGGGCAGCAGGACTTGGGGCACCTCACAGCCCTGCTCGCCCTCCTCAGCGACCCCACTGCCCTGGGCAGACTCACCGCTCTGCTCCGCAATGCATGAGCCGCTCAGGGTCGTCCATTGGAACGCGCAGTCGCTGACAGGGAAGAAGCGGCTGCTCCACGTGTTCCTGAGGGACTACCGCGTCGACGTGATGCTCATCAGCGAGACATTCCTAGCCGGAAGCGACAAGCTGTCGCTGCCCGGCTATTTCGTCTACCGCAAGGACGAGAAGTCCACCAGCGGCCGGGCCTTTCGAGGCTTGGCAGTCATCGTCGGCAGGAAGATCGTCCACCAGCTCGTTGACGCCCAGGAGTATACATCCCTGTATGCTTTGGGCGTCGACCTCCAGGTCGCCGGCCAGGTGCTGCGACTCTACGCCGCCTACAAGCCCCCCAGTACACCAATCCGCACCGCCGAGCTACGGGGGTTGCTACAGTCGCCGCATCCGACACTCGTCGCTGGCGACCTCAACGCCAAGCACACCGTCTGGAACTCCACCAGGGTGTGCCCAGCTGGACGCGCCATCCTTGCCGACTCCGTGAGCCATAACTACGATGTCATCGGTCCCGACGAGCCCACCCACTTCGATTCGCGGGCCGGTTGGGACACCATCGACGTCGTAGTCGTCAGAGGTCTCCGGACTCCGCCGAGCCAGGAGGTTCTCCCTGACCTCCCATCGGACCACAGGCCAGTACTTCTCGTCCTGGCGGACCTGCCCACCCGGGTCTCTCCGCCAGCATCACGCCGACGCTACCAGTGGGGCGCCTTCACCGCCGCCCTCGACCAGTCTTCGACCACATGTCCAGTCAACCAGCCGGAAGACGTTGACCGCCTGGCATCGCTGCTAACCACCCAGATCCGAGACGCGCTCGACCTATCATCGCACACCGTAGCTCGCGGGGGGAAGCCCAATCCTCTTCCTGCTGAGCTACGCGCACTCATCCGCGATAAGCGCGCTCTCCGGAAGCAGTGGCAGCAAACCCGCTGCCCAACGATGAAGACCAGGCTCAACGCCATGACGGCAGAGCTGAAGCGCCGACTTGATCTCCACGCCGAAGAATCTTGGGAACGCCACGTCGAGTCCATGGGCGACCACGTCCCCTCCGTGCATCGCCTATGCCGGGATTTGTCGACTACTCCAACTCCCGTCCGACCAATCCTGGGCAGCGACGGCCTACCAAGATTTCGAGCCCAAGACCGTGCAGAGATCTTCGCCGAATGCCTCGAGAAGCAGTTCAAGCCGAACCCTACAGATGACACACATATTGTCCAGTAATAAAGGTAAGGGGGGACATAAATAAAAATAATAAAAGCTGGCTTACACCGGGCATTAAGACGTCATGTGAGAAAAAAAGGGAACTATTTATTCAATCTAAAGTTACTAAAAGCCCCTCTAAGCTAAAACATTACAAAAAATATTCAAGCATATTAGGGAAGGTAATTCAACGCTCTAAACAAATGTGCAACGAAAAAATTATATTATCTTCTAATGACAAGGTGAAAGCCACTTGGAATTTGATAAATTCACATGTAACTGGAAAAAAGAATGTAGAGGTCAGAGATTACACTGGGTTGACAGATAATACGAATACGGCAAATAGCAACCAGCACGCTTCTGATATCTTCAATACTCACTTTACAAATATATGCAGTAGTAGTAACATAGAACAAAAAAACATAAAATTACCGAACTTTCATCAAACCTCAATGTTTATTAAACCAGTTAATTGTGAAGAACTAATAAAAAAGATAAGAAACCTTAAAAATAAAAAATCATGCGGTTATGATGGAATGTCGTCCATTGTAATCAAACACATAGCGGAAGCTATTCAGGGCCCCCTCCTATTTCTTATAAATAAATCCTTAAGCGACGGAGTTTTTCCAGATAGATTAAAAAGGGCACATGTTAAGCCAATTCACAAACGCGATAATAAATTGGATGTTTCCAAATACAGACCTATCTCTTTACTACCAGTGCTGTCTAAACTCTTTGAAAAAACCATGGCCGACCAATTACGCATTTTTCTGTGTACACAAAATATCTTAGCAAACGAGCAGTTTGGATTCCAGAAAGATATGTCGACCATGGATGCAATCTTCGAGATGACTGATTATATAGCAGAAGCCCTCAACAAAAACGAAAATGTTATGACGGTGCTATTGGATCTGTCAAGGGCCTTCGACCACGTAAACCATGATGTTCTACTAAATATATTAAGTCGTTATGGTATTAGAGGAAAAGTAAATGAGTGGTTTTTATCTTATCTTGGGGATCGAACTCAAAGCGTAATTTTGCCGGCCCTCGATGAAAATGGGGTCCTTCACAATATAGAATCAAGCCGTCAACATATTAAAGCTGGAGTTCCTCAAGGCTCTATACTGGGTCCTATTTTATTTCTATTATATGTGAATCATTTACCTTCACTTACTCCGAATAAGGTCATTCTATTTGCTGATGATGTTTCGGTATTTTTTAAATTTAATAGAGGTGATTATACTGACTTAGCTAAAACAATCACCGAATCTCTTGAGAATATTATAAACTGGTTTGTTAGCCTTAATCTCAGCACAAACGTAGAAAAAACCAAGCTAATTCACTTTAGAAACTATAATACACAGGTGCCGCATCTTGACATTAAAGTCGGCGGCAAAGAGGTGAAATCGACTCCCGATGCAAAGCTTTTAGGCATATACACGGACTGCAACTTAAACTGGAAGAGGCATGTGGATGTATTGGTGGGCAAATTAAGTAGCTTTTGTTATGCTCTAAGATCGCTGCTACATATTTCGACAAAAAAAGCCGCCCTGCAAGCTTACTTTGCGTTTTTCCAGTCGCGAGTGCTATATGGACTGGCTGTATGGGGAGGTAGCACCGATATAAACAGGGTGTTTGTCTTACAAAAGAGAGCTATTCGTATTATAAATAACATACGATCATCTCAGGAGTCTTGTAGGACTTCATTTAAGGAATTAAAACTCCATACAGTTACAGCTCTCTATATTATAGAATTATGCAAATTGATAAGGAGATACCCTGATAAATTTCCCCTGAGAGCAGCCGGGGTAAGTGAGAGACTTAATGAAAAGAATAAAGGGAATCTAGAGATGCCGTTTAGGAGGACAGTGGCATATACACGAGCCACAAAGATTACTGCCATTAAAGTGTATAATAGCCTCCCCCTAGACATTAAAAACCTGTCGGGAAGTAAATTTGTAACTAGACTTAAGAATTTTTTATTAATCATATCTCCATATGATTTGACTGAGTTTTATAACTACAAATAAGTGTATAATGTAACTGTTATGTTTGTTTCTCTCCCTGCGTTAAATTTATCAACCTATTAATTAGTAAGTGTTGGTAAAAGTGTGCAATTATCCTAGCCCTGTGACTTCCATGGCAAATTGTTATAATTATTAATTTTACTTTATTTTATAAGATGTATTTCTAATTGTCTGTAATAATATGTATAGATTTCGCTACACCCATTGGGTAAAAATATATTGAGACTACCTTGTACTGCGATTAAGACCTATGTACTATACATATATTTTATGGCAATAAATACTGAATACTGAATACTGATGTGGAGCACGTCGCAGCAGTCGAGAGACACCTGCGAGAGTACTTCGCCTCGCCGATAGCTCCCGAAGAGGACCCCACCGTCGTCACGCCCGGCCAGATCATGCGTGCATTCAGACGTACCAAGCCCAGGAAAGCCCCGGGCGCAGACCGCATACCTAACATGGCGCTGCTACATTTGCCGCCACGTACTGTGGCGGCCGTTACGCGCCTGTTTAACGGTATCTTGCGCACGGGCCACTTCCCAACCCAATGGAAGGAGGGCTTGGTCATCATGTTGCCCAAGCCGGGCAAGGACTCCAAGCTGCCTGAGAGCTATCGGCCGATAACTCTACTGAGTACCATCTCAAAGGTGTTTGAGAAACTCCTGCTGGCGAAGCTACTGACCCACATCCAGCCGCGCCCAGAACAGTTCGGCTTCAGGCCCGAGCATTCCACGACGCTTCAGCTCACCAGAGTACTGAATGACATGACGGTTTGTTTAAACAAGAAGGAATACACTGTCGCAGTACTCCTGGACATGGAGAAGGCGTTTGACAGAGTATGGCACGAGGGGTTGCTGTACAAATTGTCGACGTCTCCAGCCCCAAGAAGACTGGTCCAGATCATCGCCTCCTTCCTGAAGAATCGCCGCTTCCGAGTGATGGTGGAAGACGCCGTCTCCGAGGAACACCCCGTTGCAGCCGGCGTCCCTCAGGGGTCCTGCCTGTCTCCAGCCTGTTACTCCCAATATACGGACGACATCCCCGTCGGGCCGGGTGCCCAGCTGGCACTCTTCGCCGACGACGCTGCCTACTACGCGTCGTCGATCCAGGCACGGCACGCTGCCGTCAAACTGCAGCGCACCCTGGACATCTTGCCCGACTGGCTCGCCAAGTGGCGGTTGTCCGTCAACGTTGGGAAGACGCAGGCGCTCATCACAGGCCAGTCCCCCCTTCCACCACCACTCCAGCTCCAAGGACAGGACATCGCGTGGTCTCCGCAGGTGAAGTACCTGGGAGTGACCATCGATCGCCGGCTCACCATGAAGCAACATGTCGACAACGTCGTCAACCAGGTCAAGGTGGCACGCGCCAAGCTGCGTCCACTTCTCGACTCCAGCCTCCCTCTGAGGGCGAAGCTCGGGATCTACAAGTGCTACGTGAGATCCCGCCTCACCAACGCGGCCCCGGCATGGTACGCCCTGTGCTCGGAGACGAACAAACGGAGACTCCGAGCCCAAGAGAACCTCTCTTTGCGTACCATCGTCGACGCCCCCCGCTACGTGAGGAATGCGACGATCCAGAGGGACCTCAGATGGGAACCAGTGGACCAGTTTGTCCAGAGGCTGGCGAAGGGCATGTTCGCGCGTGCGGATAGCTCACATCATCCGCACATCCGCGACATGGCGCCGTACCACGCGCGCCCGCCCGACCGCCGCCGCCTGCCACGCGACCTGGTTGCCTAGCCGGCGATCAGCCAACGGAACACCCCTCGTGAGAAGATCTCCACCGCCCGCGAGGGCCCCCCGATGACCTGTCCATAGGAGTGGACAGAGGCGCTTCTTCAGGAAGAGATCCGATGATCTGACCCTGACTCCCCACGCCCCAGAATGGGTGCGTGAGAAGAATACTTGATTGATTGATTGTAAAAATGCTCGGCATGGTACGCCCTGTGCTCGGAGACGAACAAACGGAGACTCCGTGCCCAAGAGAACCTCTCTCTGCGTACCATCGTCGGCGCCCCCCGCTACCATACCGAGAAACGCGACAATCCAGAGGGACCTATGATGGGAAACCGTGGACCAGTTTGTCCAGAGGCTGGCGAAGGGCATGTTCGCGCGTGCGGATGCATCAAATCTTCCACACATCGCCGAAATGGCGCCGCACCACGCGCGCCCGCCCGACCGCCGCCGCCTGCCACGCGACCTGGTTGCCTAGCCGGCGTTCATCCACTGCATACCAGCGCCACATTAAGACCACCGCCCGCAGGGGCCATCCGATGACCTGTCCACAGGAGTGGACAGAGGCGATTCTTCGGGAAGAGGTCCGTCGACCTGACCCCGACTCCCCACGCCCCAGAAGGGGTGCGTGAGATGATTATGAAGAAGAAGAGAAAAAATGCACGTGAGATCCCGCCTCACCAACGCGGCCCCGGCATGGTACGCCCTGTGCTCGGAGACGAACAAACGGAGACTCCGAGCCCAAGAGAACCTCTCTTTGCGTACCATCGTCGACGCCCCCCGCTACGTGAGGAATGCGACGATCCAGAGGGACCTCAGATGGGAAACAGTGGACCAGTTTGTCCAGAGGCTGGCGAAGGGCATGTTCGCGCGTGCGGATAGCTCACAACATCCGCATATCCGCGACATGGCGCCGTACCACGCGCGCCCGCCCGACCGCCGCCGCCTGCCACGCGACCTGGTTGCCTAGCCGGCGATCATCCAACGGAACACCCCAAGTGAGAAGATCTCCACCGCCCGCGAGGGCCCACGATGACCTGTCCATAGGAGTGGACAGAGGCGCTTCCTCAGGAAGAGATCCGTTGATCTGACCCTGACTCCCCACGCCCCAGAATGGGTGCGTGAGAAGATTGCATGATTGATTGTAAAAATGAATTCTTAGCTAGGCAGCTAACCTGTGCTATAGCCTCCGGCAGTCCTCAGGTGAAGCTCGGCCAAAGATTGCGATAGCCCTCGGCAGTCCATTCTGAAGCCCATGCTACATATATTACGAGTACAAGTGTGTGTTATTTACCTAGGAAACCTACTTATGTATGTTCTGGATATTTACTATACCTAAACCCTTGAAGAAGTTTCAAATATTTGTATCAAACCATATGCTGTTTCAATCAGGCACCCTACAATATTATTATAAATACTACCTAAATTTCTTATTTCTCACGCTTCATTTTTAAACCTTATTTATTTATTTTATTTTATTTCTTTTTTTAATTTATTATCATATTAGGGATCATAGTTAGGGAATGCAATCTTGATCTTGCAAGATCAAGATTCCACCAAGATCTTGAGTGATTTTCCAAGATTCAATCTTGAAGGCCATCAATCTTGAATTTTGAAATCCCTTTCGCGATCTTGGCAAAATAGACCAAGATTGTAACAAGATTTCAAGATTTTCAGACTGATCGCGCGTGAAACGTCATACGTGTTCATACCTGCGCGGCAACGCGCGAACTGTCTCGCCTGACGCCACGCTGCGCTCGGCCGACCGTCTGACTGGCGACTAGCAATGGAGCGGGGTGTGTGTGTGTGGCGTGGGGTCGCGGGACGAGGAATGAAGCGACCAATCACGTTCTACAATCGCGCGGTGCGCCGAATTTGTTTATTATTTACTCGCAATTTGACAACTTTGCGTCGCGTCGCGTCTATTGTTTTAATTACTATCTCCGATGAAACCCATTACTTATTTCGATAATTATACAATAATTACGTAAAAAAATCCTTAGGTCACTGTTCAAAGAAGTGAAAATGTCTAAAGACAGTTCAAATCAAGTGTTTTTGGACGTTACTAAAAGTAATTTGCCGGTATGGAAATACTTCAAAAAATCCGTGGATGGTTTGAATGCTAAGTGCAAATTGTGCAACGCTATTCGCAAACTCTCAAATGGTTCACCAAAGGGCCTGCATGTTCACATGAAGTCTATTCACAAAATTGACACGAAATGTTTGTTGACGAGTGCCGAGGAAGGAACAATTGGCAGTGGCAGCGGCAGTAGTACTAGTGCCATATCAACTTTAACCCCGACCTTGTCTGTGCCTAACTTGCAAATTCAAAATCAAAATGATTCCGCGTCTGTGGAGCTTGATTTGAATCCAACAACATCGAAAAAAAAGAAAATCGGCGATTATTTACCAACATTGGCTGAAAATTCGAAAGAAAAAATGGTGTCACGAATGGTAGCTAAGGATGGGCTACCCTTTAGAGTGTTCTGCACTTCTGATGACCTACGCAGTCTTTTTGCAGCAAAAGGACACAAACTGCCAACTTCGCCGAACTCTATTAAAATGATGGTAATGGATTATGGCATTACACTTAAAATGAAAGTCAAACAAGATCTCATGAAGCTTAAAGAGCAAGGTCAAAGATTCACTCTCACTTTTGATGAATGGACATCGGGAAGGAACCGCCGCTTTTTAAACATAAATATTCACTCGCACACCAACCACCCCGTTTTCTGGAATTTAGGCTTAGTAAGAATTTTTGGAAGCATGCCTTCAGAGTCATGTGTTGAGCTCTTAAGTGAAAAGCTATCGGAATATGGAATTTCTATGGAAGACGATGTTGTTGGTATAACCACGGATGGAGCTAGTGTTATGGTTAAAGTTGGAAAACTAATAAAACTACTTCAACAACTTTGTTATGCTCATGGCATCCAGTTGGGAATAACAGATGTCGTCTATAAGAAAAGTAACCAAGATGAAGATACACATAGAGAGGAAGAGTATAATGCAGATTCAGATTCTGATGGAGGCACTGATAACGACGAAGATGACGATATTGGATTTCGTTTTTCATTGCCGTCTAGGCAAGTTGATTTGACTCCACAATACCGATTAATAATATCAAAGCTTAGAAAACTAGTGAAACTCTTTAAAATCTCCCCAACGAAAGATGACGTACTTCAAACTTATATCAAAGAAGAATTCGGAAAAACACTTCAACTGGTACTAGACTGCAAAACGCGCTGGTCAAGTCTTGCCAACATGATCTCAACATACAACAGAGTCAAGCAATGTGTTAGTAAAACACTTATTGATTTGGGGTATGATTCTGCTTCTGAATTCTTTTTTAATTATGAAGAACATGCTGTTCTCCTCAGTATGCAAAATGCTTTTGAGCCCGTTAAACTCGCAGTGGAAGTTTTGTGCCGCCGTGATACCGATTTAGTGAGTGCGGAATACACTTTACGATTCATGGTTCGTAGGTTGGAAGAATTAAAGACTCCATTGTCAGAGAACCTGGCTATTGCCATGAGAAAGCGTATTTCTGAACGCCGAATTGAATCAACTGCAACATTATTATATCTTAAAAATCCAGCTCAGTATCAAGAGGATTCAGAAAAATACGCCACTGATACAACATTTCAATTACCGACAAAAAGCTCGATCAGAAAAAACATTAAAGACTTGCTCAAACGATTACACCGAATTTCTGATTTACAAAGTCCAATTTCATCGGAAAATGTTGGTGAAGATGATGAGGAAGACCAGCCACTTTCAAGAATCCAACAAGCTTGCACTGAAACTTCTCTTCAGCATGAATTGGAACAGGCCTTGAAAGCATGTAATAAATTGTAACCCAAAGCGCTGATTTCTGACAAAATTGACGCAATTTTGAAAAAAGAAATGAATCTTTACGAATACGGAGGAGAACGGGGGCAATATCTAAAATTCGCTTTTAACAGCCTTTTCACTTTCGTCCCAACTAGCGTGGAGGCAGAAAGGGCCTTTTCAGCCGCGGGCTATTTAGCCACTGATATACGGTGCCGATTGGGTGATGACACTTTAAGTGTATTATGCTTCTTGAGAAGCTATTTTCAAAATGTTTAATGTTTTTTGCTCTTAATTTCATTTATAGGTTATACTAATTATGATCTCATTGCATTGTTGGCAAGAAACAATCAACATTTTATTGATTGAAATAAAATAAATGCAATAATGTATTGCATTTATTATTATAGTCACTAAAATCTTGATTGTTTCTTGTTAATTTTTGAAATAAACGTTGATTATTGTGTTCATGGAAAGTTGTTTACTTTGAAAAGTATACTCAATTATATAAAATAATCCAAAAATACTGGTTACTCTCAATTTACAGAATTTGACTCAAAAATAACGCCTTTTTTCATTATTCTGCTCAATCTGGAATAATCCCGATAATCTTGATTCGAGACCAAGATCTTGACCCGAATCTTGACAAGATCTTGAACTGACCAATCTTGATTCCGAAAAGAGACTCCAAGATCTTGAATGGTCAATCTTGGCCCAAGATTGCATTCCCTAATCATAGTATTTTGACATTATAGTTGTGAATTGTATAGTATGAGTTGGTTGTTTTAGACTATGAATTTTAATTTTTGAAATCTTAAGTATGATCATACGACCATTTTATTTAGTAATATAAAAAATAGCTAGCTACTAAGTAGATCTACTGTTAGATGCCATTGTTACCTCTCCCTCTCTGGACCCCGTCGAGTGCGGACGCGAAATTACCAAATCGCTATTTATTTATCTCCTCGTATTTAAATCAAATAATATCAAATTGTGCCGCTTAAAATTGCTACGAAATATTAGGAGTGCTGCGAAGCAAGGAACTAAACCGACTAGAGCAGGAACCAGATACATACAGAAACCAGAACGAGATAGCTACTGGTCTCAACACCTCGCCCCGGCGCGCCACTCCGCATGCAAGCAGGACATATCAAAACCAAAGTAGGATAGCTATATGTCCCTCTCTCCGATGTTGCCTACACATAGCTGCGCTTGAGTCACTATTCCGGTAGCCGGCCGCATATCGCATATTTAAGCCGGCTACACACGACAAGATATCGGTGGTGATCTAGTAGGGAGAGGTGGGGATGCCTCCTAGATTGCCTCTGAATCGTGTCGTATGTAGGGCCATACTTGGTCGTGGCCGATATCGCCTACTAAATCGGCTGGCAGGAGCAAAAATGCAGCCGATGCTTACTAGATCGGAGCACCGCCCCCTCCGCACTACGCGTGAGTAGGCGCATCGGCCCAATTTCTTTAGACAGTTTGCCGCCGGCAACACAAGCGTATGGACGTATTCTTTAACAAAATAGTTTCGGAAGAAGAGCGCGAAGCATGGGTGAAAGCAGTAGAAATTTATAAACAAAAACCACATATGTGGGATAAAAAAAAAACTATAACAAAGACGCGAGGAACTCAACACTAATGTTGATGTTTCAGTCATACCTAGAATACAACGAGCACATAGAATTCAAAGCTTTTAGGAGAAAATTTGAAAATATGCGAACATCGTTTGTACGCGAACTCAAAAAGGTTGGTATATACCTACTTATTATCGTTTTACAAACTTTCGCGCGTTGCGTGTCACATCAACAGGCTCATAGTAGTTTGTAAATGCATTATTATACATAGTCAGGTCATAAGTTCTGTCACATGAGCAATATGAAATAATTTAGACATGTTTATTATTTATGTAAACATTTATATAGCAAAATTAACTTAATAAAACATAAATTCTTATGGTAATAAAGTTTATTCAAAATGACCCCCGCGATTTTGAATACAGGCCTTTATTCTGCGCGGCCAGTCGTCTATCGCAGCACGAACGAGGTCCATGTCAATATCGGCGGCTGCCTTAATCAAGGATGCCTTGAGTGACTCCAAATCAGGATGTGGCTTTGAGCAGGCCTTTTCCTCCAAGTGTTGCCATATCTTGTAATCTAACGGACTCAAATCTGGACTGGAGGAGGGCCAGTCTTCGTGCCGGATGAAGTCGATTTCACGCGCCGCCAGCCAGTCTTGTGTGCTTTTCGCTCTATGAGCTGGCGCAGAATCTTGTTGGAATACCCAGTGCCTGTTATTAAACATGGTATAAGAAACAGGTTCCACAAGGTTCTTGAAGACTGTATTTTGATACACAACTGCATTCGTTTTTACGCCTTTCTCACAAAAATGTACCTCAGTTAAGCCCCAATAAGAGACTCCCAACCAAACCATGAGCGAGGATGGAAAATGACCTCGTTGGACACGCGGAATACGGTTGCTCGCTTCTTCACTGCTGTGTGCGTACACCTTATCATTTTGTTTGTTGTAGCTCTCTTCCACGGTGAAATTTTTTCATCCGAAAAAAGAATTTCCCGATGCTTTTTTCCCGCGTACCGCTTCAACAAAGCGCGGCATCTCTTCAGTCTCAGGTCCATTAAACGAGCGTCCAAACGATGTCCTGTTTTTCTTCGATATGCCCTAAGCCCTAAGTCTTCATTTAACACCCTTTTCACCGTGGTCCTGCTTGACCCCATCTGAAGGGCCAACAGTTTCTGCTTATGTATGGGATTTCTTTGAATGCGCGCCTTCACAGCTTTTATCACTGCTGGAGTCCTAACAGAGCGAGGGCGACCACTTCTTGACCTGTCATCTACACTAGAGTCTTCATTGTATCGTTTTATGGTACGATAAACGAATCTTTTTGTTATATTCAAATTTTTCAGTAAGTCGAAAATCTGAATTGGCGCGTAACCGCAACGATGCAACGCAATAACTGCGACACGGTCTTCTTTAAGTGTCCACTCCATATTTAAAAATGAGGAAAATTCTAAAAAGTACACATTTTTATTTTCATGAAAAATTCGAAATTCGAATTCAATAAACTGTTTTGTGGCCAGCGTTCTAAATTCAAAAGTTTTTATTGTGTGACAGAACTTATGACCTGACTGTGTATACCTACCTATTTGAGATCTTGTTACAAAGGGATTGTTATATAAAGGCCC
Source organism: Argyresthia goedartella (assembly GCA_949825045.1). NCBI lineage: Eukaryota > Metazoa > Arthropoda > Insecta > Lepidoptera > Argyresthiidae > Argyresthia > Argyresthia goedartella. The sequence continues at coordinate 489,907 of OX463836.1, read as the reverse complement.
CATCCGGAGACCGTTTATTATTTGACGTATTTTACTGTTCATTGAATTTGGAATAAAGTTCTACCGTCTCCTGACGGGGCCTAGCCTGGATTCTTGTTATACCTATATAATCAATTGTACCAAAAATAAGTCAATCAAAACAGCTCTAATCTTACCTACATTTTCAGGTTGATACTTCTAAACAAACTGGGTCAGGAAGAGAAGTTAGTTTTTTAAAAAAGATCACTGAACGAGCTCGCTATGGCTAAGATACGCTGGATGAGAATGAGAACACGGTGAACTATTTTTCTTAATTAAAAAATATGTAGGGTGTTATAAGTAGATAAATTCCTGTTTATCATCCAAGCTCAGTAAAGAGGTATTACTACTGTTCACGGAGCCTACGTAGGTTGGCCTTTCCAACGCATATGCATGCTTAATTAGAAAACGTTCCATTTTCAATACATAACATATCAGCTGGGCAAATATTATTGCATCCACTATCAAGCATACGTATGCATTTAATACTGATAAGCGCCCTTTGCGAGCTGCGCTCGTACGGGCGCCAAATTGGATCTTCTTCTGACATAGCTCTCTTATTCCCCTGTGTAGTAATCTACTATAAAATTTTCTAAACCTGTTAAGGGTGGGTCACTAATTACGCATAACAGTGATCTTGGCTATAGTTTGTAAAACATAGCATGATCTCTGCGAAGTCAGAAGTCAAGATCAATAACTCGTCTTGTATGATGAGTGTAAGACATCACTATTTCCAATAAAGTATAATATTTATCGCTATACATTTTACCGTCGCAAAGTTTAAATATAAATCATATTTTGTTTTAGTCAAGTATTTCTTGTGATAATTAAAAAGGTAAGTAGGTATACATCCTACCACAAACGACAGATTAATTTACCACTCTTAAGATGTCTTCTTAAACGAAAGACTTCCCTGTCCCTTAAAATAATTCAAAAATTTATTTCTTACAATATTGCCTTCATCGTTACGATGTCTTTCATTAATTTGCGCTAATGGTGTGAGTTCAAAAAAATGTTCTCGCCATTCACCTGGTCGGAATGACAATTCATTCAAATTTCCTGCATCTACGCTAGCTTCGGCTAGGTATTCGATTTTTTTCTTAAATTCAAGGCACAGCAGGCCAGAATTATTGAGTCTACCTTCTCAATATTTACGCTTATTTTTCGACGGAAAATTCGGAAACGTGATGACAATATTCCAAATGCATTTTCGACTACCCTTCTTTCTCTTGACAACCTCTAATTATGTATTGTTTTTTCGTGAGTTATATTATTGAAGGGGAAGGGATTCATTATATGCCTGTTTAATGCAAATGCGCTGTCCCCAACAAACACGTATGGAACTGAAATATCAGTGTTTGGTAATATATTAGCTGGTGGCAGGTTCAGTTGACCTGTTATAATTTTTATAAAATCTTGTATGCTCTATAACACCACCATCAGATACACTTCCGTTGGTACCGACGTTTACATACATTTACGAGGGCAAACAGAACCACACTGAAGAAATCTTTAATATTGTAGAAACTCGAACCACTACCAGGTGGGATCTCTATAGCCACATGCTTGCCATCCATTGCTCCGACGCAATTACTAAAATTCCACTTCTCTTCAAATAATTGTGCTGTAGTCCTCCATTGAGCATCTGTAGCCGGCATCTAAAACAACCAAATATACCTATTATGTACTTTTTTGTTACAGGACTCTGAATTAGATCGATCAATGAACGGAAACAATGGCCAAACAAATGAGGCAGATACATCGCAAAATCAGTCGGCCAATCAACCAAGTACGAGCACACAACGCAGTATGGATGAAGGAACAGGAACCAGAACCCCCGTTAAAAAAGGCAGCGAATGAATTTAGTGAAAAAACACGAAAGAGTCTTTGATATTGTGCAGCAACTACTCGAAACCAGTGACGAAACAAATGAGTGGGATGCATTTGGAAAAACCGTTGGATTACAAATGAAGACCCAACGGCAACAAATGGTAGCACAAAAAATAATATCTGATGCCATTTACTATGGGAAACTAGAAAGACTATCCCAAGTGTCATGCATAACATGGTTCACCAACGAACATTTGTATCCTAATTCCGTATGTTCAGATACCTCAATAGAACTCTCAACACCATCTCCACAAGGCCACACCCAGATCTCGTACATGCCTTCAACCTCTCAACAACAACTAACTCCTATTCCTACACCTTCTCCACAAGGCCATACCCAGATATCTTACATGCCTTCATCCTCTCATCAACAACCACGTCCTATTCCTACACCGTCTCCACAAGACCACACTCAGATCTCGTACATGCCTTCATCCTCTCAACAAGAACTAACTTCTATTCCTTCACGATCTCCACAGCAACAAGCAAACTTTATAGAAGGTAGAATGTGTGAAAATATTGATTTTCTTTTGTTTAAAAATAAATAGATAAGCTATTTTTATAGATAAATTTCATAAATAAAGGATAAATATAAGAGAATAGGAGGAACATATTTTCTTAATAATAAATAAACAAATATTTTATGACTCTTTTGTTTAGACTCCGTATTACAATTGGACCGTGTTTAGCAGAATTGTTCCAACCCACACCTCGGTCGAAATTAAGTTAAGTACGCCAAAATGATCCTTACGGTCTGTATTATCTAACAACGACGACACAGGCTCCTAAAATAACAAAAACACCCTTATTTACTAGTAGTAGTACAACCCACATGTTCTGAGTGTGGTTGAATTTATATCACAGTAATGGTCCAAGCTACCTGAAACATCTTAGAATGAACATGAAAGCAAGGATTAATTTCACTAAAACCTATCATGTCTCTTGAATAGACAGATTAAATGAAAATAAAATCACAAAAGCAATATAAACTTGATGGAATGTTTTTGATATTTCAACTTTGTCTATTTTCTGGCCTAAATAAAAAAAGCTGAAACAGTACAAGCCACATGAACTGTTTTGGGGAAATTCATTTAATGGTTATATTATATTCCAAGCCACATGGAAGGTTTTTGTGTAATGTAAGTATTGTTTATGGCTATCTCAAGCCACTTAATATGTTTTATCTAATAACTTTTTAAGAGTTCATCATATTCTATGCTTTTTACAATGTTTTAATGAAAATGAAAAAACTAAAAAGTTGATTGTCTGAAAATTAAAATCAAACTTTACTTTAATAATGTGTGATAGGTACTTAGATACGACCATGGTTCAGTGATTGTTTCACCTCATAAATGTATTGTTTTTTTTCCTTAACAAGCGTTAAATAGTGGTCTAACTTATTTGTCGTAACTCCTTTGGTTTTTTTTAGTAACTATTTATTAATTTTTTTATTGGACCCGTGTAGAAACGTTAAATTTTCAAGCGAAAGATATTTTTTCTTCTTGTCATACTGAGACATTGCTTTTCGTAACAGGTGAATATTCGCGTTTTCGCGCGCGATTTTGACGTAAGTTACAAAGTAGTTTGAAACTGACAAGACAGATAAGTTTTCTCAGTGGAAGTTGTTTATAAGTGTAATATGAAGAGAATTGACCACATAATGAAAATTACCCTGGGTAATTCGATGGAGCCAAGACGTGTTTTACCGCCTAAGCGTGAGTACACAACACATTTATTTTGTTGTTTACCTAACCTCAAATTTTGTATTATTCCAAAACTTTGATGATGAGGTGGCCAGTTAGTTTAGCTTTTTTATTTGCTTTTAGCAGTTTACATAGACGACACACAAGATCTCACTGTTCACGATACAGAAAAACACCAATCTTGCTCGGATTTGGCTAAAGACACTTTAGCTACGAAGAAGGAAGATTCACCAGCTGCTCCAAATCTACAAGAGTACAAATACATTGGCAGTAAGTTATTAGTATAGTTCAGTAAAGAAACAAAGTAGTCAAGCTGATTGGTCATTAGCTAGTTAAAAAAATCGGAAAAGTGCGAGTCGGACTCGCCCACCGAGGGTTTCTTACAAAGGACAATGGGTAAAAGTGGTGCCTTTTTTTCGCGCGGCCATCAACCAAACCTTGTTTTCCTAGTGCAGAATAGAGTAGCGAATAAAACTTAGTATGACATACAAAATTACGCATTGGCCTTTGTAGGTACTTACATATTCCGTCGTTGCTTGCATAAAGACCCTGTTTTTGATGATTTAATTACAAATGTACTTATAATATTTTTCCTTTTTCCTTGCCAAATTTCATAGTTCTAGGTCAACGGGAAATACCCTTTACATTTTGATTCCCTTGAGAGTATCGAAATATACGTTATTTGCGGCATAAACGGCCTTATCTTTTTTTATGTTAACTTAGAAGTTTGATATTTTTACAGCTTCAAGAAACTGTATCTGAGTATATAGTTAAAATTTCAACTCGATACCTCCACGCGTTCCCGAGATTAAGAGTCTTGAAAGACAGACAGATAGATAGATGGACGGACAGATGGACGGACAGACAGACGGGCAACAAAGTGATCCTTTAAGGGTTTCTCTTGAGATACGAAACCCTAAAAATCAAGTTTAGTTTGCATTGTATGAGCTTTACGTTCACTTTTTTTCAGATTCAGCTGGAAACTATGAAGAAAAACAGACTGTGTCTATTTCACCTGCTGCTCCATAGTTCTAGGCTTTAAACAATGTGGACCAGAGAAAAGATAATTTTGACTCACTTGTTGCTCCAGCGTCCTCACCCTTGACGACGGCTTTAAACAATGTGGACCAGAGAAGAGATAAGTTTGACTTGCCTGCTGCTCCATCGTCCTTACATTTGACACCGACTTCAAACATTGTGGACCAGAGAAATGATAGTTTTGCCTCACCTGCTGCTTCATCGCCCTTACATTTGACATCGACTTCAAATAGTGTGGACCACAGAAAAGATTATTTTGACTCACTTGTTGCTCCAGCGTCCTCACCCTTGACTCCGGCTTTAAAAGATGTGGACCAGAGAAAAGATTATTTTGACTCACTTGCTGCTCCAGCGTCCTCACCCTTGACTCCGGCTTTAAACGATGTAGACCAGAGAAAATATTATTTTGACTCACTTGCTGCTCCAGCGTCCTCACCCGTGACTCCGGCTTTAAACGGTGTGGACCAGAGAAAAGATTATTTTGACTCACTTGCTGCTCCAGCGTCCTCACCCTTGACTCCGGCTTTAAATAATGCGGACCAAAGAAAAAATTATTTTGACTCACCTGCTGCTCCATCGTACTCACCCTTGACGGCTGCTGTAGTTTTGGAGAATAATAATTATAGTACTTCGCAAAATTCTAATATCGAAGGCTCGCCTTTACCCGCAATGTCTCCCAGTACTTTAGAGTTGTACAATACTCTAGCAGATTCAGAATACTTTAAAATGATAGATTCTCCATTGAGTGCTGAGAACAACACATGTGAGATAGCAGATATTAATCACAGAAAAAGAGGACGTACGGTTGGGGACACGCCGAGCTCCCCGAAAGATTTTAGCCCTGATACTAGTTCGGATTATATACCAGACTCTGATGAGGAAACCGATGAAGATGACTTAATCTTACATAATGGGCGCATTGTCGTTACTGCAATGATTCACAGTGCACACGATGAATCAAGAGATAGCAGAGACGTAAACTATCAAGTTATTACCAACGCAACTACTACACCACAAAACGATGTTGCTATTATAAATCTCAACCCTGATGAACCGCAACAGCAAGGTCGTTGCAAAAAAGGACGCAAACGGAAGTATCCAGACTACACACTTGCTCAACGCAAACAAAGAAAATATGCCAACTTACCATACGAAACCAAAAAATAAACTATAGCACCAAAAGTGTTCAAAGCAAAAGGATGTGATTGCAAAAAGAAGTGCTCACAACTGATTCCCTCAGAAACAAGAAGTGAACAGTTCAAAAAATATATTTCGTTAACATCATACGAAGCTCAGTTGCTATTTATTTTAAACAATGTCAAAGAAGTTCCAAAAAAACGGACCTACAGTACAATACGGGATGATAATACAAAAGCAAAACCTAAGACATGCCATCGAATTTACTAGATTTGTGAACAGCAGGTTTGCAAAGTTATGTTCCTTAACACCTTTCAAATCACTAACCAAAAAGTGACTACATGTCTATCAAAAAAACGTGCTAATTCGCTTAACGACCAACGGGAAGTATCGCAAGGTGGCTGGAACAAGACACCTCAAGAAGATGTTGAATTCATAATAAATCTCATAAATGCCATACCGAAATATGTATCATATTATAAAAGAGAAAAAAATGCTGATGTGATGTATCTTCAACCAGGAATGACTGTAAATAAAATTTATGATTTTTACACCAAGAAAGTTGAGGAAGTTTATGGCAAAGACAAAAAGTGCGTTTCATTGGGCACGTTAAAAACTATATATTATAAATATTCCAATCTGCGTTGCAAAACTTTGAAATCTGATACGTGTTTCAGGTGCGATGTTTTTGCAAATAAAATTCACAACACAAGACTGCTGAAGAAAGAGAACAACTAGCTGAAGAAAGAGATGAGCATCAAAAACGAGCCGAAGACTTGAGGAAATGCATGAACGATGATCTAGAACGGGCAAAAACTGATGGCAAATTCGAATGTCTAACGTTCGATCTAGAAAAAACACTACCGCTGCCTCGATTATCCACAAGTGTAATTTTTTATAAACGGCAGCTATGGTTATACAACAGCGGCATCCACGCCGGGTCAAACGATAGTGGGCATTGCTATGGATGGGTTGAGGGTGAGGCTGGCCGGGGAGCACAAGAGGTGGGCTCATGCCTGATTAAGTTTATTAAAACGAAATTGAGTGAGAAAGTGGAGCACCTGGTTTTGTGGAAAGACTGCTGCGGAGGTCAAAACCGAAATATAAAAATTGTACTGATGCTGAAGGCACTGCTAAATAGCCATGCACATCTAAAAGCGATTACCCTCAAATATCTCGAATCGGGCCACACATGGCTACCTAATGACACCGACTTCTCAAAAATTGAGTACCAATTACAGTACCACGACAGGATATACACTGCAAACGATTATATTAATGTGATTAAAAGCTGTAAGAAAGTGAAACCATTAACTGTATACAAAATGAAAAGAGAAGATTTTTTGGGCATTAAAAGAATGGAAAAAAACGTAGTTAATAAAAAAACATTTGTCACAAAAGAAAAAGTCAGTTGGCTAATAACAAAAGAAATTTTATTGAAAAAAAGAGAAAATGCACTCTTAATGCGGAATGCATTTACCGAAGACTACAAGGAACTGTATATTGCGAAAAAGACTCGAGGACAAGTCTTGGAAATATCGGAAAATAATTTCGATATTCTGTGGCCTGATGGCAAAGAAATCGCTCAAGCGAAATTAGATGACCTAAGGTCACTTTATGACCTAATACCCAGAGACTGCATAGAGTTTTACGAGTCTTTGAAGGGCAACAGTCATGTGATAGATGATATCGATGGGTTTGGGAGTGTCCCAGATTTTGAAATAGAAGAGGAAATTGGGAGTGTCCCAGATTTTGAAATAGAAGAGGAAGTTTCGTAGGTCTAGCAGAGATGGTTATGTTTTGTGTTCAGAGCTGATTTTGTTACTTTAATAAATATTTTATTGACTACATGTCAGTTTATTTAACTATTGATATACTTTTTTAATAAAAATTTATGGTTTTATTATCCATTTTGTTTTATTTCTTATTTTTCATTTACTTGTATTGTTTTTGCTGAATAAATGTTTCAACCAAGTTAGTGAAAACAGTCATTTAGCAGAAACGTTCCAAACCACATTTTCCCTTAATATCTTGAAATATATACCTTTTACCGTAATTATTATATATTTTACTAAAAATATATAAAATTCCGAATATATACAAACTCTAATATTTAATACTTCAGAACCAAAACATAAAGCAAAACAATCTTAAACTTCAAAGTCAATTTTCTCGAAAGTTACTTTTTGTGGATTGGACTTTCTGCTAAACACGGTCCAATTATGATTTTTTCCCCTCCGGTTCACTAGGACCCAATGTCATAATGTCATCTTACCACCTTGACCAAATTTCAATTCGACTTAGTCCCAAAATGCCTGAAGTCCAAAACGACTGAATTGCAAAATACCTTAAAAATGCCTTGCGAAAAAGGTACAGTCACATGCAAATATAATAGAACCTCCTTTACAGTCTGGCCCCTTAAGATATGACAACTTGTTGTCAATCTATCATCTTCATAACCGTAAAGGGAGTATAGTATAGAGACGGCACATTCAGAAAAAAAAAGAGATGACATAATACGAATCATTATTGTTGTTCGATTCAAAATCGATACTCGATCTATGGTTCCGGAACGGCCATTTTGAATTTGACGGAGCTGCCACAGAGCAGTTTTGACAACTGACAGACGAAAAGCCCCCGCATGTGACGCGTATTGATTTTGGGCATTAAAATTAAATCGTAAGCCATCTGCAATTGTATTCGGGCTCCCCTCAGGATTGTCTTATAGCTGAGTGTATTGTGGTTCTCCGAACCAGATAAAGTTCGTATTTACGTAACACTGTGCGCGTCGAAGCTGGCCTGCCAGCCATACCTGGTTGGCTGAAGAACCTGTCTACCAAGAAGAGCCTAGGGTGCACCCAGGCCTTGCAGAGAGACAGGAGTTTGACGGAAACGAAGCACAGACCAGGTCAGATAGAATCTATTTACTTTAGCTCGGTGAATCGCCGACGTTCTTGCTTCTTGGCATCTGATCGCTACGCTACCTCGTAGCTATGGGCCCCTGCGAGGTCATCGGGTGCCGAGAGGCCTGAACATTTTTGGTAGCAAGAGCGTGGTTTCCTGAGATTTGCAGCCGTCAAGGGCTCCAGGAACCCACGATTTGGGACTATCAATCTGTAGGTATAGGCGGTTATTAGCTAACTTGGTTTTGTTCCTGTATCCACATAGATTGGTAGTGTTGTAAGCTATAAGTCTATTGCTGGTAGTAGACAGACAGATATAACAGTTTTCCCTAAATGACCAGTTGTACTGAGATGTGACTCAGAATAGTAATTACATTACAGGTACATTGTAGGTGAATTGAAATTTGGATTGAAGTACCAGTTACCAGTTAGTCAATCTATTAGTGGTCTAGTAATGCTAATGAATGTTTGGACATTGTTTTCAGTTTATAGCAATTTATAACTTGAACTAATATTGACTATCTGTGTGTGTTATATGATATAGGGAAACTAAATTGTTGTTTACAGAATTTGTGTAGATATAAACTCGGTTTCTATTGTTTGGGGAAATCAGCATTGTTTAAGTTATAGATTAGGGTTCCCTCGTTTGGGTTGTAGACTGGAGGGTCCAATATAATTGAGTTATTGCAAATTGTGAGTAAGTATCGTTCCGATCATGTCGTTGTCTGAAATACAGAAGGGTGTTTCTAAGGAGCTCAGATGGTTTTCCTCCGCACACGGTCTGATAGACCGTTTAGATAGGCATGATGTGGTATTGGAGCGGTCTATGGACGTTAAGGAACGCTACAACAGGGTGCTCGAATTGTCCGCGCAGGCGGAAGCAGTTGATGGTTGCGCACCTGACAGGCTGTCACGGTTGCTAGGGGATGTCGACCAGTGTATGGAGATGGCAGCTGCTATCACGCAGAAGGCTGCGGACATACGTAGGCAGCGCGAGTCCAGCCGTGGTGGTGACATTGAAGCACCTCTGCCGCATCAGGGATCGGGGACCAGGTTACCCGTTATAACTATGCCTACCTTTGACGGAGTGTCCGGTGAATGGATGAGCTTCATCAATCTGTTCGACAGTTTGGTGCACATGCGATCGGACATTACCAAGTCTGTCAAAATGGCTCAGCTGGTGGCAGCATTGAGGGGTGAGCCCAGGGAGCTGGTCGCTCATTTGACAGTTACGGAGGGTAACTGCTGTAATGGTACACGAGAGTCGGTACATTAGATACTTCATTCTGCGTGATAGAGGGCTAGCCCAACGCCGCGCTGTTTTGAATACGAGAATCGGTTCAGATAACGTTTGGGGGTTTTGTGTAGCTTACTGGCAAAGTTTGCAAAAAAAAGACGCGTGGGTTCATTCGTGGAATTTCAGTTCAGGTCAAGTTTTTTTGTCGCATTCCTGCGACATGTATAGGGATCAGAGCCGATTTGGCTGCGCGTTGAATAAAATTATGAATAACTAAATAATGAAAGGTTATTATGGAACGATACGGAGAAAGCTATTATGTAGATTGCAAATATACAATTGCGATTGAGGTATGAGATGGAGGGTCTGACACCTCTGGATTGAATATCATTCTGGTAGGTCTTTTGCTACGCGCAGCTAGTGGTCGGGTAATGCTTAATTAATCGCAACAAGCTTTTATTGGTCAGCGATCAACAGATTCTGTGTATCGGCAGTACCAAATGATTTGAGTGATCACCTACGGTTGATCATAGTGAATATGCGTACACACAATTTGTAGAACGGCGGATCTGCATGGCATGGTTGAAATTAGACCCTGTGTAGTTGGTGATAAGAAGCTTCGCTTGGGCAGAGCGTTTTCGCAAAGGACGCATGTGGGGCGTATAAATACAATTGTGGGGGAAGGGAGAGCATTCAGTCTCAGCGTCTAGCTACTGTGACAGTCGCCTCACGAGTTCTAAACGGTTTTGTCTGCCGTGTTACGCGTCAGAACTATACGAATTGGTGATTGCGAAGTTTCAGTGGGTTTTCGTGAGTGTCTGAAGCGCCGAGATATACCTCGGTTCCTAACCTTTATATCAACCTACCCCTAATTCCAAAACTATCCTTGGGTCGTTAGGAAAGAACTTTTAAGTCAATTTATCTGAGTCTGAGTCTGGGCTTGGAGCGACCCTAAATTCCTTTTTCCTTCACCATAGGGTTCCTGGATTGGCTCTTAGGATATTCGCGGGCTAATCCTCTCCTCATTCCTTCGACTAGCGAGCTTTGAAATTCCCACACACACAGTCGTTAAACATTCAAGCACATTCAAATCAAACTCAACCATTTTCGAGTGGTGTCGATAATGGACGTGGTATAACACTAGGTTTTTAGACTAGGCTAGACAGGAGTTTAGTTGCGGCTAAACCTAGGTTGTCAGGGCATAGGGAGACTGTTTGATCGATGAGGTTCCGCGGATGGAAATAACAAATTCAGAACAAAGTTAAACCGGTGTCAACACAGATAACATATCCTGTTGATATTTTGACATTTGAGTGTTATCGGGGACGCGCGAAGAGATCAATTTACAGTCTAAAGTTCATTGTTTAGGTCCGGGTAGGTGTTTTGCATTGCCTTGGGTCAGATTGGATTCAAGTTGCATTTTTAAATTAAATGTAAATTTCGCTGGATATCTAATGTGTAAGTTGAGTCGGTATATATGATTTGGCTCAGCCCAGGACGTGCTGCGGCTAGTGGAATTCATAGTTCGGTATTTATCGAATTATGCACTTCGCTATGGTGTGGGTTAGATATCCTAAAACAATAATGCTTGCGTTTCGATAACATCCAGCTCAAATTGCGCAGAGTTGAAGGTTTCAAAACGTTACGGACCTTTTGAGGTAACCGCTAGTTCAGAACCCATTTCGGAACTCAAATCGCAATTGTGTAAACCGGTCTTTTCGGATCGTTATTGCCGTGAACCAAATATATAATTGGAACCACCACAAGCCGCTACTAGCGAGCACATGAAATATCATTGAGTACTCACGTCGTAAAACTACGACGGATATCTATACTATAACTGTGATCGATCACTAAAACTAAACTAAAACTAAAACAAAAGATGTTCCATATGCGCTCATATATACAAAAACCAGATGGTGCCATCACATAAAATATAACAACGATCGTTTTGGCGCAATACACCGCTGACTGATGCGAATTACCGGCTCGCGGACATATAGGCTTTCTCTGTCTAACTAGAAACTGTAACTTACTGAACCAAGCTTCGTTCGACTATTGTACGCCTAACGGATTTCTCGATGAACGAGAAATTCAGACTTATCATTCTTACTTACAAAACTTACAGCCGAATCGGGTCCTCTCATTTTGGGATAGATAGAATAGACGATCATAGCTACTGTTAGCGGCGGCTGCGACCTTAGCCCTGGGGCCGTTACACTATGAAACGGCCAGGCAATTGCTGGTCAGACGTTACCACAACAAACGGAGGTTGGCCGATGCCCAACTGAACCGTTTGTTTAGCATCCCGGTTGTGAACCAGGTCGGGGCCATACAGACGGAGTTTTTGAACCCGTTGTTGTCCGTCACCAAGGCCCTAGAGAATCTTGGACTTCCGGTTGGTGAATGGTCCTACCTACTGCTGTACATTGTACTTTCCCGCCTACCCGCTGACGTGCAGACTCGTTTCGAACAGTCTCACGGGAGGTCGGCCGAGGACCTGCCCGCCTTCTCCGACTTGGTCGGATTTTTGGAAGAGGAGGCTCGACGGGCAGAGAATTTGGGGTTGACGGCCACCCATCCTTCGGAGCCACAGAGAGCTGCCGGGAGCGCTGTGAGTAGGGGCCCTCCGACGAGGAAGGACCGCACCAACCGGCAGTCGTATGGGACTGTGAGTGCATTGACCCCACATAGTGAGACCTGCCCATGTTGTAGGCAGATTGGCCATGCTGTGGCCGATTGCAATAAGTTCGGGGAACTTAGGGTTGAGGGACGGCGACGGATGGCCAAGCAGCGGAGCTGGTGTTTCCTGTGCCTCGGGCCACACATGGCTAGGGACTGCACGCGCACAAAATTGTGCGGATATTGTGGTGGGGCCCACAACAATTTGTTGTGCATGAACCGGTCCGGCCAACAGCCACCACAGGGCCGTACCCAGGGTGACACGGCATGGGGCCCTGAGAATTCGTTTGCGACTCGGAGCGCAACTCAGGGGCCAATGTCCCCACGTGCACAGGGCGGTACTAGGGTGCAGGGCCGCACTCAGGGTCATCACATGGGGGGCCCTGAGTTTTCGGTTGCGACTCAGCATCCGACTCAGCGGGCAATGGGGCCACAAGCACGCAGCCACCCAGGGGTGCAGGGCCGCACTCAGGGTCATCACATGGGGGGCCCTGAGTTTTCGGTTGCGACTCAGCATCCGACTCAGCGGGACATTGGGTATGTTGAGCAGGCCGTAACGGGCGGGTGGCATGGGACACCTTCGAGCTATGCGGATGCGGCTCGGACGCCGCCTCAGTTGTCGCCCCGCTCGTCGCCTCGTCCTCGTCGGTCGCATGTGATGTCCCCCCCGCTCATGGAGCGGCCACGGTTGAATTCACGCCCACAACCCTTCGGGGGGCGTCGTAGGGTGGCAATGGAACCGGCGCGTGGGCCATTTGTACAATGGGACCCTCTGGCGTATAGCTGCCTACCTGATCGGTTACAGGCACAGTGGGGCCCCGGGGGTCCTCAATTTGTTGCCCCCCAACCGGAGACGGTGGTGTTACCGATCGCCTCTGTGCTTGTTTGGGATTTGGCGGGCAACCCAACATACGTTCGCGCCCTATTAGATTCTGGAGCTCAGGGCTGCATTGTATCGAACGATTTAGCAAAATGGTTGGGCCTCAAGGTAAATAGGTATAATAATTCAATACGGGGCGTGGGGAATGTTACGGTTACGAATGTAGTTGGTCAATCGGTGATCACGTTCTCTCCACGTTATGACATTTTGACAAAAACATCCGTGCAAGCTTTAGTAATGACGCATGTCATGGGCAAACACCCCTTGGTGAAGTTGAATCCGGCCGTTCGACTCCTGACGTCAGGACTCAAGTTGGCGGATCCCGATTTTGACACTCCAGCCCCGGTCGATCTGCTACTGGGAGCAGACGTTTTGGGTAGGTTTCTGTTGTCGGATCGGCGAGTTCTTCAGCCGGACGGGTTGATTGCTGTGGATACTAAGTTTGGTCACGTGATCATGGGTCCGGCATTGCCAATGGTTAGGCCTGCCGAGTCAGATGGCATACTTATTGGCTCAGCGTTGTCAGACGCTATCCAACGGTTCTGGGAGATAGAGGAACCTCCCACCGCTCGTCGAGTCGACGCAGACGAAGAAGAGTGCGAGTTGTTTTACCAGAATAGTACTGGTCGCCTTCGTTCTGGTCGTTTTGTAACTCGACTGCCTTTCAGGGCCGATCGACCGCCACTAGGAGAATCTAGGAAGATGGCTGAGACGAGATTGATGTCGATGGAGCGTAGGATGTCAAGGGACGCCGTATTTAAACAAAAATACGTCGATTTCATGAGGGAGTATGAGTCGTTAGGACACATGTCGGTATCGGGTGTGGACTGGAGATCTGAGGATCATTGTTTCCTTCCACACCATGCCGTCCTACGAACCCCTACCGGCAAGATTCGAGTTGTTTTTGATGGGTCAGCACCTACCTCGAACGGGATGTCCCTGAATCAGTGTCTACATTCGGGACCCAAGTTGAGTCGTGATATTTCGGATATTCTCACGAGCTTTCGGAGGCACCAGGTTGTATTTGTCGCAGACATTCGGATGATGTTTAGGCAAACGGTAATTCATCCGGCTGACAGAAGGTATCAGTTGATACTTTGGCGTGAGTCCACGGCCGAGCCAGTCAAGGTCTATGAGTTGAACACGAACACGTATGGGTTACGGTCTAGCCCGTATTTGGCGATGCGTACCCTGCGGGAGTTGGCGTCGCGTGACCGTGTGAGCTATCCTAGAGCCGCCGCTATCCTGGAGCAAGATTTGTACGTCGATGACGTCTGCACAGGGGCAGCCAGTGTAGAGGAAGCTCTGGACCGACGTGACGAGCTCATTCAATTGCTGGAACGAGGCGGCTATGAACTACGCAAGTGGATGTCCAACTCCCCTGAGTTGATGGCTGGTCTCCCAGATGAGTTTCAACAAGACCCGCACGTTTTTGAGAATCCTGACAACCCTAACATGTTGTCAGTGCTTGGAATTCAGTACCGGCCCGTCCATGATGAGTTTACCTATCGGGTGGTTTTAGAAACACCGAAGGCCTGGACGAAGCGGTCAGTACTGTCAACGATTGCGAGAACGTTCGACCCGAATGGATGGATTTCTCCAGTCACCTTTGCTCTCAAATGTTTTATGCAAAGGCTATGGGCGGCTCAGTTGACCTGGGACACCCACCTCTCAGGTGATTTGTTGACTGATTGGACGCAAATGTTCACTTCGCTATCGGACATAAATAATGTATCGCTGCCGAGGAAATTGGTCCCTGCTGGGGATTACAGGGCAACCCTTCACGGGTTTTGTGATGCCTCTGAACGAGGGTTTGCGGCAGCGGTTTATTTGCGAATCGTCACCTCCACCGGGGAGGTCGACGTGCGTTTGGTTTTGGCAAAAAGCAAGGTAGCGCCTATTCGGACAAGGATGACGATTCCAAAACTGGAACTGTCCGGGGCTGCTCTTTTGACCAAACTTTTGAATCACACTCTAACAGTGTTGCGTGGGTCAGTGGTTTTGGAGGATACGGTGTACGCGTGGACGGACAGCCAGATTGTTTTGTGCTGGCTGAAGGCTTCGGTCCATAACTTAGAGGTTTTTGTCGCGAACCGTGTCTCCCAGATTGTGTCGTCTGAGGTCCCACTGACTTGGAGACATGTACCAGGAGAATTGAACCCGTCTGATTGTGCATCCAGGGGATGTCGGGCTCCTGAACTCGTTAGACACCATTTGTGGTGGGGACCACCCTGGCTTGCCAGGAGAGAATCGGACTGGCCCCACAGCCATGTAGTAGTATCTTCGGATCATGGCCCCAGAGCGGCCGTGCATGTTACCCAGAAGGCTGAGGACCCTGACGCCGGGTTTCTGCTGGACCGGTATAGCTCACTTGACAAGTTGATAAACGTGTCCACTTGGATTAGGAGATTCGCTCGAAATTGTCGTACTCCTCGCGATCAGCGAACGTTGAACCCTATTCTGACTCCGGCAGAGCGAAACGAGTCGCTACTGAATTTGGTCCGGTTGGTACAGTCCTCGAAGTTTGGGGCAGAATTGGAGACTATACGAAGTGGACGTTCGAAATTGAAGGGAGCCGTCGCGCGTCTCAACCCCTTTGTTGATTCGACCGGGTTACTTCGGGTAGGAGGAAGATTGCGCAATGCGAATCTGTCGTATTCGGCTCGTCACCCACTTCTGCTCCCCAAGGGGGGACAGTTAGTTGAATTGCTGGTGACTGATCGTCATATTAAAAACGCGCATGCCGGCTGTAACGCGTTGTTGGCCACGCTCCAGCGGGAGTTTTGGATCTTATCTGCCCGCCGTGTCATACGGAACATCGTGTTTCGGTGCATGCCTTGTTATCGACTTAAGGCTGCCACGATGCAACCTCTCATGGGGGACTTGCCCCCTGATCGTGTGAATGAGGTCAGACCGTTTTCAGGTGTTGGTACGGATTTTGCAGGACCGTTTATGGTGAAGAGTTCACGATTGCGTAACGCTAAGCAATACAAGGCGTACCTGTGTGTGTTTGTTTGTTTATCCACCAAGGCGGTACATCTCGAGCTCGTTGCTGATCTCTCGACAGAGGCTTTCATTGCTTGTTTGGATAGGTTTGTTTCTCGAAGGGGACTTCCAACTTTGATCCGCTCTGATAACGGCACTAACTACGTCGGTGCGGAACGATACTTACGAGAGATAGTCAACTTTTTGAATGTAAATAAAGTGGATATTGGAACGGCCCTCTCCCGTCGGGGTATACAGTGGACCTTCAGCCCACCGAGTTGCCCCCACTGGGGTGGGATTTTTGAGGCCGTAGTTAAGTCAGCGAAGACGCACTTAGGGCGTATAGTAGGTCAGACCGCGCTGACTTTTGAGGAGCTCGCGACATTGTTTTGTAAGATCGAGGCCGTTCTCAATTCGCGACCGTTGTGTCCGCTCAGCTCGGATCCAAATGACCTGGAGGCTCTGACCCCAGGCCATTTCTTGATAGGACAGCCACTTAACGCGTTGCCCGAGCACCCCTTCGAGGGAGTGAAATTGTATCGGTTGTCAAGGTATCAGATGTTGCAGCAGTTTACTCAGAATTTCTGGAAGCGTTGGTCGCTCGAGTATCTGCATATCTTACAACAGCGCCTTAAGTGGACTGACAAAACCAGCCCCCCTAGTGTTGGTGACCTCGTGCTGGTTAAGGATGCTAACCTACCGCCACTACGTTGGCGCAGGGGGCGCATTGTTAACTTGTTCCCTGGCAAGGACGGGACCCCCCGGTCTGCAGAGGTTCTAGTAGGAGGCTCGGTACTAAAACGAGCGGTAGCAACGTTGTCTCGGCTGCCCGTAGATTAAGGGACAGGTGGGTGCCTGTCCGGGCGGGTGATTGTTCGATTCAAAATCGATACTCGATCTATGGTTCCGGAACGGCCATTTTGAATTTGACGGAGCTGCCACAGAGCAGTTTTGACAACTGACAGACGAAAAGCCCCCGCATGTGACGCGTATTGATTTTGGGCATTAAAATTAAATCGTAAGCCATCTGCAATTGTATTCGGGCTCCCCTCAGGATTGTCTTATAGCTGTGGTTCTCCGAACCAGATAAAGTTCGTATTTACGTAACACTGTGCGCGTCGAAGCTGGCCTGCCAGCCATACCTGGTTGGCTGAAGAACCTGTCTACCAAGAAGAGCCTAGGGTGCACCCAGGCCTTGCAGAGAGACAGGAGTTTGACGGGAACGAAGCACAGACCAGGTCAGATAGAATCTATTTACTTTAGCTCGGTGAATCGCCGACGTTCTTGCTTCTTGGCATCTGATCGCTACGCTACCTCGTAGCTATGGGCCCCTGCGAGGTCATCGGGTGCCGAGAGGCCTGAACAATTGTGTAAGCGAGAAACAACAACGATCACCTGTCCCTTACGCCCCCGTCGCTCCTCACTTCCCCGCGCCAAACACTTGTGAAAAGTGACTACTGCGCATTCAAGGACAAAGCTCTTTAGTCGTGGCGCCGAGTATACCCGCGTATGCATTTTTGTTGTCGGCCAGAGTGTTGTCAAATGCTTGTTTTGACAAATCTCCGTCAACGCTTATTGGAGGCTTGTTGTTGTGAACATTACACGATTAGAAACAATATACAGTAGTTTGCAATTACTGGCTTTCTAAAAGCAGTGTTTGTGTTGCGGTGCAGTAGTCACCATGGTGAATTGCAGCATTTTAGGCTGTAGAAGCCGCAGTGAACGAAAAGATGAAGCCATAACCTATCATTCGTAGGTGCTCTTTGTTTACCTCGATTTCCCATTTTTACGATGTCCAAGGCTGTGATAACGAATCAAACACACATGAAACACATTTCCTGATTACCTCTCCTCATGAATTTGATGAAAATGCAAATCGAAATTTGGTTTGTTTTGTTATTACCCGTCTAAATGAAGAAGTAGGCGCACGAACCAAACATTCGCAATAAATCTGCGGACATTACAATTTTGGTAGTTTTTACCAAGCTTAGGGTTACCAGACTAATCATATAAACATTCCCCAGCAAGTGTCGAGGAGGTGAGGCGAAACCCGCCGCTTATTTTATTTATCGCTTTTAAGGGTTCCGTAGAGAAACAAGGAACCCTTATAGAGTCGTCCAGTCTGTCTGTCCGTCCGTTGCGCCCGTCCGTCGGTATGCTACAGCATTTTTATTCCGAAACTATTCGGACTACACAGTCGAAACTTAGTATGTGGATGTATTCTGTGCACTGATTTACGATTTGTTTACGAAAAATTAAAAAAAAACAATAAAATGAGGGGGGCTCCCCATACCTACATGGAACTGAAACCAAAAAAAAATATTTCATCAAACCTATAGGGCGTGTGGGGTGTCTATAGATAGGTCTTTAAAAATGATGTTGAGGTTTTTGAAACCACTTTTCCACAAAGTAAATCGTTAAAGAGACAGACCCTTCTTAAGTGGAAAATGAGTGTCCCCCCCCCCCCTCTTACTTTTAAAGTAAGAGAGTAAAAAATCTCAATAAAATATATGCTGTGTATGTGTATATAAGACTCGCACTTGGCTATTTTTTTTACAGATATCCATCTGAAAACCCTCTTCGGGCTTTATGGATTAGGGCTACGGGTCGTCTGGAGTGGCAGCCAACGAAATATACCAGTGTATGTTCACGGCATTTCGAGGAACATTGTCTGCGAAGATTCAATTGTAAAACTTATCTGACGGATAGTTCAGTTCCGAAACTGTTTTTGCCGGTAAGGGCCTCATATCAAAAAGCGCCGCAGTGGTTATATGATTCGCGATTATTCTTCTGTTTAATCTGTAACTGTATTTAGGATATTAGGTTATATCTATAGATACAATTATTAGAGATTAAACTATACTTTGAAATGCTTTGAATGTAGAATTTTCAGGATGTAGAGTCACCGCCCCGCCGAACAGAATAGAATCAGATCGTAGATCGTCTACCTATATTTGATTCTATTCTATTAAATGTCTAGTATTGCATAGTTAGGACGCTAAACAATAGTACTCAAAGTCGGGTCAAGATAATAGATGCCCTGGGCCAAACTAAATTCAACCTTATTACGTCAGTGACAGAGACGCTGTCAGTGCACCTATTATCTTGACCCGAATTTAGGTAACTTTACCGATTTGTTAGATCATTTTCCCGAACTTATTATTTCTTCGAAGTAAATTTTCCGTTCGCATTTTTCCCCGATCGGTAAAATCCGTATGCACCACAATTTATTTCTCGTTATTTTAGTCAGTAAGTACACTTTCTGTTCGCATTTTCCCCCGATCGGTAAAATACATACGTACCATAATCTATCTTTCTTTCTTTTTCGATTCGCGTTTCTTAAACGTAATTTATATTTATTATTGTAACGTGATATAAGATATGTATAACTCAAACCTTATATGCTAAATTAAACCTACCTAACGTAACTTAGGGCCGCTACACGCAGACTAACTGCATTCAAATCGAAACATGTCTGGGAAATCCGACTGCACGTGCTCTATATAAAATGCCGTTGGATTGTGTCCGTGTATATCGGCCCTTAAGTTAGCCTATTAATTGGTACCTGAACTATTTTTACAAATGTCCCCGAAGTGAATCATGCTAC
This sequence comes from Argyresthia goedartella, assembly GCA_949825045.1. Taxonomy (NCBI): domain Eukaryota; kingdom Metazoa; phylum Arthropoda; class Insecta; order Lepidoptera; family Argyresthiidae; genus Argyresthia; species Argyresthia goedartella. The sequence goes on along the minus strand of OX463836.1, from coordinate 469,827 downwards.
TTGTGTCATGAGGAATTGATTAGCTGCAACAAGTTGTTAGGCTGTCTAGATTCACTATCGAGTAAGTGTATTTGTTCGAGTGTTTGCAGTTGTGTAGCAAGAAACCTCTTTATTTTCGTATTACTATGATGTACTATCATTATTTTTATGTTGAATCAATTGAGTTTGACAATGACTTTTCGTAAGTCTGCCAAATTTCACCTACGTCGTTTGGTTCGAATTTAACATTAAATACTAAAAATGGATTCGGAACTTACCAGTAGCAGTGCCAATACCAACTTTAAGTTCATCGAAAGCACTCACGGTGGGCTACTGTTGATAAGAGCCGGTCCACCGGGCCAACAAGGAATCTTCAGTGTGGCGATGTTCTACAAAATATTGTAATGGTACTGTAACAATTAGTTCTAAGGAACCAATCATTCTAAAATCCAAGGATCACTCGTGTATACCCGATTATGAGAGCATCGACGTCGAAGAATCGATTATTGCTGTAAAGAAAAAGGTGATTTTCGACCCGTCCCTTTAATTTTTAAGGAAGAAATGCGTTAATATCATAAGCGGTTAGAGTATGTGGACAAAGTCCCAACATTTTTTGAAAAGCGGGATTCTTTGCACGCAGCACAGAAGAAGGCTTCGGGGAGTAGTAATACCTTCAAGACTTGTAAAGACGTCATCATCCCAAATTTTTTATCGGAAAACTTTTTGGTACACCAGGAAGATAATATCCTAAAATTCATTAGCGAACAATGCAAGGACTACGTCAAATACGTTGACACCTACTTTTTGGACGGAACGCTTAAATTTGTCCCGAAGCCGTACGCCCAGCCCTATACCATTCACGGGGTTAAAGGATCTTCTGAAGAGCACACAAATGTGGTCCCATTTACATACGCCTTGCTTGGTAATAAAAAACAGAGCACGTATAAAAAAATATTCCTTGCTGTTAAGAATACTATACCCAACTTCTCCCCCAAATATGCCATGATGGATTTTGAGGTAGCCCCAATTAATGCGATAAAGACAGTATTTGAGGCTACAAAAGTCTCAGGTTGTTACTTCCACTTCTCAAAAGCAGTGTGGAGTAAGGCTGAGGAATTGGGGATGAGGCAAACTCGTGAAGGCAGCAGTTACGTGGCTAAATGTGTCGCTATCGTACATTTACCAGATTCCAAAATACTAGAGGGATGGTACAGCGTTTCAGCAAAGCCCCCGACTCTACCAGCGGTTGAAACATACAACGGCTATATGGACGCTCAGTGGTTTTCCATGAAACAAATTAGGCTAGTTTCATGCTATGCACAGAGACATAGAACCAACAATGTTGTGGAGGAGTTCCATAGCCAACTTAATAAAGAGATGCAAAGAAACCGCAGTTTATTTAACATGATTTCAAATTTGAAAGAACAATCAAAAGACTTCGATTTTAAGATCCTTCAAGCTGAATTAAAAACGGTTTCACGCAAAAGTGCCCGAAAATTCATTCACATCGATGAAAAAGTCCAGAGCATTATTGACAGATATCAAACTTTGCATAGAAAAGTTATCTTACTTAAAATATTAGATACGTTTCAATAGTTTCGTTTACGCTTATTAAACGAATGTTCAGTGTTTGTTTTTAATCAGTGGTAAGACTGGTACGTTACCTATTTATATTGTGTAACAAAGAAGGAGACTACCCTCAAGTTGTTCAAGGGAAGACGTGTTACCTATTTCTCTGTGTTAAAAAATTAGAAAACATTGCTAAAAGCCGTGTTTGAACACTGAAAGTGGTGTAGAAAGATAGTAGTGCAAATAACTCTCGTAACTATACAGAATAAATGGTGAAATAGTGCTAAGAACGACTGATATTCAACAAAATGTGCCAAGTTTAACGTACTTTGATTTGAAAACAATATCACGTGTGCTGATCGTGTTACACGTGTCCGTAGCGCAGCAGTCTGCCAGTGTAATTTTAGCTTCATGTTGAAGACACAATCCGAAGATCACTGGTTCGAACCCCGCCTCGCCAGAAAAAATACAAAATCAAAAATCACTTTTCTATATTCTATCTGAACTAGTGACACCTATCCCGTGATTTGTGAATCAAGTCTAATAATCTTAGCAGGGTTAACAAATCGATCGATTGAAAGAATCCACCAAAGCTCAATAAACAGTTCTAGATTGTATCACTAGAGGCCGCCACAAGGTTCAATCTCAACATGCAGTGCAAGATGTGCAAAAAATCCATCCTTTCTACAGAAATTATAATATAATAATAATAATACCTTGGACACCATTTACACACATTGATCTAGCCCCAAACTAGGATTCCCTGTATCTTGGGTACTAGACAACGATACACATACTTATATAGATAAATATTATACTTAGATAGATAAACAACCATGACTAGGGTACAAACATCCGTTCTCATCAAACAAATATTTGCCCCCACCGGGACTCGAACCCGGGACCCTAGGTTTCGTAGGCAGCGTCACTGCCGACTCGGCCATTCGGGTCGTCAATTATTGCATGTAATAGCTGCCATGACACATATCACCACAATTGCGTTAACATAACGACGGCTAAATATCAGGGAAATGTTATTGAACTGAAGAACACATTTCTGTGCCCAACATGCCAAGATATACAGCTACATCGTGACTCACTATTGCAAGACCAGTCCTCTCTAGTACATGATAACACCAGCCACAGTGCGCCATGCTCCCCTATCTCAACTACATATGTCACTCAACGACGGCCGCGCCAGTTAATAATTGATGAAGATAATAATCAATCAATCCTAGACCTGAGCTACCAGAGCTTACCGAACGTGGGAGCTAATATTCAGGAACTCCGCGATTTAAGGGACACCAACAACAAACTGCGCGTTGAACTAGACTCTGCAAACGCCGAGGTAGATAGTCTAAATTTAGAAATGGCTACTCTAAGGGCTTCCTTAGCAGACTACAAGACAAAGTATGATTTCCTCAAAACGCTAGGATTTACGGGATCTGGAGTAAACAGAGGCGAAACTTCATCACCTAGGTTCTTTTCTCCGCAATATCGAAAACTTGACCTCAGCGTTCTTCAAATCGGATACCCACGCAAGTCACCACGAGAATTTACAACCAGAGTGATAGAACGAATGGACCTTAGCAATACAACCTCCACAGGCTTATTGCGAAAAGTGAGCAAATTTGACGCCCCGCCCGCCCTCGCTCCAGTACCTAGCGCCCCCACGAGCTCTACTTTGGTCCACCAACCTGCTGCGATCCACCAATCCACCGAAACAGAGCCAGATAAGAAAAGCCATCCGGAACCATACCAGCCAAAAATCCTGCTACTCGCTGATGAACATGGGAAAGGAATGAATAAATTACTGAAGAATGTGCTGGGTAATAAATATAATGTAGAGTCAGTAATAAAGCCATACGCTACATTGGATCAAGTGCTGAACTCTTGTACACGTCTAAGTAAGGACTATACAAAAAGCGATTTTGTGTTGATAGCTGCGGGGTCTAATGACAAAGACCCATTAAAACTACAATCAATGTTATATTACAACATGAACAAATTGACTAACACAAATGTCATATTGTGTAATGTAGGATTAGGACAAGGTAAATACTTGAATGAACGGAAAATAAACAGTACTTTTAAACTCTTGTGCTCCCGTTTTGAGCACACGACCTTTCTTGAGCTCCACGACGGCAGAAGTGCCTCTAAATTATATGCGTGTAGATTATTGCGTAGAGAAGTCCTTAAAACTTCATACAAATGTAAGTTTTCGGAGTATCAGAGTGAACTGAGTAAGGTTCAAGATGTCCTTGTAAATGTGGGGACTCAGACAGACTATGCAGGAGCTGACATGGATCCTCAGGTTTTCTTGAGAGCAAAGGATCCTCTCACAAAAAGGTAGGGTTCCATGCACTAAAATCTGCAAATAAATGTGAAAAAAATATTCTTATTGATAAGATAGCGCACATAAATATACAGAGTCTAAATAATAAAAAAAATCCCCAATTAGAAATATGGCTTAAGTCTCCAGCTGGAAAAGAAGTCTCGGTATTATGTGTGACAGAGCACCATAGAATACTTGAGGATTTAAATCTGATAAAAATTTCAAATTTCAAATTAGTTGCCAGCTTTTGTCGTAAAAAAAGGAAAAATAGGGGAGGCACATGTATCTTCATCAGATCAAAACTAGAATGTAAGACATTACCTAACATTGAGGAAATGTCTACCCCTTATCTATTTGAACTGTGTAGGATAAAACTAGATGATACATATATAATAAGTATATACAGACCAAAACCATACAGAAACGATGACTTTATAACAAACCTTGATAATATGTTAAATCATCTTTATAAACACAAGGAACGTAAAATCAATCTTTAAAATGATTAATAACTCATTAATTGATCTACCAACCCCTTCTAATATACGACACGAATGGCCGAGTCGGCAGTAACCCTGCCTACGAAGCCAAGGGTCCCGGGTTCGAGTCCCGGTGGGGGCAAATATTCGTTTGATGAGAACTGATGTTTGTACCGTAGTCATGGTTGTTTATCTATCTAAGTATAATATTTATCTATATAAGTATGTGTATCGTTGTCTAGTACCCAAGATACAGGGAATCCTAGTTTGGGGCTAGATCAATGTGTGTAAATTGTGTCCAAGGTATTATTATTATTATTATAATCATTATTTGTGGCGACTTTAATGTTAATCTCTTGGTACACGATACGGAAACAAAGGAGCTTCTAAATCTACTAGAATCATATGATTTGAAGCATTACATCAACGAACCCACACGCATAACTAGCCATAGTGCAACTTGTATAGACAATATCATATCTAATACTCTGCTGACAAATGCAAGTGTTATTGAGATAGGCCTATCAGATCATACACTGCAAAGTGCTGCGTTGGACAGACCTCTTCAAAGAAAAAACAGCCCATACAAAATGATTAGGAACCTTAAGCAAGAAACCTTGAAGGTTTAAGAAACCACTTACACATGGTTTCTTGGAACGAGGTGTTTAATGCATCTGACTATAATAAAGGATTTGATATATTCCATGATACCTTGACCAGAGCTTTTGATAGTTATTGTCCTGAAATAAGAGTTAAGTGTAATGATGATAGAAATAATAACATTGGATGGCTCACACCAGGTATAAAAAAGTCATGTGAAACAAAAAGGGACATGTTTGTTAGCCTTAAGGGCTCAAAATGTACAATCCTTAAAAGACGCTATAAATTGTACTGCTCTATTTTGAGTAGTCATCACATTTGCAAAAAGAGCTTATAATGAGCAATTGATTATTAATTCACATGATAAGGTAAAGTCTACTTGGAAGCTAATAAATGACAATATTAAGGGCCATAAAAATAACGAAGCCAATACCTACGTTGGACTGACAAACGGTATAGACGTTGTAAATGTAGACTGCGAGGCTCCTGACTTATTTAATGACTTTTTTACTAACAGCGAAGGTACTGATATATCTAGTGACCGTCTTGGAACTCGAATTAGCCTACCAAACTTTAGCCCAATTTCAATGTTTGTAAGACCAATTACTCTGGAAGAGTTGTTCAGGGTAGTTCAATCCTTAAAAAACAAGAAGTCATGTGGGTATGATGGCATCCCTTCAAGTGTTGTTAAGCACATTTTCCAAGCAATTGCTGAACCACTACTATTCTTAGTAAATTAATCATTCACGCAGGGAATCTTTCCCCAAAAACTTAAAAAAGCTCATATAAGGCCAATTTATAAAAAGGATGCTAAACTAAAGGTTAATAACTACCGACCTATATCGCTACTGCCAATTCTATCTAAAGTGTTAGAAAAGACCATGGCGAATAGGCTACGTACCTTCCTCACATTTAATAAAGTCTTAGCTAAAGAGCAGTTCGGATTCCAACATGATGTGTCAACAGTGGATGCTGTGTTTGACATGACGGACTTTGTCGCAGAGGCTCTTAATGGAAAAGAAAATGTCATGACCGTTCTACTCGATCTCTCCAAAGCCTTCGACCATCTCAATCACAGAATCTTACTGGAGATCATGTATAGATATGGTATCAGGGGAGTTGTTGGTGATTGGTTCAGGTCATATCTGGAAGAAAGAGAACAGAGTGTCCTGTTGCCAATACTGAATCATAGAAGAACTCTGATAAATACAGAGTCAAAAATTGCCAAAATTCAAAAGGGAGTTCCACAGGGGAGCATATTAGGGCCTATTCTATTCCTTCTCTACGTAAATCATCTCCCAAGAATTATAGATGACAAGATAATAATGTTTGCGGATGATGTCTCTGTCTTTTTTAAGTTTAAGCGAAATGAAGGAAATAGCTTGGAAACCCAGATATCGCAATCCATTGTTAATGTTTTGAACTGGCTCAAACAACTTCACCTTAATGCAAATCTAAGTAAGACAAATATTTTATATTTTAGAAATTACAATACCCCTGACTAAGACTTAGAGGTAGACTTCAGTGGTCAGATTTTCTCCACTGTATCAGATGCAGATTCTTAGGAATCTACTGCGACGAACACATGAACTGGAAAAAACACATACAGTATCTGGAGAGTAAACTAAGTAGCTTCTGTTACGCCTTGAGGTCTCTATCGAAAATGTCAACCTTAAGAAATACCACCCAAGCTTACTACGCTTTTTTCCAGTCCAGGGTGCTCTATGGGCTGGCAATATGGGGGAATTGCGCAGAAATTAAAAACATATTTCTTCAACAAAAAAGATGTGTAAGAATAATGGACGGGCACAAATCTTGCAGAGACTCATGTAGAGACTCATTTGTTAAATTGAAAATGCCTACAATTACTGCCTTGTATATCATTGAACTGTGTAAAGTGATAAAACGACATCCATCGAGGTTCCCTGTAAGGCCACAGGGTACAAGCAGTCGTCTCAATGAGCGGTGTAAATATGATCTAGAGGTGCCAGCCTGTCGGACGACAGCATATTCGAGGTGCACGAGGATGGTTGCCATTAGAGTGTTCAATAAACTTCCCGACGACATAAAGAAGACACTCCCTAACTTTAGTTTCATAAATAACCTTAGACGTATTCTGACAAATGCTTGTCCATATGACTTAAATGAATTCTTTAACTTTAAATTTGAACATAATGTGTAGTGTGTAATAATAGTGAGATAATATTGCTATCTTAATAACTGAATTATTATAATTGTGTACCTTATGACATTAAGTAAATTGTATTATTGTATTATAAATGATAATAATGATTAATAAGTCTACTTACCTAAGACATTGAGTGAAATCTTAGTTACCTAATATGAATTATTGTGCATAAATTTGTATAAGTACATTGCTACACCTTAGGGTAAAATGACATGAACAATTACTATACCTATTATTAAGACCTTTATAACATGACATTTATGGCAATAAATATATATTGATTGATATTGATATTGATATTGAATGTTATTTTTAAGAATTATTTCATTTTATAGTTAAGGAATAAAAGTAAAAAATGCTCTAAATTGTTTTAATTAACAACCTACAACCTAACAGTAAATTTAATACGTTCGATTAAAAAGAGTAGGTACACTCAAGTGAAAAATCCCCCGTGGCCACGTGGTCCGTCTGCTTTGTCCGACCAGTCGGACGACGTGGATTTTTTTCCCGTTGTTTCGACTATCGAACTACATGGAGTCGCAACTCCGCTTCGTCCGATTGGTCGGTCTACCTGGTATTTTGTATTCCTGTTAGATCGACGAATCGGAGTGCATGGACTCGCAACTCCGCTTCGTCCGATTGGTCGGTCTACCTGGTCTTTTTTATTCCTGTTAGATCGACTAATCGGAGTGCATGGACTCGCAACTCCGCTTCGTCCGAGCGATCGGTCTACCTGGTCTTTTGTATTCCTGTTAGATCGATTAATCGGACTAGAAACTCTTACCATATTGTCAAAATAATAAGAACAAAAGGACATATTTTTTTTTATTCATATACAAGGTAAATCGCTAGTTACTGGCCACCCTCCAGTAACTGGCCACCTAATACAAAAAATGAATTCTATGTATAGGTGAGATTGGCTTGGAAAGGCTCGCTCTTTAAATGTTGATAGTACCTACTCGTTTTAGTACTGAAAGGGAAAGTTTTATTTTAAATCAGAGAAGTTTTTTATGTTATTATTCAATCATACATGAATCATAAAAAATAAATATGCCCTTAATTGTTCTTATTATTTTGACAATATGGTAAGAGTTTCTAGTCCGATTAGTCGATCTAACAGGAATACAAAAGACCAGGTAGACCGACCAATCGGACGAAGTGGAGTTGCGATTCCATGTAGTTCGATAGTCGAAACAACGGGAAAAAAAAAAACACGTCGTCCGACTGGTCGGACAAAGCAGTCGGACCACGTGGCCACAGGGGAAAAATCAACGGTCGGTTTCGATTTGTCACTATCGCGGAATTATATTTCTGGTTACAGGTGCTAAGCTGTTAGTGGAATAAATCCTTTTGGTCACTTTGATCAAACGTTCTTTGCGGGGCCAGAAAATCATTTACATTGTCTAAATATGCAGCATTGAAGAAAAAACGTTTTTATATAATCCCGAAAGTGTGTGTATGCTGCATTGAAAAACGACGACAAGAAAATATGCTCATAGAAAAAAAAGAAAGCGTTAAAATAAAGATTCAGAAAACTACAATACTGTAAAAAAAACTTTCGGGGAAAAATGCGAACGGAAAATTTACTTCGAAGAAATAATAAGTTCGGGAAAATGATCTAACAAATCACTTTACCTACACTTAGAAAGTTACTTTTCAAAACGATGGTCTTGCATTCTTTCCAGACTCTTCAAGAGCCTGGTATCATAGTGTCGTATGATCGATCACGTGGGCCAGCAAGTACTGCTAAAACTTCCACCACTGCTGCTTTTCCTGGGATGCACCGGTTGATAAGCAAGCAGGATGTTGAATCAATGCCACCGGTGAGTTTGTCTACCTATGTATATCTGATTCTATTCTGTTAAATGTCTAGTATTGCATAGTGAGGATGCTAAATTATAGTACTTATGTAGGTAACTTTACCTAAACTTTGAAATTTACTTTTTAAAACGATGGTCTTGCATTCTTTCCAGTCTCTTCAAGAGCCTGGTACCATAGAACCGTATGATCTATCACGTGGTCCAGCAAGTCGTTCGATATTTCCGCTTGCAAATGCATTGATTTCCTTTCGTGTGTTTGCGCTAAAAACCGCAAAGTTCCAGTGGCAGAACGCGTGTTTCTCTTAGACCAAAGAAGCAGTCGTAAGATGATGATAGGGTCAGAAGATGTTGTTGCATTAAGTGTGATTGAAAAAAGATATCAAAGAAAAGTTGAGAGAGCGCTCGCAAAACGTAGAAAAACTTCATTTACGAATACGATATCATGAGAAGCAAATGGTTCGTCTTCTTCGGGTCATGAGATTGATGGCCAGATTCACAAACTGCACTTTGACTTTACTTTGACGGAAAGATCAACTTTCAATCAAAAATATGTTTCATAGTCCTGTCACACCATTACTTTACTTTCACTAACCTATACTTTGCTTAGTAAAGTCGAAGGAGTCGATGATCATGACTTTGGCCTCAAAGTAAACTTAGCATTAATTTGCTTACAAATAATGTAGTCCTGCATGCTAAAGACATTTTCATAAAACCGAAACATATTTAAGTAGGTTGAGTTATACTTCAAAATCGAACGTCACGTGTCGCGAAGATTTGGCATCTTGTTATTGTTTATCTTTCTGCTTAGTAGTATATTGATAAAGAAAACACTACTTGGTTGCTGATCTTGCCTTCGGTGCCAACGTCCTTACATCGCTCAACAAGTTACCGACCCTCGCCTGATAAACGGACACCGACGGGCCTTGTAAAATGGAGAAAAAAAACCGCCGCACACCGAGTATGAAAAACAGTTACTCCTCCAGTTACTACAACCACAAGTATCGGTATTGGACTGTAGAAGGACTGACGGTGTTACATTAAAGAAGTAGCAGGAGGCTTGGGAAAAGCTAACCGCAGATTTTAATAGCTCTTCAAATATAACCAATCCTGTAAGTAATACCTACCTAATTTACTAATTCTAACATTCATTTCATTTTGTAATTTGACAATATTTTATTTAAAAAAGGAAACGCAAAAGATGCGACGACTGTGGAGTTTCTTCGGTGAGCTCTTCTCCACAGATTCCGCCATTGTGTTAGTGAACTCACCCAAAAAAATTTAATGACGGATCTAAGTGATGTAACAACATCCTATGGAAATAAATGATTTTTGATTTTGATTTTGATTTTAACCTTATCATCATTCCTTTGTTATTGTAAATACCTAATTTTTTTAGATAGCCATCCCAAGTCTTGGATATATGGGCTGATATTGCATCTGTAGCTACCAACAAAGATACTACAACTTACCTGCTTATCTAAAATGTTTATTAAATCTTTTAGGTGACCTCCAAGCAACTTAAAAAGATGTGGCAAAATCTAAAATCAAAAGCAAGAGATGCTAAAACATTGGCCAAGCAGGCCAAAAGAACAGGAGGTGGTCCACAACCGCCTGATATAGGCCCACTGGAGGTCCAAGTTCTGGCAGTTATGCCGAACGTGATGCCAACAATTGGTGTGGATATAGATAGTGACATAATGTGTAAGTAAAACTTATGGTATAAAGGGGAGAGGCCTATGTCCAGCCGTAGATGATTTTTGTTATGTCATGGGATTGTGTGGGCATTAATTTGCTGTACAAGTGTATTAAAAATAAAATCTTCATGCCGACAATTTGATTGTTACTTGACGATAGATAGATAATACCTAATTATTTCATATTTTCTGCCTCACAGATGTGGAAGACCAAGAAAGTGAAGCAGACAGTGATAGTAACGCCTGGCTGTCTAAAAAAAATAGGGCACAAGCCGCTCAAGTGACTGAGGTGGAAATTACCCACCGCAGCTATCAAACTCAAGAGACTCGTCGCAGCCATCCACCTCATATGATTTTAACCCACCCCAGCAGTCCATCTCAAGCAACATAAAATGCCTGCCCCGGCCAACTTATGTAAAAGAAAGGAGAGAGATGAAGACGAAAAAGATTCTATAGATATTTTAAAAAGGAAAATATACCTCCGGGAATATAAGCATATGGAGGAAAAATTATAACTAGAGAAGATATTATTAGTAGAAAAACATAATAAGGAAATGGAAATTTTAGAAATAAAAAAACAAATCGCCCTCAAAGAACTAAATAAATAATTCTTTCTTAATCCTGGTTTTATTTTTTCTTTTACAAAGCACTTGAAAACTGAGTAAATTTTACATATTATTTTATTGTACAATAGTACAGTGAACAGCAAACTGACCTAGGTACCTTTATGTATTTTGTTCAAAATTTAAAATTAGTTAAATTGAGTTATCACTGTTTGTCTCATGGCAAGACCTTGCGCAGAAGAAGGGATCATTAGCCTTATTTCCATTTGCTCTGGTGAAATAAGATTTTCATTTTCTTTAACATTAACCTCATAATTGTCCCCATAAGCGATACCAACATTGTGAAGAACTGCACAGGCTATAATAATATTGGTCGTAGTCCTCAGTTTGGTACGAAGACCCAGTTGTAGACACGGAAACTTCCTTTTCCATACTCCAAAAAATCTTTCAATAACATTTCTTGTCCTTATTTGAGCATAGTTGTAATTAACTTCTGATCTGGTTACGGTTTGCATAAGTGGTGTTAAAATGAATGGCAGAGAAGGGTATCCACTGTCACCAACAATAATTCCATTTACTTCTCCTCTGGAAAAACGTCGGAAAGCACGGGAATTTCTGAAAATTCTGCTGTCATGAGAGCTCCCTGGCCACCGTGCAACAATATTAAAAATCTCCATATTTGGACCTATTATCACTTTAAAAAATACCTTTTTTTATAATGGTGGATTGTGAACCACCATTATAAAAAAAAATGTTTACTTTGTTCGATTACTAAGTGGTGAAAGTATAATTCAAAGTATATTTTTTTTAGAGCATTTAATTTAAATTTTCCTCATAGTCGGTGTGAAAAGTTGTATGTGTCACTCAGGAGCAAAATTATTTTCGTCATGGGCGTTAACACTTGAATCCTTCGTTACTATTATTCGTTATACGTTAATATTATTCAATCCATGACGGGTATGACTTCTTCCCATTTCCTCAAATTGGTTTTTTATCTTTTGTACTTGTTCCGCATTTGGAAAGTGTATGCATCTAGGCAACAATTTTGCTAATGCAAAAGATACTTCGGCCATAACCCTACAAACTGTAGGCTGGCTTATGCTGATGATATCACCACGAACAGTCTGAAAAAAGAAAGAGAGATGTTGATTTTTCTACGGTTACAAGACAGTTCTATGTAGTGCTTAACTGTAGGTGTATTTAATTATGATGAGAATATACCTGGAAGCTGCCTGCCTGCCTGCATAAAATCGTAGAGCTACCAATACTTTTATTCTTGCTGTTAGCGGTAGTCCCCTGGTACCACAAGATGAATGCAGGTCTCCTTAAATTAGAGGCAGGATAACATTTTCCACTGTGTGCTTGGTGAACCGATATCTGCTCTTGAACTCGTCAACGCCATAGTGATCAAACAAATCTTGGTTGTACATATTTTGAATATACACTCGGGGTCTAATGAGTCTTCGTGCACGATTATCAGCTGCGTCCACCGCAGCTCCCACATTTTCAATTCGATTGAAAAGTTGTTCAATCCTTTCGACGTTATCCATATCGTGCAGTAGGTCAGAGTCCGTTTAAATTAAAACAACAATTGATGAGGCGGTATCGAGAGTCCAAAGGAAATGCGTAAGTCAAGTAAATTGTAAATTATAGACGAAAAACTATAGCACAGCAGAAAGACCATTAGAAAAGAAGTCATCGTAAAGTTGACATCTTCCAATGACGTTCCGTTTCATTCAAATAAATCAAGTTTGGATGATATTTTCACCAATATTTCTTGAATAAATTATGCATGTAATGTAACTTGCTTAAACTTTACTTTAGGGACGTGCTTTGCTAAGGAAAGTCCAAGGAACAGTCTCTGAAATTGAAAAAGTTGAAAGTATACTTTGACAAAACAAAGCTTACTTTGTGAAGACGCCTATGCTATAAAGTAAAGTTACGACTGTGAATCCGGCCATGAGAGTGAAGATGAAGAATATCTGCCGGCACCAGACACAAAAAAGATGACTCCCATACCCAAGAAACAAATGACGATGCCTCGTCCTAAATTGGCATTAGCTTGTGACCGGACTGGAGTTTCTGACAGAAATGCAGCGTCGATTGCCAGTGCTGTTTTAGACGATCTTGGAATAATAAACAAAAATGATACTACGATGGTAATAGACCGAATGAAGGTAAGACGACAACGAGAAAAATCCCGCAAATACCTCCAGAAGAGAGATATGGAAAATACTGTATTAATAAAAATACAGGACTTGTTTTTTGACGGAAGAAAGGACGATACAATAAGGACTGAAGAAAAGTTAGGAATATTCTACCGGAAGACTGTAAAAGAGGAAAATTTTTCCTTGATCCAGGAACCAGGTTCAATTTACATCGGACACGTCGCTCCTTCATCTGGTTCTACGAAGTCTGTTTCCACATCGAGGGCTTCATATCATAGGGGCGTATGCCCAAAAATGGAAAAAAATATTTTGATGCCATTCGATTCCTATTTATAGTTGGCATCTTCTGATTTTTTTTCATATTTTTTGAACAATTATATTTTCAGTTATTGATAAAAAATCAAAAGGCGTATCTATTATAACAACAACTTCTGTTGTAACAGAAAGGCGCATAATGGGCGCATAAGCTAACTTTATGGAGTAGTAATACTCTACCGCCGCGTCATATAGGCGTATGAACATACAGCTGACGATTTTTCCCATCTTACTTAAAAATTGACAAATCATAAAGACGTATGCGTATACTTCCTTAAAATTTCAGCACTTTGCTTGATTTGTGTCAAGACATACAGGCGTATGCGTATACGTCCTTTAAATTTCAGAAGTTTGCTTAATTTCTGTCAAGACATACGGACGTATGCACATGCGGCGTCATATCACTATCCCTTTCCATCGGGAGCGCGGGCGCATTTACCGTCTCGTCTCGTCATTCGTCAATATTGTGTCACATCAGTGTTCAGAGAGTCGCGAACCAGAGCAGGTGCGTAAAAAGGTGAAGCTAACGACGACGTGGTTCTAAAATACCTATGAGCGAGATACATTATGAAGAGAAGAAAAGATGAAATATTACGTTTAGTACTCGCGAGTGATGGTAAGTAATTTGCATTATTATCGTAAATTTACTTGGTAGGTAATTCGTATTTTATCTGACAGACGAAAACTACTTGTAATTGTTAACCCACTAGGCACTTGAGAGGTGACTGTTCTTCACAAAATATTAGGACGACTTGCCGCAATTTTTGATAGTCGGTAATTACAGGTTAGACACAACTTAAGTAGGTACGTAAAAGACAGTGAAGTTAAGTTAAGTACTTTCAAGCACGTAAAGGTTCAATAATGTGTTAGTCAGGTTCCTATCAAACATGTTTTTTTTAAATTGTGTGTAAGTTATACTTAGCGACTATGAAAAGTCTGTCTTGCAAGGGATTGAGTTTACGGGAGTTTAAAAAACTTGTTAATTGATAAAGGTACCTACTTAAAAGTTTACGGTGTTGAAATTTTGATGAAGTGTCTATTGGGTTTGTTCCCTTGACGTCGAATCGCACTATGTCGAATAGCCTCGCTCGACGTCGAATCTACAAACTATCGCTTATAGTAATTTTAGTTAATGATTCGATGTACTGATTACTCAACTATCATTATTAGATTTATTATAAAGGTAATTTTTATATTATTTATTCAAGGTACTCGAAAGGATTATGAAAATTTGCCAATTCAAGATCAAGATGGTCCGAGAGAGCCCATTGAACGACAAACTGAGAAGGCACACTCGCCGCCTTATCCAAACATACTCGGAGAGACTCCAATCCACCGGCAACCAAAAATGCAAAAGAAGACTTTACGACAGTTAAGTGTAGAATCCAACACAAACCCAACTTTGCCACCACGAAGGGTACGTAGCGAGTCACCACTCACAGAGTACCAAGAACAAGTCGCAGCAGATATGGACAACCTCAACGTCACCACAGATGACGGAAATCCCACAGACTTTCCACTATTTTCGGATTCCGGGCCATTATCGGTATTGGCAACGGGCGATGTAGGAGACGACGACCAAATAAAACCTGGAAATGTCAGCGAGCTTTCTCCTCATTTCCCAACAACAATTAGAGGCGTTGCCACAGACGTTCCATTGTTTTCGGGTTCGGGGCCATTATCGGTATTTGCAACAGTAGATGTAGGAGACGAAGAGAAAATAGAACTTGAAAATGTGAGTGGGCTATCTCCTCTTTTCACACCGATACAATCAGTGCAACCTTTATCTAGCCCAAGCATTATTGGACCATCTAACCCTCCATCTAACATGAATGAGAATGTCTTCGCAGAAGACTCTGATGATTCTGTGGCAGATCCGCACTACGTTCCTCTAGAGACTACAAATCAACTATCCCCCAGGTCATCAACATCTTCTGAACTAGAGGAACATCTTGTCGGTAATGTAGATCCTCCACTCTCTCCACGCTCTATTCAAATAGAAGCTCTATCATCTGTTGACCCAGATATATCCCACCAAGAAGAGGCCTTGACGCAGCCATCGCGCAGAAATAAAAGAAAGAAATCGGAAAATTGGAAGTGTAATGTAAGAAAAGCAAATAGAAATAAGGGCTTGGAATATACTGCTGCTACAGGAAATAGCAAATCTGCAAGACAATGTAAGACCATTGATGTTCCATGCAAATGTAAAAAAGCCTGCCACACAAATTTCGATGATGAAACTAAACAAGGTATATTTAATTCATACTGGGCATTAGGTAGTGTTGAGCGTCAGAGAGACTTCCTAGGAAAGAATGTGACCAGAACAACACCAACAGAATCTCGTGTTCCAAATTCCAAAAGAAAATTCACACATATTTACAGTTTTTCTGTAAATAATAACATTATCAATGTGTGCCAATTTTTTTTTCTGAGTACGTTGAATATCAGCGAAAAAATGGTTCGAACAGCTTTGAAAAAAGCACACAGTGGAGTGGGACAAATTCAGTCTCCGGACAAGCGTGGACGACACCCCCCCGGCATTAAGCATACCGATGACCGGAATGAGTTTGCTGATCATCACATTGACTCTTTTCCAGCTGTACCATCACATTGGTGTCGGAAGGATTCAAAGAAGATTTATTTGGAATCCAAGCTGAACAAAGAAAAAATGTACGATTTATACAAAATTCATTGTTCACAACACAATAAACCCATAATTTGCAAGACGGCATACAAAGAATTACTAATAAAGAAGAATATTGGCTTTCTAAGGCCAAAGAAAGATCTATGCTGGTGTCACAAATTTGAGGACCTTCCTGAAGAGGAACAATTAAAAAGGATGGAAGAGTTTGAAGAACATGTAAATAGAAAGGAATATGCCAATGCTGAAAAAAGAAATGACATTGCTCTAGCTAAAACTAATAAAATGATGCAAGTCTGCACCTTCGACTTTGAGGCAGTTTTATACTGTCCCTTAGTTCTAGGTAAACCTGTGTTTTACAGAAGGAAATTGGGAAACATGAACTTCACTATCCACAATGCAGCGACCAGGCAAGGATATTGCTATTTTTGGCAAGAATATGAAGGGAACAGAGGCTCAAATGAAGTCTCCACATGCTTGTATGGTTATATTACCAATCTTAGAGACGTGGATCACCTAGTCCTGTATTCCGATTGCTGCCCTGGACAAAACAGAAATTCTGTTGTACTGACAATGCTCACGAACATCATGATGTCACCGGATAATACCATAAAAACTATTGACTACAAGTTCCTCGAACCGGGACACACTATGATGGAGTGTGACAATATGCATGCTGTGATAGAGCGGGCATCGGAATACGCAGAAATATATATTCCAGAAGACTGGGTAAACGTTGTACGCTTAGCCCGTAAAGATAGTCCTTACGTAGTCAAGGTTATGGAACATACGGATTTCCTGAACTTCAAACCAATGCGTGAATTGTTGTTCCCCGCTAAGATTAAGTCTACTGATGGACATTTTCTGAAATGGTCTGATGTCAGATGGTTGCACCTAAAAAAAAATGTTCCAGGGTCCTTCTTTTTCAAACAACAATACTGGGAAGATTTCAAAGAAGTTAAGTTTCGAAACAGACCCGATACAAGACGTATTTTGATTCCAAAGTTGTACACGGAACAAATTATGCTGAAAGCTGTAAAGCATAAAGATCTGATGGCAATGTGCCAAGATGGGACAATTCCCAAAACTTACCACAACTACTACAAACACCTACCCGTTGTGGGAATCAACTCAGGTAGGACAGCAAATGACGATGCCGACGATGAGTTAGCACTGGCAGCCTCCAGGCAATCGTATTTGAGGCGTCGTCCTTTGAGGATGTGAATAAGGAGAGAAAACATTGCTTAATAGATAAGTGTCATTTATAGATTGTTTTACTAAATTGTATTGTATTGTCCAATAATATTATGTTCTTGTTTTTTATTTATACTATTATTTGCAATTGTTAACTTTATGATGAAAAAGCATTTGGACTATTGTTGCATTTGTTAAAGTATATTTTTTGATTTATGCTGATCTCATTTTATTATTTTGATTACGTTTGTGATAAGTATTCTATATACTTATGTGTCGTCTAATAAATATTTGTAGTAAAAATGCATGCATGCACCGATGTTGATTATTATTTCAGAGTTAATGACTTATACTTCCTGTGTTAAGTAGTGTGTATTTGCTATTATTAATTTTATGATAATTGTTTGTTAGTGACAACATTATATTTCGTGTTCATTCTGATCTCAAATTTATATATTTTTATTTGTAATACCTTGCAATAAATACCCAAGACGTCTATCGTGTTTTACTTGTACTATTTTTTCCCTCTTACAGAATAAAAAATATTCTCATAGCTGTATAAATGTTCTTAAAGTGGCCCAAGTCAAATATTTCTGCCAAAATCATAAGGACGTATAAAATTCTATAAAATTAAAAAAATATAGAAATAATAATATTAGGGACAAATTTTACTGAGAGACTAATTGTAGATAAAACATGATATTGCCAGAGGCCTTCATGATGGTATAAGTTATCAAAATAAAAATATTTTTTATACGCCTATTTTTCATATGCATTTTATGCTCAAAATAAGACTGAAATTGAGTAATTTTTGTCAAGTCACATTGGCGTATACCCCAGAAATTGATCTTAGAGCTTATATAGGACAAAAATGATTCTAAGGCATAAATCAAGGTCGCCTTGTTATGCTTTATGCCAAGTTTAAGCACGCTAGCTTCATTACATACGAAGTAATTCAGTTTTTTGTCTCTCCTGAAAAGTAGGTGTTTGGGCATACGCCCCTATGATATGAAGCCCTCGACATCTATTATTGAGCACCTGACAAATAATAATTTAAACTACTCAGAACTGGCTGCTGTTGGATGTGAGGCACAGTAGTTAATACTGGTCATAAAAACGGTATTATCACCAAGATAGAAGCTTTTCTAGAGAGACCGGTTCAGTGGCTAGTATGCCAACTACACGCCAATGAGCTCCCTTTACGCCATCTCTTACAACACCTAGATGGGTAAACAACTGGGCCTCGCGAGTTTTCAGGCCCTATCGGCAAAAAACTGATTGGCTACGAAAACCTCCCTGTAGCGGCATTCCAGCCGATAGCAACAGAAATGCCTGTCATTGAAATAAAGGATTTAAGTACCGACCAGAAGTATTTACTTGAAATGTGTAACGCAATTGCACGTGGTTTCTGCTCTGAAAATTTGTCACTGAGGGATCCAGGCAGGATTTCGCACTCCAGGTGGCTGACAGCTGCAAACAGAATTCTTCGGCTATACGTTGGAAGTGACAAACCCTCATGTAATCTGAAAATACTAGCCGAATACTTAGTAAAGGTATACGCTCCTACCTGGTTTGAAATAAAGTCCCATCCATCCTGTAAAGACGGCGCAAAACATGTTGTAAAAACCATACAAGCGTCGCGCTATTTGACTGATGACTTGAAAGCGATTTTAGATCCTGTTATTCAACGAAATAGCTACTTTGCACACCATGAGAACATTCTACTGGCAATGATTTCAGGCGACAGAAAGCAGATTCGAGAGCTTGTACTAAGGAGAATTTTGAAGGCACGGGCTTGTGCGCTAAAAAGTTGTACTTTTGCTATTCCTCCGCTGAATTTTAATGCTTCGGAGTACGAGGACCTAATTTGTTGGCAGTCTTGTACTGTAACTGAGCCTCCACTTACGTTCTCGGTGACGGAAGAAGAACTTCAGGATTTAATAAGATCGGGTGAGACAAACTTGACTTTTCCGAGATTTCCGTGTAAGTTTGTCTCGAAAGTCGATTACGTGCTGTAACTAAGACATACATTATTTCGATGATATATTTGTATGGAAAAACTTCAAGGCCCAAGGGGCAGCACAGGATATTTTTGTATAACTTTGTAATTTTGCATGCTAATTGTAGAGCCTAAATCGCAACTTTACCGCACTATTAAATTAATATTTAAAAAAAAAAATTTTTTTTTCGTCGAATAGATCCACCCTAATGACTACCTACAATCACCGAGCACAATGAGAGCATAGAATCCGCACATCCACCCGCCCATATCACACATACATCCTCCCAATAAACACAATCCGCTCACCCAAACATACAAGGCCTTTACATACTTATTCAGCACACTTCCGGTCGACGAAATCGGACGCATTAGACACTCACTCAAATACTACTGAACATGTAGGACACATTATCAACACGCCAATTTTATTGCCAACCGTCTCGCTAAAGATAGCGGACGTACATGGCCAGTTTCAATCAGCGAGGGCGTTATTGGAGTGCGGTTAAGTGTTAATTTAATTTCTCAGCGCATGGCCCGAAGTTTAAAATTACCGCTAAAACCCTCGTCACTAAAAATAACAGGAGTTGGCGATCAGCACACACAACACTCAAAGGCATCAATTACCATTGTATGTAGGCCCACAAACCGTGACACGCCCATAATTACAGCCACAGCCCACATTTTGAAACATTTCCAAATTCCAAATTCCAAATTCCAAATGTCTTTATTACTGTAGATATTTACATATACATAGCAATCGTCATTTTTTGCCACTTCTCTACATTGGACCACTGTGGGAGAAGAAGGGCGTAGAAACTCCCACAGATTGATTTTTAGATCTCTTTTTAAAAATTGCTTATGCTTAACTAATACAAAATATAATATTTAGTCATTATCATAATTAATAAGAAGGAATAAATAATTACAAAATTATTTACAGCAAGGTCTGTGTTGAGCCAGATTAACCCCATACAGACCCATCATTTAAAGTAATCTTGAACATTGTAATATCCCTTTTTCGACAAAGTCGCTTTAACATGGATTTTAAATTGCTCAAATGGCAATTTCAAGATCTCCAGAGGTATTTTGTTGTACTAGAGAATGCATTGACCCTTGAAAGAATTGCTAACCTTCGCGAGTCTAAGCCGGGGCGCAAGTAGTCTGTGATTATTTCTTGGGTTAACATTACAGATATCGCTAAGTTTGGTAAATTTTGAAAGGTTCTTGCGTACATACATTATATTTTCGAAAATAAATTGACTAGCTACAGTTAGTATGTCAATTTCTTTAAAAAGCTGTCTTAAGGAGTCTGTGCGTTTTAAATTATAAATTGCTAGAATAGCTCTTTTCTGTAAAATAAAAATAGTTTGAATAAAATCAAATCAAAATCAAAAATCATTTATTTCCATAGGATGTTGTTACATCACTTAGATCCGTCATTACATTTTTTTGGGTGAGTTCA
Organism: Argyresthia goedartella; assembly: GCA_949825045.1. NCBI lineage: Eukaryota > Metazoa > Arthropoda > Insecta > Lepidoptera > Argyresthiidae > Argyresthia > Argyresthia goedartella. The sequence goes on along the minus strand of OX463836.1, from coordinate 448,818 downwards.
CTAACACAATGGCGGAATCTGTGGAGAAGAGCTCACCGAAGAAACTCCACAGTCGTCGCATCTTTTGCGTTTCCTTTTTTAAATAAAATATTGTCAAATTACAAAATGAATGCTAATTATATATCGAAACAGCCTGTTACTCAAACAATCTATTCCCATGGACATCTGTCCTCTAAGTAATTAGATATCCTATAGTAACCTTTTTTATACAATTTCTATTTTATTATTATTTTAAACTTGTCTAAAGGTAAGTTTTTAATATCAGTAGGGACCTTATTGTAATATAGCGTATACAATTGCCTTTAAAAGAATTACTAATTTTATGTAGTCGGCTTACATAAGCAACCAACTTGTCTTTATTTCTAGTATTAAAATTGTGTATATCACTGTACTTCTGAAAATTAGTTATATTTCTTTTGACATACACAAGATTGTCATAGATATATTGAGAAACAAATGTCAGAATATTGATTTCTTTAAACTTTTCCCTCAGTGACACTCTAGGCCCTAATCTATAAATTGCACGAACAGCCCGTTTCTGCAGAATAAATATACTATTAGCATTCGCAGCGTGACCCCACAATAAAATACCATAGGTCATTAGACTATGAAAGTAACTAAAGTAGACTAGTCTAGCGGTGTCTACGTCGGTAAGAGCTCTAATTTTTTTAACTCCGAACGCTGCCGAACTCAGTCTGTTCGACAATTTATTTATATGAGGATCCCATTGTAGTTTGGAGTCTAAAGTAATGCCTAAAAGACAGTCGACTGCACAAGGTCTAATCTCTGTCCTTTTATAAATATGTCTGTAGTTACCGGGTTCACATTGGATAACACGAATTTAATACATTTAGTTTTCTTTTCATTAAGTAATAAATTGTTAACAGTAAACCAGTTCACTATACTAGAGATAGCATTGTTTACCTCGTCATAATTTGATTGCTGTCTTTTAACTTTAAATATCAAAGAAGTATCATCGGCAAACAATACTAACCCATGTTTTGCTTTAACAAGGTAAGGTAAATCATTAATATATACTAAAAACAAGAAAGGACCAAGAATTGAACCTTGCGGTACGCCCATACTTATTGAAGACCCAGGTGATCTTTTCCCATTAACATCGACCATCTGAACCCTATCTGTTAGATATGACTCCAGAAGGCCAAGTGCCTGATCTTTTACACCATAATGGCGTAACTTCCTGACAAGAGTGTCATGATGGACGCAATCAAAAGCCTTGGATAGATCGCAGAAGACACCTATTGCATCCATTGCGTCTTCCCAGGCATCAAAAATATTGTCGATTAGTTCAACACCAGCATCGGCTGTTAAACGACCCTTTGTGAAACCAAACTGAGCAATATGAATTAAATTATTGAGATAAAAATGACTTTGCAATTGATTAAGTATGAGTTTTTCAAATATTTTGCTAAGCGTTGGTAGTATCGATATGGGTCTAAAATTGGTGGGGTCTGATGTACTACCAGCTTTGAATAAAGGTATAACTTTACTTAGTTTCATCAAGTCAGGAAACACACCATTATCTATACATTGATTAAATATACAACAAAGGTGAGGTGCAATACAATCTACAATGGAACTAATAATTTTTACTGATAGACCATGGGCGTCAGCTGTCTTTTTCATTTCCAGGGATTTAAACGCTTTTACAATGTCTTCATTATTTACGTGCCTAAATTTAAAATCTGTTTTACAATCCTCAAAGTTTTGTTTAAGTATAGATTCAGCAGCAGCGGGAGATGAATTTAAAGACTTGGACTTGTTGAAACTGGAATGTCCGTAAAGTAATTTTCGAAAGCTTATGCTACTTCTAGGTCTGTACTTAGCAATTGATTATCTATCTTAAGCTTGAAGTTATTATGTGTAGCTTTGGCCTTTCCAGTCTCTCTGTTTATAATTTGCCAAGTCGTTTTCATTACATTGCTACTAGATTCAATTTTGTTTTTAATGAAATTAGATTTAGCTACGGCACAAACGCGTTTAAACATTTTTGAATAACTACGAACATAATCTAGAAAGGCCGTATTTTTGTTATATGATTTCTCTTCATAGAGTTCATATAATCTTCGTCTGCTCCTATGAATTCCAACTGTCGCCCAATCACTAAACAAAGCTTTGTTATTAACTTTTATAGTTTTTGATTTAAATACCGTATCATATTCATTTTTGACAAGGTTAAATACTGAGTTGTACAACAAATTTGGATCGTCACTGTATGGTATTTTCCATAGTTTATCTAAAATATTATTCCTGTAGTGTTCAAGCCGAGTGTCACTAACGGGCACAAATGTAATATCCTCTTTTTGGTCCTTTTTTATTTTAATATTGAATATACCTATCTGACCAGAGTGATCAGAGGTTAATTTATTGATGACCGATTTGAAAATGGGCGTAATGTTAGTAAATATATTGTCAATGCAGGTAGCAGATGTTGCAGTAATTCTAGTAGGCTCTAAAAACAGATAGTTCATGTTGTGACATAAAAATAAAGATTTTAATCTAGTACAAATATTATTATCCTCTAACAGATTAACATTAAAATCACCACAAATTATAAAAAAATTGTTTTTATCGCTGATTTTAATCAACACTTCATCCATTTTCTTTTCGAATAAATCAAAGGATGAATCTGGTGGTCTGTATACGCTCATTACAATAAGTTGTTCAAGTTCAATACAGGCTATTTCCATGGTACGCTCAACAGACAGGCTCACTATGTCAACTCGTTCCTTATATTTAAAGTTATTATTTACAAGTATTAAGGAGCCACCGCGATCAGCTGTTTTTCTGTTGAACGAACTAGCAACGTGGTGGTTATTAAAGTTGAACATGAACTGATAACTCTTTTAAAAGTGCTCTGTTATACATAAAATATCAATATTATTACAGTTCATGAATAACTCAATTTCCAGTTCTTTACTTAACATGCCCTGTATATTTTGATGAACCACGTTTAAAATATTCTTACTTTTACATTTTTCATTACTAGTAACTTGATTTAATGGGCAAGATGAAGGTATATTTATACAAATATTAATATTACTGCCAGAGTTACTCTCTGTTGTCCTATGGGTTAATTTAAAGAGCTTGGAACAGATTCCAAGGAGTACATGTCATTATTATTACACTGCTCAATAGAAGCAGGCGTTTCATTAGTCAAAAACTTGACTGAGTTCAAAATAAAATAAGATAGTGACTGTGCTATCTGTTTTGTATAAAACCTAGATAGGTAATACCTATCCTTAGTCACATAAAAATATTTTCCAATACAAATATTGGTGTCTATGAAATGAAATTTTTCAGTATGACGACATCTCAATGTGTGTATAAATGTATTATAATCATGTCTTATATGATTTTCATGTTGTGACAAAGATTGGCTGAAGGGAAACGCAAACAAGATTATTCTATCTACATTTTGTAATGAATTTAATTTGGAAAAGTATTTAGTAATTAGTTTCTTAGATACATTTTCCCTTCTACCAATTAAAATAATTAGGGTGGTTGGTTCTAAAAACTGCGATGACAACACTTTGTTTAATATTTGTGAATATGTGGCGCCAGGCATACAGTTATTTAATATTGCCTGGCCCACGCCCTGACTAAGTTGTAAACCCATATTTTTTCCAAGTTCATCGCTGTACATTATATACCTATCCTTTGTCCGAGAGAAGGAGGTGTTATTGATAACACTATTAGTACTCAAGTCGACTGACGGCGGCGCCTGGGTCAGTATCAGCTGTTCGGCCGGCTGCTCGGCGGGACACACGGTCGGCACGGAACAGTCCGCTGGAGCTTGTTTACAATCACAGATGTGATTGTCGGTCAAAGATATGAAAGTGTCATAATTATACTTACACGTCTCCAACAAACTATTCATAGCCGACACATGTTCCTTAATTTCGTATTGTGCTGACTCATATTTACGTGTAATACTTTGTAATGATGAGTTTAAAATATGCATATCTGACTGGAGTCGCCGTGTGTCACATTCGTACTTTTCTGTAGTTTTTTCCAAACATAATCTACAATCATCGATTTCCTTAATTAATTCGACACGTTCCTTGCTACAATTTACATTTTTACAAAATATTTTATTTCTATTAGCTAGTTTTTGTGTTTTTTTTATATAATTATTCAATTTAACATATTTATTTAATTTATTTTTACTACAGCTCATAGTGGTTACTGATTGCGATCTATTAGGACTATCACACGTGAGATCACAAGCTGTTAGGTCAATAGTTGGTATGCCAGTTTGGCTCATGACCTCATTATATAAGGCCCTGGTTGTAGCACTGTCTCGCTGTTCCTCCCGCTCGCTGAAAACTTGAAGCTCGTGGTGTGCCTCTGCAAGCTGTTGTTCAAGTGATTTTATGTGTTGCAATGCTACGTGGTGGACATCATGACACTTGTAAAATGAGTCGACTTGGTGTTGTAGTTCATCTCTCTGGGCACTGAGATCCTGGCATTGGATGTCCAACTCACTGAGCTCTTCTTTTAGCGCCGAATTTTTCTTATTTTGCTTTTCTATCTCCTCTTCACACTCATCTCGCTCTCGTAGAAGTATTTCACAAAGCTCTTGGCTCTTCTTGAGCTCCAGCAAGGTCGCTTTCAGCTTCAACTCCACCTTGCTTCGGGTCAGCATTGCACCCTTTTTCGCCTGAAAAAAAACCGCGAATAGGTGTCAGTGTATGACCGGGTGGAATACTAGCGAATACTAGGGAGTTTATTGCACAATGAAGGTGTTAAGTGTGTGTTTTTGTTGAATGTGGCAGAATGTTGCGTCTTCAACTTTTGCTTCCGCTTTTGCCAAGTAAAGAGAGACAAAACGGTACCTGAGTGAGTGTACGGCAAGTGTTTCACTTATATGAAGGTTTGTTTAGTTTGTTACGGGTGTGAAAGGTGAGATTATTGATATAAATACAGAAATAAAACGATACTTCCCCCGTTTACGTCGTTGCTATTTGAACTGATTTTGACAGTTGAATCGGCCGGTACAATCGGTCTTGTTTTTTCCAAAGCTTGTATGTTTGCACAGCTGTTTCTTATCTACACATTATTTAATCACTAATTACTACTTAAATTAAGTTTACTCATGCAGAAAAGCAATTTTGACTAATTTAATTGAAATAAGAACTACAGAGCTGTTTACATCGTCAGCTATTCGGTCTGGGGTTGCCAGCCGAATTCCGCTGCTTTCCCCCACAACAAGATACCATAGGACATGACACTATGAAAGTAACTAAAATATACTAGCCTAGATGTAGCCACATCCGTGTTTTGTCTGATGTTCCTAACAGCGTAAGCCGCAGTATTTAATTTACCAGCCAATTTTTCTATGTGGGGTCTCCACTGCAATCTGTTATCAATGGTTATTCCAAGAAACTTCGTGTCATTTACTAATTCTAACGTATTGCTGTCCAACACTAAACTGGTCCCAACTTGCCTGACATTTGGAAGTGAGAATTTGAAACATTTGGTTTTACCAGCATTTAACAATAAATTGTTAACTGTGAACAAATTCAAGGTTAAAGATAATACTCTATTGACATCATCAAAATCTTCTTTTTGTCTTTCCATTTTGAAGACTAGTGAAGTATCATCAGCAAACAACAATATGTTAGTCAATTTCTCCACCATAAAAGGCAGATCGTTAATATATACCAGGAATAAGAAAGGGCCTAATATGGAACCTTGTGGAACGCCAATTTTTACCCACGATCTATCAGATTTAACGCCGTTGATTTCTGCCTTTTGAATTCTATTGCTTAGGTATGATCTTAGTAGATCCAACGCTTTATTTCTAACTTCGTAATGATTTAATTTCATTAGTAACGTGTCATGATCAACACAATCAAATGCCTTCGACAGATCGCAAAAAACACCGATAGCATCCTGTGCGGCTTCCCATGCAGAATAAATATGAGATATAAGGGTAATACCTGCATCCGTAGTCGATTAACCCCTAGTGAAACCGTATTGCTTGGCGTGGAGTTGTTTTGTACGGTTAGATTTATTAGATAAAGATCATACAAGATAGCTCTACTTTTACGAATTCCAAATGTTGCCCAGTCATTAAATTTAGATTTACCGTTGTAGGCACTGAGTTTCTTTACTTCAAAAACTGTATTGAATTCTATTTGAATAATGTTGAGGAAGTCAGAATAGATTTTGTTCGGGTTCTGTTCATCAAAATCCGGTACTGGCAAACCCATATCTAAGTTTTTCATATACATCTCTAGTCTATGGGATGTAATAGGCCTATAAAATGATGGATCAGTCTTATTTTCACTAGTAATTTGGAATGAAACTGTTTGACCACTGTGATCGGATGGTAAACAGTTAATTACATTTTTACTTGTGAATGCACAGTAACAAAAAACGTTATCTAAGCAAGTTTGGCTGGTAAGTGTAATTCTAGTCGGCTCTAGAAATACATGACATAAATTAAATGATTTGAACAGAGTTATTAATCGTCGCTTCAGTGTTGTATCTACAAGCAGATCTACATTAAGATCGCCACAAACAATTATCTTTTTTCTGTTATTACAAAGTTTTATGAGGGCTTCCTCCATAATTTTCTCGAATATTTCAAAATTGCCATGGCCTTTTTCATCTCTTGGAGGTCTGTAGACAGACACAAACAATAATATGGCTATCCAACTCAACACAAGATACCTCTATTTGTCTTTCCACAGTAAGTATAAGAATATCTTTCCGTTGTTTCACCTTAATATAATTTTTTATTAAGATTAAAGAACCACCTCTATCAGCAGTCTTTCTATTGTAACAATTGACAATTTTGTAATTATTTATGTTAAAAGACATCATATTCTCCTTTAACCAATGTTCTGTAATACAAATAACATCGGTGTCTGAATGATTAAGAAATAATTCTAATACAAGTTCTTTGCCAGGTAGCCCCTGCATGTTTTGATGGGTAATATTTAAGTGGGGCTTACCCTTTGTCTGAATATTATTTAATATTGGGATATTATTAGACTTTTTTGACTTATTTAATTCGGGCAAGATATTACACATTTTTGATCTCCTATGCTTGCTTGATATATTTATTGGCTTATGTATGCTAGAGATTTCCTCTATTATCTTAAAAACTAATTTAAATTACTTGGAATGTCTTCCAATATCCCTTGTCTGTGCTCAATAGAAGCAGTCAGGTTAGCCAAATTCTTGGCTGTAATACTAAAAAAATAAGATAGCGACACAGCTACCTGTCGTTTGTAAAAATCTGAAAGGTAGTAACTACCTTTGGTCAAATAAACATTTTTACTAACATAATTGTTAGAGTCAATCAAATGAATCAAACTATTATTATATGACATTGTATGTAATGTCATATTTAGTTTATATCTAAGATCATTTAAAATGTTACTGGATACCTACCGCTCGAGAAGGTACCAGATCTCACATACACAAAAGGCCAACCACCGATTCCCCTCGCAGATCGAGGATATCACACACTAGCTCCGGTTGATCTTATACTCGGCTCAGACGTTTTAGGTCAGGTTGTGGACGGGACTAAGGTATCGTTGGTCCCCGGGAAGCCTATTGCCTTCGGCACGATTTTTGACTACACATTAATAGGTCCGATTGAAAATCCTTACATATCACCGGTCAAATCAGTAAGCTCACTCCACACTATCGGCACTCATACAGATCCCAATCCATCCGCTCATGATATACACAAAGACCTAGAAAGGTTTTGGGAGTCAGAGGAACCCAAAGTACACAAACATACCAGCCCATTGCAAGACCATTTCGAGGAAATCTTTCACCTCAAACTCACCTCAGTTCCTTGATAGATTCCCTGATGATCAGTGTGACATGCCCAAAGATTTCAGCATCACTTCCGACTCAATTTCAATTAAAGTACTAGGCATACAGTGGATGACCCTCAAACTGACGAATTCATTTATCGCATTTCTCTACCCTCTGTAACAAAAATTACAAAACGATCAATTCTCAGCACAGTAGCTTCTCTTTATGACCCAAATGGTTGGGTAACCCCCATAGTCTTCCTCGCAAAATTACTTCTTCAGAAGTTATGGCTTCTCAAAATAGGATGGGATGAACCCACTCCCGTAGAAATCCACACAGAATGGCAGCAAATTTCGGAAGATCTTCCTCAGCTCTCATATATTCACTTACCTCGGCTCATTTGTAAACACAAGTCCACGTCCACGTACTCGCTTCATGGATTCGCAGACGCCTCCATAGCTGGTTATGCAGCTGTCATTTACCAGCATGAACTCGACGCAAATGGACATGTCACCGTACATCTGATCATGGCCAAGTCAAAGGTGGCACCAATTAAGAACCACCTCACCATTCCCAAGTTGGAGCTTTCAGCTGCATCCCTCTTATCTCAGCTCATGACTAGAGTGTCGACCCACCTTTCGGCTCACATTACTATCGCAAATCACATATGCTGGTCCAACAGCACCATAGTATTGGCATGGCTCAATACGCCCCCTCATCGGCTACAGACTTTTATAGCCAATCGAGTGGCTAAGATCGCTGCTAGCGCGACCCGCCTCATGTGGAGACATGCGCCCACAGACTTGAACCCTGCCGACTGTGCAAGCAGGGGAATGTCGGCTCAATCACTCTCACAACAAGAACTGTGGTGGTCTCCCAGTTGGCTCAAGGAGCCTCCTTGCGCCTGGCCCATGATGCCACCCTCATTAGGCATCTTGCATCCAGAGGTTCATATTCAACGCCAAGCACGGCTCAGAGGTACGGCGTGCTGGTCCGTTGACAGCAAATGTACGTAGGGAAGCTCTAATGTACTGGATCCGCTCAGTTCAGCACAATGAGTTCACAGGACATTAACCGGTTGCAGACCGGCAAGATTTGTCTCAAGCGTCTCCAACGTCTGTCACCATTTATGAAAAACGACCTCTTGAGAGTCGGAGGCCACCTCTCTCAAGCGTCAATAAGGTACGACGCTCAACACCCAACACTCAATGGGGTTAATCTGGCTCAACACAGACCTTGCTGTTAATAATTTTGTAATTATTTATTCCTGCTTATTAATCATAACAATTAAATTTTTCATATTTGTATTAGTTAAGCACAACCTATTTTTAAAAGAGATCTAAAAATAAATCTGTGGGAGTTTCTACGCCCTTCTTCTCCCACAGTGGTCCAATGTAGAGAAGAGGCAAAAAATGACGTTTGCTAAGTATATGTAAATATCTACAGTAATAAAGTACTTTGACTATTGACTATTGACCCACTCATTCTTCCTAGGTCATCCTCTAGTGGATCTCATTATTGACCATTACCGTAAAATACACTGCCATCCTGGCGCTGACACATTACACGCAATCTTACGCCAGCAATTCTGGATTCTCTCCGCCCGCCGTATTATCAGACACCGCGTATTAAAGTGCATCAGATGCTTCCGGTGTCGTACTCAAACTACAGCCCCGATCATGGTTGACCTTCCAGTAGATAGGGTCACCCCTCAGCCCGTATTAAGCCAAGTCACGACCGATTTTTCCGGTCCGATTCTCGTTAAATCCAGCACTCTGCGCAACGTAAAGCTCCTAAAGGCATACTTTTGTATTTTTATTTGCCACACAACGAAAGCGGTTCATTTAGAGGTCGTCTCTGCCCTTACCACGGAAGCGTTCTTTGCGGCATTACATCGATTTGTATCCCGTCGTGGGACGCCGACTCTCATTAGAAGCGATTGCGGCACAAACTATATAGGCGCTAGAAATCAGCTCAGGGAGGTCCAAGAATTTCTCAGCTCAAATAATGATGCAATCACTCATAAACTCGCTACTCAACAGATAAGAAGGGAAGAATCACCCGCACAATACCCGGAAAAGACGGAGTGGTACGAGTGGTGGACCTCGACACAGCCCAATGAAACCTGAGAAGGCCTGTCTTCAAGTTAGCCAGGTTCCCAACAGATTCAGCTCAAGAATAACCTCAGCTCCGCCCGCCCAGGATGTTCACGCACAAACGAAACGCAGTGCGTGACGTCAGAAAAACCAGAGAGTTTCGATCACGCGAGTAGATCGACGCCATCTTTGAACACGACAACTCAGCTCGCATCGTTGCAAACGCTGCGCATTTATCCGCTCCGAAATAAATACCAGTCGGCACATTTCGCATCAAATTCCATCGCTAGTGAATAGTGTGCGTGCACGTACCTACTACGTTAAAACCCAATACTGCGCGTTACATACCCACGAGGTTGCGCGTGACCTTCTGCTGACCTGGAGGTTCCAGGCCCTGGTGCTGAACCCGTCGTCGTCATCCTGCAGTCGCAGACCGAGGAAGGCTGGCACACCCCAAGACGCTGTCCAGGTACCTTGACCACTTGCTCCGCCTTCCCATCTAACCTCAAACCCATATTCTCTCATCTGCTCATCTCTAACTTTCCCATTCTCATCAGCCCCGCATTCCTGCGACCCTTAGCGGTCACAGAGAGATAGTGACTCTATACTACCGTGAAAATGTCTGATAATGTGGTGAAAAAGAACTAGGAAGCGACACGAAAATGCATAAAGTGCGGTAAATCGCCGGTCGCAGAGAAGGTGATATTGTTTTGATTTCCAAGGCCTGGTAAACAAAATATTTTGCGGTAAGTGTTGAACCAATATTTGTACACATGTTTTGTTTTTTGTATTCTCCTAGACGTTTATGGCTTGGATTTGAGTTTTCCGTTAACTCATCGGCTACTGTACGGTGTAGTGGCCGCACGTCTTGAAGATGTTATAGGAAGTTATGTTTAAGCTCTGGTAGCTATGATGGGTTCTTATAGTTGTCGTAGTTAGTTAGAGAAAGATCACCAAAGTTCAGTAAATCACTATATTGTCACTTAATAACACGAAATACAGATAAATTAGGCAAGTCTTTCTTGGTAGATGTTAACTCGATCAATATCGTATTGCTACTGCTTGTTTTTGTATAGGTAATAACGTCATGCTAAGTGCAACGCTAACAAATTAAAAATAGGTCGTTATTAATTATGTACAAACTGTACATCTTGGAAGCCCCAAGAAAAGATAAAAGTATGATAAGAAAGATTTGCCTTAACAATAAAATTAATCAAAATTAAAAACTAAATTGTCTGCACCGTGAATAAAGTCCCGCCGCGATGCATCTGCTCGAGGCATCATCGGTCTCGGATTGCCCCGTGTTGGTTTTTGCTGATTCTGCAGTTCTGTCCTTATCGTTGATAGCTCGATTTGCTCGCGCCGCTCTCTGACTGCATTATGTTTTCTCGTACATTTTGGAAGGCAGCGAGTCTTCGCCACCCACACGATGCCGATGATGATGAGGACGGTGACCATCGAGTAGCCAACCACGTAGTGGTGCAGATCATGTCTTGTTAAGTTGGCGGGCAGGCTATTTTCCTTTCTCTTCTGAAATTCAACCTTGTTGTTTCTTCATGTCAGCATTTTCGCTCGTAAGTTGATAAGGCACCTTAGGATAAGTCAGGCTCACTATGTTGTTTACAGTAGAGTTTATTATTACTTCCGGAATGTTATAGTTTATTGTTGCATTACTTTTGTATTTGTTGTGTGCGAAGATGCCTAGATCATCGGACTGTAGCACACACCCCTGTGATATTGTTATGATAGCGGCAGATGTGAGCGTGTATGATGCGATGTCTTCGTTGCAGATAGTCCGTATAGTGCATGTTCCGCAGCATGTCGCCAGCCAGCTGTTCGGTAGGTGTAACTCGATCCCCTCTGTCTTGCATGACGCCGGTTTAACGTCACAGGGCAAGGTCGTTGTGTGACCAAGTAACTTTGCTTCGCACGGAGTTTTGTCAATGATGTTATGAAGATTGTAGATCGGCACATTCTGTTGACAGATGTACTGGTCTTGATTGTGTACAGTAAAATTTCATCAGTTATCGACATGTAGGTATTCTTTTTGAACTCTGTTTTTAGGTATGGTGTTCTCGGTTGGATTATGACTATTTCAGCGCCCATCTTGATCGGCAGTGGAATGATCCGATATAGAGCGTAGTCCCCTTCCGCCACCAATGGTATTTGGATTTTAAACAGAAAATAATTAGTTGTGACCCTAGCTCTGACCTTCAAAAGCTTGTATATTCCTTGATGCTCTTCGTGACATCAGTGTCGCCCGAGATTGACAGGGTCTTCGGTAGTTGTTCGTTTATGTTTTTCAGTTGTTCCATTAACTTAGTAGGTGTAATCAAATGAACGTCAATGCGTCAGTGAGTGTATTGAAAGTTATTTCTTGTATTTGTTTCAAGTTGTTAATAAGCATGTAGGCTGACAGGGATGCCGAGCTGAAGTAGGTTGTCGCCATTACGACTTCCAATTCTTCTTTAATTGTTGCAAAGTTAATGTTGGTTTGATTGATAAAGCCGTCGATCATGTTGAACTGTTGTTGTATATTATTTTCATTTTTATTGAGTAAGTCGTTTTGGAGTTCCACTATGGAGGTCTGATTTTTTATAAGTTGTAATAAGTATTTTTCGTTTTCTTGCACCGATTGTATATAATCTTGATATTTTTCCGCAAATCGCTGATCCAGCACCCCAAACAGGCTGTTTGCGACGTAGCCTACTCCGTCGAGCAGTCCTCGTTTCTTCCTTCTTTCGCCTAGGTGGGCATGTGGAGACAGTAGCATAGTATTGTATGTTTTAAGATCTTCGTTCTCGTAGTAAAGTTGATCCAGTGTCGTTTTGCAGTATCTTGGGTCCGTTTTTTGGCAGAAATTGTTAATGTCGTTGAGATATCCTTCCATTCGTCGAATTCCATCCCAGTAGTTAGTTAAGTTATAATACATGACTAATGTTCATTCATCGTGTGTAACTTGAAGCGCTCCTAGCTTATCGTAGTAAATCGGCCGCTCGGGTTCCACCTTGGTTATTTGTGTTTTTGTTGAAGTTGCGTACGTTCCAGTGATGAATGTAAACATTAATAGCATCGTCGTCAGAACAGAGAAAGCCGTGTAGACCTTTTGAACCTTTCTTTGGGTTTTCATGTTATTGCTGTTCGGGTCCACGTGTTTTTCGTCGAAATTTGCTCTTCAGTTAGTTCCTCTAGCAGAGCAGGGTGATTTCCGCTCCACTTTCTTAGGTTCATGCCGCCTCTTTGTAGCAACATGATGAGTGATTTTTGTAGCTTTTTAGCTTCTTCCAGAGACGAATGACCGCTGATCAGGTCGTCCATGTAGAACTCTTGAGTCAATGTCACTGCTGCACCTGGATATGGTACCTTGTCTCCATCATCACTAGCTAATTGTATCAAAGTTCTCATCGCCAGCCATGGAGCACACTTAGTACCGTAGGTTAAACTTTGTAATTTGTATTCTTGCATGTTTTCTGTTGGCGAGGCTCTCCAGATGATTTTCGTCAGGTCTCGTTGTTCTTCCTGAATCCAGAGGCAACGGTACATTTTTTCAATGTCCGCTGTGAAGGCGTACGTAGCCATCAGCGCCGGGGTGAACCTCCATCACACGTCCCATTGCCCATTTTGCGGGGGGGAGGTTGTCTTCCTTAACCAAGACAACGTCTCCTATCTTGATGTTTTTGTTAGGCTTGTTCCACTTGCATCTAGTTTGAAATTGATTTAGATAATCGTTTGACCAGTTTTTCCAAAATTGTTGTGCCATATGTTCAGTTAATTGCCAACGGCGCCGTATGTCGATGCTCCTGATATCCGTATAATCCGATAACGGTGGTGTCAACGTTGCGCCACAGGTGAGGAAGTGCCCGGGTGTCAGGCAGTTGTAAAATTCCTCTGGATCTTCAGTTAAGGGGCACAGTGGCCTTGAGTTAAGGCATGTTTCGATTTTCGTTGGCAAAGTTAGGAACTCTTCATAGGTTAATTTCTGTTCCCCCAGTACTCGGCGAAGATGGTGTTTCATGGATTTGACCGCAGCCTCCCATAATCCTCCGGCTGTCGGTCATGATGGTGCGTTAAACCGCCAAGTCACCTCCATTTTACTGATTTCGTTGAAGAATTTTTCAGTCATCATCTTCTTAAAGTCGACGAACTCTTGTCGAAGCACCCTTGAAGCTCCAATAAAGTTGGTTCCGCAGTCTGAATACACACATTTCGGCGTCCCGCGCCTAGCGCACATTTTCTGGAATGCGGCGAGGAATGTTTCCGTACTGAGATCGGATACAAGTTCAAGGTGTACAGCCTTCGTGGCCAAACACACAAAGACTGCGATGTAGCCCTTGGATGTTTTCACTCCTCTTCCCTTGTTTAGTTTGATGTCAATGCTGCCCGTAAAGTCCACGCCGGTGTGCGTAAATGGCTTCGATGGGGTGATGCGTTGCTTCGGTAAGTCTCCCTCCCATCAGTTGATAATTTTCATGAGGACCGAAGCGACGACAGCGAACACAGTTGTGCAAGATGGATTTGACGGCTCTATTGCCCCCGATTATCCAGTACCGCTGCCGTATGTATGTTAGTGTAAGCCGCGCTCCGCCATGCAATGTCGAAAGATGCGCGTGCTCGATCATAAGTTTTGTAAATCTTCCGTTGCGTGAGAGAATTACAGGATTTTTCATGCCTCCTGGTAATATTGATTTGTTCAGTCGACCTCCCACACGCATAATATTGTTCTCGTCCATGTAAGGGTTAAGTTTATTGATGTTTCTTTTTGAAGGTAAAGGTTTATTGTTCTGAAGTACCTTGTATTCTACCTCAAATTCCTTTTCCTGCACGTATTTAATTATCAGTTCATTCGCTTTGGTCAATTCGTTCGTTGTTATGTGAGGTATTTGTTGACTTGCAGTAGATTGCGTTTTTGTGACGAAGCGCAAAATCCAGGCAATGACTCGGCGAGCTCGGGTCAAATTACTGTTATTCACCAGTAATGTTTCGATAAAATGCTCGGGTTTTTTATTGATAGTTATTATGTTGCTGTTATTGTAGCTTTCTTTGCTTTCTGTTAAGTTTGTATAGAGGCATTGTTGAGACGATGTTGATGTTTCTTGTAGGGTATATTCGGGGTCCTTTAGGATCTCTGGGCCCTGCCACCAAAGGCTAAAGTTGAGTAGTTTACTTGGTTGTAAACCTCTGGATGCACAATCAGCTGGGTTGAGCTCCGATTTCACGTTTTGCCATGTGTTAGCTGGCAATATAAGTTTTATTTTATTGACTCTGTTTGCTACGTAGGTTTCCCACCGCGATGATTCATTCACCTTGTATCCATGCTAGCACCACTTGTGAGTCGCACCACGCTCGTTTGATTATGTTGTAGCCGGCGAGAGCTGTTTGAACATTTTTCATTACTTCCGCTAACAGGAGAGCGCCACATAGTTCCATTCTTGGAAGGCTTATTTTCTGTGATATTGGCGCCACACGAGTTTTTGCGATCAGTAGGCTTAAAACAAACTCTCCGTGTTCATTTAGGACTCGGCTGTAGACAACGCAGGAGTATGCTTTTTCACTTGCGTCGCTAAATCCCAATAGCTAGATCTTGTTATTTAATCCGGCAATCCATCTGGGAATTCGCATTTCCGGAATGATTGGTATTTCACCTTTCAGTTTAAGCCATTCTGTTTTAACCTCCATTGGTAGCTCTTCATCCCATCTCAGGTTACTTACCCATAGTTTTTGAAAGATAAGCTTGGCAGTTAGTGTAACGGGAGATAGCCAGCCCAACGGGTCATAAAGTTTGGAAATCTCTGATAGGAGTGTTCGTTTTGTTAGTTTTGAGGTTTGTTGGAGTGGCCAGTTAAACTGTAATGTATCTGCTTCCGGGTTCCAGGTTAGACCAAGGGTTTTATGTGATTCTTCGTATTTAAATTCAAAGTTGTTTTTTGTCGAAATTTGCTCTTCAGTTAGTTCCTCTAGCAGAGCAGAGTGATTTCCGCTCCACTTTCTTAGGTTCATGCCGCCTCTTTGTAGCAACATGATGAGTGATTTTTGTAGCTTTTTAGCTTCTTCCAGAGACGAATGACCGCTGATCAGGTCGTCCATGTAGAACTCTTGAGTCAAGGTCACTGCTGCACCTGGATATGGTACCTTGTCTCCATCATCACTAGCTAATTGTTTCAAAGTTCTCATCGCCAGCCATGGAGCACACTTAGCCGTAGGTTAAAGTTTGTAATTTGTATTCTTGCATGTTTTCTGTTGGTGAGGCTCTCCAGATGATTTTCGTCAGGTCTCGTTGTTCTTCCTGAATCCAGAAGCAACGGTACATTTTTTCAATGTCCGCTGTGAAGGCATAGCGGTAAGTTCTCCACTTCAAAATCAATGCTTGAATGTCTTATTGTAGGTTCGGACCCTTCTCTAGCAGGCTGTTGAGGCTGTAGCCGCTAGATGACTTCTGAGATGCGTTAAACACTGTTCGAAGTTTGGTTATAGTTGAACTTTCTCTCAAAACTCCATGATGAGGGAGAAAACACTGAAGAGCTGATGTTGTGGTCTGTGATGGCGCCATGTGACCTAAATCTTCGTATTCTTTCATGAAATCTCGATAAATGGTCGCTAGTTGTTGTTTTCTCTCCAGTCTCTTTTCAAATTGATGAAATTGCGAGATGGCTATGTTTTTTGAATTGCCAAGTTTTCTCTCAAAATCCGAACATAAGGGCATCTGAACAATGTATTGTCCTTGAGAATTACGCTGAACAGTCTTCTTGTAAAACTCTTCACATTGCTTTTCCTTTGGCGTATCCGGTTGCTGCTGGGAGATGTCTTCGGTTTCCCAAAAGCGTGTTAGTTCTTGTAGGTCAATCAAAGTTACATTACAGCATTATGATTTAGTTATGCTGCCACATAATATCCACCCCAACTGCGTTTGTTGTGCAATAGGGGCTGATTGATTGCCTTTCAGTAAGCCGTCCAGAATTATTTCAGCGTACACTCCTGCCCCAAGTAAGAAATCTATGTTTTGAGAGATTTTATACTCCGGATCGGCCGAGTTTTAAGTTGCTTATATGAGGCCAGTTAGCCTTGGGGAAAAACACGTTCAGTAAATTGTTAGTTACTTTTTTCATAATCAGCGCTTGAGTTTCAAACGTGTAATCTAAGTTAATTGATTTACAGTTTATTTGAAGACTTCCTTTGCATTCCCCTGAAGATGATTCAATTCCATTGACGCTAGCATTAAATTTCTTTCGGGGTAGTTTTAGAAGATGGGCCGCCCTTTCCGAGATCAGGTTTACTTGTGCTCCTTGATCAAAATAAGATTCTTCTTCCGTGTTAACCTCCCGAGACGCAAAGTCAATCTATGAGACAGCACTCGAAAGAGAAGAGCGCCCACAGCCGAAACCTCAGAAACACCTCTCACCCGGCCCCAGCCATCCGAGATCAGGTCGTCCCTCCAGTTGATGTTTGAGTGGATCAAACAGCTTTTCCCTCCTTCATACATTCGGAACAGATCCCTGCCCTCTCAAGCGATTCCTTTAGAAATTCTGAGAGCCAGAAAACTAGAACCCCTCTTTTCCGATAGGATGGCAGAAAGACACCCCTCCTCCTCAAAGTCCTCAGGGAAGAACCCTCTCACTAGAGAAGAGGCCTCTGAAATAAAATTTAATCCAGAAGAGTTATCCAGATTGGGAGACTTTATAGGACAAGAACCCCCTTCTAGTCGAGGAGCAATAGCAAAGAGGGACAGGAAAGAGACCGTCGTCTTGTCCTGTCTAAATAGCAAGTGTGCATCATCATCAAATCGGGACCTCCAAAGGCTCAGAGACCCTTCTCAAGGCTGAAGATCCAAACCTCAAAGAGATAAAAGAGACCGCCAACATTCTGTCTCTTGAGCATGGTGACAGAAGAGGTTTCCTAGGAGATCAGATTGTTAATTTGATCCACATCAGCGGAAATCAGTGGGGTCAATTTCGGGAGCAACTTGCGACCTCTGCCTCCGATGGCTATTACTCGGTTAAAGGGTGTACCAGGGGACTGAGTTTCTCCTATCAGCTCGCCACCACCTTGCACAGCGGCAACACTATCGAGAGGCTAGCCCACTTGATGGATAATGCCAAGGTACAGAATCGACACCTGATGGAGCAGGTAGAGGCCAATAGGACGTATAGGGAGGGCTTGGTACACCAGGCTAACACATGCACCATGAGCTTGGCTCAACTGATGGAGAGGATAGACACGGCGCACTTAACAATTGCGAGTAATATGGTTCCCCCGGCAAAAGCCACAGTTAAAGCTCAAACTCCGTCTATCCAAAGCGATGCCAGACCAGACATCAATATTGCACAGGATATAGAATTCTCGCCGCACACCAGCTACTCCTCCAAACATTGCAAGGTTACATTCAGAAGGACCATCGAGGAAACCATCATAACCCCTACCTCCTTGACTTATTCTCCTCTAGCGGAGTTACCCAGAGTAGGATTGAGAGAAGGACCCCTTAGGATCTTTTTGAACAGGGACCTGGACATGCTCTGTCATTTTCTCATAACCCATGAGCCCTTCCTTTCAAAATACCGAGAGGGAGACTCAAATCTTAGAAGAGTACTAGTGAAACAGCTCATGGGATTTGTCTATGTTATCTATGAGAAGTCCGCGTTTCCAGAGGGACCTAAGATGGGAAACCGTGGACCAGTTTGACCAGAGGCTGGCGAAGGACATGTTCGCGTGTGCGGATGCATCACATCTTTCGCACATCGCCGAACTGGCGCCGCACCATGCGCGCCCGCCCGACCGCCGCCGCCTGCCACGCGACCTGGTTGCCTAGCCGGCGATCACCCACTGCATACCAGCGCCACATTAAGACCACCGCCCGCAGGGGCCAACCGATGACCTGTCCACAGGAGTGGACAGAGGTGATTCTTCGGGAAGAGGTCCGTCGACCTGACCCCGACTCCCCACGCCCCAGAAGGGGTGCGTGAGATGATTAAGAAGAAGAAGTCCGCGAAGATTTTGGCAAGTTCCGTCAATAGATTTAATAATCATTTGAACTGTTGTTAATAAAATCTCTTTATCGTTAGTTGGTGCGTGATTTGAAGTATTTGCTTGACCCGAATTGGAAGATTGCTGAGTTGAGATGTTTATGTTTGCAGTTGTTTTCTTTGCGTAATGAAGCATCGTATGATGTTTCAAACTGCACTCTTTGCATGTCTTCGCTGATTTGCAAGCGTCCGAGCCGTGGCTAAAAAGACAGTTTTTGCATAAACGAAGTTTCGCAATTGTGCCGTTTCTTTTCGCTGTATCCATGTCGACGAACTTCGGACATTGCATCAAAACATGATTTTCGTTGCATAAAGGACATTGTCCATAAGTTGTATGACAGATTTTGTTAAATTTTGGTTTGTAGTCAAAATGTTTTTTTTCTTGAGTTTGTTTATTCGACGGAGTGGAGAAGGGCTTCGTTGAGTTTTCTTTTCTTGTGCTTTTATTTGCTTCAAAGGCGAGAAATGCTCCCTCCAAATATTTTAAAAATTCTTCAAGTTTCGGAATCGCTCGTTGATCAACCCGAGTCTTCACATAGTCCTCATAGGAAGTTGCGTCCAGTTTTTGCGACATCAAATACACAATGATGGGGTCCCATGTTTGTACGTCTAGGCCGATATTCACGAAACCGTTGACAGCTTCGTTTACGACGTCACGCATCTTTTTTAAGTTGAACGCGTCGCGTTGTTGTATGTTGGGCAAATGCATTATGGTGTTCATGAAGGTCACAAACTGCAGATGACGATTGTCGTATCTTTGCACTAAAAATGCCCAGCATGAATCGTAGTTATCCGCGCTGATCGATAGGTTTTGAACAATCCTCTCAGCTTCACCATGAAGTTTCGTCTTTAAATGCTGCATCTTTTGCGCCTTGTTTATAGTGGGGTTGTTGTGGATTGTTTCCGTAAATAGATCTTTAAAAGAAATCCACTGTCTGTAGTCTCATTTTAATTCCGGTATGTCGACTCGCGGCGCAGAGTGCTGATAGTGCATTGTTGAATTTAGTTTGTTTTTTAGTTGTTTGCGTAATTGTTCATAATCCTGTTCGCCTTTCAGGAAAAGACAGTTGTATGCCTCACACTGGACCCCCGCCAGACTTGCCTCAATCTCACAGTGCAGTTTGTCGACAGGTTCCCATTTCGACTTTAAGATGGCTAAACAATCTTCCAGTTCCCATTTTTCAGTGATGGACTGAAAATCGATTTTCGCCATGGCGCGATCAAGCGCTTTGATGTTAATTTCTTGCTTGAACATAAGTAAGTTGATGTTGTTTTCATTAGCCTCTGGGGTCCCCGCCAAATCAAAGTTGATGTTGTAATCGGTAGGGGTTGGTTTTAACCCTTGAAGAGCTTGCAGTTTCTTCAAAATATCATCTTTCGTTTTTTCATACATTTTCTTAGTCATAGCATAGACATCATCGGTAAAGTACTTGATGTTCTTTTCAGAAACCGTGGCCTCAATTGTTCCATGCCTTTCTTTAAACTCCTGCCAGTAGTCGTCGAATTTGGAGAGCGTATTCGATAGGTAGTCCTTAGTCTTCCTTGATGAGCCGTCCTTCCCATAATTAATGCATCCTTGTTTGAATTTGTTAAAAAGTTCTAGTTGTAAAGTTAGATGTTCCATGATGTTCCTCAAGTTTGAACGCTCAGGGATTCGGCGAAGTTTAGTTTTCCTCCTTTCCCGTCCTGCAGTTCATAGTAACGCGAAAAGGTAAAGTTGTTATTGTTTGTTCACTTTCACGTCCTGCAGTTTACAGTAACGCGAAAAGGTAAAGTTGTTGTTGATTGAAGTGAGTAGTTTCAGTTCAGAGCTCGCTGGATGATGGATGCAAGTGATCACGGCCGTGAATCTCAATCCCCTCTGTCCCTGCACCGATGTTTACGACTTCTCAATTCAATTCGATGATTCTGCTGGTGGAGGCCGAAAGAACCGATCCGTTATCAGTGAGGAATAGAATGAACAAAGAGTCACTTAGTTTGTGGCACTTGCTTCTCGATGCTCGAAGGACCATAAATATGTACAGTGTAGTGGCCGCACGTCTTGAAGATGTTATAGGAAGTTATGTTTAAGCTCTGGTAGCTATGATGGGTTCTTATAGTTGTTGTAGTTAGTTAGAGAAAGATCACCAAAGTTCAGTAAATCCCTATATTGTCACTTAATACCACGTAATACAGATAAATTAGGCAAGTCTTTCTTGGTAGATGTTAACCCGATCAATATCGTATTGCTACTACTTGTTTTTGTATAGGTAATAATGTCATGCTAAGTGCAACGCTAAAAAATTAAAAATAGGTCGTTATTAATTATGTACAAACTGTATAGCTACTGCAAACACGGCCAACTCAAAATACAGCTTTCCGATCTAAAGGCCGATCCCGATAAGCTTTATGGAACTTATGTCAGACCATGTTCAAGATAGATAGGTGACCACCATTACGGACCAGAGGGCTGGTGGTATGCCTACTGCATCAAATGGATCACTGGACTGGCACTAAAAGTGGCATGGCACGCACCAAATTACAATCTTAATCAACAGTACTTGCTTGGTTATTTGGATAGTTTAGTGGATGGCATGTATTTTTACTAATCTATCGTTATTTATTTCCAGATGTACATTGTAGGCAAAATAAATTTTTCCTTCTGATTAAATGTGCATATCAATAGATTTTCATGAGAAGCTCTATAAGGAATAGGGTTACCAGATGGTCGGGATTCATCGGGATAATCCCCATTTTTTATATGATATCCCGACTCCCGACAAAATACGAAGTATCACGACTTTTTGATAACTTTTAGTTTTATCTCGTAAGTACCTAGCTAAAACAGCGCGCGCTCCAATCCAATACAATACGAAGTCAGTAGAAATAAACCCACACCCGCACGCACCCCGCCCGCTGCACACTTCACGTCATTTGTTTGCCGGCCGCGCTTCGCCGATACTCGCAACGCTGGGCCGGAAACAAATGACAAAGATGAGTTATGTTCTGATTACTGCTGCCTTAGAGAAACACATGAACACCTGCCTAAAGACATTGCCACGGACAAAATCTGGGCACAATTATTTAAAAGATGTGATAAAAATGACTCGAAAAATAAAAATAAATTGGTGTCATTTGTGCTTTCGATTCTGGTAAGCAATGCTTACTGTGAGAGAGTGTTTAGCCTTCTTAATAGCTTGCATTCGAAAAAACGAAACTTAAATTTAAAGTCATTTTTAGGCACACCACAAGGAACAAAATTAGTAGAGTGTGTCAAATCAAACTCTAAGTCTATGTGGCAACATAAAAAAAAAGTAAATTTAAGTTCTGTAATAAATATATATATATATATATATTAGTTGTTTTATTTATCCCGAGAAAAAACCCAAAATCCCGACATTTTGAAAATTTATCGAGATATAATTTTTCTGATCTGGCAACCCTAATAAGGAACACAAATGCTTTGTGAAAATCATTTCCCACATGAAGAATTCAAGGACTCAACAAAGAAGATGCTAAGAATATCCTCAATTCCATCTGATGTGAGTAAAATGTTAATTAAGTCAAACTCTTTTGACATTTTTCCTTTGGGTAGGACCACATTTATAATCCTGAAAAAATGCCGAAACTGCCCGCTACCAGATACTAGCCGGGTGCTTGGTGCATCTCTATAAATATTTGCTACTATATTAAATCTCATTTATTTGCAGAATGAACCAGTAACGCTGAATCTACCAGCATATGAAGGCCAGCCCGGTTCATCCACAGGTTCCAAACCAATACCGAGAATGCCTCTAAAAGAGATTGGTAACATTCATGTGAGTAAAATCCTAAGTAACTTTTTATATTTTCCTTTGGGTAGGACAACATAACATTTGTAATTCTGAAAACCTGCCCGGTACTGGATACTAGCCGGGTAGCCTGTGCATCTCTACTCTACTATATATAAATATGTGCTACTACTACATATAAATAATATATGCTACTATTAGATCTCATTTATTTGCAGAATGAACCAGTAATGTTGAACCAACCAGCATATGATGGACAGCCCGGTCCATCCATAGGAGAGAATCCAGCATTCAAAAAGTGTGCTCAACTTTTTAAAAAAATATGCCTCCTTAAGCAACAAGTCAAAAGACAAAAAAAATAAGTCAACATTAAAAGAACTAACAGAAAGCAAAGCAGTAGAGAAACTATCCCGAAAAATAACTCCTGCATTTTCTCTGTTGCTACAAGCGCAATTGGGAAATTGTAGGAGATCACTCACTGGCCGGCGGTGGAAAAAAGAAGGCAAATTTTTTGCCTTGAGACTATTCAAAAGGTCTCCTACTTGTTACCGACTATTGAGGAGGTTTTTTCATCTACCATCTCCTGGCATGCTAGAAGTAATAGTCATTATCTGGTGTGATGAACCTTTTTTTTTAGACTGCCCGCGATTTTCAACCTTATTTCATAAGACCTTATTTCAATGACTTTGCAGGTGCTGCTCAACAGAGAGCCTTACGCTGTGGGTATTGCTCGGCCAATATTTAGGGTATTGGCTGATTTCATCAAGAAGGAACAACAGCCATCAAACAATGCATTTATACTGATGTTTGATGAAATGTCATTGAAAAAAAAAACATTGCATTTGAATTGCAATTCCTTCCAATAATTAAAATCAATATGTTTTGCCTCTAATTTCAGGTCATCTACGAAGGCATTGAAGCAGACATACACATATATGCTACTGTTAGCGGCTTCGGCAGGCAGCCGTGGGGCGGGCAGCAGCGCGCCTATATAAAGCGAGGCGCAGACCGCGTGCGAGGCACGGATTCGTCGTCCGCCGCTTGCCCGAAGCACCCGTGCATCGGTCGCTGTCTCGAATCGTGCGTCCCGCTATCGTGACCAATGAGAAGTGTTAAAACATTCCAATCAAAGAAAACCAAGTGCCGGATTACAGTGAGTGAGTGTACCGCTGGAGGTTTGATTTCGCCTGAGGTGGGTTACGTGTACTACACAGTAGGCACACAACACACGCAGGCACACACGCCTCCCTGCACTAGGCAGGGAGGGAGATCGTCCCCTCCTCCGGTGACAGACATTTATTGTTTCCCCCCCACCTGTTAGTGCAGATTAAGATGGAGCAGGAGATTTATGAACTCAGGCTCCGTAACCAGGCGCTGTCCCAAGAGCTCAGCCAGCTCCATGCCGAGAGAGAGTCGTGGACTAACTCCCAAGGTTTGTTCTCGCAACAAACCTTGTTTGAGCGGTCGCCGGCCTCTCCGCCTGAGAGCGAGCTGACTCATAGCAATCAAGACCCCATCATCATCCCCCTTGAACAGACCCTACTGACCAGCCGCCCGGTTAATACCCCCAACTCCAATGAAGTCGCAATGGATCAGGTTTACTCTGACCCCAGGAATTCTTTTGATGGTCTCACCGAGGAAGGAGATGCTTCCGCCTCTGATGAAGACAATTTCAACCCCGCTAGGCCACGCAGGAAACGTGCCTCTAAGAGGCCTCCTACTCCAATCATTGGTCCAGAAAACTCCCTCGCCAAGGTCGGTCGTCCGTCCAAGGCCACCCCTACTCCCTCCGCCGTAGCCAAACCCTTGCCAGCGCCCTCTGTAGCTGTCCCGGCTACAGTCCCGGGCACGCGCAAAGCGCTGCCACCCAAGATATGCATAAAAAACAAAGAGATGTGGCTAAAAATTGATGGAGCGCTCAAAGAGCGCAAAATCAACTTTGTTAGGGCCACCAACACCACTCATGGGATCCTAGTCCAATTACAGACCTCAGACGACCACCGTGCTCTGACTAAATTCCTGACCGCCTCTAAAATTGAGTACCACCATTGGACTCTACCGGAGGATAGAAGACTTCGGGTGGTTGTCAGGGGTCTTCCAAAGGAGATTGAGAGCGAGCAGATCATGGATGACTTGAAGGCGAAAAACATTCCTGTGCACGAAGTGCACAGGATGTACAATGGTCGCTCCAAGTTACCGTACGACCTGGTGCTGGTTGTGGTCGATCTATCACCACAGGGGAAGCAGATCTTCCAGGTTATGGAGATCTGCCACATTTCAGGGCTTAAAATTGAAAACCCTCATAAAAAAAATAAGCCGCTCCAGTGTTTCAACTGTCAGTTGTTTGGCCACTCGGCCAAGAACTGCCATAGGAAAGGCCGCTGTGTTAAGTGCCTGGAGGACCACGCTCCGGGGGCTTGCACACGCCCAACCGACCCCAAGGAGTCTGACGGCCCACCTGGGTGCGTCAACTGCGGTGTGCTTGGTCACACCGCAGCCTACGGAGGTTGTCCGGCCCGACCTAAGCCTCGCCTATCAGGACGGGCGAAAGCCCATGCCCCAGCCCCAACTAATGTAGGCCAGGCTCATCCTCGCCCGAGCCACAATGCCTGGGCTAAGCCACTTAGTTGGGTTCAGGGTTCAGCGGTCAATCACACCAGCTTCCCCCCTCTTCCCCCTTCTAGGCAGTACCCCTCTACTCCCAATTCTTCCGCTGTGGCTAATAAGCCAAGCAAAATTCAAACAGCTCCAGCTGATTTATCAACTAGAGCCATGCCCCTTAACTCAACAAGACCCCCTCCACCACCGACAGAAACTAGGGACTACTTAACAGACCTACTGACCATCTTGGACAGAATAGACCCTGA
Source organism: Argyresthia goedartella (assembly GCA_949825045.1). Lineage (NCBI taxonomy): Eukaryota > Metazoa > Arthropoda > Insecta > Lepidoptera > Argyresthiidae > Argyresthia > Argyresthia goedartella. The sequence continues at coordinate 423,268 of OX463836.1, read as the reverse complement.
TGAAATTGATGAGTTTTTACTCAAAATTGATACTGCAGCACTAAAGCAGGACCCTGCTGCTGCCTTGCGAGCCTGTCAAGCTCACAGATCATTGATTTCGGCGATCAAAGGCGTTCTCAGGAACCGTAATGTCTATTCTCCGTAATGGATACCACACCCGGTAGGATTAAACCTAGCGCATTGAGATTGGCCTTTTTTAACGCTGATGGCTTGAAGAGACAAAGTGACTTAGTATCCGCCTTCCTATCAGACCACCAAATTGACATTCTCCTTGTACAGGAGACTTTCCTTAAACCCCAACACAGAAACCCCAACATTTCTAATTATAAATTGATTAGAAATGATCGCACTAATGGAATTCGTGGGGGCACGGCAATCTATTATCGGAGAAGCCTGCACGTCTCCCCGTGTGACTGTCCACCGCTTCAAAACATAGAAGCCTCAGTTTGCCGAATAGCAATGAGGGGTCATCAAACTATTACTATCGCCTCATGCTACCAAAGACAGGGCTCAACAGACAGTCTTAGGCAACTCAAGGAGTCTGACATCTCCTCCCTTCTTAGTTTGGGTGATTCCGTCATCATTGCGGGTGACCTCAATAGCAAACATGTCGATTGGAACTGTAGAGTGACAAACTCAAACGGTCCTCTCTTAAAGAAAGCCACCGAGAAATTTGCTATTGAACTACTAGCCCCAATGACTCCTACGCACTTTCCTAAGAACAACCCGGACTCGGAAGGTGACATCCTCGATATTATGCTTCTTAAAAACATTCTTCTCCCAATAAGAGGGATAGAAGTATTCCATGAACTGATATCCGACCATCGCCCCGTGATATCTATACTTGGTGATATTGAACCCCGCCCGCCCGCCATAAAATCAACCATAGACTGGACTTTGCTCCACAACACATTTAAGAGAAACTCCCCCTCCGAAGAATTAGAAAGAATCCCACAAGTCATCGATTCTCAATCTGATGTTAACATAGCTATAGAGTCGCTGACTTCGCACATCCAGAAGTCAATTCAAGCCTGTACTAAGCCGGTAAACTCATCTGGTGATAGTAGGTGGAGATTACCTGAGGATATACGCGACCTCATCCGTGAGATGCGCGCTGCCACCAGAGCCTATGATAACTTCCCGAGCACTGACAACAAAATCGCAATGCGTCGTTCCCAGCAATTAGTTAAAACTGCCATCAAAAATCACAAATCCCAGAGATGGGATCAACTTCTGGTAGAGCTCACCCCAGATCATCAGGCTTACTGGAGGTTAGCGCGCACTCTCAAATCGGACGCGGTCGTGGATATCCCAGCCCTCTCCAAACCCGACAAATCACTAGCTTTCGAGGATGCTGACAAGGCTGAGTGTCTGGCTGACAGTTTAGAGGGTCAATGTTCATTGTCAAATGAACCTTTTGACCAATCCCACGTAGACCTGGTGGACTCTGAAGTAGTCAGACGCTCATCACTTCCCCCTCAAGATACTATCGAGCTAGTTAACATCGATGAGGTCAATCTTATTATCAAGGAGCTTCACTCCAATAAAGCCCCTGGCTCTGACGGAATTGCTAACCGGGTTCTTAAGAACCTCTCCTACCCCCTTCTAGTCCTATTGGTGACCATTCTAAATTCCGCCATTGCCACCTGTATGTTCCCGGATGCATGGAAGGAAGCTGATGTGATAGGAATTCATAAACCGGGTAAAGATAGATCGATACCAACCAGTTACCGCCCTATCAGTCTCCTTAAATCCTTTGGCAAGATCTATGAGAGGGTGTTAAACAGACGACTGAAGGCAATAGCCTTCGGTAGAGGCCTCGTTCCAGACGAGCAGTTCGGTTATAGAAACGGTCATTCCTGTGTCCACCAGGTACACAGGATCACCGAATTAATTTTGGACGGTTTCAACCAAAAGAAGCCGAAAGGAACGGGTGCCTTATTTTTCGATGTGGCTAAAGCGTTTGACAAGGTTTGGCACAACGGCCTGATTTACAAGCTGTACAACTTGAATTTACCTGACAGACTAGTTCTTATTATCAGAGACTTTCTCTCTAATAGGAACTTTAGGTATAGAGTGGAAGGCACTCACTCTAGACCTCATCCAATAAAGGCGGGAGTCCCACAAGGCTCTGTGCTCTCGCCTCTCCTATTCTCACTCTTCACTAGTGACATCCCCAAACATCACAACGTACAGCTTGCCCTCTTCGCCGATGACACAGCTCTCTATTACTCTGGTAGGAATAGAGAAATAGTCATTAAAAGGCTCCAAATAGCCGCCACTCTCTTGGGCGATTGGTTCAAGAAGTGGCGGATTGAACTCAACCCAGAAAAAAGCCAGGCTATATTCTTCTCCCGCTTCACACCACTCAGTGAGTGGTCTCGTTTACCACAAATCTCCCTGTTTGGTCGGGCTATTCCATGGACTCGCCAAGTGAAATACCTTGGAGTGACACTGGATAGCCGTCTCACCTTCGGACCGCACATAAGAATTGTGAGGAATAAAGCCAAATTCGTTTTAAGCCGGCTTAACCCGCTTATTCAATCCAAGAGCAAACTCTCCTTACGCAATAAGCTAAGATTGTACTTAGCTTGCGTCCGTCCTATTTTTACATATGCTAGTGTGGTGTTTGCGCACGTGGCCAAAACCCACCTAGATACTCTCCAAATCCTCCAAAATAAATTTCTTCGTCGAGCCACGGGTGCCCCGTGGTTTGTGCGAAATTATGATCTCCACAAAGACCTGAAAGTGCCTACCATCCGCGACTTCATTAAGAAAGCTTCTACTCGATACTTCGATAGAGCTATTCACCACTCCAATCCCCTTATTCGCTTTGCGGCTGACTACGCCGCATCTCCCGAGGCCACCCAACCGAGACGTCGTCCCCGCAACATTCTCTCAGACCCTGTAGACGCCATTACGGCGCAATTAAATTTACAAGTACCCCCGGACACAGACAACCCCGACCCGACTATACCCACCCGTCCATTGTACATCCACCGCCCGCGCACGCGCAGGCGGAGGCGGCAACTTAGATCACTCACACCAGATACTGCTCAAGCCGCAGACGCCCCACATGACGCCGTACACTCTACGCCGGCACAAGACACACAGAGACGCAGCGACACACCTTAGTTGTGCCCGGCTGCCAAGTTCACTTCATTCACCACAACCCTCCCAGGTTGGGTCTCTCCCCCGGTAGGGCACGCACTCACGTGTGAATAAACTATTCGAGGCGGGGACTACCTGTCCCGCCCACTCCCAAGGCAAAGTTTTGAAGGACAAAGAGTCTAAAAACGACAAGATCAAGTCAAAAAAAAAAGAAAAAAAGTGCGAGGCACTTGCCCAGTCGTCGTGAAAGATTCAACACCTCGCCATTATTGTTGTCGAACTGTCCGATATCTTTATTCGTTTTGATAATTGTTATTAGAGTCCATTTCTGTTCAAATTATAATCAGTCAGTTTCAGTGTGTTTCTTTTTAAAAATCCTCTTGGCCTCTGGTTTCTAACATCAGAAGTGGGATAGGATTCCTGTGATTCTATCTCACACGCCTACATACATTTTAAATTGTACGAGTGAAAGATGTCGGATTGTGAACAACGTCGTAGCCGCCGTGAAAGTAGTCGTTCACGTGAACGACCTTTTAATGTGAAAAGTGAAAACGATACAAGGAGCATACTCCTGAAGGCCAGTTGCGACAGGAAATGTCTGCAATGTTGGCTCGTCTTTATGAGTTGTAAGACCGCAAAACGGTTGGGCCTTTGGCTCAATTCTACCCGTCGTCGCCGTCTCGCTGCAAACAATTTTGGCGCGACCCACCGCCGCCGCCGCCAGCATGCCGTCATGCACCTGAGTTGGCTCGATGCGTGACACTCCACACTTCCGCACGTGCCTCGAGTCTGCGGGCCTGCTGGGGCTGTGTCGGAATGTATTCATACAAACGTGAATACTAGCGAGGTATTTATGCTGACAAAAATAGTTCGATGGCAGAACAATTTGTGGATGCGATTCGGGCGATTGGTATCTACGATGAGATCTAACCATCATTTTTACATCTATAGTTTTCATAATATTGAGGATTTGTGTGAGAAGGTACATCGCGCCAAATCGCAAAACAATTGCAGAGACTAATAATGGTTAGGTAACTGCATTAAAGGAGATGCCCTTACGTAGTTTTATGACTGAATAATCAACATGGTACGTAGAGTAGTTTCAATAATGATGAAACCACTATGTCCGACTGTCCGGGGCCATAGGAATTGATTTCGGCGATAGTGGTGTGCGCTGTTACTGACCCACACATTAGAATAGCAGCCACAGACACAAAACTACATCCAAGTAACCTAGTAGATTTTTGCTCAATCTATGTCAAGCCTAGGGTGCATAAAAATATTCCGTCTACCGTTCGTACTAGTACGTCACAAAGTATGATCCCCACGAAAGGCAAACCCGTTGCGTTTTGTAGAAAGCGCAAGTTTTGAAGATGATGATTTTCACATGTTGTGGGACAGTCAGAACACAGGCAAGCTACTTGTAATAGGCAATCTAGGAAGAATACATGGGGAGGTTCGAGTACTTCAATATACAGTGGTTCTAATAATAATGTCCCTTCCTAGCGAAGGATATTGAATGTTTTGGCAGGCATGACTATTAGCGAGGGTCAGGTACGGCCGAGCCATGATAAAGTTGTGATTTTGTTCAGAAAACCGAATGCATTGCTGCACTCACTCGGAAAAGAATTAATTTCAATTAGAGACCGGAATAGCAGGTTTCGCGCGAAGATATGGTGGAGTTTCCTACTACAGTAAGTTATTACAAGGTGTGGAAATAAAGTACGCTGCGAGCTCTGCAGCATTAGAGGCCCTATGTTGTGGGTGTAGGCTTCACTATTGTAACTGACTACATTGAGTCGACAGCGTGCAACAGAGTTGCTCGTTGCCAATCAGCGGCGACAGAATGCGCATGCTAATGAAGGTCGTAAGGAACCTAAGACGTTTTCTAATGGTGACTTTGGTTTTGTCTCTAAAAATTCGGAGAGTGCTGGCAAGCCTGGACTCCGAGCAGCCCTTACAAGGTCGTGCAGGAGCTGCCTCACCACCGCTACGAGCTTGAACTGCTGACGGGTACAGCAGCACATGGTGCTGTGGCGTGGCGAGTGGACACCAGACGCCTGCGCAGCTTTCTTCGAGGGCGTCGGCGAGCCGTAGCGGATAAAGGATGCTATAATAATAATAATAATAATACCTTGGACACCTTTTACACACATTGATCTAGCCCCAAACTAGGATTCCCTGTATCTTGGGTACTAGACAACGATATATATACTTAAATAGAGAAATATTATACTTAGATAGATAAACAACCATTCACGGGCTCGAGCTCGCGCCGAGTACACAACAAATCTAAGTCGCTCTTAAATTCTGATTAATAAGTCCGTCTATTTTAAACATAACTATTTAAGAAAATATTTATTAACTTAGCTAACCTAAATCTACACAATTTTGGTGAAGTTTACAGTCCAGTGATTTAGTGAAAGTGGTATTAGCACGATAACTAGATTATAGTTCGCATAAATCTGTGAATCGCCGTGTCAGTCACCGGCTTGTCACAGCTAACTTCAAGGTCGACGGTTAACGGATCACATAGTGCTATTCGCTCGGGCGCCTACTTCCATCCCTCTCTACGCCGCACGGGTCGTTGACCGCGCGTCTGTGTCACACACACAGACAGGGACTCGCCTAGTAACATCAGCTGACGAGCGTGCTGTGGATACTTACTTATATCTCTCGCGATATGAATGAAATGAAGTGTGGTGCATGCAAGATGCCCGTGGCTGCCACCAGCCAACTGCAATGTCGTCCCTGCAACGCCTCATACCATTATGAGTGCCTGGGTATGACGACAGAGTACTACACAACACATTTAGTAAAGCTCCAGCTCAACTGGCACTGCCCATCGTGCCTGAATGTCACCCGCCGACCCAGGACAGACGGCACCCCAACTCGCAACCAATTTGATGTGCCAGAGTTCACGCTTGATGACACAGCAGCTGATGTCACAAATATGTCTTGTGACGAAATAAAGAACGCTCCGTCTATAAACTTTGAGCAGTTCTCAACGTTACTCGAGACTAAACTTGATGGCATCAAGCGTTCGTTAAGCCTTGAAATAAATCAGGCATTTTTAAAATTGCACACTGAGTTGTCTAGTTTGACCGCCCGTCTTATCGCTGTTGAGTCCGAAAATGAGAAACTCAAATCGCAGGTGGAGTTAATGAAATCGGTGCAGAGTTTACCCACCGAATCTGGGGAGGTGACTGCGCTGCGGGAAGCAATGACTGAGCTCAATACAGAGCTTCAGGATAGAGACCGGACAGACCTGCTCAGCGATGTCGACATCACCGGCGTGCCTGAGTATGAAGAGGAGTCGCTCAGCCACGTCGTGACGCTGGTGGCGCAAAAGTTCGGCATGCCTCTGGAGGAGCGCGACCTGGTGAGCGTGTACCGCGCCGGACCCAAGCGCTTCTCGGACGCTGGGGGGGCGCCGCCCCGCCCGCGCCCCATCGTGGTTCTACTGGCGCGACGCTCGCTGCGGGACGACTTCCTCAAGCACGCCCGCGTCCGCCGTGGCGCCACCACTGCAGATCTCGGCCTGCCGCCCCATGCCCCTATGAAGCTGTTCGTGAACGAGCGGCTTTCGAAGTTGAATAGGGTCCTATTTGGGAAGGCGCGTAAGCTGGGAGAGGAGCAGAAGTGGAAGTTCGTCTGGACAAAAGAGGGCAGGGTTTATGCCCGGCATCATGTTGGCGCTGTAGGATACCCGATTAAAGCGGAGGATGACCTGGTGCGAGTTTTTGGGGTGAGCCAAAGTTCGATGAAATAGACTACAGAAAAACTACCTATGCAGACTGTTTATATCTACTACGGGCTTTGTTAATATGCTGCTTGTTAACATGTTGTGAATTTATGTTATTAATTTATTGTGGACTGAATTTATTGATAATTATGGGTCAAATTGCTATTTATTTCAATCGCTACTGTTTATGCTACCCTTTGGCTTTGCTATTATGCTGTCGTTTTGTTTTAACGTGTTTTAAATGTTTTGAATTATTAATGTGTGTTGTAACAATGAATTCAATGATTACTGTTCTGAAGAGCTTTAGAATATGCGAGAATAGGTTTGCTATGTGGATGTGTGAATACGCGACAATGTTTGACGAGCAACTGGTTTTTTGTGTTCACTTTGCACTATCTTCTGTATATCTTTCGTATCTGTCCCTTTCCCGCCCCGCTCATTTCTATATTGCTTGCAACTCCATCACTCTAACTTTCTCGCGCAATGGTTAATTATAAATTTTTGAAAGTTGGCTTTTTTAACGCGGGTTCACTTGGCACAAAACACGATGACTTTATAGGTGCATTAATGAGGGAATTGCCTGACGTGATGGCGATAAACGAGACCTGGCTCCGGGCTGGTCAGGAAGGCAAAGCGCCTAAAGTTCCGGGTTACAGACTGAGGCATTTGCCGCGGCCGCTACACATCAGGCGCGGGTTGGGGGGGGGAGTGGGTTTTTATGTAAGGTGCGGGGTGGCTGCGCGTACGTGTCCACACCCAGCTCCCACCACTCACATCGAACAACTGTGGATTTCAATAAACGTCAAGTCGACTAGGGTTATTATTGGTACTGCATATCGTCCTGAATGGGTTAAGGTGGATGACTTTCTCGACGCCCTAACAGATTCAATTACAGCCTTCTCTAATTACGATAGAATAGTAGTTTTAGGTGATTTTAATATAGATATTTTGAATACTGCTGATAGTGCAACGCTACGTCTGAATGATTTTCTGAAAAGCATGGATATTACAAATGTTGTCACCGAACCAACGCATTTCACATCTCATAGTGCCACACTGCTTGACTTGGTCTGCACAAATGCGTCTGTATCGAACGTTTCTTTACTTAATGTTCCTCAACAGGGTCATGTAATGGTTATGGTTACATTAAAAATCAAAAAGGAAAAAATTCGGACGCGGTATAAAGTGGTCAGGCCGATCAGTAAAATAAATTTAGTAGATTTTAATTCTGATGTTGATCACGTCGACTGGGAGATGGATGTATTAACATGTGCATCAGTTGATGAAATGGTTGAACGTTTTGGAAGGCACCTCCTAGTGCTATACGATAAACATGCTCCTTTAACTAGGACTAGAATTGGGAGCAAACCCACACCTTGGCTTACTAGCAACATACTTTTGATGATGCGGCTGCGTGATCAAGCGCATGCCTGTTATCGCAAATCAAGATCGGAGCAGGATAGGGAGTATTATAAGTCACTGAAGCATCTTGTTAACGCCGCTATTTTTGGTGAGAAGAAGGCATATTTTGAGCAGCATATCAACAAGTATGCTAATAACTCAAAGAAACTGTGGAAAAATCTTAAAGGAACTATTTTACCAAACTTTAAAAATAATTGTGATTTGCCCGAACATTTTAATGATCCAGATGAAATCAGCGCCAATTTTTTGAATGTTCCTGGCGCTGATACGGTCACCCTATCACGTCTAACCCATTTTGAATTTAACAGATACTGTCAGGCTGTGTTCTCGTTGGACCAGGTGGATGAGAATTGTGTAGCTAAAACGATCCTTTCTATAAGTTCGAATGCGAAAGGTGCAGATGGTATTACTGAGGATATGATCTTACTGACTTTACCTCGTACCCTTAAAGTAATAACCGCAATTGTTAATAGGTCTATTGCCTCTTCTACTTTTCCAGCTCAATGGAAGTCAGCGAATATCCGCCCCATCCCTAAAATTGACAACCCAGTAAACGTTAGCTACCTTCGGGCAATAAGCATCCTACCTTACCTATCAAAAATTTTAGAAAGAGTAATTTATAACCAGGTCTATAAGTACTGTGAGAGTAATGATATCCTGCCCGAGCGACAATCTGGGTTTAGAAAGGGGCGTAGTACTGCATCAGCACTGTTGGACGTAGTGGATAATGTCTTGTCCTCTCAGGATCAGGGTAGGGGCACCATACTTGCTCTCTTGGACTTTTCTAGGGCTTTCGATGCTCTTAACATTCCCCTTCTGTTGTCTAAGCTAGCTTTCTATGGCTTTGACGCTTCCACCATTGACTGGTTTAATAGCTACCTTGGCAATCGGAGTCAACGGGTTGTGCTGGACAAGGCAGACGGATCTCAGATGCAGTCGCGGCTAGCCACCCTGGATAGAGGTGTCCCACAAGGATCCATACTTGGGCCGCTTCTTTTTATAATATACAGTGCGGATATCACTAGTTGCATTGTTAACAGTAATTATCACTTATATGCTGATGATCTACAAATTTATATCTCGGTAGAAAGCGATCCCCGAATAGGAGTGGAAGCTTTAAATGAGGATCTGGGCCGTATATCGCAATGGTCGTCCAATAACACTTTAGTGCTCAACCCAAACAAGTCGAAGTGTATGATACTGGGCTCAAAAAATCAAATACAGGCAATAGCAGCGCATGAACCACAAGTCCTGGTGAATGGAATTGCCATTACACGGGTCCGCGAGGCTCGCAACCTAGGTCTTCTCATCGATGACAAACTACGATTTGAAGGGCATGTCCTCGAGATAGTAGGGAACTGTTTCTATAGGCTTAAAGTTCTCTATAGAATCCGGGATCTTCTCAGCGTTGAACTGCGAAAACAGTTGAGTGAGGCTTTAGTACTATCTAAGTTAAACTACTGCATTACGGTATATGGATCGTGTCTGTTTGGAAAAACCCAAAAACTCATACAAAGAGTACAAAATGCCTGTGCCCGGTTCTGCTTCGTGATTCCTCCTCGAACACATGTCACTCCATTTCTTAACGAGGCAAACCTTTTAAAAATGAAAGCTAGACAAGACCTGCATTTTTCTACGCTACTATTTGAGGTTATACGGACTAGGAGACCCTCATATCTATACGATAAACTTACCTGGCGTCTGTCCCAGCGTGTTGCACCTTTCCTCTCAATGCAACGTCACAAAGGTGCAGCTTTCCGTGGTAGTTTCAAATACCGTGCTACCAAATGCTGGAACAACATCCCACCTCCACTGTTGTCTCTGGTTAGTAAGGCTGGTTTTAGAGGTGCCTACCGGAAATACCTAACAATGCAGCAAAAGGCCGAGGAAACAGCACGCTCCTAACATACAGTACTGATTTTTATTGTGTTTTTGTATTTTTGTTTTTTTAATTTATTTATTCTGCTACCCACCTTTTTTTTCACATCACTTACTTCCCAATTTAAAATATTTTGTGTAGTAATGACTATTTAATTTGTATTACTAATTCTCAATTTTTAAATTTCCCAATTAAAATATCCCAATAATCATAATACTGACATCCCATCTAATTAATTTTTTTTATATCACTCTTTATGCAATTTCAATTTCAATGTAATTATTTGTTATATTTTATTATGTTTCCATTTTGGTCATAAATGGAATTTTATATTAATAATTAATACTAATGTATATTTTAATGTGTACTCGTGCATACTGTTGTCTCGTCCGTATTTGGCCCTGGCAGAATACCAGCGTCACAGATTCGTCTGTGACATTGCTGAGTCAGGGCCATTTCATTGTCGCGGTACATTCACAATACCACATAGTGAAAATGATTATTTATTTGTAAATTGTTTTGTGTTATGTTCTTCCAGGTTTTATTCTATTTTGTATTTCTTTTTATTATGTGTCTGTGTGTGTACCTTTTCAGTGAATAAATGAATTTATCTATCTATCTATCTAGGGTACAAACATCCGTTCTCATCAAACAAACATTTGCCCCCACTATGCTATGACTCGGCAGCGGGTGTTCCCGGCTATATGAGACGGTGCAACCGTCTGCAGATACTAATCTGGCGTGACTTTTGTCACGGGGGCTATAGCAAGCGGAAAATTGGGCCTCTGCTATAAGCCTGGAGGCCGTGGGGCCTGGAGGCTGTGAGCCTGGTTTAGTATAACATTAGCACTCAAATATGTGCTTAAGTTATGCAGTGTTGGCGAGGAGAGTGGTGTCCCGAGACGTGTGCCGCTTTCTTCGAATGTGAGAGCCCATAGATTTTTGATCCACATGGTACTGTGTCACTGTAATAGGAAAGTACATAATTGCAAACTCCCTTAACCTATCTTGTTAATTATCCCTTTCGTAGACTTATTCTCTTACTTATGTGTGACTACAGACTTACTGACTACCTTTATGACAATATGTGGTGATCACTGTGCAATGTGTATCAAAATATCTAGACGGCGATTGGTGATACCTTGGGTGATTTTTATTATGCTGGGCCTTCCCGTGGTATGCACTTTCTGGGTATGCTCAACTTAATGCCTCTACCTGTTTATGGCAAACTTAGTAGTTGTAAGTCCCACACTGTTTCGGTTACCGGGGTGACAGTTGGGACGTTATTTTGCGGTATGGGATTGCGCTACCTACCGGACCGGTGCGGTCGTTGCATTGAGTGCACCCGTATCCGTCGGTGCTGAACAGTGTTTATGGCAAACTTAGTAGTTGTAAGTCCCACACTGTGTCGGTTACCGGGGTGACAGTTGGGACGCCTTCTGTTCACGTTGATCGAGTCGAGCTCCAACGGGTTGCGACGGTCTACAGCCTGAGCCTCGGCGCGACGGCCCTTGCTGCCTCGCTGCCAGTTCCTGAGCCTCGGCGCGACGGCCCTTGCTGCCTCGCTGCCAGTTCCTGAGCCTCGGCGCGACGGCCCTTGCTGCCTCGCTGCCAGTTCCTGAGTCTCGGCGCGACGGCCCTTGCTGCTACGCTGCCAGTTCCTGAGCCTCGGTGTGACGGCCCTTGCTGCCTCGCTGCCAGTTCCTGAGCTACGGCGCGACGGCCCAAGCTGCCTCGCTGCCAGTTCCAGAGCCTTGGCGCGACGGCCCTTGCTGCCTCGCTTCCAGTTCCTGAGCCTCGGCGCGACGGCCCTTGCTGCCTCGCTGCCAGTTCCTGAGCCTCGGTGTGACGGCCCTTGCTGCCTCGCTGCCAGTTCCTGAGCTACGGCGCGACGGCCCAAGCTGCCTCGCTGCCAGTTCCAGAGCCTTGGCGCGACGGCCCTTGCTGCCTCGCTGCCAGTTCCTGAGCCTCGGCGCGACGGCCCTTGCTGCCTCGCTGCCAGTTCCTGAGCCTCGGTGTGACGGCACTTGCTGCCTCGCTGCCAGTTCCTGAGCCTCGGCGCGACGGCCCTTGCTGCCTCGCTGCCAGTTCCAGAGCCTTGGCGCGACGGCCCTTGCTGCCTCGCTGCCAGTTCCTGAGCCTCGGCGCGACGGCCCTTGCTGCCTCGCTGCCAGTTCCTGAGCCTCGGTGTGACGGCCCTTGCTGCCTCGCTGCCAGTTCCTGAGCTACGGCGCGACGGCCCAAGCTGCCTCGCTGCCAGTTCCAGAGCCTTGGCGCGACGGCCCTTGCTGCCTCGCTGCCAGTTCCAGAGCCTTGGCGCGACGGCCCTTGCTGCCTCGCTGCCAGTTCCTGAGCCTCGGCGCGACGGCCCTTGCTGCCTCGCTGCCAGTTCCTGAGCCTCGGTGTGACGGCACTTGCTGCCTCGCTGCCAGTTCCTGAGCTACGGCGCGACGGACCTCAGCCTCACTTCGGGCGCCACTTCGCACGCTACGCTACTTCTGGTTACCACGTATCACGTAGGAGTGTTATGAATGACATAAAGGAAAGAAGTGTTTGCCAATCTCTGAAGAGTGGTATTTTTAAATGGTGATGATTGCCATAAAGGAAAGGAGTATGTTGCCGATGTCTGAAAAGTGCTATTTTTAAATGGTGTGTTAGAGTGACACTATGAAAGAGTTGAAAGAAGCTGAGTGATAGGGCTATGCTCGCATAATAGGTTCTGATGTCGACTGTGATTTCAGATGACATTAAAGACTTTGGCTGCCAACCAGATGACTCCGGGGCCTGATGAGCTGTCTGCTAACGCCAAGTTGCTTGCCGATGACGACCAGCAGCCCAGTACTTCTTCTGCCAGCATTGCTGTTCCACCGAGCGCCGCCGCTGTGCTCGTGCCTCATGAGCCGCGTGAGCCGGAGCCAGCATCGCTGTCCAGCCGAGCACTGCCGCTGTGCTTGTACCCCATGAGCCGCAACACAGTGGTTCACCTTCTACGAGCCGGAGCCAGCATCGCTGCCCTGCCAAGCGCCGCCACTGTGCTTGTGCGCCATGAACCGCAAGACAGCCCTTCACCCCCTACGAGCCTGAGCCAGCATCGCTGTCCTGCCGAGCACTGCCGCTGTGCTTGTACCCCATGAGCCGCAACACAGTGGTTCACCTTCTACGAGCCGGAGCCAGCATCGCTGCCCTGCCAAGCGCCGCCACTGTGCTTGTGCGCCATGAACCGCAAGACAGCCCTTCACCCCCTACGAGCCTGAGCCAGAATCGCTGTCCTGCCGAGCGCCACTGCTGTGCTTGTGCCCCATGAGCCCCAAGACAGCGCTTCACCTTCTACGAGTTGGAGTTAGCGATCTCAATGCCGATGCCGGAGACTGAACTGAGAGCCTTCTGTCCTCTGTCATTGGTGTTGTGGTGCATGAATGTTGGTCTGTTTGTTCTATCTGGGGCTATTAGTTTGTGATTTGAATAAAATCATAAATGAATTTGCTTCAACTTATCTATTTTCAGTTCATTTATTGTGTGGCTATGGGCAACTAAACAAAACCTTAACAAACTAACACAGGTAAAACTGCTCGCAACCACTGTAATTTGTAACGTTGCGTACATATGTGTGGTTTCAGATCCGACTGATGAAGAAGTTGATCCAAGCGGTGTGCGAGACTTTGATCAACCGGGTCCCTCGTCTGCACCAGGTCAGCCTGGATCAGCATCTGGGCCCTGTTCAACGCCTGATCTGCCTGAGAGTCCTGTCGAGGACGCCAGGGTGTCAGGAGAGGCCGTGTTAGCGGCTTCGGCAGGCAGCCGTGGGGCGGGCAGCAGCGCGCCTATATAAAGCGAGGCGCAGACCGCGTGCGAGGCACTTGCCCAGTCGTCGTGAAAGATTCAACACCTTGCCATTATTGTTGTCGAACTGTCCGATATCTTTATTCGTTTTGATAATTGTTATTAGAGTCCATTTCTGTTCAAATTATAATCAGTCAGTTTCAGTGTGTTTCTTTTTAAAAATCATCTCGGCCTCTGGTTTCTAACACTACTGTATGTGATATGGACGGAGTTAACCGAAGGCCGTTGTCCATTTTGTGTGCAACTGCAGAGCAGCCCTGCATCAGAGTGCACGACAAAGAGGTTGTGACTCTATTCGACACGCCACATTTGTTAAAATGTTTCAAAAATATGTTCCTGAAATACATGAAAACGTGCGTGTGTGTGTGTGTGTGTATGTGTGGGTGGCGCAATACAACGTGCATATTGCGTCATCTTTTCCCGCGAGGCAGTGCGCGGGCGGGGGGAGCCTAGCGTGGTTGGATACACTCAGAGAAAAATCGGCTAACAAAGCGACAATAAAAGCTTTGTTAGAATTTTATTGTTACCGCACGTAAGTGCATCGTCGCTGCAGCTATAGGCCCATAGTTGCTGTGGCAACTTTTTTATTGTTGAAATTATTTTTGTTATTTTAGCTAAAGACACTTACATACGGTAACTATGTTAAAAATGTTTAAACGGGATAACAACGGCACGTTGTCAACTTATCAAAGTTATGAAGTGATATTGTAGCAAAGTTTAATCTATCAAAATAGGCGTTGTTACTATGGCTAAATGGTGTTGTTGACACGGCAACGTTATGAAGTGATGTTACAGTAAAGTTTAATCTATCGAAATAACAGTTGTTACTACGGCTAAATGATGTTGTTGATACGGCAACGTTATATACTAACAAAATACGAAGTTGATGTTTTAACAAAGTATTCTTAGATAAAATTACAAAGTGACGTCTTATACTTGTTCTCGCAAGCGCAAACTGTTTCTCCTATTCTGCCAGTTTCAACGTGGATTTCGTGCAGAGAAGTAGTGTTTGTGCTCAAGAGTGATATGAAATATGGCATTGGAGACTTTTTTAACAGAAAATAAACTGCGGCATCTGCTGCAGTCTATGCTTGGTAAGTAACAGTGCCCTAATACAATTATGAGGTTCATGTCGTTGACCCGTTGTCGTTGTCGTTCACCGTCTTGAATCCAGAAACCAACCAAACAAAATCGCGATAAATCTGCTGCAAGAAGACTCCAACCTCATGCAACAATGGTCGCAACAATGGAACTCAACAATGGCCGGCAAATTGGGCTCAGATCTTGTTCCAGGCTCCAAACTAAAGGGGTCCCAGCTGCCAAGGCGCGACTGGTGTAACTTCAACAGACTACGCACGGGACTACGCATGGACGCTGTGCCCAATATAAATATTGCTGCGGCTGGATAGACTCCCCTTCTTGTACCTGCGGAATTGAATTACAAGACATCCAACATATTATGTCTGAATGCCCAGAAACGTGATATACCGGGGGACCTCCCGAGGACCTGATCAAGCTTACTGACGAAGCCACCGAGTGGCTTAAATCCCTTAATATTAACTTGTAATTTGGTATGAACTGTTTACTAATGCCATAGGAATAAATAAGTAAAGTACATTATTTATTACATACTTTTGATATAAATATTTTCTTATTTTCTTTTAGGATTCTCAAATACCTCTATCCTCTTATCGTATCTTGTGCTACCCAAGCAATTTTACTATATTGTAGATTTCAATCCCTTCACTTTGTAAATGGTACACTGAAAAAAATCTATATTCCTCGAAGGTTCTTCCTATATATTGTTACGGGTATACGTACCTTGAACGGAGTGCTCTGTGTATGCACCATACAGATGTATGGTGTGCATTAAACATAGTTCAGGGTACGCATACTCCTGGAATAATAGTCAGAAGCTTCGGGGAGTATATAATATTTTTTCATGGTGTACCATTAACAAAGTGCAGGGATAAGATCAGCCATGTTACTTTGCTAGAGCAGCAAAATATATACGAGAAAAGTAACTTTGTCGGAGAAGCAACGGTGAATTGATAAAAGCACAAAGGAAGATAGCTAATTCAACAAAACAAAGTTAGATCCACGGACAGTAAACCTTTGTCTTTTTAGCAAAACCCCTTGTAATCGGGACAATATACCTTTGATATGATAGCTAAAGGCATTTGTCATGGGAACAAAAGGACAAGAAATCATATAGTGACACGAACAATTTTAGCATTGTAATTTCAACAATGTTTTATTGCTATTACATCAAAATTGGTAAAATTACTTAGTAACAATAAAAACGTTGCCCTCATAACTATGCACCTTTGACGGCTGTCCAGCATCAAAGTTTTTTTGTTGCAATGGCAATATTTTTTTGAGAGTGTAGTGGCACTCGTGGAGTTTTAGTAACCATGCGTCACTTCGACGGGAAGCGTCGCGCTTTTTGAGTTCGTACGTTTTACGAGAACGGTCGTTCATACATCTCCACAAGACGACTGTATTGTTCCGAATATGGATTAACACACATTAATGAAGCTCCGAGTGCAAATTTAATTAAAATATGGATAAAGCGTTTTTAAGAGACCGGTTCCACGTTTAAACAACCAGCAAAAGGCCGTCCAAGAACGTCTAGGACCACAGACAATATTGAGAGGGTGAAGGAGTCAGTAGGCAAAAATCCGCAAGTGTCTACTCGGAAGCGATCGGCGGCTTCAAACTTGTCGCGACGAAGTTTACAGCGAATTT
The DNA here is from genome assembly GCA_949825045.1 of Argyresthia goedartella. Taxonomy (NCBI): domain Eukaryota; kingdom Metazoa; phylum Arthropoda; class Insecta; order Lepidoptera; family Argyresthiidae; genus Argyresthia; species Argyresthia goedartella. The sequence goes on along the minus strand of OX463836.1, from coordinate 406,523 downwards.
TGAAGTTGGATCTTAAACTGCATCCTTATAAGCTACAGTTAACACAGGCATTAAAAGAGGCCGACTCCGGAGCAAGGTTGGCATTTGCTGAAGAAATGCTTAGTCGATTTTCCACTTTTGGCAACATCCTTTTTTCTGACGAGGCTCATTTTCATTTAAATGGGTTCGTAAACCGACAAAATTGTCGCTATTGGAACGACGAGAATCCAAAAAATGAAACATCAAAAACCACTGCATAGTCCCAAAGTAACGGTATGGGCAGCAATCTCAAGCAAAGGAATTATTGGCCCTTTCTTCTTTGAAAATTCATGAGGACGAAACATCACCGTTAACACCGACCGCTATGTTGCTATGTTAGAGGGATATTTGACTCCAGAACTTGCGAGATCGAGAATAGCGAATACGAGGACTTGGTTCCAACAAGACGGAGCGACCTCTCATCAAATGACTCTATGGCGGTTGTGAGACAGATGTTTCCTGCAAGACTAATTTCCAAAAGAGGTGATATCCCTTGGCCCCCACGTAGCCCTTACGCCTCCTGACTTTTTTTTGTGGGGATACCTCAAACATAAAGTCTACATCAGTCAGCTAAAGGAAAATATCCGTGGGGAAATGGCAGCTATCACCTCAGATTTATTGACAAGAGTTATCACAAATCTGCGTTCGCGTTAAGAGGAGTTCCGTCTTCGAGAGGGCCGTTATTTAGATGATGTTATTTAAAAAAAATAAACTACATTTAATTACCTAATCATCCTATATTTTATTTCAACTGTACCTTTTGTATTTATTTTTTAGCCTATACTTAATAAATGCACGTTCTATCGCGCCACCCTGTACAACATTATGTGCGAAACAAAAATTTTCACTGAGAAGCACATTGGAAAAGGTATGACATCTACTTTTATTTAATTTTACCTATCCCCAGCTATGTAAACTATGGGCGTTAAAACACAGATTTTATAACTTTGTATTGTATGGTATATACATTATATTTTTTTTATTTACAGGCGTAGCCAGATGGAGTCACATCACAAATTTTACGAAGAGGACAATCAAAATGCAATCTTTGTTTTTGCCCCTGCCCTCACTAAAGAACACCTCAATCCCAACTGTAAACAGAAAATGCGGGTCAAGCTGGCAGCACAAGTATTAAGCCACATTGTGGCAGCAGGATTATACGCAAAAATAACTGTTGGTATGTATTATGAATTTATGACTTTGAAACCATTTTTTTATAGGAAGTAATGATTACTATTACTACCTCATTTGCATTTGTTTCATTCCTGAAATCAATGGAAATGGAGTATTGGATCACTGGCTGAAAGTGGGCACAGTGTGCCTCATATTTCATATTTCATATTTATTGTGTCAATAAAATTTATTGTGTCATAAAATTGTGTCAAATTAAATTAAAATAATAACAATAAATTATATTGAATTATATAAAAATATTAAAAAAAGAATAATTTACTTAATTAACACAAATGTTGTCTACCTAGTTGGGTAGGTCTAGGAATTCCGAAAAAGAATAGAAGGTTTGCTCGACAAGCCAGCGCTTCAGGCGCAGTTTGAAAGTGCTTGGATTGGGAGCATCGGTTACGTTGGCGGGAAGACGATTATATACCGCCGGACCCATGACGTAAGTCTCTCTCACCCCGTATGGGAAAAGGCGTGACGCTATGTTTGTATGTTTGGTAAATAAATATAATGTTAACCCAGAGCAAAGATAATGAAATGCATAATTTATGTCATGTATTTTTAGAGCCGACTAGATTTACACTTACCAGCCAAACTTGCTTAGATAACGTTTTTTGTGACTGTGCATTCACAAGTAAAAGTGTAATTAACTGCTTACCTTCCGATCACAGTGGTCAAACAGTTTCATTCCCAATTGCTATTAAGGATAAGACTGGTCCATCATTTTATAGGCCTATTACATCCCATAGACTAGAGATATATACGAAAAACTTAGATATAAAAAAGCCAGTACCGGATTTTAATGAACAGAACCCAAACAAAATCTACTCAGACTTCTTCAACATTATTCAGACAGAATTCAATAAAGTTTTCAAATTAAATACAGTCAGTGACTACAACGGTAAATCTAAATTTAATGACTAGGCAACGTTTGGAATTCGTAAAAGTAGAGTTATCTTGTATGATTCGGAACGCGCCCGCCGGCCGGTCAGCTGTCAAAGAAACGGCAACTGATTTTAATTGTAATTTTATTTGTATTTAGGCCATAAATATAGTGCAACATTATCCAAAGAGTATATAATTTACTACGTAAGAATCATTGTTAGTGTTTATAAAAGGGGGACCAGTGTTTGCGGCCAGTTTTCTCAAGATTGCATCATCCACCGAGCCGTTACCTACTCGAATGTGAATTTGAATAACACAAAGGAATTTACCAGCTGAGTATTTTTGTTTCATAATCTAATCACGCCCAACACATATTTTTGACAGAACTAACCAGAACCACGCGCATTCCATATCACAAATACCTCAAAATCAGTGTAGTACAATGCAAATTGAATACCGACCAACCTAGTGTCAATGTAAATTGTGTAAAGTAGATGCGCGGAGCCTGAGGTAGTTCTATGGTTCTACAGTTCTCTGAACTTGTACACACCTGTTTAAATAAATATATATCAGCTGTCACACCTACAAGGCTAGCAGAATTGTTGTAAACCATCACTGCAGAACTTAATCACCTGGTTTCAAAGTTTCACTATCCCTTCTGAGGTCATCATACACAACATAGGTAGTATAAAAATAGTAACATTAAGACTAATTAGAATAAAAATTGAATAGTGTACTGATAAGAATAAATAAGTACCTAAATTTAATAACACCACTTTGATTTAGTTAGGTATATCTATTAAGAATAAAGTCCATTATTAAATCCTACCTAGACTGACTGATTTGTTATTATATAATAAATATATACATTAAAGTTTTGTGTAGTTATTAGGTAAATTATTTTTCACATGAATTGGTTGCCAGTACTAAAACAATATAAACACACAGCACATACACAAATCGCCTCTCTTTATTAGAACTATATTGTATTACCCTGTCTCTCGGTTCCAGCATGGTGTCCAAGATGACAACGCGCAGAGCTGAGACCGCACTGCAGCTGCACAACGCTCTTCAAGATCTTTTGACCTCAAGAGAACTAAATGCTAAATATGAACAAGAGAGAGCTGACAGTGAACTTGAGATTGAGAAAATTCTTATCTCAAATAAGAATCTTAAAAGCCAGTTGAGCCAGCTGCATAGTGATTGGGTCGATGCCTGTGCGGAAAGAGACCAGTTTAGAAATCTGTTAGACTCACTTGACGAGTGCTACCATACTCACGAGTTGAGCCTTCAGAGAATATCATCGCTTGAACAACAGTTACAAGAAGCAAATCAAAGTATACAACAGCTGATAGACCAAAAGGCTGAGGAAGACACAGAAAAAAATATCTCTCTGTACCATGAGTTGGTCGGGCAAATTCATTTGACTCCAACACAGCAGCCAAAACCAATAATAAATGACTTAACAAGTACTAATAAGAAAACTACACCGCTGTTAAAAACAAGAAAATACTTTAAAAAATCCAGAAAAATAAGTAAAGCTATTGTCCAGACCCGGAACCGGCTACAGAAGCTTAACAGTTGCCAGACACCGGAAAATAATAAAAAATCTGGATTTTCAAGATTGCTACAGGAAAGAACTGAAGAGTATCAGAAAATAGTCACTGATTTAGAGCTGAAAATATCGCAACTCGAGGTTGAAATGAAAAATATGGCTACTGCTTACTCACAATCAGAAGCAGAACAAATAATAGAACTAGATAAAATAATAGCAGACAGCAACACAAATTTACAGAGAGTACACGAGCTTTCGCAACAATCACAACAATGCCTTCACAAGAACTGCCCGGTATCTGAGGTCGAGCCTAACACCGCTCCCTTCGAGATTACCGCCAGAGAGGTCACCATCATCACACCTGACACAGGTAACACACCACCGGTGGAGTTGGAGGCTGAAAATGTAGGTTTACAGTCAGACCTCCAAGATGCCCGAATAGAAATCCAGCATCTACGTGACCTCCTGTCAAACGCACTCCAATGTTATGCCAAAGAACAGAGTGAGTTAGTCGAACTCAGAGCTGCAACATCTGAGCTGCTACAACTACAACGCCAGAACGCGGAATTGGTAGGCATTCTAATTGAGGACGAGGAGGATGAGACCAGCAAGGAGGATGACACCAGCAAGAAGGATGAGCCCACATCACAAACTCTGGTCTTGACCCCCCTCAACGTGAGTGTTGCAACGCCCACTGCTGTCCCGACTAAGAAACAGCGTCGCCGTCGTCGTCGAGGAGGCACCTCACAGCTCATCAGCGCGAGCGCCGCGCCGTTAAGTGACGCGCGTGTCGCGCTGCCTGCTGAGTCGTGTGTCATGCTGCACGCTGCCGCGAGGGCCGCGCCGCTCGCCGTTACACGCGTTGCACCGCTCGCTACCGCGACTGCCGCGCCGCCCGCTGGCACGTGCATCGCACCGCACTCCAACACGAGTGTCCCGCCACTCACCTCAAATCGTGCTCAGAGAAGAACAATAGCAAACAAAAGAACTGTAGTTTATTCAGATAAGATAGGTGTAGATTTTGGTATGTTTTTGCATTATGGCCTTAAGCAACAAGTGACAAATAATTGTTGTCCTAATAGTTCCTTTGAGGATATTATAAAAAAGGTAGCTGTAGGGAATTTTGATGAAAATACTACCATTGTTATTATGGTAGGAAACCACTCAAACATTAGTCGGAGTGCATTAGATACCGGTATAGAGGTACTGCTCAATTTATATAATAAGTCGAAGTGCAGGTTTATTCTATGTAACTTTCCTTATTGTTCTAATTTATCGGGGAAACAAAATAAAAGTGTACATAGAATGAACATGCATCTATACAATATAACGTGTCATCATAGTGATGCTATTTTATAATTCGACATGAATAATTTTATTCATAACTTTACTTTGACTCAGGATACTATGTACCTGTCTCATAAAACAAAAAAACGAGTAGCTACATTGTTAGCGTATAATATATGCGACACAGTTGTAAATACTATAACGCAGTCGCCTTCAGTTTTAGTTAGTATTAGTACTAATAGTAGTGTTTTAAACTAGATAGTTTGACAAAAGAGGACCCCTCAAAACATAAGAAAATTTTACAAAATAAGCAGGGGTTTTCTGGCAATCAAATGAAAAATACTAGGACAAAGGGTAAGCCCCACTTAAATATTTCCCATCAAAACATGCAGGGGCTACCTGGCAAAGAACTTGTATTAGAATTATTTCTTAATCATTCAGACACCGATGTTATTTGTATTACAGAACACTGGTTAAAGGAAAATATGATGTCTTTTAACATAAATAATTACAAAATTGTCAGTTGTTACAATAGAAAGACTGCCGATAGAGGTGGTTCTATAATCTTAGTAAAAAATAATATTAAGGTGAAACAACGGAAAGATATTCTTGCACTTACTGTAGAAAGACAAATAGAGGTATCCTGTGTTGAGTTGGATAGCCATATTATTGTTTGTGTCTACAGACCTCCGAGAGATGAAAACGGCCATGGCAATTTTGAAATGTTCGAGAAAATTATGGAGGATGCCCTCATTATACTTTGTAATAACAGAAAAAAGTTAATTATTTGTGGCGATTTTAATGTAGATTTGCTTGTAGATACAACATTGAAACAACGATTAATAACTCTGTTCAAATAATTTAATTTATGTCATATATTTCTAGAGCCGACTAGAATTACACTTACCAGTCAAACTTGCTTAGATAACGTATTTTGTGACTGTGCATTCACAAGTAAAAATGTAATTAACTGCTTACCCTCCGATCACAGTGGTCAAACAGTTTCATTCCCAATTGCCAGTAAAAATAGGACTGATCCATCATTTTATAGGCCTATTACATCCCATAGACTAGAGACGTATATGAAAAAGTTAGATTTATTGGAAATGTTTATTTAAAAGTTAGACACATTTGCCAGTACCGGATTTTGATGAACAGAACCCAAACAAAATCTACTCAGACTTCTTCAGCATTAATCAGACAGAATTCAATAAAGTTTTTAAATTAAAGAAAGTCAGTGACTACAACGGTAAATCTAAATTTAATGACTGGGCAACGTTTGGAATTCGTAAAAGTAGAGTTATCTTAAATGACCTGTAATGGTACACGAGATTCGGTACATTTGATAATTCATTCTGCGTGGTAGAGAGCTAGCCCAACGCCGCGCTGTTTTGAATACGAGAATCGGTTCAGATAACGTTTGGGGGTTTTGCGTACCTTACTGGCAAAGTTAGCAAAAAAAAAAACAGAGCCGACGCGTGGGTTCATTCGTGGAAGTTCAGTTCAGGTCAGGTTTTTTTTTGTCGCATTCCTGCGAGATGTGTAGAGATCAGAGCCGATTTGGCTGCGCGTTGAATAAAATTATGAATAAATAAATAATGAAAGGTTATTATGGAACGGAGAAAGCTATTATGTTGATTGCAAATACACAATTGCGATTGAGGTATGATATGGAGGGTCTGACACCGCTAGTTTGGATAGCATTCTGGTGGTCTTAGCTACGCGCCCTAGCGGTCGGGAATGCTTAATTAATCGCAACAAGCTTTTATTGGTCAGCGATCAACAGATTCTGTGTATCGGCAGTACCAAATGATTTGAGTGATCACCTACGGTTGATCATAGTGAATATGCGTACACACAATTTGTAGAACGGCGGATCTGCATGGCATGGTTGAAATTAGACCCTGTGTAATTAGTGATAAGAAGCTTCGCTTGGGCAGAGCGTGTTCGCAAAGGACGCATATAAATACCAGAGCATGAGAGGGGAGGGCATTCAGTCTCAGCGTCTAGCTACTGTGACAGTCGTCTTTCACGAGTTCTAAACAGTTTTTGTCTGCCGTGTTACGCGTCAGAACTATACGAATTTGTGATTGCGAAGTTTCAGTGGGTTTTCGTGAGTGTCTGAAGCGCCGAGATATACCTCGGTTCCTACCTTTATATCAACCAACCCCAAATTCCAAAACTATCCTTGGGTCGTTAGAAAAGAACTTGTAAGTCAATTATTCTGAGTCTGAGTCTGGGCTTGGAGCGACCCTAAATACCTTTTTCCTTCACCATAGGGTTCCTGGATTGGCTCTTAGGATATTCGCGGGCTAATCCTCTCCTCATTCCTTTCGAGTAGGTAGCGAGTTTTGTAATTCCCACACACACAGTCGTTAAACATTCAAGCACATTCAAATCAAACTCAACCATTTTCGAGTGGTGTCGATAATGGACGTGGTATAACACTAGGTTTTTAGACTAGGCTAGACAGGAGTTTAGTTGCGGCTAAACCTAGGTTGGCAGGGCATAGGGAGACTGTTTGATCGATGAGGTTCCGCGGATGGAAATAACAAATTCAGAACAAAGTTAAACCGGTGTCAACACAGATAACATATCCTGTTGATATTTTGACATTTGAGTGTTGTCGGGGACGCGCGAAGAGATCAATTTACAGTCTAAAGTTCATTGTTTAGGACCGGGTAGGTGTTTTGCATTGCCTTGGGTCAGATTGGATTCAAGTTGCATTTTTAAATTAAATGTAAATTTCGCTGGAGGTCTAATGTGTAAGCTGAGTCGGTATATATGATTTGGCTCAGCCCAGGACGTGCTGCGGCTAGTGGAATTCATAGTTCGGTATTTATCGAACTATGCACTTCGCTATGGTGTGGGTTAGATCTCCTAAAACAATAATGCTTACGTTTCGATAACATCCAGCTCAAATTGCGCAGAGTTGAAGGTTTCAAAACGTCACGGACCTTTTGAGGTAACCGCTAGTTCAGAACCCATTTCGGAACTCAAATCGCAATTGTGTAAACCGGTCTTTTCGGATCGTTATTGCCGTGAACCAAATATATAATTGGAACCACCACAAGCCGCTACTAGCGAGCACATGAAATATCATTGAGTACTCACGTCGTAAAACTACGACGGATATCTATACGATATCACAAACAAATATTATAAACTGTGGTCGACCACTAAAACAAAAGAAGTTCCAATGCGCTCATATATACAAAAACCAGATGGTGCCATCACATAAAATATAACAACGATCGTTCTGGCGCAATACACCGCTGACTGATGTGAATTACCGGCTCGCGGACATATATGCTTTCTCTGTCTAACTTGAAACTGTAACTTCCTGAACCAAACTTCGTTCGACTATTGTACGCCTAACGAATTTCTCAACGAACGAGGAATTCAGACTTATCATTCTTAACTTACAAATCTTACAGCTGAATCGGGTCCTCTCATTTTGGGATAGATAGAATAGACGATCATAGCTACTGATAGCGGCGGCTCGACCTTGGGCTGTTTGCCGGTACAGATTCCTGGTGCCGAGACCGAAGGATATCCTAGATAGTCTGATACCTAGATATTCTAAAAGAATCAAGGTCTAACGCGTTACTTTTAAAAATAACACAACGTAGAAACGATTTTAAACAGTTCAGTTTGTAAATAAGAAATAAGCAAAAAAGGGGCATTGTTTTCAGACGAGCTACGGCGGTTTAGTGTTCAGGATGGCCGGCCGGCGTAGAAAAAAAACGATAGTCGGGTAGCACAAAATTCACTTTCACACACAAGTGAAATGGCGTCAGGGCAGGTGACGCAATTGTTATCTGAAATAGTGAATAGATTAGACAGTTTGGAAAGGGGTTCCAGCACGAGCAATGCTAGTAGGACTTCGGACAGACAGACTGACAGACAGGAACTAGAGACGTTTGAACAATCGGTAGAAAAACGTCAATCATGCATTGTGAAAATGACACAGAAGCTGCCGACATTCGATGGGCGGAGTTCGGAAAATCCGATGATTTTCTTAAGAGATTTAAAGGCTTATATTAAAGTCTCGGGAGATAGTTCTAGGGCTTTGATATGGGCAACGGATAGTTTGGTAGGAATTGCGAAAGTTCGAATGAGCATATACAGAGACTCATGGCGAACCTATTCGGATTTTGAAAAAGATTTCAGAGAGGTATTCTGGGGTGATAATGAACAGGAATTAATTAAACAAAGATTCCTAACTGCAAAGTTTGATTCTAAGAAAGGTCAGAGTATGGAAGAATTCTTTGCCTCTCAATTGAATAGCATATATGAGCTTACGATACCGTTTACTGATACGGAGAAAATCAACACGATTTTCAGACAGTTGCCGCGTGATATTCAGGTAGCGTTTTTTGCTAGAAAGGAAACTATGACTATACGGGATGCGGTCGAATTCCTTCGGCATTTAGAACGGAATGTCGATGGGGAATTAAGTGCGATACATGGTTCTGAGACAATGGATACGAATAATGTAAGGCGGAATAGCTACATGCGTGGGCAATATCGAGCTATGCGGGTAAATACGTTACGTTATAACGCGATGAGTCGTAGGAATAATTATAACGCGGTAACGAAGGCGCGAAACGAATTTGGGACGCGTGGTCGCGGTTATTTTCGCGGTAGAGGCAGACAGCCTCAGCCTAGCTTCAAGGCAATAGGGTTCCAGAGGGGCAATGATAGTTCAGGAGATACAGAGGCAGGGCAAAGTTCAAGTGACAGGAATAATGCGATAAGTCAGAATTCAAAAAACTAGTGGACTCGCGCGGGTCGTTCGCGCTCAGATATTTATTACGGTTCGGGTGGACAGCCGATCAAATTGAGAAAAAACATAGACTGTATAATTTGTGTAATTTGGATTCGAACGTGGGTGTGAATGAATTTATTCAATTATTAGCGCATAAAGCGCACGGATATGCCGTGTGTTTAGAGGAAAAATCTAGATCGAATTGTAGAGATCGAAATGACAGACGTTTACATACGATATTCAGAGACGACGATTCGACTGAGTGTGGGCGCGAGTTATGTAGTACATTGACATTACCTGAGATAGATGTGCGTATTGGGAATATTGTTGTAAAGAGTTTGATTGATTCGGGGAGCGAAATCAGCGTAATAAGTCGGAGAGTGTACGAAGAAGTGTGCAGACAATTGGGAAAACCGACGGAAATACCGATTCCAAGTTTGAGAATCACAGGTGCATTTGGAGTCAGTAAGGAAGAGGTTGATAAATTAGTAACGTTACCATTAACAATAGGTGAATGCGTTATCGATACTCCAATGCTAGTATTAACAAGGGTGCCTAAAGATTTAATTTTGGGGTTTGATTTTATACAACAGACGCGAGCCAGTTTAATGTGTGAGGGTAATAAGAGGCTAATTATACGAAGCGCCGGGCGGATGTGTGAAATACCATTAGGTACTGGCCCTAATCAGGATTTTTGCTGTTGTACAATGGAAGTACAGAACCAAGATACCTGTAGAAATATGATAGAGGAATATGTGAATAATTCATCAATACCTGTTGAACACAAAACAAAGTTATTGCCGGTGTTAAATAAACATGCAGAGTTGTTTAGCGATAGGGTAGGTCGGACAAATAAATATATCCATGAGATAAAAATGAGAGATGAAACGCCTTTCGTAAAACGAAGCTATCCCATACCGTTCGCATATCGCGATAAAGTAACAAAACAATTGGAAGAAATGGTAGTGATAGGTATTATTAGCAGGCAATCTACGGATTTCAGCAGTCCATTGACTTGTACATTAAAGAAATCAGGAGAGGTCCGTATTTTGCTAGATGCACGACAATTAAACACGGGAATGGTTGGGAGGTTGAAACCACACCTTTAATGAGTGAGATATTGCAATCCGGGCGCCGAATAAACTACATAGGAGTTATTGATATCAAAGATGCGTATTTTTCTATACCATTATCAGACGAATCTAAACGATACACGGGTTTTGTATATCAAGGCAGAAGTTATGTTTACAACGTTTTACCTCAGGGGTTGAAAACCAGTGTGGGTTCATTTTCGAGGGCGATGGATTTAATTCTAGGGCCAGAGGTTAGGTCATATTGTTTAAATTTTGTTGACGATTTGGCAATTTTAACTGAGGGTGACTTCGAACAGCATTTGTCTCAAGTGGACACGGTTCTGAGTAAATTGAAAGACGCGGGCTTCACGTGCAAACTAAAAAAATGCGAGTTCGCACAAAAAAAGGTCAAGTTATTGGGGCATATTTTGTCTACACAAGGTTTGCAGATGGACCCGGACAAAATTGAAACACTTAAATTATATCCGTCACCCAGAACTGTCAGGCAATTGAGGGCGTTTTTGGGGTTCATAAATTACTTTAGGAGGTTTATAAAAAATTTTGGAACGTTAACACAGCCCTTGTACAATTTATTACGGTCTGGAGTCAAGTTCGTCTGGAATGCGCAGATGCAAAGTGCTTTTGACGAGATAAAAAACCAATTCTCAGAAAGTATAATTTTGAGTCAGCCATTGGCGGGAAAAACATATTATGTTCATGTGACGCCAGCGCTATAGGAATTGGGGGCTATGTTTATCAATTAGATGAATCGGGCCAGGAACGAATTATAGGGTTCTGTTCGCAGGCATTTAAGGGTGCTCAGACGAGATGGGCTATCAGTGAACAGGAAATGTATGCAGTTATATACACTTTAAAGCGATTTGAGATATATTTGCGGGGAGAAAAGGTTATTATTAGAACTGATCATAAAAGTTTGACGTTCATTAAGTCGTGGACCTTATTAGGGGCACGCGTAACGAGGTGGATTATGTTTTTAGAGCAATTCGATTACGACATAGAATTTGTGCGAGGGACTGATAATCAAATTGCCGACACGCTAAGCAGGCAAATAGCGGGACCTGGAGGTATGATTGACAGTACAAATGTTCAGCCGGGGATATTCTGGTTTCAGGCATCGAATACCGCAAGTGTTATTTCGAGTTTACGGGACATTGCGAGATTACAAAGCGAAGATGAGCGGTTAAATCGATTTAGCGGTTGTATCAGACGTAATGTAGTAGATACGGGGACAAGAGGTTTTGAAAATTATAAGCTAGTAGGTGATACGTAATATTTTCACGTGCCGAAGCGGAACGTACAGTTGCTAGTAATTCCGAAATCACTACAGGAGGAACTTATTTTACACATACATGAAGAAATAGGTCACTACGGCAGATATAAAATATTAGCACTGATGAAGGACAGATATTATTTTCTTCATATGAGTAGGGTGATTAGCGCGGTGATAAGAAGTTGTGACATATGTCAAAAGGTCAAACCAAGTACTAACAATACCGTTGGTCCTTGTACACCGGTGTTGGCGGAAAAGTTGGGTGAGAAAGTTTTCTCGGACCTTTATGGGCCATTGCCCGTAGGTAAATTCGGGTATCAATATATATATGTGATTCAAGACGTGTACAGTAAGGTAATAAAATTGTATCCAATGCGGAAAGCGACAGGTAGGAGCGTGCTTGCTTGTACAAAGAGATTTCATAGGGAAATACCTATCGAAACTATAATTACGGACTCAGGACCACAGTTCATATCGAAAGTTTGGGAATTCGGACTCAAACAGCTGGGGATTCGGGTCACTCATACGTCGGTGTATTGTCCAAATTCTAATAGCGTAGAAAGAGTGAATCGCGAGCTAGGTCGACTGATTAGAAGTTATTGCGGCGGAAGTAATCGTAGTTGGGTCGACGTGTTACCGGACATTGAGAATTGCTATAATAATATCGAACACACAAGCACAGGCTTTGCGCCTAATGAGTTAGCGTTTGGTAGGCGGGAACCGTTAACTATTGACAAGGAATTAGGCGATGAATGGTTATTAGGCCATAGTGTGCGGGATACGGAACAGGTGCGAAATGTAGCGATAGAAAACTCTAAAAGTTCTAGTGAACGACGTAAGCGACAGGCGGACAAACGGCGTAAGTTAGAAGTCTATCGTATAGGTGATTATGTGAAACTTAAGACTTTTGTGCGTTCAAATAAAGAACATAAAATCATGCGGAAATTTTCATTGTTGTATAAAGGGCCTTATGTTATTTCGGCAGTGGTATATCCTAACTGTTATACGTTAGTAGATCCGGGTTCAAATGAGATATTGGGTAACTTCAATACTATAAATATAGCCAGGTATTATGTGAGGACGAATAAGGGCGTAGATAAATAAGATAGTGTATAAAAGTTATATAATTAAGCTGTAAGCTGTAAATTTGAGTAACTACTTTGTAGATTTAAGGATCTTGCATGGTTTGGAAACAAAAACAAAAAAAAAAAAAAAAAAAAAAAAAACAATTTGTATATATATATAGTAATACGAATTAGGATAAATTGCGGTTAAGCGAGGTTGTATAGTTAGATAGATAAATAAGATAAGACAGGAGAGAACTCAATCGAGTTGTGTAAATATTATATACATAATTGACAGATTCATCGGTCTGTGTACATGATTTGAGATGTCCGTACATATAGAGTAGATATGGACAAAGCATGGGTAGCATAGTGGTAATGAGATCCTTGCGCCATGTTAACTGAGATAAACAGTGTATCAAGGTCTGGGAGGGGGCTGTAATGGTACACGAGATTCGGTACATTTGATACTTCATTCTGCGTGGTAGAGAGCTAGCCCAACGCCGCGCTGTTTTGAATACGAGAATCGGTTCAGATAACGTTTGGGGGTTTTGCGTACCTTACTGGCAAAGTTAGCAAAAAAAAAACAGAGCCGACGCGTGGGTTCATTCGTGGAAGTTCAGTTCAGGTCAGGTTTTTTTTTGTCGCATTCCTGCGAGATGTGTAGAGATCAGAGCCGATTTGGCTGCGCGTTGAATAAAATTATGAATAACTAAATAATGAATGGTTATTATGGAACGGAGAAAGCTATTATGTTGATTGCAAATACACAATTGCGATTGAGGTATGATATGGAGGGTCTGACACCGCTAGTTTGGATAGCATTCTGGTGGCCTTAGCTACGCGCCCTAGCGGTCGGGAATGCTTAATTAATCGCAACAAGCTTTTATTGGTCAGCGATCAACAGATTCTGTGTATCGGCAGTACCAAATGATTTGAGTGATCACCTACGGTTGATCATAGTGAATATGCGTACACACAATTTGTAGAACGGCGGATCTGCATGGCATGGTTGAAATTAGACCCTGTGTAGTTAATGATAAGAAGCTTCGCTTGGCCAGAGCGTGTTCGCAAAGGACGCATATAAATACCAGAGCATGAGAGGGGAGGGCATTCAGTCTCAGCGTCTAGCTACTGTGACAGTCGTCTTTCACGAGTTCTATACAGTTTTTGTCTGCCGTGTTACGCGTCAGAACTATACGAATTTGTGATTGCGAAGTTTCAGTGGGTTTTCGTGAGTGTCTGAAGCGCCGAGATATACCTCGGTTCCTACCTTTATATCAACCAACCCCAAATTCCAAAACTATCCTAGGGTCGTTAGAAAAGAACTTGTAAGTCAATTATTCTGAGTCTGAGTCTGGGCTTGGAGCGACCCTAAATTCCTTTTTCCTTCACCATAGGGTTCCTGGATTGGCTCTTAGGATATTCGCGGGCTAATCCTCTCCTCATTCCTTTCGAGTAGCGAGTTTTGTAATTCCCACACACACAGTCGTTAAACATTCAAGCACATTCAAATCAAACTCAACCATTTTCGAGTGGTGTCGATAATGGACGTGGTATAACACTAGGTTTTTAGACTAGGCTAGACAGGAGTTTAGTTGCGGCTAAACCTAGGTTGGCAGGGCATAGGGAGACTGTTTGATCGATGAGGTTCCGCGGATGGAAATAACAAATTCAGAACAAAGTTAAACCGGTGTCAACACAGATAACATATCCTGTTGATATTTTGACATTTGAGTGTTGTCGGGGACGCGCGAAGAGATCAATTTACAGTCTAAAGTTCATTGTTTAGGACCGGGTAGGTGTTTTGCATTGCCTTGGGTCAGATTGGATTCAAGTTGCATTTTTAAATTAAATGTAAATTTCGCTGGAGGTCTAATGTGTAAGCTGAGTCGGTATATATGATTTGGCTCAGCCCAGGACGTGCTGCGGCTAGTGGAATTCATAGTTCGGTATTTATCGAACTATGCACTTCGCTATGGTGTGGGTTAGATCTCCTAAAACAATAATGCTTACGTTTCGATAACATCCAGCTCAAATTGCGCAGAGTTGAAGGTTTCAAAACGTCACGGACCTTTTGAGGTAACCGCTAGTTCAGAACCCATTTCGGAACTCAAATCGCAATTGTGTAAACCGGTCTTTTCGGATCGTTATTGCCGTGAACCAAATATATAATTGGAACCACCACAAGCCGCTACTAGCGAGCACATGAAATATCATTGAGTACTCACGTCGTAAAACTACGACGGATATCTATACGATATCACAAACAAATATTATAAACTGTGATCGACCACTAAAACAAAAGAAGTTCCAATGCGCTCATATATACAAAAACCAGATGGTGCCATCACATAAAATATAACAACGATCGTTCTGGCGCAATACACCGCTGACTGATGTGAATTACCGGCTCGCGGACATATATGCTTTCTCTGTCTAACTTGAAACTGTAACTTCCTGAACCAAACTTCGTTCGACTATTGTACGCCTAACGAATTTCTCAACGAACGAGGAATTCAGACTTATCATTCTTAACTTACAAATCTTACAGCTGAATCGGGTCCTCTCATTTTGGGATAGATAGAATAGACGATCATAGCTACTGATAGCGGCGGCTCGACCTTGGCCTGGTGCCGTTACAGACCTTTATGAACAAAAAACCTATAACTTTGATCGAAAATTTCATGACTATGTTAAAAAATATTCCAAAACTTTCAAGTTGGTTTGTAGAACTGCAAAAACTTTACTCATTAATAGAAAAATTCAAAATTCAAATAATAGAATGAAAACAGTTTGGCAAATAATAAACCGCGAAACTGGCAAAGTTATACCAAGGGACAATGATTTCTGCCTAAAGATAGGTGATGATGTTGTTAAATCCAACGCTGATGTTGCTCGAGCTTTTGAAACATTCTTCACCAATGTACCCGTACTCATAACAGACCGTCTAAATTCATCTCCATATGAAGCAGACTTTATTAAAAAATAACACTAGCGTCAGTAATGTATATTTAAAATTTCATCATTTATATCCCCAGGACATTGTCAAAACGTTTAAATTACTTAACTTAAAAAATACGGAAGACCTGTGGGGTATATCAGTCAAAGTCATTGGTTCAGTAATTCTAGTTATAGCCCCACACTTAGCTTACATATTCAATAAATGTGTTGACGATGGGGCTTTTCCAGACCTCATGAAACACAGTAAACTGATACCTCTGTTCAAGTCGGGAGATAAGGGCGATCCTTCAAATTTCAGACCAATATCTGTTCTTCCAACACTAAGTAAAATATTTGAAAAGATTATACTCAGTCAAATGCCCTCACACTTCAACCCTACAAAACAACTCCACGCTAAACAATATGGTTTCACTAGGGGTAAATCGACTACGGATGCAGGTATTACCCTTATATCTCATATTTATTCTGCATGGGAGGCCGCACAGGATGCTATCGGAGTTTTTTGCGACCTGTCGAAGGCGTTTGATTGTGTTGATCATAATACGCTATTAAATAAATTAAATCATTACGGAGTTAGAAATAAAGCGTTGGATCTACTAAGATCATACCTAAGCAATATAATTCAATAGGCAGAAGTTAACGGCGTAAAATCTGATGGATCGGGTGTTAACATTGGCGTTCCACAAGGTTCCATATTAGGCCCTTTCTTATTCCTGGTATATATTAATGATCTGCCTTTCATGGTGGAGAAATTAACTGACATAGTGTTGTTTACTGATGAAACTTCAATGGTCTTCAAAATTGAAAGACAAAAAGGAGATGTTGATGATGTTAATGGTGTATTGTCTTTAACCTTGAATTGGTTCACAGTTAATAATTTATTGTTAAACGCTGGTAAAACCAAGTGTATCAAATTCTCACTTCCAAATGTCAGGCAAGTTGAGACCAGTTTAGTGTTAGACTACAGCACGTTAGAATTAGTAAATAATACGAAGTTTCTTGGAATAACCATCGATAGCAAATTGCAGTGGGGACCCCACATAGATAAATTGGCTGGTAAATTAAGTTCTGCGGCTTACGCTGTTAGGAACATCAGGCAAAGCACGGCTGTGGCTACATCTAGGCTAGTATATTTTAGTTACTTTCATAGTGTGATGTCCTATGGTATCTTGTTGTGGGGGAAAGCAGCGGATATTCGAACTATTTTAACAAGGGTCAGTGCATTCTCTACTACAATAAGATACCTCTGGAGATTTTGAAATTGCCATTTGAGCAATTTAAAAAGCATGTTAAAGCGACTTTTTCGAAAAAGGGATATTACAATGTTCAAGATTACTTAAATGACAGGACTGTATGGGGTTAATCTGGCTCAACACAGACCTTGCTGTTAATAATTTTGTAAATATTTATTCCTGCTTATTAATCATAACAATTAAACTTTTCATATTTGTATTAGTTAAGCACAACCTATTTTTAAAAGAGATCTAAAAATCAATCTGTGGGAGTTTCTACGCCCTTCTTCTCCCACAGTGGTCCAATGTAGAGGCAAAAAATGACGTTTGCTAAGTATATGTAAATGTCTACAGTAAAAAATTACTTTGACATAAATAGAGATAGTAGCATATATATAGTATTTTAGTGTTAATAATAATATTTTTTTAATGTTGTACACAAAGGTCTACCTTTGTTCATTTTATTATACTCTCTCACCGAAACTTGGTTTGCTGGAAGAGATCTCTTTTTAGAGATAAGCTCGCCTTTGTACACTGTTTTTATTTACCTGTTTTTTTCTCAATTAATTGTGTGCAATAAAGAAATTATGAATTATGAATAGTCTCAATCAAAAGCAGTGCCTCGTAATTAACCAATTGTTTTATTTATTTGCAGGCGCAGTGGATGCGGAGGCCATTGTCACAGCAAATCTTATTGCAAATATAGATAAATTATTTGACGCCCTAAATAGTGACTGTGCAGATTTGCGCCGTGGCAAATGCTACGCAACCAACATGACCGAGAACACTCCACACCTAGTTTTTTCGGAAATGAAAAAAATATTTCAGGAACTGACGTTTTTGGAGTGTTCTCGGGCACCTCCAGCACAAATAAGATAGATATGGACATTAAATGGAGTGGATAAATTATTTAAAAATTTGAAACAATGTTTAAAATTACGCAGCCTGGCTACAAGGCGGTTACAGCAGGACGCTCTTGAAGATTTGTTTGGGTGCATCCGCGGCAATTGTGGGTCAGACACAAACCCTACCACTGCGCAGTTTGTGGCTGGGCTTAAAACAGCTATAGTAAGCGGTTTACCTCATATTGGGACGACTGGGGGAAATTGCGAGATGGACAATAATGTCATTATTAATCATTTTGACAAATTTTTGTCCATCTCACAAACAACAATCACCCCACGGAGGAGCCCGCTTCCACAGCATGGATGGAAATATCAGCAGCAGAGGACAGTGCACTGTCCTCTTCAATATCACATAATATTGAACATGACAATGCAGAATTACAAGCCTGCGCCTATGTCTGTGGCTATATCTTGAGAAAGTTGCGTTATAATAATAATAATTCTTTATTGCACAGAAAACACAATGGAAAAAATACAACGAACAATATGCAAAGGTGAGCTTATTTCTAAAAAGAAATTTCTTACAGCTAACCTGTGAGGAAAGGAAAAAATATTTATAGAGAGGTAGTCCTAGTGTACAATTAAGATTTAAAAGAAAGAAATAAAGTCAATATACTATCAGATAAATCACAATACATCCTAGACATACTATAAAATAAATTAATAGAATACAATAAATACATAGATACACATACATACTATAAGATACCCACTATGCGGAAGAGAGGAGATGCTGTTTCAACTTTTTCTTAAAAGAGAACAAGGATGTGCAATCCCTAATAGCGCAAGGAAGTGCATTCCACAAACGTATTGCCCTTAACCTAAACGAGTGCTCGTAAGCAACAGTGTTGTGCTGAGGAATTGACAAAAGTGACACCGTGTGAGATCTCCGAAGTCTATCCCCAGAGAAAAGAAACTCAAAATGTTCACGAAGATATGCGGGATAGCGCGGATTTCTCAAAATATTGAAGATGAAGGAGAGAATGTGCATATCACGACGAAGTCGGATCGGGAGCCAGCCTAATTCCCTGCGATATTGGGATACGTGATCGTACTTGCGGAGACCGAAGATAAACCGAATCCCGAGATTTTGAAGTCGCTCGAGTTTGTTCAGTAGATCTTCGTTCGCGCTGGCCCAGCAAACATCGGCGTAGTCAATTAAAGGCAGAAGAAGGGTCTGAACTAGCATGATTTTAGTCTGCCCAGGCAAGAAGTACTGCAAACGCCGAAGGGAATGAAAGGATGCAAAGACTCGTCTGCTGACCTCACAAACGTGCGTTCAGCCACAAACTGTATGGGGATGGGTCTGTATGGGGTTAATCTGGCTCAACACAGACCTTGCTGTTAATAATTTTGTAATTATTTATTCCAGCTTATTAATTATGATAATGACTAAATATCGACGCTTGAAAGGCAATAATTACCAAGCGACATGTTGGGCGATATTGAGTTATATACATCATTGAAATCAGCAAAAAATTCTGCGTCGATTGATCATACTCTTGTACCGCTAGCAGGAGCTTTGTTGTCGCTTGGTAACTTAACAAAAAAACACATTATCACAGTTTTCGGCGACCAAGCGACTAAAATTTTACTGTTTTATGAATAAATTTAACTTGGTAGATATTCCAATTTAGAATTTTACACTTAGTAATTTTTGCCTTGACTCGAATTAGTTCGATTAAATATAAAGATATGTTTTCCTTACGGTATCTAGGGTATGAGCATGGCTTATGAAACTTTACCGGATTAAACATTATTATTTTTCGTCATTTGAGACTTTTTAACATACCCTCATTATGCACGACAAAGAAGATCGGTTTGCAGGGCACACAAACACCAGTCTTTGTGTGCGTAACGTTGCCAATAGCTACGATTAGCAATGCACACTAACACAGTTTTCGTGTTAATGTCGCGTCTGTGTGCGTTTTTCTGATCCCATACATTCATTGATTATGACGCAAGTTTTCACAGCTTTATGCAAAGTAGTCGATAGCCTAGTGGATTAGGTGCTAGAATTACGATATGTAGATAAAGGTTCGATCCCTCAAAGGAAATTATTTTTTAGAAGCTACGAGTATTATTAAATTCACATAGCATCGAATATAAATTGATTACAATTGTTTAACCAAACTAGAGTTCGAAGAGTTGTAAACTTGCCCGGTAAAAAGGCCATAGTCTACCTTCTTTATTTAAAATGTAACAGCTACCCTCTTTAAAATTGTTTTGCGTCTGCGCGCTCTCAGCATTAGTTGTATTGCATTTCGTTCCTTGTAAATTGTGATTGAGATTTGTTATCTATCATGGAAAGTCATCTATCCACTTTTAAAAAGGCGGAAATCATTGTTTTGTATGAACAAAACATTTCAATTAGCGAGATAGCACGACGTTTAATGATATCGGTGAGTTATGCATATAAAAAATAAATTTGAAGGTTTTTTATAAATTATGATTATAATTATACCTTGTGTTACTACTTCATTGTATTTTTTTCTTATTTTACAGAGAAGAACAGTGCAACTGTGGGTTCATAGGTATGCAGATTCTGGACATGTTGAAAGTCGTCGACCAGGCCCACAGCCTGTAGCCTACACAGCTGCATCTGATCGCCATCGCGACATCATTGCAGCGCATAACAGCAATCCGTTTGCCAGCACCCGGTCTACGGCGACACTTCATAATGTAACACTACAAACAGTTCGCAATCACTTACGAGCTGATGGTTTAAGATGTCGGAGACCAGCGAAGAAGATTATGATGTCTAATGAGCATCGTGAAGACAGAGTGCGGTTTGCCCGTGAATATTTGGACTTTGATTGGTGTAATAATGTTGTTGTTTTTAGTGATGAAAAGACTTTTAGATCAGACAAGGATGGGCGTAAAATACTGTGGAGAAGAAATAATGAACGATATAGTTTAGCAAACATTCTACCGTGCAGGTGTAGTGGCCGTATTACTTTGGGATATTGGGGATGGATGTCGTCGATGGGCCCCGGTGAATTAGTGCAAGTGAGTGCTCGCAACACTGCTCAAGGATACTTGGATATTTTACAGAACGTCATGTTACCAACCGTACGAACTGTATATCCGGATGAGCATATATACTTTGTCCATGACAATTGCGCTGTGCATCGCGCCCATATTGTGCAAGAATGGTTTAACAAGCAAGAATCCTTGACAGTTATTGACTGGCCTTCTAAAAGCCCTGATTTAAACCCCATCGAAAATCTATGGGGACATATGGTGCTCAATTGGGATCCATCGAATGTGAGATCTAGGTCTAATTTAGATGAAGTTGTTACTTCAACCTGGGAGATAATGCGAGGCACTGACATGTGTTGGAATATGGTCACTGGCATGAGAAGTAGACTACAACAAATAATAGTAAGAGAAGGAGCTCCACTAAGATATTAAATAAAACATAACCATTAATATGTGAAAGCTTTGTGTTATCATAAGATAAGGTGATTTATATGTCTTTGATGTTATTGCTACTTCAGGTTAGAAGTTATCACATAATTTCTAATTGCTTAGCATGTTGATTCATAGCTTATATATCATCAACTGCGACATCTGTCCTTGTCTGACTAAAACTAAAATAAGTAAATTAAGTGTAGTTTATTATAACAAACTAGTAATAAATTATTATTAGGACGAAATATAATTTTGTTTTATTATGAAAAAAATAAGGCTGGTTTCACCACATGCTGATAAAGCCTATCTGTCAAATAACGCCATACAAAAATCTAAGTTTAACTGGCAGATAGGCTTCATCAGCAGTGGTGAAACCGGCCCTTAATCTAGAATAAATATTTGGTCTGATCAATAATAATTAAAAAAAAGTATCTAAAAAAAAACATCACCATGCTTTTTCCCTCCTTGATAGAGGATCGAACTCAATACCTCAAAGTCATTAGTCTGGCATCTAACCCGTTGGGCTATCGTCCACTCTGTAGGAAGCGGTAAAAACTAGTCTTATATTCAACGAAGACACATAGTGATTGTATGCTCAGACAGTATTATAATATCTGTGACTGTGCTGTGACGACCAATGTAACGCACACACATTCAAGTCAGCGATTCGTGTCGCAACGTTACGCACACAAAGAGTGGCATTTGTGTGCCCTGCAAACCGAACTTCTTTGCCGATTGTACTAATTTTCATTTAGCATTTTTTTCCTAAATGCAAAGTACTTAACAAAGTTTTAAAGTCACATTTCTCCTGCCTAAAAAGGATATATTATGTCGTTTGGTAATATTTTACCTGCCGTTTTTTTACTGCTTACGTTACTTAGATAACTATTTCTGATATGAAGTTTGTATGAAAATGTGTTTATCCCTATTGAACGTAATTAGTTTTGTCGCATAGACGCGCTGTGAAGCAGATTTTGAGTGGCTGTTGGTAACAAACAGTGTGACCGTTTTTGGTATTTTCAGTACTAAACTAGTATATTTGAGGCACTGCAGAATGATATTAGTATAATTTTAGTACATTGCCAAATTTTAGTAGAATATTGGTAGAATTGAAACTTTTTTGGTATTTCTTTGGTACTTTTCAACTGGCAACACTAAAAACGAACAATTCACTCAACCTCATAGTTATTTATCTGTGGTCAAGCTGTATTTTTTTAATTGTCTGCCTGCCTTGTCTCTCATTGCGTTTTTCGTATGTACTATCCTTCTCTTTTAACATAGTGAGTGAATGGACGTTTGAGAAGCTTCCGGGTATTCCCCGATGGCGTGATGGCCGTGTGCATCGTTGGTATGTTAACTTGTGGGTTTGCTATGCTAGTTCGGTTTCAGTTCGTAGCGGGATTTTTTTTCTAAAGATGAAGCGCAGATACGAGCAGAAATACAGGGCAGACTGGGAACAAAACCCTGAATTCTCTGCTTGGTTGAGTAAAGATAAAAACAGTGAGAACGCTTTATGTAAAGCTTGTGGAGTGACGTTTTCAAGTAGAATTGCAACAATAAAGTCTCATGCCGAGTCGGAAAAACATCGAAAGTAAACTATACATTACAGTGGACAGTCGAAGGTAAATAAGTTAACTGAGAAAGTAATTTATTACATAACCCCTCGTCTGTGACAGTGGTCGTTTTGGGCAGATAATTGAAATGTAATTGTTATAAAAGTACCCACTGACGAAAGGATAAGGAAGGTTGCACACACGGTCATACACCGCCGCCGCCCCGTCCCGCCAGCCCCGCCGCGCGCCGCCGTGTGCATTCTGCAACCTCCCTATCCCTTAGTCTGCATTTACCCTACTTATTTTTCCTTTCTCTTATTTATTTTTCTGTTTCAGATTGATAAAATATTTCAAAGCAAAGGACCAGTTTCCCAGCAGATAAGAAAAGCGGAGCTCCTCTTTTGCGCTGCTCTAGCCGAACATAATATTTCGTTTCGCGCCATGGATCATCTAAGCGAATTATTTGGTAAAATGTTTCATGATTCAGAAATCGCAAAAGGTTTTTCCAGTAAACGTACTAAATCAGCACAATTAACTTATGATGTAATGGCACCAGCATTTGAAAAGCAATTATTGACAGACATAAAAAAAACTTCAGAATTGTCAGGTAATGGTCCAGTATTTTCCTTGATCATAGATGAAAGCACAGACATAACGACGGAAAAACTACTTGCCGTAGCGGTTAAATTTTATTGCGTCAATGATGATAAACTCAAAACTAAATTTTTATGTTCTGTCAAGCTTTCAGGCGAAACAGCGGATGATATTTTTGATGCACTGTGTAAAAAATTAATTGATTTAAATCTAAATATCAAAGATATCATAGGTTTTGCAGCTGATACAACGAATGTAATGTTTGGTAGAAATAATAGTGTTGTTTCAAAAATTAAAAATGTTAATCCGAAATGCATTTTCGTAAAATGTGTGTGCCATTCTTGTGCTTTAGCTGTAAGTTACGCATGTAAAAAACTTCCTAGAGCCCTAGATCAAGTTGTCAAAGAAACACATAATTATTTTGGCCACAGTTCGAAACGTCAAAGACAATTTGTAGAGTTTCAAGAATTTACAGGCTCAGAACAGCATAACATTTTACGCACTACGAGATACGTTGGTTATCTCTACATGCATGTGTCAACCGCATAGTAGAGCAATGGGATGCACTAAGGTTATACTTTCAGCAAGAGCATTTGGTTGAGCACAATCACTCGGCATTGTTTTTACATGAAAGTTTTGAAAATAAGCAAATAAAGCTGTATTTTCTATTCTTAGATTACATTTTACCGGTTGTGAACAAACTAAATGTAATTTACCAAGGAAATTCATGTGCTGTTCACACTATTTATAGAGATATGTCTGATATGTTTAAAACTATACTTAGCTGTTACATGAAAAGTAGCTATGTCCGAGCTACGAGTATTGAAGACGTTGACCCAAGCAGTACAGTGAATTTCGTAGAATTAAATGACTTGTATTTGGGCGTTCAAGTTTCCAAAGAAATTATGCTGCTACGAAATCAATCACATCAGGTTGCAGTTATCAAAGATTTCCTACAAAGGTGCCAAAGTTTTTTGATTGAATTATGTACTCAACTAAAATGCAGACTGCCAATAAATGAAAGGATATTTTTCGAAATCCGTTTCATGGATCCACAAATTGCTGTATACGAAAACTTTTTCTCCATTCTAAATGTTACAGAAAAGTTCCCTAACATTGTTACAAGTGATACCCAAAAACAATTAATTGACGAAGAATATCGTCAAATTAAATATGATCAAGAAGTACAAAATTTGATGTGTGGTACTAGTACCAGTGCACTTAATTGTGAACAGTTTTGGAGTAAGTTAGGCAATATTGTTGACAGTCTGAAAAATCCTAAATATAACAATTTGATAAATTTTGTTAAATGTATAATGTGTTTGCCTATTTCTAATGCTCACTGTGAACGAATTTTTTCCCAAGTGAATATGGTCAAAACGAAATACAGAAATAGGTTTTTATCTGATCATATTTCTTCCATATTACACGTGAAACAAGGTTTGACTGATGGCTGTATCTCATTTGAACCCTCAACCGAGATGCTTAAATGTAACAAATTAAGCAATACTGATTATACTATTGATTTATGATAAATATATGTGTGTTTTATTTAGAATATTTCTCAAAATAGCCTATGAAAATGTTAGTATAATTTTGGTATAATTGATTTTTCCTCTTAGTATTTTTTAGTACTGGCAGCACATTTTGTTGGTATGTTTCTAAATTTCAAAACGGTCACACTGGTAACAAAATATCGATTAGTCTCCACCGAACCGTCGCATAGTCAACCCGTGTGCTCGCGCGCATCACACAAAGTACTTCGTCGCGTAGCTTGAGATAAATGCTCGGTAAGTGTTTTCTTTCATTGTTAATACTTTATGAGTATAATCTTATATAACACGCATTTTATATTTGTCTAACTTTATTTTTGTAGGTACGAAATGAATCGCAAACGCAATAGGCGAGTAGATAGTATCATTAAGAAAGCTATGTCAAATGCGGGTGTGGATAGCAGTGATGCGACCTTGGTAATGTACCTGCTAATTTCTAAATCATTAGGTATTCTCTCAATTGAAACAGTTTCCAACTAATATTTAATTTCTAGGGGCCCAATCGAGAATATACTCATCCACGCAAAAACAAAAATCAGCATCGATTCGAACGAGTTCGCAAAAAACTTGCGTTTGATAACCTGGTATGTTTTTAATTTATTTATTTACTTGTACGTTACACGGACACTCTAACGGTGATGGAAAACATCGCGAGGAAACCTTCATTTCTCCGTAGCTGCGGCGATGGGCTAGCCCCCTGTCACGCAAAATGGAGTATTGAAACACTGGCTATAAGTGGGCACAGTTGTGCCTCTGCCACCCCGGATGGGAAAAAGGCGTGACACTATGTTGTGTTATGTTATTTACTTGTTACGCATAGTAAGAGTGTGTGTGTGTACGTACCTGTAGGTTGGATTCATTTTAAAATCGATGATTTTGCCATCACTTCGTCAAAGAATATAAACGATTACTCCGTAAAGAAGCGACACTCACCTCCCAGTTTTATTTTCAGGATGAGATACTTTCAGATGAAGGTCCTTCAATGACAAGTACTTCTGGGACTGTTGCTGCGGACAATAACATGGAGCTAAGTGGCCTAATAAATGATGATCTACCCAGAGAATACAGTAAAATCCCAGAAGATGATTATACTTCTATGCATGTAGGTTGAATACATTTCAGATTCGATGATTTTGCTATCAGTTCTTCAAAAAATCAAAACTTTTACTCCGTAAAGAAGCGACATTCACCTTAACATTTTATTTTCAGGATGAGATACTTTCAGATGAAGGCCCTCCAGTGACACATACTTTTGGGACTGTTGCTGCTGACAGTAACGTGGAGTTAACTAGCCTTATAAATGATGTTCTACCCAGAGAACACAGTAAAGTCCCAGATGATAATTATACTTCTATACGTGTAGGTTGAATACATTTCAGATTTAACGATTTTGCCATCACTTCGTCAAAAAACAAAAACTTTTACTCCGTAAAGAAACGACACTCACCTACACATTTTATTTTCAGGATAAGACACTTTTAGATGAAGGCCCTCTAATGACTAGTACTTCTGTGACTGTTGCTGATGACAATAACATGGAGTTGACCTGCCTTATAAATGATGTTTTACCCAGAGAACAGAGTAAAGTCCCAGAAGATGATTATTCTTCTGTGCGTGTAGGTTAAATACAGATACGATGATTTTGCCATTAATCCGCAAAGAAGCGACACTCATCTACACATTTTATTTTCAGGATAAGACACTTTTAGATGAAGGCCCCCCAATGACAACCTCTGCAAGTACTTGTGGGACTCTTGCTACTGACAATGACATGGAGATAGCTGGCCTTATTGGCATACCAGAAAAAAGAACTGCTCAGGAACATACACACATTGAGGTTCAAGTGATTGTACTAGAAACGCCTACTGCAATCAACGCCCAACAACAAACAGTTAAAAACACTGAAGGTGGATTGACTACACCAGAACTGTATACTGCAAGCCAGACCCAAGTAAGTGCCAGTTCTACAAATTCTACCATTGTGGGATGCTCTCAATCTGGCGGATCAAAAACTAGAAAGCCTCAGAAAGGTCGTAAGCGTAAGTGCAAAACTGATAAAAGGTACATTGATTATGCATCAGATGAAGATTTCTCAACCTTTATTGATTGTGAAGAAGCTGAAATTTCAGACGAATGGTTAGAATTTGCTTCTTCTTCTAATGACGATGAAGTAGTTTCAAATCAGCAAAAAGGAAAAAAAAAATCTAAAAAACTAAATACACCTTTGGATGACATTAACGAAGAAATAGTTGGAGAAAAAGGCGTAAGAAACAAAAAAAAATAACTTGAGAAATGATCGGTCACAAAAAAGGATTGCTGGACAAGAATATGTGCGAAGTGATGGCAAAATCATTGAATCCAAATCTGTTCAACCTAACCCGTGCATTGGAAAAAAATGTGGCAATAACTGTGGAAGTATTGATTCTGAAAAAAGACAGAAGGTATTTGATCATTTTTGGGGACTCTCGGGAAATCGTCGAAGAGACTGGATAGTAAGTATAACACAGAAAGAAGAGATAAAGCGTAAGCGAACTGATTCAGGAAACCGCTCGGCAACCTATAAGTATCATATAATATATAAGGAGAGGGCAGAAGACCAGTTTGTTTGCAATTTTTAGCAGCTACGCTAAATATATCTTCGAAAACTATCTATCATACGGTCAAAAACTCTAGTTGGGGCTGCGCTAAAGAAGATTTACGTGGCAAACACGTACCGGCCAATAAAACCAAACCAGCTACAATAGAATCAGTGATCAATTTCATCAAAAGTTTACCTGCAGTACCATCGCATTATTGCCGACATGATTCCACTAGAGTCTACTTAACACAGGAATACAAAAATGTTGCTAATCTTTACAGCACTTATCAAAATCTCTCTGAAGAGAATGGTGTCGATTTTGTTAGTGAGAGAGTTTTCCGTAAGATATTCTCTGATGACTTCAATATAGGGTTCCACATTCCCAAAAAAGATAAATGTTTAAAATGCTTACAATTCGAACAAACAGATATTTCAGATCCGGCAAAAGCTAAAGAAAAAGTTGAACATGAAACTGAGAAAGATGAAAGCTATAACAGGTTTTATACACATAAGCATATTCACAAAAGTGACCCAAACACACTATGTGTGAGTTTTGATTTAGAGAAGGTTTTGAACACCCCGTATGGCCAGTCAATGCTTTTATATTACTCGCGCAAATTGGCTGTATATAATTTGTGCTTTTATGAAAACGGGACGCGCAAAGTTTTTTGCTATTACTGGGATGAAAGTAACGGAAAAAGAGGTGCGAACTGTTATATCCCCTCTATGTATGGTGAATTGCTGATGAACCTGCTTCATTATCGTTTAACTAGGCCCTGTACTGATGAAGTCGTTGGCGAGGAGTCAGTCTCTCTCCGCCGGTCATACCGTAGACACACATATTTCTAATCCCGATCTTTGAATATATACTATTATTATAGTTTAAAAGTGTTTCTTTTTTTAAAAAGAGAATTCGCGGACCCCTTATAACATTGGTGGCAGCGAGAAGGGATCTCAAAAGGTCCCCGGACGTCTCCTTCAGTTCCATATAAAAGTGTGTGAAAGTGCAAAACGAGAGACTCAAAATACCTCAACTTTATCAGCGAGTCCACTGTGCGCTAAATGGATCAGGAGAATAACACCAGCAGCGTGTTACCTTCTGCAACCCAGCACCGATTCCAATATTCTAGTTCCAGCACAAATCCAGTTCCAGTTACATTCGAGTTCCAGGAAAGTTCCAGCATACATTCCAGTCCTTCTACGTCGTTCTGAACCAAATACCAATTCAGACCATTATTTCGTCACATCGAGTAACATCATGCCAGCTATTATCTACCTTCTAATGTGAGTACATTCCAGTTTAAAGTGAAAGTGCATACCTAAAAGTGTCCCACAAAAGTTTTATTCATTGACATTAAATTAACAAACTGTAGTGTAACCGAGTTCACGCATTGTCTCATTCTTATCTCAATTGTGTTATTGTTTTGACTGAGTGTCGCCCACGCATCTATAATGGGAAAAGATAAAGACGAAGCAGGACCGTCTAAAGGCGTAGAGCTTAGTATTCTATTGAAATTTATAAACAAATTCGATGGCAGTCGCGACAGACTTGCTCCATTTTTAAACAATTGCCAAAACGCGATAGACCTTGCTTCGCCTTCCCAGCAAATTATATTATTTAAATATATTGTAAGCCAATTGGAAGGACGCGCGGAAATAGCGTGTTCTATCAAAGAATTTGAGACATTTGATCAGTTAGAAGATTTTCTGAAAAATCAGTTTGGCGAGAAAAAACATTATGCCGCCTTATTATCCGAGCTGCAAGATTGTCGCCAGCTTAGTAACGAAGCGGTTAATCAGTTCGGCCTCCGCGTAGAATCCTGCTTAGCAAAATTAATAACTGAAATAAATATTACTATACCAACCAAATTAAAAGGAGAACTGACTGGCCGCATCGCCGCAATGCAAGACCTCGCATTACACACATTCGTGACCGGGTTGAACCCAAGACTGGCAACCGTTATTCGATGCCGTAATCCCTCAACCCTCAATGAGGCAATAAGCTTTGCCTCATCTGAAGAAAAAATATTACAGGCAACACTTAAGAAACATCCAACTTCACATAGCGGTGCCAACTCCTACCAGAACCGTCCACATCATCGAATTTCCAAAATCAGAATCGTTACCAACATCCTAACAATTATCAAAATCCATCTCAACGGTCAGGCCAGTTCCAGCGTCCTCAGAACCGAGGATTTCAGAATCGTGCAGGGATAAACATTACCAACGAGTCCAACGACAATGGTCAAAATAATTCTAGTTCTCGTCCTGTCTGTCGATATTGCAAAAACGAGGGACACCTCATTAAAGACTGCCGTAAACGCGAATTCAACAACAAACGTTTCGGCAACTATCAAAATCAAGGCCAGTTTAGCCACCCTGTACACCATGTTGACTTACCCTCATTCGATCAGGAAAATGAAGGAGTCGACGAAATCGATAATTTAAACGAATAGGTTTTCCTGTACGGTGTCGCGCGGGAAATGAACCATCAAAAGCCGATACTTTCTCATCCCAAAATCTGACTAAACAATAGTCTACGCCACGGGGTAACCAGCCCCACCGGAAAGACAAATTCTCTGAATCTATACGCCCAGCAGCGGCTTCCAAATCCTCTGAATCTATTCGCCCAGCAGCGGCTTCCAAATCCTCTGAATCTATACGCCCAGCAGCGGCTTCCAAATCCTCTGAATCTATACACCCAGCAGCGGCTTCAAAATCCTCTGAATCCGTACGTCCAACAACGGCTTCTAAATCGAGTCCATACCCACAGCAGCGACATCTGAAAAAATATATCAAATTAATACAGATCCATTAAAAAAGTACTTACCCTATATTGAAATACTTACCTCCGTTTCTACCCGACCCTTGACGCTTTTAGTTGATAGTGGTGCATCCGTAAGCTTGTTCAAGAAAAGCTCTGTTGAAATAATGCCTGAAATTCTAAGAGATAAAATATCATTTTCAGGAATAGCACAAACTGAAAACCCGATGTCTTCTCCAGGTCGAATCGCCATTGAGTTCAATTCAATAACTCACCAGTTCTATGTCGCATCTGGAATCACAATACCATATGACGGTATTTTAGGAAATGACCTTTTTACAAAAACAGACTGTAAAATCGATTATACTAAACAAACTCTCACGATTGACAAGACACAATTACTCCTGAAATTTCAAGAACCTACATACACCATTTCTCCACGAACACAGATGGTAATCGAGTGTTCTGTACAGAATCCTGAAGTAGGAGAAGGTTTCGTATCAGACCAAAATTCAATAGAGTCTTTACTAATTGCTAACTGCATAGTTAAAGTAAAGAATAACTCTAGAATAAATATATCCGTCGTTAATGTCTCCGAATCCCCCATAGTTGTGAATTCCAATTTGAATATTAAATTAATTCCAGTGAATGAAATATTTAATGAGCACCACGAAGTTAATCATTTTTCCTCCAAAAGGAAAATAGATGCTGTTAACCGTACTACTGAAGTATTAAATCAGTTACGAATATCACATTTGAACAAAGAAGAAAAAAGGTGTCTAAATGAGCTCTGTTCTAACTATTCTGACATTTTTCACCTACCCGATGATAATTTAACTACGACGGATATCCTGAAACATGAAA
The DNA here is from genome assembly GCA_949825045.1 of Argyresthia goedartella. Classification (NCBI taxonomy): domain Eukaryota; kingdom Metazoa; phylum Arthropoda; class Insecta; order Lepidoptera; family Argyresthiidae; genus Argyresthia; species Argyresthia goedartella. The sequence goes on along the minus strand of OX463836.1, from coordinate 374,979 downwards.
TAAATACGTCCTCCTCTGTTCCCGTAAATACGAAGTCTTACAGATTCCCGGAAATACATAAACAAGAAGTACAATCGCAGGTAAATAAAATGCTTCGTCAGGGTATAATAAAACCCTCAACATCCCCTTGGTCATCCCCAATATGGGTTGTTCCAAAAAAATTGATGCTTCAGGTGAACGTAAGTGGCGGGTCGTCATTGATTACCGCAAACTTAACGATATCACCATCGGAGATTCCTATCCGATTCCGAATGTTTCTGAAATTCTTGACCAATTAGGGAAATGCAAGTACTTCAGTACTCTTGACCTTGCTTCCGGTTTTCATCAGATCCCAATGGCTGATAACGATGCTTCAAAAACCGCGTTCTCAGTCCCTCAGGGACATTTCGAATTTACGCGAATGCCCTTTGGTCTAAAAAATGCTCCCTCAACTTTTCAGAGACTAATGAATTTAGCTCTTTCAGGCCTTCAAGGAATAGAATGTTTTGTCTATCTCGACGACATTGTCATCTATTCTTTCGATTTGGAAACTCACATCAAAAATCTATCCGAAATTTTCCAAAGGCTCCGTGACTTCAATCTGAAACTTCAGCCGGATAAGTGCGAGTTCCTCCGTAACGAAGTATCTTATCTTGGTCATATCATCACCGATCAAGGTGTCAAGCCAAATCCTGAGAAAATCAGAGCCGTTCAAGAATTTCCATTACCCAAATGTCCTAAAGACATAAAATCATTCATTGGGCTCGTGTCTTATTACCGAAGATTTATCCCGGAATTATCTAAAATCGCCAAACCCCTAACTTCTCTCCTTAAAAAGGACACTCCATTCAATTGGGAACATGAACATCAATTATCATTTGAGACTTTAAAAAATTCATTGACATCGGCTCCCTTGTTGGCATACCCCGATTTTTCCAAACCCTTTGTACTCACCTGTGACGCATCAAATTATGCGATTTCAGCTATCCTTTCTCAAGGGTTTATTGGCAAAGATCGCCCTATTGCCTATTCATCTCGGACTTTGAATAAATCTGAATGTAATTACAGCGTTACTGAAAAGGAATGTTTGGCTATCATTTTTGGTACCAGAGTCTTCCGGCCATATCTCTATGGCCGCCGTTTCAAAATCGTGACCGATCACCGCCCATTAAAATGGCTTTTCAATTGTAAAGAACCCGGGTCTAAATTAGTTAGGTGGCGACTGAAATTAGAGGAATTTGACTATGAAATTGAGTATAAAAAGGGTAAAATCAATAGCAATGCCGATGCGTTTTCTCGTTACCCTGTAAATCCGATTCTCCATAATGATACTGATCCTGAAGCCTCAACCTTATAAACACAATCTAATGAGCCACAACCATCAACGTCAACTCAAGACCCTGATCTTGACTCAATTCAATTGAGTGACTTAATAGATCTCGGCGATGATAATTTAAGCCCTTACGGCGATAACATAGATTTCACTCCCCCGGATCTTCCATTTTCACCACACCCTGAAACGCCAGCAGAATCACCTCAAATCATACACTCTCCCAACAACGACTACTCCCAATTTCTGAAATCATTTTCCAACAAAAACGAAACATATAACACAAACATAAACGAATGTAATGAAAATTTGCTGAAAACTCAATACAAAACCATCCTTGTTCCCACATCAATAGTTCTTGACGAATCAAATATGTATATCCAAGACCTATTATCTGAAATGGAAAATCCAACAGAACTTCTAAATAGCGAGAGAGAGCTACATTCGTTCAAAAAAATTGAAAACAAAGGAAAAACTTATTACTTACTATTCACAAAAGTCTATCATTTTGATTCCTGCAATTATCCAGAAATATTCCAATGTCTGAAATCGGTTAAAAATGATTTATCCGAAAATGTTACGGAAATTGCTATATCAGACTTCCAAAATCCATTCGACAAACATGCTTTCACAAAAATCTATGGCATGATTATGTATTTATTTCACAATAGCCAGATCAATGTCAACATTTGCCACAACACCATAATTTATGCCGTCCCTTCAGAAATAGCAAAGATTTTAAAAGAGAATCATGATATACCAATTGCAGGCCATTTAGGTTCCACCAGGATGTACAATAGAATCAAACAGCGTTATTACTGGAAAAATATGCGATCAGACATTGAACTGTATGTAAAAAACTGCAAGTCATGTCAATCCAACAAAGCCTTTCGTAAAATAAACAGATCTCCTATGCAAATAACCACAACATCAACTCGTCCATTTGACCGTATCAGTTTAGACATAGTTGGACCATTACCTGAAGCCGGACTTTCGAAGCTAAGATTTATTCTTACCCTCCAAGATGATTTGACAAAATACTCGATTGCTTACCCCATCTCGAATGCCACAGCAGAAGAATGCTGTGAATGCCTCGTTCATTTCATATCGCTCTTTGGAATCCCCAAAATGATTTTAACCGATCAAGGGACTAACTTCACTGCCGACCTTTTTAAACGTACTTGCGAATTCTTAAGATAAAACAAATCTGGTCTTCACCATATCACCCTCAAACCCAAGGCGCAATTGAAAGGAGCCATTCTACGCTGAAAGAATACTTAAAATCGTATGTAAATGAAAACCAAAATAATTGGCATAAATTTGTGTACACAGCAATGCTAGCATATAATAGTAATACCCACTGCATAACCCAATTTACACCTTTCGAGTTGATGTTTGGACATAAGCCACATATCCCTGACTCTGTCTTTAATCTACGCTCAGATGTTACTTATCCAGAGTATGTAAAAATGCTTAACCACCGATTAAAACTATCCCGCGAAAAGGCTTTAGAAAATATCCGGCTCTCCAAAGAAAGATCCAAGGCTTATTATGACAGACAAACCAGAATCTCTACATACAAAGTTGGCGATATGGTATACTTAAGAAACCATCTCAGATTACGAAAAGCCCTTTCACCAATCTGGAAAGGCCCATAAGGTGGTTAAAATACATGGAAACAACACATTGTCATTGCTAATAAACAGACGCCATGTTAAACACCACTATGACCAAGTGAAACCAGCACATGAATGTGAATAACCCCTTAGATAGGTAAGATATGTAGTTAAGTTCTAATTTTAATGTAGTTATTAAATTTTTCCAGATTTATTGTGAACAATCACAATCAAGTTCTGGCTACTAGCGTCGAACCGATCACCAAGGGTCCTGGGATACTCTTTAACCCAATTGGTACATTACGTGTCGTGGATGACCATTTTCACGTAGTTATTCCAATAGACATCTCTTACGTTAACCATCACCTGGAAAATATTCGTGAAACCTTTAGTACTGTCAGATTCCTATGTCAACAGAATGAACCCATTAGAGGTCAATGTCACAACATGATGCAACCACTCGATTCCCTCTTCAGCGATATTCTACGAGACCATAACTCTATTTCCCATCTCACCTCAAGTAGTCCAACTAGAAGGTCAGCCTGGTTCTCGGGCGTCGGAACTGTATTTAAACACATATTTGGCACCCTAAGTGAAGAGGATGCTGAAAAATATAATAATGCTATTCGAATACTTTACGATAACGATAGTAAACTTACAAATTCTTTGACGGACAGCATTATTGTATCTCAATCGGCAATTTCAAATCTTAACCGATCCCTGTACGAACTAAATAAAAATGAAGCCATACTGGACGCCACTCTTGAAAATTTAACCCATTCATTAAACAATGTTTCCAAAATAATGAATGAACTTGCATTCGAAAATCAAATAACTCACACATTGAACAGTTTGCAAGCCAATATGATCACATTGTCATTTAAAGTTGAAGATATTGTAAATTCTGTACTATTAACTAAAACAAATACTTTGAATCCTTCAATAATTACTCCTAAACAGCTGTATAACGATATTTTAAAACATGTCAATTTAATGCCTAAATATAAAAACTTCCCTGTTGATTTACACCTGAATAATATACATTTACTGATGAATCTTTCAGAATTGATATCATACTTCTTAGATAATAACCTATTTTTTATAATGAAGATTCCTTTAGTTACACTCACAGAGTTTAATCTGTTTAAAAATATACCTGTGCCTACACCCTTAAATGTTAATAAATCAAACACATTTTCAATGATTTTATCTGAAAAAACATTTATTGCCTTAAGTAAAGACAAAACTGTGTATGTGACTCTGGAAAACCTTCAGAAATGTAAAACTATCTTTGAGGACAAATTTATTTGTGACGAAACCGAAATCTTCAGTGTTATTGGGTATCCATCCTGTGAAACCGAAATAATGACAAAAGCTATCACTCATATGCCTAACCAGTGTAACCATAAATTTCTCTTCGGATATATAGACATTTGGCACAGATTAAGTAATGACAAATGGATTTTTATCCAATCTGAATATACTAAGCTTTCGATAGACTGTAATAACAACCTCACGGAATTAACAATATCCGGTGCAGGCGTACTGAATATTGAACCTGAGTGTATAGCGTATTGTAGAAGCAATAAGCTATTAAGTAAATCTAACCCTAAGGTATCTATAATTAACATAAGACCTGAATATAGTATAACTGACGATAAATGCTGTAACATACAAAAATTCAAAGATTTAAACTTGGACACTTCACATCAGAGTATTTCGAATATCAACCTAGATAATCTTAAATATTTAAAATTACTCTCTGATCAAAATATCGAAAACCTAAAATCTGTAAAACCATCAGAACAATTTGTAAACCATGTCAGTTTTCCAATTTTTGGTGTATTATCAATTATCTTTTGTGTTAGTGTTATAATTTTATATTTTTGTAAAAAGTATGAGTATCTACAATCGCTTATCTGTAAAGATCAAAGTGATCCTGAAAACCCAGAAATTCAAATAGCCGATGAATCTGATCCTGGTCCGCGACTTCGTATTGACTGAATTTCATCTGAAACTTACATGAAATTCGGTAAGTTTCATCTCACGCAGGGGGCTGTTATATCCCCTCTATGTATGGTGAATTGCTGATGAACCTGCTTCATCATCATTTAACTAGGCCCTGTACTGATGAAGTCGTTGGCGAGGAGTCAGTCTCTCTCCGCCGGTCATACCGTAGACACACATATTTCTAATCCCGATCTTTGAATATATACTATTATTATAGTTTAAAAGTGTTTCTTTTTTTAAAAAGAGAATTCGCGGACCCCTTATAACAGAACGAAGTATCAAGTATTCTGCACAGATACATACTATCGGTTGACGAAAGAAGTAATGTTAAAAACTTACTTCTATATTGTGATTGCTGCCCCGGACAAAACCGGAATCGGGTGGTGTTAGCAATGATACACTCCACGTTACCGCAATGCAAAAATTTAGAAACCATACAGATAAATTACTTACTCACTGGTCATACATATATGCCGGTCGACAGTGTTCATGCTGTAATTGAAACGAACCTAAGTAAAACAATTATTTATGCAGCATCTCAATGGTATACTGTTTTCACCACAGCTCGACATGACCCCTTCCCCTACGAGGTTCAGAAAATGACTTTTGATGATTTTTATAGGTGGGACTCTGTTGCTGAAAAGTACTTTAAAGGTAACCTTACGGGAAAAATATGTAAAATCAGAATAGCAACATTCAAAAAAAGTAATCTTTCAAATGTTTCCATCAAGTATTCCATGAACAAATTTGCTAAGTCGAGCGTGGTTGAAATCCAATCTAAGACCAGGGTACCCCTTATGTCGTGCTACCGTTCACGTCTGCCGATAGCAAAGGCAAAATATGACGACCTGCTGAAACTTTGCAAGGACAAAGTTATTCCGGGTCAATTCCAAAAAGAATTCACCGAAATACCTTGTTCGGCATCCGCAAAAGATGCTTTGCCAGAATCAGACATCGAAGACACGGAGCTTGATGCAGTTTAATTAAGAAGAATTCATCAAAGAATAAAGAAAATTATGTGATTTTTAAAGTTGATGCATGGATCTCAATCTATAATTATAAAATGTGTAATCATAGGTTCCACGTTTGTTATAACTTCTTTTTGAACTTAGTAAAAATAATAAATTACAAAGTATTATTATGTTTAGTATAACAAAGTAATATTGTGATAATAAAGTACAAAGTATTAATGTTTCTTATGTGCCATTACCTACATTATGTGCTGTTAAAATGTTATTGATAAGCTTACCTAATGTGCCAAATATACCTAATAAGTAGTAACTAATGCTGTAAAGACCTAATCTTAATAAGTTTATTTAATAATACGTTATCTAAATGAAAAACTGTTATTAGTGCAGTTCTATTATAAATTCGTGCCATTAATTACATTATGTCCTGTTAAAATTTTATTGTAAGTAAAGCTCTACGTTGTTGACTTGATCTATTTGTGTTGTTTAATTGATAGTTTAACTAAATATTTTCACTCATGTCATGTTGTATTAAAAACTATTATTATTGAATGGAATTGCTATTTTAAATTCCTAAGTAAAAATAATGTAAGACTGCAGAAAAAGGCTGATCTGAAACTCTAACACTGTATGTAAATGGGTTGACTTTTGGGTTAATTAAGAAATAAGTAGATAGTTACCAGAAACTTCTATCAAATTTAGTATTTTTTGTAACAGTAGTTTTAAAAAAAATTATAGCAATTTTTTTCTTACTTGAAATAGAATTATAATTATACAATTCAAACAATACAGAACAATATTCTTTATTGTACACAGCAACATTTAATAGACAGAAGGAAAACAGAAAAATATGGCGCACTAATCTCATAATTATATTATAATTATCTACCTGTACTGATTTTCAATTAATAATAAATGTCTATAAAAATAAAATCCCTATTTATTTAAGTTTAGTTTTGAAAACTGTGTTCTAAAACCTTAATTCAATGTTACTTGGTAAAAACAATCCTATACTAACCTTACGTCATTTGTACTACAGTTAAAATTGGCTGACAGAAAATATTTTTGTTTTGTATTTAGATCTTTTTAACTATGAGTCAAACATGTGTTACTTCTGGATGCGTCATTTTTCTTCAAACACAATTATAAAAAAAAGGTTTTAGTTAATTTCACTTGTTTTATAATACAATTTTGCTGACGGTAAGTAACTTTTACATGTTTGTGATTTTGATGAAACTAATTACTAACCGACACTATTTCATAACATATTGAGAAAATTCATAATGAATAAATGTCAGTATATTAAGCCTTTAAACAGCATTTAAAATTCGTTGGAATCAAGTAGTTATGACTAATAGGAATATAACAACGATTTTTTTTCAAAAAAATAAAACTTTTAAAGGCTCTGGTGTAAAGTTGCAAATATGTCGCTTGGTAATTATTGCCTTTCAAGCGTCGATATTATATTTTGTATTAGTTAAGCACAAGCAATTTTTAAAAAGAGATCTAAAAATCAATCTGTGGGAGTTTCTAAACCCTTCTTCTCGAACAGTGGTCCAAAGTAGAGAAGTGGCAAAAAATGACGATTGCTAAGTATATGTAAATATCTACAGTAATAAAGACATTTGGAATTTGTAATTTGGAATTTGGACTGCACCCATTGCCGGGAAGCGTTTGTCGCGACTGCCGTGGATGCATCCCACAATTTTGTCGAGTGCAAAGAATACCGTGAGTATAAAAAATCTGTAGTGATTTTGCGTCGTGAAATTATGTAGATTGTGTGGAGGCCGGTGCGACTCTAATTAATGGGTTTTTAAAAGAAAAAGGCCATATTATAAATTTATAGAAAATTGCTTTAGAAATTTTAAAACAAAGAATAAATACCGACTTCATGAATGTGTGCATAATGCACAAAGAGCAAAATATAAAAATATCTTTTCAAAGAATTTTCTTAATATGCGTAAGGAGGTTCTGTGTGATTAAAAATAGAATGTTTGCTGACGAAGCATCTGCGTCAGCTTTGAAGCGTAAGATAACCACTATTTTACATCGATAAAAGCATCATCAAGCATATTAGAAAACACTTTGAAATGTTATTTTATGTATCTTTCTTTGTGCATCATGCAGTCAGTATTTATTCTTTGTTAAAATTTCTTAAGCTGTTTTCTGTTTAATTTTTAATATAAGAAGTTTCATCTCCGAAGTTTGATATTGATTTGTTTAAGTATATGAGTTGATGTACCTATAATATTTGTTGCAATGTATGTGACAGTTTCATCTTTTCAATCAGTGTGCCCTAATAGTAGTTTATGTGACTGCTATATAATGGAGGGCATTAATACTATCGAGTAATAATAATCGAGAGTGGGTTCATGAAACGAGCCGGAGGCGAGTTTCATAATAATATCACTCGAGAGTTTTAATGCCTAATTATGTACAGTTACATACACTAGTTTATCTACACACATATCATAAGCTCTCTTCGATGTGTTCAGGAACCGCATGTTTGACCGGCATTGTGGCTCTGCAGTTGTTTAGCTTGTTCTTTATTACCAACTTCACGCAGGCGGGCGTCGGCGTTCGAAAATTGAATGTCAGTACCAACTTCACAGGCAAACTAGGGCCGGCATGCAGGCGGGCGTCGGCGTTCGAAATTTAAATATCATAATATGTAGAAAAATTACACATTATGGTCGTAATGTGTAATTTTTCAGATAAGACATGAGTTTTTACCAAGTAGTTACATTATGCTGATCGTAACGTGCGGTTTTTTGTACGCAGTAAAGAGGGTTTATGATACGTGTGTAGATAAAATGTTCAATAATATGTTATGTTATGGATATTATGCCTGTGTCCACTAAGCATAAATCGGATGGATAAGGGTTTTTATTGATCAATCATTAAGTGACAAAACACAAAAATATTTGTTCTAAAAAATAAGATCATTATTTTGTTATGTGACATTAGTTGCATACACATAAATAATCTCGTTTTATTTTGATATCTTTGCCAGCAATTGTACAGACAAATTCACTTGAAAAACAAATTGTTCAACTTGAATTAATTCATGTTTTTCAAGTGAAATTTCCTGTGAATAGAAATAATAAAATTTTACAAAAATATGGGACTATTTTAAATATGCCGCCAAATAGTTGCCCTGGGCAACTTCCAGGTGGCGCTAGTAAATTGTTTATTTTTTTTCTATGAAGTTGTCGTTCTTCTCCTAGTAATTGTGTTCTGTGCGAATTGGTGGCTATAGCTCACTTTCTGTTTGAATACTAAAGATAGGTTTGTTAGGTCACAACGTTGAGAACCACCGGGAGCCGAGCGAAGAGGAGCGGAGTGAGGCGAGCCCATATAGTTTCACAGAACAAATTGGTGGCTTTAGATCACTTTCTGTTTGAATAGTAAAGATAGGATTGTGAGGTCAGAACGTTGAGAACCACCGGGAGCCGAGCGAAGAGGAGCGGAGTGAGGCGACCCCATATAGTTTCACAGAATAAATTGGTGGCTATAGATCACTTTCTGTTTGAATACTTAGAAAGGTTTGTGAGGTCACAACGTTGAAAACCACCGGGAGCCGAGCGAAGAGGAGCGGAGTGAGGCGACCCCATATAGTTTCACAGAAAAAATTGGTGGCTATAGATCACTTTCTTTTTGAATACTAAAGATAGGTTGGGTTGGCTTTGCAAACATAACAGTTTGATATTAAGTTAAATTGGTTACAGAGGGGTTGTTGGGGTTTAGTTTGAACCTTTTTGTCCTATTTTCAAGATTAGGAAAGAAGTATGTATTTATTTATGAGTATAATTCACAATTTTTTAATGTTAGGAACGGAACGGTACATGTTTACAAGAAATAATGAGTGCAATAAACACAAATTATTATAAATGATATGTTTTATTCATACACCTACAAGTCAGGATAGGATACTATTATACCAAAACCGACATCTGGGTAGTCTGTCCTGTGCATTCTTCTGGCTACTATTGGTATCAAGCCGACATCTGGGCAGTTCTTCCTGGGCAGTCTTGTGGCTACTCCGGCGCGGCGGCCGCGTGCCGGTGAGGAGCAGGCCTGACGGCGAGCAGCGCCGAACTTCTGCCTAGGCAAACTAGGCAGTTGCCAGTTGCCAGTCGCCAGGGGCCAAAATCCGTATAAGTACACGAATTTTTTTCAACAGCCTTAGGATGTGTTAACTAGCATAAAAGTGATTGACAAATAAATTGTGCAGCACGTACATAACATTAACATGATGGTGTTGTTACAACCACAAAATTTTCTGGATCTCCCGGTTACTTTTAGTTATATTCAATACGTATGTTTCAGATACGTATTTCAAACGTATTGTTGATTTGTTCATCTTAAAAATATTGCATAGGATCTTTGTACGATGTCCATCTTATACCCCGAAAGTTTTGTGGTTGTGACCGCTTTATATTAATATTAATTATGTCTTGAAAAGAGACCGTTTATACGAAGGCGGCCGAGCGAGGAGCGAGAGAGAAAGAAAGAGAGAATCCAGTGTGCCGGCAAAGGATACATTGAGTGGGAGTGGGATACCTAATAGATATACCTACGAGTATTAGGTCGGGATTTCTCGAGACTCGTCGGGCCTCGCTCGGGGCCCCCGAGTCGGGAGCTAACGCTTCCGCAGGCCGAGATAAAACATTATGCGAGAAAGTTGTGTGATTGTGTCAGTTAAATCTATTTTTTCGGCTGAATAGTTTTATTTTATACGTGAATTTGCTGACGTGACTTTCGATCCATTACTCATTATTATACTCAGATTTAAAATAACTATAACCGATGTCTTACCTCAACAAAAAACTAAGCGGGTTCCAAAAAAGGAAACGAATTAAGGAGAAATTGAAGAAGGAAAAGGAGCTTCTTCAGAATGTTCCTAAGTTGGACTTGTTCTTCACCTCTTCCAAACCTAGTACTAGTGCTAGTGCAACAGCTTCTAGCGATTGGAATGACGACCTCCAAGACCAACAAACAACAAGTGACGAGCTACCTCTGACTCCGCAAAACTCAATTTCTGAAAACCTCGAAGCAGTCATTGGAGAAGATTCTGGGGAACATTCTGAATCTCATGCCGACACATGCCTTGAAATATCATTATATCCATCTATAAGTGACGATCCTGCCAAGTGGATCCTGAATGATGCAACACTCGAATACTTCGTAAAAAATGGCGTGAAACAAAATTTGGATGCCGACTTATCTTCTTCAAAGCGCCAGTACACAGGTGTAACCAGGTATTACCCAATGGTGTAAAAAGACCTCGACTTTGGCTAGTATATTCGCAGAGCAAGGGTACCGTATTTTGTGCACCCTGTAAGATGTTTGGAAAATCAGGGTCACTAGCTAATGATGAAGGATACAACGATTGGAAAAATGCAGGTCAAAGAATGAAGGAACATGAAAATTCAGATTATCACAGGTCAGCATGTGCCACACTAGTAGAGTTGACAATAGTCTTGTTCTTCAAACGGAAGAAGAAATTAAATACTGGCATGAGATTTTGAGGCGTGTTGTGGTGGTTGTGAAGTCACTGTCTGCACGCGGATTGCCTTTTAGAGGTTCACATGAGAGATTTGGATCGAGAAACAGCGGGAACTATGTCATGACTTTGGAGCTTTTGGATGTGCACGTAAAACGCTTCGGAAACAAAGGATGCGGTACAACATCATATCTCTCGTCCAGGATATGCGATGAAATTATTGACATCATGGCAGAAAAATTCATATGGACGATCGTGACTGAGATAAGGAATTCCAAGTATTTTTCCATCTCTGTCGACGCAACTCCTGACATCTCCTACGTCGATCAGCTTTCATTTATCGTACGATATGTGTCTGCAGAGGGATGTCCTGTCGAACGGTTCATGAGATTCATACCAAATTGTGGACATAAAGCAGAAGACCTGGCTAAAATAGTCCTCGAGACTTTGAAAAATTACGACTTGGATATCGCCAATTGCCGCGGACAGTCTTATGACAACGCAAGCAACATGTCGGGTGTATTATTTCGGTCTTCAAGCAAGAATAAAGAAAGTGAATCCTTTGGCAGTTTTCGTCCCCTGTTCAGCACACTCACTAAATCTTGTCGGATCATGTGCTGCTGAGTGTTGTGAAGCTGCTGTAGATGTATCGAAGCTAGGCTACCTAAATGATGTTGGTCGAACTAACTGATACTCTAACAACGTAAGGTCTTTGTATGTGGACAGCTCACAGAAACAAAGAACAAGATAAAAATGTATTTTTATTTAAAAGCGAAAAGCGAGTGAATGGCAAGATTTACAGAATGATTTTTACACGTTAGAAAGCTAGGCCGAAAGGGTTGGATTGTATGACAATTTGGAAAACTAATACTAAATGCAAACAAGCGTTATGAAGCAAATTAAGTTAATGTGAACTATGAACAATGATTAGCTAATTTGGCGAGACAAAGCGATACAGAGCAATATGTACAAGTTAACCGAGTGAGTGCGCGATGCTGTCTGCCGCTGGGGCGTCGAGGCAGTCCCGCGGTGAAAGGCTTCAAGGTGACGTCACGGCCGAGGGTCCTGTCGTGGTGCAATGCGATTGGAGGATCGCGATCACGCGATGCTCGGGCGCTGCGACGTCATACCGTCAGGCAAGGAGCTACGATCTCATGCGTATGTGGAGTCCGCATAAGTATGGGGTTCGCCACAGTACTCCCCTACCGAGACCTTGACTCCGGTCATGGTCGATAGTAGTCGGGAAATCTTACGGTGCGTCCGCTCTTTGTCTTTCTGACAATGTCCTGGGCTATCGGGGTTGCAGCGTTTTCTGGCTCCGTTTCTTCGACTGTGACATACGCCGGCTTGAGGCGGTCGACGGTGACGGTGATGTTCTTCCCTTTAACTTCGATGTCGAAAGTTTTTGAGTTTCGTCTGATAACCTTGTATGGGCCGGTGTATGGTGTTTGTAGCGGTCTTTTGTGAGGCCCTTGTCGCAAGAAGACGTGTGATGTGACTGCCAGGTCCTTGGGTATGTAGAAGGATCGTCGCGTGCCGGTGTGCCATGAAGTCGGTTGTGGTGCCATTTTGTTGATGTGGTTGCGGAGCCGACTGGCGAAATCATTGTGGTCTACAACTTCATCTGTTTCTGGTGCGAAGAAATGACCCGGAAGTCGTAGTGGCTCGCCGTACACTAGTTCAGCAGCTGACGACGAGATGTCTTCCTTCCAGGCACTGCGGATGCCGAGTAGGACGAGTGGTAATGCCTCCGTCCATTTCGTGTCTGCGTGGCATGTGATGGCCGCTTTCAGTTGACGATGCAGCCTCTCGACTAGTCCGTTGGCGGCGGGGTGGTATGCCGTGGTGGTGAAGTGCGAAGCTCCCAACGTGTTGGCGATACTCTTGAAAAGATGTGACTCGAACTGCCGGCCCCGGTCTGTGGTGATGCGTTCGGGGCAGCCGAAGCGAGCTACCCAGCCCGACACGAAGTTGAGAGCGCAGGACTCAGCAGTGATGTCTTCGAGCGGGTACGCCTCGGGCCACCGGGTAAAGCGGTCTACGACGGTGAGGCAGTACCTGTGACCAGAAGATAAGGGTAAAGGACCAATAATATCCATGTGGACGTGTCGAAAGCGGGCGGTAGGTAATGAAAATTGCGATAACGGTGCCATTGTGTGTCTTGATACCTTGCTGCGTTGACATTGTAAACATTCCTTAGCCCATTGTCGACAGTCTTTGCGTATGCCTGGCCAGACATATCTCTGAGTTACTAGTTTGACTGTAGCCTTAGCGCCTGGGTGACTGAGATTGTGCATTGTGTGGAATACCTTTTTACGATGTGAAGCTGTGATGAAGGGACGTGGTTCTGGCGTTGACACGTCACAATATACTTGTGTACCCGCTGCTGCAACTTTATCTAGTTTAAGGCTGGACCCGTTAGTCAGCAACCCCTTCAGCTCTTCGTCTGTGGCTTGATCCTGTGCTAAAGACTGGTAATCTAAGGGCTCGTCTGTGACTTCCTCGATCCGGGAAAGGGCGTCTGCAACCGTGTTGTCCTTTCCGGCGACGTACCTTAGGTCTGTGCTGAATTGTGCAATGAAGTCAAGATACCTGAATTGGCGAGGTGAGCACCGTTCTCGTGGCGTTTTGAATGCGAATGTAATTGGTTTATGGTCAGTGTATATGATGAATGGCCTTGCTTCCACCATATACCTGAAATACCGTATTGATTCGTATATCGCTAACAACTCTCGGTCATAGGGGCTGTACTTCTTCTGGGCGGAGCAGAGTTTCTTCGAAAAGAATGCGAGTGGTTGCCAGTCTTCCCCTTTTCTTCGCTGCTGCAAGACGGCTCCCATGGCTACGTCCGATGCGTCCGTGGTGATGGCTAACTCTGCTTGCGAGTCGGGGTGTGCGAGTAATGCGGCACGAGCGAGACTGTACTTACATTCTTTAAAGGCTTCCAATAACTCCTGGGTCAAATGAACTGGTTTGTTTCCTTTAGAGTTGTGACCGGTCAGCAATGTATTGAGTGGTGCTTGGAGTTTTGCGGCCCCTGGGATGAAACGACGATAGAAGTTTAGCATCCCGAGGAATCTTCTTAACTCCTTGCCGGTCTTTGGTGCTGGAAAGTCCATGACTGCTGCCGCTTTGGACTCCAAAGGGCGAATGCCGCTTGCTGACACTTGAAAACCCAGGAAAGTTACCTCAGTTTGGCCGAAGACGCACTTTGAAGCGTTGATCAGAACGCCGTACTGTACCAGTCTTTCGAAAAGTCTTCTGAGGTGGTCTAGGTGCTGTGTTTCTGTCTCAGAATAGATTAAAATATCATCGAGATACCCGAAACAGAAGTCAAGGCCTCGTAGTACCTCGTCGATGAAGCGTTGAAATGTCTGTGCGGCGTTGCGTAGACCGAAAGTCATGAAGGGGAATTCATACAGTCCGAAGGGAGTAGTAATTGCGGTTTTCGTTATATCTTCCTTATGAACCGGAATCTGGTTATACGCCTTCACCAGGTCGACCTTTGAGAATATCTTCTTACCCGCCAGTTGGTAAGAAAAATCCTGAATATGTGGGACTGGATATTTATCAGGAATAGTACGTGCGTTCAAACCTCTGTAGTCACCACACGGGCGCCAGCTGTTGTCCTTTTTGCGTGCCAGGTGTAGGGGCGACGACCACGGGCTCTCCGATGCGCGAGCAGTGCCGTTTTGGAGCATTTCGTTGAACTCCTTCTGTGCAATCTTCAATCTCTCTGGATCTAGGCGTCGTGGACGGCTGGACACCGGTGGGCCTGTTGTTGTTCTAATATGGTGTACCGTATTGTGCTTGGGAAGGTCGAGCTTACCAGCTGGGCGGGTTACCTGAGGAAACTCCCGTAGGATTCTGTGATACAACGTATCGTCGGCCGAAGAAGTTGTGCGTACAGAAGAGATGGCTTCCGTGGCTTCGCCGCATGGAGCTTGGATGGAGAGCGAAGTGATGCCATCGACGAGTCGGTGGTTGCGGCAATCTACAAGCAAGTTGTAATAGCTTAAGAAATCGACACCAATAATCGGTTTTGAAACATCTGCTATTGTGAAGCGCCAGACGAAGGCCCGTCGTAAACCCAAATCTAGCTCGAATTGCTTATCCCCTTAAGTAGAGATGACGGTGTTGTTGGCCGCGTATAGCTCGTACTCAGTTTTCTTTCTGTTCTCTCGCAATGCAGTTCGTGGAAAGACGCACAGGTCTGAACCCGTGTCTACCAGGTATTGAATTTTTGTTTTGCGATCGACGACGAATAGGCGGCCTGACGTTGAAGAGCAGTCACTGGCCGCGACTAATGGCTGCTCGTGGAGTTTTCCGGCTTAAAAGCGCAAGGCTGGTTGCAGTTTCTTGCTCTGTGTCCGAACCTAGTGTGGTAGAAGCAGTACGAAGGGTTGCGTGAGCTGGATCGTGAGCTGGATCGTGAGCGGGAGCCGGAGTGGGAACCAGAGTGAGGCCGGTTGAATCCTCGTCTTGAGTTATTGTTATAATTGGAATTGTGTACCTTCATTAGCGATTCCACTTGCCGTGTCAGTTCTGCTACTCGGTTGGATATGCAGTCCAAAGCAGTACCTGGCATCTCTGCTGACGTAGTGGCTACCTGGGACAGTGGCGGCGCAATGTCGTGTATGCGGTCTGCGAGGTCTGCCACGTCGTCCAGTGTGCTCTGACTCTGTGAAGCGATACACGTTTGGATATTAGGGGGAAGTCTGCTTGTCCATATCGTTTTCAGGAAGTCGTTGGGCACCGTCGGTCCTGCGAGGTGTCTTAAATGGCGCAAGAACTGCGACGGCTTCCTGTCCCCTAGCTCTTCATGCGTAAGCAATTGCTTAATTTTACGCTCCTGGGACGCGGAAAGCCGTTTGGTTAGTTCTGCTTTCAGTTTCTCGTACTTGCCTGTCGGAGGGGGCGAGGTAATAATGTCTTCGACCTCCGCGGCATATTTGTGATCGAGTTGAGCAATCACATGGTAGAATTTCGTTTCATCAGTGGTAATTCTAGACAAAGCAAACTGACCTTCTATCTGTGCAAACCACACTGCAGGTTTCTCCGGCCAAAATGGCGGCGGGCGCACGCTGA
Organism: Argyresthia goedartella; assembly: GCA_949825045.1. Taxonomy (NCBI): domain Eukaryota; kingdom Metazoa; phylum Arthropoda; class Insecta; order Lepidoptera; family Argyresthiidae; genus Argyresthia; species Argyresthia goedartella. The sequence continues at coordinate 358,482 of OX463836.1, read as the reverse complement.
CACGGCTGAGCTCGTTCCACACTCCTTGGTATGCACCCGAAAATGCATCGCCGCTTCCTCCTGCTGCGCCTTGGTTGATTCCCAACTGCTGTGAGACGTCCGACGGGGTTTGTTTGCCGGCCGCCTGTGTTTGTTCCTCCGTCAATGGCATGTTTGTTTCCACGTGGAATGTCGAAAGGTCACCAGTGTAGATGTATCGAAGCTAGGCTACCTAAATGATGTTGGTCGAACTAACTGATACTCTAACAACGTAAGGTCTTTGTATGTGGACAGCTCACAGAAACAAAGAACAAGATAAAAATGTATTTTTATTTAAAAGCGAAAAGCGAGTGAATGGCAAGATTTACAGAATGATTTTTACACGTTAGAAAGCTAGGCCGAAAGGGTTGGATTGTATGACAATTTGGAAAACTAATACTAAATGCAAACAAGCGTTATGAAGCAAATTAAGTTAATGTGAACTATGAACAATGATTAGCTAATTTGGCGAGACAAAGCGATACAGAGCAATATGTACAAGTTAACCGAGTGAGTGCGCGATGCTGTCTGCCGCTGGGGCGTCGAGGCAGTCCCGCGGTGAAAGGCTTCAAGGTGACGTCACGGCCGAGGGTCCTGTCGTGGTGCAATGCGATTGGAGGATCGCGATCACGCGATGCTCGGGCGCTGCGACGTCATACCGTCAGGCAAAGAGCTACGATCTCATGCGTATGTGGAGTCCGCATAAGTATGGGGTTCGCCACACTGCTATATATTTCTTCGGTACTTTGCAAACATTGTACAATTTTTTCTCGATCTCAACACACAGATGGGAAGTTTTGTTATCGAAACTAAAGCCAAATGCCTTTCTCAGACAAGATGGTCTGCACGAGGTGACGCCTGTCGAAGTCTTTGTGGCTCCTGGAATGAGATCATGGCAAGTCAGATCTACGCGTTTTGAGGCCTCGGCTTGGAAATGTGTTTCCTGACCTGAATGACATCTTGGAAAGATTCAATAAAGTTAGCAAATGTTTGCAATCTGTGGACATCGAACTTCATAGGATCGTCGAACTTTATCAGTCGTTGGTAACATACCTAAAAGATATGAGGAAAGTCAGTAGTATCTTTGATTGTTATGAGTTTAAAGCTGTACAAACAAGCGGTGAAGATAACTACGCGTACGATATGAAGAGGAAACGTAATCGAAAAGTCCAATTTGATGAAGTAAAAGGAAACGAGATTGAAGTCGCACTATCAGGCAGGGGCAAATTCTGTGACGTCATTAATTACTAATAACTTGGGTATATCATAAAATTTATACATTTCTCTCAATATAATATTCATTAAATTTATTATGCTTATTTTTAATAATTACGAGCTCGTTAAGATGCATTTTCTTACAAAAACTACGTAATTCTCTCGTTAACACACATATGGTAGATAACGGTCGAGACTTTACGTATAACGCCGCTTTTTCGGGCAACAAAATGCAATTTCCTTCATCACTAGTGATATTATTCATCTTTTTAATTTGGTTAAGAGTACTCTGGTTCAAACATAACATCAATTCTACACTATTTGTCGGTCTTTTGAGAATTTCCACAACCTTAGGTTGATCAGACCTTCGGGTTGATGGGGTCTCAGTTGTCAAGTCAGTCTCATTATTTACAAGTAGCCTGCGAGTTTGTGCTCTCATCATGACTGATACAACATGCTCATGCATATCCTTTAAATCTATACAAGTCATCGGAATTCCACTCAACGCATCTGCAGCCGCGTTTTGTCATCCTAATTGCTTCTGGTAACGAAGAAAACTGTCGCGATGCGATAATGGTGCTAAGCTGCCTATCCGACAAACCATCCGCTAACCGCTTAATAGCAGTAGCAGTCTTCTCGTTTAGTGGCCGCAACATTTCGTACTTAGACGAGTTGCCATCAGACTGTGCTAGGGTTAAATTGACGAATAAATCATCTAACTCATCGCCAAATTTCTCAATACTCCTACGCCCCTGGGTTGCCCTAAATAATTGCGTTTGTAGGGTAACTGACGACTTTTTCGGGAGTAAAAATTTCCTGGTATCATCCACAAGACTAGTCACATCTGTATAAGAACTCTTTAAACTTAACTTGGCACTAGCTGAGAGAATTTCAGGACAAATTCAATCAATTGGCTTTTAGTGGCCCCACTTATAAAATATTCGTATAATTTAATGCCATCAATTAATTGTTTTTGTACAAGCATGCACATCGTTGGTATTCACTGTACTTTTATAACCTAGATAATTATTGTAAATTAAGCATAACACGTAGTTTACCTTTCTAGGCTAAAGACTAGTCTGAGTTAGTTGCAATAAAGCACTCGGTACAATTACCAGTAAAAAAAAAAAAAAAAAAAAAAAAAAAAAACACTCGGTACAATTACCAGTTAACGTCTTTCCTTCGGAACCTACAACATACATCCTACAACAACACGTTACGAGCTAAGGCTCGTACATTTGGTCCTTCGAGCAAAGTTGATTGTGGTTACGGTTATTCCTACTCACTACGGGATAATACGTGATTGGAGTCAGCGTATCGGCGCCGTTGGAAACACAGGACGTTGTAAAACCACAAACATCCGTCCGGGGGTCAACTTCGGCGGGAACAAACAGCCGTCTGGAGCCAGGAGGCGCCAGCGGGAACAAACATCCGTCCGGGGGTCAACTTCGGCGGGAACAAACAGCCGTCTGGAGCCAGGAGGCGCCAGCGGGTACAAACATCCGTCCGGGGGTCAACTTCAGCGGGAACAAACATCCGTCCGGGGGTCAACTTCGGCGGGAACAAACAGCCTTCTGGAGCCAGGAGGCGCCAGCGGGTACAAACATCCGTCTGGAGGTCATCTGCGACGGGAACAAACAGCCGTCCGGGGTCAGCAGACTTGGGCATAACAAAACAACAAAATGGCAGACAAATTGGGAGATGTGCTGAAACAACAGGCGGTCATCATTGATCAAATCAAGGGCATAGGCGACAATTTCAACAAAGATGGACCATCAAGGAAGAACAAGGAGTACCTGAGGGTCCGTTTGGAGCGGTTACAACTAAACTGGGAGCAATTTGAGCTCAATCATTCGCGCCTGATGAGCAAGGAAGATAAAACATCTGAGTACTTCACCGACAACGTCTACGAGAAAGCTAAAGCGAGCTACCTGTCCATCAAGCAAGCAATTTCGGGATACGAGCAAAGGATGCGTCAACAAGAGGTGCAAGAGCAAGTTCAGGATTACAACACCGACCCCAAGGCTACACAATCAGCTACATCATCGGCTTCACATTCCGGAACAAAGGTGTTGGAGCTTCTGGGCGAGCAACGATCAAACATCAAAGCTTTAGAACGAACCATAAGAAATGTGAACATCGACTATATCTCGGAAAAATGGCAGTTAGAAGACAAACTGAAGACTATATCAACTCGCTGGCAAACTTTCGACAATATGTACTGGAAGCTGGATAACCTGCTTGATGACACAACAGAGTACGAAATGGAGTATAATAGGCTGGAAAAGTTATTCGACGAGGCAAAATCGCTCATCAACGGAAAAATGGGAAATATTCAACATAGGGATCAATCGACACCGAAAATAGAAATCCCGACATTCGACGGGAATTACTCCAAATGGACTACATTCAAAGATTTGTTCACGGAGACTGTGCACAACAACAAAAACATATCGCCGGCCCAGAAAATGCAACATTTAAAAACAAAACTTAAGGGGGAAGCAGAACGCCTGGTACAGCATTTACACGTTAGCGCCAACAACTATAAAGACTGTTGGGAAATATTGGAACATCGTTACGACAATCTTCGTCTCCTCTTCGGATACTATGCGAACTTATTGCTCAACCAACCTAACATACAACAAGCAACCGCGACCCAGGTGAAAAGACTACACGACACGACGTTGGAGAACATCAATGCTATTGCAAACTTAAACATTGATACTAGCGGATGGGAACCATTGGTGGTGCATATCCTTCAACAAAAACTGGATCCCGAGACCCTGCAGTCGTATATCGAATCGCTAGAATCACCTCGGGAACTGCCAAAACTCGATAGCTTTTTGGGCTACCTCGAACACAAATTCATCTCATTGGAGTCCAGCAACAGTAAAGCTCCAGGGAACAACTACAACAACAAGGAACAGAACAAGAATTCGTCAAACAACAACCCTCCCTTTTTCAAGTCGGTTAATAAAAAGGGGGCAGCCAGTTCAACGTTCAAACCACGAACCTATTATACAGCAAAGAGAACGTGCCCGCGCTGTAATGGAGAACATGGATTATACGCGTGCCAAGAGTTTTTGCACCTTGAACCTTTGGCTAAATTACGAGAAGTTGAAAAACTGAGAGTATGCAGCAACTGCCTGTTTGGACACAACGGGGATATTTGCAGATCAAACAAAAAATGTAAAGAGTGCAATGGGTCGCACAGCACATTGCTGCACGAGGCAATATCTAGGCCAAGCAAGTCAGCAAGCCAGCAAGTGAACCGGCACAGCACGCACGTATCGAGTACGGAAACAAACGAAGTACTGTTGGCCACAGCAAAACTTATGGTGCAAGCCAACGACGGAACTTATGTAACGCTGAGAGCTTTACTCGACCAAGGTTCTCAGATAACAATGATAACAGAGGACGCTGTGCAACGGCTACAACTCAAGAGGATCAAAAACAATGCTGATGTAACTGGGTTGGGAACAACACCCAACAAATGCAAGGGAGAAATCCATCTCGATTGCAAAGCTCTACACAACGACTACAACTTCGTCATGGGTGCCTTAATTATGAGGCGACTGACCAACAAGCTGCCTAACAGATCGTTCGATGTGGACTCTTGGAAGCATTTACAACATTTGAAGTTGGCGGACCCAGAGTTCAACATAACAGGAGAGATCGATATTTTATTGGGCGCTGATATTTATCCGGAATTGATAATGGAAGGCCTGATTAAAACAAACAATCAAGCAATTATTGCGCAACAAACACGGTTGGGATGGGTGATATGCGGAAAATTCTCCCAAAGGACTTTCAACTGTCATGTCACCATCAACAATATGGAAGATATCAGCAATTTTTGGGAACAGGAGGAGATAGCAAGCAACCAAGTTGAAACTAGCTCGGAAGACTTCTGCGAAAAAATGTATGCGGAAACAACAGAGCGACTTCTTGACGGACGATACCAGATTCGCCTCCCGATGAAGAAGGACTTCAAGAACAAGCTGGGACTATCAAAACCACAAGCTATTGCACAGTATAAACAATTAGTGCGCAAGCTTAACAAAAACAAAGAATTTTCCCAACGCTACAATGACTTCATGGCCGAATATGAACAATTGGGTCATATGGAGATATCAAATAAACAAGAACAGCTTCAATATTATCTACCGCACCACGGAATCTTGAGAATGGAAGCGGTCACAACAAAGCTAAGAGTAGTATTTAACGCCTCGGCAAAAACAACAAGCGGATTCAGTCTCAATGACTTGATGGAAACAGGACCTAATCTTCAAGCGGACCTTCAAGGACTATTACTACAGTGGCGACAGTACAAATACGTCTACTCAGCAGATATTGAGAAGATGTACAGATTCATCGTCGTACATCCGGAAGATAGGCCACTCCAGAAAATAATTTGGCAGGATTCATCAAAGAAAATGAGAGAATTCGAATTGAAAACAATAACATACGGGACTAAGGCCGCGCCTTACTTAGCCCAGAAAACGTTGAAGCAGCTCGCCTCGGACGAAGGCGATAAGCTTCCTCAAGCAAAAAGCGTCCTTCAGAACAACTTCTACATGGACGATGCACTCTTCGGAAAACATACAACAGAACAAGCAAGGTTAACAAGAGACCAGCTCATAACGCTCCTCAACAAAGGCGGGTTCAACCTCCGGAAATGGTCAAGCAATGACCCATCTTTAGTTGCCGATCTACCCGAAGAGATGAGAAACCCCCGAAACTTCAACTTCAGCGAAAAGGAAACATCAAAAACACTTGGGTTGGGATGGAACCCGAAGAACGATCAATTTATGTTCACATCAACATTAGAACAAACAACAAACTATGTCAAAACAAAAAGGCATATGTTAAGTGACGTCGCTAAGCTATTTGACCCACTTGGCTGGCTGTCGCCAGTTACGATTAAAGCAAAAATCATGTTTCAACAAGTATGGCTGTCTAAGATTTCCTGGGACGACGAATTGCCGGAGGATATCCAAAAGGAGTGGATAAGGAAGGATCTTCAAAACATACAACATTTTACAATACCGAGATGGTTGGGAATTGAAGAAACAAACTGCAACATCGAATTACATGCATTTTGCGATGCGTCAGAAAAAGCATACGCCTGCGTCGTTTACTCGAAGGTTACGTTGTCTACCGGCGATGAGAAAATAACACTTGTCGCAGCGAAAACTAAAGTAGCGCCCATAAATAAACAAATAACGCTACCAAGATTGGAGTTGGGTGGTGCATTATTACTAGCCCGACTGGTGGACAAAATAAAACACAGATTTGCTGAAAATCACAACATGAAGATATTTGCATGGACGGACTCAATGGTCGTGCTGGGATGGCTGCAAGGAGATGAACATCGCTGGAAACCCTATGTGGGAAACCGGGTTCAGGAGATCAAGAGTGTCGTCCCGGCTCAACAATGGAAACACGTGAAATCAAAGCAAAATCCAGCGGACTGTGCTTCCAGAGGACTCCTTCCGTCACAACTGCGGGGGTTCAACCTTTGGTGGGAAGGGCCTCATTGGCTTCGAAACAACGACGCAACACAAATGGCTACGGAACCTTCAAGTTATTCAACAAACGAAGAAATAAAGATTCAAGCTTATCCAGCACAACAAACAGAAATGGGGGTCATCGCCAGCGTCATCGAAAAATGCAGTTCATTGTCAAGGGCTACGCGCATACTAGCGTGGGTGTCACGTTTCATAACAACGGCACGCGACCCGGCGACAAGGGGCAACTCCAAACACCTATCGTTGCAGGAAATACGACGCGCGCTACAGCGAATAGTAAAACAAGAACAAAATACGTATTTTAAATCCGAAATTAAAGATTTAAAATCAAAGGGAACTGTCAGATCCAACAGTAACATTATCAAGCTGAATCCTATCTTGGATGAAGAGGAGAACCTACGTGTCGGAGGCAGGCTGAAGAACTCAGAGTTGGGGTACACGACAAAACATCCAATAATTCTGCCATCAAACAGCAGACTGACACAGTTATTAATCGAACAAGCTCATCAACAAACATTACACGGAGGTTCCCGGCTCACGTTAAATTACCTGAGACAGCGTTATTGGATCATCAGCGGCAACAAAACAGTAAAACAAAGATTGAGACTATGCGTGCCGTGTACAAGATTCAAACCGCAAAAACAAAACCAGAGGATGGGAGACTTACCAAAAGCCAGAATAACACCATCGAGACCGTTTTACAACTGCGGCGTGGACTTCGCAGGCCCAGTAGATGTCAAGGCCAATAAAGGAAGAGGAGTCCGAACATCCAAGGGCTACATCGCCGTGTTTATCTGCATGGCAACAAAGGCCATTCATCTGGAACTGGTCTCGGATCTGAGCACCCAAGCCTTTATTTTGGCATTGAAAAGGGTGGTCAGTAGAAGGGGTCTGATAAAAAACATATGGAGTGACAACGGAACAAACCTCCTGGGAAGCAGCAGAGAACTTAAGAAACAGTTCAAGGAACAATCAACATTTAATGAAGACTTCGTGAACAAGACAAATGAGTTGGAAATCCAGTGGCATTTCATCGCACCGGCCTGGCCAACTGCGGGCGGGTTGTGGGAATCCGCTGTCAAATCCATGAAGTATCACCTGAAAAGAGTGATAGGGGAGCAAAAACTCACATATGAAGAGTTTTACAGCCTTCTAACATGCATAGAAGCTTGTCTCAACTCGAGGCCGCTGCTACAGCTGACCGAAGACACAGAGGATCGGGAATTTGTCCTAACTCCGGGTCACTTCTTAATCGGCGAACCTCTATTAGCAATACCAGAAGAAGATCTGAAAGGCGAAGTCAGTCTGCGAAATCGGTGGAAGTTAACCACGAAGATGTACCAGGACTTCTGGAAGAAATGGTCATCAGACTATCTACAACACTTACAAACGAGGAGTAAGTGGAACAACAAAACAGAAAACCTTGCAGTGGGGGACGTCGTCGTTGTAAAAGAGGACAATCTTCCTCCGGGAAAATGGGCTCTAGGCCGAATACTAGAAGTACATCCGGGCAAGGACGACCTGGTGAGGGTGGTATCTCTCAAGACAGAAAAGGGATCTCTGAAGAGACCAATAACAAGACTCATCAGACTCCCCACCGAAGGCGAAGAAAAACAAAAACAAACACAACAAACAAACAGCACACCCGGCAAGAATAAACGCATATCGATGATGAACTACATAACTATGTTCATCGTATTTATGTGTATGGTCTGCGGCTCGCAACAACAGTTTTTCGGCATGTCATCATTTGAAAAAGGAAGACAAATATATTATGACGACTTGGGAAATCTGAACACGGTTCACGACAGTTGGACAATCCTGGCGTACTACAATATGTCTACCTACTGGAAGGGGTTCAAGGATATCCAAGGATACGTCGACCATGTAGAAAACGCCTGCCAGAACTTCGCCTATCAAGTGGTCTGCGGGAGTATCGTGTCGGAGCTACGACAAGAAATTGAGGAGCTTCAGAGCAACAACTTAGGCTTACAGTCCCGACAAAGTGGGGGAAACAGGACGAAGAGAGGCTTCTTCAATGGCGTAGGACAACTTGCGCACAGCCTATTTGGAGTTCTAGACGAAGATTTCGCGGTGCAATATCACCAAGAGATAAACAACGTCAGAGACAATGAACAATATTTGCTGAAGCTGTTCAAGAATCAGACCTCTATTGTCGAAGTACAAAACAGCATCATAAGCAGGAATGAAGCAACAATGAACAAACAACTCGGGCTCATGCGAAGCCACATCAAGAGAGCCGATGAACATATGCGGGAGTTACAACAAGACACAAAACAAAATGCCATGATGGTCTACTTTAACGCAGTCGCACTGCAAGCCAATATTATCCTGAGCAAACTCAGGAGAATACAACAAGGAGTCCTCGAGGTTATTCAAGACGTCTATCGAGGCCAAATGAACAACAAGATAATATCCCAAGAACAAATTTTGAAGGAGATGAGCGTTATCGCCTCTCGACTTCCGGGACATTTGGCATTGCCGGTGGACAACGCCCACGAAGAAATAAGGGAGGTCTTCAAATTGATCCACGTCAAAGCACGAGCGACTCAAGAATATCTTATTATGGAAATGAAGTTGCCGCTTATAAATGACAATCAGCTACAACTATACAGAGTTATACCTATACCGCTGATTACAAACAAACAGACCAGATCTGTGGTAACTACGTCTGAATACATCGCTATCAACATGCTGAAGGATATCTATGTAAACTTGAGCAAAGAAGATTTACAACAGTGCACTATTTTGAAGCAAACTAAGTACATTTGCACTTTCAACAATCCCGTCTACAGTATGCGACAACATAACAAGCCATGTGAAATAAAACTGCTAACGAATGATAACAGCACACAATGCAATGCGCTCAGTTCGACGTGCGCTAACAAATGGATCGCATTACATCGCCACAATGTCTGGCTCTACGTCTGCTGCGAAGAATGCCACCTACGCATTATTTGCAAGGAACATATGATGTCTAAGGTCACGAGCGGAACGGGAATCATCAACATGGCTCAAGGATGTTCGTTGAAGAAAGACGAAAGTACGATCTACACGGACACCGAGTACCAAAACAAACTCTTCATTAACACAAGGATTGCAGTACCTACACTGGACACCATCAACAACATGACAAAGTTAACAGCCACAGAGGACCGGGAAGATGTTGTCACCGAAGATCATTCAAATGCACTTCGGAGACTCGAGAATCAGTTGGAGGAACTCAAGAAAAATTCTGAGTTACCGCAAACATTGTCGGAGCATGACGTGCATCAGTACGCTGTTTCCTACATAACATTGACGGTGCTGATACTCGGAACGGTCATTGGCTGCCTAGCCTGGATCGCCGCGCGTCGTCGTCGTGATGCTGAGAGTCGTCAGGACAAACGTGTCGCCGCCACCGCCGCCGTTATCACGTCCCGAGCCGTCACCGCCGCCAGTGCTGCCACAGCCACTGCACCAGCCGAGGGGGACACCAAGACCGGAAGGAGATCGCGAACGGAACATATCTACGCAAGACCGACCCAGAAGACTAAAATGTTTAACGTTTAAATTAAAATATTTAAGATACTGTAATAACATAATATTAACAATTTAGCAAACCATTAGGGGATAACAATAACAGAAAGGTTTATAGTGATAGGCAGGGTAGTTACCCTTTATTTTCCCTGTTGGTTGATTTGGCAGCATGTACAAGCATGCACATCGTTGGTATTCACTGTACTTTTATAACCTAGATAATTATTGTAAATTAAGCATAACACGTAGTTTACCTTTCTAGGCTAAAGACTAGTCTGAGTTAGTTGCAATAAAGCACTCGGTACAATTACCAGTTAACGTCTTTCCTTCGGAACCTACAACATACATCCTACAACAACACGTTACGAGCTAAGGCTCGTACAGTTTTGTTACTTCTTCCTGGCCGTTCATCACAGGCAACAGGGAAATGGCTGTCTTTATATCAAATGCACTCGCCATTTTTAATGAAATTCTTTTATTCTCTACACAATCCTGACAACTCTCCTCTTCAATGAAATCTGTATTCGTCTGACTATCTACGTGCGATAATAAGGAAAGGATTTCATCGTAGATTCCTGTAATACTATCTAATAATTTCTGTATATCTTTCACTGAATCAGAGCTATATTTCTTACTTTCAATTCCTTGGTTCACCTGAGTCAAAATACTATCTACATTTATATACACACTGATACTGAGAAGACTACTGCATCTTGAGTACGCCACACAAATAACTACATACAAACACTCAGTAGCTTCGTACGAAACCCACACACATGGCAAGCAAATGCAAGATAAATACGTGCAAACAGAACAACCTCAGACTGACACAATTTTGAACACAATTGATGTTGGCACAATTACTGACATAACTAATAATAATGATGGTTGCGATAGATTATTTAATATTAACGATAGTAATAATCACTTAATTAATGCGAATAATGACTTAAATGAGATAAATAATGATTTGAATAGAATTGACAGTACAAACACGAACAATAATAATCTTTTTCGTGTATAAGAACATAAATATTCTGCACCAAAACATAAATGGGTTAATTAACAAGTCTGATTATCTTACAGTGCAATTAGATGAATTGAAAAGTGTTATGTATCTGCGTGCGGGCTGCGTAAGCAGAAGACCTGGCTAAAATAGTCCTCGAGACTTTGAAAAATTACGACTTGGATATCGCCAATTGCCGCGGACAGTCTTATGACAACGCAAGCAACATGTCGGGTGTATTATTTCGGTCTTCAAGCAAGAATAAAGAAAGTGAATCCTTTGGCAGTTTTCGTCCCCTGTTCAGCACACTCACTAAATCTTGTCGGATCATGTGCTGCTGAGTGTTGTGAAGCTGCTATATATTTCTTCGGTACTTTGCAAACATTGTACAATTTTTTCTCGATCTCAACACACAGATGGGAAGTTTTGTTATCGAAACTAAAGCCAAATGCCTTTCTCAGACAAGATGGTCTGCACGAGGTGACGCCTGTCGAAGTCTTTGTGGCTCCTGGAATGAGATCATGGCAAGTCAGATCTACGCGTTTTGAGGCCTCGGCTTGGAAATGTGTTTCCTGACCTGAATGACATCTTGGAAAGATTCAATAAAGTTAGCAAATGTTTGCAATCTGTGGACATCGAACTTCATAGGATCGTCGAACTTTATCAGTCGTTGGTAACATACCTAAAAGATATGAGGAAAGTCAGTAGTATCTTTGATTGTTATGAGTTTAAAGCTGTACAAACAAGCGGTGAAGATAACTACGCGTACGATATGAAGAGGAAACGTAATCGAAAAGTCCAATTTGATGAAGTAAAAGGAAACGAGATTGAAGTCGCACTATCAGGCAGGGGCAAATTCTGTGACGTCATTAATTACTAATAACTTGGGTATATCATAAAATTTATACATTTCTCTCAATATAATATTCATTAAATTTATTATGCTTATTTTTAATAATTACGAGCTCGTTAAGATGCATTTTCTTACAAAAACTACGTAATTCTCTCGTTAACACACATATGGTAGATAACGGTCGAGACTTTACGTATAACGCCGCTTTTTCGGGCAACAAAATGCAATTTCCTTCATCACTAGTGATATTATTCATCTTTTTAATTTGGTTAAGAGTACTCTGGTTCAAACATAACATCAATTCTACACTATTTGTCGGTCTTTTGAGAATTTCCACAACCTTAGGTTGATCAGACCTTCGGGTTGATGGGGTCTCAGTTGTCAAGTCAGTCTCATTATTTACAAGTAGCCTGCGAGTTTGTGCTCTCATCATGACTGATACAACATGCTCATGCATATCCTTTAAATCTATACAAGTCATCGGAATTCCACTCAACGCATCTGCAGCCGCGTTTTGTCATCCTAATTGCTTCTGGTAACGAAGAAAACTGTCGCGATGCGATAATGGTGCTAAGCTGCCTATCCGACAAACCATCCGCTAACCGCTTAATAGCAGTAGCAGTCTTCTCGTTTAGTGGCCGCAACATTTCGTACTTAGACGAGTTGCCATCAGACTGTGCTAGGGTTAAATTGACGAATAAATCATCTAACTCATCGCCAAATTTCTCAATACTCCTACGCCCCTGGGTTGCCCTAAATAATTGCGTTTGTAGGGTAACTGACGACTTTTTCGGGAGTAAAAATTTCCTGGTATCATCCACAAGACTAGTCACATCTGTATAAGAACTCTTTAAACTTAACTTGGCACTAGCTGAGAGAATTTCAGGACAAATTCAATCAATTGGCTTTTAGTGGCCCCACTTATAAAATATTCGTATAATTTAATGCCATCAATTAATTGTTTTGTTACTTCTTCCTGGCCGTTCATCACAGGCAACAGGGAAATGGCTGTCTTTATATCAAATGCACTCGCCATTTTTAATGAAATTCTTTTATTCTCTACACAATCCTGACAACTCTCCTCTTCAATGAAATCTGTATTCGTCTGACTATCTACGTGCGATAATAAGGAAAGGATTTCATCGTAGATTCCTGTAATACTATCTAATAATTTCTGTATATCTTTCACTGAATCAGAGCTATATTTCTTACTTTCAATTCCTTGGTTCACCTGAGTCAAAATACTATCTACATTTATATACACACTGATACTGAGAAGACTACTGCATCTTGAGTACGCCACACAAATAACTACATACAAACACTCAGTAGCTTCGTACGAAACCCACACACATGGCAAGCAAATGCAAGATAAATACGTGCAAACAGAACAACCTCAGACTGACACAATTTTGAACACAATTGATGTTGGCACAATTACTGACATAACTAATAATAATGATGGTTGCGATAGATTATTTAATATTAACGATAGTAATAATCACTTAATTAATGCGAATAATGACTTAAATGAGATAAATAATGATTTGAATAGAATTGACAGTACAAACACGAACAATAATAATCTTTTTCGTGTATAAGAACATAAATATTCTGCACCAAAACATAAATGGGTTAATTAACAAGTCTGATTATCTTACAGTGCAATTAGATGAATTGAAAAGTGTTATGTATCTGCGTGCGGGCTGCGTAAGCAGAAGACCTGGCTAAAATAGTCCTCGAGACTTTGAAAAATTACGACTTGGATATCGCCAATTGCCGCGGACAGTCTTATGACAACGCAAGCAACATGTCGGGTGTATTATTTCGGTCTTCAAGCAAGAATAAAGAAAGTGAATCCTTTGGCAGTTTTCGTCCCCTGTTCAGCACACTCACTAAATCTTGTCGGATCATGTGCTGCTGAGTGTTGTGAAGCTGCTATATATTTCTTCGGTACTTTGCAAACATTGTACAATTTTTTCTCGATCTCAACACACAGATGGGAAGTTTTGTTATCGAAACTAAAGCCAAATGCCTTTCTCAGACAAGATGGTCTGCACGAGGTGACGCCTGTCGAAGTCTTTGTGGCTCCTGGAATGAGATCATGGCAAGTCAGATCTACGCGTTTTGAGGCCTCGGCTTGGAAATGTGTTTCCTGACCTGAATGACATCTTGGAAAGATTCAATAAAGTTAGCAAATGTTTGCAATCTGTGGACATCGAACTTCATAGGATCGTCGAACTTTATCAGTCGTTGGTAACATACCTAAAAGATATGAGGAAAGTCAGTAGTATCTTTGATTGTTATGAGTTTAAAGCTGTACAAACAAGCGGTGAAGATAACTACGCGTACGATATGAAGAGGAAACGTAATCGAAAAGTCCAATTTGATGAAGTAAAAGGAAACGAGATTGAAGTCGCACTATCAGGCAGGGGCAAATTCTGTGACGTCATTAATTACTAATAACTTGGGTATATCATAAAATTTATACATTTCTCTCAATATAATATTCATTAAATTTATTATGCTTATTTTTAATAATTACGAGCTCGTTAAGATGCATTTTCTTACAAAAACTACGTAATTCTCTCGTTAACACACATATGGTAGATAACGGTCGAGACTTTACGTATAACGCCGCTTTTTCGGGCAACAAAATGCAATTTCCTTCATCACTAGTGATATTATTCATCTTTTTAATTTGGTTAAGAGTACTCTGGTTCAAACATAACATCAATTCTACACTATTTGTCGGTCTTTTGAGAATTTCCACTACCTTAGGTTGATCAGACCTTCGGGTTGATGGGGTCTCAGTTGTCAAGTCAGTCTCATTATTTACAAGTAGCCTGCGAGTTTGTGCTCTCATCATGACTGATACAACATGCTCATGCATATCCTTTAAATCTATACAAGTCATCGGAATTCCACTCAACGCATCTGCAGCCGCGTTTTGTCATCCTAATTGCTTCTGGTAACGAAGAAAACTGTCGGGATGCGATAATGGTGCTAAGCTGCCTATCCGACAAACCATCCGCTAACCGCTTAATAGCAGTAGCAGTCTTCTCGTTTAGTGGCCGCAACATTTCGTACTTAGACGAGTTGCCATCAGACTGTGCTAGGGTTAAATTGACGAATAAATCATCTAACTCATCGCCAAATTTCTCAATACTCCTACGCCCCTGGGTTGCCCTAAATAATTGCGTTTGTAGGGTAACTGACGACTTTTTCGGGAGTAAAAATTTCCTGGTATCATCCACAAGACTAGTCACATCTGTATAAGAACTCTTTAAACTTAACTTGGCACTAGCTGAGAGAATTTCAGGACAAATTCAATCAATTGGCTTTTAGTGGCCCCACTTATAAAAGATTCGTATAATTTAATGCCATCAATTAATTGTTTTGTTACTTCTTCCTGGCCGTTCATCACAGGCAACAGGGAAATGGCTGTCTTTATATCAAATGCACTCGCCATTTTTAATGAAATTCCTTTATTCTCTACACAATCCTGACAACTCTCCTCTTCAATGAAATCTGTATTCGTCTGACTATCTACGTGCGATAATAAGGAAAGGATTTCATCGTAGATTCCTGTAATACTATCTAATAATTTCTGTATATCTTTCACTGAATCAGAGCTATATTTCTTACTTTCAATTCCTTGGTTCACCTGAGTCAAAATACTATCTACATTTATATACACACTGATACTGAGAAGACTACTGCATCTTGAGTACGCCACACAAATAACTACATACAAACACTCAGTAGCTTCGTACGAAACCCACACACATGGCAAGCAAATGCAAGATAAATACGTGCAAACAGAACAACCTCAGACTGACACAATTTTGAACACAATTGATGTTGGCACAATTACTGACATAACTAATAATAATGATGGTTGCGATAGATTATTTAATATTAACGATAGTAATAATCACTTAATTAATGCGAATAATGACTTAAATGAGATAAATAATGATTTGAATAGAATTGACAGTACAAACACGAACAATAATAATCTTTTTCGTGTATAAGAACATAAATATTCTGCACCAAAACATAAATGGGTTAATTAACACGTCTGATTATCCTACAGTGCAATTAGATGAATTGAAAAGTGTTATGTATCTGCGTGCGGGCTGCGTCCCCACTCCACGATGCCAATAAAGACTAGTGTGCAAATAGCTGGCGTTTGACTACCACGTATCCATCAAAAAGTATACATAGTCAGATATATGTGATATGTATCACCGAGCATAATATGATACCGGCGGACACTTCTCAAATAAATATACCTAACTATATCTTGGCCGCACACTTCAGTAGGAAAAAAAGAAATGGAAGGTCTTGTATTACTATAAGTAAATTTCACAAATTCAGAGAAATCAAAGATATCCAGAAATGCAGTCTACCTAATATTGTCGAATGTTGTGGAATAGAAATAATAGAACATGGCATTATAATTATATCTATGTACAGGGTTCCTAGCAAAAAAAAGAGAAAATAATGTTTGGATAGGTCTTTTGAAACACTAGACATAGTTCTGAGTCAAACATGTTATAGAAACAAGAAGGTTATAGTGGCGGGGGACTTTAACATTGACACGTTAATAAACTCTTATGCTGCGAACACTTTTATACAACTCCTATCAGCTTACAATCTAAAACTACAGTTTAAAGAACCAACTCGTCCAGGCAGTGGAACGTGCTTAGATAGTTTTGCCCACAACGTGCAAAGAAGTGTAGGTCAAGTCATAGAACTTGCAATGTCAGACCACTCTGGACAGATCCTCAGATGCCCAGTCAAAAAAAGTTGTCTCCTCCGACACTATTTCATCAAAAGAAGAGACTATAGTGATGAAAACCTACATAAATTTGTAACCTGTATAACTCAACTTGGCTTTTCTGAGGCATTTGAATGTAATGATCCTGATGAAGCCTTTAACTTATTTCACGATATCTTCGTGTTATTTTATGACCTTTGCTTCCCTGTTCAAAAGAGGAAAAACATATCCTCGTTAAATCTAAGTGGATTACTAAGGGCGTCAAACGTTGTTGCAAAAGAAAACGTGAACTATTATGGATATATAGACTCAACCCAACTGCTGATAATAAAAATAAATTCAAACAGTACACAAAACGATAAAAACGAGTCATCAACCTAACACAAAAGTCCCAAAATGATTACCTCATCAAAACGTCAAATAATAAATGTAAGGCAACACGGAGTGTAATTAATAAAGCCAAAAATAATATACCACAAAACAACATAACGATAATACAAAGCAATGGAGTAGCGATAAAAGAACCTCAACAAATAGCACAAGCCTTTAATAATCATTTCATTGACCAAGTCCAACCAAATACTAATACTACTAAAACAGGTAAACTAACTATGACATTACTAAATAATTCTATATTTCTGACTCCCACATCTCCCCTTGACATTCTTAAATATATAAAAGCCCTTAAGAACACTAACAGTACTGGTGACGATGGTATAGCCACAAAGATTATCAAAGCTGTGAGTAGTAGTATTGCACCGATTCTCTCTCATTTGACTAACTTATGCTTACAACACGGAACCTTTCCTGATCGCCTCAAACTTCCATAGTAAAACCAGTTTTTAAAAAAGACGATAGGGAAGATATCAACTGCTATAGACCCATAGCACTGATACCAATATTCTCCAAAATAGTTGAGAAGGCGAATTCTTTGAAAAACATAAAATATTGGTAGATGAACAAAAGGGTTTCAGGAAAAGTAAAAATATTAACATGGCAATATACGACTTTTTAAGTAAAATCATGACGAATGTTGATAATGATAAACCAGTCACGTCCCTATTTATGGACCTAACCAAGGCTTTTGATTATGTGGACCACAATTTACTCTTAGATAAACTATATGCATATGGTATTCGGGGTAACGCACATGATCTTATCAAATCTTATTTAAGTAATAGGAAACAATTGACTCAAATCACACAAATATGCACTGAATCAAAAATGGAATTGACATATTCATAATTCTTTATTGCACACACATATTCAATTTAAAAGGTAACATTAGGAGAAATCATATGTACAAAGGCGAGCTTATCTCTAAAAAGAGATTTCTTCCAGCAAACCAAGGCATGAAAGGGAAATGTATCATGAAAGGGTAGGCAGTGTACAATATCATATATGTACAATATCATATATATATATTATATTATAATATGTAAGAGAATGACAGAAAGACGAATGCAAGATCTAGATAAGTAAAATATTTTTACCGCCTTTGTAACGTATTGGTTAATTTAGCTGTAAGGTTACAATTGAAAATAAATAAATGAATTGAAATTGAATTGAAATATCTAATATCTAATTTATACTAAAATACATATAATATAAAATACGGAAAATAAAATACTTATATACCAGACTACTAAATACAATACATACATATACCTGCAAATATAGTTTATATATTATAATGATATACCTACATACTATAACTCTCACGAAAGAGAGAGGAAGTGCTCTTTTACCCGGTTTTTGAAAGAGACAATAGTGGGAATGTCTCTTATAGTGCAAGGTAGTGCGTTCCACAGTCGGACCGCCTGCAGCCTGAATGAGTGCTCATATGCCGAGGTGTTATGCCTTGGAGTGAAAAGTGAAAAGAGATACTCAAAGCGTTCTCGAAGGTAGCTGGGGTAGCGCGGGTTTTTCAATATATTGAAAAGATAAGAGAGAATATGAGTGTCTCGGCGACGACGAATTGGAAGCCACCCCAACTCTTTGCGATATTGAGAAACATGGTCGAATTTGCGCAACCCGAAGATAAGCCGAATCCCAAGATTCTGAAGTCGTTCGAGTTTGTTCAGTAGATCTTCGTTCGCGCTCGCCCAACAGACATCGGCGTAGTCGATTAGTCAACATATCCATCTGACACTAGGGACATAAATTGTGGTGTTCCACAAGGAAGTGCTTTGGGTCCATTGTTGTTTCTTGTATACATCAATGACATTCCAAAATGTGTGAATCATCCCATGGTACTTTTCGCTGATGATAGCACCGTTACATTTATAGGACATAATCTAAATACATATGAAAGTGACATTAATAATTCTCTAATAAGTTTAATTGACTGGCTTAATAACAATAATCTTCTAATTAATATTAACAAAACAAAATTAATGAAATTTAAGAATGGACATAAAAAACAACTGACATTAAACATTAACTATGAGGGTAGACAAATAGAAGAGACTGAGACTACGAACAACATGTCATGGAATACACACATAGACTTACTGAGCAATAAACTAAGTAAATTATCATATTCTCTATATATGCTTTCTAAACAGGTCAACAGGGACACTGTTTTAACGGCATATTATGGATTTGTCGAGTCATCATTACGTTATGGCATAATGTTCTGGGGAAATGCCACAAAAAAAGATGTTATATTTAAAGCACAAAAGAAATGTGTACGTGCAATATGTAAACTTACTAGTACTGATACCTGTAAGGACCATTTTATTAATCTTAAATTCTTAACAGTACCATCGCTATACATATTTGAAATGGCAGTGTTTGTGAAATCCAATCTCCATCTTTTTAATTTCATGAAGGGCAAACGCAATCAAGACAAACTGAGCGCTAAGCCACGAAAAACTGCATACTATGATAAAAGTACATTTGGCATGACCACCAGAATATACAATAAACTACCGAAGACATTAAGAGCTACTAAAAATATAAATATCTTTAAATGTAATCTTAAAAAAATACTTATTGTAAAGGCATACTACACCATCAATGATTTTCTTTCTGACATTTTAGGAAGCTTGACATTATTCATTAATAACTTTTAATTTTGTGTGTGCATGCATGTGTTCTGTATTATTTAAGTCTAATTTTAGAATTCAAAACAAATGTTTGAACACCTCACGGCAGGTCATAGTGATACACTTGCCTGTTATATTACAACCATCCTACAAACCTATGCTTCACCAAACAATAATAATAATCTTTATCTTTATCTTTATCACATTTAGCTTCATATAACTTTTTATAAGCTATTTCCTTTTTACGACGCTCTGGTCCGATTTTAATTATGTCAGTTCTAATTTCTAGTAATGTATCATGTAAATTCTTTAATTCTTGAGACATATAAAAATATAACAATGCAGAATTCCTATGTGAAAAGTGAATTAGATAGACTCACAGTAGGCATGTGGCAGAATTGCCGAAGTAGGTCACGCTCGCTCTCGTGGTGTCGTGTCGTGCGTCATCGCCGCGTGGTCATCGACGTGGCTCGTGCAGCTCGCTCCGGGACACCAGCTCCTCAGACTCGTACTCAGCCGGCAGCTCCTCACTTGCTCCCGTACTATGCTCCCAGCGCCCTGCATCATCCTCGCATCAGAGGCTTGGAAAACGCCCGGCACCCAGCAGCTAACTTCTTCTTCGCTCTATTTTGACTTATTTATTATAGAACATCTTCTATATAATTTTCTTTCTTCATCCTTGGTCATCTGCTTCTTTACTGGAACCTGGTTACCGTCACACGTGGTAACATTGTGCAACGCTCGTTCTCTCGTTCGTACCGCTTTTTAGGGTCTTCGTGATAGGTTGTTCTTCTTACTTCATATTCTTCAGATTCTTTGGGCCAGCCAAAGCATGGCTAAGCAAGGTCGCCATGTAATATGATGGGAACTGCTACTGATGTTGGTGGTGAATAGAGTCGAAAGACGTAGTTAGGTAGATATGTTCATTGGTCTACTTTCCAGGTTAGAGTGAACACAATAATGCATTGTACATAGTACTTATGTCTAAGTTAGTGCTTACTATGCTATTCTACGCTAATGTTGCGGTCATTAGTGACATGCTACAGTTAAATGAATAATAAGTTATTTCTACACTTCACCCTCTCTATTATCTTGGAAATACAGGGAAGGATACTAATATGGGACGGAGATCGGAAATATGAACAGGATTAGGAATTTTAGGGAGTGGAATAACCTTCGCAGTTTTCCAGTCTGTCGGGAAAGTGTTAGTCAGTATGCTGCAATTAACCATGTCAGTCAAAATCGGTAGTGTCCGCGGCGATAATATAGTCGAGTCCGGTGGCATTTGTCTTAATTTTCGTCAAGATCTTCGATACAGCTAACGGCGTCAATGTATTTAGACTGAAGTTAAAAGCCCCATGGTGTCGGTTTAACTCATAGTAGGTAAGTTGTGTGATAGTTACGTCGGGTCTTCCTGGAACATTAAGAAAGTGATCATAAATCAAGTCAGGGTCGTTATAGTGTGAGGGTAGCTCCGCATTCCGCTTGCCCGGCAGAACTGTTCGCTTGAGAGTCTTCCACAAACGTTTTGGGTCGGTACAGCAACGGTTTACGTGCTCCTTGAAAAAAGCACACTTTTCTTGATAAAGAGCAGAGAGCACAAGGTGTTTTAAATCAAGGTAGTACTTTCTGTGGCCTTCTAGCTTTTAACCTTGTACTTCCTATGTGCCCCGTCTCGTAGGCGCATCATCAAACGCATGTTGTATGTTAGCCATGGTTTTGGAGCTTCCCTCACCACTATAGTTTTTACGGGCACATGACGGTCAAACAGTTCTGTCAAAAATCGAGTAAAAAGTTGAACCATATCGTCAACATTTTCAAGAAGTAAAATTATATCCCAGTCTAACACCCATATTCTTAGTTGTTTCTTCACCCTCACTAAGCGTTCACTCACCGAGGCAGCCTCAGTGAGGCAGCCTTCTCTGAGGACCTTCCGAACTGTATTCTTATTAGTGAAAATGAGCATTCCTTAGTTGAGATATGACGTCACAATTGAGCCACCTCACTGAGGCCATTTCGTTGTAAAATGTTGGCCAATGTGAATATCATTCATTCAAAGGCTGTACAACAGAAACAAAAAAAAACTTGTCAGATTCTTTCTTTCATAACATAACCTTCAAGATTCATCAGATTTTTGATTTATCATGACTGAAAAAGAAAAGCAGTATTTTACTGCAACCGAAAAGGTGCCTGCAGGAGTTAATTATAAAACATAAATTGAACTCAAAGGCAACCGGGGGGGTTGGAAACCCTAACGTAAAAAAAATGGCTTGGGGTCGGTTGACTGAAGAATTCAATTCAATAGAAACGAATACAAAGGTAAGAAAGTAATGCACTTTGCCCGACAGTGGGATGATAATGTTGAGTACAATGTGTAAAATATTGTCTCTTGTTTTAGAGAACAGAAGCCCAATTGAGGAAATGTTTGGACAATTTGAAGACCAGACGCAAAAAAGCTCTCGCCACAGAGAAAAAGGAGAGAATGCGCACTGTTGGAGGGCCCTATCCTGGTCCCTCCTCTACTACACCGGATGCTGAACCAGATGCAGATCACATCGAAGAAGCACTAGCGGAGTCAACTGATGTAGAAATAGTTTATGTCATTGATAGTGATTCACATCCTCATGGTGATACTTTATTTTATACTCATTATATATTATTTGGCTATGGATAAACTATGAAAAAGTATTACATAATATAACTGATTATACAATATTGCAGAAATACAGAAGCTAGCGGAGGAACAAGCTAGGGTGGAGATGGAGGTGGAGGAAAGTCAGAGTGATGACATATTCCAGCATGCACCCCAAAGAAAAAGCGATGCAATTGTCCAGCTTGCACCCCAAAGCCAGAGAGATGACAATGTCCAGCCCGAACCCCAAAGACAGAGAGATGTCATTGTCCAGCCCGAAAGACCTGGTTGGTTAGGTAACTATCAACATAATATTCTTGATATACAATTAAATCCTAGAAATGAGCAAACCTTCATAATATATAGCTAGCTAGCCCACTGTCACGCAAAATTGGAATACGTAATCAGCTGGTGCTGGAATCAATTGTGCCTCTGCCACCTTGTTTAAGAATAGGCCTGCCGCTGTGTTTTTCTTTTCAGGTGCAAAAAACGTCAGAACCAGAGTCATTGCAGAAGAGCATGAACAACGTCAAAAAAATTATGAGAGGGCACAAAAAAGAGAGGAAGAACTACACAATGTTAAGATGAAAACTGCTGAGGAAGTCTACATGAAAGCGTTCATTGAACGCCAAGCTGCAGAAGAATTGCTCCTCTGCCATCATGCTGAGCAGGAGGCCGCTGAGCTTCATCTGTTAGATTCGTAGAGATCCTGCGTGCTGTGCTCGAGGTCGTGGGATTGATGTCAAGCATTTGTGTGATGAGCATTCGTGTTATCTGGGTATTTATCTATATGTTTATGTGTATATATCAGCTGTTTGTGAACAGTCTGATACCAACACCTTTTGATGCTTTGTATTATTACTAATTGCTTACCATGAACATGAGGCTTTACACTACACTCGTTATAATAGGACTTTATAGTAATTTTGATCTTGTTTTTTAACTTGCATGCTCAAATAATGCAGTTTACCAATTTTTTGCAAGTAATAATCATTAATTTTTCAATAACAATATGGCACTTAATGGTCTGTTTATTTATCATACTTTTAGCAGATATCATCTAGATTTATGGTCCACTGCTGTTGTTGTTGTCATGCACGTAGCGTGCTAAAAAGTTATGCGAATAAAAAACTGGCCGAAGCACGTAGACGAAGCAATGATTCGTCTAAATTACCATTGTTCGATTCCAAATCGATATTCGATCGCCGTGTGGTCTGCGGAGTGTGTTCTCGCGCGGAGCGCGAGGACCACTACGGTTGCGGGGTCGAGGACTTATGGTTGCCTCATGCCCGCGGCGTCAACTCGGGGGGTAACGTCCCCCCCGGTCTTGGGTGGCCCCTACTTGTCAGGGGCCTCGCGTGGTCTTCGTTGCGCTGTGCTTTCGCCGTCTATTGGCATACACTGGCGACAACGGTGCGGGAGCTTCTTCTTCTCCACTGTGCCGTGCTTTCGCCCTCTTCTGCGGGCTTACACTGGCGACAGTGGGATGTGCAGCAACTCTCTTGGGAGTGGTCTGCCTTCAGGCGGACGTGCGTGGTGCGGAGCAATGTCGTGGAGATGTGCGTGGCGGCTGTTGTCGGCGCAGTCGTACATGCGCCGTGCCAGCCGCGCGACGAATTTCTCCACGGTGGGCATCCGGGTATCTCTCATGATTGTGGTGTTGCGCACGTACCGCCCGGCTCCTGTGATCACCCGCAGGGAGATGTTCTGGAACCGCTGCAGCCGTGCCTTCTGGGTCTTCGACAGCAGGGCGTACCATGCTGGAGCCGCGTAGGTGAGCCGCGAGCGCACATAGGCCTTGTACACCCGCAGCTTGGCTCTCAGAGGCAGGCTGGACGACAGGACAGGCCGGAGCATTGCCCGCGCGGCTTTGGCCCGGTTGATGCAGTGTTGCACCATCGGGACCATGCGCAGCGAGCAGTCGATGTTGCAACCGAGGTATTTCACCGTCGATTGCCATTCGATGTCCCGGCCCCTCAGCTGTAGCGGGGTCGGACGGCGGGAGCGGGTGGTCAACAGGGCTGTTGTCTTCCCGACGTTCACCGCGGTCCGCCACTTGTCCAGCCAGGGCGGCAGCAGGTCCAGGAGTCGCTGCATCTTCCTGCAGGCGAGCTCGATTTTGCGCGACGACGCGAAGTATGCGCTGTCGTCCGCGTAGAGGGCGAGCACGACGTCTTCCACCCCCTCCTCGAGATGGCCCTCGAGTGTGGGGATGTCATTGGTGTAGAGCGCGTAGAGCACCGGCGAAAGGCAGCTGCCTTGCGGGACTCCTGCGCTGATGGCCTTCGTCTGGGAGTGTGCATTCTCGACCGAGACGAAGAACCGCCGGTCTTCCAGGAATGAGGCCACGATCTGCCCGATCATTGGGGGCACACCTGCGTCCAGGAGCTTGTAGAGGAGCCCCTCGTGCCACACTCGGTCAAAGGCCTTCTCGATGTCAAGAAAGACCCCGACGGTGTATCGGCCCCTGTTCAGCTCCGACGCCAGGTAGTGCAGGACTCTCGCCAGCTGGAGCGTCGTGCTGTGGCTGTCACGGAAGCCATGTTGCTCTGCCCTCAGCTGGATGTGGGGCAGGATTCTCCGTAACAGCAGGCGCTCAAACAGCTTGGCGATATGAGGCAGCAGGGTGATCGGGCGGTAGCCTCCCGGGTGTCTTCTGTCCTTCCCCGGCTTGGGGATGACGATCACCTTGCCCTCCTTCCAGAGGGCGGGGAAGTGTCCGGTGCGCAGGATGCCGTTGAACAGCCGCGTCAGCGAGACGACGGCTCTCCTTGGCAGCTGTACTAGGGCCCCCGCGACGACTCCGTCCGGGCCCGGGGCCTTCCGCTGGTTCAGCTTCAGGGCCACCTTCCGGACTTCGCGGGGCGACATGAAGTAGTCGCCGGCGAGGGGAGGCGCGGGGGCCGCCAGGAAGCGCTCTACGCGCTCCACAACAGCGGCGTTGTGCTCGTAGTCGGCGATGGGGTTGGGCTGGAACTGCCCAGCGAAGTGGTCGGCCAGGATGGCGGCTCGATCTCGTGCGGCGTAGCGGCGCCTGCCCGTGTGATCGAACATGGGGCAGACCGGCTCGGGAGTTGATGTCAGGCTGCGGTTCAGGCGGTGAAGGGCGGTGTCATCTTGGGAGGCCTGGTCAATGGTGTGTTCCCAGGACTGTCCCCTCAGCTCGATGATGCCCGCGCGCAGTTCTTCTCCGAGCCGGTTGATCTCCGCCTTGATCACGGGGCAGCGCGTGTGGTGCCAGGTTCGACGAAGACGGCGCTTGAGGTCCAACTTCTTGCGGAGGTGTGGAGGGAGCCTCTCCTTCCGCAAGACCGGCGGTGGCTTGGTGGTGGTGGCTGCGGCTTGAGCGGTGGTGATGGCTGTGGTGATAGCCACTGCCGCGGCTTCTACCTCTTCCTTGGTAGAAACACCGCCGGGGAGCTGCGTTGTGTTCAACTCCAGCTGGTATTTGTGCCAGTCCGTCTTCGTTCTTGGACGCGGTGCCGACGTGAGATCGGCCTCCACCCCGAGGACCAGCAAGATAGGCAGGTGGGGGGTGTCGATGTCGTACAGCTCCCCGATGGCGATGGGGAACTGTACGTTCTTGACCAGGGCGACGTCTAGTACATCCGGGCGATGCATGGGGTTCGTCGGGTAGTGTGTCGGGGCCCCCGGGCTGAGAACTTCGTAGTTGGAGTTCTCAGCATCTTCCTGTAGGGCCCTTCCGGCGGGGTTGATGCTGTGGGACCCCCACTGGTGGTGCTTGGCGTTGAGATCGCCTGCGACCAGTGTGGGGGTCGCTCCTTCCATCATCGTTCGGATGTCTTCCGGGTGGAAATGGTGGACGTCGCCGGGAGGCTTGTAGGCTGCGAAGACTTTGAGCTCCGTGTCGGCCGTCTTCAGACGGACGCCTATGGACCGTGTCGTCTTGAAGGCGGGCAGCTCCAACTCTTCGTGGACGAGGTCCCGTCTCACGAGGACCGCCGTGCCTCTGTACGGCACGTTTCTCGGAGATAACTCGTCGCGGCGGTACACGAAGAAGTTGGGCAGTCGGAGCTCTCGGCTGGGGTGCAGCTTCGTCTCGCACAGAAGTACGACATGCACATCATGCTCCTGCACGAGTAGCCTCAGGTCTATGGTCTTGTTGGTGATCCCGTCCGGGTTCCAGTACACAAGCCTTAGGTCTTTAGGCATTGTGTCCGGACGAGATTGTGGCCTTCAAATTGGATAGCCCCCGCAGTAGGGGCAGCAATGGATCGCGTCTATCCACGATCGCCTGTATGGCCGCGCTGATAAGGTCGATGGCGTCGAGCAGCGCGGCCATGAGTGGAGCGTCCTGGCGCTCCGTGGATAGGACTGCGGGTGCTGCCGGATCCCGTGGGCGGGGGCGGGCTGGCAGTGGGGGGCGGCTCGCAGGTTGGGCGGGCTCAAGTGGCGGCTCGGCGGCGGGCTCTTCCGGCGCCTTTTTCTTGTTCCGGCGCTTCTTGCCCCGCTTTCTACGGGGTTTTGCCTCTCGCCTCGGGTGGTGGGCGGGTTGGCCGGCGTTCTGATGGTGGCGCCCTTGGTCTCGCCCGGCTGGGCAAGGCGGGGGCGCTTTATCGGCGGCGATGTTGGTGACCCCAGCGGCTCCACATCTGGGTGTGTGGAGGGGCCGGGGCGGGCCTCGTGTTGAGTGGCGGCATGGGTCGTAGGTTGAGGGGCCGTGCGGGCCGCGGGTTGGGCAGCCGTGCGGGCCGCGGGTTGGGCAGCCGGGCGGGCCGCGGGTTGGGCAGCCGGGCGGGCCGTTGGGCGCGCGGTCTTCTTGGGGCGCTGTTGTTGGGGCGGCAGTGGCGGCGCGATAGTGATGCCGCGCTTGCGCGCCTCCTCCTTCAGCGCCTTGCATCGGCGGCTGTTGGCCGGGTGGCCTTGGCCGCAGTTTGCGCAGGTGGCGGCCTCTGACTTCGGCCGCTGGCAGTCAGTAGCTGCGTGCCCTTCTCCACATCGCACGCAGCGTACAGGGCGGCGACAGTTGGTCGATGAGTGGCCGAAAGACTGACACCGATGGCACTGCGAGGGCCCCTTTGGGCCGCGCCATCCCTCGATGGTGATGCCCGGCATGCAGAGCAGCTCCTTCATCCTGTAGAGCTTCTCGATGCTGCCGGGGGTCTGCTTCTCCGCCAGCAGGGCGAAGAACAGGCAGCCGGCGCGGCCCATCCGGCCGGGAATCTGGCGGACGTGCTGCGTCGGGAAGCCTACGCTAGCCAGCGCTGCGGCGACCTCTTCGGGCAGGGTGGTTGCCGGGAGCCCTCGGATAGCAATCTTGAAGGGGCGGTCCGCGTCCAGAGAGTAACAGAACCATGAGATGGTCTTGTCGGCACGGGCCGCCTCGTCCAGATACCGGACGATTTGCCGGTATTCTTCCGGGCTCTGCGGCGTAAAGCGGACCCCCTTTCCAAAGGGTCGCGCGTTATGGGCATGGCCTAGGGCTTCCTTCAGCCGGGCAAAGTGGGTAGCCCAGGCCGGCAGGTTCTCCACCACGATGGGCGGGTGGTTCTTCTTCGGCTTGGGCTCTGTTGTGGCGGTCGCTGGCGGTGTGGTGGGTCGCGGCGATTTGGGCTTCGGCGGCTGTAGTAATGCCGCGGCGTAAGAAACCCCACTTGTGGACTGCGGCACTTCCATTTCGGCTTCTGTTACAGCCGCCGTTTCCATCGCGTCCGGATTGGTCGACGCGTCGTCGGTTTCCTCGGGCTCAATGGTGGTTGGTTCAGCGGGGGGCGTGGCCAACGCTGGCTCCTCCCATTCGCTACTAATGCTAGGGTCGCGTGACTGTGTCTGCGCAGACCCCTGTAGCACCCGTATGAGCGGGTTAGGGGGCCTCGGGACGGCCCCCGGTGCGTTCCCCAGGTTGAGGTTGGGGAACTTTGTCGGCAGCGTCGGCCGCACCGGGCTTTTCTTCATCGCCGGCGGTGGTGGCGGCGATAAGGAGGCGAGCAGGGCGGTTGCCGCGGCTCTGCGGGCAGCGTCTTCATTCGCCGGCACCTCGGCCGGGAATTCAGTTGGTGAGTCGGGGGGGGGGGGGGGCGGAAGAACTCTTCCCTGCCCCCCTCGTGGGTCGGTGTGCCCGTGATGGGGCTGGAGGCGGCGCCGGGTTGTCGCAACTGCAGCAGGTTGCCGGCGAGGTCGAACGTCTCGCCGGTAAATATGTCGCGCTTCACGACTTGTATTATTCGGCGCCGTCGTCGGTCGATTTGGATCCGCACATCAGGCGGATCCGGCTCGTCGGGGGGCGGGGGGGGTGGGTCCTCCGGCTTTCGGGTTCTCTTCATCGTTTCTTTTTAAAAACGGGGTCTTCCACTTACTTCTCCGGAGTTATGCAGGCTCTGTGGTGCCGACTTAACGCGGTCTTCCTCCACCGGGTGAGACCTCGAATAAATCCGAGGAGGCCCAGTGAAGTGCCGGCGAGCAGTCGATCAACACCACAGGTGCTGCGTAGGGTCAACTCCGGAGACGGGCGTGTTCTTCTCCTTGCTCCTCTCCGTTTGTGGTCGGTCCGTGGGTGGTGGTGGCGGCACCGCGACGTGTCCTGCGCTTCTAGCTTTAGAAGCACGTAGGCAGCCGCGATGCGATGACGTCACTGCGGGCGCAGTGAGCACACGACGGGCGGGGAGAAGAGCCGAAGAGAGAAGAGCGGGGGCGGCGAGTGGGTAGTTTCTAAAAACTTTTAGTTCTTGAAACTAGTGGGTGGGTGCGAAAAAACTTTTAGTTCCGAAAGTGTCGTGATATTCGATCGATGGTTTCGGAACGGCCATTTTGAATTTGACGTTGCTGCCAAGAGAGCAGTTTTTGACAACTGACAGACAAAAAGCCCTCGCAATGTAACGCGTATTGATTAGGGTATTGAATTTAAATCACAAGCCATCGGGAATGTATTCGGGTTCCCCTCAGGATTGTCTATATAGCTGAGTGTGTTGTGGTTCCCCGAACCAGATAAAGTTCGCATTTACGTGGCCGATTGGTTTTTCCCACGTAACATAACCTGTGTTGGAACACTGTGCTCGTCGAAGCTGGCCTGCCAGTCATACCTGGTTGGCTGAAGAACCTGTCTACCAAGAAGAGCCTAGGGTGCACCCGGGCCTTGCAGAGAGACAGGAGGTTGACGGGACCGAAGCACAGACCAGGTTAGATCGACTCCATAATTAACAGCTCGGTGAATCGCCGACGTTCACACTTCTTGGCATCTGATCGCTACGCTACCTCGTAGCTGATGGGCCCCTGCGAGGTCATTAGGTGCCGAGAGGCCTGAACATTTTGGTAGCAAGAGCGTGGTTTCCTGAGATTTGCAGCCGTCAAGGGCTCCAGGAACCCACGATTTGGGACTATCAATCTGTAGGTATAGGCGGTTATTAGCTAACTTGGTGTTGTTCCTGTATCCACATAGATTGGTAGTATTGTAAGCTATAAGTCTATTGCTGGTAGTAGACAGACAGATATTACAGTTTTCCCTAAATGACCAGTTGTACTGAGATGTGACTCAGAATAGTAGGTACTCAACTTAGGTACATTGTAGGTGAATTGAAATTTGCATTGAAGTACCAGTTAGTCAATCTATTAGTGGTCTAGTAATGCTAATGAATGTTTGGTTAACATAGGTAGTTACATCTATTGATAGCAGGCTATTACATTGTTTTCAGTTTATAGCAATTTATAACTTGAACTAATATTGACTATCTGTGTGTGTTATAATGATAAAGGGAAACTAAATTGTATTTACAGAATTTATATAGATATAAAACTCGGTTCCTATTGTTTAAGGAAAACAGCACTGTTTAAGTTGTGGTTTAGGGTTCCCTCGTTTGGGTTATAGACTGGAGGGTCCAATAAAATTGAGTTACTGCAAATTGTGAGTAAGTATCGTTCCGATCATGTCGTTATCTGAAATCCAGAAGGGTGTTTCTAAGGAACTCAGATGGTTTTCCTCCGCACACGGTCTGATAGACCGTTTAGATAGGCATGATGTGGTATTGGAGCGGTCTATGGACGTTAAGGAACGTTACAACAGGGTGCTCGAATTGTCCGCGCAGGCGGAATCAGTTGATGGTTGCGCACCTGACAGGCTGTCACGGTTGCTAGGGGAGGTCGACCAATGTATGGAGATGGCAGCTGCTATCACGCAGAAGGCTGCGGACATACGTAGACAGCGCGAGTCCAGCCATGGTGGTGACATTGAAGCACCTCTGCCGCTTCAGGGTTCGGGGTCCAGGTTACCTGCCATAACTATGCCTACTTTTGACGGAGTGTCCGGTGAATGGATGAGCTTCATCAATCTGTTCGACAGTTTGGTGCACATGCGACCGGACATTACCAAGTCTGTCAAGATGGCTCAGCTGGTGGCAGCATTGAGGGGTGAGCCTAGGGAGCTGGTCGCTCATTTGACAGTTACGGAGGGTAACTATGAAACGGCCAGACAATTGTTGGTCAGACGTTACCATAACAAACGGAGGTTGGCCGATGCCCAACTGAACCGTTTGTTTAGTATCCCGGTTGTGAACAAGGTCGGGGCCATACAGACGGAGGTTTTGAACCCATTGTTGTCCGTCACCAAGGCTCTAGAGAATCTTGGACTTCCGGTTGGTGAATGGTCGTACCTACTGCTGTACATTGTACTTTCCCGCCTACCCGCTGACGTGCAGACTCGTTTCGAACAGTCTCACGGGAGGTCGGCCGAGGACCTGCCCGCCTTCTCCGACTTGGTCGGATTCTTGGAAGAGGAGGCTCGACGGGCAGAGAATTTGGGGTTGACGGTCACCCATCCTTCGGAGCCACAGAGAGCTGCCGGGAGCGCTGTGAGTAGGGGCCCTCCGACGAGGAAGGACCGCACCAACCGGCAGTCATATGGGACTGTGAGTGCATTGACCCCACATAGTGAGACCTGCCCATGTTGTAGGCAGATTGGCCATGCTGTGGCCAATTGCAATAAGTTCGGGGAACTTAGGGTTCAGGGACGGCGCCGGATGGCCAAGCAGCGGAGCTGGTGTTTCCTGTGCCTCGGGCCACACATGGCTAGGGACTGCACGCGCACAAAATTGTGCGGATATTGTGGTGGGGCCCACAACAATCTGTTGTGCATGAACCGGTCCGGCCAACAGCCACCACAGGGCCGTACCCAGGGTGATACGGCATGGGGCCCTGAGAATTCGTTTGCGACTCGGAGCGCAACTCAGGGGCCAACGTCCCCACGTGCACAGGGCAGTACTAGGGTGCAGGGCCGCACTCAGGGTCATCACATGGGGGGCCCTGAGTTTTCGGTTGCGACTCAGCATCCGACTCAACGGGCAATGGGGCCACAAGCACGCAGCCACCAAGGGGTGCAGGGCCGCACTCAGGGTCATCACATGGGGGGCCCTGAGTTTTCGGTTGCGACTCAGCATCCGACTCAGCGGGACATTGGGTATGTTGAGCGGGCCGTAACGGGCGGGTGGCATGGGATACCTTCGAGCTATGCGGATGCGGTTCGGACGCCGCCTCAGTTGTCGCCCCGCTCGTCGCCTCGTCCTCGTCGGTCGCATGTGATGTCCCCCCCGCTCATGGAGCGGCCACGGTTGAATTCACGCCCACCCCCCTTCGGGGGGCGTCGTAGGGTGGCAATGGAACCGGCGCGTGGGCCATTTGTACAATGGGACCCTCTGGCGTATAGCTGCCTACCTGATCGGTTACAGGCACAGTGGGGCCCCGGGGGTCCTCGCTAGGAATTTGCGGCCCAACCATTGGTTGCCCCCCAACCGGAGACGGTGGTGTTACCGATCGCCTCTGTGCTTGTTTGGGATTTGGCGGGCCACCCAACAAACGTTCGCGCCCTATTAGATTCTGGAGCTCAGGGCTGCATTGTATCGAACGATTTAGCAAAATGGTTGGGCCTCAAGGTAAATAGGTATAATAAATCAATACGGGGCGTGGGGAATGTTACGGTTACGAATGTAGTTGGTCAATCGGTGATCACGTTCTCTCCACGTTATGACATTTTGACAAAAACATCCGTGCAAGCTTTAGTAATGACGCATGTCATGGGCAAACACCCCTTGGTGAAGTTGAATCCGGCCGTTCGATTCCTGAC
The DNA here is from genome assembly GCA_949825045.1 of Argyresthia goedartella. Taxonomy (NCBI): domain Eukaryota; kingdom Metazoa; phylum Arthropoda; class Insecta; order Lepidoptera; family Argyresthiidae; genus Argyresthia; species Argyresthia goedartella. The sequence continues at coordinate 325,782 of OX463836.1, read as the reverse complement.
GTCAGGACTCAAGTTGGCGGATCCCGATTTTGACACTCCAGCCCCGGTCGACCTGCTACTGGGAGCAGACGTTCTGGGTAGGTTTCTGTTGTCGGATCGGCGAGTTCTTCAGCCGGACGGGTTGATTGCTGTGGATACTAAGTTTGGTCACGTGATCATGGGTCCGGCATTGCCAATGGTTAGGCCTGCCGAGTCAGATGGCATACTTATTGGCTCAGCGTTGTCAGACGCTATCCAACGTTTCTGGGAGATAGAGGAACCTCCCACCGCTCGACGAGTCGACGCAGACGAAGAAGAGTGCGAGTTGTTTTACCAGAATAGTACTGGTCGCCTTCGTTCTGGTCGTTTTGTAACTCGACTGCCTTTCAGGGCCGATCGACCGCCACTAGGAGAATCTAGGAAGATGGCTGAGACGAGATTGATGTCGATGGAGCGTAGGATGTCAAGGGACGCCGTATTTAAACAAAAATACGTCGATTTCATGAGGGAGTATGAGTCGTTAGGACACATGTCGGTATCGGGTGTGGACTGGAGATCTGAGGATCATTGTTTCCTTCCACACCATGCCGTCCTGCGAACCCCTACCGGCAAGATTCGAGTTGTTTTTGATGGGTCAGCACCTACCTCGAACGGGATGTCCCTGAATCAGTGTCTACATTCGGGACCCAAGTTGAGTCGTGATATTTCGGATATTCTCACGAGCTTTCGGAGGCACCAGGTTGTATTTGTCGCAGACATTCGGATGATGTTTAGGCAAACGGTAATTCATCCGGCTGACAGAAGGTATCAGTTGATACTTTGGCGTGAGTCCACGGCCGAGCCAGTCAAGGTCTATGAGTTGAACACGAACACGTATGGGTTACGGTCTAGCCCGTATTTGGCGATGCGTACCCTGCGGGAGTTGGCGTCGCGTGACCGTGTGAGCTATCCTAGAGCCGCCGCTATCCTGGAGCAAGATTTGTACGTCGATGACGTCTGCACAGGGGCAGCCAGTGTAGAGGAAGCTCTGGACCGACGTGACGAGCTCATTCAATTGCTGGAACGAGGCGGCTATGAACTACGCAAGTGGATGTCCAACTCCCCTGAGTTGATGGCTGGTCTCCCAGATGAGTTTCAACAAGACCCGCACGTTTTTGAGAATCCTGACAACCCTAACATGTTGTCAGTGCTTGGAATTCAGTACCGGCCCGTCCATGATGAGTTTACCTATCGGGTGGTTTTAGAAACACCGAAGGCCTGGACGAAGCGGTCAGTACTGTCAACGATTGCGAGAACGTTCGACCCGAATGGATGGATTTCTCCAGTCACCTTTGCTCTCAAATGTTTTATGCAAAGGCTATGATGGGCGGCTCAGTTGACCTGGGACACCCACCTCTCAGGTGATTTGTTGACTGATTGGACGCAAATGTTCACCTCGCTATCGGACATAAATAATGTATCGCTGCCGAGGAAATTGGTCCCTGCTGGGGATTACAGGGCAACCCTTCACGGGTTTTGTGATGCCTCTGAACGAGGGTTTGCGGCAGCGGTTTATTTGCGAACCGTCACCTCCACCGGGGAGGTCGACGTGCGTTTGGTTTTGGCAAAAAGCAAGGTAGCGCCTATTCGGACAAGGATGACGATTCCAAAACTGGAACTGTCCGGGGCTGCTCTTTTGACCAAACTTTTGAATCACACTCTAACAGTGTTGCGTGGGTCAGTGGTTTTGGAGGATACGGTGTACGCGTGGACGGACAGCCAGATTGTTTTGTGCTGGCTGAAGGCTTCGGTCCATAACTTAGAGGTTTTTGTTGCGAACCGTGTCTCCCAGATTGTGTCGTCTGAGGTCCCACTGACCTGGAGACATGTACCAGGAGAATTGAACCCGTCTGATTGTGCATCCAGGGGATGTCGGGCTCCTGAACTCGTTAGACACCATTTGTGGTGGGGACCACCCTGGCTTGCCAGGAGAGAATCGGACTGGCCCCACAGCCGTGTAGTAGTATCTTCGGATCATGGCCCCAGAGCGGCCGTGCATGTTACCCAGAAGGCTGAGGACCCTGACGCCGGGTTTCTGCTGGACCGGTATAGCTCACTTGACAAGTTGATAAACGTGTCCACTTGGATTAGGAGATTCGCTCGAAATTGTCGTACTCCTCGCGATCAGCGAACGTTGAACCCTATTCTGACTCCGGCAGAGCGAAACGAGTCGCTGTTGAATTTGGTCCGGTTGGTACAGTCCTCGATGTTTGGGGCAGAATTGGAGATTATACGAAGTGGACGTTCGAAATTGAAGGGAGCCGTCGCGCGTCTCAACCCCTTTGTTGATTCGACCGGGTTACTTCGGGTAGGAGGAAGATTGCGCAATGCGAATCTGTCGTATTCGGCTCGTCACCCACTTCTGCTCCCCAAGGGGGGACAGTTAGTTGAATTGCTGGTGACTGATCGTCATATTAAAAACGCGCATGCCGGCTGTAACGCGTTGTTGGCCACGCTCCAGCGGGAGTTTTGGATCTTATCTGCCCGCCGTGTCATACGGAACATCGTGTTTCGGTGCATGCCTTGTTATCGACTTAAGGCTGCCACGATGCAACCTCTCATGGGGGACTTGCCCCCTGATCGTGTGAATGAGGTCAGACCGTTTTCAGGTGTTGGTACGGATTTTGCCGGACCGTTTATGGTGAAGAGTTCACGATTGCGTACCGCTAAGCAATACAAGGCGTACCTATGTGTGTTTGTTTGTTTATCCACCAAGGCGGTACATCTCGAGCTCGTTGCTGATCTCTCGACAGAGGCTTTCATTGCTTGTTTGGATAGGTTTGTTTCTCGAAGGGGACTTCCAACTTTGATCCGCTCTGATAACGGCACTAACTACGTCGGTGCGGAACGATACTTACGAGAGATAGTCAACTTTTTGAATGTAAATAAAGTGGATATTGGAACGGCCCTCTCCCGTCGGGGTATACAGTGGACCTTCAGCCCACCGAGTTGCCCCCACTGGGGTGGGATTTTTGAGGCCGTAGTTAAGTCAGCTAAGACGCACTTGGGGCGTATAGTAGGTCAGACCGCGCTGACTTTTGAGGAGCTCGCGACATTGTTTTGTAAGATCGAGGCCGTTCTCAATTCGCGACCGTTGTGTCCGCTCAGCTCGGATCCAAATGACCTGGAGGCTCTGACCCCAGGCCATTTCTTGATAGGACAGCCACTTAACGCGTTGCCCGAGCACCCCTTCGAGGGAGTGAAATTGTATCGGTTGTCAAGGTATCAGATGTTGCAGCAGTTTACTCAGAATTTCTGGAAGCGTTGGTCGCTCGAGTATCTCCATATCTTACAACAGCGCCTTAAGTGGACTGACAAAACCAGCCCCCCTAGTGTTGGTGACCTCGTTCTGGTTAAGGATGCTAACCTACCGCCACTACGTTGGCGCAGGGGGCGCATTGTTAACTTGTTCCCTGGCAAGGACGGGACCCCCCGGTCTGCAGAGGTTCTAGTAGGAGGCTCGGTTCTAAAACGAGCGGTAGCAACGTTGTCTCGGCTGCCCGTAGATTAGGGGACAGGTGGGTGCCTGTCCGGGCGGGTGATTGTTCGATTCCAAATCGATATTCGATCGATGGTTTCGGAACGGCCATTTTGAATTTGACGTTGCTGCCAAGAGAGCAGTTTTTGACAACTGACAGACAAAAAGCCCTCGCAATGTAACGCGTATTGATTAGGGTATTGAATTTAAATCGCAAGCCATCGGGAATGTATTCGGGTTCCCCTCAGGATTGTCTATATAGCTGAGTGTGTTGTGGTTCCCCGAACCAGATAAAGTTCGCATTTACGTGGCCGATTGGTTTTTCCCACGTAACATAACCTGTGTTGGAACACTGTGCTCGTCGAAGCTGGCCTGCCAGTCATACCTGGTTGGCTGAAGAACCTGTCTACCAAGAAGAGCCTAGGGTGCACCCGGGCCTTGCAGAGAGACAGGAGGTTGACGGGACCGAAGCACAGACCAGGTTAGATCGACTCCATAATTAACAGCTCGGTGAATCGCCGACGTTCACACTTCTTGGCATCTGATCGCTACGCTACCTCGTAGCTGATGGGCCCCTGCGAGGTCATTAGGTGCCGAGAGGCCTGAACAACCATCAAAATTAACGATGCCAGCATCAGAAGCGCAGGTACCAACATTTGATTTTCAAAATGTTTGCTTTATTTGCAAAGAAGACGCAAATCTAGAGAAAGAGAGAAGGCTACCGAAGAGCGTGCGACGTCGGATACATGTACTTACACGCAGTGATTTTCGGGATACCGTTATGGATACTTTAAATCAACGCAACAATGATTTAGCACGAGAAGCAATAGCGCGCATCGAGAATATTGAAAACTTAGTTTGTTTATGTTTCAGCGAGAAATCATCACGCTTGCTGGATTAATTCTTCGAATAACGCGGTAAAGGATGAAAAAGGCAGACCGGCTTCTGATGAAGTGAATCGTGCTATGGAATACATTTTCGAGTACATTGAGGATCATTTGGATGAATGCCAAATCACGATGACGGAGTTGAAGCAACAGATAAAAGGAGACTATCATCCGCACAATCAGACAATAACTAAACGTTTACAAGAAGAGAAGGGAAGTAAAATGTTAACGTTTGATGCACCAGGAGTCGATAGGACAATTTGTTTTGGTAACACTGGTTACAAAATACTCTCCAAAAACTGGTACGAGTCAAAGATATCGGATCCGGTTAAAGAACGTTGAACGTTGAATAACGCCACGCAATTGCGAGGTGTCGGTGCCGAAGACAGTGATGATGACAGCGACATCGACGATCCCGCACCATCAACACTGAACCTTGACGAACGAGAAACCGGACATGACCAATTGACCGAAAAAGAAACCGAGGATGTGGATTTGGCAGCACCATCAGCTAAGAAACCGAAAAGAAGATAGTTCCGGAACCATATTTTCACACTCACAGATGTGGACAAAAAAGATGGGAACCAACATCGTTCAGAATTTGATTCTCTAGAAGTTTAGTCCTCTTCATTTATGCGCTAAAGTAGAAAATAAACGAGATAAATATTTTGAATTAGTCGCTTTTTTTCATGTTTAAAATTTCCAAAATATCGATCCTAGGAGAAAAATTGTGAGGTCCACCAAAGTTGTAGATTGCATTTCCAACAATTTTTATTTTTTATAGTATACATGTTTGCGTGGTCTTAAATCATATCGTTGGGTTGGTTGCTATGGTTGAGCTTCTGGTTCCCTATGTATCCCCTCCTGACTATCCTGCGCCATACTATCCTGAGCGTCCGCGAACACCTCTTCGCCCTGAACTAATTCATCATTTACTGCACCGCTTGTCGGTGCGTCCTCTAGTGTAGGCGCCGGCGGTGGTGGCGACGGCGGCGGCGGGGGACCGGCCGGAGGGAGGGTACTCGCGGGCGCTGAGGCGAGTACTGGACCTGTTACATTGTTTTCATCAACCACGTCTCCGGTGTATCTTAACAGCTGATCTATATGACGATTTACATATTCATTCCTGTTTATTACAAATACCGAATATAACCTTAAACCTAGTTTCTTATCTATGATACCAACAGTCCATTATGGTTTTTTTGCTACATACCATCTTAGCCATACCTGATAACCAATTTCGAAATAACGGCATTTCTCTGCCATGCTCTTAGTCTGATTTTTGTGTTTATGACATATTTCCGTTTTAGATGGACACACCAAGTCAACGGAGATCACGCCCATACAAAAGTTTGGCTGGTGTGTATCCAGTCGAACAATGAATGTTATTTCTATATTGAAATAAATATGCTGAAAGTTCTTCATCTATTGTATTGTTCGAGGGCGTAGCACTAAGAATACACTTCAGCATCTTTTTGCATAATCGCACTGAATTTTCAGCCTGGCCGTTGCTAGCCGGATGGTAAATTGGTGATGTCATATATTTTATGCCATTTGCCTTACAAAATTGGCTGAATTCAGAATTTTTTATTTTCGCATCATTGTCCGATATAATCACATTTAGTAAACCCATTCTGGAAAATACATATTTAAGTTTAGAAATTAGCGAGCGTGTAGAAGTTCCGCCACTCATGTAAAGACATTCTAGCCACTTGCTATAGGCGTCTACCACGACCAGGTACACTTTCTGCCCTACAGATAAGTATCTTATACTGGATCCTATACTGGCTGCGCGCGCGGGGGCGCGGGGAGGAGCGCGGCGCACGCGGCGCAGGTACCCACGCAGCGCTCGATGTCGACGTCGATGCCGGACCACCACATCCTACTGCGAGCTAAGCTCTTGGTCTTCAAGATGCCAAAGTGTCCCTTGTGTAACTCGTGTAATATGTCGTCTTTAAATGCCCCCGGTATCACAACCCTACATATGTCCGCGCATAAGACAGCCATCCATTACCTCTAAGTCCGCCTTGCGTATTGTGTATTGACGCACAATTGACTTTTCGTGGCCAACCTACCTGCATATATTTCATAATATAATCATCAACAGCAGTCAAAATGATTTATTTATTTTATTTTTAATTTCTTTATTTAGGACATCAACAGCAAGTTACAATGGTAATTAACGTTAAAATTAAACAATTTAGAATTGCCAATAACAGATATCCCCTAATTATACAGTGTAAATTAAAGTTGCGGCGGAGATAAAAACCGTCACCTAAATTATAATTATAAGCCAATACATATAAGAATATAAATACTTACAATATAAACTATGGATATATAAAAAAACATATAATTACCTACAGATCTACATAAAATAAATATCTAAGTATCTAATATATATACAGACATATGTACTGAATAAAAATAAACTAAAATATATAAAAATAAGAGCCTATATTGGACTTCATCAGTTGTCTTCGCCGTCTGGAGGCAACAAGTTATTGACAATATTGCGTCTGAAAGATGTTTTGGAGTGTTGAAATAAATCTACAGATTTAAAATATTTGTTGTATGTGTTAGCTATACGAGTTAAGGGTTCGTTATTTGCATAATTAGTACGATGACTTGGTGCATATATAAGTGGAGTGTGGCGTGTGCGTCACCTGGGAGTTAGAAAACTGATAGCGGACAGTAGATCCGTAGAATCAAGCCTGGTACGAAGAATGTCATAGAGGAGCATCATATCCAATACTGTCCGCCTCTGTTCTAATGATAAGACGTGGTGTTTTATGCACCTATCTTCATACAAAATATGAGAACTTCGTGTTTTATAGTCAAGAAATCTCAAAAATCGTTTTTGTATACTCTCGGTACGATGCTTATACACGTCATATTGAGGACACCAGACACTGAATCCGTACTCCAAAATACTACGTACGTAGGAAAAGAAAACTATTTTGATACATAAAGGGTCATTAAAGATGGAGCATGTCCGTATAACAAAACCAAGATTTTTATAGGCTTTATTGCAAATAATTTCAATATGCTGATGTAAAAGAAACTTACTGTCGAAGTAAATACCCAGGTCGCGAATTAGAGAGACTCTATCAATAGATGTATTGGTAATTGTGTAATTATTTATGATTGGTTTTCTTTTACGGGTAAAACTTATGACTTGACATTTCTGGACATTAACTGTTATCCGGTTTCTAATGTAGTATGCCTCAAGATTATGAAGGTGGTTTTGTAATCTGGAGCAATCATGTGAATTCTTTATATCAAGAAAGATCTTAGTGTCACGGCGTACATGAGCAATTTGATAGATGATTTGAATGATTTACCTCACAGTTCTAGTATCGACATTCCTCATCGTGGGAGGGACAAAAATAATATTTCCATTCATGTCAGGTCAACGGAGTGACCCCATAAGATTAGAGAAAATTTTTCATATTTGTATTAGTTAAGCACAACCTATTTTTAAAAGAGATCTAAAAATAAATCTGTGGGAGTTTCTACGCCCTTCTTCTCCCACAGTGGTCCAATGTAGAGAAGAGGCAAAAAATGACGTTTGCTAAGTATATGTAAATATCTACAGTAATAAAGTACTTTGACTATTGACTATTGACTATAGAGAGCAAGTGCAGTGTGAATTGCCTGTACCAGTCCCATATATCACCGATTACACTCACACATCTCTGACCACTCCAGCTCCTATCCCGAACAAAAACACCGTTGACGGATTCCTCTGTTCAAAGGAGAAGTGGGTCTCTACGTGTTATGAGAACGTATTTTTCAGATCGACTTCTACCTTCAAGATCGAGACATCTCATATAACCGAGAGAGACTTTATGGAGTCAATCAACTCATATCTTTCAGGCAATTATGAGATACCTTATAAGCCTAACTACACGTGTGCAGGGTTGGCTGAGAACAGTAATTTTAAAGACTTGATACTCGTCAAAGAGCACAAAGTTCTATTAGATCATTACTCTCTAGACTAGAGTATAAAGATCCCGTTTTCATACACTCTCGTTGTAGTAGCAGGGTCTGTGAGACCATTTACGACCATATCAAGTGGGTTTCAAAAGACCACCAGGGGCCTAAATGTCCCAGCAATCACATGATGCCCATCAAGCTCTACTACAACCCATCCGATAAGTCCTCTGACATATTCCTCTCCAGCGACTACGTATTATAAGATAACCTAAGACACGCCTGCAGAGGACTGCACTACTGCGGACAGGAATATGTCCTCACTCCTAGAGGGCAGGGAATTCTGGCGCGAAAGGACTTTATCAGTTATCAGATCGGCAACTACCTATCAAAACTGAGGCCATGCATGTCGGACAAAATGATGTCTGTACTGAATCCCACCCCTCTAGCTTTCGGTCGACTGAACATAGAAGACGAATTCAGGCTGCAGGGGTGTTTAGACACTCTCGAAAAGATCAGGAACAGCAAACGGATATCGAGGAGAGACCTCTCCAAGCTTCAGACAGCGTATCCGGGGGAAGGAACAGGGTACATAATAGATGACACCAAGGTTCGCTCTGTGCAGGTAATATATGAATTAATATCAGACCCGAAGGTGACCTGTTCCGTGAAAGAGCCCAAATGTGCCATATCGTATCAAAAGGTTTTAGGAGAGACTGTGTCTCGCTCCTTCCGATGTGTGAGCTCTCAGACACAGGTAGGACGCAATCATTGTGAGCTCCCCAATGGGTTGATAATTAGAGAGAACGTCATCATTAATCCTATGGAAGGACTTATAGATGCGGAAATGTCAGACATGTATTTATCCGAGCATTAGATCACGTATGACCGACATATAATTTTATTTTATTTTATTATCTTTGGTACACAAAACAGCATTGAAAATAATACACTAAAATATAACATGACAACGGGTGAAAGGCTGTCTTCAGCGCCAAAAATATGTGTACACAGCATGTTATTATTAATTAAGCATTAATGACATTCACAAATAATTACAATAATATTAATAATAAAATTGACATCCACTATGGTACAAAAATAATTGAGGAAATTCATGACACCAAATTTTTAGGTTTAACAATCGACTCCCACTTAACATGGAAAACACATATTGATAATGTCTGCACAAAGTTAAGCCAATTCTCGTATGCACTATTTATGCTTGCTAAGGTAGCTAGAGTCACTACCTTGCTATCAGCATACCATGCTTATGTGGCTTCGACTCTCAAATATGGTGTTATATTCTGGGGCAACTCAACCGATAAGGACAGAGTCTTTAAAGCACAAAAAAGATGTTTAAGGGCGATATGTCATTTAAAACAAATAGAAACATGTCAGCCACATTTCAAAAAATTAAGAATTTTAACTCTACCATCGTTATATATCTATGTAATGGCCGTTTATGTAATAAATAATTGGGATCATTTTAAAAAAATAAATTCAAAAACAAACATTATGTTAAGCATAACGCGGCACTCGACCGCACTATTTCAAAAAAATGTGTTTGGGATGATACCAAAAATTTATAACAATATTCCAAAATGTATCAGAGAAATAGAATCATTTCATTTATTTAAATTAAAGCTTAAAAAACATTTGCTTAATAAAGCCTACTATAGCGTACAAGATTTCCTCAATGGTGACTGAAAGATTGTTTAATGGGTGGTAGCGTATGTTTATTAAGGATCTATGTAATTTGCAGTATTTGAATAATCAAACGGACATGTAATATTATGTATTGTTATGTAATTTAAATTTCATCTAAATATAATTTAATTTAAATTAATATTTGTACACCTTTAAAGTAGAGTGTGGCAAGAACAATATTTATTTAACAACCCTGTAACCCACATTCACAAATAAAATATCTTTATCTTTATCTTTATAAAAAAAGAGTATGTGCCTAATTAAAATTATACATTCAATAAATCAAAGAACACTTAAGAAGAAATTAACAATTTAAACAAATTAAATTACACATAAAGCAGTTTCAACAAATTAACAATTTCAAAGTCATTTAGAAAAATCTGCAGAATTTTAACAATTTACAGAAAATAGAAAATAATTTACAGAAAATCTTATTTGAGGAGATTACGCATTTTAAACTTAAAACAAGGCAACGAATCATGGTAGATATCAGGGACGTCGTCTTCGCTGGCAGAAAGCTCGTTAAAGTAGCGACACATACGAAGGCTAGGGTTGTTAGCGCTGATGTTGGATTTGCACGGCGGGATGAAGAAGGGACGTGGCTTTCTAACTAATCTGCTGGGTGCGCGGAAGTCAATGTCTGAGAGAATAGAAGTTGTAATGGTGCCGTTGATTATTTTGTGTAGGTGGATCAGGTCCTGAAGCCCGCGACGTGATTCAAAGGTTTCTATCGAGAATCGTTCACACCTACTTTCGTAAGACCTTAGTGAACGACGAAGCCCGAAACGCGCGCAAAGCATACGAAGAAAACGCTTTTGGACTGACTCTACATGGTTGATATGGACTTTGTACATTGGCGACCATATGACAGACGCGTACTCCAACCTACAGCGGACAAGTGTATTATACAGTAAGATTGTATTTGCTGGATTTTTAAATGACTTGGTGACACGTAAGATAAAACCAAGAAGCTGGTTACATTTCTTGACGAGGGCGGAGCAATGCTGGTTGAAGCTTAGCTTCTCGTCAAATACAACTCCCAGATCAAGTGCTTCGGATTTTCTTTGCAATGCGACATCATCTAAGGTGTAATTAAATTGGACAGGGTTGTGGTTACGAGTCATTATTATCACAAAGCACTTGTCTGCAGCCAGAATCATGTGGTTGTTTTTACACCAATGTGACAGGTTACTCAGATCCTCCTGAAGGGCAGAGCAGTCGCGTTGTGTACGGATACGAGTAAATATTTTGAGATCGTCGGCGTACAATAAGCATGGGCTTTTAAGTTTAGACACCAAGTCGTTTATGAAAATGATGAAAAATAAAGGCCCTAATAGGGATCCTTGAGGAATACCTGAAGAAATATCAGTTAGCCTCGACAAGTGTCCTTTCAGCGCTATGATCTGACTACGATTCCTAATGTAAGATTCCACCCAACGAAGAAAATTACCGTGTACACCGTGTGAGGAAAGTTGACTACAAAGGATGCGATGGTTAACTTTATCAAAGGCTTTCCGGAAGTCAGTATTAATTGAATCTACTTGGCAGCGATCGTTAAAAGCCTGACAAATGTAGTTGGTGTATTCAAGCAGATTGGACACTGTGGATTTACCCCTTACAAAACCGTGCTGCTCAGGTACAATTTGTGGATTGACGTGATTGTAAAGTGCGTCGAAGATCAAAGACTCGAACACCTTGGAAAGAAGCAGGCGTGTCTACTACGGTGGTGAAATGTGTATCGTGTAACATTGTTATTAACGAACTGTTAGCTTTTATCCAAAGCAAAATTGAAGTGATTTATTTATTTATTTATATATTTTATTGACACAGCCAACAGGTATTAAGCACAAAAATACAGAGTTCTTATGCTATGTGGTTCTTGTCTAGCCTAATACCCAATAACAGGCGTGCAACAGCATTCAATACATTTTTGAAATTATAACTTATTGTAAATAATTGACAGAGCAGATTATTAGACAAATTACATTAAAGTGAACAGTTACAATTATTATTTTACTTATATTATATATTATAAATTTTATTTATTATCGGCGGGACTTGGTTGCAGCATTTTTGTTTTCCACTGACCAGTGCGATCAGCAAATATATCCAGTTCCATTGGCCTCTCGAGAGAATTGTAAAGAGTTTGAAGTCTATGAAGAGGTGCCGATTTACCTAGATTTGTGCGTACAGCGCTGGGTTGGAATGTGGAAGCCCTGGACAATCGGGTGTTGGGGCGAGGTACAAAAAAGTTTAATTTTGCCAGTAGATGTGGCTCATTGATTGAGTTATTAAGCAGCTTGTGAAGAAATGTGAGATCAAGATAATCCCGGCGATGCTTTAGTGAGTGTATATTAAAGTGTTCTAGTCTCTCTTCGTAGCTCGCGCGCCTACCCTCACCACGGAAGCAATCCTTAAACGCCAGGTACCTTGTAAATGATCGTTGGATTTTCTCTAGCCTTTCACTGTGAATCTTATATGAGGGGTTCCACACCTGGCTACAATATTCGAGTTGCGACCGAACCAGTGAGTTGTATACAGTTATTAGGCTGTCTATTTGCTTAAAGTGCTTCCCCATTCGCTTTATGAAACCCAACATCTTGTTACATACATCCGCTAAGTGGCTCACATGAGCATTGAAGCTTAATTTACCATCAAGGATCACACCCAAGTCTCTCACTGTATCTACTTCTTGCAATATTTCCTGGTTTAGAGTATATTGTGTAGGTTTAGGACATTTTTTTTTCCCGAATTTTATGTGACTACATTTTTTTACTTTTAATATCATTATATTTGTTCTACACCACTCATTAACGCTTGTTAAGTCTTCTTGAAGCAACATTGAATCTAAGTCACTTAAAATTTCTTTATATAACTTTAAATCATCGGCAAACAATAAACAATTTGAATTTTTTATTACTGTAACTATGTCGTTTATAAAGATATTGAATAAGAGCGGGCCTAGGTGTGATCCCTGTGGGACGCCAGATAATACTTCGTAGGCCACAGAAAAGTGCCCGTCCTTGACAACTCTTTGTGTGCGTCCTATTAAGTACGATTCCAACCATTTTAGTAATTTCCCTGACACTCCGCAGAAGTTTTCTAATTTATATAGTAGTAAATGGTGATCAACTTTGTCAAATGCCCCTTGTAAATCTGTATATATTGCATCTACTTGATGCCCCGCATCGATACTGTGAGAGATATCTACAATGTAGTGCATAAGAGCCGTGGTCGTTGACTTCTTAGGGACAAACCCGTGTTGCAAAGGTGTGATTTGCTCCTTAACATGGGAAAACAAGACCGGGTACACAACACATTCGAACAATTTGGCAATTATTGATAGAAGAGATATAGGCCTATAATTATTAATTTGTATATTGTCACCTTTTTTGAAAACGGGAACCACATTAGCCTCTTTCCAGTATGATGGAAATAATGATAACTGGAGGGACCTATTAAATAATAACGTTAACGGGAGTGCTAAATTCTTACTACATCTTTTTATAAAAACGGGAGGAATGCCATCCGGGCCCGCACCTTTACTAATATCTAATTTCTTTATTGCATATGTGACCGAACTTTCTGTTACGTGTATACTAGATAAGTTGGAATTATTAATGTTCAATGTGGCTTTACTCAGATTGTGATTTATATTATGATCAGGTTGTGTGAAAGTGGAAGAGAATTGTTTGGCAAAAAGTTGACAAATTTCAACATCGTTTGTTGCTTTATCTGTATTAAGCTGCATGCGAGAAGGATAGGTTGACTTAACACTCCGGTTTTCCTTGACAAAGGACCAGAATGCTTTTGGGCAATTTTTGAGTTTGCTTTCAATGGATTTCACATACAAGTCATAGTCTATTTTAATTTTAGTGTGGACCCTAGATCGAAGTAATGAGAACTCAAGTTTATCTCGAGGATTTTGCGTTTTGCGGAATAGTGATCTCTTTTTATCCTTCTCCTGAATCATCTTGATAAGTGTATTGCTGTACCAAAGCGGGTAGTTCCTTTTTCTTGGTTTAGCTTTTGGAACTAAGGTCTCTATTACAGCACGAATTTGTTCATAAAATGTAGCAACCATGTCGTCTACGCCTATCACATTACTAAAAATATATTCCCAATTAATTTTTTTTAGTTCTTGATTGATTACTTGATAATCAGCTTTTTTGTAGCTATAGTGAATGAATTGTTTTGGCTTCGAGGTTTCCTGACTATCTATACATAATATTACTTTGATCTCCAGCGGGGGATGATGCACATCAATTTTACTTAAGGTAGAAATACTCTTCTTTAGATTTGGGCCCAGAAAACTACTCAAGACAAGATCAAGCGTACGATGGTTGCTGTTTTCGACATTGTTCAGTTGGTACATGTTCGTAAGGGACATGAAATCAAATAGAGATATGGATGGATTTGAGTCACAATGTGTTGGATTTGTCCAGAGTCCTGAAGGATCGATGTTCCATTTTATATCGTTAAGGTTAAAGTCTCCGAAAATCATAACTTTGTTATTGCAAAGGTTAATTCTGTCGCTAATGTTATCAAAGTAGTGATTATAGGTAGCCACTTTAGACTGAGGTGGGATATACACAGCGCCAAGGTGATACTTTTCTTTAGATGATAGAGTGATAGTAACCCAAATATCTTCTTGTTGACTCTCCCATTGAGAAAGCCTCGTAGACGATATTTCTTTGGAGACGGCTATGAAACACCCACCACCTGCCTTTTTTAAAGAAGCAGTCGTGCAGCGATCACGTCTGTATATGGAATAATTAGAGTCTAGAATCTCTGCATCTGAAATGCCGTTTTGTAGCCACGATTCTGTTACTACTATTATGTCGTACTCCATTAGGGTTGATGCTAATTTCAGGTCTTTGAGTTTGGTTTTGATGCCTCTCATGTTTTGATAATAGACTGTGAACTTTATAGTAGACAATAAAGGTCTTAGACATAAATTAAACTAAAATTAAAATTACAGCTTTTCGAGATCAATAGCTCTGAGTATTAGAAAAGGCCTCGAATTTTCATCTTTTCGGACCCTTATGCGTCCGTTGCGAACCCAAACAAACTTGTATGATTTGTCCTTGGCAACGCGTCTAGTTTGGGCGTGCAGATGTTTCATTGCAGGCGACATGTGTTCTGAGATGTAGATGGGCGATGGAGAACCAGAGACTCCGATGTGTTTCGTGCTGAGTTTGTCCTGAGGATTTGTCTTGTTGAACGACGTAACGGCAGCCAGCAAATTATCACGCTGGTCAGTTGTGCGAAGTTTGACTATAACTGCTCTAGGTCGCTGGTCAGACGGATTGATTTTTGCCACTCTTTTACAGGTAACAATATCATTTTCTTGTAAGGAATACGACACTGCGTTACTCAACTGAATTATTGTCGAAGTGATGCATTCGTTGCGTGTCTCTGGGATACAGGTAACTTCCACATTACACTCTCTGGTGTGATTTTCGAGCAAGGATACTCGCGATGACAAGTCAGCAACAGTAGTTTTTAGTTCCGAGTTTTCTCTTTTTAAGTCCGAGATGTCTTTTTTGTACGACATTATAAGTGCCTGCATGTCGTCGTATTGATTGCTAAGGAAGTTCAAGCTGTTGAGAATTTCCTCTTTATTATCTACAATCATAGACCGCAGAGACGATTCGAGTTTGTGATACCACGTAGGCAGGGACTGCGGGTCATCACTTGGTATTGATTTTTCTCCAGCAGGCTCCATGTTGATTGGTGTGCTTTCCTCCGATTGAGGTTGGATAGGTTTTCTACAAGTGACGTTGCTTTGAGGAGATGGAGAACGTGAGTTCGAGCGCTCGCTGGTGTCCGGAGGACCATTAGGGCGAATTGGCGTATTAGTATTGCCAGTTTTAGGCGTTTTGCAGCAACATTCCGGGCACTTCCAATTGCGTTTCCGCTCCGGGTCGAAGCCATTGTAGCGCTGGGAGGTAATATTGACGCATTCGATGTCATATTTCAGATGGCATTCGTGACAAATCAGGAATTTGCCAGACTTTATGGTCTTACGGCATCCGGCACATTTACCGAAGTTAGACGCCATAGCTAACGGGTGCAGTGAGTGTGGCGTTGAAAAGTACAGTAGCGCCCTCTATTGGTATGCGGACGCAACACGCGCAGTGAATCGATCTGAGACGCTGAATCGTAAATAAATAGTTCCGTCGAAGGCCACCAGTTGGCGTGATGTGATGGACAATGTGTCGTTGATCAGGATTTGCACAACATCATTTAACCCTGAAGATATATGCGAAGCGAAATCCCTACTGTTCAAGTCTATTGCAACAACACAAAGGAAAATCAGCCGCAAGAGAGACGGAAAATCGAATCGTGACCTGGAGGATATGATTAGTCTTATGAAACAGACTGAGCCTGACGTAATACCCATATTTGTAGCTCGGCAGTTACATAAACTACCTCCCGTTACTTTTGACCACTTGGATGCAACTGCATTGTTAAAAGACATCCTCGTGCTTAAAAACGAGATAAAAACCTTAAAAGAATGCTCTGCGACGAGTGAACAACTGGAAGAAGAAGATGAAGTGAAAAATCTTCAGCTAGCATCGATTGTGAACGCGGATTATCAATGTGGTAACATTTATGTAAATAAAAAGCGTGGTGATGGCGGTGGCGCTGTTTACTGCGACAGCGGGCCGTTCGGTCTGCCCCATCTCTCGCTAACAGAAGAAAACCTACATAGCAACAGCGGCGTCGTACCAACGAGCGGCAGCTCAGCTGATCAGAAGGTGTGCGACGGAGAGAACATGTCACACCTTTCACACGCTACACCGGACCGGGTGCCGCCCGCACAACAACAAACTCAAAGTATTGAGACTGACTGCGAAGTTTCTGCTCGGTCCCTTGCACGCAGTGAACGGGAAATATCTCCAACAGCTGGTACCATGGATAACCCTATACACCAACTTCAGAAGAGACAGACTATGGCGGAAGTGCTGAAAGCAGGTAAAGATGAATGGACCGTTGTTCAGAGGCGCAAGTCAAGGTTTACAAGGTTTAAGGTTGGAAAAGCAAAAACTGAAATAAGCGACAAATTTAGAGCTGCTGAGTCATATACGCCTCTGTTTATTACCAATGTTATCAAAGAGGCGACTGCGGCCGACTTAGCTGAGTATATATTTCGTATATATTTATTGCACATAAAACAACATAAGATATAATAAACAGAAAGGACATCTACAAAGGCATGCTTATCTCTAAATAGAGATCTCTTCCAGCAAACCCAAGGTTGATAAGAATAATTTAATATACAGGATAGACCTAGGTGCTCTGATAAGATACATACATATATTACTGAACTATTGAACTAACTGCTAGATACACTACATACACAAGTACATAAATATTATATAAAAATATAAATACACCTAAATAAACTAATATATACAAAGCTCAAATCTAGGATAGAGAAAGATAATGCTCCTTCAAACGATTCTTAAAGACGGGCAGAGATGGACTATCTCTGATAGTGCAGGGAAGCGAATTCCAGAGAGTGATCGCCCGCAATCGAAAACAGTGCTTGTATGCGACGGTGTTGTGATGAGGTATAGAGAGCAGGGAAGCCGTGTGAGTTCTACGTGGACGAGCCGAAGGGAGAAATTGAAAAAGCTCACGGAGAAAGCTAGGGTATCGAGGGTTGGTTAAGATGTTGAATAGAAGAGTGAGGATGTGTGTGTCCCGACGAAGACGGATCGGCAGCCATTTTAACTTCTTGCGATACTGCGAGACGTGGTCGAACTTGCGCAGTCCGAAGATAAACCGAATCCCGAGATTTTGAAGTCGCTCGAGTCTGTTCAGTTGCTCTTCGTTGGCGCTAGCCCAACAAACATCGGCATAATCGATCAAGGGGAGAAGAAGAGATTGAGCAATAGTAATTTTTGTTTGATGGGGCAGAAAGTTCTGAAGCCGTCTTAGTGAGTGAAAGGTGGCAAAGACGCGCCTACTGATCTCGCTGACATGGTTAGTCCAGGAGAGTTGTCTATCAAACATGACACCCAGGTTTTTGGCCTTGTCACTGTAGGCGATTAGAGTACCGTCATAGGTAACCGGCGGTATGGGCAATTGTTGTAATACGTTTAAAGAGTGTCTAGTACCTATAATAATCGCCTGGGACTTACTAGGGTTTACCAGCAATCCGTATGACAAAGCCCAGGTTCTGATGTTCTCAAGGTCAGCGTTCAGTGTGTCTATAGCCAGGTTCACATCACTAAAGAGGAAATGACGATAAATCTGAAGATCATCAGCATAGAGATGATATGGGGAGGAGATAACATCGGAGATGGAGTTGATGAAGACAGAGAATAAGAGAGGGGAAAGAATACCACCCTGAGGAACTCCCGCCAAAAGATCGCACCACTCAGTAAAGGTCTCCTCAGACCTTATGCGCTGCTGGCGATCTCTAAGATAAGAGTCAAACCAGCAGGCCGAGCGAGACGAGACATTAAGGGACCTTAATATTTGAGTGAGAATGTCAAAATCAACACAGTTGAAGGCGCTACTGAAGTCAAACAGTGCTAGCACAGAAAGCTGTTTGTTATCCATAGCGAACTGGATATCATCCGTGACCTTTAACAAAGCCGTTGCGGTGCTGTGACCTGACCTGAAGCCGGATTGGAAGCGGTTGATCAAATTATTTCTGGATAGATAGGAAGAGAACTGGGTATGGACAACGGATTCAAGAACTTTGGAAAGGAGCGGTAGGATGGAAATGGGACGAAACTCTTTGAAGGAGGAAGGATTGGATGTTTTAGGCAAAGGGATGACATGTGCCTTCTTCCATACTTTGGGAAAGGAACACTCTGATAAAAAATAGTTAATTAAATGAGTGATTGCAGGAAGCAACTCGTCGAGCACGCTCCTGATCATTCGAGGACAAATTTTGTCATCTCCAACAGCTTTAGAAGAAATTGCCAGCACTGCCTTCCTAACAGCATCGACTCCAACCGGGCTGAACTCGAAAGGATTAGTAGTAGCAGCAGGTCTTAACCGGAGGCTACGCAGGGTGGCTTCCTTGACGATAAAGTCCATCACGACAGGGGGGGCAGAGAAGAATCTATTGAGACCGTTGAGATCGACATTACCGACTGGCAGATCCCGGGACTTACCGACGCCAAGAGTACGTAGAAACTTCCACACCTGTGTAGTTCTCGATGCACTCGTATATGTGGCGGCGCTTAGCGTCACGACACATACGGTTGCATCGATTACGGAGAGATTTGAATGTGTGAAAGTTCTCGTTAGTTGGGTCTTTCTTGTAGCGGCATTTAGCTCGGTTCCTCTTGGTCATTAGGCGTTTGATAACGTCGTTAAGCCAAGGTGCGGGCAGGTGCTTCACCCTAACTCTCTTGATCGGAGCGTGTCTGTCAAACAACCCCAAGATAATTGTGTTGAAGTTGTTGACTTTGTCATCAACGGTCTCGCTAGAGATGACGGGGGACCAATCAATAGAGGAGGCATCAGCTTTAAGAGAGTCAAGATCCAATTTTTTAAGCTGCGAATATCTAAGAATTTAGCTCTACTCTTGGGAGACCTTATCTTGTATGATAGAAATATCAGATCATGGTAAGAGAAAGGGGTATTGATTTGACCGTGAGCAGCTACCTTGTCAGGATCGGATGTTATAATCAGATCAAGGAGGGAGGGTGTACAATGAGGTTGAAAGTGAGTAGCATCGAGGGGAAGAATATGCATATTCAAGGAGTCAACAATCGACTGGAGTTTATCAGAGCGGCAGTTATTTTTGAGAAGACAGGTGTTAAAATCACCAAGAATAAGAGTATCACTATACAGTGGGGTCAATTCATTCAAAAGGGATTCGAATAACTCAAAGTAGTCTATACGAAGAGAAGGGCTGTAGAAAACACCTAGAAGAACCTTATTATGGTGAAGACAGATTTCCAAGAAAAGATACTCCGCAGATTCGGAGTATTGACTCGGAGAAGCACTGACTACTTTGCACGGGATATCCGAGCGCAGGTAGACAGCAACCCCTCCGTCAGCCTTCCCAACTCTGTCATTCCTATACAGCCTGTATCCTGGAAGACAGTACATAGAAGAGGGCTGGCTAGGCTTAAGGAATGATTCCGACACAAGAATGCCGTCTATACATTGCTGATTAAAAGTGTCTACAAGGTCAGAATAACTCGAGTGTATACTCTGGGCATTAATGTGAACGAGGTTCAAATTTTTCCCCAGACCATTCCCAAAAACATTTTTCAGTTTGATTGAAAGAGATTCCGCTAAAGATGAGTTTTCATTGTCACTCTCTGCACTTTCAAAGAAGTCATCGTTGGAGGAGCTCGAGAAGAAACTATCTTCAATATGTAGTGAGCTATCCATATTATTATAAAATATAAATAAATAAAATTTAAATAAATAAACTACCTACGTAGTAAGTACCTACAAAGTAAAAATATATATATATATATATGGTAATGTATGGGTGTTGGGTTGTGTACTACGCCCGTAGGTCGTCAAATAATAATGCACAAGACTTACAGTTCAGCGGTGTATTATCCGAGTATATATATATACATATATATATATATATATATATATATGTATATATATATATATATAAAGGGTGACCTAGACCCCTAACCTTCGGAGTGCTGAAAGATATCTAAGTACTTATGGCATCATTTTCAATGCAATACTCAGCTTAGATTATTATGGTAGAATATGATACACAGTGAGAATTTATCTAGTTGAAGTATCCAATATACTGGAGAAATATAATTTTAATATCTATGCTCTTTATTCCTATAGTGTTTTTACTTTTTAATAGCATCAGAAACTATTGTGATGACTAGTCATGGATTATTTTACCACCCACTGCAGTTATTGAGGGGACATTTTGAAAATTTTCTGAACGCACTTTCATTATTTTAGCGAGTTATAGCACTATTCACGTTCCGTTTGTGGTTTAAAAATTTTTTGAATAAGGGTACAACTCCAAAATTGTTCTTGGCTTATTTATCCTTGCATTGCTTGACTTTATGAAGAGAGATAATAGTGTAACGGAAGCAACTGAAAGTAATGATTTCATCTTTGATCTTACCTTTATTTAATCAACTCAATGACAGCATATAAAAAATTGTGACAAAGCCTTTTTTCACCAACAAAAATATACAAATATTTTGGTGCACAATGGTTTAACTTGAATTAGATCCTTTTTCACAAAAATATCGTATCAATTTACATTGTGAATTAACGACTAAAGTCACTTAAAAATAGAATAACTTCTTAAAACAAGATACCAGAGCTCATATCTGTTAAACGAGTGATGACTAATTGTTTTATTGTTCATTTGCAGGAACAGTTGCATCAATAGCTTGAGTAGTAAAACTTTTATGATTTTTTTTTACGAACAAAAAACGTTTTTTGGCTCTCCTGACAAGTCAAGAAATACGAGTTGTACCCCTTTTCACGGGACCCACAGAGTTATATAGACATCATTGTTATTTTAAAAAAAATATAAGAAAATAATAATGCGAACACATAACGACGCGCAATCAGGACCGCATCCAAACGCAAGAACGAAACGCCAAATATTCAACAGTTGCAAAAATTAAGAAGCTGACGTTTGCGTTTCGTTTATACACTGGCAGAAAAACGAGGTTGACTGACAGTGACAGCTGACAAGTAAATAGATCAAAGTAAAGTAAGGTTACTTGTGAAAAAACAATAGGTAATAGAACAAACAAAGTGAACTTGGACAAAGAAACAATTCTACCTTACAATTATGTTGATCACTTCACTTCTTCACGCCCTGTGTATGGGCGGCTCTCCTGGTTTGAGCCCTGGTAGATGTTGCCGCTCTCACCGCAGCCGGTTTCTTCCCCTTGCCCGCGGGTAGGGGGGTTTCCTTGCTGGGATACTTCTCAGTCAGCGGCCGTCAATCCGCCCAGCATTCCACCTTATGCCGCGACTTGTTGGGCAACATCACTAGTACCTTGCCATCCGAAGACCAAGTGTTGTTGAGACCAAAATGCTTCCTCGCCGCAACAAAAACCTCATATCGGAGTACATATGCAGAAAAACTGAACTTGTTATTATGCAACAGCACATTCACAAAATTCAGATGAAAAAGGACAAAACATACGACGCATATAAAGTACTGGTACCCACTCACAAAGTACAGCTATTCCTGGATGACGTTTACATGTGGCCAGACGGCATCAAGTTTAGAAAATTTATTCGCATTCAATAGTATACCAGTCAGTCCGATACTGCAGGTAACGGGGAAAATCTCCTAAAGAATAGTTTCACTAAAACAGCATATATGGATAGTACAAATACAAACACTGCCAACATGTGTGTAACTCGTAGATGCAAACTCATCAGTTATAACTCAAGTCAATAAAGCGATCGATCGAGTGTGTGAGATCTTTATGTGCATCAGCTGATGTTGTAGCACTACAGGAGCATTGGCTTCTTCCTCACGACGTCCCGTTACTTGGAAAAATAGACCCTGAGTTTGGCTTCACTGGGAAATCGGCGGTGGATACGTCAGATGGAATACTGCGGGGAAGACCATATGGTGGCGTCGGTATATTGTGGCGGAAAAGCGTTTTGCAGTCGGTATCTGTCGTAGAATGTAGTAGTGCGCGGCTTATTGCTATTAGAGCCTCTGTGCATCACAATGAAGTGATGTTTATCAGTGCTTATTTACCTACAGACTGTACAGATAATCTTCCTGACTTCACTGATTGTCTTAGTGAAATTAACGCAATTATAGCCAGCAATGCAGTTGAATCAGTATTTGTGCTTGGTGATTTTAACGCACATCCACATCAGCAGTTTTGTAATGAGCTCCTTGAGTTCTGTTCTGAGTTTGACTTTATCTGTGCCGACATTGAGAGACTTGGACTAGACTCGGATACGGATGCCCACGGTAGTAGGAGATGGCTAGACCATTGTGTCGTTACTACATCTGCTCAGCTCACCATACAGGACATTAAGGTACATTATGATAACGTTTACTGGTCTGATCACTTGCCACTAGAAATATTGTGTGAATTAAATACGATTAGGTCAAAACAATCCTGTATTAAAACCAATTGTAATAAAATTAAATGGGGAGAGAGGAAATCTCATGATATAGATGCATACTCGAAGTTATGTAATGATAGACTTCTGGCTGTGGATTTGCCAACTGATCTGTGCCAGTGTGTTGATAAATTGTGTAATAACTTAACCCATAGAATATTACTTGATCAAATGTATCACAATATTGTTAATATTTTACAAACTTCAGCTACTGAATGTCACCGTCTTTCAAAAAAATATAATAACAAAATTATAGGTTGGAATAAACACATAAAAGAATTACATCAAGATGCAAAAAATAACTTAGGTATCTGGATCCAGTATGGCAAACCCACATCAGGGAGAGTTTATGATCAAATGAGCCTAAGTAAAAAGATATTTAAGTCTAGACTTAAGTGGTGCCAAAATCACCAAGAACAAATAAAGATGGACATAATCTCGCAACACAGGTCGGCCAAAAATTTTCGCAAATTTTGGCAATCTACTAACAAACTTAATGTGAGATTAAGTCTATCTGACATGGTAGATAATAAGAGTGACCATAAGGATATAGCTAACGTGTTTAAGGATCATTTCAGGGTTATGTCTCCCCTCGGACCAGCCCAAAATGTACCTACTCGAATTTCCGACTCATGTACTGGTGATTTAACTATGCGTTTTACACCCAAGCAAGTTGCTCAGGTTATAAAAAATATGACGCGAGGTAAATCACCAGGACATGATAGTCTAAGCATTGAGCATTTACAGTACGCGGGAGATCATTTGCCTAGCGTAGTTTCAATGTTTTTTACATTGTGCATTAGTCACAGCTATTTACCAGGAGACCTAACAAAAACCATTGTAGTGCCAATTGTTAAATGCAGGACCGGTGACATAGCTGATAAAAATAATTATGGGCCGATATCGCTGGCGACTATCTTGGCGAAGGTACTCGATAGTTTGTTGAACAGGGAGCTCGGCAGGCACATCCAGCTTCATGAAGCTCAGTTCGGTTTCCGGCCAGGTCTATCCACCGAAACCGCTATTCTAAGTTTAAAGCACGTAGTTAGATATTATACAGACAGACAGACGCCTGTATATGCGTGCTTTTTGGACCTTTCTAAGGCTTTTGACCTTACAGCCTATGATAAACTTTGGGAGAAGTTAGATGGACTGGGCGTGCCTGCCGAGATGTCTGCTATCTTCAGATATTGGTACGCAACGCAAACTAATTGTGTTAAGTGGGGGGATACCTGCTCAGAAATGTACAAACTAGAATGTGGAGTTCGTCAAGGTGGTCTATCTTCGCCGACACTTTTCAACTTGTACATGAATGAGCTGATCGAGGGGTTGAGCAGCATGCATGTCGGCTGTAACATTGGTGGTAAACGTATCAATAACATAAGTTATGCAGATGACATGACGTTGCTCGCCCCCTCGATCAGTGCAATGCGGAAGTTGTTAAGTGTGTGCGAGAATTACGCTGACAGCCACGGCCTTCGATATAATGTGAAGAAAAGTGTATATATGGTTTTTAGATCTGGTAATAAGACTCCCGAACATGTACCCCCTATTACGATAAAGGGGGCTAATCTCATTAGGGTTAACCAGTTTAGATATCTTGGTCACATTATATCGGAGGATCTCAAAGATGACCTAGATATATTGAGAGAGAGCGCAGGGCGTTGGCAGTTAGAGGTAATATGCTGGCTCGTAGGTTTTCAAAATGTTCAAGACAAGTTAAAATTACTTTGTTTAAGTCCTACTGTCAAACATTTTACACATGCAGCCTATGGGTCAGTTATAAGCTGAAGACTTACAAAGACCTGCGTGTGCAGAATAATAACATTTTCAGAATGTTCATGGGGCTGCCCCGGTTCTGTACTGCATCAACAATGTTTGCAGAAGCGCGCACAGACGACTTCTATGCAATAATGCGGAAGCGCACTGCATCCATTTTTGACAGAGCCTGGGGCAGTACTAACCCTATTCTCAGGGCGATGTCGGGGAGGTTTGACGGTCAAACTTACCTCGAGAAACAAATAGATATTTTTATAATTAATTTTATATAATAACCTAATTAATGTGTAATTTAATGTATATTTTAATTTAATGTGTAATGTTATGTAATTCTACTTATGGGCCTAGCTAGATGCTTAAAAATAAACGATTAATAATAATAAAAGACACGACAATATGCTAATAGGCCGGTAATTGCCGCAGTTGTTAATATCTCCTGATTTGTGTACGGGCACAAAGTACGCCAGTTTCCAACTTTTCGGATGGGGACCTATCCGAAAAGTGAGGAATGACTTATTGAAGATCTGTGTGAGCGGAAGGGATAGAGCTGCGGCACAGTGTTTGATAAAGCAGGGGGGAATCCCATCGGGACCAGCGCCCTTGTTGACGTTTACACTGGCTAACTTCTTATAGACTGAGTTCTGAGGTATTGTCATATTAGCTAAGGTGTTATTACATTCGCTGATGACACACTCACTCACATCATCGCCGGTGGTGTCCTTCTCAAAGACTGATGCGAAGTAATCGGAGAATACGTCTGACGACCCGAATGGCCGAGTCGGTAGTGACGCTGCCTACGAAACCAAGGGTCCCGGGTTCGAGTCCCGGTGGGGGCAAATGTTTGTATGACGAGAACGGATGTTTGTACCCTAGTCATGGTTGTTTATCTATCTAAGTATAATATTTCTCTATATAAGTATATATATCATTGTCTAGTACCCATATACAGGGAATACCTAGTTTGGGGCTAGATCAATGTGTGTAAATAGTGTCCAGGGTATTATTATTATTTATCTATTATAAAAAAAAAAAAAGTTACATATTTCTTGCCCACCACGAGCAGATTTGTCACCAAAATACATG
Organism: Argyresthia goedartella; assembly: GCA_949825045.1. NCBI lineage: Eukaryota > Metazoa > Arthropoda > Insecta > Lepidoptera > Argyresthiidae > Argyresthia > Argyresthia goedartella. Next base: position 299,805 of record OX463836.1, on the reverse strand, counting down.
GTCTCCGGAATCAAGTTATTAGTTCTTTTGGTCTTAACGAAAGTGAAAAATAATTTAGTCGTTTCACTAAGAGAGTCCTCAACGCTATTAAGGAAAGATTTGTAGCAGTCCTTGATTAGTTAGATTTGGAACTCATCGTAGTCGCGGGGATTCTGATATTTTTTATAATGTCTGTGAAATTTATTTTTTCCTCTATGCAAGCTTTTAAGGGTTCTGAAAACCAAAGGGGATGTCTATTGTCACCAACTCTTTTGAGCGGTGTGTTTTGTTTTATTATGTCATTCAAGGTAGAATAGAAAGCCTCCAGGTCCAGATTGACGTCAGCATTGCCCAACAATACGGGCCAGTTAATTGAGTCTAGAGCTTGGATGCTCTTAGCGAAGTCGCATTTGCGGTAATTAAGAGTTTTTTTGACTTTGCGATTAGCGGTCTGGGCTAATGTTGAAGGAGTCTGAAGAAGCATCGATCGGGAACCTGACGGATCACACTCACTTCGTGACAGGAGACATCTGGGAAAACCTGAAATCAATGATGTTTGGGAACATTTGGAGCATCGCATTGCCCATCATTGTCGCTCTCCTAATACTCGCTTGCGTATGTTTTTCCTGCGGTTCTTGTTAAGATTCTGTAAAAAGAAGACGAAGAAAGATTACAGTGTAGGATACCACCCATCCGCTCCCCAAGACTATGGCAAGACTCTGGAAATCAAGTTTACATGATAACCTATTTGAGCGTCCGGTCCACTGCCGTCGCAGCTTACCATATCGACCTAGACGGGCAACGTGTTATCATGCAAATACTTTACGCATTCCTCGAATTCGACTGCTAGACCTGTCGTGGGGAGGGGGGCGCGCGAGAAATAATCCGCTATTGCGTTATTTTGACCTGTCGTGTATTGTATAACGTAATTATAAGCTGACAAATAAATTGCGTAGCGCTGTAATCGCGAGGCCGTCATAACAGAAATCCCGTTATTTTTCCCAAATATTGTAAGTAACGGCTTGTGATCTGTTTTTAGAACGAAAGGTTCGCAGCGACCATATAAATATTGGTGAAAATATTTGACACCAAACACTATAGCCGTTGCTTCTTTCCGAATCTGGCTATAGTTCCTCTCGCTCACTCCTAGTGATCTCGATGCGAATGCAATGGGGCGCTCGGAGCCCTCTGGCCCCTGAGCGAGTACGGCGCCCAGCCCGGCGGGGCCCGCGTCCACCGTCAGCACCAGCCGCTCAGCCGGGTCGAAATGCGTCAGCACGCGCTCCGACGCCAGCTCTGCCTTCACTTGCTCGAAGGCTTGCTGCTGTGTCTCTCCCCAGTGCCATTCAACATCCTCGCAGAGAAGCTCATTTAATGGGCTTAACATGCTCGATGCCCCCGGAATGAAACGTCGGTAATAATTAACCATGCCCAAGAACCGTTTTACTTCTTTTACATTGTTTGGTTGCGGAGACTGGCTTATAGCCTCCACTTTCTTAGGACATGTACGTAAACCGTTTTTATCGATTACATATCCAAAGTAAGTGACGCTGTCGCGGAAAAACTCACACTTACTTTCTTGCAATCTTAGTCCTGCCTCTTGCAGTCTCATTAACACGGATTCTAGCCTAGCTAAGTGTATTTGTTTTGTTGGCCCTGATATCATCTGACCATACAACGACCCCATCTATCCCTATAAGCAATGCCTCCATGGCGCGCTGGAATATAGCGGGAGCGTCAGCGAGGCCGAAAACTAATCTGGTGAATTTAAACAACCCCTTAGTCGTACTGATTGTAGTTATGTCCTGGGAAATACCGTCTGACCCTAACTCGAGCTGATTATAAGCCAATTTAACGTCTATCTTGGTGTACTTTTCGCCCCCCTGGAGTTTGGCAAAGACTTCTTCAATCTAATTAATTAATCAAAAGGCTCAAATGGCAATGTCAAGATCTCCAGAGGTATCTTGTTGTAGTAGAGAATGCATTGACCCTTGAAAGAATTGCTAACCTTCGCGAGTCTAAACCGGGGCGCAAGTAGTCTGTGATTATTTCTTAGGTTATCATTACAGCTATCGCTAAGTTTGGGAAATTTTGTAAGGTTCTTGCGTACGTACATTATATTTTCGAAAATAAATTGACTAGCTACAGTTAGTATGTCGATTTCTTTAAAAAGCTGTCTTAAGGAGTCTGTGCGTTTTAAATTATAAATTGCTCGAATAGCTCTTTTCTGTAAAATATAAATAGTTTGAATATCCGCTGCTTTTCCCCACAACAAGATACCATAGGACATGACACTATGAAAGTAACTAAAATATACTAGCCTAGATGTAGCCACATCCGTGTTTTGTCTGATGTTCCTAACAGCGTAAGCCGCAGAACTTAATTTACCAGCCAATTTTTCTATGTGGGGTCCCCACAATTAAAATTCCCCAAATTAACAATAAATTGTTATCTGTGAACCAATTCAAGGTTAAAGATAATACTCTATTGACATCATCAAAATCTTCTTTATGTCTTTCAATTTTGAAGACCAGTGAAGTGTCATCAGCAAACAACACTATGTTAGTCAATTTCTCCACCATAAAAGGCAGATCGTTAATATATACCAGGAATAAGAAAGAGCCTAATATGGAACCTTGTGGAACGCCAATTTTTACCCCCGATCCATCAGATTTAACGCCGTTGACTTCTGCCTTTTGAATTCTATTGCTTAGGTATGATCTTAGTAGATCCAACGCTTTATTTCTAACTCCGTAATGATTTAATTTCATTAGTAACGTGTTATGATCAACACAATCAAATGCCTTCGACAGATCGCAAAAAACACCGATAGCATCCTGTGCGGCTTCCCATGCAGAATAAATATGAGATATAAGGGTAATACCTGCATCCGTAGTCGATTTACCCCTAGTGAAACCGTATTGCTTGGCGTGGAGTTGTTTTGTACTGTTGAAGTGTGAGAGCATTTGATTGAGTATAATCTTTTCAAAAATTTTACTTAGTGCTGGAAGAACCGATATTGGTCTGAAATTTGACGGATCACCCTTGTCTCCCGACTTGAACAGAGGTATAAGTTTACTGTGTTTCATGAGGTCTGGAAAAGCTCCATCATCAACACATTTATTAAATATATAAGCTAGGTGTGGGGCTATAACAAGTATTATTAAACTAATGACTTTGACTGACATACCCCACAGGTCTTCAGTATTTTTTAAGTTAAGTTATCTATACGTTTTGACAATATCCTGGGGACATACATGATACAATTTAAAATCTACATTACTGATGCTAGTGCTGTTTTTTAACAAAGTCTCTGCCTCATATGGAGATTAATTTAGACGCTCTGTTGTGAGTAAGGGTGCATTGGTGAAGAATGTTTCAAAAGCTCGAGCTGCCTCAGCGTTGGATTTAACAACATCATCACCTATATTTAAGCAGAAATCATTATCCCTTGGTATAACTTTGCCAGTTTCACGGTTTATGATTTGCCAAACCGTTTTCATTCTATTATTTGAATTTTGTATTTTTCTATTTATGTGTAAAGTTTTTGCAGTTCTACAAACCAACTTGAAAGTTTTGGAATATTTTTTAACATAGTCATGAAATTTTATATCAAAGTTATAGGTTTTTTGTTCATAAAGATCATACAAGATAGCTCTACTTTTACGAATTCCAAATGTTGCCCAGTCATTAAATTTAGATTTACCGTTGTTGGCACTGACTTTCTTTAATTAAAAAACTGTATTGAATTCTGTTTGAATAATTTTGAAGAAGAAAGAATAGATTTTGTTCGGGTTCTGTTCATCTAAATCCGGTACTGGCAAACCCATATCTAAGTTTTTCATATACATCTCTAGTCTATGGGATGTAATAGGCCTATAAAATGATGGATCAGTCTTATTTTCACTAGTAATTTGGAATGAAACTGTTTGACCACTGTGATCGGATGGTAAACAGTTAGTTACATTTTTACTTGTGAATGCACAGTCACAAAAAACGTTATCTAAGCAAGTTTGGCTGGTAATTGTAATTCTAGTCGGCTCTAGAAATACATGACATAACGTACTGAGACATACCCGGAAACCAATAATAATCGTACAGCTTTTCAGTCGTCTTTTCGGCACCGAGGTGTATCATAGAATCCTGAAAATTATTGATGACTGACTATCAGAGAGCACGAGGTAAATACGGTAAGCATTTAGATCTTGCATTGCGTTGGAATTTACGGTGGAGGATGCCTGACCGCACGACATAAGTCGTGGCTAGTTGCTCGTCTAGTTTATTATTTTCTAAGAGTCACGATTTTCAAAATCTCTATATCGGGGGAGACGATTAAAACGTCACCAACGTATACAATTACGTAATCCTTGTTAATATCACCTAGAGCACTCATTATTGCCGTTGGAATACGGAAATGGCATTTTTGAGCCCGAAGGGCGTGGTTAGGAATTCGTACTGTCCCTCGGCTGTTATGAAAGTAGTGCTCTCTATCGACCCTAGATTTACGGGGATTAAGTGGAAGCCACTAGCGCAATCTAGTTTTGAAAAATGATTGGCACCATGAAGTCGCGCGATTTGATCGGAGATCAGAGATTCTTCCGCAGACATCTTATACGGTCGTCGCTGTACCGTGCGGCTTGGATCAATTAGCCTAATATTAAGCTCGCCTGTACTTACACGCGTCGTAGGTAAACCGGTTATGAAAAATTCGGAAAACTGGTTGAGTATTTCCGTAACCCTAGACTTGTCATTGTCAATCACATCCGTATCAATAACAGCTAAGTCTAATTTCATCGCGGTATCATTATCACATTTCACCGATTTAACGCAACGGACTTTAGATAACAATAGCTCCGTCGCCGACATGTTTACTGCAAACCCCTGATTTAAAATCTCACGACCTATCATGACGTTACTTTCTAAATAATGGTCCGGCAAAACATGCAACAAGATTTCGGTAGTGTGATCATTTATCACTACACAACATAAACTCTGTTCTGTGCTGTATACTCGCGTTTGGCCAATACCAGCCAAAGCAATAACATTGCTTGCACGTTTTCCACTGAATTTAGTTGCAAAACTTTCTTTTACTAACGAGCATTCAGCACCAGAATCTTAAGTATACAGTATGCATTCACCTTTAAGTTGTAACGTGTCCGACGGTGGTTGCACCACGCAGACATCAATGCGACGCTCACTGCGCGTTCCGCTGCCATCGGTTGGCCGGCTGCCGCTGCTGCTGCCGCCGCTGCTCATACACCTGGCCGCTACATTTCCTGGCTTCCAAACTTGAAGCAGACCAGGGGCTTCGATACTGGCTGCTGCGCTGCATGATGACTCAACTTTGATGTAGATGTTGTCGATCTTGGAATTGGTTTACTTCTGCAGTCAATTCTCCTGTGGCCCGTTTTACCATAATTGTAGCATTTAATTGTGGTCATTTTTGCTCGTTTGACATCGCTTGGGTCCGAAGATTCACTCGTCGTATTCAAATTTCGCTTCAGATGTGAAAACGCGTACAATTCTTGCTGCAATTTATCCCTTGATTCTATTTTTGTAGTGAATGCCATACGTTGAAGTCACGGGTCAAACTGGGAAATGTGCGCGAGTACTGATGCTACGGCCATTTGTTCCTTATTGACATCTTCCAGCGATTAGTCAGCGAAGTGATGAGATGACTCGCAAATGCGGGTAGTGGTTCTTTTTCGCTCGGTTTTTAGCCGCCCATTTTTATCAGTATACCCGCTAATGTCTCAGACGAAATAAATCTTGTGGTGAAAAGTAGCTTGAATTCACTCCATGATATTCCTTCGTATGCTATTTGCGATAGCCATGTTGATGCTTCACCTTTTAGCGCCTTGCTTACCGCCAAAACAAGTCTTCCGCCGCTTGGTGGATTTTCCGAGAAACACAAATCCACTGTCGCACACCATGACCTTGCATCCCCATCTTGTTTTCCAGGATCGAAGTGTGGTAGATCTTCAGAGTAGGGTCGTTTAGACGATTGGAGGGCCTCAATCAATGCACGCATGTTATTATTTTGTTGCTCCAACATAGCTTTGACACTGATCCCACATCTGATGACGGGGCAAGTTTTTTTCCACGTAATGATGGATTCGGGTCATCATTCTCCTCGTCCATCTTCACTTCTCTCTCCGTGGGCTGGAGTGGGTGATGTCGAATGAAGAAACGCTCGTACTTCTAATCAGATTTATAATCAACGATCAACTAGTGACAACAAGTGGCTAATTGGGAACACGTGATAGTTTCTGTATCGTTCTTCACGCGCCGTCCAAGTGGAAGTGGGCTCTGTCCCGCCCGACCCGTAGTCGACCGACGCGCGCGCCACAAACTCCATCGAGTGCCACCAGAGGGCGAAACTTGCATTCCGATATAGCTCGATTACGACAAGCATATAATACTAGGTATAAAAAAATACTAAATCTCACGCAGCGCTCACAAAATGACCATTTTATAAAACAATCAACCAACAAATCAAAAGCTACTTGGCAAGTTATAAATACAAATAAGCAATCATTCCCCAAAGACCCAACATTAAAGCTTATTAAGGACGAGGTGACAATCACTGATCCAAACCATATAGCCAATGCTTTCAATGAAATTTATCGACCATGTTACGGACAGCGAGCCCCGGCCAGCGCAAGCGGCCGACTGACCGACTGGAGGTGCGAGCGAGATGGAGCAGCGCGCCGACAGGGACCGCATGCGTCGACTTTGAACTAGGAGTCACGATCCCTGCGACCAACACGGAGAGAACAATGGACCGACCGCTAGCCCCGAGTATAAATATAAGCTAGTTTTTAAGTCGAATTGTTTGACATGACGGTTTGTTTAAACAAGAAGATCACTGTCACAGTACTCCTGGACATGGAGAAGGCGTTTGACAGAGTATGGCACGAGGGGTTGCTGTACAAATTGTCGACGTCTCCAGCCCCAAGAAGACTGGTCCAGATCATCGCCTCCTTCCTGAAGAATCGCCGCTTCCGAGTGATGGTGGAAGACGCCGTCTCCGAGGAACACCCCGTTGCAGCCGGCGTCCCTCAGGGGTCCTGCCTGTCTCCAGCCTGTTACTCCCAATATACGGACGACATCCCCGTCGGGCCGGGTGCCCAGCTGGCACTCTTCGCCGACGACGCTGCCTACTACGCGTCGTCGATCCAGGCACGGCACGCTGCCGTCAAACTGCAGCGCACCCTGGACATCTTGCCCGACTGGCTCGCCAAGTGGCGGTTGTCCGTCAACGTTGGGAAGACGCAGGCGCTCATCACAGGCCAGTCCCCCCTTCCACCACCACTCCAGCTCCAAGGACAGGACATCGCGTGGTCTCCGCAGGTGAAGTACCTGGGAGTGACCATCGATCGCCGGCTCACCATGAAGCAACATGTCGACAACGTCGTCAACCAGGTCAAGGTGGCACGCGCCAAGCTGCGTCCACTTCTCGACTCCAGCCTCCCTCTGAGGGCGAAGCTCGGGATCTACAAGTGCTACGTGAGATCCCGCCTCACCTACGCGGCCCCGGCATGGTACGCCCTGTGCTCGGAGACGAACAAACGGAGACTCCGAGCCCAAGAGAACCTCTCTTTGCGTACCATCGTCGACGCCCCCCGCTACCTGAGGAATGCGACGATCCAGAGGGACCTCAGATGGGAACCAGTGGACCAGTTTGTCCAGAGGCTGGCGAAGGGCATGTTCGCGCGTGCGGATAGCTCACATCATCCGCACATCCGCGACATGGCGCCGTACCACGCGCGCCCGCCCGACCGCCGCCGCCTGCCACGCGACCTGGTTGCCTAGCCGGCGATCATCCAAAGGAACACCCCTCGTGAGAACATCTCCACCGCCCGCGAGGGCCCCTTGATGACCTGTCCATAGGAGTGGACAGAGGCGCTTCTTCAGGAAGAGATCCGATGATCTGACCCTGACTCCCCACGCCCCAGAATGGGTGCGTGAGAAGAATACTTGATTGATTGTCGAATTGTAGTGTTATTGCGACCACTGTCCAATAAAGACCTATCAAGGAGTGTAAACTTTCGTTTCACTTATACCACTACCAACATTTGGTCCTTCGAACCGGATCGTTGAGTCTAACTCCGATCAGTACCGATAGGTGGAAAGGATCGTTGAGCCTGACTCCGATTATTCGTACCTAGAACGTTGAGTGACAACTCCGTTCGAAAGTACAAGTACCTAGAGCGTTGAGTGTCACTCCGTTCAAAGTACAGAACCGTATCAGATCGATACGAGATGGTATCAAAGGCAGACGCAGACGCCGCTGCTGCGGCCGCCGTCGCGAGCGCTGACCAGGCCGCCCGAGCCGAGATGCTGGCCCGCGTCGAGGCTGCTGAAGCCGCCGCCGCCGCCGTCGAGTCCACCCAAGCGGAGATGCGTGCACGCATGGAGGCCGCCGAAGCGGCCGCCGCCGAAGCTGCAGAAGCCCTTGCCACGCCGATTATCTGGACTCTCTGAAGCAACCAAGAGAACTACCCTGTCTCAGCGAGTTTTTGTATTTCATGGAGAACAAGTTTACCACCATGGAGTCAGCGCGCAAGAAACAAGAGTACAATCAATCAAAATCGGCGCCATCAGGTTCTACTAAACAAGAAAGAGTAGTAAAAAACTACAATTACTACTCCAGCAACAAGGCTACATCAAGACCCGGGCAAAATTACAAGTATAATTGCCCAATTTGTACAAGCAATGAACATGGAATTTACTACTGCAAACAATTCTTGGAACAAACGCCGTCACAAAAACGGCAAACAATTGCGAAGTTAAAATTCTGTGCAAACTGCCTCTTCAGTCACGGCGACAAACCCTGCACATCAAACAAGAGATGCCGCGAATGCAACGAGTCTCATAACACATTACTGCATGCGGCTTTTTTAAAAGGAAACTGTAACATGACGCCGCCGCACGGAATGACGCCAAAGAACGGCCCCAGTAACTATACCGTAGACACGAGGTCGTGGAGTGAACAATCAAAACCAAGCAATTCCTCACACGTGGCTCAAAATAATGACGTACACGAAATACTTTTAGCTACAGCCCTTATCAAAGTACAAGGGGCGGATGGAGTCTACAGAACCATGCGAGCACTCGTCGACCAAGGCTCACAAGTGTCGCTTTTAACAGAAAACGCAGCCCAACTGTTGCGTTTACCGCGTCGCAAATGCAGAGGAATGATAACAGGAGTTGGCATCAAGGACAACAAATGTACAGAATTGATAAATATCAAATGCAGCTCGACAGCAGAAGAGTTCGTGTTCGACACAGATGTTTTTATAATGAAAAGTTTAACAAGAAACCTTCCTAACTACACTTTCGCAAGACCGCCATGGGAGTACCTACAAAACATTCCATTGGCTGACCCTGATTTCAACAAGAGCCGTGCCGTTGATATACTTTTGGGCGCAGAAATTTATTCAAACATTATATTATCAGGAATATGCAAGCCCAGTAATATGACGCCGGCACCGGTCGCACAACAAACGCGACTCGGGTGGATTTTGTGCGGCAAGTTACAAACATATTGCAACAATACACTCTGCAATGTGATTATAAATAACACCGACGAACTGCACAAATTCTGGGAAATAGAGGATATCGCAGAAACACCTACCTACTCGACGGAAGAAATGGACTGTGTCAACTTTTACAAATCCACAACAGCAAGGTTGGACGATGGAAAATATCAAGTTAGACTACCCCTAAAATCAAGTATTGAGCAATTGGGACATTCCAAGAACAAGGCTGTTGCACAGTTTCTTCAACTCGAGAGAAAATTTAACAAAGATCAAGAAATGGCGAAAGAATACAAGTCTTTCGTTCATGAATATCAAGATCTGGGCCACATGAAGTTCGCCGACAGTTACAAGTCACTGGGATTCTACATGCCACATCACTGCGTGCTACGCGAAGATTCAACAACTACGTCTCATCGCGTAGTCTTCAACGCATCCCAAAAGACATCAAACGGCGAGAGCCTAAATGATTGCATGTATAAAGGTCCAAACCTACAGAAAGACCTCTTAACACTCATTTTGTACTGGCGGCAATACAAGGTCGCCTTCACCGCCGACATAGAAAAAATGTTTCGGCAGATATGGGTGCATGAAGAAGATCAAGATTTACAAAAGATTGTCTGGAGAGATCACCCCCAGCAACTATTGCAAGAATACCAACTGACGACTGTCACTTACGGCACCAAGGCCGCGCCCTTTCTGGCTATGATGACACTACGCCAGTTAGCGGCCGACGAAAGAGATAATTACCCAGAAGCAGCACAAGTCGTCGAAAACAGCTTTTATATGGACGATTTACTCCACGGCAGTCACTCACTGGAATCAGCGCAAAAATTGAAACAAGATTTACTCGACTTGATGAAATCGGGAGGCTGTAATCTGAGAAAGTGGAGCTCTAATTATCAAGAATTACTACTGGGACAAGAGCAGCAAGATCAAGAACAATACAGTTTTAAGCAGATGGAGTCCACAAAAACGCTCGGGCTTTACTGGAACCCCAATCAGGATATGTTTACATTCCAAACAAGAATACATAATGATGAGAAAGAGACGAAATCTGATACAAAAAGAAGTCTTCTGTCAGATATTTCGAAACAGTTTGACCCACTGGGTTGGTTGACTCCACTCACGACTTCAATGAAGGTGCTGTTTCAAGACGTCTGGAAGTCAAACATAGCATGGGATGACAAGCTCCCCGAAAACATCGCCTTGGCATGGCATAAAATCAAGGGCGATATAAAAAACATTAACCAAGTAAAAGTAAAACGTTGGCTCGGCTCAGACGAAACATGCGCGATCGAGTTACACGGATTTTGCGACGCCTCGCTAAAAGCTTATGCCTGCGTCATTTACAGCAAAATTGTGAAACAGGGACAACAAGCAGAAATCAATCTAGTTGTCGGTAAATCAAGACTTGTGCCGTGCAACAAAGAAATTTCATTACCACGACTCGAACTTAGTGGAGCACTCCTCCTCTCAAAGCTGATAAAAACTGTCAAACAAGCGCTTTCATCATACCAAGACATAAAGGTTTATGGATGGACTGATTCGACCGCAGTTTTGGGGTGGCTACAAGGCAATCCCGACCGCTGGAAGCCGTTCGTCACTAACAGAGTTCGAGAAATCACGACAATAATGCCACCGGACAGCTGGCATTACGTAAAGTCAGCAGAAAACCCTTCGGATTCCGCAAGCCGGGGGATAACAGCAAGCCAACTGATAGATCATCCTTTGTGGTGGCAAGGACCACACTGGTTGCCCACTTACAAAACCAATGTCAAACAACCTGTATACACGACAAAGGAAGAAGAAATACGGACTAAGCAAGTCAACGTGGTAACTCAAAGCCCACTATCAAGCATAATCAAAGATCTGTTAGACAAGAACAGCTCTTTCAAAAAAGTCGTACGAGTATTAGCATGGGTACGCCGCTTCATCACGAAAAAACAATACAAGAAAAGCACATCATGGTTAACAGTATCAGAAATACGCAATGCAAAAGAATGCTTGGTAAAATATGCACAAGCTGAAGATTTCCTGAAAGAAATACAAGAGCTGAAAGAAGGAAAACAAGTTTCTTCAAAAAGCAAGATATGCACCCTTAACCCTTTCTTGGATGAAAATCAAATTCTCCGAGTCGGGGGGAGGCTATTGCATGCTCACATTAGCCCCGAAATGAAAAATCCTGCCATTTTAGCACAGAACCATCGCGTTACCGAGCTAATTATAAATCATGCGCATGAGCTCACGTTACACGGCGGCGCCAGAGTGACTTTAGCATTTACGCGACAAAAATACTGGATTTTGAGTGGCAACAGGACCACCAAAAAATACATACGCCAATGTGTGAAATGCAAAAAACAAAAACCAAACATGAATAACCAGATCATGGGACAGTTGCCCGAGCCAAGAGTGAATCCTTCTCGCCCCTTCAAGCACACCGGCGTAGACTTCACCGGGCATGTCCTTTTGAAGGCCAACAAGGGTCGGGGAATCAAGACCTCAAAGGGATATGTAGCTGTGTTCGTGTGCATGACCACGAAAGCCACCCACTTAGAGCTGGTATCAGACCTGTCCACATCCTCATTCATCGCAGCGCTCCGCAGAATGGCCGCACGGAGAGGAAAGCCAGATCATATTTACTGTGATAATGCCACCAACTTCATCGGAGCAAGCCGAACATTACATGAAGAATATCAAGAGATCCAACAAGTATTCAACGAAGATCTACAAAAAGAATTAACCGACATGGAAATTGAAGTTCCACTTCAACGCACCTTCTTGGCCATCAGCAGGAGGCCTGTGGGAAGCTGCTGTAAAAAGCTTCAAGTTTCACCTCAAAAGGGTCCTCGGAGAACAGAAGCTTACATATGAAGAGTTCTCGACCCTGCTCTCCCAGATAGAAGCGTGTCTAAACTCCAGGCCATTGTGCGCTTTATCAGAAGATCCTGAAGATCTCAATTATCTAACACCTTCTCATTTTCTCACAAACGGCCCCACATTGACACTGGTCGAAACAGAAAGAGATTTGAGAACACGCTGGCAACTCACACAAAAAATCCTACAAGATATCTGGAAACGCTGGCGCGCGGAATACTTGTCCCAGCTGACAGCAAGGTCAAAATGGAGGCAACCCCACAAAAACATCAGCATCAACGACGTAGTCCTCGTCCACAACGACAACTTGCCGCCAGGCAAGTGGATCATGGGCAGAGTAATTGATCTTCATCCCGGACAAGATGAATATGTTCGCGTTGTAACACTGAAAACGAAGAGCGGTTTTATGCGGCGACCCGTAATCAAGCTATCAATACTTACCGGCCATGAAGATGAACCTACAAACATCGTGAACAAAACAGTATGCGATGAGCAAGAAAATCCCGCAAGCAAGCCGCGGCAAACAATAAAAAACCAGGTTTCCTGTCTAACAACATTATTTACTGCACTAATGTTGTTCATAAGCATCATATCAAGTTCCGAATGCAGTCTCAATGTCACCAAGTTCAGAGAAAATCAAGGATTGTATTTTGACAAAGTAGCGGACATGTCACTTATCAAAGACGAATGGAAACTTGTTGTCTACTACCAAATGCAACCATATTGGCAAGGAAATAAAGCCCTGAGCAAGTACATCAACACATTAGAAAAGGCGTGTCTCACAATGCGAGAACAAGACCATTGTAACGCTATACTATTGCAATTACGTCACGGGTACAACGAACTCCAATACTACAATCAAATATTGCAGCATCAGCACGGTAGCGAGCAGTCTACACGCCAGACAACAAGGCGCCGGCGACGCGGTCTTATCAACGGGGTGGGATATCTCGCGAACAGTCTATTTGGGGTATTAGACGAGAGATTCGCGGAGCAGTACGAAAGTGACATCAACAAACTTCAATCTAATGAGAATCACCTCATACACCTGTGGAAGAACCAAACATCAATAATAGAATCCGAAAACAATATTCTGAAACGGACAGAATTTATCATGAACCAACAGTATAAAACAATGCAACAACACCTCATATCATTAGAGGAAACAATTGATCACTTGAAAAACACCGCGGAAACGAATAACAACCTAAATGACTTCGCAATTGGATCCATCCTAGCAAGCAACGTACTCAACAACTTAAAAAACCTACAAAATACGTTGTTGGAAACAGTCACCGACACGTATCAGGGACGTTTCAACTTACATCTGCTGACACCGGAACAACTTATCAACCAATTGAGTACTATATCAAGCAAGTTGCCCAGAGAAGTATCCCTACCAGTGGAAAATATTCATTCGGATTTAAGAAGACTGTACAATCTTATTAAAGTCAAGACAAGGATAACTCAAGAAATCCTCCTGTTTGAGATCAGGATACCTCTCATCGACAGAGAAGTTTACGAAATTCTAAAAATAATTCCGATACCTAAACAACAAGTAAACAAGATCATCAGTATCGTTCCAGTGTCAGATTACGTCGCTATGAGCTTGAGAAAAGATACCTTCATGAGCGAGTTAGACGTCCGAAGTTGCGTCTCGCACTTGGAAACATACTATTGTTATAGTAAAAAACCAGAGTTTCAGATGAAAAATGACAAAAATTTGTGCGAGTTGGAGAAACAAGAATGCAAAACAACAATCAGTCAATGTAAAAATAAATGGCAAGACAGCTACGCTATGAACACGTATGTTTACTTTTGTTGCGAGAAATGCCAAGTTCGCGCAATGTGCGCGGATAAGGTTACCACTCACAAGCTGACAAGTACTGGGTTTATAAATATAGGTCATGGTTGTCTAATCAAGACTGACACCTTTACCATTTATCCTCACAAACCTCATACAAGCGAGGTCCGACTGTCACCGAGTCTGTATACACCCACTATATCTCCAATCAACCACATCATCAATCTGACCATCCCAAGAATAGAAATATCAAATAAGACGGAGTTAGATATTTTACAAGAAACCGCAGCTATACAAGATAAGATTGGATATTTGAAAGAACAAGAATTATTACCAGAAAATGTAACCTATCATGACGTCCACCATTATGTCATGATCTATGCAGTAGTGTGTGTGATAATGATCGCAGGAGTAATCATGATGATCCGACATATAAGACAAAAAAGCAAACCAAACAACCGAAACCCGGAAAGCAGCGAGTCACAGATAGATAGAAACGCAACGACTGCGCCCAAGTCCAGACAGGCAATAGCGCCCCCACTTGGATATCAGAGCAAGAATGCAAGGGAAGTCAGTACATCAAATAAATCCACCAGTCCCGTATTACGAAAGTTCAGTGACATTATGTTCAGTGAAGACTGTGTGTGATTTTTAGTTTATTTAAGTACTTATTTTTAGTTTTAACATGCTATGTAACAATTCATGTATCATTTATTTTGTTTATTTTCTCCCTCGGGAATATGTACGATTTAGCAATCGCACAATGTGCACAATCTGCCAATTTACCTAACAAGTCAGTGTCACGATATAACAAGGTGGAGTGCGCTCGTGTGCATTAGCGCAATTAAATCAATTTACGTAAATCGGCCGTTTTACTAAACAATCATCATCAATATATCAACAAAAGCTGTAGTGTCTACCAAGAGATCCTACACCGAGAAATGGCTGGAGAACCCTCTCCTGGTACGAGAGGTGGTGAGCAAGCTGCCCGACTACATGAAGTGCAACTGGGCTACGTCCGCGAGGCAGACAGCGAACCAGGGAGAACCAGAGCTCGTACGTCTGACACGCTTTCTGAAGGAAGCAGCGAGGGATATGGTAACATTTGTTCACCCACCAGGCCCGTCAATCACGCCCGTGGCCCCCGCTCCAGTGAAGACATACGGCGGCGCTAAGCCAGTCATCCCCCGTCTGCCGCGCGCCACAGCGCGCACCGCCCAGGTGCTTACCGCGGAAGAGGAGCGAAGACCTGCAGATCGCAGGACCTGTCTTTGCTGCGGTGGCAACGAGCACCCAATCAACAGATGCCGCAAGCTGTTGAACATGACCACCGATGCCCGCTGGGAGTGGGCCAGGTCAGAACGCCTGTGCTTCAAGTGCATGGAGTCCAGGCACCGCCGCAACGTATGCAGAGCCAAGGGATGTAACACGAACGGCTGCCGCCGTCCACACCACCCGCTGCTGCACGAGGGGAGCAGCCGCCAGGCCCAGGAGACGCCGACCGTGAGCACCGAGCCCGCCAACGATCAGGGAGCTGAAGCGGTAATGTCAATTGCGAACACTAACGACCATGCTGTGCTCTTAAAGGTTTGCAGAGTTGAAGTCACTGGGCCTGCGGGGAAGAAGTTAACCTACGCGTTGCTAGACGAGGGATCGAGCGTCACCCTGATCAGCAAGGACCTCGCTGACGCTGTCGGCGCCACGGGAGACCTCGCGCCACTGAACCTGCGCGGGGTGAACGCAGTGCAGCCACACACGGACAGTCGACGAGTCACTGTCCAAATCAGAGGGCATCAGGAGCGCGCACACCACGAGATAGCGGCCCGAACCGTCCGCAACCTCGACCTGCGGCAACAGAGCGTGTCACGAGATGTGCTGCGCTACCGCCACCTGCAACATCTGGCAGACCACGGCTTCGAGAACGCGAAGCCCCAGATATTGATCGGTGCCGACCACTGGCACCTGATCGTATCACACCAAATGCGGACCGGCAAACGGAACGAGCCCGCCGCCTCCAAGACCGACCTAGGGTGGGTCGTCTACGGGACAGTGCCACGACTGCTGCGCCGCACTGACGAGGACTCCGTGCTGCACGTCCACGCGGCAGAACGCCGCTACGAGGACGACAAGAGCCTTCACGAGCTGGTGAAGCAACACTTCGAGGTGGACGCGCTGGGTGTGTCTCTCCGTGTGAAGACATCGCCGGAACATCAGCGCGCCATTGATATCTTCAAAAAGACGGCCCGTCGAGTCGACGGCCACTTCGAGGTTGGGCTGCCATGGCGCACGGACGACATCGTGCTGCCGTCGAACTACGCCGACGCTTTGAGGCGTCTACATGGGATCGAGAGGAAGATCGACCGCGACCCCCAATTTAAGGTCGAGTACACGCAGCAGATCCAGAACCTTTTGGACAAAGGGTACGCGAAGAGATGCGACGGGAGCGAGCAGCGAAGCCAAATACAATGGTTCCTGCCACACTTCGCGGTGAAGAACCCCAACAAGCCGGGCAAGGTACGCCTGGTCTTCGACGCTGCGCACCGCTCACACAACACCAGCTTGAACGATAAGCTGCTGATGGGCCCGGACTTGCTGCAATCGCTGCCGGGCATCCTCTTCCGCTTCAGAGAGAGGCCGATCGCCGTGACTGCCGACATCGCGGAGATGTTCCTGCGCATCAAGGTCCGGAGCCAGGACCAACCCGCGCAGCACTTCCTCTGGAGAGGCGGCGACAGAACCCGTCCGCCTGACCACTACAAGATGACGTCGATGATCTTCGGCGCGAGCAGCTCACCATTCCTGGCACACAATGTGCGCGATCAGAACGCGATCGACCACGCCAGCACGCACCCCAGGGCACTTCCACTGATCACCCGCAGTCATTACATGGATGATTTGGTCCACAGCTTTGACACAGCGGAGGAGGCCCAGAGAGCCGTCGACGAAGTCATCGCGGTACACGCCGGGGCCAGCTTCACCCTCAGAAGCTGGAACTCCAACTGCCCGCGCCTGCTGGACACCATCCCTGAGGAGCTACGAGCCTGGCGCCCTACAACCCTGGGCTCCAACGAGGTCAAGAACGAGAAGACCCTGGGGATGCTGTGGGACGCAACGAGCGACGCGCTGGGGTTCAACACCACCCTGGCCCTCGTCCCTGACCCAGTCCGGATGCAGCAGCGGGCACCGACCAAGCGAGAGGCACTGGCAACGGTCATGTCAATCTTTGACCCGCTGGGCCTACTCAGCAGCTACACCATCACGGCGAAGATCCTGCTGTAAGACCTGTGGCGCATCAGCATGGGCTGGGACGAGACCCTGCCATCGGCATACGCCGAACGCTTCGACCGCTGGCTGGGGGTACTGAACGACATGGCCCAGCTGCGACTCCCACGCCGCTACAACGAAGAGGACACTGCAGAGCCAGAGCGACAGCTTCATGTCTTCGTGGATGCCAGCGAGCAAGCATACGCCGCAGCGGCGTACTGGCGCCTTGAGCACGCCGACGGCCGCATCACGATCGCTTTGGCCGCCGCCAAAGCAAAGGTGGCCCCACTGCGGCCCCAGACGATCCCTCGCCTTGAACTCCAGGCTGCAGTGATTGGCGTACGACTCGCAGACATGATAAAGCGAGAACACCACTGGCAGCCACAACGAGTCGTCTATTGGAGCGACTCCAGCACCGTGATCCAGTGGATTCGTACCGACGCGCGGCGCTACACCCCATACGTAGCGCACCGGCTCGGCGAGATAGCTGAGGCGACCGAGCCCAGCCAATGGAGATGGGTGCCAACCGAGCACAACGTGGCAGACGACGCAACGCGCCCGGAGAACATGCCACAAGGACCACACGACCGGTGGTTCATCGGCCCGGCCTTCCTCTACGAGCCTGAGGACGCCTGGCCCCGAGCATCGAACCACGAGCCAGAGGATGTCGAGGCAACGCACCACGCATCCAACACGGGGGGAGCAGATGGCCTGCCGGATATCAGCCGCTTCTCATCATATGAGCGGTTAATTCGGGCCACTGCTACTATATTGGCTTTCATCGACAGATGCAAGAAGAAGACTGAGCGCCTGGAGCTGCGCCACCTCGGACGAGCAGAGCAGCTATGGGTGGCCAAGGCGCAGCGGGACAGCTTCGGGGAGGAGATCGCACGGCTACAAGCGGGCCGACCACTGCCAGCCTCCAGCCGTCTTCACAAGCTGGACCCGATGATGCAGGATGACCTGCTACGAGTGTGCGGGCGAATCAATGCCGCACGCGTATCGACAGAAGCCAAGCAGCCACTCATCATGGATGGACACCACCCGCTGACTCGGCTGATCGTGCTGAGGGAGCACGCCGCCGCCGGACACGCCGGCAACGAACGCGTGCTGAACGACCTGCAGCAACGCTACTGGATACTGCGCGCACGTCCCACTGTGCGTGCGGTGTCCCGATCCTGCGCACTCTGCCGAGTGCGCCGATCGACGCTCCGAGTCCCGCCGCTGGGGAACCTGCCACCGGCCCGCCTGGACTCCAACCGCCGGCCTTTCACCAACTGCGGGGTCGACTACTTCGGCCCGATGCTGGTAGCAGTCGGGCGCCGGCGAGAGAAGAGATGGGGCGCGCTCTTCACGTGCCTGACGACGCGAGCTGTCCACATCGAGCTGGTGGGCAGCCTCGACGTTGACGCAGCAATCATGGCCCTGAGGAGGATGGCTGCGCGCCGCGGATATCCGCGCCAGATCTGGAGCGACAACGGGACCAACTTCCGAGGTTCTGACAACGAACTACGAGCCGCCTACAAGGAGTGGGCGCCAGCAGTGCGAGACTACGCGCACCTGCAGCGCGTGGACTGGCGCTTCATCCGGAGGCGCCTGGGAGCGACTAGTGCGGTCCATCAAAACCGCCCTCAAAGCCACCCTAAACGAGCAGGTGCCTAAGGAGGAGGTGCTGCTGACTTTGCTGCTGGAGGCTGAGTACGCCGTGAACGCGCGCCCATTGACCCACGTGTCGGTGGACCCGGCGGACCCAGAGGCGCTGACGCCTAATCATTTCCTGATCGGGACATCGAGCGGCCTGCCCCAGACCGGCCCCTGCGACCCAGCAGATCGGCGCAAGTGGAGAGCAGCCCAAGGACTGGCTGACCAATTCTGGAGAAGATGGACCAGGGAATATCTTCCCACCCTGGTGCCACGCAGAAGCGCAGCGGATCTCCAACGACCACTGCGAGTGAGCGACCTCGTCGTCGTGGTGGACTCCGGGTTGCCGCGCAACACATGGCCGCGCGGCATCGTCGAGCGCATACACGTCGGCACGGACAACGACGTGCGCAGCGCCGACATACGAACAAAAGGCGGAGTCTTCACGCGACCTACCAGGAAACTCGCCGTCCTACGCGTGGAAGAGGAGGCTACGACGAGTCTGCGCCGGGGGGAGGATGTTACGGACAGCGAGCCCCGGCCAGCGCAACCGGCCGACTGACCGACTGGAGGTGCGAGCGAGATGGAGCAGCGCGCCGACAGGGACCGCATGCGTCAACTTTGAACTAGGAGTCACGATCCCTGCAACCAACACGGAGAGAACAATGGACCGACCGCTAGCCCCGAGTATAAATATAAGCTAGTTTTTAAGTCGAATTGTAGTGTTATTGCGACCACTGTCCAATAAAGACCTATCAAGGAGTGTAAACTTTCGTTTCACTTATACCTCTACCAACAGACCAAATTGTAACCAAAGACAGTGTTGTACAATGTAATCCAAACTGAACTGTAGCCAATCTATGTATATGACGCCTACGATTCCCCATGACATAAAAATTATAATTAAATCACTCAAAAACACTAATAGTGTTGGATATGACGACATAAATACTAAAGCTGTAAAGCACATTGTTAACCTCATCATCTCAACTGGTGTATATCCAGACAAGCTAAAGCCTGTTGTTATAAAACCTTTACATAAAAAGGGGACAAAACGAATGTATCAAATTATAGACCCATTGCTCTAGCGACGGTATTTTCTAAAGTAGTAGAAAAGGTGATATACGAGGCACTTTATAGTTATTTGGAGAAGTATCATTTGCTAGTCGGAACAGAAAGGATTTCGTAGAAAAAAGCCATAAATATGGCAATATATGACCTTGTGCAGCCAGTATTAGAAAATTTAGATAAGCGGAATCAAGTGTGTGCCATATTTATGGATATGACTAAAGCATTCGATTATGTAGATCATTCCATTCTTTTGAGGTAGTTGAAAGCATATGGTATTCGTGGCAACATTTTAGAGTCGTTGAAATCCTATTTGGGCAATAGAGATCAATACACTGAACTTTCTCAAATATGCATGCACACTAAATATGTAAGGTCATACCGATCTAAAAAAAGGCAAATCATGTATGGCGTGCCGCAAGGAAGTGTTCTCGGGCCTCTACTATTTTACTCTATATTAACGACCTTCCCCGGCACGTCAAACATCCTATGGTATTATTTGCTGATGACAGCACGGTTATTATTAAACATGATGATGTTCATGATTATGAAATGGAGATTAATAATACTATAAAGGACATAATTGAATGGCTAAATGTAAATAATTTATTAATTAATCTTGACAAAACGAAAATCATGCACTTTTATCAACGTAAACTGCCTTTACCAATTTATTTTAATTATGAAGGGACGATGATTGAAACAGTTTCTTCTACTAAGTTTCTAGGAGTAAATATAGATAACCACCTGTCATGGAATTCACATACTGAGCAAGTGTGCCTAAAATTGAACCAGTATGCCTATTCTCTGCATAAACTGACAAAGAAAGCTAGTACCGCCGCTGTAATAACTGCATACCATGGTCTTATAGCGTCCACTTTACGCTACGGCATCATTTTCTGGGGAAATTCTACAAATAAGGAGGCGGTGTTCAAAGCCCAAAAAAGATGTATCAGAGCAATGCGTAGTCTTAAACAAACCGATAGTTGTGTATCGCATTTTAAAAATCTACACATTTTGACAATGCCTTCTCTTTACATTTTAGAAATGGTAGTGTTCGTTAAAAATAACCCAAACTTGTTTGAAATAGCCAATTACAATAGTGAACGTTTGAGACAAAGATTTAAGGATATCTATATCATTATTTTATCTTTTTACAAACAATAGAACTGCTTACTAATCATGTACCAACTTAATATCAGATATGCATGATAGATATTAAGCCAAGTTTTTGTACGCCAATTGGCAAAACATAGTGCAACACGAAGTATTGTAAGAACATCTCTGTATTTATGCAGCCATCACCTATGTTTCACAAATAAAACACTTTTGACTTTTGACTCACAATCGCTGCCCGACCTATCGTCACCTGCAGCCTCGGCTTCTATGATATTGTTCAGCCTGGAATAATGCTTTTTCACTTGACACACCTTTTTTAGATGCCCTTTTTGGCTACAAGAATCACACTTGTAGTTTTTATATCGGCATGTGTTCATCGAGTGACTTTTGAGTCCGCATATTTCACACACATTGCCCTCGACATTTTCACGATTGCCACGTCGCGGTGACCGGGAGAACGACCCGTGGCCGCGGCCTCGACCGCCATCGCCTATACGAAATATCGGCTCCTCCTTGACACGAGCACCGCTGCCACCTCCAGCCGCTGTCCTCGCCATACGGGCACACCCCGTCTTCTGAGCTAGCTCCAGCACCTTTGTCACTGTCAGGTCTGCCGCATCCTGCTCGAACAATTTGTTCCGCTCTGGTCCATCAGGAAACCCCAGAATGAGTCGGTCACGTAGCACTGTCTCCAAGGCCGTACCGAATTCGCAGTACACCGCGAGAACCCTCAGTCGCGCCAGCCATGTTTCCATCGTTTCTCCCACCTCCTTGGTCGCTGTGTAGAATTTCACCCGGTCAGCAAATATTGACCTCTTCGGCGTGAAATGTTTGTCCAATCCACTGACGATATCTTCATATGAGATTACCTCGATATCCCTCGGATGAACTAGGTCACGCGCTAATTTGTAAGAGTCATCCGACAAATAGGTTATGACAATTTCTGTTATTTTGTTCACCTTGAAGAAATTATTTACACGATTCACGAAAACGTCCCATGCTTGCGTCTTATAGTCGAATACCGTTATGTTTCCGAGATAGCCTGCCATTTTACGGTAATTATCCTCGTCGCCAAAATGACGTGTACGTGAGTGAAACGACGGTTAGCTACTGAACTGTTTTATTGGGTAAACCGCGCCGCGTATACATACATAACAGTAATGTACAAATTGAAGCATCCGGAAACCAAATTTAGATCAGGCCTAGATACCATCCTAACTCCTGCTGAAGAACAAGATCTGGTTGACTACATAGTAAGCCTAAGTCGACGTGGATTTCCCAGAAAGAAAGACGACATTTTGGACTCTGCGCGAAGCTTTTTAAAGGAACATCCACGCAGGAATCCATTTAAGGACGGTCGACTGATAGAAAAATGGTTTGCTTCTTTCTTGAAGCGCCATCCAATTCTAACCATGAGAACTGCTGAAGGAGTCACAATGGCAAGTGCTTGTATAGCAGAAAATGACATAAGGAAGTGGTTCTCGGAGATTGAACAGCATTTCGAAGAAGCAGGTCTATGTCATGTTCTTCAGGATCCTACTCGAATCTATAATGCCGATGAGACGGGTTTTCCCATTTGCCCTAAAATACGAAAAGTTATAGCCGAAAAGGGTTCCCAAAATGTATATGACGTCGAAAAGGGCTCACCCGAAGAAAAAATCACAGTGATGTTTGACTTTTCAGCTGCCGGAAAAACATGTGCCCCTATGATTATATACCCAAATATGCGAATCCCAGAACGTATAGCAGAATCTGTACCAACTGGCCTTGGTTGGGGTATCGGTCGCAGCGAAAAAGGCTGGATGACTGCACCGGTGTTTTATGAAGACATCGTCAATGTCTTCTATCCTGAATTAGTTGCGTCAGGTATCCAATTCCCAGTGATTCTATACTTCGATGGACACAAGACTCATCTTAGCCTCGAGCCTCAGAGCTGTGTAAATCCATGGAGATACATTTGATAGCTTTGTAGCCTAACGCAACTCGAATACTGCAATCGGCTGATGTTGCAACATTCAAGCCGATTAAATCCGGTTGGAAAAAGCAGTTGAGGTTGTGGTACGCGGACAAAAAAGACGGAGAATTAATTAATAAGGAAAGCTTTGCCCAATTGCTCAAAAAAGTAGTTGATGAATCGTCCAAGGAGTCTACTGCAATAGACGGTTTACCGTACGACGGGTCTTTTTCCTTTCAATCCAGATGCAATAAACTATGAAAAATGTCTCGGAAAGAAAACAGATGATCCAGCAGGCCCACCAGATACCCAAGAAATCTCTTCGGCAGAAACACCAATATCTCCGCCGTCCATGACCTTCGAGGAGTTTAAAGTAATCATTGGCAACGATCGGCTTAAGCTTTTTGAACAAGCGCACGACAAGAAAACATCTTTTGAAAACGAAGAGACTCAGACTATCTATAATTTATGGAGAAGGTTTTCTGGATATACGGAAAGTGGTGTGATTCAAAACACAAATCAGGAGACTACTGATGATAAACAGACGGAACAGCCGTATTTGCTGGATGAAGTCACAAGAGAGTTCCATCCAACAAAAGTCACTGAACCAAATATCGTTGATATAGAACCTCAGCCGTCGACATCGCGACAAGTGACTGAGATTTCCAATGAATCCTTGTCTGACTATCTCAAGAGAACTAGGTGGCCTGCTTCACCTAAGCGTAAAGGTAAAAAGCAAACTGAGCGAGTACCGTATGCTCTCACTTCGGATCGCTACCTACAAATCATACAAGAAAAAGAACTCAAAAAGCAACAACTGAACACGGAAAAAGAGAATAAAAAACGGACTAGAGAAGAGAAAAAGATCTTAGCCGAAACTAAAAAGACTAAGGGCAAAGGCAAGAAAACTAGACAAGACGTGATGGCAAAAACTGAATCAGAAAAGGAAAGCGTTGTTTGTGGATTTCAGAAGTTTACAATGCTGATGATGTACTGGGTGATGTTGATTTGAATAGGGATAAATGTTGTGATGGTTGTTTCCGAACAATATTTGGTATCAATCCCTTAGAATGTGGGTTATGCCAAAAGATAAACATATACCTATTGAAGAAGAAGATGATTTTGTTTGTCATTTCTGCTATCGACTGAATACATCTTATTAATTTTTAAAACTTTGTCTTTTTATTTACGATTATGTATTGGGATTTATTAAAAAGTAGTTTATTAACACCTACCCTTATATTATCATCCCCTCTTTGATAAGGTGCCGACAGAATACCAGCGTTGCAGGACCTGTAGGCCCTGTGACACATGCTGAGTCGGAACCTATTCGCTGCTTCGACACACACTTCACGACGTCAATGTTATTTTGCATATTAAATGTAATTTTTACATATAATATGTAATACTTTTGTTGTGCGTGCTTTTATTCTCTTCTGTTTTATATGTTGCTGTTACTATTGCCTTTAATTCTATGTTTTACTTGTTTTATGTTCTTTTGTTTCTTTTTTTATGCAATGTTGTGTGTGTTTTGTAGTCCGAATAAATTTATTTCTATTCTATTCCATTCTATTCTAGATCTGGATCTTCCACTGAAGAAAAGTTCAAAATGTTTAAGGAAGAGGCAAAGAAGAGTTGATTTAATTATTAATTAAAGTTTCTTTGGTAGAAGTGCCAATTTGTTTATTTTTGAATATATTTTATAACTCTAGAGTATTTTTATACAGAGAATACCTTGGACAGCTTTTCAAGTAGTTTTCGGGATGATTTAACTATTAATGAATAATTTAATTGGATTCTAAAATGTCTGACAGTTACTGGCTTAGACACTGGCAGTGGATTTTGGGTGACAGTTACTGGCAAAATCGTGTTTTTTTTTCAAGTACGAATTACAGCTTTAATGAATCAAGTTTAAGTTATTCGGTGTTAGTAAAATATAATACTGCTCTTTTCCTCTAAAAAAAAAGGAATCGGATTTGAAAAATATAAAAAAATAAAAAAGTTATAGACTAATTTGTTTTGAATTCCGCTTAATGTGACAATTATTGGCTGTTTTACCCTACTTGGAGAGTAAAATCGAGTTACTGGAGCGTAACTCTCGCTCAACCACAGTAGAAATAAAGAACATCCCCAGACAACCTCCTTAAAATAAGTCACTTTTACGGTCTGTCGTAAAAAAAAGTTGGCGATGTGATAGGCCAGCCTGACAAAAATGTCATCAAAATGGTATATCTAGTGTGTCACTCAGTTATATCCTACTGTATCACTGTTTGGGGGCAACAAATAAAACAAACCTATTAAAACTCGAAAGAGCACAACGCTCAGTTCTTAAGGTAAGTCTGTCCCTTCCATTCCTATTTCCCACACAACAACTCTATCCATTGGCTGATGTTCTCTCCGTCAAACCAATATTTATTCTGAACACCATATTGAAGCAACACTCTTTAATAAGCTACGATCCAGAACTCTTTGCCTCGAAATGACGCAATTAGAAGGTCTGTAATTCGCTCACCACTTGGTCTACCGACTTCTCTCATAGATTTTTAGCTTTTCAGGAGAGTACCTCTACGACAGGATAAATAAGAAAATTGCTGACAAAAAAGACATCGCTGCCAATTTTGTTCACTTTTGCATTTAAAACATAATAAAATAATAGTAATTATGGATATTACACTAATGTTTTCCGCTTTTACCTTCAAATTTCTAAAAACGTGTGTAATTTTTTTACCGTTAGTTCAAATTTTAACATAAATGAAGCATAGACCTTTCTGGAATACTCCGTAAAGGCAAGCTGTGCCCGCGTCATTGTATGACATGAGTTGTATGGGACAACTGTTAAAATTACATGTACAGTCAGTGTAAGAAAAGCTTCATCACTCTGATTTGACATTACACACAATCTCGAAAACCAAGTCAGTCAGATCGGCATTTTTGTTAGGTCCAATTTCTTCAAAGTTACGGCTTTAAAAGCCAAGTTAGCATGCTTTGCGCAAGCACATGTGTTACGGGTTGTTATTTTTGGCGAACCAACGTAAAATGGGCGGTAACATATAATGTAGTGAAAGATACGCCTCCATCTTCACTTCTATATTTTATATAGTTTTGAAGAGTGTTAAGCAAATACCTGTATGATAACGTCGTATGCCACTCTTTAAGCCCAATCATTTTGTGAGATTCTTTTTCATGTTATATTTCTTGGCTGTTTCATTTTTGACTATCTTTTTAATCTCTTGGATCATAGTTTGTTAATCCCATTTCAGCCATCAAACCGGGAATATTGTTGCAAAATACAAAATCATCTTCTTCAGAAAAAAAGGGACCAAATGTTTTTCTCTTGTACGGTAAACTGATACTTTAGTCTCTGGAGTTATCAGATTTCTTTCGTTAAGTCGTGAAGCAAGAATTTCTGATCCTGTCTTTGATAGACCAAGATCTCTAATCAACTCATCTTGGTCATTTTGGTTGAATGGTCGAGGTTCAGACGTACTCGGGAAAGAAAAGTCGCTGTCTCCATCATCACTGCTTTCTGAAAGAACTTCTGGTGTAACATTGGAGGTACTAGGTTGCGTATCAGCCACAGGTTCTTCAATGGTATTTAGAATTGGTCTGATAGCCGATTTTAAATTAGGCTATGTCCATTGGGAACGATTTTTGCGGTTTATTCCGGTAATATTCACAACACAAAAATAACACTCATTGTGATGATTAGTCGGTTCACGCCAAATCATGGGACTTTTGTACATCAAAGTGGAACTTTTTTTATTAGCCCATAAACGCAATGATGTAACGCAACTACCTACCACATACAAAATTTGGGATCCAAGGCTTACTAAACACATGTAATGGCATCCCAAAGTAGTCCAAGTACGCCTTTTTTATAGAACCAGACGCACATAGTCGGCATTCTCTAAACATATATTCACCACATACAGCACAAAAACTATTTGGATCGTTTAAACAAGTTCTTCTTAATGTGGACATATCACTTTATATACGAAATTTTGTAATTTTTTACACTAAAAAATATTTAAGTAAGCCGTGTAATGAAATTTCAACAAATACCTGTATCACTAAAACTAGAGCTGCTAGTAAGAAACTGAGGGTAGATTTGAAATCAGCGACCTCAAATTAGTAAGAAACAGTTTAGAAACTTCATAAAACAAAAATAAAGTTCAATTTTGTTTACCATTGTTATGGGCCATACTCTGTAAGCTCGTAATCGGCTGTCCGGACCGATTTTTTGAAAAACTAATTTATTTATTAAAACAAAAACCACTCCTAATGAAACATTCACCCCAAAAAATTACGGGCCCATTGGTTTTAAAACCATAAACTATTTTAATTTTTTTTCAGACTTGATAGAAGCTCTAAAAACACAGTCCCTTGGCTGTCCCCATCACTGTATTCCCACCTAGAAATGAGATTTAAGATTAATCTATTGAAACTACATTTGGCAGCTAATATCATAAAGTAAACAAATTAAATTATATTATTTTCGTAAAACAACGTCTCATTACATACTTTATTTATTCAGTAAAGTCCTGTAAACTTTGTCCCCAACATTTCTATACAGTCCCCTGCCAAAAATTTATAGCCGTAATAAAAAAATACTGTAATGTTTGCAAACTTGTTTTTGAGTGGAACGAAACGCAACTGTTGTTAAGTTGGCAAGCTTGCCGGATGCTGCGGGTAGACGCCGTTTTGTTTAGTGGCAGAGCGTCATCTGTGAGGTGAAACTGCGTTTGGACCGCTGTCACAAACAGTCCTCTGGTAAGTAATAATATTTATGTTAATTACTTGAATTCTCTCTTTATATACTTTATTGTTTTATTGTTGACGTCTAAA
The DNA here is from genome assembly GCA_949825045.1 of Argyresthia goedartella. Taxonomy (NCBI): domain Eukaryota; kingdom Metazoa; phylum Arthropoda; class Insecta; order Lepidoptera; family Argyresthiidae; genus Argyresthia; species Argyresthia goedartella. The sequence continues at coordinate 271,712 of OX463836.1, read as the reverse complement.
TTGATCGGTAGGTTCTTCAAAAACTATTTTACGTCAGTTTTGTAAACATTCTGAAATTAAACCGAAAAACACAGTCCCCTGGCAATAGTCCTCTGCCCGAAAATGTAGCAGGGGGACTGTTCGACACAACAGGGGACTGTGTATTTTGCCTGCTGGTTAATATTTTTATGTGTTGTTTGTGTAAATCTATCCGCTAGTCTGTTTTTTAAATGTAATAATCATCAAACTAAAAGCTTCGGATTATTTTCATTTATAAATGAAAATAAATAAATAATTTAAGTTTATAAATAAACTTAAATTATTTTACACAGGCTGATCGAACACACACGACATGGCTCCTAAAAAAAAGTTATTCTGAGTTATCCACCAGTTCCAGTTCAAATGTCTGTAACTCCAAGCCCAGCAGTTTCCAGTGCAGTCTACAGCAAAGAAAGAAAGAAGCTACAAAGCGACGAAAGAAGTTAAACAGGGAGAAAAATGAAAAGATCGCACAATTAAAGCAAAAACTTGAGAAATACAAAAAAAGATTAGCGAGATTTGTAAGTAAAAACAAAAAGAACGTTGAAGATACAAAGTCAAAGTCAAAGTCAAAGTCAAAGATATTTATTTGCAAATATAGGTGCTTATGATGTTAGGTACAATTTGTGAACTTAACTATATTTTATCCTATAAGGATGTGCAAATATTATGAAAAATACAATTATAAAATAGAAATATGAAAAAGCCACATCGAGAGATCAGTTATTAGTTACAATTATAATGTCTATTGATGATGTACGTCAATTTAAAATAGGCAAAAAATAATGAAAATAATGTTTATGGAATGTCAAATTATACAATAATACAAATGTCAAATTAGATTAAGCAAGTCCTACAAAATAATAAAATTACAGGTAATAGTAGTTGTTGTCCATATAAGATGTCAATTGCATGTTTTACATTTGTCCTGTAAAAACTCTGTGACACTGTAATATGCTTTGTCGATCAATAATTTAAATAAAGCATTCTTCAATGCCTGTATATTGTCTAACCTTCTTATTGTATCCGGAAGGGCATTATAGATTATCGGAGCCATTCCAAATATATTTCTTCTTGTGAGGGAGCTCTTACATTTTGCAACGCCTAATTTGTCGGCATATCGAATGCTATTCATTTTTCTAAACAACCCTAAATTTGTTTTTACAAATTTGACTATTTCAAAAATGTAGAGACAAGGCAGTGTTAAAATTTTCAATTTAATGAAGTGAGGCTTACACGTATCTGTTTGTTTTAGTTTGCACAGAGCTCTAACACACTTTTTCTGGGCTTTAAATGCTATTTCTTTATCTGTTGAGTTACCCCAAAATATTACACCATATCTTAATATTGATCCTGCATAGGCGTGGTATGCAGCTAGAGCAGCCTTTTGGTTTGTGACCTTTGAAAGTCTGTATAGTGCATAAGAGCATTGTGCCAATCTTTTGCAAACGCTGTAAACTTGCTCTTTCCATGAAAGATTATTATCAATTTGCAGACCTAGAAAATTGGTGACTTTTGCTTCGTCTATGGTTTTTCCAGAATGTCTAACATTTAGGTTATACTTCGGGTCGCCTCGAAGAGCAAATGACATCAGCTTTGTTTTACTTAAGTTAATGTTAAGGTTGTTTCTTCCTAGCCATTCTATTATAGAACCTTGTGCGTTATTAATATTTATCTGATGATTTTCGAGATTTTCGTGTCTAAATACAACAGTGCTGTCATCAGCAAATAAGAACATGGGATGTTTTGTTATTTTGGGGAGATCATTAATGTATATAAGAAAGAGTAGCGGGCCTAGTACACTCCCCTGTGGTACACCAAAAGACACAGTTAGTGCCTTCGAATAGTATTTTATATCCTCTTTAGTGTTAGGGCAAATTTTGTTTATTTGAGTCATTTGTTTTCTACCACTTAAGTAAGATTTTATAAGTTCAAATATATTCCCTCTAACTCCGTATGATTCTAGTTTGTTAAGAAGTGTAGAGTGATCGACAAAATCAAAGGCCTTCGTTAAGTCCATGTACAATGCCGATACTGGTACTCTGTCGTCCATGCTTATAGACACTTTAAGAAGAAAGTCATATATGGCCATATCTATTGTTAAGTTCTTTCTAAAACCTTTTTGTTCTGGAGCGAGAATATTATTATTTTCAAGGTAGTTATAAAGTTGATTATAGATCACTTTCTCAAATATCTTTGAAAATATAGGAATAAGAGCAATTGGTCTGTAGAATGTCATGTTTTCCTTATTTTCCTTTTTAAATACTGGTTTGATTATTGAGGTTTTAAGTCTCTCTGGGAAAGTACCATTTTCAATACAGAGGTTAGTAATGTGGGTGATGACTGGGGCTATTTCAACAGCAACTTGTTTTATAACCTTCGTTGTGATATGATCGTTGCCTACGCTGTTTGTATTCTTAAAACTCTTAATAATTAATAATATATCACGATTAGTTGTTGGAGACAAGAACATTGAATTGCATATTCTCATTTGATTTTTATTTGCGTTGTAAGTGTTGCCATTTTTGGATACTTGGTTAATATAAAATTCATTAAAAGATTCAGCTATTTCCTGGGGGTCTGTTATTTCTCTATTACTATGTATAATTTTATTTATTTATTCTTTTGGATAATTATTTCTTATAGAATTATTTATTATTTGCCATGTCATTTTGGATTTATTTAGTGATGTCAATATTTGGTAATTATTTTGGGATTTTTGTGTTAAGTTTATTATTTGGTTCAATTTTTTTGAGTATAATTTAAGTGTTTGTTTATTTTTCAGGCATGGATTGGTTCTATATTTCCACAGTAGCATGCGTTTCCGTTTTGAACAAAGTTTGATCCCTCGTGATATCCACTTTGGTTGTTTTCTCGTTGTATTTTTTATTCTGGTTACTGGAAAACAAAGGTCGTAGAACATTTTAAACAGGTCATGAAATGCGTTGAAAGCTTCATTTGCGTTGCGGCATGAGAGAATATCGTGAAATGTTAAGCTTGATAAGCATTCCTGAAATCTATGAATGTTTTCTTGGCACATATCTCTTCTTATTGTAAACCAGAAGGGGAAAATACATGTCTTCTTCACTGGAAAACGAAATATTTGTGCCGTATGGTCCGACATGGCTAACTCAACCACTTCATATGTGCATCCTTTTATATTGTGCCCTATATTATCAATACATGTTTGACTTCTAATTCGAGTTGGTTCATTGATAGACAGTTTTAAGTTATATGATGCTAGTAGGTTGTAAAATTGTAATGATGCTCTACTTCTCTTTAGCCTGTCTATATTAAAATCGCCACACAAAATTACATTTTTTGATTTTAATTTTGCAAAGTCAAGAACTGCTTCCACAGTGTTAAAGAATGTATTGTAGCTTGCAGTTGTGTATACGGGGACTCTGACATGCATAATATTATTGTGTCGTGGGCCAATAATTTAATCGCACTGCATTCGACTACATTCGGGATACTTTTCTGGTTAACTTCGTCCACTACTTTGTATTTAAGATGGTTATTGACTAGGATACAGGAACCTCCGGCTCTATTTTTTCTTGAAAATGAAGATGCAAGTATGTATTTAGGTATGTTTAAACATTGATTATCACTTTCAATCATATTATGTTCCGTAATGCATAAAATGTCAATATTTTCATTTTTATTTTTAAGTCATCTAAATTAATTGTCAATATATGTTGTTTACTAACTAGTCCGTCTATATTTTGATGTAGAATATTAAGTGTGGTATAGATAAATTTGTTTCCTATATTTTTCATATCATTGGATTTATTCATTGTAGGGGGGTTAGAATCACATTTTTTTTGTAGAGTCTCGAAAAAGTTTATTAGTATTATTATATGCGACCCTTTTGAAGTAAAATGGGATGGTCCCTTTCATACTGACAGGTTCTTTGGTGTTACTGGGATTTAAGTCTTCAGGGGTTTGTCGTGTTTTAGTGACTCTACTTAAATAGAAGGGCATTGTTCCGGGCTTCGGGATTGTGTCCTTGAGGACTCTATGTGTGTGTAAGTCTGCATGTGTAATGTGTGCTTGTTCAATTTTCTTTACCTTATAGCTTAAGTATTTGTGGTCGTAGTCATATTGGTTCAATACTATATTGAGCTCTTGACACAGAATACGTACACGATGAGCTCCTTTATAACTGTTATTAACTTTTACAAATGTACAATTGTCAAATTGTTGACATAATAATTGTAACATCTGGTTTAATTTAAACTCATTAAGGTAGCGGTTAAGTCCTACACTTAGTACAAAAATCGGACACTTTGGTAGAGTCTTCAAGGCTGCAGACAGTTCGATATTGATTCTTGTAGGATTTCTATCATTTTCTCCCACTGATAGTACGATCCTATCTTCGCAAGTTATGTCAAAGAGGATGCACGTATTAAGGATCTCTTCGCTTGAAGCATCTGGTTTCAGGAAGGATACAACCTCGTAGCTTTCTTGCGATTGTCTTTTTTGTCGTCTCATTTCAGATAGTTTAGAGGCAGCTCCGACACATTGTTTACCTACAAATATAAATATTCTATTTGGTTTTACTCGAGGAAATGCGTTCTTTTTAGGTCCGATGACAGGGCTAGTTTGTGTTTGTGCAATTTTGGTACCTAGTAAAGTTTCTTCGCGTAACTCTACATTCACTTTTACTTTGACATACTCAGATTAAGCGTAGCGTATTCAATAATAGCGTTACCTATATTCACCTCTTTGCTCGGCTCTACATTGAACTCTACCGAAGGTTCACTGGTGCACTGTTCTTGTAGAGTTATATTTTCTTCTGGGTCACCTCTTTCTTTTCTAGTGAATACGAGTGCAGCATGGGACTTCAGATTCATATTCAGATCGTTGTTTAATCGTAAGTGTCTTCTGTTGTTGTCAATAGTTTTGTTTAATGGGGTATTTCCTATGGTTTTCTTAACCTTTTTTCTTTTTCTGGAAGATATTGGGGTCATAGGGGTGATGTTCGTGAAGTTGAATGTCTTGTACGTGGTTAGCAATTTGTTGCATTTTTCTAATTCAATCTTAAGAGCTTGATTTTCCAGGTTTAGGTTTTCTATTTCGTGTTCCGCTGTCATAAGATTGCTTTTGAGAGCTTCGACTTCTTCAAAACTTATAACGAATGTTTGTATGTCGTCCACAGAGGTGTTTGGTAAGCTCAGCAGGCTATTATTAAGTACAGGGGAGGAGAGGGATAGATCCTTTAATGAGTTAGATCTATACATATTTCTTTGTGTTACATAATCTGGAGTTCTATCCATTGTTATGAGGCTTGATAATGGTATAAATTATGAAGTACCACAATAAGGTGTATATATTTCTTGTCAGACTGTTTTTTTTTTTTTTTTTTGTTTTTTTTTTCAAAATTTTAAATAACATTACATATCAAAGTAATATACTCTAAAAACCACTGTGGTTTATCTAGGTACATTTCATTCGTGGTTGTCATGCGGTAGTACAATATAGTCGGTAGGTACTGTTAAGTAATTATAGTTCACAATCGCAATGTATTTTTACGCGCGTTTATAGCCTCAAAAACACATAAAAACGAGCTCACATCCATCGAACCTAAGCATACCTACATGTATAGATACTATTCTATGCTGCATGCCCAAGAAAGCAACTCGATCGCTCGCTACTGTGTCTTGTGTCACAGATTAAATAATAGTTGTTGTGTAGTTGCCCTGAGTACCGGTTCTTTTGTTCTGAGCGGTGGGGATGTTATGGGTTCTTCTTGTGTGATGACAGTTAATTGGTTTTGCTTTTATTCTATTTATTAGTATAGTTGCAAATAGTGATTTTTTATTTTGTATTTAAGGTTTGATGTATTTAACGATTCCTTGAGACATGGGGGTAGTTCGTTTATTAATCGGGGTAATATGTATTTATCGGTTCCTCGTCCGTAAGTGTTTGTGAAGCTAGATGTTGCAATAACTTTGTTGATGACTTTTCTCGTGCCGATTTTATGATTTATTGGTTGGAGAATATCTTTTCTGTGGTATTGTTCCACTATCAACGCGAATTTTACCAAGTCGTATATTGGTAAGACTTTACAATGCTTAAATAATTTTTCATAGTTGCCGTTACACGATAATTTGATATTTCTATGGACTATTGATTTAAGTATTCTAAGTTGTAGTGTATATATTTTATCTAGGTTAGTTTTGAATGTACGACCATAACTTGTTAACCCGTAGTTGATTGTGGATTCTGCAAGTGCCATATAAATATTACGTAATACGTCGTAGGGTATCCTGTATTTGATTACATTAAGCCTGGCAAGTAAGGCGCGAAGTTTGTTGCATATTTTATCGATATGCGGTCCCCAGTTGAGCCTGTCATCGATGGTAACTCCAAGGTACGTAGCCTGTCTAACCTGGTCAATATTAATGCAGTCAACACAGTTCATACTCCTTGAGTGCAGACAGTCGTGACTGTGAGCGAGTAGCCTAGCCATCTCGTTACTGCGATTATGACTTGATCGTATATGCATCATCTGAGTTTTTTGTGCATTGAGAACGAGACCTGCGTCGTGTGACCATTTGCATAGCTCTGTGAAATCGTGTTGGAGCTTTTGTACTGCCCTAGTCATACTGGTATCACTAGCAATGAGGCATGTGTCGTCTGCAAATTGATACAAGGAGCAGTGTCTAATTACATTGATGACATCATTTACATACACTAAGTAATGCAACGGGCCCAAAACTGACCCCTGCGCCGTTCCGATCGAGACATCTACATGGTCGCTGTATGAGTCGCCTACTCTGACCCTATAACTACGGTTTTTTAGATAATCTCTGCACCAATTTAGGAGCGGACCTCGAATGCCTGTATTTTCTAATTTGTTTATTAGTTGATCGTGTCGCAGAGTGTCGAAAGCTTTACTGTAGTCGATAAATATAAGTAGGACATGTTGTTTTTTATCGAGATATGTATTAATTTCATTTGTAAATTTTGAAAGAAGCATAGTTGTGCTTTTATTTTGTCTGAATCCATATTGGGTATCAGTTAAGACTTGGTTATCCTCATAGTAATTGTGTAACATACCAGCTATGTATTTTTCGAAGATTTTGTCTAATATCGGCAATATTGTTATTGGCCTATAGTTCGAATAGGTATCGACCTTTCCTTTTTTATAGATTGGTCTGACAATTCCTTGTTTTAGGCCGTTCGGATATATACCTGATATAAAACTAGTGTTAATTAGGTTTGTGATAGCGGATACCATATTGTCTCCCGCAATCTTTACATCGATTGGTCGAATCTGGTCATGTCCCGGTGATTTGCGTATACAGATGTTATTAATGATCTTCTTTATTTTATAATTTGTGGCTTTTTTGAAGAGTGTTGATTTGTCTGATATGTTTGTGTATTGTGATTGATTTAGCAGTGGTACATCACAGCTTGGTGCTAAGTCTGTAACATTTTTTACGAATTCCTTAGCGAAATTATTTGATACGGCGATGTGATCAAGTTGGTCAACACAGAAAGCTTTAGTTATTACTTCATCAACCGATCTCACAATGCGTCCTGTTATGTTGTTCAGTATTTGCCATAGTTTTTTAGGGTCCCCTTTATTATCTATGATTTGTTTTTTGTAGAAATTGTTTCTTGATTTATCTATAAGTTTGTTTGTGTTGTTTCTGTGTGTAATGTATTCTAGTTTTAGTATTTTATTATTGGGATCTTTTTTTAGTTTTATAAAAAGTTTATCTCTCTTTGAGCATTCAGAGGTTATCTTTCTAGTTATCCATTTGCATGTTATTCTTTTGCTACCGGTAACCGTTTGTTTATAAGATGAATTATCGTGTGTGATATTAAAGCTTGATTTAATTTTATTGTAGATTTCATTTGGACATTTGCTTGTATGTATTTGTTCCCAGTCTATTTTATTTATTTCACAATTTAGTAATTTTGGATTAATTTTTATTCGTGTCTTGGGAATAACCCGAGTCGATGGGACACCCGTAACTGCGAGCACAATCATGCGATGGTCAGCCAATACAGTGCCGAGCGCCGCGGAATAAAGGTCTTCTGTGCTATTTCTTACAAAAAAGTGATCTATGCAGGATTTAGATATTTTTCCGTTACTTTCTTCTATTCTTGTATAGTCGGAAATTCCGCACAAAAAGCCTTTTTCCGCCAGGATGTTAAGATAACGGTCTCTAATTATGCCGTCGGATTTCAGATCGATGTTTATATCTCCAGTTAGTACGAAGTTTGGTTTGTTGTCGTATTTAGATAATATAGAAGATAGCTCGTCTATGAATTTGTGCTTATTTTTGTCCGGTGGTCTGTAAAAAGAACATAGAAGTGCCTCGTATTTGTTTGGTGTCTCGTATTTGTTTTGTTTTGGTGGTGCCCTCTGTTGTGGAATCTTAGAGTTTTTAGCAAAGCGCTTTGATAATCTGTGGTTCTCACAGTTTTTGTGACTGGCCACACTGTTAGCTGTCAGTTGAGGAGGTGACAGTTTCAGACAGCTGATTCGTGTTATTGTGTGGGGGTCGACGTTGTCTATTTTCTTTGTTCTATTTTCTTTGTTTCATCACGTGTATAAATGTGTGAGTGCAGTTTGAAGTAACGGAAAACAGCAAGTATACCTGGAAAAGCCTTTTGTTCCCTGGAAAACTCGTGCTTCTCTGTGTTCACAGGTTCAAACACAACTTTGAGGTTAGATGTTCAGTATCTGCTTGTTTTGTCCAAGGTAAAGCACTTTAAACTGTATTTTAGTATTAATTATGATCGGACGAAGAAAAAAATCATTGTTTACAAGAAAAGGGCAGTGTTGCCATTCCTAACACCTAAGACAAAGATGTTGAAAATGTTAGACGAGCCTGATCAAAGAAAGGAAGTAGTCAAGAAAGCGTTGTTTGACGACGACGATTAGTAAGCAGTTGAAAGAAAAGTATTCCACATTGAAACGTACCAAAGAGAGACAAATCTTTAAAAAAGTTGTTTCTGGCAGTATTGTTCAGAAGTACAGGCACTGGATACCTAAAGAAATGAAGCCGTTGTCTAGACCCGGCAAAAAAACTAATCTAAATGGCTTGGATGTACCTGCAGCAAAACGGTGTAAAATACCTGATAGTTATAAACAAGCTGTTCAGAATTTATTCGAAGATGATAGTAACAGCCGTATGGGAGCCGGTAAAAAAGAATTTATAACCAGAAAAACTGTGAAGAAACAGAAGAGATATCTTCTTGACACAGTATTTCATCTTTACAAGTTTAGGACTGGGAACTTAAAAATTAGCTACCAAACATTTTGCCGACTCCGTCCATTTTGGGTTGTGAAACCAAACGCTCAAAACCGCGATACATGTCTATGCATAGTTCACAGCAACATAGACATGAAGCTCAGCGCACTTCATACTGCTAACAGATTGACTTACAACAATCACCAGAAGTTGCTGAATGATCTATGTTGCGACTGGTATAATGTGGATTGTTTGGCGAGATCATGTCTTACTTGCCTTGATAAAAACCCGAAAAATAAATAATTTGATGATAGAAATGTCATAAAATATAAAATGTGGGTTTCTGAAGGGCAACAAATCCAAGATTTTAAGACTAAAAAGCCCCGACTGGTGACCAAGTATTTGAAGAAAACATTTGAAGCACATCCAAGACAGCTTGACAGCAGCAGACACATTTGCAGCAAGATTTAGAAAAAAAAATGGTTCACCAGCGAAATATTATTCACCAGTACAAATCCATGCATGATTTAAAGCTAAACCTTCAAGATGGAGTCCTGATCCACGTCGATTTCAGTGAGAATTATTGTACAAAGTATGGCGCAGAAATACAGGCCTTTCATTTCGATGAATCTCGCGCTCAGCTGAGTCTGCATACCGTGGTTGTTTACCTAGAGAATTCCACCCATTCTTTTTGCACAGTCTCCGATAAAATAACTCATTCACCTACTGCCATTTGGGCACATCTACAACCAATTTTGAGGACTCTTCCACGTGGCATCAAACGAGTGCATTTTTAGAGCGATGGCCCTGTGATGCAGTATCGGAATAAAATGATGTTTTTTAATGCAACCAAACTCTCTGAAGAAATTCCAGGTATTGATAACTTTACATAGAACTACACCGAAAGCGGCCATGGCAAAGGTGCACCAGATGGGATCGGAGCAACATGCAAAAGAACAGCTGATTTTGTTGTTAATTCTGGAGGCGACATCAAGAATATTGATCAGTTTCTTAAACTGATCCAACAGCGATGCCTTGGCATCACATGTACCGCAATTGACGGTAAAGACATCCAGACAATGGTCGATAAAGTAGAAGGGGAAGCGTCCGATCAGAAGGGATTTAAAGGCACTTTGAATGTGCACCAGCACCAGGTCGCAGGTGTTTATTCCAGGTCCATCCTCGGCCTTCCAACTACATGTAAAACACTTACACAGAAAAGTCTCAGCTGCTTTTGCAACAGCGGATCTTGTGAGCATTATAAGATTAGCAGTATTAACTTTGCCCAAAAACCTAGATGGACAGTAGAAGAAGTGTATACAGAATGCGAACCGGAAGATCTTGAATCTGCTGAACCTGAATTGACACCTACACTACAAGTCCCCTCAAGGATTGGATGATGAAATAGCAGGTACGAGTGGCACCCGGAATTCGTGTTACAATACTGGAGATTACGTTCTTGTGAAATTTCCAGCAAAAACTTTAGAATATCGTTATGCTGCCGTAATTAATGAGATTGATAACGATGAAAATGACTTACGTGGTACTTTCCTTAAGATTTGTGACCAAAAAGTGCAGACCTTTAGAATTGATGAAAAGGACATTTCAGATGTGTCATTTGATCAAGTGATCCAAAAGTTGGACAATCCTGACTTGATGTTAAAGGGAAAGAGAATATTTTATAAGTTTTCTTCTCAAGTAGACGTTTTCGAGCGCTAATTTTTTTAAATTGTTTATTGTGATTTTTAATAAGTGCCTTATTTGATGAAGGAAAAATTCTTAGTATTTGATTTGTGATCTCAGTTGTTATATAGGCAATTTCGTCTTTACAGGGCCCTTGCAGATTTCAGCTGTCCCATGACTTTAGACGTAAACAATTAAGACAACAATGATTTAATTAAATAAATGCGTATTATTTCAAATACCTACATACAATTAGAGTGGACTGATAGTTTTATTTCATAACACTTACCTAAATAAGTGTAGTAAAAAGCAGAATTAAACTCGAGAGTCTCCCATTTTTTGCTTGTCCCACGGTAACTCTGCGACTTTTAGGCAAGATTATTAAGTCAAAGTATAAGTTTAAATGGTTTTGTATCTGCAATTCTAATAAGAATACTTAATAGTTTTAATACAATAAGGTGTCTGAATACTACTTTAATACAAGAAACGTGAATAACACACATATGTTTCTCGTCACGTTATTTTGGCGTGAGGTGGAATTCCTATTTTGTAACCACAATTTCACTTCATTTGAGCGAAAATCCTACCAAATTGGCGTGTTATTTGTTTCTGGCAACCCTTCGGAGTATTCCTGGCAGCCATGACAGTTTCTTTGACACGCGTACCAACAAAACATTTCGTCTTGAAGATTCGACAAGTGAGGTCACATTTTGTACGTTCAATTTTTTAATCGTGTAAATCAAGGTAAGAATCTTTGTTTCTAAACTAATTTAGTGCAATAATTGTGCCCTAGTATGTATAGAATCTAGTGAAAGTCTATATTTTTGTTTTATGGCGAAATATATACACAAATGAAGAACTTTTTGCTAAAATTACACACGACCGTTACTTCAATTTTGTTTGGTTACGTACATGCGGAACAATACGGTTACCGAGTGGAAATGTAAGGCTAAGTGTACAATGAGACACCTGGGAGATATTGTATCACGGTTAATTTTAATTCAACCCAGATGTTTTGGGCATTGATAGTACCTGTGATGTATCGCGGGTACATAATAAATAACCAGTTTGTCATCCGCGTTCGTTGTGTCATTACATCTCTGTCCCAGTAGTTAATCCCTAAGCAAGTACATATCAAATGGCAACGAGGTGGTTAAATACAGTTTTAAATTGCACAATGACGAGTAAAAACCAGTCAGTGAAAAATAGTGTCGTCGGCAACATTAAAGAATTCAAGTTGAATTCCGACGATTTGTGGTCTAGTTACGTAAAACGAGTGCAAGCATATTTCAAGGTGAACGACATCAAACCCGGTGTACAGACCGCATTCCTGATAACATTAGTCGGAAATGAAACCTACGACTTGATGACTGATCTGTGCAGCCCTGACGAACCTGAAAATAAGAAATTTAGTGTTCTCGTCGATATTGTGGATAATCATTTTAAACCCAAATCATCGGTAGTCGCGGAACGCATGAAATACCGAGCGTGCACACAACTACCCTCAGAATCCGTTAATGATTATTTGCTCCGTTTGAAGAAGTTGGTGAAGACGTGCAAGTTCGAAAAAACACTGGAGGAGAACCTGAGAGATCAATTCGTCTATGGAATGAAAAGTGAAAAAGTTAGACAAAGAATTCTGTCAGAGAGAGACGTGACATATCGGCGTGCCATCGAGGTGGCGGCGGCCATGGAAGCCGCTGAACGTGAATTAAAGCTGGGCGGAGACAGCTCTGGCGGCGGCGGTGTCGAGGCATCGGGCGCCGTGCTGGCGGTGCGGGACGGAGGCGGCAGCTTCAGCGGGCGGCGCAGCGCGCGCCGGGCTCGCGGCGGTGGCGCAGGACGGGGCGGTGGCGCGGCGGCAGCACGCGGCCAGCCCGGTGGCGCCGGCGCCGGCGTCTCGCAGTGCTTTCATTGTGGTTCGCGGCAGCATAACCCCGACGAGTGCGCGTATATCAATGCGAAGTGCTATTCGTGTTTACGAGTAGGCCATATAAGCCACATGTGTAAAAATAAGAGAGTGCAAAAAGTGTATTGCGTTGACGAGGAAGACTACGATTGTAACGGTTTCGATACGCCAGCATTGTATAGGATGCAGGAAGCCGAAGATTCCGACGGTCCATGGTTTTGTAAGTTGAATGTAGAAGGTGTTTCCTTAAACATGCAAGTCGATACTGGATCATCGGTGAGTGCTATTTCTAAAAGAATATATGATAAATGGTTTACAGGCAGACCTATTTTTCCAAGCAACAAATCATTGACAGTTGGTTGGCGTTATGCCCGTCAATGTTGTGAGAAATAATGAATCATTTTTATCGGAAGTATTCGTTATTGATAACGGTAATTGTCCACCTATTTTAGGACGCAAATGGATGCGTGAATTAGGAATTACATTACCACTGATCGCCCATATTTCGAGCAATGATTGCGATCTTGTTCTTTCAGAAATAGCACGCAAATACAGAAACGTGTTTGCACCCGGTATCGGTACATTCAACGGTAGTAAGATAAGCCTGCGTGTTGTGACGGGGGCGGTGCCGGTGTGGCGGCGCGCGCGCGTCGTGCCTTTTGCCTTGCGGCCAGCCGTGGACCGCGAGCTGGTGCGGCTGGTGCGTGAACCCTCACGTGCTGACTCCGGTGGAGCACCCGGGCGAGTGGGGCACTCCGATAGTGCCTGTAGTAAAGAGTTCAGGAGGCATTTGAATCTGTGGCGACTTCAAGATCACCGTCAACCCCGTTTTGCTTGATGATAAATATCCGCTTCCGAGGGTCGAGGATTTATTCGCTATCCTTCGAGGAGGTAAAACATTCAGTAAGGTAGATTGCAAAAACGCTTTCCAACAACTCTTATTGGACGATGATTCAAAAAAGCTCTGTACGATCGTAACCCACATGGGAAACTTTGAGTATAACAGACTGCCTATTGGTATTAAAACGGCACCAAATAAATTCCAGCGAATTATGGTCAATTTGTTTAAATTAGACCACGTAGGTGTATTCGTTGATGATATTGTAGTAACAGGAGAGAAGACATCAGCACGTACAAGATTTTATGAATGTTTTCAAAATTTGAAATGAAAGCGTTTTGAGGATCGCTAAAGAAAAATGCACTTTTTTCAGAGACAAGATTTCTTATTTGGGGCACGAGATAGACGCAGAAGGGCTGCATACCGAACCAAAAAATAAATGCGGTATTTACAGCGGCTAGACCCAAAGATGTATCAGAGTTACGAGCTTTTTTGGATCTTATTAATTATTATTCAAAGTTTGTGGCTAACTTTAGCACTATAGTAAGCCCATTGTATGAGCTATTAAAAAAAAGTACGGATTTTGTGTGGTCCAAGCAAGGGTTGTGAGGAGGCCTTCACGCAAATAAAAAGTTTTTTGAAAAGTGCAGATGTGTTAGTGCACTATGACCCAGCACTGCCTGTAGTGTTGGCATGCGATGCGTCCCCCGCGGGGGTGGGTGCATGGCTAGGTCACGTGATGCCGGACGGACGCACGCGCGCCGTGTTGCATATCAGTCGTACGCTCACATTTAGTGAAAAGATTACAGCCAAATATACAGAGAAGGTTTAGCAGTTGTATTCGGCGTGCGAAGATTTCATGAGTACTTGTACGGCAGACAATTCACACTAATTAGCGACTGTAAACCCTTGTGTTCAATTTTTGGGCCCCAGGCTAGCATTCCATAAATGATCGCCGGTAGATTGCAACGTTGGGCCATCATATTGAGTGCTTACAACTACGATGTTAAATGTGTAAAATCAATCGATAATTGTTTGGCAGACTCGCTGTCTCGCTTATCAACTAATGGTAGGGAACCGGTTTACAAAGGTGACGTCGACGCTAGCGATAATAGGTCTTTTGCGTACTTTATAGAAGCCAATTCACTTATCTCGTTCAAACAAGTGGCGGCAGTCACAAGGAGAAATGTTTCTCTAAACAAAATACTCGGATATGTATTACACGGCTGGCCATCACATATACAAGATGTACCGGAAAACTGTTAAGATTATTTTAGTAGGAAACAATTTATATCATCTGAACATGGATGTTTAATGTTCGGTTATAGAGTTATCGTACCTAAATCTTTACAAAGGGATATATTAAACCAGTTACATTCCAGTCATATGGGCATTGTAAAAACGAAATCATTGGCACGTATGTATGTATATTGGCCACATGTAAATAAAGACGTTGAAATGATTTGTAATTCTTGTGAAGTGTGTTTAAAAGAACGAAATAATCCCGTGAAATGCGAGCTGGTACCTTAGGTACAATAAGAACTAATAGACTGAGAGGCTGTCAAGGTGTAATTGTTCAGGATAAAGTCCTTGCGAAGACGGGTAGAGGTGCTTCCCAACAGATGGTCTGCAACGAAAACAAGATAGCAGTTGTCAAGTGGTTTGACAATAAAGTTGTCACCCTGGCGAGCAGTTTTGTGGACTCATACCCGAAAGAGAAAATCAAGCGATACTCGAAAGAAACTAAAGCGAGGGTAGATGTAGATTGTCCGCAGATTCTAAAGCAGTATAATGCTCACATGGGTGGCGTTGACTTAGCCGACATGTTGATAGCATTGTACCGATCCAGCTTCAAAACCAAGAGATGGTATATGGCTTTGTTTTCCCAATCACTTGACATTTGTGTCAACAATGCCTGGCTGCTGTATAGAAGACACATTAGGGAAGACAAAAAGCCACTGCCTTTGAAAATATTCCGAACAGAACTGGTAATAGAACTGCTGCAGGCTAATCGCATAGCACAGACCGCCGAAACAAGCAACAAGCCGGTTGCAGTACCAAAAATCAAGGCTCCATTGACTCCAAGGCCCCCCGATTCAGTGCGACTTGATAAATTGGGACATTTGCCAACATTTGTGGTGCAAGGAAGGTGTAAATTTTGTAAAAAAGGTTACACAAGTGCATTTTGTTCAAAATGTAATCTGAGGCTGTGTTGTATCGAGAAAAGAAATTGCTTTTACGAATACCACACTTCAAAGTAAATATAATAATGATGGTTGAAGATAAATAAAACGTGTAAATGAACAAACGCAAAATGAGAAACTAGTTTGTTAGCAACATCATTGTGAGCAACTTTCACTAAGAAACCGATTTAATCAGAGCAACTTTATTTTTCACTTCCCAGTAGTTTTTGGGCTAAGTGGATCAGCTGATTTGTATGGAGAAGTGAAAAATAAAGTTGCTCTGATCAAATCGATTTCATAATGAAAGTTGCTCAGAATGATATCCCTGACAAACTAGTTTCTGATTATGCGTTTATTCATTTACATGTTGTATATTTCATTGTTTTAATTCATATAAGCAAGTCGCAGTGATAAAATGATACTAAATAATGTTATGTATTAAATAAATAAATATAAAGAAATGTGTGTGTTTTTGTAAAGCTTGTAAGTAGCATAAAATAGATTATTTAATATAAATTATACTGGTCTATGCAAGCCGCAATGATGGTGACATACAACATGTCTACATGCATATAATTATCTCATAGCTTGGCAATGTCGCATGTGACCGACATATTATTTCTCAAAAAATCCATATGTTAGATTTTTTTTTTGTATTTTTCTTAGTGCCTTTTTAACTCAATAATTTAAATAAAATCATTAAAAAAATAAGATTTGAGTAATTTTTTCTTTGCCCATTAAAGGGATAAATATGTTAATCTACAGATAAAAAAATAATTACTTGAAAACCAATGCTATAGAAATTATGGAATCAATTTTGCTACCGGGGCCTGTAAAGACGAATTTGCCCATATCATTATATTTGGGAGAAAAGACTGTTTTGTAATAATTATACTAATAATAAGTACTAGTTAGTATTTCAGTGAATACTGCATAAAGCATTGTAACATCCTTTTACCACATGTAAGCAATAAATAAATGAATACTGAATACTGATTGATATTATAATAATAAGGCTCTATGTTGATCTCAATGAGTACAAAATGTTTCTAGCACTTAAGGTAAATTTTTGATATGAATGTTTAAATAAAGTTATGTTTTCTGTTGATTTTTTCTAAAGAAACTTTGTTGTTTATTGATGCGCAATATGCCATAATATTCCATAAAAATAATAAATGATTGTTTGATGTAAAATGGCTTTTTTCTAAGAACAACAGTCCTCTGTCTCACATTACAGACCCCTGTCCCATTCAAAATAGTCCCGTGGCGCCTCAAACAGTCCCCTGTCATGATTTTATGGAAAATCGCTGATAACTCGAAAAATGCGCATAAATTCAGTGGGCCTCCTTATCTAACATTAATAACAGTTAATTTTCTTCGCAATAGAACACGGTTTTTTGGAAAATGTAAAAAAAGGCCAGGACAGCATTTGTATAGGACCTGTACGAGCTTACAGAGAAATGCCCCTATATTGAATTATCTTTTATTTTATATCTGCAAATATTGGTAATCCCATATAAGGAATAGTCTCCTCAATTTCATGGCCTTGAGTTGGGTACTCCACTAATTGGCCGCCAACTGACACAATGACCCTATGTCCAAACTAGTTTTATTGAATATGCAGGCGAAGGTAGGCTTACCAGATACACATTTTCAAAGTCCTGACAAAATTCCTGATTTTCGGCCAGAATTCCTGACACGAGCTTGACGTGCTCGCGCTCGCGGCGCGGTGTAGGTATTGATAATACGTCGTGGCGTCGTCGTGGGCCGCGCGCCGGCGGGGCGGCGGAGGAGGGGGGCTATTGACCCGAGCGGTGCGTTGCGTATCGCCCTCGCGTTAGTGCGGTTTGTACGCTACAATAGTGCGCTAGTGCCATTGGGCATGTTCTACCGTCCGCGTTTGTTAAAATATTCTTACGATGGCGTCTAGTAGCAAACGCCCGAGACTTTGTACTTTTACTGATGTTCTACGAATTAAATATCCGTTACTGAAAGAAGGTAGAGACCCGAGTGAAGTGTATTGTACAATATGTGACTGTTATTTTTCGATTAAATTCAAAGGTGCCTCAGACATTGAAAAACACATACAGTCACAAAAACATAAAAAACAAGCCTTAACGGTGTCTAAAAATGTCAAAATTGACTCGATATTCCAAAATCAAAGTGTTGGAAATACGGCGAAAATTTCTGCAGCTGAATCTACGCTGGCTCTTCATACAGTGAATCATCATCACTCGTTTAGGTCTATGGACTGCACAAGTGTGCTACTTAAAACTATATTTCCCGACTCGAACATTGCGCAAGGTATTTCTTGTGCGAGGACTAAAACTGAAGCCATTGTTACTGGCGTCATCACGCCGTGGGTTTTGAACAAAATCCAACAATCATTGGAAAGCATAGAATGTATAGGTGTCTCTACAGATGCTAGTAATCATGGTGCTGAAAAAATATTTCCCATATTAATCCAATTCTTCGATTGGCAAGAAGGTATAACGACAAAAGTGCTGGATGTCATGAATACGCGAAACGAAACGGCTGAAACCATAACTGAAATAATAAAATCAACATTGCAGAAGTATGATTTATTGGAGAAATGTGTATCATACACTGCTGATAACGCCAATGTTAATTTTGGTGGTGTTAACCGGCAGCCTGCACAAAATGTGTGGACCAGAATAAAAAACATTTTAGGAAAAGAAATTGTTGAAGTTGGTTGCCCGGCGCATATTCTACACAATTGCATTCAACGTGGCACTGACGTTCTTACTATAGACTTGGAGTCTCTGGTGATGAAGCTATTTAATTATTTCTCAGTGTACACTGTTCGCACCGAGGCTTTGAAGGATATTTGCGAGTACATCGATGTAAATTACGAAAAGCTTCTATCCCACAGCAAAACCAGATGGCTAAGTCTCTTTCCTGCTGTAGACAGAATATTAAAGATGTATGAACCTTTAAAAGAATACTTCTTGACCACACCTGCAGTTCCAATGATCATAAAAAAGTTTTTTGAAAACGAACTTGCTGAAATATATCTATTCATGGTACATTCTCTGATGGCGGCTTTCCAGGAAAACATATTAGAAATCGAAAAAGAATGTAATTCTGTGTTAGATATTGCACGGATTCTGGACACCATGCGTGCCATTTTGAGTGCACGAGCAAGGAGCAACTTTAAGCCACTTAAAGTGAGAGAATTGCTGGACAAGTGTTCTGGACATAATCAAGAACTATTTGATGAAGATGTAAAAAATATGTACAACATATGCATTGACTACTTAGATTCGTGGATGAAACCACTAGATGATTTTAAAGTCTTCAATTGGATGATTGTAAAAAAAGGCGAAGAAATTGATTTTGACAACACCGTCGCCGCTATCCATTATATGAATGGTAAAGGCGTTCATATAAATGATGTTAAGCTGTTCGACGAGATTACTGCTCTAAACACGTTTTTAATGCTTCAAGAAAACGCATTTTTTGACGCAATGCTTCATACGATATGGGTGAAGATTTTTAAGAGTATAGGCGTTGCAAGGTTACAAGAACTATTGCGCATATGTCAATATTTATTTGCGATCACAGCCCAAAATGCAAACGTAGAGAGGATTTTCTCATTAATGGGAGTGCAGTGGACGAAGGAAAGAAACAGACTTACTGTATCATCCGTAAGGGCTCTGCTCTTGACCCAGTATAATTTAAAGACATTAAATTGCATATCGTTTTATGAACTTGTCATAAAAGATAAAACATTTCTAAGCGAAGTTTCGAAAAGTAGCAAATATGTCAAAAAGGATGAATGTTAACTAAGTATTTAAATAATAATAATAAGAGCTAATAAGAGAGGGTAATAAGAGCTTGTGAAGTTAAGAGCCTACTATTTTTAGTTTGATGATATTTTTTTGTTGATTTTAAAATTGTTTAATTTGCCAATGTTGCTATTGTTGATTGATTTATGTGTATATCGTAAAAAGATAATTACGATACGATTATTTATAAGTTACTATCTATGATACTCCAAAGAAGATGTGGCTTTACCTTTTTTGTATTGTGATTAGAAATAAAAGTTAACAGTGTATAAAAATTTATTGTTTCATTTATTTGCCGAAAATTCCTGACATTTCCCTTTTCCGGCCGCATTCCTGACATATGTCTAAAATTCCTGACATGTCAGGAAAATTCCTGACGTCTGGTCACCCTAGGCGAAGGGGACATGCACATTAGGCAGGAGCGTGCTTGTATGAAGGTTTTTTTTTTCGAATTTCAATAAGGCGGTGTGCGGAATTGGTGCTCCGGTACATTCATAATAAGCACAGAAAATTTGGATTCAATATCTCAACTGCAAATTGTGCCCCAAAGCCCTTGAAATATCAAAAATATTCGAAAAAGTGGGTAGTGCAACAACTGGTCTCGTATCAATTCGAACAATTAAATAAACATTTTCTCATTTAGTATTGATTAACGATAAACACAACTATAGAAAAATGGCGAAAAAACCATAAAATTACATTTATTTACCTGCGAAATATCATTGATAATGGAGTAAAATTTCGCGCAATTTTGTAATTTTTTGTTTCACCTACGCGCCGAGATAGACTTAGCGATGACCTGTGACTAATGGAACTGCATTGCATTAGTGACCTATTTCAGTTGACGGTGAGAGCACGTGCGTTTTATTAGCTACCTACCGTGTTTGTTTACTGTTCCGCGATTGTGTGAAACCAAAACAATGAGTTTACGTAGTGAGGCGAAAATATGTCCTTTATTTGGAGGTGGAAAAGTCTTACCAGCTGCTGTGTTGCCGACGTATGAAGACATTATGAAATATTTCATTCACGTCACACAATCAAAGGGAAATAGAAAGAATTCTACAAATGAGGCTTCTGAAATTGTTACCACTGCAGTTGAAGATATTTGGAAACGAGCATCTATACCGATCGTAGAACATCGCACGATCCTGGCACGATTAAAGGCATTTAATGAAAAATATCGTTCACTTCTGAAGCCATATAAAGAAAGGAAGCACAGTCAGAGCTATCTTAAGAAACTGGATGATTTTAAAAGAGACAGCAAGATATTGTTTGATGTGGCTACGTGCAAATGCAGATCATTCAGTGTTTGTGACTGTGCGTATGATCGAAAAGTACCTATTCAAGAAAGAAAGTTTCTTGCAGACCAAAGAACTGATAGGATGTTGATGATTGGTGCTTTAGACAGACAAACTTCTAAGAACAATGAAGACTTATTTTCCCGTAAATTAAAGCGAAAACTATTCCAAGAAAAGAACAACATCCAACCCCAGGTCTCAAAACTACCGTCCACGTCACGAAGTGTGATATCAACCTGTCCCAATGTCGCTGAACTTCAAAACAGGGAAGACAAGTTCGCTGGAGATCAGCCATCCACGTCTGGCGGTATACTACACTTGTCTACAGCTACTGCTACAGCAACCAAGCAAATCAATCGCCTTAATTTGCCAGTTGTAGCCAGAACTCTGGATCGCTATGGCGTTTCCGATCGGGCAGGAGCTGCCATCGTGTCTGCTGCATTACAAGACATTGGATTAGTGACTGAAGGTGATTGCAAGAATGTTGTCGATCGCAGTAACATCCGCCGAGCCCGTACCCATACTAGGAACTTACAGATTTCTGCTCAGCCCGACCTAGGACAGTCCATTTGTATCTCGTTTGACGGACGAAAGGATAAAACGTTAGTAATGGATGGCAACCGCAGAAGACTTGTAGTATAAGAACACATCACTCTGTTAAAAGAACCTGGGTCACAATACATTAGCCACATTATTTGCAAGTCTAGCGATGCTAGGACTATTGCCAACAAACTGTTAGCTTATTTTATAGCGAAATCAATCGATCTAACTACGATCACAGCCATCGGATGCGACGGCACTGCCGTTAATACTGGGATTAATTCAGGTATCATACGCCTTTTAGAAAAAATATTTAAACGACCGCTGCAGTGGCTAGTGTGCCAGTTACATGCAAATGAATTAAGCTTGCGTCACATTTTTGAATCTATCGATGGGACGACTACAGGACCAAAAAGCTTCAGCGGTCAGCTGGGAAAACAACTGAAAAATTGCGAATACCTCCCAGTAGTTGATTTTGTACCAATTACATGCAACCTGCCGGATATCACAAAAGCCCGCGGGGATCTAAGCACAGACCAGTTATATTTATTGGAAATATGTCAGGCTATTAGTGCAGGACATTGTGATGAAAGCTTGGCTATGAAGTCTCCAGGAACAATCTGGTATTCGCGTTGGCTGACGACAGCCAACTCACTTCTCAGGCACATTTCCACCAAGAATCCGACTGAAAAACAGATGATTGTGACTGAATTTGTCTTGAAGGTTTACGCACCAATGTGGTTCCATATAAAAACGAAACCTTTGTGTGTTTAAGGGGCAAAACACCAACACGAGACCATTAAAATGACTCGGTATCTTCCAACGCACTTGAAGAAAATTGTCGACCTCGTGATACAAAGGAATGGTTATTTCGGTCACTGCGAAAATATACTAATCGCAATGTTGAACGACGAGAGAAGCCACATCCGAGAACTAGCTCTCAGGCAGATCGTGAAGATCAGGGAACAAACGTCGGGGTTCGCTCCTATCAGAGTCTTCAAGGTGCCAAGCCTGAACTTCGACGCAGGGCAATACTATGACCTGATTAAATGGGACAAAGTTTCAGAACCACCAGTCCTGAAACAAATTAGCACCGACTTACTGAAGGATGCTATCGCCAACCCACATATAGTGGAAACTGAGATTTTGACACTCTTTCGTCAAATGCCCTGTCACACTCAAGCAACTGAAAGGTGCATTAAACTTGTGACGGAAGCGTGCTCTGCTGTATGTGGTCCTGAACGACGGGAGGGATGGATAAAAAATACGTTAGAATCCTATAAAATCATGCCTATTTTCAATACAAAGAGAGACTACAGAACTAAGTAATTTTAAGAAATTTACCCCATTTCCAATATTTTTTCTAAATGTTTTCCTATTTTAATTGTGTTAACTCTTTAATTTTATTCCTTTGTTGGTATGCAAAGATTAATATTAATAAATAATATATGTAAAAATACTTGTAGTATTTTTTTATCAATTTTAATTTAATGCTTTGTTTTTGGACATTTTTGATTTTTTCAGTGGCTTTGGGGCACAATTTCCACTGAAAATATCAAAATCCTGTCATAGTATATTTTGTTTGTATCCCTATGGAGCACCGATTCCCCACCCCGCCTAAATCAAAAGCCCAAAAAAAATTTCACGCTCCAGCCTAATGCACATATGCAGGCGAAGGGGACATGCACAAAGGCCCCGCTCAAGTGGGCCAGGTGCAGGCAGACCCCCTTGTAGAAGATAGTTTTATTGAATTTTCTGGTACAAGTTATATTAAAATGTTGTCATAGGTTAAAAATCACCAAGCGGGGTAAAATAAATCTAAAGAATGAAAATGCCTCATTATCTCATTTTCATCCAGCAAGGACATACCGGCGTTTGATATTTATCAACTCATATGCAGTATGAGATTTATTTTTTTGGAGCTCAATAGAAAACATTCAACAATATCCGGACCGCACTCAACATTACTTGCCGACCCCTGCAATAAACAATGCCTCAAAAAGCAACTGAAAGATCTGGCAAGACATATACACTATTCACTGGACAGAGTTATATACAGCAATCATTAGTGACTTTCACTAGCATACTGTTATATGAAGTAGAGAGTCTGATTGTCTCAACCTCTTTTTTGAATGTGAATGAAAGGAACTGATTGTTGTAATTATATCTATCATGGGAATAGAGTACAGTGACCATAGTAGCTGATAGTCATTATTCCTCAATAAGATGTGTAGTCTCGGCACAGGGAGGCTTTTCCCTACCAGTCGGACTCTATGTAAAAATCTCCGCCCCCTTATCGACACTCTGACCGAAAATTCCCAGAAAGGTTATTAAGTAAGAAGTGCAATTCAAGCGGTATTCACATCTTTCAGACACGATAGCAAACCAGACACGAATTACCTTATCTCAATTATTGAAATAGGTTGACCAACCCAACCCGACATTTGCTATCTGACAAAATATCCAAAGCACTTTACTTGGTTGGAGTGTAGATATTCCGCCCCAACCGTTATGTCCAGTAAACCTCTGATGGCGACTTGTTCTGTCACTTGGGAGTCTACATATTTTTGTACAGGTTATTCTTCCGCCCCCTTCGACACTGACCGAAAACTTATTATAGCGACGGCTACAGAAAACTTCGCCGAGGATAAAGTAAACATTTTCAAATCGGAAAACGCACAGAGCAGACGCCGACTCCGGCAAGAAGACCAATCCAACCAATGTATTACTTCGCTCGCACCACGATGTAGTTAATTTTTCACGTATTCACTGAATTTAATAGACTAGACAGTATTTTTTTTTTAATTCCTTCGCCCTTTCATTGGACAGCCAAAGGTCTGAGACCATACAGCCAATTCTTCTATATCATCTTGGCTACATGTAGAGGTTTACAAATACTGATGGGATTCTGTGCAGCTGCCCATCAACATTTCCAGTCTGTTGTCTTCTATCTTGGTAATTCTCCAGTCCAATTTGTGATAAGATCTGATATGATTTTCAGTCAATTTTTATATCTGATGAATGAGACAATTCATGGTGTCTATATCATTATAGGGTTTTACAGTCCTTAATTCAAATCCTGGTTTTAATATCCTCAAGAGTATTGTGATATATTCAAATAGGGGAATGTATGCTTTTTCAAATTGCAGTAACTGCTGGGTGGAGCGCGGGATACTCTTGGCCTTTGTAAAGATGTCTAATAGCTTAACCATCAGCAATAGGCGTTGAATGCTAAAGGACGTGCAATTGAATATGATCTGGTCCAATGTCTGGTCTTCTATACCACACCTATCACACAGAGGGGAATCTATCATCTTCATCCTGTGAAGGTGGGCATTCAATCGGCAGTGTCCAAATCTCAGTCGGTTAATGATCGAATACAATCGTCTATTTATAAATCTTCTTTTGGTGAACCAGGGCATTTTGTTAATTAATGTGCCATCTATTCCTGCATACCACTGCCCTTTCTGAGCAACTGATGTTGAGTAGTCCCAGTATTTCTGCCAATGAATTTTCAAATTGTCTTTCAATATTGTAACAATGTCCGTAAACGGAAGGGTGACATTACATTACTGCCAGTGTTGCATTCCGTACTATAATTCTAATATTTATACTACAATTTAATATTGAGTACTATGTACTATCGTCCGTATAGGATAGTACACTTAAATACTATAATTTGTCCTTTGAGCCTAATCTAATACGCCCATGCATATACGTAGGTATGAAAACAACGAAACATTATTAAACAAATATTTATTTTCAAAGAATTGCCATATTCTCAAGTCCCAAAGCAAATTCCTACGATCCTGCCAATAAGGGGTTTTCTGCCAATTCAATTCAATTCAATTTTTTATTAATAAACACAGTTTACAAGTCACATTCATAGTACTTAATTCAAATTATCATTTTTTTTTTGTAAGGATTTTACATGTTACAAAAATAAAATTGTTTATTATATTAAATAAGTTTATAATACTTTTTAGTTAGTATATTATATATTCTAATTCATTAATTATGATATGTTATTGTTTTGACCAAGCGATTTTGTAGAAGTCGTCTATCGAATAGCACGCATTTGACATTAGCAGCTTTTTTAAGTTTCGGAGGAAAGTAGTATTATTGGGTTCATTTTTTACGTCGTCGGGTATGGCATTATACAGCTTAGGGCCAATTATGGACAGTGAGTGTCTCGACTTGGTCAATCGTCTGGGCGGCACAAATAGTAGGTGACTGCGTCTTGAGCTAGGTCTGTTAATCATTTGAGCATTTGTGGGGAAATTATGGAGGTTTAGCCTTACGTACTTACATATCTCCAAAATATACAGGCTCGGAAGAGTTAGGATGTTATACTCTTTGAATAGTTCCCTAGCAGGGTGGTCCCAGGGCATGCCCGCAATTACCCTTATGGCACGTTTTTGCATCCTAAATGCTCTGTCGCGGTCCGAGGCCGCTCCCCAAATGTCTAGCCCGTATATTAACACTGAGTGAAAGTAGCCGTAATACGACTTCATCACATTTTCAGTAGAGGGGATGAGCCTGGACAGCGCGAAGCACGCAGATGACAGTCGTTTGCAGGTGGCGTCAATGTGTTGCGACCACGTCAGTCCCGAGTCAATAGTGAACCCGAGGTACTTGACGTGGTCCACTTGAGGGACAATACTGCCGTTGCAGGTGACGTTCAGCTCGTGACATTTTGTTCTTTGGAGCTGGAACTGCATTATGTTTGTCTTTTCGACATTAAGCATCATCCCATTGACTGAGAACCAGTGTGCGATTTGGTCCATAACCGTTTTAAGTTTACTTTTCAGGCCGTCATAGTTATCAGCATTGACAATGGCGCAACAGTCGTCGGCAAACATAACGTATTCAGCGTCCGCCGATGCCATTGTCATATCGTTGACTAATATTAAAAACAAGTTATTTCCCATGATTGATCCTTGTGGCACAGCACAATCCTGCAGGGATTCGAGTTCAGACCTGCCGGCTCAGTTATCAAAGCAGATGGCGCCGTTGAATTTACGGCGTTCTACAGAGTAGAAATTATCTGCCCTTAGTCACAACATTTCAAGTTTGTACTATGGTGGTCTGTATTGCGTAAAGTCGGTTGATGCTTTATTGCTTACATGTGAAGCTATTGAAGAAAGCAAGACTTGAACCAACTGATAATACGATTATATTTAATTAATACGAAATACGATTTATCTATGAAAAAGGTAGATGTTGAGATAATCCTGCCAACAAACATAAAGTTACACACGTATAATATATAATTAGTTCCATTTTTATTCAAATAAAGTTTAAGTTACAAAATCGTACTATTTTCGTCAAATACTATCCTTTTTGACTCCATAGACTATAATTTTTCGACAGCTCGAATGCAACACTGACTGTTACTGCAGCGTTGCCAGAATGTTACTTTTGTAACATTTTATGTCACTTTTGAGCCTCTCATGTTACCTCCATGTTACAAGACTCAATATGTTACTTTCGTGTTACTTTTAGGTCAATATAAATAAACTATATAATTAATTATATTCCAGCAAACAAAAACATATCGTAAATTGGAACGCAACCAAGTATATTTTTTCTGTTCGTCATGTTGGCGCATTTGATTTTGTGGCCTGTTGGAATGCGACTTCGTACCGCATTTTCCTCACTCGCGTGTATTTCTAAATCTTCCATTCCGCTTACTTAGTCGAGTCGAGCGAGTAAGCGAGTGGTCACTAGCTAGCAGCTAATCGATCATTGCGCATGGGCGTACCCAGCTAGGGGCAGGGGGTGGCTGCTGCCCCCCCCCCCCCTAGAAGATAAAATAAACGTCAATTTTTATTAACGCTCTTTATAGTCTGTGATCATTTAACGTGTTTTGTTTGTGTTGTGATTCAACTTTGGTTGGGTTTGTTGATAGAGTATTATTTATATTAATTTCCCAAGTGATTGCTGTAAACAGTTTGTACAGTGACTTGTATTGCCAACAGTAATAAACTTTACAAAACATAAAAACTTGGCAAGTAAATGTTGTGTTTACATTAGTTTTAATTTATTAAGAAAGTAGGTACCTACCTACCGAAGGAATCAGTAATTCAACATCAAAGTCATGTAAGTTTGCAACTGAAATAAGTTTTATTTTTTATTTTCATCCAAGTTACTAGTAAATAAGCATATACCTAGTGTGCCTTTTCACTGCATATTATATAGCTTCAAGAAGTTGGTGTAACTATTTATAGCTTTTTATATTTACATTATGTTTTATTTAGTAACTTTAGTTTTGTTTTCTAACAGGGATTGGGATTTGGTTGAGTATCGCCAAGCCTGGCTCTAGAATATTTGACTTTGTTAATCGACCTACGCTTATCCAAGGTAAATAGATACACATACTATCTACCTACATAATTCTGCGTAAAGTTTTTTATCTACATCCATACCCTAATATGTCTATTTTATGGTCAGGATCGATGAGCAAACGCCCTATATTTAGATATGAGTATCTGTGGCTGCATTTTAATGTTTACATTTTAATATCGGTAACCGATACCTTAATTACGTTCAAATTTCGAACGTCTTCTTAAAAAGTAAAAATTAGTAGGTTTTTTCGATTATCGAATTAGTCGATTAGTAATTTATGTTCCATTCCCATACATTTCATTTGATGCTGAAATTATAACAATCGATTTGAGAACTCGAGTCTAGATTGTTTATGGATTTTAAAAACTACAAACGTCAGTCATTTGTTTCCAGTGTTTTGTTTTTTTGTTTACGGAAAATAAAGTTTTGTAAGACTTGTGAGAGTGAATTGCAGTGGATAGCGTCGTGAGCATGAGTTCTGAAAATGACGTGGAAATGTGCGAGACACCGCCTGATATCAGGGACGCCGCAACAACAGTTGCCGACAATTTGCTGCCAGAAAAGTCGCGGAAACAATACGAAAAATCCTACAAAGATTTCATGGATTGGAAAACCGTGAAAAAAGCAACATCATTCTCTGAAAACGTGCTATTGGTATATTTCCAAGAAATATCCACTAAGTTTAAGCCCTGTACTTTGTGGACCATATATTCAATGCTTAAAAGTACATTGAATATCAAACATGAAGTGGACATTTCAAAATACTGCAAACTGATTGCATTTCTCAAACGCAAATCAGAAGGATATACAGGAAAGAAATCAAAAATATTCTTACCTGAAAAAATCAAGAAATTTTTAAATGAAGCACCTGACAAACTGTATCTTATGCAAAAAGTGAGTAGTGAATTACTAAAACATTACATTTTTGCTCCTTAAGGGCACTACACATTTTGTGGAATAAATAATTAAGATTGATATTAATTTGTGACAGCTGCCCGCTCCCAGATTTTTAGCACATTAACCGATTGAATGTCCAGGAACAATGAATTTCTCAGACGCTATAGTGTCCAGCCTTTTCGCGGTTGACAATTGGCAAATGACTTGCGTTAGAAATTTGTTCTTTTGGTTAGGTTATTATAAATGTTTCCTAACATATTATACACTAGAATAATCCTCATGAAATTTCCTATCATATAATGTAAAATACTTACCTATGATAATACAAATGATAAGCTTTTAGTTCGATTATGTTTGCAGAATTTGTTATTTTCGCAGCAACTTCCGATTATATTTCGTCAATAGAGCCCACTCACACAAAACTGACACTATTTACTGCTTTCCACATGACCACCATTATTTTCCGCGGCGATTACATCTTTTATTGTATTACAAAACATAGTAATTACTTCACAGTAAACAAAAATAGACAGACACGAAATATCACGGCTCCCGCGCTGCCGCCATGTTTCGGTACTGAACCAACCGAGGTACCGTTCGCATAGCAAGTTGAAACACGTTTGTATTTCAAATACAAAATTTATGTTTATTAAAAATTATATTTTTGTTAATACCTAATTATTATTTTGTCAAATTCAGTACCTAGTACCATAGTTTTGTAGGTAAATTTATGTTAATTAAAAATTATATTTTTGTTAGTACCTAATTATTATTTTGTCAAATTCAGTACCTAGTACCATAGTTTTGTAGGTAAATTTATGTTAATTAAAAATTATATTTTTGTTAATACCTAATTATTATTTTGTCAAATTCAGTACCTAGTACCATAGTTTTGTAGGTAAATTTATGTTAATTAAAAATTATATTTTTGTTAATACCTAATTATTATTTTGTCAAATTCAGTACCTAGTACCATAGTTTTGTAGGTATAAAAGAAAACGAGGAAGAAATTCACAGAAAAATATTTTATTAAAAAAGTCATGGTATAAATATACTATACACGGTTATTTTTATATTTATATTGGTATAAAAGAAAACGAGGAAGAAATTCACAGAAAATTTTTTATTAAAAAAGTCAAAACAATTATTTACAACAAAACATATATGGTACACGGTTATTTTTAATTTACCGTTAAATTTTTAATTTAACGGTGAATTAAAAATAACCGTGTTTACATGAAATTGTAGACGATCACTTGTATCTGTAATAAACCAGATGGTAAGGTTGCCCAAGAAGCTATATGTACGTACTTTGCAAAATAATAAATTCGAATGTCAGGGCAATGAGAAAAATGTATGAAAGAAACAAGAAAAATGGCACTTGTATATTTTGAGGAGACTAGTGGAACGAATATCTTGCATGAATACTAAGATCATCATAACGATGACAAGCAAGAGCTTGTTGACCAAGCCAAGAATTCCGCCTAGTGCAACTTACACCATAAAAAAAATATCTGGTTTTTACAATACGGTGTCCCTGATAATTGCCCTATTTATGGAAAGAAGAATGTGTGAGTACGTTACATGGAATTGCAAAAAATACCAGCTAGGCACATTCAAATCCCGCTAATAAAAACCTTATATTCATCAACTCCCACGCTCAAGTATTCGTACAAGGGTAGATTTTATTCGCGCCTCCGTGCCGGGGCCCTGGTTTGTTTATCCTTGCCAGGCAAGTGTTGACACCAGTGCCAAATTTCCCAACAAGGTTGAAAGCACAGGAACCGGTCGCAGGTGACGCATTTAGAAGCTACCGCTGTACGAATATCTTGCCGATGACAGATATGACAACGCTTTCGATATTTTGACGAAACATGTTCTGGTCTATGCAATATGTTTCGATTCAGACGCGTCTCCGTCGAAAGACCTAAGTTGGTTGTTGGGTCCGATTGGCGGTGAACTTTCACCAACGTTTCGGCCAGTTGTTCCCGGAAAAGGCGGTGCGTCATCACGGACAAATCGCGACGTCTCCTGGAATTCGTCATCAAAACGAAAGCGTTGTGCACACTGACATTCAGTAACCTTTTAAAAATTTTCATATACCATTTCAGGCATCTCTTTCTTTCCAACAAATACATGGAGAGTTTTTGATCTTTTAGATCAACTCCTCCCATAGTATTGTTGTAGTCCTGGACTACACAGGGCTTCACTAGTTCCTTTCCAGCCTTTCGACCTACGACGGTGTCCGAATTATGGTAAGTGGAGATCATACTCACCGTCCTAGTGTCTTGCCATGCGAGGCATGACACGTCACCAGAATGGCGAGCAATGATTGTCCCCTTAGCCATCTTCTTCGGAGCCTTCGCGATCGGAACTGGTACATTCTTGCGATTAGCACGCAACGTCCCCACACAATCAAATCCTTTACTCTTAAGGTACCTTGCCAACGCTGGAGAATTATAATAATTGTCCATCGTGACGCAGTGACCCCGATGTTCAAGACCTTTCAATAAATCGAGTACCACTTGGGTACTCTTACCAGCCAAGTCTGCACTAAGAGTCGCAACATCGCTGCGAACGGAATTCGTATCCTTCCCCGTATAGATTTGAAATCTAGACAAATACCCAGTGCTTGACTCGCACAGCTCAAATGATTTGATACCAAAACGCGCAGCCTTTGACCTTATCGCTTGGACCCAGGACAAGCGGCCTTTGTATAAGGTCAACGACTCATCGATGGCGACATCTTGGTCGAGGTTGTACATTGAAAAAAATTTATCATTGAGGTGCACGATCAGTGATGCTATCTTTCGTAGCTTTGCTGAGAGCAAAACCCCTCCAATTTGCGGTAAATCTTGACTCACACCAACATTGTCCGTAAAGTGGAGGAATTTGTTCAGCAAAACAAAACGATTGAACGACATCACCTGCCTGAAGTAGGGCAACTGTAGGATGCCGGTCGTCTTCCAGTATTCATGCTGAGATGAATGTTTCAAAAACCCCATCAACATATATATGGCTAGAAGCACGCGCATCTCATTTGCATCGGTGTCAATCCACCGATCCAAACGAGATGTCCGCTTCAAATGTCTTGCTTCAAGTAATGCGTTAATCGTCTGATGAGCATATCTGTTGGTTTCCTCAACCATACGACCAATGATGTCATCGCTCCAGATATCACAAAAGGCATCATAGGGCGTATCGTAGTCTTTGACAGATCCAGGGCGTGGGCCGGAAAAAATTTCCTGCACACCCCTGAAAGTGGCAAAGTCTTCCTGCCAAGTAAAACCATCACATGGGCCCACCAGACGGTCAATGGCTGCATCCATTTCCCTCTCAACCGAAGTTACTATTTCGCGAGTACGTGGATCTAACTCCCTGTCGTCAGGAATAATCCTTAGCATGGGATCACGAGCGTCAATGATCGCGTCAACATCGAACTCGTCGTCGAAATCTGAATCGAGATCACTGCCGTCGTTGACCGGTCGCGCAGCATTCCTGATGGGTGCTACTGCTGTCATCCCTGAACATGACGGAACAGCATCCATCTGCCGAAAAGTAGACACTGCTAACCCACTGTGATTGTCACTGCTAGTTGCCGGTCTCTGATCAGCTGACTGACAACCAGGTATCAGCAGATCAGTATGAGCACGATCACTAGCAGTGACCACCGACACATATTCAGGTTCTACCTCAGACCCAAGCATGCTGCGAGAAGGGCTCATGCTTTCGGGAGTTCCCGACTGCAACCCATCCACCCATTTTCTTACATGATCAAAGTGATCCGCTACAGCCGCTTCTCCCTCCTGGGCGTCCATCCCACACTCTTCTATGATTTCCTCAGGGCGAAGGCTGTAAAAAAATAAAAAAATAGCTATATATATGTGTGTAAAATAATAACAAGTGCGAGACGGACTCGGACAGACGAAGGGTTCCTTGCCATTATCTATAAAAAATAAACAACGCAAAAATCACGTTTGTCACCTCAATATTTTGTATATATTTCAAGCGTCGACATAGGTATCATTCCAACTATTGACAATATCGATAAAAAATGAGCAAAAAATACGTTTGTTTTATGGGAGCCCCGTAAATATTTATTTTATTCTGGTTTATAGTATTTGTTGTCATAGTGGCAACTGAAATATAACTCTGTGAAAATTTCAACTCACTACTTATCACGGTGCATGAGATACAGCCTGGTGACAGACGCACGGACAGACGGACAGCGAAGTCTTAGAAATAGGGTCCCATTTTTACTCTTTGGGTACGGAACGGTACTATACGGAAATGTTGGCTTACAAAATCGACTGCTCCAACTCCTTCTTGCGCCGGATAGAGCCTTCGGGAGTTGCTTCCACACCCGGAGCGACGGGTCGTCGGTGGGACTGTTGAGGTCGTGGAGGTGGTCGAGCACTGGAAGATATAAAAATAAATTCATAGAAGGACTAACAAAAAAATATACTATTACTTTACTGATGATGAGCCATAGATTTAAGTGATATAAAATAATAATTCTAGATAAAATACTCACGGAATCACCGGTCTCCAAATTTTAGGTTCGATTTCCACTTCAGGTTCCCGCTCGGTGGAGGCTGTCGCCGCCATCACCATGCCCAGGCAACGCCTGGCCCGCAGCTCATGCGCCACAGGCGTCGCCGACCTCGACCTTGAGGTCGAGGTGGATCGCGATCGACTACTAGAAATACAAAAAATAAGCTACAGAAAAAATACAGTTTTTATTTATTACAAGCGCTTTTAATTTTTATTTATTTATTTAATTATCTACACTTTTTTATTAATCGTAAGGAAACCTTCATATATTATTATTATATTATTATTACTCCATAGCTGCCTCTGCCACCCCGTATGGGAAAAAGACGTGACGCTATATTATTTATTTATTTAGATTTGTTGATGTTTCACAGCATAGGTATTATTTTAGCTAGACTCAATCAGACGAATACAAGCATCGGCACACAAGCATGCTCATACTGAACGGAAAAAATATTTAAAAAAATATAAATTTAAAAAATCTCCTCTGGTTGTTATAATATTTGTGTGTATTACTAATATTGACACTATGTATGAGACAAATACGAAATACACCAACCCAACTTTAGAAATACAAAACAACTTTTTTTGCCTACGGTACTTACACGGAAGATTTGGACTTATTTGTTTGGAAATGCGATATTACATCTTTTACTATAAGATACGTAAAAACAAACATAAAAAACGTATTCCTGGTTAAATTACGAGAAACCTGATATATTTATTTTATCAAACTAACATGGAAATATTCCATAAAACTACAATGGACGACGGCCGTGCGGAAGTAGAATGGCGTCGGAAAAAGGTTTGAGACTTTTATCTCAAACAGATCTTCCGAAATGGCTGAAACTAATACTTGAAACATATTCTACACAAAATTCTCAGTAATTAGGTATATAAAACATAACACAAACACTTACCGTTTCAATCCTCTGGGCATATTTACTCAAACAACAAACTCACTCACAGCAAACATGCAACAATGGCTGACTTTTGGTGCCAACATTTCGTATTTTATATCGCCTGAGTCGTGATTGGCTATCTAATGTCAATTATTTCATCTTACAGTACAGCCAACTTCACAACTGATAATATGGAGCCCATTTCCGGCTGCGTTCAAAATCAACTTATTGGCTATGGTACCGCAAAGTTTGCAGCTCCCGTTCGGCACACATGTCGTGCGCTGGACACTACCCGCCACAAAAAATTCGGCACACATGTCGTGCTTAGGACATTCAAGGGGTTAAGGGTTAAAATTAGCTTAAAATATGTTTCAGATGCATTCCGTTGTTGATTTTCTGTTGGAATTTACTCATTCTAATGTTACTGTGTCTCTAATTGTTTCAGGTTGCACTAATATTTGGCATTATGGGGGCATGCCGCAGACAAGAATTATACAACATGAAATATGAGGATGTCAAAATTTTTGAAAATACCATAGTAATAACTGTTCGTAACACCAAAAATAAAACGGATCGTACTTTTACCGTAACAGGAAATTATACAGAAATTTGTAAAAAATACATTGAACTACGCCCCAAACCCTGTCAAATTCCAAATTTTTTTGTACAATACATCGGAGGTAAATGCTTCAACCAAAAAGTAGGTATAAACAAGTTTGGATCACTGGGCAAGACAATAGCGACATGTTTAGAACTCCCCAATCCCCAACTGTACACCGGGCACTGCTTTCGCAGAACATCTGCGACTTTAGTTATAGATTCTGGGGCAGACATAACCACCTTAAAGCGACATGGGGGGTGGAAGTCGACAACTGTTGCTGAAGGCTACATAGACAACTCTGTGCAAAGCAAAGTGGAAATATCTAATAAGATACTTAACTCCATTAATAAAAATGAAGTAATTAACATAACTATGCCTAGCAGTACAGTGACTTCAAATGAAATCCCAGCTACTGCAGAAAAATGTATTTTATTCAAACTGACCTACAAATTGATTTTGTACTAAGTACTAACTTTTACATACAGATTATGTTGGTAACTGTAGCCATATTAGGGTATGAATGAAGATAAAGTTATGTATGTGACTGTACATAATTAGGCATTAAAATACTCATGTGATCCTTTTATGAAACTCACTTTGTTCGTTTCATAAAACCACATTCGTATTTTAATGACCCTCATTATGCAACACCCACATAAATAACTATATTGTCTCTGGTATATGAACCAAAATGCTCTTAACAGTGCTTGTGCCACTCATAGCCTTTCAAACCAATGCGCACGACTTCCATTCCAGTGTGCCCAGTGTTGCCAGTCAAAAAGTTGTCGCAGACGGTATTTTTTATACCTATTCATGTCTTTCGTAAAAATTATGTGCACCTACTTACGTAAATGACTATACATGCAAAGTTTGCCATACGAAGCTTTGTCCATAGCCTTTATATGGACAGACACTTATTTGATTCGATTCTCGTCCGTTTTTGGTGATGCCGTGATGTAATCTCAGTATCGAATCTTAAGATTTTTTACGAATGCATGGTTTTTGTCTTGTTTTAATGCACTAACTTTGAATATCGCTCTTTTTTCATGTATGATGTGGTGGTGAATAATGTTTGTATTGCATGTTTTGCTATGATAACAAAATTAACATGTATCTAAAGATAATGAAGAGGTTTTTGACTGCTGTAGCCTCGACTCAAAAAGTAACAAATGACAATGGAGAAAATATCGATAGTTCTTTTGATAAGGCACCCCCTGAAAAAAAGAAGCAAATTTATAATTTTAACGAAAAATGGCTAGTAGAAATTGCATTCAAATATTAGATTTCAAAAAGGGAGCAGCAAACCGGCTCAATCACGGCCTTTTGTGCAATTTGTAATTGCAATATGCTCAACCATAGGCCTGCTCTTATAAAGCATCAAAATACAACTAAAACGTTAACGCTATTAGTAAAACAACATCCATAGACGAAGCTTTTAAACCGAAAAAAGAAGAGGAGCTAAAGAAAAGAGCTGAACCTAAACTGTGTGCTTTTCTCGCTGAACATAACTTGCCACTGTTGTTGTCAGACGACTTAATCCTTTTTTGGATAGTACATTTCCTGATTCAGCAATAATCAAATCTGTAAATTTAGGAAGAACAAAAGCAACAAATATCTTAAAAACTGTACTTGGTCCAATACTGACAGAAGAACTTGTATCAAAACTCAAAAAAAACAACGTTAAGTGTAATAATGGATGAGACTACAGATATAAGCGTTAAAAAGCAATGTGCACTGGCAGTGATATTTTTTGATGAGGACGAATTCTTGGTTCGTAATCAATTCCTTGACATGTATGAAGTTACTTCTGGAAAAGCTAAAGAACTCACAGATGTATTATTGAATTGGCTTACAAACAAACAAATCCCTTTGAAAACTTGGTTGGCTTTGCTTCTGACACCACGAACAGTATGGTTGGGTAACATAATTCAGTTTTCAGCCACTTGAAAGAAAAAGTACCACACATTGCATGTGTAAAGTGTAGATGCCACATGATTCATCTCGTGGCTTCTAAAGCTTGTCTCAAGCTTCCGAGATTTGTGGAGGATTTTCTAAGAAATGTTGGATCACATTTTAGCCGCAGTTCACTCAGGCAAGATAAGCTTAAAGAATTACAAATATTATTTAATATTGATGTCCATAAAATATTGAGTCCTTCGATTACAAGATGGTTGTCCCTAGAGGCTTGCGTCAAAAGAGTATTAGCACAGTACAATGTACTCTCTGAGTACTTTAGACTCGAAGTTTAAGAAGATCCTAGTAAAGTCACAGAGGAAATAGTTGGCGTACTAGATAACAAACTCACAAAAGTTTACCTAGAATTTATGTCGTACGTCCTAGATCTATTCAAAGATTTCAACCGCCTGTTCCAGTCTGAAAAACCATTACTCCACCAATTAAAACCTGAAACACATAAATTAATAAAAACAATAGCCAGCAAACTACATGCAGTTCAATTACTGTAAAACTACTGATTCCTACCGAATAGAATATGCCAATCCAAGATTTGTTGAGCCCCTTGAGAAAATATATTTGGGAGAAGCTGCACAATCATCAATTGAAGAACTGTCAAAAGAAATTCCTGAACCGAAAACCGAACTCACAGACTTCAAAAGAACCTGTCTTATGTTTTACATAGAATCAATAAAACAAATAACGCAACGATACGATTTTGTTGACCCAATATACGGCATTATTGAAGTCATTGAACCAAGCGTGGCACAAACATTTGAAATAAAAGATTTATCTAGCGTGGTGATCAGGTTCCCAAACATTAAAGATGATGTTAATGATGTGGAACTACAAAAATAATGGAAGAAGCATGCTTTCCTTGACCATAATGACTTAGATTTGTCTCAAAATGTTGAAGAATATAGCTTTAAGCTTTAATTAAGCTGTAGGATTTTGATAATACTCAAATATTTCCAAATTTAAAAAAGGTTATCGGGCTTTCACTTGTGTTGCCTTTTTCGAATGCATGCATTGAACAAGTTTTCAGTCAACTTAAATTAATCAAATGTGAAAACAGGAACTGGCTAAACACTGCAACCATTTATTTTTTGATGGCTACTAAAGCAAACATTAAAAACGCCACAAAATTTGAGCCTTCAAAAGCAATGATGCATGAAAAAATAACAAACAGCAAGAGTGGTGAAGGTACTAATTGCAAAATATTCTTAAGATCTCAAAAAGTTTTAAGTAACTATTTTTCATGACAACGATGCTAATATAAACGATTTTTTCCAGGTTCTACCAGTTCAAATTACCTACCCTGTCGCCATTAATATATATGATGACGTTTTTTCGTATTCAATGATAACAAAGTAAGTTGTAGTATTAAAAGTAATTACTAAATTGCTTGGTTTTATTCAGACACAAATGATTGATTATGTTTTTCTTTTTCCGCATCACCAGTCGATGAACAATTATTACGATTTTTTCGACGTTTAACAAATGGAACAGAAAACTTTTTTAGTTTTAGTCTAATAAAGTGCCATAATAAAGTATTGTGTCGTTTTCCACATAATATAAGGTCATGTTACTTTTCTCGTGAAAATGTTCCTTTTTTAGCTGTCTCATGTTATATTCGACTATCTGCCACTGGCAACACTGTGTTACTGGCTTTGACATGTGAGTGATCAGTCCGAAAAAAAAGCGCGGGAACTTTTGTCTTGATAGGCGGAAAATTTTAATTTAAATTTTGAAAATTTAATTTAATTACAGTAGGCTATCTAAAAATACTGTAAATTGGTTAAAAATGGGCAGGAAGAAGCCTAAGAAAAGAAAGAAGGAAGAGGACGAGGAGGATCTGTCTGATAGTGGGGAATCCTCAAGTCCGTGTGATGAACCAAAATATGACAAGGATAAGTATAAGCCTTTTCAGGTCCCGGATTATGTCCGCCATTACCCAGTGGATGGAGGTAAATTAGATTATATCGTTTATTTTGAAAGCAGCGACACTGGCAAGGCATTGGGCGACAGAGACATGATGGCTCTAGCGAACTGCCTCAAAAGATTCAATAAAGGCATAAAACAGTTAAGACGCATCAACAAATATAAGATTGGCGTTGTGTTTGAGCGGCCAGGGCTCGCCAATGCAGCTTTAAGCAATAAAACATTTCTGGATTCATACAAACTAAAGGCGACTATTCCTGCTACGGCCACTGAAGTGACTGGAGTAATACAACATGTGCCACTTGATTTATCCAATGAGCAGATCTATTCAAATATTTCTTGCTCCAAAAACATAGTATCAGTAAGAAGATTTATGAAAAGAACAATTAACAATAACACTGTTGAGTTCCAGCCTTTGAAGACAGTCTCAATAACATTCTCCTGCCCATCCCTGCCCGACAGTGTTGATCTGAACAGCTGGCGCTTCGAGGTTCGCCCGTACATCGCTCCAGTGAAGCAGTGTCTACGGTGCCTGAGGTACGGACACATAGCTAAATTTTGTAAAAACGCAGAGAAGTGCTCTATCTGCTCAGGCAGCCACAACTTCAAGTCTTGCACTGTTGATGCAGCGGATGCCTCTTGCTGTCATTGCAAAGGCAATAATATCGCCATCTCACCTGACTGCCCTGTAAAAAAGGAGAAAATTAATCAAAACAAAATGAAATTAGACAAGAAAACATTTGCTGAAACCCTGGAAAAATCATTTCCTCCACTAATATCTAAAAGCCCTTCTGATCACCTAGCACTGCTTCTCAATTCAGAACATATAATGAACATTATAGTAGGCTCAGTAACTAAGTTACTAACTCAGAACAAAACAAACGAATTTTCAATTAATTCACAAAACATTAAAACCATTCTTCTTGAAACACTAAGTAAGAGTAATTAATTTGTTATTCTTTTTTAATGGATCAATTAAACATAATGCAATGGAACTCATAAAGTTTAATTAGTAATAGACTTGTTTTAACACATTTCCTGAAGGAGAATAATATTCACGTAGCAATTATTTGTGAAACTTGGCTAAAGCCGAATCAACGTTTCAATATTCGAGGTTATAATATTTGTAGATTGGACTCCGGCAACGACCATAATGGTGTTGCCATAATTGTTCATAACAGCTTAACTTTTAGAAAACTTGATACATTTTATGATAATTCCATTCAGAACATAGCAATACGTTTAATGTACGGAGATAATAAGGAAGTATCAATTGTTAGTTTTTATAGCCCTAAAAACTGTCTACCGGTTTTTACCAAACATAAATTTGATCAACTTATACAAAGTGTTCCAGAACCTGTGCTTTTTGCGGGAGATTTCAACGCTCTCCATTCGGCATGGGGATGTCAATCAACAGACGCTCGTGGTCGTGATGTCCTTTCAAGTACTAATGACAATAACTTAGTTTTGCTAAATGATGGCCAAATGACCACTATTGGATCACACCAATGGAGGCGAAATGCTTTAGATCTTTTATTTCTCCATCACTGGCTCTGAACTGTGATTGGACAGTGTATGATGACCCGCTAGGTAGTTACCATCTTCCAGTAATAATTAAAATACTTATTCACAACAATTCCCCTTACACTTCATCTCCATTAGACTGTTCAGCTATGAAAACTCATTTAAACTTCGTCGTGTTAATTGGAATAATTACAAAAAAAATTTAGATACCCTTCTACAAGAATTCAATATAGATACCTCAAACTCTAAAGATTGCTATAAAAATCTTATTGATATTTTAATTTTAGCTGCTCGGAATTCATCACCAGTGTCCAGTTTTCGTAATAATAATTCATCACCAGGCATATTTAGGAAAAAAAGAATTCCTCTCCCATGGTGGAATGAAAAATGCAGCCAGGTTGTAGAGTGCTCTAAAGAAGCGTATATTCAATTTAAAAATGATCCAACTGAATGTAATTACATCAATTTCAAAAAGAAGCAAGCTCTTAAAAAGCTTACATTAAAGCAGCAAAAACAAATTAGTTGGGTTGCATTATGTGAATCCTTCAACAGAACCACGCCGATTTCGCATATTTGGACTATCATGAAAAAAATTAATAAAACTTTCGTACATAGTTTCTCAAACAATAACATAAGTTGGGTCTTCGAATTCCTTAAAAAATATACGCCTGATACCGTTGAGTCTAACTTGAATTTACATAGTTATGTGCATGCTAAGAATAGCGAATTTCTGGTAAAACCATTTTCTTTTCAAGAATTACAGTCAGCTATTTCATCTTGGAGAGATACAGCTTTTGGCCTTGACGGGATTCCTTACAAAATGTTAAAAATGCTTTCTAATAAATCTAAATCAGTTCTTTTAAATGTGTTCAATTCTTTATGGTCTCAAAATATAATTCCTGATGATTGGAAATCAGATTGTCTTATTCCAATATTAAAACCAAATAAAGAGAAACATTGCCCTGACTCATATAGACCTATAGCACTTACATCTTGCGTTGGGAAAATTTTTGAACAAGTTCTAAAACAAAGGCTAGAGTTTTTTGTTGAATCCAATCATATACTACCCATGAACCAGTTTGGGTTTCGCAAAGGTCGATCGTCAAGAGAAAGTATAGCTCAATTACAATTAGACATCTTTCAATCTGTGAAGAAGAATATGTCGTTTGCCGGAGTCTTTTTTGATGTTGTTGGTGCATACAATAATGTCAATCATCATATTTTGTGTAGGGAATTAGCTTCCATTGGGATTCCAATTAAATTTATTGATTTTATTTTTTCCTTTCTTCACGACAGAAAATTTTATGTTAAGATTAACAATCAATTGCTCGGTCCCCGCTCATCTTTTAAGGGAGTTTGTCAAGGTGGGATTTTAAGCCCACTCTTATTCACTTTGTATATTCATAAACTTAATCTTATTTTGGGCTCCAAAGTCCGAAACCTTCAGTTTGCGGACGATTTGGTGATATATAGCTCTGGAATGAATGCAAATGAGGTTATGCGAAATCTAAATGATTCGCTTTCTAGGTTCTCAAATTATTTCAAATATTTAAATTTAGACATCAGTCCTGAAAAATCTAAAGTGTTAATTTTCCACAAAATCAAACAAGCTCAGTTTAAAATTTATTTTAATAACACTCCTTTAATGTTTGCATCGGAGATCAAGTTTTTGGGAGTTATTTTTACGGGTAACTGCTCGTGGAAGAAATATGTTGATAAGATTATATTCTCTGCAAATAGGGGTTATAACTTATTGAAGTCTCTTACTAAAACTTACTGGGGTTCAGATCCGAAAGTATTAATAACTTTGTATAAGGCCATAGTTCGGAGTCATTTTGAATATCTACTTGTATCAGCTAATGATCAACTTGTAAGAAAATTGGAAGTAATTCAAAATAACAATTTAAGACTTATTACTGGTGCTATGAAAACCACGCCCATTAATTCCCTTCAAGTGGAATGTAATATTCCACCGTTGAATCTTCGCTTCAAGTACCTAAAATACAGGTTTATCTTAAAAATGTTAGCCATTGAGCCCCATCCTTTGTTTAAAAATTTGGTACAATTTTACAGAAATAATCAGGCTTTGGCCTCTTCCTCCAAAACTCCCTACATTCTTCATGATTTTTCCTATATGGTTGACTTTAATCAGCAGTCTAATATACATAGAAGCCAAGATCATTGGGCATGCTACTCAGACGATTTTGATAGTAAATTCACTTCAATGGTATTTCATATTGATCCCGAGCAAAAGAATAAACATGAAATCTGTGAACAACTGGCAAGATATATTGATTTTACTCAAATATACACTGATGGTTCAAAAACTGATAACGGCGTTGCCGCAGCTATATACCTACCGCACATTAAAAATGGATTCGGAGTGAAATTGCCACAAGAAATGAGTATCTTTTCAGCAGAAGCACTTGCTATATCAAAAGCATTAACTTATATTTCGGAACACCCAGCTGATTCCCCGGAAAACAAGTGGGTCATAATATCTGACAGTATGAGTACTCTAAAAGCTCTTCAATCAAACAAACTAGACTGCAACACCAATTATATTATTTACGATATCAAGAATCGCTACTCCCAACTTCATAAATTAAATGTACATATTATCTTTATGTGGACTCCATCTCATGTCGGAGTGACAGGAAACGAAAATGCCGACTTCCTGGCCAAGGCGATCGTTGAAAGTAACGCTCCTGAGTCTACTGTACCTGTGCCAAACTCTGATTTCATTACCAAACTCAAACAGAATTTGAAACAAGAATGGTTTAGTTATTGGCAACAAACTCTTGCAGTTAAAGGTTCCTGGTACGGATCCGTTAGTGGAAGGATTGGACGTGCCTGGTTCTCTAAGTCAAACATGTGGAAAAGCAGGAAATTCTATGTTATAATGACACGTCTCAGATTTGGTCACTGTCGCTTCGGATCAAATCTTCACCGTATGCAAATTATTTCTTCGCCAATTTGTAATATCTGTAATGCCGCTAATCAAACACTGGATCATATATTTTTCGATTGCCCCGCCCATATTATACAACGCCTTGCCTTTATTGATAAACTGTTTCTCATCTACAAACCAGAAGATATCCCGCGTACCACTGTTGACTTATTGAAGAATTTTGAAAATTATCAATATATTTACGATTATATCTGCTCTACTATTGAAGATATTTAGAGTGGTAAAAATATGTATCGGACTTGGAACAATACACGGACTAAGAGATATATTACACGGCCATGACTCCTCAAATGTGACGTGGCTTCGGCCTTATAAAACAAACAAAAAGACTTGGCTTCGGCTGAAACAAAAACACGCAAGACTTGGCTTCGGCCTTAAAAAAACAAAACTACGGAAGACTTGGCTTCGGCCTTAAAAACATGAAAAACGGAAGACCTGGCTTCGGCCTTAAAAAACAAAACTACGGAAGACCTGGCTTCGGCCTGAAAAATCATAACTACGGAAGACTTGGCTTCGGCCTTAAAAACAAGGTATACGGAAGACCTGGCTTCGGCCTTAAAAAACAAAACTACGGAAGACTCGGCTTTGGCCTTAAAAACAAGAAATACGGAAAACCTGGCTTCGGCCTTTCGAAACCTCGGAAACGGAATAAGAAGATGTAAACACTGAAGACATGGCTGTACGGCTTTGATTGCTATTGCCTTTCCTTAGGGATAAA
The DNA here is from genome assembly GCA_949825045.1 of Argyresthia goedartella. Lineage (NCBI taxonomy): Eukaryota > Metazoa > Arthropoda > Insecta > Lepidoptera > Argyresthiidae > Argyresthia > Argyresthia goedartella. Next base: position 227,810 of record OX463836.1, on the reverse strand, counting down.
GACGGAAAAAAATCTTCGGATCATGGCCCCAGAGCGGCCGTGCATGTTACTCAGAAGGCTGAGGACCCTGACGCCGGGTTTCTGCTGGACCGGTATAGCTCACTTGACAAGTTGATAAACGTGTCCACTTGGATTAGGAGATTCGCTCGAAATTGTCGTACTCCTCGCGATCAGCGAACGTTGAACCCTATTCTGACTCCGGCAGAGCGAAACGAGTCGCTGTTGAATTTGGTCCGGTTGGTACAGTCCTCGAAGTTTGGGGCAGAATTGGAGATTATACGAAGTGGACGTTCGAAATTGAAGGGAGCCGTCGCGCGTCTCAACCCCTTTGTTGATTCGACCGGGTTACTTCGGGTAGGAGGAAGATTGCGCAATGCGAATCTGTCGTATTCGGCTCGTCACCCACTTCTGCTCCCCAAGGGGGGACAGTTAGTTGAATTGCTGGTGACAGATCGTCATATTAAAAACGCGCATGCCGGCTGTAACGCGTTGTTGGCCACGCTCCAGCGGGAGTTTTGGATCTTATCTGCCCGCCGTGTCATACGGAACATCGTGTTTCGGTGCATGCCTTGTTGGACATCCTACCATTCGTTGCATAGTTTGCGGACCATCTAATTGTGGAAAAACGAACTTAGTGATCGGCTTACTTTTACATCCTGGATGGATGGATTACATTTTCATAATATCTACTTGTATTCTAAAACTCTTTTTCAACCAAAATACGTATTTTTAGAAAAAGTGATGAATCTCGTTCCCGGGATGGGGTAGTTTAAATATCACGATAACGAAGAAGTTTTAAGTCCTCGTGATGCCTCTCCAAATTCTGTTATAATATTCGATGATGTGGCATGTGACAATCAAAATAATATTCGTGATTATTTTGCTATGGGCAGACATAAAAATATAGACTGTTTTTACTTGAACCAAACATATAGTAAAGTTCCTAAACAATTGATTCGTGATAATGCCAATCTTATTATCTTGTTCAAGCAAGATGATGATAATTTACGTCACGTGTATGATGAGCATGTTAATACTGATATGACCTGGTTACAATTACATTTTGTTTTTTTTTTTATAAATAAAGTTATGTAGTTAAAATAGTTAGTTAAATAAATCTAGTTATAAATAAAGATTGTCAAAAGAATGATGGTTGCTACCGAATGAAATTCGATAATTTTATTCGCGTTAATGATTGAAATTAAATAAATGAAGTTAATCAGTGATAGACAATTCACTTGAGTACTTTCCATCTTTGAGAGCAGTTGTTCAGTTATAAAAATGAGTGATGAAAAATTAATAAAACAGCAAATAATTAAATCCACTGAGGCCCTTAAAAAAGAAGGTTCAAAGTTTAAAAAACAATAAATTAGATTCTGACATTGCATTAGAATCTATGTTCAAACCAGTAACCGACCCATTAAAGCAGATGGCCAAAAATCATATCACTGCTGGAGAAAATGAAGGAGTTTATGAGGAAAATGCGAGAGATGGGTGAGTATGGGTATTACCGGATATGAATATTTAAAAGAAGAGAAATTTTTCAGAATCTAGTGAATTATCGTGTGATTCAGAATTGGAAGAAAACTCAAAAAATAACACGAGCGAAACATTTTTCGAAACAAATTCTGATGCTGCTTCTACTCCTACTATGAAGTCTCTATCATCGTGGTCTTTATCGTCAGATGTTTTTAAAGATGTACCATACGGAATCAGGGTAGAAAAGGGAAAACCTATGATTTTATCAGAACCTGTTACCATAACCGATAGTGAATTGACAATAGCTGGACACTCGTTTAATAAAACAAGAGGTTTGGTTGAATTGCTCTACCAAAGAATGCCTGATATAAGCAGAGTTACTGAAGATGATAAACAAAAATATAAGACAATATTAATGATTACAAATGTACATAGACGTAAATACGACCGCAGTCAACCAGTTAATAGCAATGGGGGATTTAAATATATAAACATTATTTGTGCGTATTCTGGTTCAGATGAGTAATTTAAACTACACATGGATTGAATGGATTGTATTTATTTCCATAGGCACAATATAAAACTGTTATTATACAATCACTTAGTTTTGAGACAAGGACTATAGGTCTTGTAACACGAACGACTTATATTGAAGTGACAGTACTGACATTTTGTGAAGATTCGAACATATTGCGGGGGGGGCGAAAATGAAAAAAGTGGTAAAAATCGCAACCCCGTACTCTACAAAATAATGTTTAAGTTTTACACATTTATATCTTTAATTTTCTAGTTAGACACTTAATAAGCAAGAAATTATAGTAAGTATATTTTATATTTTATCATACTGTATTATATTTAAAAACAACAACTCATATTGAGCAAGAAATTATCTTACTATACTTACTTTCATGCAGAAACTACAACTTAAAATTATTAGTTGAGGTCTTAAATATTTATCTTAGTGTATTTATCAATGTTCAGCCTAAAACTGAACAAAGTAAATATGTAAGTGTAGGTACTTAAATGTTTCCCTTATTGTATGTACCTAAAGTTCAAAAAACACTTTATAACTAAACAAAGTACATACCTATTTGTTACTGTACTTAATTACTTAAAGGAAGTACAACTTGGCCAGGCCATGAAAAGAAACAATCGCTTGCCTATTCATAATAACTTTACCTACTTAAACAAAAATAAACACAAGTCTATATAGGTACTAAATTACTAATACACAAAAAAAAAAAAAAAAAACCCTATTTTAACCAATCTACCTACTCCTACTCATCTATTGGCAAAATACATATTTTGGTAATGCTAGTGCGTATGACATGGCCATTGGGCATTTTAACATCAAATGCTCGTACCTTGTTATCTTTTCCTGGGTACAATTTCACTATCCTCGCTGTAGGCCAGTCAAAGGGGTTAACATTATCCTGTTTAAGAAGCACTAACATTCCTTCCTTTATATTAAAAGTTTGATTTTTCCATTTAGGTCTACTTTGTAGCATGCTTAAATAGCATTTGTGCCACTGTTTAAAAAAGTTTTGTTGTAACTGACTACATTGATGCCAGAAACTAAGTCTATTGGTTGGAATGTTAGTGAGATCTTGCTCTGGGTAACTGGTAATAGGAGCACCAGTTAAAAAATGACTTGGCGTTAGGTACGTCATGTCTGATGGATCCGATGACATAGGGGTCAACGGCCTGGCATTTAGAATAGCCTCAATTTGAATAATTACCGTGTTAAATTCTTCATATGTGAGTACACAAGTACCTATGACCCTTTTCATATGGTACTTTAAACTTTTGACGCCAGCCTCCCACAATCCACCAAATACAGGACTGTATGCTGGAATAAATTTAAAAGTTATGCCCTGATTAGCTGAAAATTTTGTCACTGCATTTTGGTGGGCTGTGGAAGACTGTAGTTTATACAGTTCTTGTAAGTTCGAGTTAGCACACCTAAATGTGGCCGCATTATCACAGAACACTTGGGAAGGCTTGTTTCTACGCGCTATGAACCTTTTTAAGCAATTCAAAAATGTCTGTGTGGTCATGTCCGAAGCCAATTCCACATGAATAGCCTTCGTCACGAAGCACACGAAAATTAGAACATAAGCTTTCAAAATTACAGGCTTCCTTACTCGTGCAAACTTTATATTGAATGGGCCAGCATAGTCTATGCCCACCCTCTCAAATGGTCTGGATACACGAACTCTTTGTGGTGGCAAAGAGCCCATCAATTGAGATGCTGCCTTGGCTTTTAGCCTAAAACATATTAAGCATTTGTGGATTACATTTTTTATTTGTCTGACAGCATTAATTAGCCAAAATTTTTGATTTAATGAAGAAAGCAATAATTTTGGCTCGGCATGCATCAGATTCTTATGCTCATTCCAAATTATAAGACTCGTTATATGAGACGCCTTAGCAAGAATAATTGGGTGTCTTTGCGAGAAAGAGAGCTCCGAATTCTGAAGCCTGCCACCAACTCTCAATAGCCCATCGCTACCTATGAAAGGATTTAATGATGAAAGTGGTCCTTTTATAGGTTTATTTGATTTTAAACAAGAGATTTCATCAGCATAATGCCTTTTTTGGTCGTACTTTACAATAGTAAACAAAGCATTTTCTAATTCATCTGGCATCAGTTCACCTGACTGTCTGCTAGTGACATCTTTTGTTCTACAATTGTTTATGAACCTCATTACGTAAGCAATTACTCGCTTCATTTTATTATAATCAGAATATTGACTGAAAATCTTTAACTCATCAATAGTATGCATTACTGTGTTGCAAACGTCATGACATTTTGGATTATTTTGACATTGCTTTTTTATTTCAGGTACCTCTACCAGAGGCGGAGTCTCGTGCCCTGCATTACCATGCTGATATTTCTGCTCATGCAAAAAGCGTGGGCCATGCCACCACAAATCAAGATCTTGCAAGGCGCGAGGCTCCATACCTCTCGACAAGCAGTCGGCAGGGTTTTCCATGGTCTTAACATAGAACCACGGCCAGTTTTTTGTATGATCTTTTATTTTGATAACTCTGTTCGCGACATACGGCATTAGCGTCACTGGTTCCATGTTAAGCCACGCCAACACGATCTGCGAATCAAGATATAGATATACTTTTATAATATCACACTGTGTCGATAATGTGTTGTGCACTCTTTTAGCAAGCATTGATAATAATAAGGCGCTGTTCAATTCTTTGCGTGGTGTAGTTAAATCATTATTAGTCGAATTTGCTCTTGATTTGGAACAAAGCAAGTTTACATTTATCGTACCGTCAGCAAAAATAGCTCTGACATACAAGCAACAACCATAGCCTTTGGACGAAGCATCAGCAAATCCGATTAACTCTACCTGGCTAGCACCCTTTACATTTATATGCCTTTTTGTTTGAATGCATGACATTTCAATTAAACCATTAGCATAGCTTATCCACTGGTCATTTAATTCCTTAGGTAGTTCCTCATCCCAACTGATTTTAGCATTATAAATATTTTGCATTAGAAGCTTAGCTGACATAACAATTGGTCCTACCAATCCCAGGGGATCAAAAATCTTGCTTATGAAAGACAAAACCTGCCTCTTAGTATTAGTTGTATTTACGTTGCTCTCTGAGCAGCTGATGTAGAAATCATCTGACTTAACGTTATAGCGCAAGCCTAGAGTTTTTATAAAGTCATTATCTTTGCTCATATCGACATCTTTCACTGGAGATTGATTAGAGCGTACATCATCCAATAGCATAGCATTATTAGAACCCCATTTATGCAACTGAAAACCTCCCAGGCCTAGCAATTCTATCAACTGTCTCTTTATTTCTTTTAATGTGTTCACATCATCATGCCCAGTAAGTACGTCATCAACATAGGTTTGTGAAAGCAAGACAGAAGAAGCTAAGTTATATCGGTCTTTAAAACGTTCTGCTAACTCTTTCAAGCATCGCGTGGCAAGATATGACGAGGATTTTAACCCGTAAGTAACAGTGTTAAGCTGCAAGCAAAGCACTGGATCATTAATAGATTCTCTCCAGAGAATATTTTGCAAGGCCCTATATGGAGGGTCAACTAATATCTGTCTGAACATTTGCTTTATATCACATAGTAGAATATATTTTGGCAAACGAAACAGAATAAGTATATCGAAAAGTTCGTTTTGGACTATAGGTCCATTTAATAGAACATCATTCAAACTGATATTATTTTTTGTCTTAAGACTGCCATCGAAAACAGTTCTCATCTTTGTTGTTTGACTGTTTTCATTGAAAACAGGGTGGTGGGGGAGAAAAAACACACCATCCTTATCTATATCATATTTTGAAATATCATAGGGCTGGGCATGGCCCAAAGCTATGTATTCATTTATAAAATCCCTGTACATTTGATACAGTTTATTATCTTTTAATAATCTGCGCTCAAGATTATAGAAACGCTGTAAGGCAGCTGAAAATGAATCGCCGAGATAGATCTCAGTAATCGGTTGCTTTAATGGTAAAGCAACAGTGAATCTATTATTTTTTAGAGTTATTGACTGTTTAAAAATGCTTTCAGCTAGCTCCTGTTCAGAGCTCTTTTCTGAATAAATTTCAGGAACCGTCTCGGCGGTCCAGAATTTTTTAATATTTTTGTCTAAGCTGGATAAAGGATCATTATGAACATTGTCACCTACTTGGTCAGAGAAGTTGATAGAAAAACTAACCCGAGGAGATGTGAAGTTGGATCCAGGAACAGACCCCGCCAATATTCCGCCAAATTGAGTTTCGAGTAGGTATGGCCCTTGCTCTTTAAGCTGGAGCGGCTGGTTTTTCAGAGCCTGAAAAAATACATCACACCCCAATAAAATATCGATAGGAGCACAGACATGAAAGTTTGTATCCGCTAATTGGAAACTATTTTTAAGATCCAAAATATCAGAATCAATTTTAAATTGTGGTAAACTATTTGTTATGTTATTGACAATAGAACAATTGACTGACAATTTAAAATCATTCAAGCGCGACTTAATAGTCAGCTGAGTCTTCTCATTTATGTTTTTGATACCCTGACATATTCCCACGACAGTGCTATTATCAGAATAAGTTTTTGAATTTATTTTCTTAATAAAATCCGAACAGACTAATGAGACTTGACTTCCTGTATCAAGGAGGGCACGGGCCGGGATCTGATTCCCATTGCTGCATTCAACCAGAACCTGAGCAGTAGGTAAAAGCACATCCTTATTAGCCTTGCAATAAAGAGAAACCTGCGGGCCATTGGGCCCCTGCGGGCTCGAGCCTTGTTCATTATGATCTTCGTGCAGTAATGTATTATGGGCCTTTTTACAAACCATACATTTAAAATTGAACTTACAATTTACATTTTTTGGATGTTCATTAAGACACACCTTGCATATATTATGCTTTTGTATAAAATCGCACCTATCCTTTACTGCAGCTAATTTAAAACTTGAACAGGCATATAATCGATGAAAAGAATTGCAAAACTTACATTGTTGCTTCACAGAGACGGACTTCTGCTTCTGCTTATTTGCAGCAGTTGCAGTAGCGGCACAGGAGACCACATACTTGCGCTCCTTTTGCTCAGGTTGCGAATCTTTGCTTGTCGCCGTCTCAAGGGCAACCGCGCGACCCTCTAGAAATGTCAACAAGTCGTCTAATGAAGGCATTTCATTTACACTACATTTTTCAAGATAAAAGGCCCTGACTGTATAGAAGTCGAGCTTTTTTTGAAGTAGACAAACTAATATAGTGTCCCATTTTTCTGTTGGTTGTTGCAAACTATCAAGCGCACTCAAATGCTGTCTAATTTGTGATAACAATCCACGTATACTGGCAGCACTTGGTTTTTTAATAGTAGGTAAATCTAGTATAGCATTGACGTGGTGGGAAATTATTTTGACCTTATTGTGGAATCTTTGCTTTAATAAATTTAGAGCTACAATATAGTTAGCTTCTGTTAAAGGTAAATGTTTTATAACCTCTAAGGCTTCACCTGTCAAATAAGTGGTTAAATAATACAGTTTATCACATGGGGATAATGATTCATTATTGTCTACTACAGAGGTGAACATATTAATGAATGGGATGTACTCACTTGTATCTCCATTAAACTCTTTAATATTAATCCTCGGGAGCCTTTGACATTTCCCACCCTTTGGGTTCTGATTCGACTGACCCGGCTCTGGTTGCAAAGCAGCTATCATTGAGTTTAATTTTGCTAACACTGAACAATATCTATCGTCTATTTCGTCAAAATTTTCTGTATCAGGCTCAGAATCTTCAGTGAGCAATGATTGAATATCGATATTATGGGTTTCATATTCTTGAAACGACTTAATTAACCGGTCCCTTTTCACTACTAAAGAGTCGTAATCTCTTGAACGAGCTTCATCACTTGTCACAAAGGTTTGCATCTTAGTTATTACGCCTTTGCATTGGCCACGGGCAGCGATCAGTCGCTTTATCGCGCTATCCTTTAGCTTCGACATTTTTTTTACACAAAACAAAACAGCGAATGTTTTATCACAAAACAACTTCAATGTTAAATTAATCCAAGTTATAAAACACAAAGGATGGATATTACACAGTTTTTATAGTTTTTCTGCAATATCGTGCAATAATTACTGTATACAAATGTAAAAATGCTTAAGGTACAAAAATGGCGTCTAATTCTAAACAAATAGACAAAGTTAAAATGGCGTCACAAAAAGTATTCTGCTTGTAATGGCGTCGGAACGAAAGTCAGCACGCTACGCACTTCACGTAAATAACACTCGTGTATTTCCGTAAACACTTGGATCGGACACAATCGGCAAAAGTCATGTGTGACACTCGGTCATATTCGGATACGTAGTTCTTTTTCGCACCGCAGGAACACTAGCGCCAATCTACGGTCGGGAACGTAAAACGGAACACAAACACCTACAAAGCGCAGTACAAAGTGCATAAATAAACCGCAAAGTATCGTCGTCGAACGAAACGTCAAAAACGATCAGAAATTGTTCGGCGAATTTCGTGAACACTCGGGTAAGTACCTCCGGGTTCTGTAGATGTCGCTCCAAACCACCGTGAGTATAGTCACGGAAACGCTCCACAACCAGACAGCCAATCATACGCAGCAAATTGTCGAGGTCATTTCCATCCTCTATCCCTTTTCTTCTTGAAGGAATTTATCAATAGGTATATGGTAGGTATTAGGTTAGGTATCGATGAATAATTATACTTTCCAGATAAATCCTAATAAATAACGCACCTGTAAATGGACAGAGCGTATTTCGAGGACACACAAGTATGGCGATAATGCAGCAAACTCCGGAACTAGATTTTTGTATCCAAATTCCGTCCTCGTGACACGTGTCGTACACGACAAATTACGCGTCGTAATTCCTTGCGGGTTTCTTGTAGATATTGCTTCTTCCGCAGGAGAGCTCCCAGCACAGGAACAACAATAAAGTGATAGCCACTTACCAACAATAGCTTGGCAATATATTCTATAAATTCCGAACGACTCTCCGGCCGTTTGGTATTCCAATGGCGTCTCACCTCACTTCTTTAAAAAGGCTGAAGGACCATCATTCCATGTGCGTATTCTGGTTCAGATGAGTAATTTAAACTACACATGGATTGAATGGATTGTATTTATTTCCATAGGCACAATATAAAACTGTTATTATACAATCACTTAGTTTTGAGACAAGGACTATAGGTCTTGTAACACGAACGACTTATATTGAAGTGACAGTACTGACATTTTGTGAAGATTCGAACATTATTAAACCTTTATTACGTTCACCCACAAAATCTAAATCCTTCAGCACACCAAAAGGGAAAGGCTTACCCTTATTTAAAGAAGTAGGTAAAAAAGTACATTACATTTTTTGGAACGATCGAACGAATAATTACGTGGAAACTTTGAAAATATTGATAGCTTCAAGGGATGCTGGTAATACGGGATTAGATGACGAAATATTATCTGTTATGAAAGAACTAAGTTCTGTTTTATTCATACTCATACCTTCGCATCATATACATGATGAACATCGATAAATTTGGATATCACGTTCATAAAGCGGTGGGTCCAACACTTTCCAACAATCCTACATTTCTACCGAGCAGATGTAAATCCTCATTTGCCTTACTGGGGACCGATATGAGTGAAGTGGAAAATTTAATACTTGGCTTGAAGAACGTGTGCGCTGTTGGTTGGGATAACATCTCAAACCGTGTACTTAAGCTCCACAAAAACTTCTTTATTCCACCTATAACATATATCTTCAATATGTGTCTTACTGATGGCGTCTTCCCCGAGTCCTTAAAGCGATCGATGGTGCTCCCTATACACAAGGCAGGAGATCGTGTCAACAACTACAGACCAATTTATATCCTGCCTTCTATATCTAAAATACTGGAACGAATCATCAACTCACGTCTAACTAAATTTCTTGAATCAAACAAACTATTATCTGCCTGCCAATTTGGGTTTCGAAATGACATCTCCACCAGTGATGCTGTGCACGAACTCACTGACTATGTGGTAAAGAACCTTGATAAAGGGCAGAAGGTTATAGGCATTTTCCTTGACCTTGCTAAGGCGTTTGACACGGTCTCTGTCCCTATCCTCTTGAAAAAACTAGATCGACTTGGTATGCGAGGGGTACAGTTGAAGCTTTTTGAGGAATATCTCACCGGTCGCTTTCAGTATATAAAAATCGGAGATCACTGTAGTGGTGATCTACCAATTGCGTACGGTGTCCCACAGGGCAGTATATTGGGTCCCACTCTATTTCTCATTTACATCAATGAACTATGTGACCTAAGTCCCGAAAATGGCAGAGTGATTACATATGCTGACGACACTGCCCTTTTATTCTCGGCAAAAACTTGGGAAGAGACCTATGAGGTTGCCCAGCGGGGATTTGATCAAGCCACCCAATGGCTTCAGGACAACATTTTGACGCTTAACTCGGATAAGACTAAATATGTTACCTTCTCCATTAGAAACAGTCAGAGCACATACGACGGTTCGATAACTGCTCACAACTGCATAGACCCTAGTAGTGGAACCTGCTCTTGCCCAGCCCTAGTTAAAACCTCAACTATTAAATATCTCGGTGTTCTTCTCGACCAAAATCTCACGTTTGGTCCTCATATTCACTTGGTAACTGGCAGAATCCGCAAACCTATATATATTTTCAAAATACTTCGCCATGTCGCTGATGCCGGGTTGATAAAACGAGTTTATATGGCACTCTGTCAATCTGTGCTATCCTACTGCATTACCTCGTGGGGAGGCGCATCCAAGACATCTATCCTTCAATTAGAACGTGCCCAAAGAGCTGTACTCAAGGTTTCCACTTTAACAAAGAAATCTCAGCTGGGATATTGAAATCATCGTCTGAAAGTTTCACATTTTTTGGTAAGTTCCACCCGGATACATTAATAAATTGATGGGGTAATTTTGTTGTTATTTTGTCAACAATGTGACATTTTAAATTTAATTTTACATTATTGTGGCATGGAAGCACACTTAAATTTACAAGTTTATTGATTTGTGTTTGTTTATTACCTATACCTATAATATTATGGGTTTGATTCATAGTAATCAACCCAAGTTTGTTTACAAGGCTGGTTGTAACAAAAGATGCCTGGCTGCCCGTGTCAAGCAAAGCTCGGACAGAAACTTTTTCACCATGTTGATTTAATAAATTAACCTTTACAGTCGGAAGCAAAATGTTGTTAGAAACTGGGTTAGACAACAAAGTCACAGCAGGCTCAATAGGTGCAGCCTTTTCTTCATGCAACAAAGTGTTGTGTCCTAATTTACATATTTGACATTTGAAATTAAACTTACATTTTCCGCTGTGTGTCTTTAGACATGTGGTACATAAATCATGGTCCTGCACAAATGACTGGCGAACCTCTAATGCTGCCGTTTTGAACTCCGGACAGCTGAAAAGAGTATGGTCACTTTTGTTACAGTGTTTACACATTTTTTTTACTTGTGAGGCAACATTGGTCACCTTTGATGGAGTAGATTTATAAAATCTACTTGTACTTTCATAGCAAGTACTATTGGGGGGTAAGCTATCCTCTAACGCTATAGCGCGCTTTTCAAGTGTAACGGCACAAAGGCTAAGTTCGAGCCACCGCTATCAGTAGCTATGATCGTCTATTCTATCTACCCCAAAATGAGATGTCCCGATTCAGCTGTAAGATTTGTAAGTTAGGAATGATAAGTCCGAATTTCTCGTTCGTTGAGAAGTTCGTTAGGCGTACAATAGTCGAACGAAGTTTGGTTCGGGAAGTTACAGTTTCCAGTTAGACAGAGAAAGCATATATATCCGCAAGCCGGTAATTCGCATCAGTCAGTGGTGTATTGCGCCAGATCGATCTTTGTTATATTTTGTGTGATGATACCATCTATTTTTTTGTATATATGGGCGCTTGGAACTTCTTTTAGTGGTCGACCACGATTTGTAATATTTGTTTGGGATATCGTATAGATATCCGTCGTAATTTTACGACGTGAGTACTCAATGATATTTCATGTGCTCGCTAGTAGCGGCTTGTGGTGGTTCCAATTATATAATTAGTTCACGGCAATAACGATCCGAAAAGACCGGTTTACACAATTGCGATTTGATTTTCCGAAATGGGTTCTGAACTAGCGGTTACCTCAAAAGGTCCGTAACGTTTTGAAACCTTCAACTCTGCGCAATTTGAGCTGGATGTTATCGAAACGTAGTCATTAGCGCTTTAGGAGATCTAACCCACACCATAGCGAAATGCATACTTCGGTAAATTCCGATCTATGAATTCCACTAGCCACTGCACGTCCTCGACTGAGCCTAATCATATATATTTGACTCAGCCTACACATTAGACCTCCAGCGAAATTTACATTTAATTTAAAGATGCAACTTGAATCCAACCTGACCCAAGGCAAAGCAAAACACCTACCCGGTCCTAAACAATGAACTTTAGACTGTAAATTGATCTCTTCGCGCGTCCCCGACAACACTCAAATGTCAAAATATCAACAGGATAGGTTATCTGTGTTGACACCGGTTTAACTTTGTTCTGAATTTGTTATTTCCATCCGCGGAACCTCATCGATCAAACAGTCTCCCTATGCCCTGCCAACCTAGGTTTAGCCGCAACTAAACTCCTGTCTAGCCTAGTCTCAAAACCTAGTGTTATACCACGTCCATTATCGACACCACTCGAAAATGGTTGAGTTTGATTTGAATGTGCTTGTATGTTTAATGACTGTGTGTGTGGGAATTTCAAAACTCGCTACTCGAAAGGAATGAGGAGAGGATTAGCCCGCGAATATCCTAAGAGCCAATCCAGGAACCCTATGGTGAAGGAAAAAGGAATTTAGGGTCGCTCCAAGCCCAGACTCAGACTCAGATCAGTTAACCTACAAGTTCTTATCTAACGACCCAAGGATAGTTTTGGAATTTGGGGTAGGTTGATATAAAGGATAGGAACCGAGGTATATCTCGGCGCTTCAGACACTCACGAAAAACCACTGAAACTTCGCAATCACAATTCGTATAGTTCTGACGCGTAACACGGCAGACAAAACTGTTTAGAACTCATGAAAGACGACTGTCACAGTAGCTAGACGCTGAGACTGAATGCTCTCCCTTCCACCGCAATCTGGTATAGCAGATGTTGCCCGACAAGTCGCGGCATAAGGTGGAATGCTGGGCGGATTTACGGCCGCTGACTGAGAAGTATCCCAGCAAGGAGACCCCCCTACCCGCGGGCAAGGGGAAGAAACCGGCTGCGGTGACAGCGGCAACATCTACCAGGGCTCAAACCAGGAGAGCCGCCCATACACAGGGCGTGAAGAAGTGAAGTGATCAACATAATTGTAAGGTAGAATTGTTTCTTTGTCCAAGTCCAAAGTTCACTTTGTTTGTTCTATTACCTATTGTTTTTTCACAAGTAACCTTACTTTACTTTGATCTATTTACTTGTCAGCTGTCACTGTCAGTCAACCTCGTTTTTCTGCCAGTGTATAAACGAAACGCAAACGTCAGCTTCTTAATTTTTGCAACTGTTGAATATTTGGGGTTTCGTTCCTGCGTTTGGATGCGGTCCTGATTGCGCGTCGTTATGTGTTCGCATTATTATTTTCTTATATATTTTTTTAAATAACAATGAGGTGTATATAACTGTGTATCATATTCTACCATAATAATCTAAGCTGAGTATTGCATTGAAAATGATGCCATAAGTACTTAGATATCTTTCAGCACTCCGAAGGTTAGGGGTCTAGGTCACCCTTTATATATATATATACATATACATATATATATATATATATATATATATATATATATATATATTTATATTTTTTACTTTGTAGGTACTTACTACGTAGGTAGTTTATTTTCGTAATTTCGTAATTTCTTTATTGTACTAAACAAGACAGACATACAGATAACTTATGATAGAAAAAACATGTACAAAGGCGAGCTTATCTCTAAAAAGAGATTTCTTCCAGCAAACCATGTTGGATAGGAGACGGAGATGATAGGTAAGGGAAAGAATTGCGCGTACAATTAAGACTATATTCTAATATAATACATATTACAAATACATAAAACCCTATTGCTAAGAAATATAGACTACATACACAGTTACATAAATACAGCATATCAATAAATATCTTACAAATATACTAATACTAATACATTATATAGCTAAATAGAAAGTGAAAGATAGTGCTTCTTTAGTCGGTTCTTAAAGATATTCAGTGATGGACTGTCCCTGATGGTGCAGGGAAGTTCATTCCACAGCCGTATAGCGCGGATTCTAAACCCGTGCTCGTAGGTTGCAGTGGAGCGTTGTGGGGCTTTAAGCATAGTAGCCATGTGAGTTCTCCGAGGCCTGCATGAAGAAAGAAATTCGAAGCGATCACGCAGGAAGTTAGGGTACCGAGGGTTCCACAGAATATTGTAGAGCAGGCATAGGATATGAGAGTCCCGTCGAAGACGAATCGGAAGCCAATTCAACTCCCTGCGATGTTGAGAAACGTAATCATATTTTCGCAGTCCGAAGATGAACCGAATCCCGAGGTTTTGAAGTCGTTCGAGTTTGTTCAGTTGCTCTTCATTTGCGCTTACCCAGCAAACATCAGCATAGTCAATGAGGGGAAGTAAAAGAGACTGGGCGAGAATAATTTTGGTCTGACGAGGAAGAAAGTTTTGAAGTCTCCTGAGAGAGTGAAAGGTAGCGTAAACTCGCCTGCTGACCTCGCTGATATGCGTTGACCAGGTTAACTGGTTATCGAAAACAACACCCAGGTTTTTCGCTGTGCCGCTATACATGATAACGGTACCGTTATAAGATACAGGAGGGACAGACTGTTGCTTCAACAAACATAGTGAGTGTCTGGTACCTATAATCATGGCCTGGGACTTGTTTGGGTTAACCAGTAGCCCAAATGACGAGGCCCATCCTCTAATACCCTCTAAGTCAGCGTTTAACGCCTCCACAGCGGAGTTTACATTATCGGGAGAGAAGTGGCGATAGATTTGTAAGTCATCCGCGTAAAGATGATAAGAAGATGAGAGGGCATCGGAGATGGAGTTAATAAATATAGAAAATAGAAGAGGAGAGAGAATGCCACCTTGGGGGACACCGGAGGTGAGGTCACACCAATCCGTGCAAGTCGTCTCCGATTTGATACGCTGTTTACGGTCACGAAGGTATGAGTCGAACCAGCTGATAGAATGGGAAGAGAGATTAAGAGATTTGAGAAGTTCAACGAGAATGTCAAAGTCAACACAGTTAAAGGCACTGCTGAAGTCGAGCAGGGTAAGCACCGAAAGCTGCTTCTGATCCATGGCAACCTGAATATCATCCGTCACTTTAAGTAGAGCCGTAACTGTGCTGTGACCCGGTCTGAAGCCTGATTGAAAAGGATTTAACAGGTTGTTAGAGGATAGATATTGGGAGAGCTGGGTATGGACAATGGATTCGAGGACTTTTGATAGGATCGGCAAGATGGAAATCGGGCGATATTCTTTGAAGCAGGTGGGATTGGTTGATTTAGGGAGAGGGATAACTAGTGCATGTTTCCAACCAGTAGGGAAGGAGCAGTTTGAAAGGGAAAAATTTAAAATGTGCGTTATGGGCGGAAGCAGGTCATCTAGGATAGTGAAGATCATTTTTAGGCAGATGTTGTCATGTCCGACTGCTTTGGAGCTAATCGCCAACAATGCCCTTTTAACTGTGTCAACGCCGACATATCTCATGTTGAAGGGAGTGGTGTTGGGAAGTGACCTAGAACGCAGGCTACGAAGAGTGGCTTGCTTGACGGTAGAGTCCATCACAACGGGCGGTGCGGAGAGAAATTGATTAAGAGCGTTGAGATCGACATTACCTGAATGCGTGTCCTGGGCCTGGGACTTGCCAATACCAAGTGTCCTGAGAAATTTCCACACCTGAGCAGGAGTGTACCTTTCGATACACTCAAAGATGTGGCGGCGTTTGGCGTCGCGACAGAGACGATTGCAACGATTTCGAAGCGATTTGTAGGTGAGAAAATTGTCATCTGTCGGATCCTTTTTGTACCTGCACTTAGCCCGATCTCTCTTGGTCATAAGTCGCTTGATATCATCGTTTAACCAGGGAGCAGGCAGGTGCTTCACTCTAACTTTTTTAATGGGAGCATGTTTGTCATAAAGTCCCAGGACAATTGTATTGAAGCTGTGAATTTTGTCATCAACGCTCTCGCTCAAGATGACAGGGGACCAATCGACCAGTGAAACATCAGACTCAAGTCTGATGTTTCTGGATTCCCTCAAGGGAATCCAGATTGATGGCTTTGAAGCTGCGAGTTTCAATAAATTTGGTTCTGCACTTAGGGGACCTAATTTTATATGAGACGTAAATGAGGTCGTGAAAAGAAAAAGGTGAGTTAAGTTGACCATGAGTGGCCACCTTATCCAGGTTGGAAATGATTATGATGTCAAGAAGAGAGGGCGAGCAATGTGGCTGGGAATGGGTGGCCGCAAGCGGCAAAATGTGCAGATTGTATGAATCTACTATTGACCTAAGCTTGGCTGAACGAGAATCATTTTTGAGGAGACAAGTGTTGAAATCCCCAAGAATGAGAGTGTCATCGTAAAGTGGGGTCAAATCATTAAGAATAGATTCAAAGGTGTCGAAATAATATACACGGAGAGAGGGGCTATAAACAATACCAAGAAGCACCTTATTGTGATAAAGAAGAATTTCGAGGAAGAGATATTCGGCAGACTCGGAGTACTGGCTAGGGTATGCGCTGATCATCTTGCACGGAATATCCGCACGCAGGTAAACAGCAACCCCTCCATCCGCTTTCCCGACTCTGTCATTCCTGTAGAGCCTGAAACCTGGAAGAGAGTACATAGATAAGGAGAGTGAAGGCTTCAGGAATGACTCGGAGACAAGGATAGCGTCCACATGTTGGTCACTAAAAGCCTCGATTAGATCGGTGTAGCTCGTGTGAATGCTCTGAGCATTAATGTGCACAATGTTCAGATTCTTCCCAGACCCACCAAAGACAGTTCTGAGTTTGACAGAAAGTGGTTCTTCCACACTGGAAATGTCACTTTCTGCACTTACAAATTCATCGCTAGACGCACACGACAAGAAGCTATCGTTATTGAGATTCATATTATGTAGATAAAATAATATACTATAATTTAATATAAATATATAACTAGGTATAGGAATATACCTAGCTGAAAATATATAATGATTAAGGAATCAAAAGAAAAAAAAAGACTAATATAAACCAATGGGGTGACCTAAACCCTCACCAGGCATGGATTGTTGTAAGAAATCAAAAAACCTACTATTACATTGTAAATAAACATCACACACACACACACACACACACACTTTACACAATAAGAAAGCAATAAACTATAGCGCTAACAATAGAATAAAATCCACAGCAAAAAGGTAAGCGCAAGAGGGACCGCGACTTCAAAAGCCGCACAATGGCACTTAAAAAAAAAAAAAAAACTATCATACTGTGTCAATATGCAAGGCTGTATGGTCTAGAAACCTTTGCCTGCCTGACAAGGCAAATGAACCAAAAAAAAAAAAATGTGTCAATATGCTGTCAATAGTTGCAAATAAATCGAGTGGATTTGAAAATAAAAATAGTTGCTACTACCTCGCAAAACATTACTAGTAGAGAAAAGGATCACGACATGAGCACTGTACCACCGGGGGAACGGAACGCTGAATCTGATTGGTTTAGAGACAGACGAAGAGGGTCTAACCTTGCTTCTTCTTGTCCTGCGACTGAGTGGCCTGTTTCCTGGTCACTACGCCGGAGGCAGATGCGGCGGCGCCCTCAGCAGGTTTATTCCCTTTGCCGGCTGGCGAGGGGGTCTCCTTGCTCGGGTACTTCGCCATGAGTGGCCGCAAATCTGCCCAGCACTCCAGCCTCTGCCGCGACTTGTCAGGCAGCAACACGTGTATCTTGCCGTCCAACGTCCAACTGCTGCTGATGCCGAAGTGCTTCCGCGCCGCCAAGAAAACGTCGTGCCGGGATTTTACAATTTTAAAATTATATAGTTATTCCATTTAAGTCGATTATTTTCGTGGTGGGTGATGCAGTTAGTACAGTTGATGTGCAAACACTCCCTACGTCTTCTCTGGTACCGTTGCCTCCGGGAAAACCCGTGCTCATTTCGAATCCTGATAAATTTTCCTTTGTCATGCTCTCTTATCATGATGCGTCCTTCCCTCACCCAGACGAATCTCCAGCTATGTAGAGTTGCCAGCGATCGGGTTTTCGCCAACAGTATCCTGTTGGTTTTTGTGAGCCGCTCGTTGATATAGAACTTGTCTGGGTGATGTTCAGGGAGGCCCATATAGGCAGTAGTTATTCCCCTTCTGACCCGCGCTGCGTTGATGAAGTTGTCGCGAAGCAGCTTTCGGGACAGACACACGACGATGGGGCGATGCTTGGTCCGTTGAGCTTCTTTGTCGTGGCCGTGCCGGGCTCCCACACTCACTAGTCGCACTCACTATGTCGTGCTCTTGAAGGCTTAAACCGAGCTTCGTGGCGGTAGCAAGAACAATGTGTCCCACAGACTCATTTCCAAATTCAGGAATATTTGCTATCTCAATGTCGTTGGATAGATTCGACTGTATACTTTCGTTTAGTTCCATCTTTAGTTCAGCGTAGTCGCTATTTTTTCCAGGTAATTCAGCCGAAGTTTGTTGGTTTTTTAGTGCAGAGAGTTCCAAGCGCAGTTTGTCATTTTCTCGCTCCAGGTTCTCGATCTTTAGCCCAATTTCTGATAAGGTACCAGTAGTGGCTGTTAGTGAGGCGGATAACGCGTTTGTTGCCACAGTGAATTCCTCCTTCAGTTGTGCACAGGACAGGCTAATTTTCTTTGATAATTCCCCAGCAACCTCATTTAACTTCGTATTTAGGATGCCTGTAAGTCTTGAGTCCAAAATACTCGTGAATTGCTCTAAGGTCATGGAACCGACGGTGCCTGGTGTCGGTATGGGGAGTGTCGGGGTTATTTCGGCATTAGGTTTAGGGTTCGCCACCGTAAGGCTCAGGAATGTGCTAGCACAAGAGTTATCACAGACGGATGTGTTATCTAAGAATTCATCACATGACATGTCATTTTCGTCATTGGCCTCGCTGTGTGTAGACTTGTGTACGTCAAATTGCTTTCGCGTCGGAGTGTTGTCATTCCTCGTTCCCCGACGTATGCTTATGTTTACGCACAGCGAGCATTGCCACTTTCCACGCATCTTGCAATGTTATCCAGATAGTAAGCTGTGGGCATGTTCAGACATTGGTGATGATATGAGCTATGGCAAGCGAGGCATTGTAGTAATTCGGTGGTGTCAATAGACTCTTTACAAGCTGCGCAGTTCATTTTCGAGCTATGATATTAGTTAGCTGGTCGGCGGTGATGTAAATGACTCACTGTGGTGAACTGGTGCGCGTCGTCTTGCGCAGCGCTGTGTGTGTGTGTGCACTTGTTGGACAACAACGCAGGCGTGGTGGTCAGCTGCCCGGGGCGGGTAAGAACGAGGCGAGTCTGTTGGGTTCAATGACCGGCCTTGGGTGCGGCCCGTTAACGGTCGCTGACTGGCGCTTCTTAGACGATGCTCGATGATATCCCGCGTAAATTCGGTATATTTCGACAATATTTGCACTGGAATACCATAAATCACTGATTTGAGTTTTTGATCTATTAGAGACCGAAATCAGCACTTTTCAATAGTGTATTTAAAATTTTTTTTAGATTACAATAAGCACTTTATTTTTCTGTTAATCGCGGAGCAACACACTATGCGTGTGCACTGAATGGATTCTCGCCTTGAATCTTGAATGGCGTAGAGTTCAGATTGGAATACAGTGCTGGCTGTGTGAAGACTAAGTTTTTGGTGAGTTTTTTCTGTGCCATTTTCCCACCAAGTTAGTGCGGCTCCCACCTTGCCTTTATCTTACTCCCATTCGTGTATATGTGGGGACCGGTAATTTTATGATTTTCGAGGGTATCGGTGTCGGCGTTGTCTAGCAGCTCGTACTCGGTTGTCATGAGTCTTGATGGGTGAGGTTGAGCCCAGTGGCTCACCTTGTTTTCGAGCTCTTTACCTGGTGGAAGATAGTCTCGGGAGAGTTTTTTATTCATTCGGTAAAGGGTAGCGGCTTCCTGAACTCTGATGTCTAGTGGAAGCAGGCCCGATAGGACGAGTGCCGAGGTCAGTGAGATTGTGCGGTACGCCTTGATGATTTTTTGTGCAAATCCCCTTTGCAGAGCATTCAGTTGGTCTTGTACCACTTGTAATTTTGTTGCCGGGTTCCATGCAGCCGCAGCTTACATAACAATGGGCTCGATGACCGCTAAGTATATGGTTCTCACGATTTCTCCATTAAGACCCCGTGTATCTTTTGCTGCGCACGCAAGTTATTTGTAGATGTTTGTGGCTTTTTTGCATACGGCATTCACGTGTGTTTTGAACGTGAGTTTATTGTCGATTGTGACGCCCAAGATTTTTATATCCTTCTCGAGTTCGAGTCACCGGAGAAGACGAGTACCACGTCGTCTGCAAATGCTTGACAGTGTACCCCTTTGCCAGTTAGGTGGTGCAACAATGAGTCTAGGATAATATTCCAGAAGGTTGGTCCTCCAATGGAGCCTTGCACGCAACCTTTTGTAGTTTCCTTCTCGAATGTTGCTCTGGCATAATTGATCTTTACTTTGCGGTCTTTGAGGTATGATGCCACCATGTTGTAAAGATTCTTAGGGCACTTCCTGTTTGCAAGCTGGTGCTTGAGAGCGGGCCACCACGCGTTATCGAAGGCCCCTCTATATCTAATGACACCATTAGGACGATCTTTTTTGCATTCAATTCGTCTCTAACATGGTTCACTAAGTCATAGAGAGCGTCCTCGGTTCCTCGCTGTGGCATGAATCCGTACTGCCTAGTATTGAGCGTGGGGAGGAGGTGCCATTGAAGTCGGCCTACTAGTAGTTTCTCGACTATTTTTCCCAGGACTGACAGGAGGCCGATAGGTCTGTAGGACTTTGGATGGGTGTAGTCCTCTTTACCTGGTTTCCGCAGGATAATAACATGCGCGGCTTTCCATTGCTTGGGGAAATAAGGTATTGACAAGCATTTGTTGGCGATGGCTATAAATACCTCCTTTTCGCAGAGAATAGCCGCTGTGCAGATATCTGCCGATGCTCCATCTAGACCAGGGGCTTTCTTTGGATTTAGCGCCGTAAGCTCTAAGTCCAGTTCCGCTGGTGTGAATGGTGGGTCATCTTCTGATAACTTCGGCTGTTCTCCTTCTGTCAGCTCTCTGAGATGAGTGTGGGTTTCCTGGTCTGTTTCTAATAAGTCATCTGGGTAAAACGTTATGCCTAAGAGTTTTGCTGACTGGTCTGGGCTTAGTGTATTGCCATCAGTGTTCCGTAACAGCATGTCTCCTTGCCTCCTGGCTGTTTTTCTAATAACTCTGTAGATTCCATCCCCCATGCTCTCTCTTTCTTGAGTTGTGCAAAACTTCTTCCAGCTTTACGTTTGCGCCGTCTCGGCCTTGTGCGCGTATTCCTTCTTTGCCTGAAGGTATTCTTCAATGACGTATTGTCTTCGGGTTGGTGCGGCGTTTCTGATTCTCCTCTTTTTCCTCAGAACTTCTTCTTTGAGGTTTTTCAGAGTGTCAGACCACCATGGAGCTACGGCGTTGTCTGTATTCTGCGCTTTTTGCGGAATTGCCTTTTTGCACGACTCTTCAATGGCGCTTGTATAATGTTCGATGATGGATTCGAGGTCAGTTGGGGTTTCGGTTTCTTCGATCGTTTTGGGTGCTATGTTCCTGTCTACTAGGAGGGTTCGGAGGGTAAACTTAAACACTGACCATTTCGCCTTTTTTGTGTTATATTTGCGCGTTGTGATTGGCTGAAGTGGCACTAGGGCTTTCTCCAGTCGTATCGTGAACGTGATGGCATTGTGGTCGGACGTTATAAGGTTTTTTGTCGACCCTCCAGTTTTCGGCTCTTTCTAGTAATGCTATACAAGCTAATACAAGCAGTGAAGTCTACTATACTTGAGCAGAGCTTGCCCCTCCCATAGGTTTCCCATGTCGATGTTTCTCCGGTGTTTAGGACTGCGAGATCCATTTCGTTGAGAAATTTGCTGTAAATTTCTCCTCTCTCATTTTCCTCGCTGCTTCCCCACCATTGAAACCAGGTATTAACATATCCCGCCACGATAACGTTGTGGGTATTGAGCCTATTTACAGCTGTTCTTATTCTATTCAGATATGGCTCGATGGGTACACTGACCCCCTCTTCCTTGTGATTATCAAGGTACAAAAATACCACTCCTAATTTCAGGTTTCCCGCCCCCAGAAGTACCGCAGCTTCGGTTTCGGTTACCAGCTGGGGATCGTAAATTACCTCCAGCCGATTTCCAAATACTATGACCGCGGTTTTTACTGGTTTTTTGGCGGTTTAAGGTGCACTGGATGACTTGGTTGCCAGGGTATTGTTTAGGGACGCCAGTGCTTCCTACATAGGGCTCTTGCATTAGAGCGATTGATATACCCTTGTCTTTCGCTAACTGAAATAATTCGGCTTAATAATAATTGTATATATATATATATATATACATAGTCAGGTCATAAGTTCTGTCACATGTGCAATATGAAATAATTTAGACATGTTTATTATTTATGTAAACATTTATATAGCAAAATGAACTTAATAAAACATAGATTCTTATGGTAATAAAGTTTATTCAAAATGACCCCCGCGATTTTGAATACAGGCCTTTATTCTGCGCGGCCAGTCGTCTATCGCAGCACGAACAAGGTCCATGTCGATATCGGCGGCTGTCTTAATCAAGGATGCCTTGAGTGACTCCAAATCAGGATGAGGCTTTGAGCAGGCCTTTTCCTCCAAGTGTTGCCATATCTTGTAATCTAACGGACTCAAATCTGGACTGGAGGAGGGCCAGTCTTCGTGCCGGATGAAGTCGGTTTCACGCGCCGCCAGCCAGTCTTGTGTGCTTTTCGCTCTATGAGCTGGCGCAGACTCTTGTTGGAATACCCAGTGCCTGTTATTAAACATGGTATGAGAAACAGGTTCCACAAGGTTCTTGAGGACTGTATTTTGATACACAACTGCATTCGTTTTTACGCCTTTCTCACAAAAATTTACCTCAGTTGAGCCCCAATAAGAGACTCCCAACCAAACCATGAGCGAGGATGGAAAATTACCTCGTTGGACACGCGGAATACGGTTGCTCGCTTCTTCACTGCTGAGTGCATACACCTTATCATTTTGTTTGTTGTAGCTCTCTTCCACGGTGAAATTTTTTTCATCCGAAAAAATAATTTCCCGATGCTTTTTTCCCGCGTACCGCTTCTACAAAGCGTGGCATCTCTTCAGTCTCAGGTCCATTAAACGAGCGTCCAAACGATGTACTGTTTTTCTTCGATATGCCCTAAGCCCTAAGTCTTCATTTAACACCCTTTTCACCTTGGTCCTGCTTAACCTGCTTAAAGTTACTGCTTACGTATGGGATTTCTTTGAATTCGCGCCTTCACAGCTTTTATCACTGCTGGAGTCCTAACAGAGCGAGGGCGACCACTTCTTGACCTGTCATCTACACTAGAGTCTTCATTGTATCGTTTTATGGTACGATAAACGAATCTTTTGGTTATATTCAAATTTTTCAGTAAGTCGAAAATCTGAATTGGCGCGTAACCGCAACGATGCAACGCAATAACTGCGACACGGTCTTCTTTAAGTGTCCACTCCATATTTAAAAATGAGGAAAATTCTAAAAAGTACACATTTTTATTTTCATGAAAAATTCGAAATTCGAATTCAATAAACTTTTTTGTGGCCAGCGTTCTAAATTCAAAAGTTTTTATTGTGTGACAGAACTTATGACCTGACTGTGTATATATAGATATTTATATATATATATATATATATAGATATATATACATATATAATAATAATAATAATAATAATGTAAATAAAATAAAATGAGCCAAGCCGCAATATCGCAAAGTGGAGAAATCGGCGCACAAAATTTTTGCGAGCGATAAAAATTCAGTTTTTTTGTCATAACTCTTTCGTTATTCCACTTAGAAATTTGAAATTCTACGTACACATTCTAGTTAAACTCTTTTATTGTTTACGTTAAAAATCACTTTTATTTACTCGCCGGTTTATACGATATGTGGGTTAGGTATTTTGACAAAGTTACAACTCAAGCATTAAGTGCATTAATTGATGTTCGTGTAACAGAGTTATGCCGCTTAGGTCTGTTGACTACTAGGTATATATATAAAATTTAAATGTTTTTTGTGGAGCTAATCAACAAATGTTTTAAACCACATAGTTAAAAGTTAGTTTAAGATAAAATATATCAATAAAAACACACATTTTAATAAATTTCGACTTTTCGGCCGTCTTTAGTTAAAGATAAGTAGGTAATTGGCTTATAGTTTCGCCATGTCCGTCTGTCTGTCTGTCTGTCCCCGAATGTGTGATAAATTTTGTTATTCTCTGATTTTTGTGTCATTGTTATTGGTAAAATAGGTAAATAATAAAAACATTATTTGAATTGTTTTTTATTTGACACTATGGCACTCTTAGCCCTTCTAACAGACTTAAACTTAATACAATCTAATTTCAATGATTTTCTTCATCCGAACTTTCTTCGCCAGCACCAGGTACCAGATTATTATAGAAAACATTATATGTAGATGGAATACTCCCCTTCTGTCACAGATTTAGTAGATTTGTAATTTTTTCTTGCTCAATTTTAATTTTCCATTCTAAAGATTTTCTACGACCACCGTGTCTTGTTTCCGACGACGCCTCTGTATTAATAGCGATTTAAAGTTATTATCACTCAAATTCGTCTTATAAAAAATTGTTCCCGGATCACTTTTCCGATATTGGAACCATTTAACCAGTAGCCAGTTCATCTTTTCACCGCAGTCTGACTTTGTTTTATTTGACATTACTTTATTGCAATAAGATTTGAAATCTAGAAAGTCACAATGCTCCAGCTCTACCACATCATGGTACGGTTTTTCTGTCTTTGCAGTTCGTGCGACTGTGTACTAACCCTCAGGTGTGAACACGTCGATCTTGCGTCCCCGTGTCTCTATAGTGGAGTGAACGGTATCGCACTCCATTTCAGAGTGGCCCGACTCCATAAACTTTTGGTTTATAGTTTCTATTTGCAACATTGTTACCGCTCGCAAAAACATAGCAGACACGATGGAATTTCTGTTTTGACCGGACGCCGTGTCCGAGTAGAACGTGATTTCTTTAGCGTTCGACGACACAGAGGTTATCAGCTTCCAGAGGCATGTGGCGATCTCCGAAGATCCTTTAGTTCCAGCTGCTTCGTGCCACATGTAATTGATTGCTTCAGTAGAACCTAAGTTATAAACTGTGAAATTGAATGTTTTCAGTTTTTTCTTGTAGTGTAGTTCACCGACTTGTAAACTGGGAGTCAAAAGAATTTTCACGGGGTTTTCTTTTGTCAGGGCTTTGTCAATAATTTTATGGTCTCTGGCTTCTATTTTCCTCTTTTGATGAAGGTCGAATTCTTCCTTTTTAAGATTCTTTTCTTCCTCCGTTTTGTTCTTGTACTGAGTGCAATAGTCGCATTGGTCTTTCTTGGGTCTGTGAAACCCGTAATTAAACTCAGTAGTGAATATTTCTATGTAATAGCTTTGTTTTTCAGGAATAATATGTTGCTCTTTGCAATATTCAACGTAGTCCAAGTATAATTGTTTTTCACTAAGTCCTGATTGCAATTATGCTCGCACCTCGTCCTTCAGGATTAGTAAGGAGAATATTTATGATACACATGTAGTAACACGTATTGTGCACCGCTCTGCACTTTAGTTGAGAATAAATTTTGTTACTTTCAGTTGTTTTTTTTTGTGAGGTAGATAGATATTTTGGCTAGCCGGCAGCGCCCATCGATCTCGTGCATCATTTAGTTTAGAGTCCAATTAACTCATTTGCTGATAAAATCCTGGCTCATTAATAAGGGTGCGAATAGCTTGGGTTGGGAGGGAGTTACTAATCTCTTCGGACTTCGATGACTTCGGAGATCGATGGGCGCTGCCGGTTAGGCAAAATATCTATCTACCTCACAAAAAAAAAAGAAAACTGAAAGTAATAAAATATATTCTCAACTAAAGTGCAGTGTAGTACTACAAGTATAAAGTATTACGCGTATTTTACCTAGCCGGCAGCGCCCATCGATCTCGTGCTTCATACGCGTTTAAGTGCTCCGCCGCTCAAGTCACTTTCCACGATCAACGTTTTAAAAAGTGAAAAAGTGTAAAAATGCCGAAACGTAGACGTTCGCGAAGTTACGACGATGAAATCGACAAGTATCGACGTAAACTTTAAAAACTGGAACGAAAAAAGCGCAGGCGGGAAAAATCCCCTACATCGCGATCCCGAAATTTCCGACGAAATGATGATGACCAAGTTATTTAACTTCTCTGTTTGTTACTGAATTAGAACAATTCGTTAAATTAAAAAGATGTAAATTGAGGAAATTTGCGCGCATAGTTGGGTTACTAGTCTCATGTTGCCCAGCCATAGCTTACGGCTGGCTTTACACTAAAGAAATGGAACGACACAAATACTTAAACCTAAGGGATGACGAGGACTATAATAAATCTATAAGTATTCCTGACTCCCTTCAATCCGACCTGCAGTGGTGGCTAAGGGCTGTTGATGAATCGGTGCATCGGATTACCAACGACGTGTACCAGAAAGAGATATTCTCTGATGCCTCAACAACGGGGTGGGGAGCAATGTGTGAGGGCCAAAGGGCAAGCGGACAGTGGTCGGCCGTAGAACAAGCTCGTCATATTAATTACCTCGAACTGTTAGCCGCATTTCTTGCTTTAAAGACGTTCGCTCGCGACCTATACGATTGCCAATTACTTATGCGCATAGACAATACAACCGCAATTTCCTATATAAATCGTATGGGGGGCGTACAATACCCACATCTCACACATATTACTAAGCAGATCTGGCAATGGTGTGAGCAAAGAAAATTGTACATATTTGCATCATACATAAAATCAAGTGAAAACTATTGCTGATGCCGAATCGAGGAAAAATCACCCAGATATTGAGTGGGAGTTAGCCGACTGGGCCTTTGATTCTATGACGAGTTCGTTCGGTGTGCCGGACATTGACTTATTTGCAAGTCGTGTAAATTACAAATGCCCGAGTTATGTTGCTTGGCACCGGGACCCGGACGCCTTCGCTGTCGATGCGTTTACCTTGTCATGGACATCGTTTTATTTCTACGCATTCCCTCCTTTCTCGATGATACTTAAAACTCTTAGAAAAATAATTGCAGATAAAGCAGAAGGCATTATGGTCGTACCCCAGTGGCCCACCCAGCCGTGGTACCCTATTTTCAACAACCTCCTCAAATCTCAACCTGTTACATTCGAACCATACAGTAACTGCCTGATTTCTCATTTCAGCTCCCGCCAGGTGCACAAGTCGATTACCCTGGTTGCAGCAGTGTTGTCCGCCAGGCGTTGACAAATAGGGGCCTCTCTAACCCGGCCTTAGATATAATGGTAGCTTCGTTAGCGCCAAATACAATAAAACAATATGATGTATGCCTCAAAAAGTGGTGGACTTTCTGCAACCAGCGCTCTCTCAACTATTTCAGTGTGCCTGTACATGTGGTTGTGGATTTCCTTACCCAACAATACGAGAACGGTAGTCAATATGGGACCCTTAATTCATGTCGTTCAGCCTTAATATTAAGGAAGCCAAAGAAAACCTTAATATTAAGACCAATAATATCTAATAATGACATTTTACAACGATTCTTTAAAGGGGTTTATCGACTTCGGCCACCATTACCTAGATACGACATTACATGGGACACAAATATAGTGTTAGTGACAATCACTCTTTTAGCATTGGCAACAGCACACAGAGTGCAAACGTTTTCTAAAATTAAAACCATAAATATAGAAAAACGAAGCGACCAAATAATTATCAAGATCCCAGACATTATAAAGACGTCTAGGCCTGTTAGTAAGCAGCCTATCCTAGTCATACCCCATTTCAAAGAAAAGCCCACTATATGTCCAGCAGCAGCCTTACTCGCCTATATCGAAAAAACTAGTTCCCTTAGAAAGTGTGAAACCCTCTTTATAGGTTTAAAGAAACCACACTTAGCCGTTGGCCCTCAGAGCTTAAGTCGCTGGATCAAGCGCACGCTCGGAGACAGCAGGCTGGACACTGCGGTGTTCTCCGCGCACTCGACGCGGCACGCCGCTACGTCTAGGACTAGGTCTCTCGGTGTCAGTATTGAGACCATTCGTAACACCGCAGGATGGAGTGACAACTCCAATACCTTTGCCAAATTTTACAATAGGGTCATATCATCCACCAACAATGTTTCGCTAGCGAAATCTGTTTTTGATTTAGCTGTAACGCTGTAACTCATAGTTCCTATTGTTGTTATACATATACGAAAATACATGTAATTATATTGCAAACAATTGTTCTTAATCTTAATGTTAAAAGGATTTCTTTGCGTTAACTAAAATAAAAACTGATTAAACTAAGTAAGAAAAACTGTGGTTTAAAATGTATTATTTCTAAATAATAATACTTACTGGATATAAAATATGTTCATCATTTATAAAAATATGCTCATTGATAAAAAATTCTGAGTGGTCTCAAAATCTACATGTGTATCATAAATATTCTCCTTACTAATCCTGAAGGACGAGGTGCGAGCATAATTTATGATTAAACGAACTTACCTTAAGTGAAGTTCTATCTAAATTATGCGAAGCACCTCGTCCGAAGAGATTAGTAACTTCCTCCCAACCCAAGCTATTCGCACCCTTATTAATGAGCCGGGATTTTATCATCAAATGCGTTAATTGGACTCTAAACTAAATGAAGCACGAGATCGATGGGCGCTGCCGGCTTGGCAAAATATCTATCTACCTTACAAAAAAAAAAAAACTGAAAGTAACAAAATATATTCTCAACTAAAGTGCAGAGCGGTGCACAATACGTGTTACTATCTCTTTAACTGTCGTAACGCACGCATTTACGCGTGGCACGCAACAGTACAAGTATAAAGATTCTTCGAGCTTCACACCATTGCCAAAATTCTCGGGTGATCTGTGTGAGATGAGGAAACTGGACACCACCCATCCTGTTTATGTAAGCGATCGCAGTCGTATTATCAATACGCATGAGTATTTAACAGTTGTATAAGTCTTGCGCAAACACTTTGAGGGCAAAAAATGCAGCTAACAGTTCAAGAGTCAATAGTCAATAGTCAATAGTCAAAGTACTTTATTACTGTAGATATTTACATATACTTAGCAAACGTCATTTTTTGCCTCTTCTCTACATTGGACCACTGTGGGAGAAGATAGTTGATATGTCGTTCTTTTTCTGTAATAAACCACTGCCCGCTTGCGGTATCGCCCTTACAGGCTGCCCCCCACCCCATTCACATTTTATGTGTCAACCGCTCCAGTCACTTATTTTTCTCACGTGCTGTTTTTTCAAATTCTTTAAGAATAAGTGCATAAAAGTCGTGAAAAATGGCAAAAAGAAAGCGTTCTAAGGACTATGAAGAAGATGTTTCACTTCTAAGGAAGAAATTGCGTAAATTAGAACGAAAAATACGGAAACGAAAATGAAGTGGTGACGGTGATTCATCAGTGTCATCAACCAGGTCACCCGCACAAGACATTGCCATAGATATGTTTCCCGAACCAGATAAATCTACTTTGTTGCAATATTTATTGTCACGTGGTATACTGAGAATGTAACCGAGGTAGCCGCTGGGGCTACTTTACACATTCAAATTACAGTTGGCGTTCAATCCGCTGGGGATTGTTACCTAACTAATGTAATAGTTACCTGTGCAACAATGTAACGTATTGAGGTTATGAATATACAGTGTGTACCTGAGGTAGTCATTGGGGCTGTCTCGAAACACATCTGTTGACTTAAAATAGGTACTAACCTACAATAAAAGACGAAGTTATAATTTATTTTTCGACTATCTAAGTGTACAAATTCCAAATTCCAAATGTCTTTATTACTGTAGATATTTACATATACATAGCAATCGTCATTTTTTGCCACTTCTCTACATTGGACCACTGTGGGAGAAGAAGGGCGAAGAAACTCCCACAGATTGATTTTTAGATCTCTTTTTAAAAATTGCTTATGCTTAACTAATACAAAATATAATATTTAGTCATTATCATAATTAAAAAGCAGGAATAAATAATTACAAAATTATTAACAGCAAGGTCTGTGTTGAGCCAGATTAACCCCATATAGACCCATCATTTAAGTAATCTTGAACATTGTTATATCCCTTTTTCGACAAAGTCGCTTTAACATGGATTTTAAATTGCTCAAATGGCAATTTCAAGATCTCCAGAGGTATCTTGTTGTAGTAGAGAATGCATTGACCCTTGAAAGAATTGCTAACCTTCGCGAGTCTAAACCGGGGCGCACATAGTCTGTGATTATTTCTTAGGTTAACATTACAGCTATCGCTAAGTTTGGGAAATTTTGTAAGGTTCTTGCGTTCAATAAATTGACTAGGTACAGTTAGTATGTCAATTTCTTTAAAAAGCTGCCTTAAGGAGTCTGTGCGTTTTAAATTATAAATTGCTCGAATAGCTCTTTTCTGTAAAATAAAAATAGTTTGAATATCCGCTGCTTTCCCCCACAACAAGATACCATAGGACATGACACTATGAAAGTAACTAAAATATACTAAAATATACTAGCCTAGATGTAGCCACATCCGTGTTTTGTCTGATGTTCCTAACAGCGTTAGCCGCAGAACTTAATTTAGCAGCCAATTTTTTTATGTGGGGTCCCCACTGCAATTTGTTATCAATGGTTATTCCAAGAAACTTCGTGTCATTTACTAATTCTAACGTATTGCTGTCCAACACTAAACTGGTCCCAACTTGCCTGACATTTGGAAGTGAGAATTTGATTCATTTGGTTTTACCAGCATTTAACAATAAATTGTTAACTGTGAACTAATTCAAAGTTAAAGATAATACTCTATTGACATCATCAAAATCTTCTTTTTGTCTTTCAATTTTGAAGACCAGTGAAGTATCATCAGCAAACAACACTATGTTAGTTAATTTCTCCACCATAAAAGGCAGATCGTTAATATATACCAGGAATAAGAAAGGGCCTAATATGGAACCTTGTGGAACGCCAATTTTTATCCCCGATCCATCAGATTTAACGCCGTTGACTTTTGCCTTTTGAATTCTATTGCTTAGGTATGATCTTAGTAGATCCAACGCTTTATTTCTAACTCCGTAATGATTTAATTTCCTTAGTAACGTGTCATGATCAACACAATCAAATGCCTTCGACAGATCGCAAAAAACACATATAGCATCCTGTGCGGTTTCCCATGCAGAATAAATATGAGATATAAGGGTAATACCTGCATCCGTAGTCGATTTACCCCTAGTGAAACCGTATTGCTTGGCGTGGAGTTGTTTTGTACGGTTGAAGTGTGAGAGCATTTGATTGAGTATAATCTTTTCAAAAAATTTACTTAGTGCTGGAAGAACCGACGTACTTTATCTTATCGTACCTTACCTTTCCATGGTATCAACTTTTCAGCAAACAATGTGTTGGAACACGAGGTACCCGAACCTGAAATAGAAATCACGTTAACATCTGACGAAACACCGCCTGTACCCGTTGGGCAGGATACTATACCCCAACCAGCTCTGGCTGGTCCTGAACCTGGAACATCGTCTGCTCCGGTACATCCGTCGAGTTCTACTGCACCTGAAATACTGCAATTGAAGTCGTCGATAATGCAGACTTAGACTAGAAAATCGTAAAGACCTCATGAATAAATATCTGATACCGGGTAATTGTAAAAATATCGATGCACCTAAGATTAACCTGGAGATAAAGGTAGCAATCCCAGAAAAAATCGCAAAACGGGATAACGGTATTGATTTAAAACAGAAACAAATGGCAAGTGCGATTTCTTGTCTGTCGGAAGTCATATCTGTGCAACTGAATTCCAAGGACAAAAATAACGAAGTTTTACAAAAACTTATAGATGCCAGCCGAATCCTCTGTGACATCCAGCATGGAGACTCTGTTACAAGACGTAACTTTATCTTGTTCGGACTTAAGAAAGACATGAAGGATCATATTTTACAGACTAAAATTGATTATTGTTATGATTGATTGTCTGTTCAGTGAACAACTAGCGGAAACTTTAAAATCAGCTAAAGCTGTTAATAAGTCTGGCGTATAACTAAAAGCAGATTCTATTGGCAAGATCCCAGCTACCAAACAGAAAGCACCGTTTGTGAAAATTTTAAACCGGCGAGCTCCTCCCCCCGCGCGCAGACCGCAGGGTACCCCACAGCCGTGGCCGAGGAGTCGCGCGTCTGCAGCTCCGCGCCTGCCACACCCGCTGCCGAATCCGCCCGCCTACTCATCGAGGCCATCGCATCAAGTCCAGCGCCGCCGCTTCTAGATACAGTTAAGTACGCAGGAAGGTTAGCTCACTTTGTTAGATAATGGTCCTTACTTACTAATGACCACACTGTTTTGTCCTGGATTAACGGCTATAAGATACAATTTTCATGCCCAGTGATTCAACATTTTGTGCTCGCTACCCCTAAGTACCTGGACACAGAAAAGACTATGTTTTCAAAGCGATTGATGATTTACAAAATTTTGGTGCGATAGCTGAGGTCGAGCCCTGTGAAGGTCAATACGTATCAAGTATATTTCTTACCCCTAAACCAAATGGTAAAATGAGATTTATTCTTAATCTTAAAAACCTAAATAAATTCATAAAAACAAATCACTTCAAGCTTGATGATTTGAGAACAGCTCTCAAACTTTTGACTCCTGATTGCCTCATGGCAACTCTAGATCTGAAGGATGCATACTTTTTAATCAATATTCACGAAGAATCAAGAAAATTCCTCCGGTTTACTTTTGACCACAAGTTGTATGAATTCCGCGTTTTGCCATTTGGTCTGAACACCGCCCCCTATATACACAGTCAGGTCATAAGTTCTGTCACACAATAAAATCTTTTGAATTTAGAACGCTGGCCACAAAAAGTTTATTGAATTCGAATTTCGAATTTTTCATGAACATAAAAATGTGTACTTTTTAGAATTTTCCTCATTTTTAAATATGGAATGGACACTTAAAGAAGACCGTGTCGCAGTTATTGCGTTGCATCGTTGCGGTTACGCGCCAATTCAGATTTTCGACTTACTGAAAAATTTGAATATAAACAAAAGATTCGTTTATCGTACCATAAAACGATACAATGAAGACTCTAGTGTAGATGACAGGTCAAGAAGTGGTCGCCCCCGCTCTGTTAGGACTCCAGCAGTGATAAAAGCTGTGAAGGCGCGAATTCAAAGAAATCCCATACGTAAGCAGAAACTGTTGGCCCTTCAGATGGGGTTAAGCAGGACCACGGTGAAATGGGTGTTAAATGAAGACTTAGGGCTTAGGGCATATCGAAGAAAAACAGGACATCGTTTGGATGCTCGTTTAATGGACCTGAGACTGAAGAGATGCCGCGCTTTGTTGAAGCGGTACGCGGGAAAAAAGCATCGGGAAATTCTTTTTTCGGATGAAAACATTTTCACCGTGGAAGAGAGCTACAACAAACAAAATGATAAGGTGTACGCACACAGCAGTGAAGAAGCGAGCAGCCGTATTCCGCGTGTCCAACGAGGTCATTTTCCATCCTCGCTCATGGTTTGGTTGGGAGTCTCTTATTGGGGCTTAACTGAGGTACATTTTTGTGAGAAAGGCGTAAAAACGAATGCAGTTGTGTATCAAAATACAGTCCTCAAGAACCTTGTGGAACCTGTTTCTCATACCATGTTTAATAACAGGCACTGGGTATTCCAACAAGATTCTGCGCCAGCTCATAGAGCGAAAAGCACACAAGACTGGCTGGCGGCGCGTGAAATCGACTTCATCCGGCACAAAGACAGGCCCTCCTCCAGTCCAGATTTGAGTCCGTTAGATTACAAGATATGGCAACACTTGGAGGAAAAGGCCTGCTCAAAGCCTCATCCTGATTTGGAGTCACTCAAGGCATCCTTGATTAAGGCAGCCGCCGATATTGACATGGACCTCGTTCGTGCTGCGATAGACGACTGGCCGCGCAGAATACAGGCCTGTATTCAAAATCGCGGGGGTCATTTTGAATAAACTTTATTACCATAAGAATCTATGTTTTATTAAGTTCATTTTGCTATATAAATGTTTACATAAATAATAAACATGTCTAAATTATTTCATATTGCACATGTGACAGAACTTATGACCTGACTATGTATTTACAAAATTCATGAAACCAATTGTCAAACTGTTACATTCCGCTGGTCTCTTGTCCACCTTGTACCTTGATGATTGGTTATTGTTCGGTAATAGTTACCGTAAGTGTTTGGAAAACATCAACATAACTAAAAACTTGCTAGTTTCTCTAGGTGTCATAATCGATGAGGAAAACAGCGTCTTACAGCCTTCAGTGTCCTGCAAATTTTTAGGCATGATCTTAAACTCACGCGATTATGAGTTATGTCCACCAACTGAAAAAAGACAGCGAATCAAGCGGGAACTGAATGACCTTCGTATACTGCAGAGATGTAAGGTTAGAAAACTGGCTCAGTTGGTAGGGCTGCTAGTATCCGCGTGTCCGGCGATAGAATACGGGTGGCTATACACCAAGGAGCTGGAACGTTGCAAATATTTATTTTTGAAAGATGAGGATGATTATGATCATTTTGTTACACTTCCTGACACGATCAAGGATGACATCAATTGGTGGTTGCGTGCTATTGAATCCTCCGTCCATCGCATTCGCACCGATAATTACTGTACCGAAATATTTTCTGACGCCTCAACTTCGGGGTGGGGGGCAGCCTGTAAGGGCGATACCGCAAGCGGGCAGTGGTCTATTACAGAAAAAGAACGACATATCAACTATCTTGAACTCCTCCTCTTCCATTGGATCGTGACAGCGCTTAGACGTGTGATCTGTGTCGTGCGTGAATATCAGTCTAAAAATATTTATTGACTTAAAATAATTGTGTCCAACGCAAGCTGACCTCCGGCTACGTAACCATCTGCGGTGATAACAGATCAACATTAACTGGACGTGCTGCTTTGCTAACTGACGGTCGAAGGTTAGACCACTACAACTTTTGACTTGTGCCAATCTTCAAGTCAAGACACCATGAATAGCGATGGGCAAAAATAATCTCCTCGCATGGAGAACATTCCCGCCATGAACGTATCGTTGAGCTCAGAAAAATCTTACTCCTCTGAGCCTAATCTTAATGTGACTACCAGAGGAAAGCGACCTATGTGTGAAATAAGTACAACACAAGAATTCGCGGATTTTAGAGATGAGATGAAAGAACTATTTTCCTCTATGATGGCCCAGAACGAGTTTCAGCTGCAAAAGTTATTCCCAATCCTGTCGGAAATATAAGGAGCTAATTCAAAAATCGAAGCATCTGTATCTTTCCTGAGCGAGAATAATGAAGAATTTATCAAGAAAATTTAACAACTTCTAAAAAAAAAGGATGACTTGATAGCTAACCTTGAAGTCCAGCTAGAGGAGACCCAAAGAATTACTTGCAAGAAAACAATAGAAATAAGAAACGTCAACGTTGAACAGACAGAGACAAAAGAGGGTTTGGTAACGATGGTCTCCAAACTTGCTGAAAACCTTGGCATGCCACTCGTCAAATCAGACGTTAGTGACATCTATAAGGTCTCTGGAAAAACTGGAAAGACGACAATTATTGCAGAACTGGTATCAGCTATGACTAAAGAAGAATTCCTGAAGAAGACTAAAGAATATAATGTCAAAAACACGAACAACAAACTGGGAAACAGGCATCTGGGTGTGACAAAAGGACCGGACGATCCTATCTACGTTGTGGAGCAATTAACAGGTAAAGCTTCTTGACTGTACTTCCTGGCAAGAGATTTGAAGCGCTCCAAGAAATTCAAGTACTGCTGGACGTCTTTTGGTCGCGTCTACCTGAAAAAAGAAGATGACTCCAAATCAATTCTGCTAAAAAGTGAAGGTCAGATTCATATGCTATGGAATAAGTGACTCCTTTTAGATTGTCCAAATCTTCGATTCCCCCACACTTATCTATTGATCTCTTTATCAAACACAAACACTACTTACCTAATAGTTATGATTCGTACTCACCTAAACCTAAAAAACTAGAAGCACTTCGACTCTAAAGGTACTCTGATTAGCAAATGTACAAATATAATTTCAACAAAACCATTAAAAATCTACAACATAAACAAACTAAAAATAAATAACTCATACAAAACCAACACAGTAAAGTACTTTATAAAACCAAGACAAAACAACATATACATCAATTATTATCTACAATTAACCTCAGTGAAATACTTTATAAAATCATGGCAAGACAACCTATACACCAATTATTATCTACAAATAAAAATGGATGATCACACAGAGACTTTACTGGATGAATTGGATACTGTGACGACAAACGATATAACCGCATTACAAGGTCCCATTGATGTCATAAACGCAAACATACCTAAACATAATCAGTTTTTGTCAATTATTACACAAAACATTCGTAGTTTTCATAAGGAAACTAACCTAGATGATTTAGATATAAACATAACCTCACTTGCAAGAACCACTGACGTCATAGTTTTGAATTTGTCGCATAAATCCTGACAAGCCTCTCCCTCAAAAAACGAATTATTTTACCTACAGTAGTGCTAGAAAAGTGAACCAAAATGATGGTGTTGTGGTTTTTGTAAAAAAGGAAATCAACCATAGAGTTAAGGAAATTTCATTAGAAGGGGCATCGTGTCTTGAGATTAGTTTTATCTACTCCTCATACAATCAAAAACTTATCTGTATCTACCGCCCATCAGGTGAGAAAAATCCTAAACCTTTTATAAATTCCTTAAATTCTTACCTTGACTCACCTCACCTTAGTTCCAATGTAATTATCACAGGGGATATCAACATTAATATTATTGAACACTCTAACATTAAATATTCCGATATCTACCTAAATGCCCTAGCGACACACAACTTAATACCTGGCCATCGTTTCGATACTAGAATAAACAGTTGTTTAGACCACACTATATTAAATCTCGATATCACACGGTTTAGTATATTTATAGGTGTATTAGACACTACTGTTACAGATCACAAATGACAGCTATATATTTATACAATAAATCAAAAACACATTCTAAACCAACAACTAAATCAATAACTAACTATGAGGAAGCATTTTCAACTTAACAATTAGACTACGATCCAAAATTGCTTAACTATGATGATCCAAACAAACTTACTCAAAAACTAATGTCATTAATAACAAAACACTAAATCAAAAATACTAAAACAGTTAAAATACCATGTAATAAAATAATAATCAAACCATGGATTACACCGGGAATCCTAAAATGTATAAAAAATAGAAATTTACTTCAAGAACAGCTAAAAAAAGACAAATTCAATGAAATTTTAAAAACTGCGTATCGACGCTATCGCAATTTTTGTAATAATTTGATAAAAAGTCTCAAACATAAATATGAAACAGAATTACTAAATAAATCAAAATCTAACAATAAGTCGCTTTGGAACAGCATTAAAAAAAATACTAATTTGAACAAGCAAAGACAACATGACTTAGAACTCACAAACTTAAAAGCTACGCCCCGGGAATCTGCGAATCATATAAACAAATACTTCAATAACGTTGGACAAACCTTAGCACAAGAAATCTCAATTGACACACAACAAATACAAGTCTATATCAACCAACTTCCTTCTCAAGTTAACTCGATTGGAATAATAAAGCCCGACCTCTGTGAAGTGGATACGATAATAAATGGCCTTAAATCAGAATCAGCACCAGGCTATGATAATATTCCTACAAAGTTCATTAAAACAGCCAAAAAGTTGCTGATCCCGATAATACACAGAATATGTACCCTATC
This sequence comes from Argyresthia goedartella, assembly GCA_949825045.1. NCBI lineage: Eukaryota > Metazoa > Arthropoda > Insecta > Lepidoptera > Argyresthiidae > Argyresthia > Argyresthia goedartella. The sequence continues at coordinate 189,660 of OX463836.1, read as the reverse complement.
ACTTGAGAAGGGAGTATTTCCAGATGAACTAAAACGTGCGATTATCCATCCTGTGCATAAGGGTGGGCCCAGGGACGACGTCAATAACTATAGGCCCATTTCGGTATTGTCAATTATATCAAAAATATTAGAAAAGATCATAAATAGTAGACTGATTAAGTACCTAAATGCCCATCATCTCCTCTCAAAGAATCAGTATGGATTCCGTGAAGGTGTAAGTACTGAGAACGCTATCCATGAACTGACGCAAAATATAACAAAATACCTAGACTGTGGAGAAAAGGCTCTCTGTGTTTTCCTTGATTTGAAAAAAGCTTTTGACACAGTCTCCGTGCCCATCCTTATTCGTAAGCTTGAAATAATTGGAATTAGAGATTCATTTTTAAAAGTTCTAATTGACTACCTCCGGAATCGTACGCAGTGTGTTAAACTGAATAATGAGGTCCATAGCTCAAATGAAAGCACAACCAACTATGGTGTTCCGCAGGGCAGTGTACTCGGCCCGACGTTATTTCTTATTTACATAAACGATCTTACTAATCTAAGTTTACTAAATGGTCAAGTAATTTCTTATGCTGACGACACGGCTTTACTCTTTCGCGGGGCTTCATGGTTGGATGTGTTTACATCAGCCGATAGAGGCTTACATTCAATTATCAAATGGCTATCCCTAAACTCACTTACACTAAATCTATCAAAAACAAAATACATAACTTTTTCTATCAGAGACTCCACCCAACCTAGTGCAGACCTGTTCATTACAGCTCATACTTGTGACCTTTCAAATCGCTCTAACTGTAACTGCCTAAAAATTTAAAGAGTTAATTATTTAAAATATCTAGGAATTTTAATTGACAAAATTTTATCGTGGTATCCTCAACTTAAATTAGTAGCCAACCGAGCAAGAAAGCTCATTTGGATTTTTAGACGTTTACGTAACATTTGTGACGTCAATATTATTAAATACATTTACATCACTCTAGTCCAATCAGTCATACTGTACTGTGTACGGATTTGGGGTGGCACATTCAAAACAGAATTCTTAAGTATTGAAAAAGCTCAGAGATCGATTGTTAAATGTATGATGGGGAAAAAAAGGTTGTTTAGTACGTTTCAATTATATAACGAATCTATATTTTAACAGTCAGACAACTTTATATACTCCAATGCATACTAAAAGTTCATAGCAGAATAAAACTTGACGATGCCCTTATAGATAAACGGAATAAAAATACAATCATTAAATTAATAAAGATCAAAACAGAATTTGCCTCGAAACAATTTAGCTTCCAGTCCATTGTCCTATACAATGCAGTAAATAAAATAATACAAAATCTATACGTAGTGAGCACAAGAGAATGCAAGATAAATGTTACTAAATGGCTTAAAACACTTACCTATGACGAAACCGAGAACCTATTTACGAAAACAATATAAAATCACAGGTCTACAATACACATACATAAATACACTCCCATCTATACAATAACACTTTAATTATATTCATTACATTACTTACCTGACCAAATCAACTGCTTACTGACCTAAGTCCATAGTCTATTTGGTCGCACGTAATGATTCGCCCAACCTGTTATCTGCTGTAATGACCAATGCGCCTACGTCTACACACACACTTACGCGGCTTAATCTAGTGCGTAATAAAGCGGGAAATCGTGTGACACAAAGCAAGTAGACTATCTTCGAACTACCGCCCGCCGCCGCCTTTCGCCCTGGTCAGTTAACTGCTGTTTTAGAATATACCTACCTACCCACCTGTGTTATTAACTTGTCTCATTGTTTCATCCCGAAAACATGCTTGTTTATTATTATTTGTAATCCATTTTCAATTCAATTGATGTCTGGTTTATTTAAGTACTTCGCGTAAATCTGAGTTATTTGTAAACAACATACCTACTCAGTTGTACTCGTATTTACTGGTTTGTGTAATTTCTTTATTGTACCACACAAAACAGATATACAATTAACTTACACCGATCGGAGTAAGACCGATAAAAAATAATAGTTATATTACTTACTTTTTATATTATATTAATTCAAAGGAATTAATATTGTTATATTAATTCCTTTGCAATCGCAACAGAATTCTTGCAAATTAAACAAACGACTTTGTTATGCGACCATACAAAAAAGTATTTCTCAGTCCAAATTTCTTGAAACTGCCGATTTTCATCTTTAACCTTACGTTTTTTACTAGGTCCTGGCTTGTCCATGTTGCGTTCTAATCCTGGCTAGGATTAACACAGCACCTAAAAACAATTACAGTACCTACTTAGATTAATAGTAATAGTAATAGTTCTTTATTTGTACCCATCCTTTTTAAATTACCAAAAATAATTGATTGAATAGGTAGGGAAACACTTATTAATAACAGAGTTTTACTTACGATTTCACAACACAATTATACACGGCACTTGACGGGAAATCTACGTTGAATGTGGATCAAAATATATGACACCGGCTAGTCGAATTAAAATCTACACTAGAACTATTGACACTTCACTCAAATTAAAACCGAACTGTCGTTCGCTGCGGGCGGTTAGCGTGCCGCGGCGCTTCCTCAAGAAAACGAATTTGACCGAGATCAGCACGAACATTACCGACCGCTGTTACCGACGCATGCACGGCGGCGCACCGATTAGCGCACTTAAAAGCGCGCGCGAGATTCAAATTACTTTTCGAACATATTTTTTTTGGTTTTATTCTGGAATAGAATTCAATATTTTTCGAATGTACGAGAGTATTATTTTTGCTGTCGGCGGGCCACCAGTATTCGACCGGCGGGCCGCATGCGGCCCGCGGGCCGTAGTCTGTGTAGTCTGTGCATCCATTTTCTAGGTGGTTTTCACGGCAAGTGTAGTACAAGTGGCAAGTACAGCTGCGACGTAGTTTTTATTTTGTTTGAAAATACCACAATATCTTTGTGATAGTCTGTAGACACGGGATTTAATTTCTTGATTTCTTGCCTTATGCGAGACAAGATTCCATCTGGGTTCCCGAACTAGTTCCAAAGTAGACATGAGTGTTTCAGGAGATGTAGCCGTGATGAGTAACGCCTGGACAGCATCTTTGGCTGCGCCACGAAGGCACTTTTGTAGACGCCACAAGTTCTCCGAAACACTAAATTGGCACAACCGGGTTGATTCTTCGTAGGCCATCTTGAACTGTAGCCAATCCAATGAGTCACCAGCAAACAGCGGTAGATCCTTGGGTGTGCTGATGCGGCTAAGTAAATTAGAACTGTTGTTATGGTTGCTGGCAGAGGTAGTGAGCATATCCTTAAGTACGCAGGCTAACTGTTGAATCGGGCCATCAGTGCCGGCTTCTATTGTTGCCGGCGGGCACAGCATGCCTGAGGGTTGTTCCAGTTCGGTGACATGCTGCGACTCCAATTCCATTTGGCAGCGTTTTACCCATTTAGCAACCTCACTTCGTTTGTCGGTAACTGACGACTGTGGACTGTATTCTTCTTCTTCTTCTAAATCGGCAAGGTCCGCATTTAAGCGTTTATCGATAAGCTCCAATTCAATTCGTGCTTTTGCCTCGGCCGCTTCAAGTTCCAGCTTCCTTCTGCGTGCATCGATGGAGGATGAGGAAGATTTTCTTGACAAAGACTTTCGGGAGGTAGGTTTTTCCACTTTTGGCATCGCGAGATGCACTGTCAGAAGAGAACAGAAAGAGATGGAATCTACGGAATCTACGGCTACTGAGGTTGGCCAAAGCAAACAATCTACAAGTACAGCTCAAAATTACGAAGGAAAAGTGCAACCTGACAAAACAATCTTGATTGTAACCTGTAGTGTTAAGTGCGAACTTAACACTACAGGTTACAATCGACAGTGCTGCGTGTATTGACCATTGTTGATCAGGTAATCGAGATGTTGCTCGGTGGAACATTACTCTCAGCTCTTTATCGGCACCGATAAAGTTTGTGCCGTTGTCTGAATATAACGTCTGATAATGACCTCTTCTTCACGAATCTACGGAATGCGGCTATGAATCCTGCCGATGATAAATCTGATACCGCTTCGAGGTGTATCGCTTTGGTGAAAAAGCACACAAACACACAGATGTAGCCCTTGTAGGATTTGGCCCCTCGTCCCGGTGAAAATCGTATGTTAATGTGGCCAGTGAAATCCACTCCAGAAATCTTACAAGGTCTCATTGGCTTTAGCCTGTCTTCTGGAAGTTGTCCCATAAGCTGGTTGTTGTTCTGCCTCGAATATCTCACGCAAGTAACACAGGTTCTGTAGCATTTCTTCACCATATCTCGTGCTCGAAGTATCCAGTATTTTGACCTTAATAAGTTAAACATAATTTGGGGTCCGCCATGTAATGTTTTTTGATGAGCATCCAAAATTATTAACTTAGTGAGGTGACTGTCACCAGGTAAAATTATGGGATGACGTTTGTCGTATTTCACTTGAGCCTCATGAATTCGGCCTCCTACTCTTAAGAGTCCATTCTCATCTAAAACTGGATGAAGAGTATTAAGCTGGCTCTTATTTGGGACACTCTGACAAGAACTCAAACGGTTGATCTCTTCCTTGAAATAGGTTCTCTGCGTCTCTTTTATACAACATTTTAGTATCTCCTCAGTTTCTTCTCGGCTCACGATTTGGAATGGAATTATTCGTTGCTCTTTAGGTAACCTCAAATTCAAAATTTTCTTGCAATAGGACAATACTCGTAACATTTTTGGTAAATTCGAAAATCTTGACCACAAAAAATCTTCTTTCTCTTGTACAGTAGATGTTAAAGCTTTGACTGCTCTTGTCTCTTCTGATGTATTGAAATGATGCCTCGTGCTTTGTTGATAATTGTCTCGTTGTAACCAATTTGGCCCATGCCACCACAATTGATGTTCTAACAGCTCTTAAATTTGTAGCCCTCTAGATGCACAATCGGCTGGATTTTTATCTGTTCTAACGTGGCTCCACTGATCTCGATCTAGTATGGTAAGTATTTCAGATGTTCTATTGCTCACAAAAGTTTTCCAGCGACTTGGTTCTCCTGATATCCATGCTAAGACAACTGTGCTATCAGACCATGCGTAAATTTTGTTCTTAGGTATCTCCATAATCTGAGAAACTTCATATACTAGTTTTGTCGCTAGTAACGCCGCACACAGCTCCAGGCGAGGGATCGAAATCTCTTTCTCCACAGGTGCGACTTTAGTTTCAGCGGTGACCAGATTGACAGCGGTGTTGCCGTCTCTACTCGTCGATTTCAGATAAACGACAGCAGCGTAAGCAGATTGGGATGCATCAGCGAAGGTGTGAAGCTCTACGTCGTCGCCGCACCTGCCTTGTAACCATCTCGGTATGACAATCTTCGTTATATTTGGTAAGTCCGACTTGAAACTTTGCCATTCTAGTAAGAGTTGCGGTGTAAGTTTCTCATCCCACGATAACTTTGATCTCCATAGGTTCTGAATGAGTATCTTCGCCGTGACGATATATGGAGCTAGCCAGCCCATGGGATCGTAAAGCCGAGCTATCTCAGATAGCACTATCCTCTTCGTTACTTCTCCTTCTGTCTCAGGTAATTGAAAGTGATACTCAAATTGATCTTCAGCCTTGTTCCAGGATAAACCCAACACCTTAATGCTATCATTCGATTTGAACTTTATCAGCTGACTCGTTCTCTGATTGTCTTTATTGATATGATCGAGCAGTTCGCGACTGTTGCTACACCATTTTTGGAGCTCAAAACCGCCTGTTCTCATCAATTCGATCATTTGTTGGCATATCTCGATAGCTTGCTCAGTAGTTTCACAACCCGTTAGCAAGTCATCCATATAATAATCTTGTAGCGTGATTTGAGCCGCAAGTGGATATTTAGCTTGTTCATCCTTTGCCAGTTGTTGGAGGGATTTTACGGCCAAGTATGGCGCACAAGATGTCCCAAAGGTAAGTCTCAATAGTTTGTAGGGTTGGATTGACTCGTGTGGATTAGACCTCCACAGTATCCTTTGAAAATCTGTATCTTGGTCTGCGACAACAATTTGACGATACATTTTCACGAGGTCCGCTACGATGCAGATTTTATGGCTTCGCCATCTCATCAGAATATGACGTAAGTCCCTTTGCAATTTAGGTCCGACGAGGAGGTTGTCATTTAATGAAACGTTGTTTACACCCTTACTCGAAGCGTCGAAAACCACTCTCAGTTTTGTTGTCTCTTTCTCTTCTCTAACCACGGCATGGTGAGGTAGATAAACAACGTACGGATCATCTATCTCTCTCTTATCTGTTATTTGGATCATGTGATTCTGCTCCAAATAATCCTCAATCACGTTTCTGTACTCTTTTTGTAGCTTCGGATTTTTTAATAATTGCTTCTCTAATATTATGAATCTTCTTCTCGCTATCACTCTCGACTGACCATTTAGACATTCTGGATTAGGACTTTTGAAAGGTAACCTTACAACGTAACGACCTTTACTATCTCTTTTTGTTGTTTCTTCGTAGATTTCCTCGCATCGTGTTTCTTCCTTTGTCATTCTCTTTCCGATACTGTCAGGTTCTCTCTCTATCTCCCAAAATTGTTTCAAAAACTCATCTTCTTTTAGTTGTATATGCATGCTGATTACTTTGCGATCCTCTGGCACAAACTCATCTTTTATTTTTCCAGATAAAATCCATCCTAGCTGCGTACATTGTGCAACTGGACTACTCATCGTAGAGTGCCTAAGAAGACCTTCCAATAGAATTTCGCCATAAACTTCAACGCCCAAAATAATGTCTATCTTTCCAGGTGACCCGTAAGTTGGATCAGCCAAAGGTAAGTTTCTGATCTCTGGCCAGTCAGATATAGATGTGGCTCGGGACGGTAAAAATGAAGTCAATCTCTTTAGTACAAATGCATTTACAGGAACCGAAAATGTAGGCCTCTGTATAGACTCTATCTCGAAGGCAACCATATTCTTGGTTCTTGTTTGACCGTCACCAATTCCAGACACAACGCCATTCACAGCAGATCTCTTTAGGTTCAGAGACTGTGCAGTGGCTTCGCTGATGAAAGAAGCTTCAGATCCTTGGTCAATCAAGGCTCGAACTATTTGTGAATAACCAGTAGGTGATTTTATTTTGACTATAGCTGTGGCTAGTAGTACTCTGCTCTGGCGACTCTCTTTCGCAAGGTGAGCCACAACTCTCGTCTCATGATTTGTACTCGATGTTGATGCTTCAGTAGAAGATTTCTCAGAAGACCCAGCAGTAGTTGAATCTTGATTGTATGCTCTCTTAAAATGCAGTAGCGTATGATGTCTTTTGCCGCAGCGACGACAGCAGGTAGGTATTTGGCAATTCTTCACGGTATGAGTTGCAGACAAGCAGTTAAAGCATAGACGAGTAGATTGTACGTACTCAGATCTCTTCTCAGGGGTTTGCGTTGTAAATTGCTTACACTGGTACAGTGTATGTTGTCCAGAACATATCGGACATGTATAACTCTTCTTCTCGTTTTGCACTGATGAATGAAAGGCTCTTTGTTTGGCAGGTGGTTTTGCAGTATTGATGTGTTGTGGTGTTTTAGCAGCTGATTTGCTGTTGGAGACATGGGATGACTCTATCATCTCTAGGGTTCTAAATCTCATCTCAAGGAATTTCTTGAGTTGCGGCCAGGTAGGTATCGTATTTACGGCATCATCTGAATCCATTTTACTCACTTCTAGCTCCCATAGCCTTCGCGACTCAGCATCCAGTTTTGTCAATATCAGGTAGTTGATTATTGCATCCCATGAACTCGTGTTAATTTGTTGATTTTCTAATGATTTTAAGCACGCAGATGTGGTATCTAGTAGCAACTTCAAAGCTGTGGGTGACTCGGTCATTATATTCCTTTGAGCGAATAAGCGCTTCATAATCTCATTTGTGTTGAAACGTTTATTGTCATAACGACGTATAAGCTGACTCCATGCCTCAGTATAGTTGACCTCAGTAGTCGGTAGATTTTTTAACAGAGTTTCAGCTTCTCCATATAAGTAGCTCTTTAGGTAATGCAGCTTTTGAACGGCGCTCAAGTTGACGTTCTTGTGTATGAGTGATTCGAACATGTCATGGAAAGTTTGCCACTCTTCATAACCGGATGAAAATTTTGGTAAATAAATCTGTGGCAATTTTACTTGCGTTGCGTTGACTGTTGTTGCAGCTGTGCTATTCATTTTACTCGATTTACCAGTAGGCACTGTTGGTTCACGTGCTCGCAGATCATCCTTGAGCCTCGTCTTATAATCGGTGTATATCTCTTCAAACTGTGAATACACATCGTCCTCAAAATATTTGAGTTTGGCCTTATCCGATGAATCTAATGAAGCGGCGATCTCGCTGTGACCATTCTCAAATGACTCCCACAATTTCTCTAAAGCCTCAGTTTTAGTTTCAATGTAAGTAGCGGTGAGTCGCTCCTTCGGTGACTGTTTGTAATTATTTTGTGCTTTTATTACACGTTCAAGTAACTCCTCTTGCTTTCGAAGACGCGCCTTAATTATCTCAGCCATAATTATAAATTAAGCGATGTAATTTTTCTAAGTCCAAAACACTTGTAATTTTTTAACAATTGAACGTCTAAATTTTCTAAGTCCAGTGAGTCTAAAACACTTGTAATTTTTTCACGATTTGAACTCCGAAATTTTCTAAGTCCCAGACGTTTTATAGTAAAATTTTCTTAGTCTTTTTCTAACACTTGTGATTTTTAGCGAATCGCACTGAGTCTGATTATTCTAAGTCTTTGGCACTGTACACTTGTAATATTTTTCACTTCTCACTTTACTCACGATTTTACAAGTCCAGTCCCTGGTTTCGGCACCAATTTGTCTAGGGGTCACTATAGTTCACAACACTTCACACAATGAAAATACTTTACCGTGGTTAGAATGATTTATTTTAAACAGACATCGACATAGCCTTTAGTACTTTCGCGGGGAACCAAGCGCTTGCGCGTGCTAACTTTTCCTGTGGCGCCAACTAGTTGAGATTTGTCGAACTAGAATTCTCTGTGTTTGGACAGGGGCACTCAAGGATCATGTGCCAGATGGACTCACTGACGTTAGGATTGCGCTCGCAACCGGGACTTTCTCTTAGTTTTCTGGTGTGAAGGTACTCTCCGTGGCCAGTAAGTGCTTGCTTGCACATGAGTTGGTGTCAGTTTTGGTGCTCTTACTATGCGATACGCTGTGTTGATGCATGGAAAGAACGTTCTAGTGACGGACCCAGTGCTGGAGTATTCGTATCTGTCTTGCCAGTTGCGGACTGATTCCTCGTCGATCTTCCTCTTCTCGTAAGAGATGGGGATCTTATCATAGTCTGGGCATGCAGATACTAGTGCTGCTGTCTTGGTAAGTTCGTCGGCTCGTTCATTCCCAGGAGTTCCCACGTGGGCTCTCAACCAGAACAGCCGTACCTCTCTTCCTTCTGCCCTGATATCCCTCAAGTTCTTTTTAACGCACATTGCCAGGGGATGGCTTGCTTTTGGGTTCTTCAGCAAGTCTAGTGAGGACCTTGAGTCGCTCAGTATGTTTATTGTTGGTTCCTTGCTGATCTTTGCTAGTTCCACTGTTCTATGAATGGCGTAGAGTTCAGATTAGAATACAGTGCAGGCTGTGTGAAGAATAAAATTTTTGGTGAGTTTTTTCTGTGCCGTTTTCCCACCAAGTTAGTGCGGCTCCCACTTTGCCTTTTATCTTTCTCCCATCCGTGTATATGTGGGGACCGATAATTTTATGATTTTTGAGGGTATCGGTGTCGGCGTTTTCTAGCAGCTCGTACTCGGTTGTCATGAGTCTTGATGGTTGAGGTTGAGCCCAGTGGCTCACCTTGTTTTCGAGCTCTTTACCTGGTGGAAGATAGTCTCGGGAGATTTTTTTCTTCATTCGGTAAAGGGTAGCGGCTTCCTGAACTCTGATGTCTAGTGGAAGCAGGCCTGACAGGACGAGTGCCGAGGTCAGTGAGATTGATGATTTTTTTGTGCAAATCCCCTTTGCAGAGCATTCAGTTGGTCTTGTACCACTTGTAATTTTGTTGCCGGGTACCATGCAGCCGCAGCGTACATAACAATGGGCTCGATAACCGCTAAGTATATGGTTCTCACGATTTCTCCATTAAGACCCCATGTAACTTTTGCTGCGCACGCAAGTTGTTTGTAGATGTTTGTGGCTTTTTTGCATACGGCATTCACGTGTGATTTGAACGTGAGTTTATTGTCTATTATGAGGCCCAAGTTTTTCCTGCCATACATATCTGAGGTATCTCGTATTTAAGCTTCTTTGTCATTAGCATCACACATATTTTGTGTGGGGCAAAATTTAGCTTATTTCGAGTTCCCCATCCCACTGCTGTGTCTAGGGCAAAGTTGACTATAATCTCGAGAGCATTGATCTTGTCACCGGAGAAGACGAGTACCACGTCGTCTGCAAATGCTTGACAGTGTACCCCTTTGCCAGTTAGGTGGTGCAACAATGAGTCTAGGATAATATTCCAGAATGTTGGTCCTCCAATGGAGCCTTGCACGCAACCTTTTGTAGTTTCCTTCTCGAATGTTGCTCTGGCGTAATTGATCTTTACTTTGCGGTCTTTGAGGTAAGATGCCACCATGTTGTAAAGATTCTTAGGGCACTTCCTGTTTGCAAGCTGGTGCTTGAGGGCGGGCCACCACGCGTTATCGAAGGCCCCCTCAATATCTAATGACACCATTAGGACGATCTTTTTTGCATTCATTTCGTCTCTTACATGGTTCACTAAGTCATAGAGAGCGTCCTCGGTTCCTCGCTGTGGCATGAATCCGTACTGCCTGGTATTGAGCGTGGGGAGGAGGTGCCATTGAAGTCGGCCTACTAGTAGTTTCTCGACTATTTTTCCCAGGACTGACAGGTGGCCGATAGGTCTGTAGGACTTTGGATGGGTGTGTACTTTACCTGGTTTACGCAGGATAATAACATGCGCGGCTTTCCATTGCTTGGGGAAATAAGGTATTGACAAGCATTTGTTGGCGATGGCTATAAATACCTCCTTTTTGCAGAGAATAGCCGCTGTGCAGATATCTGCCGATGCTCCTTCTGGACCAGGGGCTTTCTTTGGATTTAGTGCCGTAAGCAGTAAGTCCAGTTCCTCTGGTGTGAATGGTGGGTCATCTTCTGATAACTTCATCTGTTCTCCTTCTGTTAGTTCTGTGAGATGAGTGTGGGTTTCCTGGTCTGTTTCTAATAAGTCATCTGGGTAAAACGTTATGCCTAAGAGTTTTGCTGACTGGTCTGGGCTTAGTGTATTGCCATCAGTGTTCCGTAACAGCATGTCTTCTTGCCTCATGGCTGTTTTTCTAATAACTCTGTAGATTCCATCCCACATGCTCTCTCTTTCTTGAGTTGTACAGTACTTCTTACAGCTTTCCGTTTACGCCGTCTCGGCCTTGTGCGCGTATTCCTTCTTTGCCTGAAGGTATTCTTCAATGACGTATTGTCTTCGGGTTGGTGCGGCGTTTCTGATTCTCCTCTTTTTCCTCAGAACTTCTTCTTTGAGGTTTTTCAGAGTGTCAGACCACCATGGAGCTACGGCGTTGTCTGTATTCTGCGCTTTTTGCGGAATTGACTTTTTGCACGACTCTTCAATGGCGCTTGTTTAATTCTCGATGATGGACTCGAGGTCAGTTGATGTTTCGGCTTATTCGATCGTTTTGGGTGTTATGTTCCTGTCTGCTAGGAGGGTTCGGAGGGTAAACTTAAACACTGACCATTTCGCCTTTTTTGTGTTATATTTGCGCGTTGTAATTGGCTAAAGTGGCACTAGGGCTTTCTCCAGTCGTATCGTGAACGTGATGGCATTGTGGTCGGACGTTATTAGGTTTTGGTCGACCGTCCAGTTTTCGGCTCTTTCTAGTAATGCTGTGCTACAAGCAGTGAAGTCTACTATACTTGAGCAGATAGATACTTCCCATGTCGATGTTTCTCCGGTGTTTAGGACTTCGAGCTCCATTTCGTTGAGAAAGACGCTGGAAATTTCTCCTCTTCATTTTCCTCGCTGCTTCCCCACCATTGACTCCAGGCATTAACATCTCCCGCCACGATAACATTGTGGGTATTGAGCCTATTTACAGCTCTTTTTATTCTATTCAGATATGGCTCGATGGGTACACTGACCCCCTCTTCCTTGTGATTTTCAAGGTACACTGATACCACTCCTTATTTCAGGTTTCCCGCCCCCAGAAGTACCGCAGCTTCGGTTTCGGTTACCACCTGGGGGTCGTGAATTACCTCCAGCCGATTTCCAAATTGGCGGTTTAAGGTGCACTGGATGACTTGGGTGCCAGGGTATTGTTTAAGGACGCCAGTGCTTCCTACATAGGGCTCTTGTACTAGAGCATGGATGCACAGACTTATTAAAACTAGGGGCCACTCGGGCAAATTATGAACTGATGGCGGGCCGCCAGAAGTATAGGTGATTAAAGACAATAAAGGATTGATAATAATGTATTAAAATTGAAAAAGAATTTATTAATTTGAAGCGTGGCACTGCATAGTGCTTACAATCTTTTTTATATTTGGCTCAAATTTACTTGTAGCAACACGTAAAACTGCTTCCAAACTTTCATTTGCAAGGCGGTTTCGATTTTTGTTTTATTATTATTTAGTATTGAAAAGGTTTGTTCACATATATAGGTAGAACCAAATAAGCTGGCACATTTCAGAGCGTTTATGCGCAGCTCTTTGTAAGTATTTTTATCAATGCAGCGGTAAAAGTTCAGCAAGTCTCCTTCGTTGAATTTGTTGCGTAAATCTTGGTCGTTTTGAATGTCGATAATTTCTAACTGCATTGACTCTGGCGCATTTTCGACTGAAATCGTGAAAGGATTGCTAAATATGTCCAACAGAGGTTTCACTTTTTTAAACTCCAAAAATCTGTCTTGAAAGATTGAATCAAAATATCTAGCTTTTCTACATAACTGAAATTAATCGCAGTTTTGTTGAATTTTTCAGCCATTTTCTTATAATTCGGAAAATGATTGTCTCGGTGGTGGTGGCACCTTTTTGGCCACTTCCGCATAAGCTGGGTTGGCTTTAGGCTTTGTCTTCGGTGGTTTGTTTGCCTGCGTTGCTACCGCGCATTCCTCCTCCAGTCTTGGGAGTATCGTTGGTGGTAGACGATTTTGCTCCAGTTCACGCATCGTTCGTAGTTCGGAAGACACAATTTCCAGACCTTCCTGGATTGGCTTAAGGTGCTGTTTCAGGTCTAGATTTGGTAGGAGGGCGGCCTCTTGGCTGGGTGAGTCCGGTTTCCTGGTGAGGTGAGTTTCTATGTTTGATATTAAGGAACTTATGCTCTCCAGTTTGCCCTCTATTTCCGGGTTGTCGTGATGCTTCGGACACTCAGCTGTCGTGAGCGATTTGAGGGCCTTTTCAAGGATCTGGTTGGTTTGATCCTTGATTATTTCGAGGCCTCTGAGCAGCTCATCTATTTAGTTGGAGATGGCTGCAACAACCGGTGCAATTTTGGGGATATCTATATCCTTTGATCTCCCTTCTGTGCTATTCTTTTGGGCTGCGACTCTACCCAGAGCTTTTATGTTTTTATCAAGCTCATTCACTGCTGAGTGTATGGCATTTATTTTGCGGTGGAGCTCAGTGGTTTCATGCCCCAGCCAGTCGCGGATGTTTTTGGCCTCTTTGAGACTTTCTTTTATGTCTGAGCGGGCATGGCTGAGCTCCTCAGACAGGGACTTTGTGAGAACTGTAATCTCCCTGGTGTGAGCGCGCTCCACTCGCACAAGTTCCTTTGCGTTGCGGCAGTGCTCTTGTTCCAGGTTAAACTTATGTCTTGACCTGGAATCTGATAGGAATAACACAGTCTCATAGAGGGTGTGTAAGCATTCCAGTGTTGTCTGTTTACACTCTTTCTTCATATTGCCCGCCGCTTCGAGAGCTTCCTTGGCCCGCAGCTTCATATCATTGGCTACTTTATTGGCCATATGCATCTCCACCGCCGTGCGCCTGCTTTTTGTGAAAAGCATGCTTTTCCTTTTGCTGCATTCGGGAGCGGATGCCACTGAGGTGATGGACCTCTCGTCGTCCAATATTATTGGGCGGGGCTGTTCCCCTTCTACCCATTCCAGGGTTCTTTCCAGACTCCGGAGAACATCCTTGTTGGTCTCTGGGAGCTCCTGTATGTCGTCTGGTTTAGTCACTAGTGGGTTTTTCAAGACCTTTTGCCGTAGTGAGTCATGTTTTTGTCTCCCGCTTTTGCCTACCAGCTTCCACTTCCGATTTCACGCTCTTTGTGGAGGTGGACATATTGGAGTTACAGGTGTTACGCTAATAAATAATTAAAACTAAATAAAGGATATAATTAACACAATATAATATATATAAGTCTTCCTGCGCGGTTGTGCAGCTCTACTGATTACCAAGTCGCGCTGGGATCCTGATGATATAGATCGTCGGTGATACTTGTGAGAACGGTTTATGAGGGTGAATTCTTAGCTTTCCCACGTTGATGGAGTACAAACTCGAAGATTACGTCAAACAAACTCAGAGCTGTGGCCGGCGGGAATTCGGTCCCTTTTCCAGCGGTTTCCCGGGTATATTATATTAAAGTGGGGGGTGATGAAAAGGGTGAGGGGGGGCTATTGGAGGGGGGGGGGGGGGGGGGGGGGGGGGTCCAAGAGAAGGTGTACGGTGGGGGGGGGGGGGGTATTGGGTGGGGGGGGGGGGGGGTATGGGTTATAGATATTAGGGTTGTTTTTTTCACTTGGTGGTGCTGATGAATTCTTGACTGACCTGATGATAGAGTGGACCTGGCTATGTTGGACTAGGGCGTGGTGGTGGAAACCGTCAAGTACGAGGTTTCTTACACGTGCCGTCGAACTACTTAGGCTTACACATGCCGTAATATCTAGGTGGATTGTACACTGCTCGAGGTCGATGGCTCTCTGACGCCGTCTTGGTCACGTACGCCGATGTCTTCCTGATATATAGTGGTAAATGAGGAATACTCATTCCCTTCGTAACGTCGGTGTTTGTAGTCCAATTTCCACGGGGTTTTCACCAAATTTATAGCAGTTAAAAGATCTATAAAAAACCGTTTACCACGTAATTATATCTGTTTTGGTTCGACAGCAGCTTTGTACCGAATTTGGAGTCCCGAAAACTCTGGAACCACTGTAGGTATCACTTTCATCACACGTACCCTGGTTATTCAGTCACTTAGCAATCACGTAACATCACTTGCAAGCGCATAGCTCTTTAAACGCCATTTATAGAAAGTGTTAACGCGGAGCCATATGTTGTTTGTTAGGTTAGGTTAGGTTTTTTTTTTAATAGAGTGCATAATGTGGGAAAATCCATCATGGACACCTGAGAAGGAAACCCAGGTAGTGTCGGACTTCTACCGACTAAAAACCCATATGCATGCCCTTTACACAGTAAATCCCCTGTCGTAGACAAGGCCCTTGGTTATACAATTTTATTTTATTTAAAAGGTGTGCGCCTTAATGACATAAAAATAACTTAACCTAAACTTAAAATGAACATAGAAAAAAGCAATCGGAAAGCATTGGCTTTATTATATATATATATTATTATTATTTTTGCTCTAATCCTCTTATTTATTCCTAGTCTTAATTATTACAACTTTTATAACATCTATTATATTTACTTATATTCTCATAATATAATTATATCATAGTTTAATAAACTATTTGTTTCTTATATTTACTTTTGTAACTATTCTTTTACAGAATTCTAAGAATTTTTCTCTTTAGGTATGAAAAGTTTTGAAAAATTTTCCTCAGTGATTTGCGAGCCAATCTCCTGCTCCAGATTAAATCTTGCCTTGGAAAAGACTGGGCATTCCGTTATAATATGAGTAACCGTTTCCTTCACATCTGGCTCACAGGCGCACGCTGGACTCCCCTTGCACTTGAAGCGGTTCAAATACACAGAGAACCCACCGTGCCCCGTGAAAAGCTGAGTCGTGACTTGATTGTGCTCTACCTTTTTTGCAAATTTATATGCCGCAGTCACGTCCGGGAAGAACAATTTGGTTATGGCGCCAGTATCGCCATCCTTATATCTCCTGTTTCATTCTTCAATCGTATCTAGGCGGTTCTTGCGCTTGACGAATGAAACAGGGTACTGGTCATAATGCGGTCGGGTTTTTGATCTTAGGGCGGCCTCCTTTGCCAGCTGATCGGCTCTCTCATTTCCTCGCAGTCCCGCGTGCGCTTTGATCCAGAACAAGGATACAATCTTGTTCTGGAGTAGGTATAATCTAATGGTGTTTCTTATTTCGACTGCGAAGGGATGAGAAGAGTCGCAGTTTATCGCAGTCTGGAGGGCCGCCATGGAGTCGCTGAAGATGGCGAACGTAGTTTCTCCGCGTTTGTGGATTTCCCTGACCGCTTGGCAGAGAGCTAAAAGTTCCGCCTGGTAGACGGTACAGTACGACGACAAGGCAAGCTTGAGAGCCCGAATCTTGGTGTCCCCTTTCCACACGGAGAGCGCTGCGCCCACTTTTCCCTCAATCTTACTGCCATCCGTGTACATCCGAACATCGAAGTTCTTATGTCGTCGTACTGCTGCTCGTCAACCAGACTAATAAACTCGAGCGCGACTTGTTCAGCGGGATGTGGGAGATGTGTTGCCGGAGCCATTCGCTCTATCTCTCGATCGCACAGAGCAGGCTGAGGCACCCCTTTCTTAGCTTCGTATAATGAAGCTGCCTCACGTATTCTCAAGTCCAGAGGCAGTATTCCGGCCAGAATCAGGGCCGAGTTGAGGGAGACTGTCCGGTATGCTTTACACATCTTTTGTGCGAAGCCTCTCTGCACCACGCTAAGCTGTTTGCGGATTCGTAACTTCCTTGCAGCTGGTGCCCATGCACTTGCAGCGTATAATATTATTGGTTCTACTGCTGCCGTGTAGATGGTTTTGGCCACTTCAGGGTTTAAGCCCCAGCTAACGCGTGCTGCTCTCGCCAATTGTTTGTAGATCGTGATGGCTCTCTTACAGGCTAGGGTGACGTGCTTGTTGAAAGTTAGTCTGCTGTCAATGGTTAGCCCTAGCAATTTGATTTCTTCTGACATGCCTATGTCGAACCCGCCCATCCTCAGACGCGGGGTGTCATACTTGAGTTTTTTGGTGACAACCATGGCACAGGTCTTATGTGGTGCAAATTTTAAGCGGTTTTTGACTCTCCACGCCCGAACAACTTCAAGAGCTGGATTGGCCAGTCCTTCAATTTCGAGAGCTGTTTTGCCATCAAAAACCATCACGATATCATCAGCAAAGGCTTGGCAATAAGTTCCCGAAACCTCAAGATCCCGTAGAAGCGGGTCCAGCAACAAGTTCCAGAGGAGTGTGTTGTAATTTGGAAATATAGTGGTCTAATATGGGAATGAAAATATTGGTGTGATTGCTTTGAATGTTTATTTTGAAGTGACAAAGATAAATCTAAATACAAACATTGAATATTAGAAAATATGTCAGAAAGAATATGTCTGAGATTTATGAAGTAAACTTAAAAGAGTCTACACAACAATGATTATAGCAGTATCTACAACAGCCGCCCTTAATCGATGTTGTGCTCGACAAACAAAAAAAAAATTAAGTTTGTAGTCCTAAACCAACTATACACCTTTTATGTGTAACAGGCCCAAGTGGCTTAGTTAGGACATCTGCAGGCATATCACTACTACATAAGTATTCGAGAACAACAATATTACAGGATACCTTTTCCCTGATAAAGTGAAATCTGGTATCTATATGCTTCGTCCTGTTGTGGTGTATTGGATTTCGAACGAGGTTGATGGCACTCTGGCTGTCAGAAGCTAACCTAACTGGGGTAAGTTTACCTGTTATTTCGTGAACGAACCGACGTAAATAACACGCTTCCTTTGTGGCGGACGCTAGCGCCATATATTCCGCTTCCGTGGACGACAGAGCGACAGTAGGTTGCTTCCTTGATTCCCAGGATACTGGTCCTCCACTAAGCTTGAAGGTATAGCCAGTATATGACTTCCTATCAATCGGACAGTTTGCCCAGTCTGCATCACAATAGCCTCTTAAAGGTTCATTACATCTTCTGTAAATCAAAGAGTAATTTAAAGTATCCTTCAGGTACTGTAGAACCCTTTTTGCAGCATTCCAATGTTCCTTAGTGAAACACGCATTGAACTGACTTAAATAGCTCGTTACATAAGCTATGTCCGGGCGAGAGTTCACTGTCAAGTACATAAGACATCCTATTAGATTTTGGTAAGGATACTCACCAATTTCACCATCAGTTCTCTTTTACATTGGTTTTTTTTTGACCAAAGGAGTACTAACAGTCTTACATTCACGCATATTGAACTTATCTAGCAATGTTAAAATATAGTTTGACTGATTTATTTGGATGCTTTCAGAATCATATCTTATTTGTAATCCCAAATAAGACTTCAATATTCCTTTCTTTGATTCCAAAGAATGTTGACAAATTTTTCTTGACAATGTCAAACGTCAAATCAGATTTATGAAAGACAATAATATCATCGACAAATATACCCAAGATTACGAGTTCTTGACCAAAAACTTTAGTATACACGCAGGGCTCTGAAGGAGTTCCTATAAAACCTATTTTTAATAATGTGTCATTTAACTTTTTGTTCCAAGCTCGAGGGGCCTGCTTAAGGCCATAGAGGGATTTCTTCAGCAAACAAACCTTGTTTTCCTTGCCTTTTTGTATAAATCCAAAGGGTTGCTCCATAAAGACTTCTTCTTCCAAATCTCCATTTAGGAACGCTGTATCAACGTCTAGATGCTTCATGTTTAGACCCATCTCCGCAGCTAAAGCAAATAAGGTGCGAAGAGAAGAATGACGGATCACGGGCGCAAAAGTTTCGTCGTAGTCAATGTCTTTTACTTGATGAAAACCCTTGACGACTAGTCGCGCTTTATACTTCGTAATATTCCCATATGCATCCTTTTTAATTCTATAAACCCATTTACAGGGTATAACCTTTTTGGTTGGTCGATCAACTAAGTCCCAAGTGTGAAGTTTGGTCAACGAGTTATACTCGTTTGCCATCGCGTGGTGCCATTTATCAGCATCCTCGGCATAAGTAGCTTCATAGTATGTCGTTGGATCGCTGCCATCAACCGATGATACATTATATGCCAGGAAATCAGGTGGTTTCCTATTTCTTGAGGGGTAACTCTGCTCACGGGCAGGTTGTTCCTCGTCCAAACTTGCTGGCTCCACATCCTCAATAGGGGGACTTTGTTCTACAATAGTTTCCGATGCTTCCGCACTTTGTTGATTTACCGGTCGAGGTGATCCAGCTTCGGGAAGACCACCACTCTGAACACAGTCAAAGAATTGACAGTCTTCGGTCTCAGAATCTCTTTCTTCGAGTAATAATATAGGGTCTGACTGCATTACAGGCTCCACTTGCCTCTGCTTTAACATCGTAAAGCTAGTTTCGAAAAAGGTTGCATCTCTGGACATAAACACATGTCGTGGGTTAGATGGATCCTTAAAAATATAGGTGTTAGGATTTTCAGCATAACCAACAAAAATTGCTTCCTTCGCCTTCAAATCTAACTTTTTCCTGTGACATGACGGTATATGGACAAGTGCTCTACATCCAAAAACTTTCAGATGACCAAGGTCACTTCTACGACTCCACCACCTGTCGAAAGGAATCTGCCCGCCTAAAGCTCGATGAGGGGACCTATTTTTTAGATATACGGCGACCTGGAAAGCATCTTCCCAGTATGCTGTGGGCAATGAGCTCTCAGCCAACAACGACCTCGCCTTTTCTACTATCGACCGATGAGTACGTTCGGCACATCCAACTTGTTGGGGACTGTACGGCGTGGTAGTTTGACGTTGAATTCCTTTAGATTCGAGGTAATTAACAAACTCTTTACCACCGTCGGTCCTCACGGATTTGATTTTCCTATCTAACTGATTCTCTACAAAGGTTTGAAAAAGACAGAATTTGTTTTTGACCTCTGTTTTGGAATGAATAAAGTAGGTAAATACCATCCTAGTATAATCGTCTACCAAAGTAAGCATATACTTATTTCCTTGAAAGGAGATTGTAGACAATGGTCCACATAGATCCATATAGATCAGTTCCAAAGAAGTAGTAGCCCTATTAAAAGCCACCTTCTTGAAAGGTTTCCTTGCTTGTTTACCTTCTACGCAAGCGATACAATTATTTTTATCTACTACTTTAAACTTTACGCCTACCTCGTGATTCTTCAGTTGATTCATGCCTATACGACACAAGTGTCCTAACCTCTTGTGCCAGAGTTGATAAGAATTATTATCCTGACAGCCAGAGTGAACATCCTGTGTTAAATTTGCCGCAGTATCCGGAACGTCAACAATACCATCAAGGACGTATAATCCACCACAGGGCGAAGCATAAAGAACAGAATCACCTGCAAAATGAAAAGTATTATTTTTATAAAAGTTACATCCATTTTTATCAAAAATACATATAAAACCCTTATCAACAGCTTTCTTCACAGATAACAAGTTTGCCTTTAAATCTGGTACAAAGGCAACTTCATTTATCCTATTGACTACGTTTTTGGGTGTATTAATCGAAATATATCCAGTTCCGCAGCATTCAATATGTTCACCGTTAGCAACGGTAACATGACCTTTATCAGATATCGAAATATCTTGAAGCCAATCTCGTCTAGAAGTTATGTGTTTCGTACATCCTGAATCTACATACCAAAGTTCCTTGTTTGAGGTGCCAGAAGTATTTAAAGCTGTAAATCCGACATCACTGACGTTTTCTTTTACCACATTCGCTTTTACTTCTTTCTTCCTCAATGGACAGTCTGGCCTCTTGTGTCCAGGTGCCTTGCATTCATAACATATTATCTTAGAATTCGATTTCGTCTTGGACTTCTGCGTCTTCGTATGAAAAACGGAATCTAAAGTTGAAGCTGCACTTTTGGATGAATAATGAAATATTAAGTAGTTTTGTCTTGACTAAGTCGGTTGTCACATCTACGTTGCAATTTTCTAGTGCCATTATAAGGGATCTCATATTTTGGAGTGAGGCCTCCTAAAAGTATAGCTGCAAGAGACGTGTCTTCTACTACCTTGTCAATGTCTGCCAAATCTTGTGCTGTTGACATGACAGCATTTATGTAAAGCTCTATATTATCATAGTCTGACAGACTCAATCTGCATAGTTTTCTCTCTAAAGCTAATCTTCGTCCCATACCTTTATCTTCGAAGGCTTTTTCCAACGATCTCCAGGCTTCGGCTGCGGTTTTTGCACATCTTACGTGCGTTATTGCTGCACCGTCTATTGTAAGGCAGATCTTGGCCAGTGCTTTTGCTTCGTTTCTCTCTTTGACTGAGGTAGGGGTCGTGTCATCATTATGATAACCACATATTGTTACTCAAAGGTCCTCATGCAAAAGGTAGTTCCTCATCTTGAATTTCCACGTCGGATACCCGTCCTTATTGCGCAGGCAAAACGATGGGATTGAAGTTGAGAATGACGAATTTGACTTCGATGAACCATCTCCACTTTGTTGACATTTTTTACTATTTAGTCACACAAAAATACACAAATACACATTATAATTAACAATGTAACCATTTACCACATTTCGTGCTGATAACGTGTTGTTATTTGGAAATATAGTGGTCTAATATGGGAATGAAAATATTGGTGTGATTGCTTGGAATGTTTAATTGAAGTGACAAAGATAAATCTAAATACAAACATTGAATATAAGAAAATATGTCAGAAAGAATATGTCTGAGATTTATGATGTAAACTTAAAAGAGTCTACATAACAATGATTATAGCAGTATCTACAACAGAGTGTTCCCCCTATAAAGCCCTGGATGCAACCCTTGTTTGTGCTCTTTTTAAACTCCTCACCAGCATACCTCACACTTACAGATCTGTCAGTGAGGTAGGTGTCCAATACTCGTCTCAGATTCACCGGGCAGTCTGTCTCTGCCCGTCTTACCCTTATCGCTAGCCACCAGGCGCTATCGAAGGCCCCCTCTATATCCAGTGACACTAAGGTTAAAATTCTCTTCTGTTCCAGCTTTGTGCGGATGTACTGCATAAGGGTATAGAGGGAATCTTCGGTGCACCTCTGTGGCATGAATCCGTATTGGCACAAGCTGATTTTTGGCAGGGCGTAGTACTTGAGGCGGGCCACTAGCATCTTTTCATCGATTTTTCCCAGTACCGGCAATAGCCCAATCGACCGGTACGACTTGGGTACTGTGTACGTATCTTTGCCCGGTTTCCTGAGCACAACCACCGTTGCCCCCTTCCAGATTCTAGGGAAGTATTGCTGAACCAGACACATGTTTAGCAGTGCTAAGAAATATTCGGCGTTACAATCGATTGCCCGAGCACAGATGTCAGCTGTAAAGCCATCGGCTCCTGGAGCTTTCTTCGGATTGAACGATTCCGCAGCGTATCGAAGCTCTCTTAGAGTAAACAGTGGGTCATGTTGCTCAGCATGACTCCACTTGTTTACTTTTTCGGTTTGTAGCCTCACTTGGCGGTGGTCTGTGTTATCGTCCTCCTCTTTATCCTCCGGGTAAAAGGTCTCCAACAGCTGTCGCACAGATTCGCTGGCGTTCAGCGTCCTTCCTTCCTTTTCTAGCGGAACATCCTCTTCCCTTTTTGTTGTTGTATTAATCTGTAGATTCCCTCCCAGACTCCCTCCTTGTCCTGTTTGCCACAAAACTCTTTCCAGCTTTCTGTTTGCGCTTATTTTGCGGCTAAATCATACTTTTCTTTTTGTTCCAGGTAAAAGTTTACTATTAGCACTCTCCGGACTGGTGCTGCATTTTTTATTCTACGTCTCCTGGCAGCAACCTCCTTTTTCATCTCTGCGAGTTCTCCGGACCACCACGGTATGGTAAGTATTTAATTTTGTTTTTTATTAGATATGGTTTGTGTGCATGAATCCGCAATGGCCTTGGAATAGGCTTCTACGGTTAGTTCCAACTGCTGTACTGTATTGACATGTTGTAAGGAATTTATTGTGAGTGCGTTTTCTTGCATAATTTGAGTCATTTTCTCATGAAATTGCCCCCAATTAGCTTTAGCTGTATTGTATTTCCGCGTTGTTCTCACTATCTTTGTACCTTTCGATTTTTCTAGGTTTATGTTAAACTGTATTGCGTTGTGGTCTGCACTCGTTAGGCTCTCCTCTACGCGCCAGTCCCTCACTAGTTCGAGTATGTCCGCAGAGCAGGCTGTCACGTCTACGTAGCTTGAGTATCTTTTCCCACCTCTTATGGTGTCAAAGGTTGGGGTATCACCTGTATTAAGAATTTGGAAGCCCATTTCGTCCAGAGCTCCACACATTTGCTCTCCTCTGTCATCTTCGATCGGGCTCCCCCACCATGTACTTTTTGCGTTAGAGTCTCCCCCTAAAAGCAATCTCCCGGGGCCTTTCGCGCTCTATTAATCTAAGCTGCTCCAAGTATGGCTCTAAGGGTTTGTCGCCTTCAAAGTAATACGATACTAGGGTGATTTTACAGGCCTTTGTTTGTATTCCCACCACCACTATATTGTTAGTGGTGAGTTTCGGATACTGTATGACGTCTATTTCTTTATTGAGGATGACTATTGCGGCTTTCACGGGTCCTTCTTCTTCATTTGAGGCCTGAAATATTCTGGCACCTCGATAATCTTTAATTTTTCCCACAGAGCCTACATAGGGCTCCTGGAGTAATGCTACGGATACTTTTTTATTAACCGCTTCTATCAGGAGTTCGCTTGTGGAGAGTTGGCATCGCTGAAGATTTGCCTGGAGGATCCCTTGGGGTTCCGAAGCTTCAGCAGCTGTGGATGCGTCCTTGTCGCCTTTATCAATACGCCACTAAAGAGCGTGTCAAAGAGTCCCATTTCCTCCTAATTGGGCATTCCGAGTCAAAGGCATTGTGATCCCGGCGGTCAAGCTTTGCATGGAGGCAGTTTCGGCATGACAGCATATTTTCCGTAGTGCAGTCTGTGCAATCGGCCGTCAGGTGTGGTCCACCGCAGTGACTGCAAAGGTCAGTGGTCTCCTTGCAGTATTTTCTACTGTGGCCGTAGCCCAGGCAGCGCGTACATTGTATCAGTGGTGACTGATCACTAGACATGAGCAGTTCACGAATGAAGGATTCAAATGAAGTACTTCACCGATGTCACTCCTTCATTCACTAGTTCAATTCGGATTCATCTACTTCAGTACTTCACATGTCTTCCTACCTTATCATTTACGTACTCACTCTCTCCAAGAGAAATAAAGACGCCGCGAATGCCGCGATTGGCGCGTCGCTCGCATCGCGTCAAGGCCGAAGTTATCCGAGATGGCGCCCGAGAATTGCCGAGCGCTCGCAGAGGCAGTCGGATATACTACTCTCACCTCTGCACTGGCGTATGATGCTATCTTACTCAGACATTTGCTTACACTTAGAAAACAAAACGGTAAATGAATCGAAACTACTATTCACTGTACATTGCTTCATATACTAGTTCAGCGCAAAACGCGGGAATGATGATTCAACATTGACCGCGCAATGTATACATTGTGATTAGAATTCACTTACTCTGGCTGGGCATGCTGTTAATGTTTAGGTAATGTTTTCGAGAAATGTGTACTCGGGAACGCGGGTCTAAGTTAAACAAAATGGCGAAATTTTCAAATTCAATTATCTTGTTTTGCTTTTGAGGATTGTGTTATTTGTGTTGTTTCGGATTCGGATACGTTTCGAAATGTCTTCAAGGAAGAGAAGTGCTGAATGAAACCACTTCACAGAAGTGGACCCAAAAAAAGCGAAATGTTCGTACTGTTCGAACCTTTTGGGTATTTCTGGAGGAAATGTCGGTAATTTAAACCGGCATTTAAAACTCAAACACCCCACTGGCAAGTCTTCACAGAAGTAAGTTCTGGCGATTTTGCTCCTGACAGTCCTGACACGTCGTCGGTTCCATCGGGTGTAACGGGCCCTACCATCATGGGGTCGACACAATTTAATGTACAAAGACCTCAACCAGCTCAGCCCGTCATGACGGATTATGTTCAGAATATGAAGCCATTGGGGCCAAGACGTGCCGAAAAGTTAGACGAGCAACTAATTAAAATGATCGCGAAAGGTCATCATGCATTGTCAATCGTAGATGAACCCGAATTTAAGACGTTCGTCTCAATGCTGTGTCCAGCGTATTCCTTACCCACACGAAAAACTCTTTCGGAGAGTTTATTACCTAAAATATACGAAAGAGAAGTGCAAAAGGCAAAAAGTAAATTGGAAGCAGGACAAGCCGTTTGCCTGACCACCGACGGGTGGACATCGGATAACAATGACATTCATTGCTGTCACAGCGCACTATATCGCCAATTTGAAGTTGGAGTCAACGATGTTAGGGTACGTTGAATATAATGAACGGCACACTGCGGCAAACCTGAGTGAGTTTTTAAAAACTGTAATGAAGGATTGGGATATCGCATACAAGGTTACCGCAGTAGCTAGCGATAATGCGGCGAACATCACGTCTGCTATTAATAACGGAGGTTGGCGCCACATCCCGTGCTTTGCACATTCACTTAATCTGTGCGTCCAGTCATCGCTAGCCGCTATATCGGAAACGACCGCCAAAGTAAAGAATATCGTTGTGTTCTTCAAAAGAAGTTCACACGCGCAATCTAAGCTAAAAGACATGCAGCAGCAATTAGGTTTGCCGCTGCTTGAACTCAAGCAGGACGTCGTAACGCGGTGTCGTGTGTGGGCGTGGCGCTGGGACCGGATGACGTCGAGTTCGCGCATCGAGTGCAGCCCCTGCGCGCTGTGGCCGGCAAGCCGCGCGCCCTCGTCGTGCGCTTCAGGCAGCGCAGCACCAAGGACGCGGTCTATGCTGCATCCCGCTCACAAAACCTGGACACTGCGAAGATCGGCATGAGCGGAGACCCGTCGCGTATTCATGTGAATGAACATCTAACAGTAAAAAATAAAAAACTGTTCAACTCATGTAAGTTAAAGGCTAAAGACTCTGGTTATAAATTTATCTTGACAAAAAACTGTCGCATTTTTGTAAGAAAGGCTATAAATGCGCCGCAAATTTTAATATCAACAGAAACAGACTTGATGAAAATTGTATTACTGAAATTTACCTAACTGCCGCCTTCACCTTTGTTAACATGCAATATAAACTAAACACATATACATACACAACTCAACCACCACTAGCACAACATCACCACAACACTCACACACCCGAGATAATTATACCTACCTACCTACCTATACTTATACCTATACATCACTATGTTATCTTTTACATCACACCAATGACATCAAAATCAATATGCTTATCAATGTGTCTAATCGGGGCCGTCTCTGTCGTCTGCAGAACTATTATTAATAACTACAACTTAAACCAATCTACATGTTATGACATAACTATGTCGAGCCAGCATAAAATTAAAAAATCATATCTTACGCATATTTTATCAAAACGTGAATGGTCTGAGGATTAAGACTATGAATTTTTATAATAGTATCGCGGCATTTGACTATGACCTCATTTTAATCACAGAAACGAAACTGTGTGAGGGTTTTCTTAACGCGGAGATCGCGGATCCCAATCGCTATAACATATTCGGTCGCGACCGTGCATCTGCGACGGCCGGCGGTGGTGTAATGGCATTTAGCTCGCCCGCACTCAATGCGCGCGCTCGGCCTGAGTGGCATCGCGCCGACCACGAATGTATATGGCTGACCGTTCGGGGCGGCGCAATTGCTTCCAAACATGATCTGCATATTTCCCTTGTATACTTACCTCCTGACGTAAACCTACCTGAACGCGTACAGTACTTTCTCAAGGGGCTGAGTGATATCACCCAGCAACACCCGGATGACCTGTATCTTATAGTAGGAGATTTTAATCTATCCTGCCTTAATTGGGACACAAGTGCGCCACTATGCATGAGGACTGGTCCAGTCGCTCTTCAGAACTCTGCCACCAACCTAACATGCCTAATGAACTTCCTTGTTCTTACTCAACACAACAGGCTGAAGAACTGCTGCGAAATAGTTTTTTATTTTTTTATTTATCTTTATTTAGAAAAAAACAGTCTCTTATATAATACAATGTTACATTATAGGGTAATAAGAATTATAGACCTACAGTTTCCTTAAATAGAGTATGAAAACCATACTACAATTCAATAGCATCCTGATTCTAAACTATATAACTAATATAGGTACTAAAACTAAACTGGAAATAGAAATTCTAATATGTAAAATCGATGCTATAAAAATACCTTTACATTCTGACAAAAATAAAACATTTTTTTATATGAACAGACAAAAAAAAAATGCAATAAAAGTCAACTATCTCATTAAAAACTATTAATACACTTCAAGGTTTGTTGTTTGAAGCTACTAAACTTTATACTGAAAATATCCAAATTTCGAAATTTATCATCATACATCCTACATGCTCTTTTAATGAAACCGTTTCTTGCGTATGAAGTTCGACTACGTGGAATATAAAAGAGTTCCTTTTTTCTACATACTCGCTCACAACGCCGCGGTACTCTAAAGGAAAGAGACTTTAATAACTCAGGGGCATCGATAATATTGTTAATGACTTTATAAAGAATAATAACATCAGTGCGTTCGCGACGCAGGCTCAAGGGTGAAATATTGTGTCTTTTCATAGCGGTGGTATAATCTATGTATTTATTTCCTGTGCGATAATCAATTGCCTTTACAATTTTTTTTTGCACTTTCTCTATTCTATCGCTATGAGTTACATGTAACGGGTTCCACACTGCGCTAGCAAATTCTAATCGACTACGAACATAACTATTAAATAATATCTTAAATGTCGAAGATCTTCTGAAATCTTTACTAACGCGCAAAATGAATCCCAACTGCTTGAAAGATTTATTTAAGATATTGTCAATGTGGGGCACAAAGGTAAGCTTTGAGTCCATGATTACGCCGAGGTCACGGATCTGATTCACACGGGTTAACTCTTTATCGCAAAGATCATACTTGGAGTAAATAGTTGTCCTTTTTCTACTGAAGCTAAAAACAAAACATTTTTCTGGGTTTAAGAAAAGATTATTTGCGTTACAAAAGGTTTGGAAATTATTTAAATCGTTTTGCAGTAAAATACAATCGTCAGGATTTCGTATGACTCTAAAAATTTTCGTGTCGTCGGCGTATAAAAGCATGTTTAAATTATTGATACATTCAGTGATATCATTTAGATACAGAACAAATAATAAGGGCTGTTAATTTGTTGATGTGGTTATATTTTAGTTTTGCGCACTGATTTTAAATAAAAAATGCTTATTTACGTAAACCATTCTCATTTATTTTCTCGTCTACAATTTTCAATATTTGACACATGTCGTTTTAAAACTAACAAAACTAAAGAGTTTGGACATGCCGCCCGCCAAGAACAACTGTTCTAACATGTGCTTACAATGATTACATAAATAAACCATAATTAAAACCAAAAAAATACAATATAATTGTAAGCAAAGCAACACTCGATGATAATCAAAGTAACATTACATCATTTCACTCTTTGATGATGATTATAAATGAATTAAAATAACATTAACTTATTTGACAATTACTCCGCTAAAGGTAGAACACAAAGCTTAGACACTGGTCGTTTAATTAAGTAATTCTTATAGCGCAGAGTCACAACTCGCGTAACGTTGTCCACTCCAGGATGTTTTTCAACAATCTGTTCTAACTACCATCGTGATGGAGGTAAATCTAGTTCTTTAACCAGCACCACATCTCCAACCTTTGGTTCAGGTACAACCTGTGCCCACTTATTCCTTTGCATGAAATGATGAAGATACTCTTGAGACCAACGTCGCCAGAAATCTTGAAGCATCCGTTGACAGAGCTGCCATCTTCTCAACGAACTGATCGACGAATGTTCATAATTGTGATCCGGAACGGACAACAAAGACTCACCCACAAGAAAATGTCCGGGTGTTAAAGGCATAGGATTCCCTTGATCCTGTATATATGATATTGGCCTTGAATTCAAACATGCTTCTATCTGAGCCAGCACCGTTGTGATTTCTTCGAAAGTAAGAGTTGAGTTACCAATTACTCTCCTTAGATGGAACTTGCAAGAACGCACTCCGGCTTCCCAAAGACCCCCAAAATTGGGTGCTTGCGGAGGAATAAAATGCCACTGTGTTCCATTTAAAAAGTGATCTATGTTTTCAGTTAAAAAGTGATCTATGTTTTCGGGAGCAAATAGATAGCTTGTGTAAGAAGGCTTACAGAAACTTGGGGTTCATACTCCGGACGGCTAGGAATTTAAGTGATATTAAAACGGTTGTAGTCCTGTATAACGCCTTGGTACGAAGTCACCTTGAGTCGAATGCATTCATTTGGGCCCCCCACGAAATTAAGTATAAGCTTATGCTGGAGAGAATCCAAAACAAGTTCACCAGACACATTTACCACAGACTGTATGGGGTGTATCCATACTATCCTCTCATGTATCCTTCCTTATTCGTTTTAGGAATGGTAGGGTATAATGAGCTGAGAGTGAGGCGAGAATTTGCACTGGTTCTTTACTTATTTAAAGTGCTGGTAGGTAAAATCGAGAATAGGACGGTGCTGGAGTTGCTGCGCATACGTGTCCCCGACCGGTACGTGTGGCAGCGCCGCCGGCCTGAGCTACTTTGTGTGACGCGCGCGCGCACCGCGCTGCTCAGCAAGTCCCGATGTCGCGAACGCTCAAATACCTTAACTTGATTGCCAACCAGATGGATTTGTTTTGTTGCACTTCGAGTGGCTTCACAAAGACTGCTTTGCAGACAATTAGTTATGAGATGATTGATTAAATAATAAAGGATAATGTTTAGTTGTATAGTTGGTACATATTTTTAGGTTAATTGAATAAGCTGCACTATGTATTAGGTCTAACCTGTAATGTAGATGTAAGTTTTAGATAAATAAATAAATAAATAAATAAATAAATTTGTAGCTAACCAATCTGCAATTTCTGGCAACAATCTGGATTTTTCTTCGTCTAACAAATCCCTCAGTTCTTTGGCCGCTCCCACAAATTTCGTCTTGTTGTCACTATATAAATCACTACAGTGACCGCGACGTGAAACAAAACGTTTAAAAGCAGCCAAGAACCCTTGTGAAGTCAGATCACTCACTGCTTCCAAATGTATGCCACGTGTGGCCATACATACGAATAAACATATGTAGCTTTTGTATGATCTATTGCCACGACCCTTTGATACCCGTATGTTTATTGGGCCTGCGTAATCAACCCCTGAACGGAGAAACGCTCGGCTCATTGTTACCCTTGGTGATGGTAATTGACCCATTAGTTGAGCCTTGTTTGCTGATGCGTACCTTATGCAAGTGACGCATTTCCTACAATGGAATTTTACAAGTAATTTAAGATTTATGATATAATACTTCTCCCTAATAAAGTCCATCATCAACTGTGGCGCTCCGTGAAGAGTGACCATATGTGCATTTCGTAAAATGAGAGTCGTCAACAGTGATTGCTTCGGTAAGATTATTGGATGCTTTCCATTTTCATCCATGTTAGCGTAATGCAACCGCCCACCAACACGGAGTATATCGAACTCGTCTAACTGTGGATTCAGTGAGGTAAGTACACTCTTTTTGTTTACAGCTTTTCCTTGCTTAACTTCCTTCAATTCCTCTGAAAATGCTTGTCTTTGACTTTTTTTTTATCATTATTACCAGTGCATCATCAATTTCCTTTTTTAAGAGCTACCTATGGTTTGGTTTCTCTGGCTTTCGTACTCTGCGGCAATAAGCTACTACTCTTAATAGCTTCGACAACGATGAGAATTTTGTCCACACCTCTTCATCGTCGTCGTAATCATCTACAGAAGTAGCAAGGTTAGTTTGAATTTTCCTTTCCTCCATATTTGTATCTATTACCTTAGAGTTAGGATACTGTATAATCTCTTCACTCAACCATAAAGGTCCCCTTAACCAGAGTTCAAATTGTACCAATTCGGATGCTATTATGCCTCGTGATGCGCAATCTGCTGGGTTGTGTTCAGATTTGACATTTGCCCACTGGCTACGATCTGTCACAGTAAGAATCTCTGAACACCTATTCCCGATGAATGTTTTCCAACGACTTGGATGACTGCTAAGCCATGCAAGTACTATTTCAGAGTCAGTCCAAGCATGCATATTATGTTTTGGTACGCCCAAAACTTCTGACACCTCTATTAGTAGCTTTGCCAGTAATACAGCTCCGGACAATTCTAACCTTGGAAGACTAAGTTGCTTGATTGGGGCTACTCTTGTTTTTGCCGTTAGCAAACTGACGTAAACATTCCCCTTTTCATCTATCACACGTACGTATATCACTGCTGCAAAAGCAGAGTTTGAAGCGTCACTAAAACCGTGAAGTTCCACTAACTTCGTGTCACTTCTGACGTGCATCCAACGTTTCAACCGAAACTGTGTAAGGTCTGCAAGACCCTCTCGACACTTCGTCCATTCTTCTAATAACGGTTGTGATATTTCCTCATCCCAATCAATGCCTGCTAACCATAACTTCTGTATAAATATTTTTGCCTTTATTATACTCGGTGCTATCCATCCTTGTGGATCATACAACTTTGAAATATCCGAGATAACCTTTCTCTTTGTTACAGGTGCAGTCATCGGCGGCAATAGAACAGCGTACACAAACTCGTCGGAACTACGACTCCAGGTAAGTCCAAGAATTTTGTTTACCGCATCTAGTTTGACTTCTATTTTCTTGTCAACCTGCTTTTCTAAATTACCTTGCTGTATTTGATTTAGCATTGCTTCACTATTGCTGGACCATTTTTGTAATTCGAATCCACCCTTTTCCAACATTTCATTGCTTCTTCATCACTCTCACAACCCGACATCAAATCATCCATATAAAATTCATGTTTTACTCTTTCAGCTGCTAAAGGAAAGTTTTGTCCTTCATCCTTTGCTACTTGTATCAGGCTTTTGACAGCCAGATAAGGAGCTGAAGAAGTCCCAAATGTTACTCTAAGCATTTTGTATTCTTTGACGTCTTCCTCCGGAGATTCGCGCCACAGAATACGTTGGTATTCTGCATCTTCTTCACTAACCTTTATTTGGCGGTACATCTTAACTATATCTGCAATGAAACAGATTGGGTACGTACGCCATCGCATTATTATGTGACGCAATTCCGGCTGCAAGGTCGGTCCTACCATTAAATCATCGTTCAAGGATACCCCATTCGTACCCTTGCAGGAAGCATCATACACGACGCGAAACTTCGTGGTCTGTCTGTCCTCGCGTACTACTGCGTGATATGGTATGTATAAACACTTTGCTTTCTTGTCATGAACTTCTGTCATGTGATTTAAATCTAAGTATTCATCGAATACTTTTTTATATTCCTGTTTCAGATGCTCGTCCCTGTGAAACTTCTTCTCAAGATATAGAAACCTCTTCAATGCTATATCCCGTGAATGCCCATCCGCGCATGCTGGTTCACTGTCTCGAAATGGGAGTTTGACAACATATCGACGATCTTCGTCGCGTGTGGTTGTCGCATGGAAGAATTCCTCACATCGTTGCTCTTCGACTGACAGAATCTTCTTCTTGTTGGACGGCTCTGCTTCAATTTCCCAGAAGGACTTTAGCAATTCTTCAACAGGCTCCACTTGAGTATGCATGGTGATGAATTTATTGATAGGTGTGTCTTGTTTCACTTGCCCGCTTAATATCCATCCCAGTGTAGTATTTTGTGCTACTAAAGACCCTGAGGGATATTTGATGACACCATGATCAATAATCCTACTATAAACCTCCGCCCCTAATAAGATGTCTATCTTATTCGGAGTGTGATATTCCGGGTCAGCTAGAGTTACGAGTTCTAGCTCCGGCCATGAGGTGATTGACACTGCAGTCGCAGGTAAGTACGCTGTCAGCTTGTCGAGTACATACGCTGAGACGTGCATCACACAACCTGGATCAAGACGTGAACTGATTGTTATATCTACCACGGCTCTTGCTATAAGGCTCTGTTCACCTCCCAATCCTGATATAAATCCCTTGGCTGGTGTGGTTTTTAGTCCAAGTAATTGGACTGCCGCTTTAGTGATGAAAGAGGCCTGTGACCCCTGATCTAAGAGAGCTCTTAAGAGCTGATGTTCCCCGCCATTTTGTGACTCAGCTTTGACTACAGCTGTGGCTAGGAGCACTTGATGTGCTACTCCTTTCACAAAATGACTTGTGATGTTGCTAGATGTTGATATACGCTCCTCCTGTGATGTTTTCTTGGTTTCAGTCGGAGAAACCACAACGGGTGCAGCTTGATTATCCAGTGCATGGTTGGAGACAGTTGTTTGTGCTTCGCCCTTTGAATGTAATAATGAATGATGTCTCCTGTTGCAAATTTGACATGACGTGGTGTTTCTGCAGTGTTTTACCGAATGGTTACTTCCTAAACAATTAAAACATAACCCGTGATTTTGAACAAAGTTACGCTTGCTGTCGAGATCAGTGTTTATAAATTCTTTGCAACTCCTAATGTGATGATCTCGTTTACAATAAACGCAAGTTGTTTCAGCTACGTGCAACATGTGAATCGGGTTTGGTTTGGAATTTTGATAACTGTGAGCTTGAGGAAAATTACGCTGTTTCTGAACTAATGTTGGATTTGGTTTTGAATCTAGGAACTCCAACGAGTGGTATTTCGTCTCCAAAAGCTGTTGAAATTGTGACATATTAGGTATTTTATCTGAGTGAGATACCAACTCGCTGACCTTAGACTCCCACTGTTTCCTACTCTCTGAATCTAATCTCTGGCTGACTATATAAATTATCATGACATCCCAGGTACCAGTGTCTATTCCTAACCCTTTCAAAGCATTTAAAGTTTCAGTTGTTACATCTAATAGTTGCTTGATGGCACTGGAGGACTCTGTTGAAATGCTCTTTTGCCCGAAAAACCGTTGAAGTATGCAATTAACTAAGTATTGCTTGTTGTTATAGCGGCTTTTCAATAGAGTCCAGCATTGGTCATAACTATCATTCGTTATGGGTATATGTCGTAACAATTGTTCAGCCTCTCCTTTGAGATGACCCTTTAAGTAATGTAGTTTCTGTACATCATCAAGTTCTTCGTTGTCGTGGATGAGTGATACGAATAAGTCCCTGAAGCTCATCCATTCTGTATACATTCCAGAAAATACTGGGATCGTGATCTTCGGTAACTGGACATGACTGGTCTTTGATGATTTGTTCGGTATAGGATGGTGTAAACTACTGGGATTTGGTTTGACATTCCTGAGTGCATCCTTCAGATCACACTTATAATCCGTGTAGTTTTCTTCGGTGACGTCATATACCGTTTCTTTGCCATATACCGAACTTTCGATTTCTGCAGTTGTGTACCTTCTAAATAAGCTGTCATGTCCATTAGAGAATCTCTGCCACAAGGATTCCAAACTTTCCAACCGCGTCTCTACATACGATAGTGTTATTCTATCTTTGGGCGATTTTCTGTAGTTGGTATGTCCCTTTGTGATTCGTACGGAAATGTCTATGAGCACGTTTATTTCCGCTTCCATTTTGTTCAGAGATTTATTATAATTTAGAAATATAAATCCGATGAACAATTACAAGTCCTAATTGTGTAAGTCCCGCTTAAAATTGTTTCAATTATTTGTTTTTATATCGCCGTGGAAGAATTGTGATAAGTCTCCCCTTTTTTAATTTTTCTGGTGGGTCCAGCTTAGTTCGGTCTCCCCTTTTGAAAACATTCCGCAACAATAGTGTTATATTTATTAGGACTTGGTGAACATTTAATTTCAAAATTAGGTTAAATTCACGACACTACTAAGAACTTGAATGTACTCACAGTTTTTTTTTCATATACATATTTTAGGATAAAACACTGCCCTTATGCATCATTCGCCGGTTCCGACTTCACTCCCAGTAACCAGGAACATTGGCTGCCGACTCCAGCCTCCGCCGCAGCTCCCAGTGATGTTCCGTGGATAACGAAACCTCGCCGACTTTTCCGGCGTACAACACGTCGTACGCTAAACTTCCATATTATCCGGTTCGTGTTGGACCATGTTAATTTGTTGATGTGGTTATATTTTAGTTTTGCGCACTGATTTTAAATAAAAAATGCTAATTTACGTAAACCATTCTCATTTATTTTCTCGTCTGACAATTTTCAATATTTGACACATGTCGTTTTAAAACTAACAAAACTAAAGAGTTTGGACAAGGGCCCTAAATGGGAACCCTGCGGTACACCAGAACTGATAGACCTGTAATGAGAAATATGCCCTCTCACAGCTACGGCCTGCGAACGATTTTCTACATAAGATTTAACCCAACGGTAAAGATCCCCGTGTATACCAAAGTGCCACAGCTTCAGAAGTAAGCGCTCATGACTGATTTTGTCAAAAGCCTTGGCGAAGTCGGTATACACAGCATCCACCTGACAGTTGTTATCTAATGCAGTTAAAATAGCTTCAGTATATGATAGAAGATTCGATTCGACACTACGACCTCTAAGGAAACCATGTTGGTTAGGAATTATATAAGGCCGCATAGCAGTAGATAGCTGATCTCTAACAATTATCTCTAAAATTTTGCTAAACTGACACAATTTCGATATAGGGCGATATTTCTCTATGTCCGTGCTAACTTCACCTTTTGGTACTGGTGTAACTAATGCTTGTTTCCATAAGGATGGTACAGACCCCTCCCTGAAAGACTTCTCAAAAAGTAAAGTTATCGGCAATGTTAAGCTGGGGGAGCAATTTTTTATTATGATGGGAGGTATGCCGTCAGGACCAGCACCCTTATAAATGTTTATACGTTTAAGATATTTGTTAACAAGATCTTTAGATATGAAAATAGTGTCCATGTCAAACACTGTATCATTTACAGGTGGAAGATTATTCAGGTCAACAGAGCTAACAGAAGGTTTTTCGAAAACTGAGTGAAAATGTTGGTTGAAGAAATCACAAATTTCTGTACCACTTGAGGCCGTCTTACCCTTATAGTGCATAAGCTGTGGGAGACCTTTCTTAACAAAAACTGACTTTATATACGTCCAAAAGAATTTAGGATGAGTACTAATTTTGGCTTCAGTATTATTGATATAGTTTCTGTAACATATAGGCTCCAATTTTGAAATTCTTTTTCTAAGAGTTTTAAATGTGTCGAAATCCAAGGGATTACTGAAAGTCTTCCACAGCCTATGATATTTCTTTTTCTCATTCAGAAGTCTTCTAAGAGATCTAGAATACCAAGGAGGCCTAGAACACGAACTACGTTGCAGTACCTTTGGAACATATCTGTCAATCAATTTATTTAATATATCATAAAAGAGTATTACACAGTCCTCCAGTGCGCGGCCTTGAAAATATTCAACCCAGTTAATTTCTGACAATTCAATATTTATTTGATAAAAATTCGCCTTATAGAAGCGATATACGTAAATGGGAGCTGGCTTCAGGGGTGGCGCGTAATCTACATTAAGTACAATATGAAGTGCCTTGTGATGAAAATCCTCAGGTGTTAAAATATCATCACTTGCTGTTACCATGCAATTTTTAGTGCAAAAAATAAGATCAAGCACACGTTTATTAATATTAAAACAACCATTATATTGTTCAACACCTGTAAATGATAAAAATTCACTAACCAATTGTAGAGGATAACTGTTGCTGCTAGCTAAGGTCATTTTGTAACAATCATTTCTAGTCCAAAGTCCGTCAGAAATATTAAAATCACCTGTTATAAGAAAAATATCATTTGGATTGTCTGTTATTAATTGACTACAGATTTCAAAGACATTTTCCAACGTATCCCTATACTGCGGCCCGTGTGGAATATAAACGCAACAAATATTTAAGAATGTTTGTCCTTGAGCGTCGGTTTGCGATATGGGTAATGATAACCATATGCATTCAGAGGATGCAGGAGAGGGGCAGGGCCAGTCTCGCGGAGTCGGCAGAAACTCACGGCGCACAGCGACCGCCACCCCCCCACCCCGCTCCGCCCCACTCGAGCCAGCCGATCTATCGCAACGATAAACAATATACCTACTATCAAAGATTTCTCTGTCAAAAAAGTGTGCATTTAACCAACTCTCGGTAATACATATATAGTCATAATTGAACAGTGCGACCTGCGAATGAAAACTGTGTGTTTTGGTACGCAGTCCCCTTACGTTCTGATAATAACCTGTTAAGTTAACAGTTAGGCCGGCGATTAGGTTATGAATACTTGAATTAGTATTAGAGCCAGAGTGAACCATGTACTCTCTGAGTACCAGAGTATATTAAAGATAAAAGGTTGAGGTTGTTGTAGCGAGTAAAACCATGAATTTGTATTAACTTTTATATGGCTAGATAAGAAAGCGGTTTCATTAGCGAGATCTACTGAGAATTTCATGTAGGACATCGTTAATAATAATAATAACAGTCACTTAAACTTGTTGAAATCGAAGTTTTTGTTAATAACCATAACTTTAGAAGTCTCGGACATTCTAGCTAAAATTTTACAGTTCCTTATCCATAGGTAGGCGATTTTGTTTTCCTTTTTGAGCTCTCGCGCCTGCTTGAGTAACATCTTACTGGCCGGAGTGAGGTGGTCCCCCAGGTACAGGTTCCCAGCTGGCCCGGGGAGGCCGATAGATGATGTCGTAATGCCCTTTCGGGCACGCGCTGCCGAGAGAAGTTCATCCTTGTAAATATGACGAGTAAATTTGACGATCACAGCCGGTTCACGTATGTTCGACGAACGGTCGTAAACGGTGTCATTATCGCCGCCATCTTCACTGGTCACAGTATGGAACCGTCGAACCCGTTGAACATTATCTATATACTGAACCTCCAATTTTAATCCCACTACGGTGTATATCTTTTCTAGAATGCTAATAAGGTTCTCCCCTTTTTTAAAAGGCAAGCCAGAAATCTCAACATTGTTCAATCTTGAGTATTGTTCGCGTGCCTCACATTCTTGTTGGAGGGATGAAATAATAGTCGTGGCTTTGTCTAGGTCCGACTGCAACTTAGGCAGGAGTTTAGATTTGTCCTCTAATAGGCTTAGCCGGTCCTCTGCAGTTGAAAGACGAGGTTCAAACTCATTTAATTTTGCTTCGATATTGTTGACACTATCTTTGCAAGATTGAAGGTCCACACGCAAGATGCCGAAATCGGCTCGAAATTCCTTGATTTCCGTCAGGACGGATTTAAATCCTTGTTCGAGCTGAGTAAGGACACCGGATTCTACGGACCCGGTAGGAGTATTGTTATACATTGCTGGGAGCGGTTGGTTTTCTACTTTCGCCTTTTTTACAATAATAGGTGTCGGAATATTACCACCACCGCGGCAGGAGGCACAACGCCAGCTCGCTTTTTTTTCGCTTGTCATCTTTCGGTGAGTTGTTTCCAGGAGACCAGCACATCCGAAGTGAAGGCTTCCTTTACAATCACTGCATAAGACTCCATCAGTAACTTCAAGATTGCACTTAGAGCAAATCATGGTGCAAATTAGTGTGAATTACGACACTTCAAGTTAAATACAACTAAGTCACTGAATTAATTAGGTTGTTTATTGTATGAACGAGACACGTTCGCACGGCGTTAACAAGTGAGTCACACGGTAGGTCGCGGAACAGCCGATCGGAACGAGCACGAGAGGCGAACTTAAGTTTTGGATCTTGTCTACACCAATTTTCCATTAGACATACATCAGGCTCCGTCACCAGTTGTAGATGAAGACCGTTTCCATACAACCCTTGTAATGGAAACCGCAGACATTGGTATAGTTGATATCCCCACCATTAAGCAGCTTAGGTACCAATTCCGTAAAGGCAATTATGAAGACATGAACAATTAATTATCTTTCCAAAATCGACTGGTCTAGCGTCGACTCTGGCTCGCTTGATGACGCGGTCTGCTTGTTGAACTCGCATATACATGATGCCATAGAAAAATACGTCCCTAAGAGAACAACAAGCAGCTCGCGTCAGTACCCAATCTGGTATAGTCGGTCACTGGTTGCCATTATCAGAGAGAAAAACAAACTGCATAAGGTGTTCGATTCCAAATCGATATTCGATCGATGGTTTCTGAACGGTCATTTTAATTTGACGTTAGCTGTCAACCTGGCAGTTTTGACAACTGACAGACGAAAGCCCTCGCAATGTAAACGCGTTTTGGTTAGGGGTTGAAATTAAATCGCAGGGCATCTGGAATGTATTCGGGATTCCCTCAGGATTGTTAATATAGCTGAGTGTGTTGTTGTCTCTCGAACCAGATAAAGTTCGGATTTTCGTGCCCGATTTGTATTTACGAGTAGAAACATAACCTTTGTTGGACACTGTGCTACCACGTTGGCCCGCCAGTCATACCTGTTTGGCTGAAGAACCTGTCTACCAAGAAGAGCCTAGGGTGCACCCGGGCCTTGCAGAGAGACAGGAGGTTGACGGGACCGAAGCACAGACCAGGTTAGATCTACCCCACATAACTTCAGCTCGGTGAATCGCCGACGTTCATCACTTCTTGGCACCTGATCGTCACGCTACCTCGTAGCTCATGGGTCCCTACGAGGTCATTAGGTGCTGAGAAGCCTGAACATTTTGGTAGCTAGAGCGTGGCTTCCTGAGATTTGCAGCCGTCAAGGGCTCCAGGAAGGCACGATTTGGGACTATCAATCTGTAGGTATAGGCGGTTAAGTAACTGGTTGTTCCTATATCCACATAGATTGGTAGTATTGTAAGCTATAAGTCTATTGCTGGTGGTAGACAGACAGATATTGAATTGAAATTTGCATTGAATTACCAGTTAGTCAATCTATTAGTGGTCTAGTAATTCTATTGAATGAATGTTTTGGTTAACATAGGTAGTTACATCTATTGATAGCAGGCTATTACATTGTTTTCAGTTTATAGCAATTTATAACTTGAACTAATATTGACTATCTGTGTGTGTTATAATGATAAAGGGAAACTGAATTGTATTTACAGAATTTATATAGATATAAAACTCGGTTCCTATTGTTTAAGGAAAACAACATTGTTTAAGTTGTGGTTTAGGGTTCCCTCGTTTGGGTTATAGACTGGAGGGTCCAATAAAATTGAGTTACTGCAAATTGTGAGTAAGTATCGTTCCGATCATGTCGTTATCTGAAATCCAGAAGGGTGTTTCTAAGGAACTCAGATGGTTTTCCTCCGCACACGGTCTGATAGACCGTTTAGATAGGCATGATGTGGTATTGGGGCGGTCTATGGACGTTAAGGAACGTTACAATAGGGTGCTCGAATTGTCCGCGCAGGCGGAATCAGTTGATGGTTGTGCACCTGACAGGCTGTCACGGTTGATAGGGGATGTCGACCAATGTATGGAGATGGCAGCTGCTATCACGCAGAAGGCTGCGGACATACGTAGACAGCGCGAGTCCAGCCATGATGGTGACATTGAAGCACCTCTGCCGCATCAGGGGTCGGGTTCCAGGTTACCTGCCTTAACTATGCCTACTTTTGACGGCGTGTTCGGTGAATGGATGAGCTTCATCAATCTGTTCGACAGTTTGGTGCACATGCGATCGGACATTACCAAGTCTGTCAAGATGGCTCAGCTGGTGGCAGCATTGAGTGGTGAGCCTAGGGAGCTGGTCGCTCATTTGACAGTTACGGAGGGCAACTATGAAACGGCCAGGCAATTGTTGGTCAGCCGTTATCACAACAAACGGAGGTTGGCCGATGCCCAACTGAACCGTTTGTTTAGTATCCCGGTTGTGAACAAGGTCGGGGCCATACAGACGGAGGTTTTGAACCCATTGTTGTCCGTCACCAAGGCTCTAGAGAATCTTGGACTTCCGGTTGGTGAATGGTCGTACCTACTGTTGTACATTGTACTTTCCCGCCTACCCGCTGACGTGCAGACTCGTTTCGAACAGTCTCACGGGAGGTCGGCCGAGGACCTGCCCGCCTTCTCCGACTTGGTCGGATTTTTGGAAGAGGAGGTTCGACGGGCAGAGAATTTGGGGTTGACGGTCACCCATCCTTCGGAGCCACATAGAGCTGCCGGGAGCGCTGTGAGTAGGGGCCCTCCGACGAGGAAGGACCGCACCAACCGGCAGTCGTATGGGATTGTGAGTGAATTGACCCCACATGGTGAGACCTGTCCATGTTGTAGGCAGATTGGCCATGCTGTGGCCAATTGCAATAAGTTCGGGGAACTTAGGGTTCAGGGACGGCGCCGAATGGCCAAGCAGCGGAGCTGGTGTTTCCTGTGCCTCGGGCCACACATGGCTAGGGACTGCACGCGCACACAAATGTGCGGATATTGTGGTGGGTCCCACAACAATCTGTTGTGCATGAACCGGTCCGGCCAACAGCCACCACAGGGCCGTACCCAGGG
This sequence comes from Argyresthia goedartella, assembly GCA_949825045.1. Classification (NCBI taxonomy): domain Eukaryota; kingdom Metazoa; phylum Arthropoda; class Insecta; order Lepidoptera; family Argyresthiidae; genus Argyresthia; species Argyresthia goedartella. The sequence continues at coordinate 148,202 of OX463836.1, read as the reverse complement.
TGACACGGCATGGGGCCCTGAGAATTCGTTTGAGACTCAGGGGCCAACGTCCCCACGTGCACAGGGCAGTACTAGGGTGCAGGGCCGCACTCAGGATCATTACATGGGGGGCCCTGAGTTTTCGGTTGCGACTCAGCATCCGACTCAGCGGGACATTGGGTGTGTTGAGCAGGCCGTAACGGGCGGGTGGCATGGGACACCTTCGAGCTATGCGGGTGCGGTTCGGACGCCGCCTCAGTTGTCGCCCCGCTCGTCGCCTCGTCCTCGTCGGTCACATGTGATGTCCCCCCCGCTCATGGAGCGGCCACGGTTGAATTCACGCCCACCCCCCTTTACGGGGAATCGTAGGGTGGCAATGGAACCGGCGCGTGGGCCATTTGTACAATGGGACCCTCTGGCGTATAGCTGCATACCTGATCGGTTACAGGCAGAGTGGGGCCCCGGGGGCCCTCGCTAGGAATTTGTGGCCCAACCATTTGTTGCCCCCCAACCGGAGACGGTGGTGTTACCGATCGCCTCTGTGCTTGTTTGGGATTTGGCGGGCAACCCAACATACGTTCGCGCCCTATTAGATTCTGGAGCTCAGGGCTGCATTGTGTCGAATGATTTAGCAAAATGGTTGGGCCTCAAGGTAAATAGGTATAATAAATCAATACGGGGCGTGGGGAATGTTACGGTTACGAATGTAGTTGGTCAATCGGTGATCACGTTCTCTCCACGTTATGACATTTTGACAAAAACATCCGTGCAAGCTTTAGTAATGACGCATGTCATGGGCAGACACCCCTTGGTGAAGTTGAATCCGGCCGTTCGATTCCTGACATCAGGACTCAAGTTGGCGGATCCCGATTTTGACACTCCAGCCCCGGTCGACCTGCTACTGGGAGCAGACGTTCTGGGTAGGTTTCTGTTGTCGGATCGGCGAGTTCTTCAGCCGGACGGGTTGATTGCTGTGGATACTAAGTTTGGTCACGTGATCATGGGTCCGGCATTGCCAATGGTTAGGCCTGCCGAGTCAGATGGCATACTTATTGGCTCAGCGTTGTCAGACGCTATCCAACGTTTCTGGGAGATAGAGGAACCTCCCACCGTTCGTCGAGTCGACGCAGACGAAGAAGAGTGCGAGTTGTTTTACCAGAATAGTACTGGTCGCCTTCGTTCTGGTCGTTTTGTAACTCGACTGCCTTTCAGGGCCGATCGACCGCCACTAGGGGAATCTAGGAAGATGGCTGAGACGAGATTGATGTCGATGGAGCGTAGGATGTCAAGGGACGCCGTATTTAAACAAAAATACGTCGATTTCATGAGGGAGTATGAGTCGTTAGGACACATGTCGGTATCGGGTGTGGACTGGAGATCTGAGGATCATTGTTTCCTTCCACACTATGCCGTCCTGCGAACCCCTACCGGCAAGAGTCGAGTTGTTTTTGATGGGTCAGCACCTACCTCGAACGGGATGTCCCTGAATCAGTGTCTACATTCGGGACCCAAGTTGAGTCGTGATATTTCGGATATTCTCACGAGCTTTCGGAGACACCAGATTGTATTTGTCGCAGACATTCGGATGATGTTTAGGCAAACGGTAATTCATCCGGCTGACAGAAGGTATCAGTTGATACTTTGGCGTGAGACCACGGCCGAGCCAGTCAAGGTCTATGAGTTAAACACGAACACGTATGGGTTACGGTCTAGCCCGTATTTGGCGATGCGTACCCTGCGGGAGTTGGCGTCGCGTGACCGTGTGAGCTATCCTAGAGCCGCCGCTATCCTGGAGCAAGATTTGTACGTCGATGACGTCTGCACAGGGGCAGCCAGTGTAGAGGAAGCTCTGGACCGACGTGACGAGCTCATTCAATTGCTGGAACGAGGCGGCTATGAACTCCGCAAGTGGATGTCCAACTCCCCTGAGTTGATGGCTGGTCTCCCAGATGAGTTTCAACAAGACCCGCACGTTTTTGAGAATCCTGACAACCCTAACATGTTGTCAGTGCTTGGAATTCAGTACCGGCCCGTCCATGATGAGTTTACCTATCGGGTGGTTTTAGAAACACCGAAGGCCTGGACGAAGCGGTCAGTACTGTCAACGATTGCGAGAACGTTCGACCCGAATGGATGGATTTCTCCAGTCACCTTTGCTCTCAAATGTTTTATGCAAAGGCTATGGGCGGCTCAGTTGACCTGGGACACCCACCTCTCAGGTGATTTGTTGACTGATTGGACGCGAATGTTCACCTCGCTATCGGACATAAATAATGTATCGCTGCCGAGGAAATTGGTCCCTGCTGGGGATTACAGGGCAACCCTTCACGGGTTTTGTGATGCCTCTGAACGAGGGTTTGCGGCAGCGGTTTATTTGCGAACCGTCACCTCCACCGGGGAGGTCGACGTGCGTTTGGTTTTGGCAAAAAGCAAGGTAGCGCCTATTCGGACAAGGATGACAATTCTAAAACTGGAACTGTCCGGGGCTGCTATTTTGACCAAACTTTTGAATCACACTCTTACAGTGTTGCGTGGGTCAGTGGTTTTGGAGGATACGGTGTACGCTTGGACGGACAGCCAGATTGTTTTGTGCTGGCTGAAGGCTTCGGTCCATAACTTAGAGGTTTTTGTTGCGAACCCAGATTGTGTCGTCTGAGGTCCCACTGACCTGGAGCATGTACCAGGAGAATTGAACCCGTCTGATTGTGCATCCAGGGGATGTCGGGCTCCTGAACTCGTTCGACACCATTTGTGGTGGGGACCACCCTGGCTTGCCAAGAGAGAATCGGACTGACCCCACAGCCATGTAGTAGTATCTTCGGATCATGGCCCCAGAGCGGCCGTGCATGTTACCCAGAAGGATAAGGACCCTGACGCCGGGTTTCTGCTGGACCGGTATAGCTCACTTGACAAGTTGATAAACGTGATAATTAGGAGATTCGCTCGAAATTGTCGTACTCCTCGCGATCAGCGAACGTTGAACCCTATTCTGACTCCGGCAGAGCGAAACGAGTCGCTGTTGAATTTGGTCCGGTTGGTACAGTCCTCGAAGTTTGGGGCAGAATTGGAGATTATACGAAGTGGACGTTCGAAATTGAAGGGAGCCGTCGCGCGTCTCAACCCCTTTGTTGATTCGACCGGGTTACTTCGGGTAGGAGGAAGATTGCGCAATGCGAATCTGTCGTATTCGGCTCGTCACCCACTTCTGCTCCCCAAGGGGGGACAGTTAGTTGAATTGCTGGTGACTGATCGTCATATTAAAAACGCGCATGCCGGCTGTAACGCGTTGTTGGCCACGCTCCAGCGGGAGTTTTGGATCTTATCTGCCCGCCGTGCCATACGGAACATCGTGTTTCGGTGCATGCCTTGTTATCGACTTAAGGCTGCCACGATGCAACCTCTCATGGGGGACTTGCCCCCTGATCGTGTGAATGAGGTCAGACCGTTTTCAGGTGTTGGTACGGATTTTGCAGGACAGTTTATGGTGAAGAGTTCACGATTGCGTACCGCTAAGCAATACAAGGCGTACCTATGTGTGTTTGTTAGTTTATCAACCAAGGCGGTACATCTCGAGCTCGTTGCTGATCTCTCGACAGAGGCTTTCCTTGCTTGTTTGGATAGGTTTGTTTCTCGAAGGGGACTTCCAACTTTGATCCGCTCTGATAACGGCACTAACTACATAGGTGCGGAACGATACTTACGAGAGATAGTCAACTTTTTGAATGTAAATAAAGTGGATATTGGAACGGCCCTCTCCCGTCAGGGTATACAGTGGACCTTCAGCCCACCGATTTGCCCCCACTGGGGTGGGATTTTTGAGGCCGTAGTTAAGTCAGCTAAGACGCACTTAGGGCGTATAGTAGGTCAGACCGCGCTGACTTTTGAGGAGCTCGCGAAATTGTTTTGTAAGATCGAGGCCGTTCTCAATTCGCGGCCGTTGTGTCCGCTCAGCTCGGATCCAAATGATCTGGAGGCTCTGACCCCAGGCCATTTCTTGATAGGACAGCCACTTAACGCGTTGCCCGAGCTCCCCTTCGAGGGAGTGAAATTGTATCGGTTGTCAAGGTATCAGATGTTGCAGCAGTTTACTCAGAATTTCTGGAAGCGTTGGTCGCTCGAGTATCTGCATATCTTACAACAGCGCGTTAAGTGGACTGACAAAACTAGCCCCCCTAGTGTTGGTGACCTCGTTCTGGTTAAGGATGCTAACCTACCGCCACTACGTTGGCGCAGGGGGCGCATTGTTAACTTGTTCCCTGGCAAGGACGGGACCCCCCGGTCTGCAGAGGTTCTAGTAGGAGGCTCGGTTCTAAAACGAGCGGTAGCAACGTTGTCTCGGCTGCCCGTAGATTAGGGGACAGGTGGGTGCCTGTCCGGGCGGGTGATTGTTCGATTCCAAATCGATATTCGATCGATGGTTTCTGAACGGTCATTTTAATTTGACGTTAGCTGTCAACCTGGCAGTTTTGACAACTCACAGACGAAAGCCCTCGCAATGTAAACGCGTTTTGGTTAGGGGTTGAAATTAAATCGCAGGGCATCTGGAATGTATTCGGGATTCCCTCAGGATTGTTAATATAGCTTAGTGTGTTGTTGTCTCTCGAACCAGATAAAGTTCGGATTTTCGTGCCCGATTTGTATTTACGAGTAGAAACATAACCTGTGTTAGACGTTTTTTAAAATTACGTTTGCTAAGTATATGTAAATATCTACAGTAATAAAGTACTTTGACTATTGACTTTTGACTATAGACACTGTGCTACCACGTTGGCCCGCCAGTCATACCTGGTTGGCTGAAGAACCTGTCTACCAAGAAGAGCCTAGGGTGCACCCGGGCCTTGCAGAGAGACAGGAGGTTGACGGGACCGAAGCACAGACCAGGTTAGATCTACCCCACATAACTTCAGCTCGGTGAATCGCCGACGTTCACACTTCTTGGCACCTGATCGTCACGCTACCTCGTAGCTCATGGGCCCCTACGAGGTCATTAGGTGCTGAGAAGCCTGAACATAAGGTATGGAGAAAACATAGGAACCCCGTAGTCTACAAGGCGTTCTCTCTCCTCCGTAGTAGGTGCAAACTCGCTCAACATAATTGTCACATAAGTTACATAAACCTGGTACAAGATAGCATAAAAAATAACCCGAAACTTTTCTGGTCGTACGTTAAAAATATGCGTAGAGAAGGCTCGGGTTATCCTAGTAATATGACTCATGGTACGGTCGCCCTTCAAACTGAAAAAGACACTTGCAATGCCTTCAATGAGTACTTCGGTAGGATGTTTAGCGAACCCGCTGCAGTATACCACAACACTAACCTCCTCGAACCAGCCCATCCCAGAGTTATAAGCGCGGTGCGAGTATCTACAGACAGCGTTTACAAACTACTCAGCACTCTGGATAAAAGTAAAGGCCCCGGCAGCGACAAGATTCCTCCAATACTAATCGCCCGCTGTGCCAAGGTTCTCGCTGTACCACTTACAACCATCTTCAACAGGTCATTCTGCGAAGGTGTCTTTCCCAACCAGTGGAAATTTACAAATATTGTGCCTATACACAAAAAAGGTTCTAGGCTGCCTGTAGAACACTACAGGCCTATATCGATACTCAACGCATTCAGCAAAATTATGGAGTGAGTGGTCCACGACCATATCTACGCCACTATTTCCAAAAACATCCCTGGGGAACAGCATGGTTTTATGAGGTCTAAATCTACCACAACTAATCTGGCTACTTCTTTAGATGCGGTACTTAAAGACATGGATGGAGGTGGACAGGTGGACGCCATCTACACCGACTTTGAGAAGGCCTTCGACCGTGTTGACCATAACATACTTTTAAGGAAGTTAGAAAAACTAGGCATCCAGGGCGACCTCCTACGATGGACAAAATCTTATATCGCGAACCGTTGTCAGGCTGTTGTGATTGGTGAACACATGTCTAATCGAATAACTATCCCGTCTGGAGTCCCACAAGGGTCAATATTGGGTCCCCTATTATATGTAGCTTATCTATACGATATAGGAGTGTGCTTCCACCACGCCAAATTCCTCCTGTATGCTGACGATAACAAAATATATAAGCAAATTAAGTCTACTCAAGATTGCGATCTGCTGCAGGAGGATTTGGATCGTCTGACACACTACTATGACATAAATATAATTAATGTCAATGCCTCGAAATGCAACACCATCAGCTTCACAAGAAGAAATCAGCCCATTTCGCACAGCTATCATCTCAACAATATCCTTATTCTGAGAGTTCACTCCATACGCGACTTGGGGGTGATTCTTGATGATAAGCTGACATTCGAGGAGCATGTAGAGGCAATAACTAGCAAAGCTTTTAGAAATTTAGGGTTTATTTTAAGAGTCACCAAACCTTTTTCAGACATGGGATGTGTTCGAATACTTTACTGTGCATATGTGAGAAGTGTCCTTGAATATTGCAGTACTTCTTGGAATCCACAGTATGGCGTCTACGTGGACAAAGTCGAACGCATTCAAAAGAAGTTTTTAAAACAACTTAACTTCCGTGACAGATTTTCAAGCGAAGGATACGAGAACTCTTGCCAACACCACGGTTTCGAGAGCCTCGAGAACCGTCGGAAGATGCTTGATATGATATAAAAATTGATATCCTCTATAACGTCTGTCGCGGAGGTGTCGATTGCCCTGACCTCGTTAACTCATTACTTAAACTGGATGTACCGTCTATTCGCACTCGCCACTCTGCAAACAAACTCTTCCATATTCCCTTCGCACGCACAAACTACGCAGCTAATTCCATCAGCTGCAGGCTGCCCCGCACTCACAACAAGTACTTTGCCGACCCGGACATTTTTCATCTATCAAAGCCGCTCTTCAAAAAACGGATTATGTCGTTGCTTAAGGAACAAAGGTAAGCCTGCCTTCTGTTCCTGCATAATCATTTAAATTCTCTCTCTCTCTACCATACACACACTCAGATACACATAGTCCCATATACACACACTCACTCACATAACCACAATAATGTAATTTTGATGTAATTTAATTTAATTTTTGATTTAATTTAATATTTCTTTTTAATGTAAACTGTATGCTTTCTATCATACCTGCTTAGTCTTAAATAATGAGAGTTTGTAATTGGCCAAAGATAAGTTTACCTTTTTGTCTTATTTGTATCGTATGTGCTGTAAACTCTGTAATCAGTAAATAAATAAATAAATAAATAAATAAATAAATGACCCGCCTCAGGTTCACGGGACATTTTTCTTCAGCCAGTCTGGTCTTTATCGCTGGCCACCATGCACTATCGAAGGCGCGAGGATAAGCGGATCTGTCGCTTGGCGAATGAAACGGGGCACCGGTCGTAATTGGGCTTTGTTTTCAACTTTAGTGCCGCATCTTTAGCAAGCTCATCCGCCCTCTTATTTCCCTCCAGCCCAGCATGAGCTTTTATCCAAAATAGTCTTAGTATTTTGCCTTGCTGATGTATTTTAGCAATATTTTCCCTTATTTGAACTGCTAAAGGATGGAGGGAAACAGTGTTAGTGACCGTTTCAAGGGCAGACCTTGAGTCACAGTAGAAACTGTAACTTTGTTTTGCTATTTGGAGGGCTTGCTTGGTAGCCTCTAATAGCGCTAGCAATTCCGCCTGGTAGACCGTGCAGAAATGGTCGAGTTTCAGCTTTTTTGTTGTGGTCTCTACTTCATCCAGCCAGATTGAGACTGCTGCTGCTCCGACCTTCCCTTCTATTTTGCTGCCGTCAGTATATATTTTCAGACCATCTCTATCATGCTCTTTCATCTGTGCACGGTTCGCTAAACTAATGAATTGCAGCTCTATTTGCTGCGCAGGATGTGGCGCATCCACAAACAGAATTGGTTTCTCTATCTTGAGATCTTCTACCACTTGCTGGGAGTAACCTTTCTTTACACAGTAAAGCGAGGCTGCTTCGCGGACTCTGATGTCCAAGGTAAGCGATCCTGCTAGAAGTAGAGCCGAGTTCAGGGAAACAGTGCGTTACGCCTTAATTATCTTCTGCACAAACCCTCGTTGCACCACGTCAAGTTGCTTCCTAACGCTCAATTTGTTAGACGCCGGCGCCCACGCGCTAGCCGCGTACATTATGACGGGTTCCACCACTGCCGTGTATATGGTCCTAACTATCTCGGGATTCAGACCCCAGTGGATTTTGGCTGCCCTCGCAAGCTGTTTGTAAAGACCAAGTGCCTTGCGGCAGACATTTGATACATGTGAGTTGAATGTAAGCTTATCGTCCACTGTGAGTCCAAGGATTTTGATCTCCCTGGACAGTTTAATGCCTACCCCGCCCATGGTCAGAAGTGGAGAGTCGTATTTTAGTTTATTTGTTATCAGCATTGCCTTGGTCTTATGTGGTGCAAAGTTTAGTTTGTTTCTAAATCCCCACCTCCGAACATGCTCGAGGGCGGCATTGGCCCGCCCTTGGATATCAATTGCCGTGTCCCCCGAGAAAATAAGGACCACATCATCGGCAAATGCCTGACAGTATTGGCCCCCGGTCTCGAGTTCCTTCAAGAGGGGATCCAGTAGCAGGTTCCAAAATGTTGGCCCACCGATAGATCCCTGGACACAACCCTTGGAAGTTGCCTTCTCGCACTCGACTCCTCCGTATCTGACTCTAACTTTCCTGTCCAACAGATAGTTATCAAAGAGGCGCCTCAGATTCACGGGACATCGCGTTTCGGCTAGCCGTCATCGTATGGCGGGCCACCACGCATTGCATGGCTCCCTCTATGTCAAGTGAGACTACTGTTATAATCTTTTTGTCTTTTAGCTTCGATTTAATATACTGTATCATGACATAGAGGGAGTCCTTAGTGCCGCGCTGTAGTGTGAAACCAAACTGTCTTGGGCTCATATCTGGCAAGATGAAATGGCCTATCCTTCTCATCAACATCTTCTCAAGGATCTTCCCAAATACCGGCAGCAGCCCTATCGGCCTATAAGACTTAGGATGCGAATAATCCTCTTTTCCGGGTTTTCTTAGTACCGCTATAACTGCTTCCTTCTAGATGTTAGGGAAGTGGCTGAGGGCTAAGCAGTTGTTCGTTAGCGCCAACAGGATTTCCGGATCATGGTCAGTCACGGCTTTGCAGATATCAGCAGTAAAGCCATCGAGTCCAGGGGCCTTTTTGGGGTTGAAACTCGATGAGGCCCACTGCAGTTCCTCCAGCGTAAACGCAGGGTCACATATTTCACTCTGCGCCCTCTCATTTACGATGTTTGTCCTAAGTCATTGTATGTGGTCTGCTTCATTGTTTAGAGTTTCATCCTCCGGGTAAAACGTGTTGGCCAACAACTTTGCCGACTCTTCTTTACTAAGCGTATTGCCATTCTGTACCATTACTACGTCCTCCTCATGTTTGGATGTTCTACCTATGACCCGATATATCCTGTCCCACATACTTTCTCTGTCTTGCTTCTGACAAAATATTTTCCAGCTTGTAGTTGGGCATTCTTAGCTTTACGCTCATAGGCCTCTTTAGCTTGGAGATATTGGTTCACGACCCATGCTCGGCGAGTGGGGGCTGCACATCTGATGCGACGCTTTTTCGTCATAACGTCTTTCTTTAACTGGGAGAGTTCGGCGGTCCACCAAGGCAATCCTATTCTTTTTTTGTCACTGGCTTTTGGAATTGACTCAATACATGCCATAGTAACTGTTTTTGTAAATGTTTCTACCACTGTTCCTAATAATTCATTGCTCTTAACCTGTTCTATCGCTGTTTTGTTAATATTGTTATCCACCCAAAATTGGCTCAGTTTCTCATGAAACTGTCCCCATTTTGCCTTTCTTGTATTATACAGTCTGGTTGTTCGTTTGATTTCCATTCCAACTGCCTTTTTCAGACGGATATCAAACAGGACAGCCCTGTGGTCCGAGCTCGTCAAATCTCTCCAACTCTGTCTACTCGTTGGAGCAAGTCCTCGGAGCAATGGTCACGTCGACGCAACTGGTGTAGCGCTTTCCGCCCCTGATCGTGTCGAACGTGGGCTCCGATCCTCTGTTCAGTATGTGCATCCCCAACTCGCAAACCATGCCCGCAAAAGCCTCTCCCCTGTGGTCCACTCTCTCACTCCCCCACCACGTATTCCATGCATTGACATCCCCACCCAGCAGGACACTTGTTGTTCCTATATCTTTCTTCACCCTTTCTATTACCTCAATCTGTGGTTCAATAGGGGTATCTCCTTCCAGGTACACTGATACCAAACCGATGTAACTTGTCCCAGTCCTCAATTTTACTACCGTAATGTTTGACGTTGTGAGCATAGGACATTGAGTTACATCGATTCGGTCATCGAACAGCACAATTACAGATTTATTAACTTTGTTATCAATTCTGTCGCACTGCATGACTCTAGTGCCCGTATAGGTTTTCAGTCGCCCCGTTTACCCAATATATGGTTCCTGAACCAAGGCGAATGCAACCTTTATTTTTACTGCCTCCACCATCAGCTCGGCGGTTGCTAATTCACTCCTTTGGAGGTTCGCTTGGATCGCAATGTATGTACTGCTGAATGAGGTGTTTTTGCCCGAGGTGCCTTTAGCAGTATGCTACGATGGAGCGTGCTATTGCGTCCCATTTTATTTCTGATTGGACAGTCTGAGCTGAATGCATTATGGTCCGCGGACTCCATTTTTGCCCTATGGCAATTGCAACAGGTTGGAGTTGTCTGTGTGGTCCAGTTTTCACACTCCGTTTTAAGATGCAGTCCTCCATAGTGACTGCACAAATCCACGGTCTCTAGGCAAAGCCGCTTCCCGTGGCCGTAACCTAGGCAGCGTGAACACTGCACTACACACCGTTTTAAGATGCAGTCCTCCACAGTGACTGCACAAATCCACGGTCTCTAGGCAGAGCCGCTTCCCGTGGCCGTAACCTAGGCAGCGTGAACACTGCACTAGTGGGGTCTGCTCGGCGACTCTGACTCGCTGTATATCAACATACACTGCGCCGGCCTCCGTCAGACGAGCCCAGATGATTGGCGAGACCTTTAGTATGACATGGGCAGTGTGAGGGTTTCGAGCCCTTTTTCTAAATTTTACTTACATCCTATCTTCGGATCCACTCACGCCACGTAGGAGGTTTCTATTTTGTGTTCTCTAGGCTCCCAGAATGTCTTCATCTGTGTGACTTTTGAGCACCCCGAGCAAGATGATGAGCGGATCCTTATTCTCTATCTCCGCCATTTGCAACTGTCCCCCAGCCTTTTCTATCCTTTCTTTTACTTTTCCAATCTCTTCCTGTTATCTGCATCCAACTATCACTTTTCTGTCTCTTGCTTTCCTAACCTTATCAATCTTAACTCCTTCCTCTTTTGCATTTACCGCCTTTCTGATTTGATTCAACACTTGCTCTCTGTTTAGAACAATATAAACATATACGATTTTTATTTATTGTAATAACGAAAATAGTAGTTATTTTAGTATATAAACTTGCAACACTTTTCTGGTGCTATTTTGACTTTTTGTTGTGGCAACACTTCCTTCTTCTTCTGATTACTGAATGAAAAGGCTGCGTGCTCCGACTGTATTTTTAAATTTTTATTAAACTCTATAAGTTTTCATTATCTTACGCATTTTATTTCGTACATGCGTGCGGTAGTCCTTCGAGAAGTGTATAAAGTCAGTGCCGAGCAACTTCGCAAATTTTTGTGGAGATTGTGTTCGTCGTGGCCGGCTTGCTGAACAAGTCGCCGTTGTTGCCGGGGTTGTACGAGGTCCGCAACTTTGTTCTGGGCAAAGCCAAGAACGAGAATCATCATTCGCGTGGCCAATGCAAGGCTACAATCATCGAAGCATCGTCAAGATACACCATTATCAAGCATTTTCTACACATCGAGTTTGGTTTTCGGAATCCACCCACATTTCAGTTTTGTGAGTGGTGAAGTTCGTGCGAGGGGCAAGACCTGACGTCACTACCGTCGGTGTTGGCAGCATTGAAGAGTGAAGTTAGCGCGGTCCATATCCGCCCGGCGGCCATTGCGCCGGAGTTAGCTGTCATTCACTCATCTGTCAGTGTCATCGGTTTGTTTTGTAAACAAACTTCGTCGTACCGGCTTCTTGTCAACAAAGTTAGTTCGTATTCTACAAAGTGCGGCTTAGTTATAATAGTGTTCGTGAGTCGTAGAATAAAGAAAGCGTTACGTCCTACATACGTCCCACCATGGCCGAGTCCAAGGAAACTTTGCGTAAACATCGAATTCTGCGTGGCCAATGCAAGGCTACTATCACACGCATTGAATCGTTTGTGAACGACCCCATCAGTTTTGCGTCTGCTACCGTGGATATCCTGGAGGCACGCAAGGAAAAGCTCGTCATGGCGCTCAAGAGCTATGAGGCGGTGCAATTGGACATACTAAGTATCGACGAAAACGACAGCGAACAGGTTGGTCTACTAGAAGAACAATATTATTCTGTGCTAGCAAAAATTAATGCCTCTTTAAAACAGATAGGTAAAAAATCAGTCTCAGAATGTCACAATGTTTCAACATGTAAATTGCCAACCATTGATATAACCCCCTTTGACGGAAAGAACTTCACTAAATTCAAGCCATTCTATGATTTATTTATGGCTGTTATCGATAATAACAGATCATTATCTGATGTGCAGAAGCTATTCTATTTAAGAAAATATGTAACAGATGATGCTTTGGCAGTCATTGTCAATTTGCCGTTAGTAAATCAGTCTTACAGCGAAGCAATAGGCTTGTTGGAAAAGCGTTTTGATAACAAAACGCGGTTAATAGGAAATCACATTAGCGGTCTATTAGATTTACCTACAATGCAAAAAGGCACTGCAGCCTCAATAAGGTCTTTTGTGTCTGATGTACAGCAACAGCTGCATGCATTAAAAAATCTGGGACAGCCCATCGATACATGGGACATGTTGCTAATTTCCATTCTAACAAGAAAATTAGATCAAATAACAAATAGGGCTTATCAACTAGATAGGGATTTAGAAAAATTGCCTTCCATGGTAGAGTTTTTGAGCTTCCTTGAAAAGCGCGCTATAGCGTTAGAGGATAGCTTACCCCCCAATAGTACTTGCTATGAAAGTACAAGTAGATTTTATAAATCTACTCCATCAAAGGTGACCAATGTTGCCTCACAAGTAAAAAAAATGTGTAAACACTGTAACAAAAGGGACCATGCTCTTTTCAGCTGTCCGGAGTTCAAAACGGCAGCATTAGAGGTTCGCCAGTCATTTGTGCAGGACCATGATTTATGTACCACATGTCTTAAGACACACAGCGGAAAATGTAAGTTTAATTTCAAATGTCAAATATGTAAATTAGGACACAACACTTTGTTGCATGAAGAAAAGGCTGCACCTATTGAGCCTGCTGTGACTTTGTTGTCTAACCCAGTTTCTAACAACATTTTGCTTCCGACTGTAAAGGTTAATTTATTAAATCAACATGGTGAAAAAGTTTCTGTCCGAGCTTTGCTTGACACGGGCAGCCAGGCATCTTTTGTTACAACCAGCCTTGTAAACAAACTTGGGTTGATTACTATGAATCAAACCCATAATATTATAGGTATAGGTAATAAACAAACACAAATCAATAAACTTGTAAATTTAAGTGTGCTTCCATGCCACAATAATGTAAAATTAAATTTAAAATGTTACATTGTTGACACAATAACAACAAAATTACCCCAACAATTTATTAATGTATCCGGGTGGAACTTACCAAAAAATGTGAAACTTTCAGACGATGATTTCAATATCCCAGCTGAGATTTCTTTGTTACTGGGTGCGGATGTTTATTTCAATGTTTTGCTAGATGGTTGTATTAAAATTCAAAATGGACCGGTATTACAAAACACCCTATTTGGGTATGTAGTTGGTGGTAATATTCCTGAAAAAGTGAGTAATGTTACTTGTAATATTGTATCAAATTTTGCTATACAAGATCATAAAAAGATAGAAAATGTAATGGAGAATTTTTGGCTGTCTGAAAAAGTACCCGAGCCTGTGAAATCGAGTTGTGATGAGTTTGTCAAGGCTGAAGAAAGTTTTCAGAGTTCTATGAGTCTGAAAGATAATAGATTCTATGTAGATATGCCTCTCATCACAACTCTGGAAGAATTGCAGCTTGGTGATTCATTTTCAGTTGCCTACCAAAGATTTCTAATGTTAGAAAAAAGGTTTAAAACAAATCCTTTGTTACTAGAGCAGTATAAATTGTTCATAGATCAGTATGTAGAGCTACGACATGCAAAGGTGGTAGAGGTTGCGAATTACGATATTGATAGAGATCCTGTTTACTTTCTAGCATACCATGCTGTTATCAACGAGGCAAGTAAGACAACCCGACTTCGAGTTGTGTTTGACGGGAGTATGAAGTCCCGCAGCCAAGTGTCCCTCAACGACGTCATGCTGAATGGCCCCGTGGTACAGAGTGAGCTCTTTTATATTCTTATCTTGTTCAGGACCTACATTTACACAATAATTTGTGATATTCAAAAGGCCTTTCGCAACGTTATGATAAATAGCCACCACACTTGCCTTCAAAATATTCTATGGCGAGATGATCCTAAGAAGCCTATCAGCTGCTTACAGCTTCAGACAGTCACTTACGGACTGAAAGCCTCTACATTCTTGACCACTCGATGCCTACTTGAATTAGCTCATCGCTATAAGGGTACGTACCCACTTGAAGCTGAAATAATGATCAAGAGTACCTACGTCGATGATATACTGGGTGGGTCAGACAATATAGAGCAGCTGCATGAGCTAAGGTACCAATTGGTAGAGCTCCTCAAGTTAGGTAGTTTTTTTTTACACAAATGGTGCTCCAATGCCCTTGAGGTCCTAGATGGTATTCCAGACGAGCAAAAACAATTTGAACATGTAGACTTGAGTGGGGACAATTTAGTAAAGACTCTAGGTCTAATGTATGATATAACTTCAGATACATTCACTTTTTCAAGTCCTAAATTTGATGAGGACCATAATTTAAATACAAAAAGAAAAATTCTGAGCTTTATAGGGAAGATGTTTGACCCTCTCGGCTTAGTAGGCCCAATAATAGTGATAGCCAAAATATTCATGCAGGAGCTATGGTCTCTGCAAATAGGATGGGACTCCATAGTACCCAAGGACCAGTTATTATACTGGAGCAATTTCCTAAACAATTTAAAGTTAATGGGCAAAATAAAAATAAATAGGTGTGTCAACAGTAAAGATGTTTCTTCTATAGAGTTGGTAGGGTATTCTGATGCATCAATAAAAGCCTTTGGCTGCTGTCTCTATCTTAGAATTTAAAAAAATGATGGTTCAGTGCAAACAGATCTACTATGCTCCAAGTCCCGTGTTGCACCTTTGAATAGAAGTTTGACGATTCCCCAGCTGGAACTCAATGGTGCTCTTCTTCTAGCCCAGCTAGCGCATAAGGTTGGTAGAGTCCTGGTGGGTAGGTATTCCCACTTAGATACATTATTGTACAGCGACTCCCAGATAGTGCTAGCGTGGATTAAGTCAGGCAATGTAAAGTCAAATGTTTATGCCAGCAACAGAGTTCAGAAAATTGTAGAGCTGACTGACAAATCTCAGTGGGGATTCGTGAGGACGTCTGACAACCCTGCCGACCTTTTGTCGAGGGGAGTTTTGCCGCACCTACCTATCAGATCGAAAACACACACATACTAATTTTGAAAGTTTAAATTTGTCTGATTTGTCCACAGACACTGAACAGATTGATGAGCTAGACGTACCGTGTAACTTGAAACAGGTAGAGCTATCGTTTTCAACAAAGCTATTTGAAAAATATTCTAGCGTTTATAAATTACAGAAAGTAATAGGATATATTTACAGGTTCTATAACAACTGTTCGAAAAATAAAAATAAAATTACGCACATTCTCTCCTATCTGTTCAATATTTTGCGAAATCCCCGATACCCCACATATCTACGCCAACGTTTTGACTTTCTTTTCCCCAGGGATAGCAATCCGAGATCCCACACGGTGTCTCTCCTTTCAACTCCTCGGCATAACACTGCCGCTTACGAACTGTCGTTTAGGTTAAGGGCAATCCGACTGTGGAACGCACTTCCCTGCGCTATTAGGGAAAGTACCTCAATTTTCACTTTTAAGAAAAGATTGAAAGTGCATTTCCTTTCTCTTCCGTAAATGGTACCATATTATGTAGGTATATGTATGATTTATTATAGTTTATGTATGTTCATGCTATACATTTTATTTTATGTAGTGGAAGTATATATATATATATATATATTTATTTTATATTTGGTATAGTTTATATATATTTTGAAAGTAATTTGCGTCCGTATGTATAGTGTTATTGCGAACTAGGACTTTCCTGTATAATTAACTCTCCTGTCCTGCCTAGGTTTGCTGGAAGAAATCTCTTTTTAGAGATAAGCTCGCCTTTGCTTATTACATTACTTTTAATTGTCTGTAACTTTATACTATCTATGCAATAAAGAATAAAGAATAAAGGCAGTAGCCTAACTCCTCAGGAGCTTCGCGAATCTATGTCAGTCATCGTGCGTTGTACTCAAATGCAACATTTTGCTAAAGAAGTAGAGTCACTCTCCGCTGGAAAAAAATATAAAAACAGGAATAGGTAGTCTTTATCCCTTCCTTGATAAAACAGGTATTATTAGAGTAGGAGGTAGGCTCCATAATGCCAAGAAAATGTCTTTCGATAAAAAGCATCCATTTATCCTTCCGAAAAACTCTCACATAACTAATCTCATAATAGAAAGAGAACATTTGCGACTCTTACACGCAGGCCCTAGGTTAGTTTTGAGCTCTCTATCCCAAAGGTACTCTATAGTCAGCGGTATTCGAGAGGTCAAGAGAGTGGTGCGTAAATGCGTCAAGTGTTTTCGTTTAAAGGCTGAGGCTGCTAAGCGGTTGATGGGTTCTCTCCCGCAAGAAATAATTACAGCGTCCAGGCCATTTCAGCATGTCGGCGTTGATTTCTGTGGACCCTTCGATATGAAGGTTGTTAGGGTTAGAAAGCCTATCGTTAAGAAATGTTACATCGCGCTTTACGTTTGCTTTGCTATAAAAGCTAAACATGTAGAGCTCGTATCGGACTTAACAACTGAAGCCTTCTTAGCATGTCTCAAGCGTTTTATTTCGAGGCGTGGCATGCCCACAAATATATATTGTGACAACGCTAAAACCTTTAAGGGAGCGTCAAATGAAATGAAAAAGTTGTATGACCTACAGTCCTCCAAAAACCACAGGGATACTGTCAATGTTTTTTGCTCTCAACATTATATAAAATTTAGGTTTATACCCAGTTATTCACCTGAATTTGGAGGATTGTGGGAAGCAGGTGTTAAAAGTGTAAAACATCATCTAAAGAGAGTAGTAGGGAACCAATGTTTAACCTATGAAGAGCTCAATACAGTCATTGTACAAATCGAAGGAATTTTGAACTCTAGGCCTCTACTTTCTGCAAATACAAATGATTGTTATTATTTAACTCCTGCGCATTTTCTGATTGGAACAGCTCTGGCTAGCTATCCTGAAGTTGATCTTACAGATGTTTCGGTCAATCGTTTAAAATTTTGGAATCTTTGTACCAAACTAAAACAAGATTTTTGGAAATTATGGTCAAATGATTATTTAACACAGCTTCAAAGCCGTCCCAAGTGGAAATATCCTCAACCAAACCTTAAAGAAGGTGATTTGGTAATTGTAAAAGATATGAACAATGCTCCATTAAATTATAAGATGGCTCGAATTGTAAAGACATACCCAGGTACAGACAATGTAGTAAGAGCGGCCGATATTAAAATGAATAACAAAGTTTACAGAAGGTCAGTAAAACGGCTATGTCAATTACCTGTCGAGTAGCTTACTGCCGGCCCCAATTATGTTTAGAACAATCTAAACATATACGATTTTTATTTATTGTAATAACGAAAATAGTAGTCATTTTAGTATATAAGCTTGCAACACTTATCTGGTGCTATTTTGACTTTTTGTTGTGGCAACACTTCCTTCTTCTTCTGATTGCTAAATGAAACGGCTGCGTGCTCCGACTGTTTTTTTTTTTTTTTTTTTTTTTATATTTTTTTTTTAATGAATTTATTTCGTACACTCTCCTGTTTGGTTCTCATCTTTCGACGTGATTACTACGGAGTGCATGGCCGTAGCCTCTACTGACGCACGTCTAGGCAGACCGGCCACTACACTTGCGTAGGTAGTCCCACTTTCTTCAATCATCTCCTGTTGCTTCCTCAGCATCTCTTTCAATTTTTCCTTTTCTTCCTTGTTCTCTTTGAGCAACATTCCATGTTCCTGCATGTTCTTTATGAGTTCTCTTTCCTCATTTTCTCTTTTTCTTTCTTTTTATAGTGTGTTACTCTGCTCCTTTCCAATGTCTTTGACTTTTCCTTGTTTGGATTCTTTTCTGACTTCGTCGTTTTTCTGTTTTTCTTCTTTATTTATATTTCCTCCTTCCTTTTCCTTTTCCGCTTCTTTAACTAGGTAGAGTAGGCGCTCTACCGCTCGCGTGACTCCACTCTTGATGTCTCCTCGAAGGTTCCGCGCCTCTCCTAGCTGTTTCTTAGCACTCATTAAGCATGCTCTTGCCTCTGAGGTTTTGTTTGCGTACTTTTGCGTTTGCGGAGTTCTGTTTTTTATTATACTGAAGGCCTCCGGGGCCTCCACTGTCATCTGAGAAGAAATAACTGGAAAAGACTTGCTCGCCTCCCACTCCCCGATACTGCGCCTATTCTATTCTTCTTTTTTTTTCAGGTACAGGCCAACTACAGTATCTCTTCGGACCTGTGCTGCATTTTTTATCCTTCGTCTTCTGGTGTTGACTTCCCTTTTCATCTCAGCAAGCTCCTGAGACCACCACGGTATTGTAAGTATTTCTGTGTGTTTATTAATAGGTATTGTTTGTGTGCTTGTTTGTGTAAAGGCTTTTGTGTATGTGCCTATTGTTATCTCTAGCTGTTGAACAGATGTGATTAGTTCTATTTCTTGTGTAGTGAGTTTGTTGCTATGCATAATTTGAGACAGTTTCTCATGAAACTGGCTCCAATTAGCTTTTCGTGTGTTGTATATTCTTGTTGTCCGTTTTATATTTGTGCCTTTTGATTTCTTCAGGTTTATGTTAAATTGAATACTGTTGTGGTCGGAGCTTTTAAGACCTTCCTCTGTATGCCAATCGCTCACCAGATTAAGCATGTCCATTGAACAAGCCGTCACATCAACATAGCTCGTGTATCGCTTGCCTCCCGTAATGGTATCGAATGTTGGGGCATCCCCTGTATTAAAAATGTGGAAGCTAAGTTCATCAATAGCTCCACACATTAGCTCTCCTCTTACGTCCTCGAATGGGCTACCCCACCAAGTACTCTTTGCATTAGCATCCCCACCAATGATCAGTCTGTTTGGTCCTGATTCACGTTTGATCATTTTGATCTGCTCCAGGTATGGCCTATGGGCTTTTTGCCTTCAAAATAATAGGATACTAAAGTGACTCTCCAAAACTTGGTTTGGATTCCTACTAGTACGATATTGTGAGTGGTGAGTTGCGGGTATTGTATTATATCGAGATCTTCGTCTAAGATGGCTACTGCTGCTTTCACGACCCCGTCTCCTCCACTAGAACCTTGAAATATTCTGACTCCTCGGTAATCCTTTACTCTTCCTATGGCACATATGTAGAGCTCCTGGAGCAGCGCAATTGATACTTTTTTGGTAGTCGCTTCGAGTAGGAGTTCGTTTGTGGACAGTCGGCTCCGCTCGAGGTTTGCCTGGAGGATTATATACTGTTTGTTCTCGTAGACCACTTTAGCAATACGCTACGGAGGCTCGTGCCAGTAATTCCCATTTCCTCCTTATGGGAAATTCATTGCTAAAAGTATTGTATTGAGTGTTCTCTACCTTCGTTCTAGTGCAGTTCATACATGTCGGTGTCTCTCCTATTATTTTTTCCGGACAATCGGACTTTAAGTGCAGGCGTCCACAGTGACTGCAGAGATCTGCGCTCTCTTTGCAATAACGTTTGCTGTGCCCGCACGCCAGACAACGAGTGCACTGCACCAGTGGAGACTGGTCTTCTGCGCGGACCGTCTGGAGATCAATTCGCAGTTTCTTTTCCTCTATAGCTCTTTTCCAAATGGTTGGTGATACATTAAGTATGATATGGTTTACGTGAGACTTTCGTGTTTTCCTCCGATATTTCACTTCACATCTAGCATCCTCATTTTCGAGCCCGTCAAAAACCCCCCGGTTCTGATTTTTAAGGGCTTTAAGAGTCTCTGCGTCACTATGTACAGCGAGGACATCCCTCAAAATCAATAGCGGGTCCTTGTTTTTCACGTCCTCAACTGTAAGGTGATGTACCGATTCTCCCAATCGATCTCTGACCTTTTTCCTCTCCTCTTTTGTCCTGCATCCTATTACTATCTTCCTATCCTTTGCTTTACGGACCCACTTGCACCCAGCCTTCTGTAGCGTCAACTGCTCGCCTTACCCTCTCCAGAACCTCCTCTCCCGACTCTTCTTCGTTCTTCGAGGATATTACTACAGAGTGCAGTGTCTCTCGCTCCCTGAAGCAGTGCGGAGGCCGTAGGGCTGATCCCGACAGCGCACCGGCGTAGGTGAGAGTTACTTTCAATTTTATCTCTTATTTGTTCCAATTGTTTTCCATTTTCCTGTAGGAGCCGGGTAATCTTCTCGATTTCAGCCATAATCAACTTGTCACTTATCTCTATTAGTTTTTCCGGCGAATGCTTGCCACTGCTTGTCCTTTGCCTTTCATTGACCAGTTCGGCTTCAGTTTCTTTTATTATTTGGAACAGTCGGTCAACCGCCTGTGTGATCCCAACTTTTATTTCATTTTTTATGTTTCTCGAATTTCCAAGGTTTGTTTTAGCCTTGTTTAGGTTCGTTCTTGCCTCGTCTACCCTGCTTACGTATGTAGTTTTTTTTGGTGAAGTATCCACCAATGTTACTAGATTTTGTGCTCTACTTTTTTGAACAAGCGTGTTTTGTTTTGCTTTCAGAGGAAACGATGGCGCCGCGGATTTTGAAGTCCCTTCTGGTTTGCCAGCTTCTCATTCCCCGATGCTGCGTCTCACCTGAGACTGCGTCTCCTGGGATGACGCGCCCAAGTCAATTTGCAGCACCTCTAGGGGCTGTTTGTCTCCTTTCTGTGGCTCAGATGCCTTGTCGACCCCTCGGGGCTGGTGCACTTCCTTCTGTGGCCTTGGGGCATGGTCACCCTTTTTTTGAGGAGATCTGATTTCAAACATGTTGCTATTGACTTAAGAGATAGTCAGTTCAAACAATATATTGTCAATAAACACAAAACAAGAATAAAAACTTACAAAAGAAGCAAAAGTTTGTATAAGCTTTTTTTTTTTAAATACAACTTACAATATAATTTTGTGAGAGTCAATCTCTGTCCTAAAAAACTGAATATTAGTCTATTAAACTTAAATAAAGTTATTTTGTATTGTTTGATTACAAAATAAAAAAAATAAAAAAATGGGGGGAAAGGAATACTCACACCTCATACAATATCGTCAATCAAGTATGAATGTAGAAACCGCGAGTCTCTAGGACAACGGGGGCCAGAGTTATGCAAGTTTTAAGTTTTTTAAGATGGCGGAAAAATTTGAAAGTGCTGTAACTCCGTCAGTTTTTTTGCTACAGAGATGCGATTTTCACCATTAGGTTGCGAATAACAATTTCGTTATTTCTCTGTCATTACATTATTATATTTGTCGCAGAAGGGTCAGGACCGATGGCTGAGGGCATCCCGAGGATGGGTGTGATGGGTACTCGAGCATTGGAGACAACAGCTTCGTTATATTTTTTTATAACTTTATTAACTTTAGGGTGCGAATCATGTACTAGACACAGAATAATGACACTTGACGCTGGGAGCACTAGTTACAGAATAATCACACTGAACACGGGGAGTACTAGATACATAATAACCACACTAGTCACGGGGACTGGCTAGTCCAATAATGTGGGAGGAGGTGCGCTCCGTACGACTGCTCGTGATACTATCACGAACAGTCGTACTTGTTTAGTAGACTTGTGTAGTTCCGGAGCGAGTCGTTCAAATGATACGCTTCCACTCCTGGTACTACGCTTCCCACTCTTTCCATGCTCGCTAAAGTCGTTCATAGTTCCACATATCGTTCCAGCCATCCAACCTCTCTCTCTTAATTTTCTATTCGCCTCAGTCAAGAAATGATAGCGCCCGCCCGAAACGTACGATCTTTCTTCCCCGTTCTTACTACTATGAAAATATATTTCCTTCGCACTCTTGCTCAAGGTCAGCGGAACAGAAAGCAAAATGCAAAAACGGAGCTTACGTCTTACGGGTAGGGTCTAATTTTATTAGCAATTTTGCATCATGATAGTTCATAGTACCGGCTCTAGTCCCAATGTGAGGTAAGTAAGTGAAAGTAGACTTTAAGCCGTGCGTCTAAGGACAATTTTGTTTGTATTCATGGTATCAACAATAAAACTAACCATATCTTTTAACTCGTCGGAACGTTCGGTTCGAAATAGAATTGGATGCATATAGGGGACTAAGTAAGCCCCGGAACTAATGGAGCTTGTGAACTAAACGAGTGAAGTAGTACCAGGAATGGAAAGTATACATATCATTCTTTTCCCTCTCCGCAAGTCTACGTAATAGACTAACCCGCTGATTGGCGCGCACGCCCTTTTAATAGCATGCACACCTAACCTCCATTATTGGCTTAACCTAAGCGAAATGCAAAAATCGCTTGTGTCACCGTACTTATCTCTATTGCCTTACGCTATAGCTATATCTCAATGCGTACACTACGACACGGCCAACCTGACACTACAGTCATCCACGACTGTTTTCCACGGTGAAACAACAACTTCATTTCGCTCGATCATCCTGACTCTTAAGTAGTATCTCGATTTTTCACAATAGTTTTACTACTGTCTACCAAGCACACACAATTTAGAAAAGTATTCAAATAATCAATTTCTCTTACTAAAATATTCTCACGGATTCTTTTCATCCCCGAAGCCTAGCCTAAGGTGTCCGTGCCCACGGAATCTTTTACTAGTGAACCCCCACCCTACCGTGTCCGTACCTACGGAATCTTTTGCGCCATCTGTGCCCACAGATGCAACGCCTTCGTCGCAACGGTGCCAACCCGTGGCCAACCCCAACATGTCCGTACCAACGGAATCCAACCCCAACATCTCCGTACCAACGGAATCCAACCCCAAAATCTCCGTACCACAAGATCTAAGGTATTCAAACATTTGAAAATACTAAATTGGGGGGCCTAGTCGAAACTGACACTCGACTGGGATGTATGCTATATGTCTTAATATCACATTGAATCTTATTGTCTTAATATCACACCAAATATCCCATTGAAGATTAATTGACTTTTTGATTTAACTAACAAATTACTAAGTAAACCATGAATAAATAAGGTTACGGTTAGGTTTGCCCGGCAAAGGCTACTAGTGAAACTGCAACAATGCCATCATACCCTTCTCGTGCACTAACAAATTACTAAGTAAACCATTAATAACTAAGGTTGAGATTAAGTATGCCTGGCCATGTCCTTCTTGTGTTAGTTGCGCATTATCCTACAACAATAAAAATACAGCACAGTATCCGTTCGGCTATGCCTCAATAAACCACAGGAAATTAATCACCACTCATTTAAAACCCAAGTGAATTTCATTTTCAAAGTCAAACCATCATTTATTTTTCGTATAAAACTCTTAATCTCATAGCCAAATTAACCAAAATATTATAGCCAATGAACAGAGTATCGAATACCACCCAACAAACGAAGCCTGTTTATCATCTTCAGTAACATCAACCAGTAGCTCCGCGGGAACAGTAGACCTAGCCTGTCCAGAATCTCAAGTATGCGAGTCCGCCAGAGGTATATCAGAATTTAGACGATTGATGATGAGTCAGTCATTGACGAAAAGATGAAACCGCGAACGGCCGTCGTTTCCATTCTATTTATTGACTCAAATTAACTGAATTTTGGGCATTTACCTATCCATACCGTCGCCCATCTATCACAGAAATTTCTGGTGTCTAGCTTTATCTACAGGGGGGTCGAAAATACCCCGAAACAACTTTCATTCCTCTCCCCTTTTGCATTTTCCTTACAATATCCTGCGCAGAATGAAGTCTCTAGTGCGCCTCTCAGGTCCGATTGAAATCCGTCGACAAACGACCCTACAGCAAACATCCCCCTATTTACCACAGTAAAAAAATCGCGATCATAAAAAAAAAGTAAACAAGAAACTTGTGTACCTTACAAAATCGGCTGAAAAATGCGACATAAAGGCAAGAAGTCGGACAAAGACACTTTTACCAATCTTGAAATTGGACGTCTCGTACGCCCGGTCAACCAAGATCACCACAAGAATATAAATTCAGACGATAGTAAGTGTCACATTCGTGCTCTAAGCTCACCAACATCTTCATCCTCTCCAAAGATCACAATCACAACAGTGCTCTTCAAGAATCACTTTACAGAGTTTAAATCAAATCAAATCAAAATCAAAAATCATTTATTTCCATAGGATGTTGTTACATCACTTAGATCCGTCATTACATTTTTTTGGGTGAGTTCACTAACCCAATGGCGGAATCTGTGGAGAAGAGCTCACCGAAGAAACTCCACAGTCGTCGCATCTTTTGCGTTTCCTTTTTTAAATAAAATATTGTCAAATTACAAAATGAATGCTAATTATATATCGAAACAGCCTGTTACTCAAACAATCTATTCCCATGGACATCTGTCCTCTAAGTAATCAGATATCCTGTAGTAACCTTTTTTATACAATTTCTGTTTTATTATTATTTTAAACTTGTCTAAAGGTAAGTTTTTAATATCAGTAGGGACCTTATTGTAATAGCGTATACAATTGCCTTTAAAAGAATTACTAATTTTATGTAGTCGGCTTACATAAGCAACCAAATTGTCTTTATTTCTAGTATTAAAATTGTGTATATCACTGTACTTCTGAAAATTAGTTATATTTCTTTTTACATACACAAGATTGTCATAGATATATTGAGACACAAATGTCAGAATATTGATTTCTTTAAACTTTTCCCTCAGTGACAATCTAGGCCCTAATCTATAAATTGCACGAACAGCCCGTTTCTGCAAAATAAATATACTATTAGCATTCGCAGCGTGACCCCACAATAAAATACCATAGGTCATTAGACTATGAAAATAACTAAAGTAGACTAGTCTAGCGGTGTCTACGTCGGTAAGAGCTCTAATTTTTTTAACTGCGAAAGCTGCCGAACTCAGTCTGTTCGACAATTTATTTATATGAGGATCCCATTGTAGTTTGGCGTCTAAAGTAATGCCCAAAAAGACAGTCGACTGCACAAGGTCCAATCTCTGTCCTTTTATAAATATGTCTGTAGTTACCGGGTTCACATTGGGTAACACGAATTTAATACATTTAGTTTTCTTTTCATTAAGTAATAAATTGTTAACAGTAAACCAGTTCACTATACTAGAGATAGCATTGCTTACCTCGTCATAATTTGATTGCTGTCTTTTAACTTTAAATATCAAAGAAGTATCATCGGCAAACAATACTAACCCATGTTTTGCTTTAACAAGGTAAGGTAAATCATTAATATATACTAAAAACAAGAAAGGACCAAGAATTGAACCTTGCGGTACGCCCATACTTATTGAAGACCCAGGTGATCTTTTCCCATTAACATCGACCATCTGAACCCTATCTGTTAGATATGACTCCAGAAGGCCAAGTGCCTGATCTTTTACACCATAATGGCGTAACTTCCTGACAAGAGTGTCATGATGGACGCAATCAAAAGCCTTGGATAGATCGCAGAAGACACCTATTGCATCCATTGCGTCTTCCCAGGCATCAAAAATATTGTCGATTAGTTCAACACCAGCATCGGCTGTTGAACGACCCTTTGTGAAACCAAACTGAGCAATATGAATTAAATTATTGAGATAAAAATGACTTTGCAATTGATTAAGTATGAGTTTTTCAAATATTTTGCTAAGCGTTGGTAGTATCGATATGGGTCTAAAATTGGTGGGGTCTGATGTACTACCAGCTTTGAATAAAGGTATAACTTTACTTAGTTTCATCAAGTCAGGAAACACACCACTATCTATACATTGATTAAATATACAACAAAGGTGAGGTGCAATACAATCTACAATGGAACTAATAATTTTTACTGATAGACCATGGGCGTCAGCTGTCTTTTTCATTTCCAGGGATTTAAACGCTTTTACAATGTCTTCATTATTTACGTGCCTAAATTTAAAATCTGTTTTTACATTCCTCAAAGTTTTGCTTAAGTATAGATTCAGCAGCAGCGGGAGATGAATTTAAAGACTTGGTTGTTGAAACTGGAAAGTCCGTAAAGAAATTTTCGAAAGCTTTTGCTACTTCTAGGTCTGTACTTAGCAATTGATTATCTATCTTAAGCTTGAAGTTATTATGTGTAGCTTTGGCCTTTCCAGTCTCTCTGTTTATAATTTGCCAAGTCATTTTCATTACATTGCTACTAGATTCAATTTTGTTTTTAATGAAATTAAAAATTCTTCTGATTGCTAAATGAAACGGCTGCGTGCTCCGACTGTTTTTTTTTTTTTTTTTTTTTTTTTATTTTTTTTTTTAATGAATTTATTTCGTACACTCTCCTGTTTGGTTCTCATCTTTCGACGTGATTACTACGGAGTGCATGGCCGTAGCCTCTACTGACGCACGTCTAGGCAGACCGGCCACTACACTTGCGTAGGTAGTCCCACTTTCTTCAATCATCTCCTGTTGCTTCCTCAGCATCTCTTTCAATTTTTCCTTTTCTTCCTTGTTCTCTTTGAGCAACATTCCATGTTCCTGCATGTTCTTTATGAGTTCTCTTTCCTCATTTTCTCTTTTTCTTTCTTTTTATAGTGTGTTACTCTGCTCCTTTCCAATGTCTTTGACTTTTCCTTGTTTGGATTCTTTTCTGACTTCGTCGTTTTTCTGTTTTTCTTCTTTATTTATATTTCCTCCTTCCTTTTCCTTTTCCGCTTCTTTAACTAGGTAGAGTAGGCGCTCTACCGCTCGCGTGACTCCACTCTTGATGTCTCCTCGAAGGTTCCGCGCCTCTCCTAGCTGTTTCTTAGCACTCATTAAGCATGCTCTTGCCTCTGAGGTTTTGTTTGCGTACTTTTGCGTTTGCGGAGTTCTGTTTTTTATTATACTGAAGGCCTCCGGGGCCTCCACTGTCATCTGAGAAGAAATAACTGGAAAAGACTTGCTCGCCTCCCACTCCCCGATACTGCGCCTATTCTATTCTTCTTTTTTTTTCAGGTACAGGCCAACTACAGTATCTCTTCGGACCTGTGCTGCATTTTTTATCCTTCGTCTTCTGGTGTTGACTTCCCTTTTCATCTCAGCAAGCTCCTGAGACCACCACGGTATTGTAAGTATTTCTGTGTGTTTATTAATAGGTATTGTTTGTGTGCTTGTTTGTGTAAAGGCTTTTGTGTATGTGCCTATTGTTATCTCTAGCTGTTGAACAGATGTGATTAGTTCTATTTCTTGTGTAGTGAGTTTGTTGCTATGCATAATTTGAGACAGTTTCTCATGAAACTGGCTCCAATTAGCTTTTCGTGTGTTGTATATTCTTGTTGTCCGTTTTATATTTGTGCCTTTTGATTTCTTCAGGTTTATGTTAAATTGAATACTGTTGTGGTCGGAGCTTTTAAGACCTTCCTCTGTATGCCAATCGCTCACCAGATTAAGCATGTCCATTGAACAAGCCGTCACATCAACATAGCTCGTGTATCGCTTGCCTCCCGTAATGGTATCGAATGTTGGGGCATCCCCTGTATTAAAAATGTGGAAGCTAAGTTCATCAATAGCTCCACACATTAGCTCTCCTCTTACGTCCTCGAATGGGCTACCCCACCAAGTACTCTTTGCATTAGCATCCCCACCAATGATCAGTCTGTTTGGTCCTGATTCACGTTTGATCATTTTGATCTGCTCCAGGTATGGCCTATGGGCTTTTTGCCTTCAAAATAATAGGATACTAAAGTGACTCTCCAAAACTTGGTTTGGATTCCTACTAATGTATTTGATAATTAAACCACATATTTGTAAAAATATAACCCAGAGTTTATTCAGCACATAGGATGAAGAATACGACAATCACAAGAGTGACAATGACAGTTAAGTCATAACACTACGAAGTTGGCCAGGATTAAAGCAAGGAGGCTACAATGAAATCTCCAACACGCCCTCTTAATCTTGGACGACTTCCAGCATATCTTGAACAAACGACTGGTGCTTACAAGTAGGCAGTGCCTTCGTGAGCACATCAGCAGTCATCTGCTCTGTAGGCATATATGACAACTTAATGACTTCATTGTCAACAGCCTCACGAATATAGTGATACCTAATGTCTACGTGCTTAGACCGTTTATGAAAAACCGGATTAGTGGCAAGCTTCGCCGCAGACTGATTATCACTATACAGGGTTACAGTGTTGCTCTGACCTGTTAATTCAGTAAGAACCGCACGGACGTATACCGCCTCTTTGGCCGCTTCAGACAAAGCTATGTACTCCGCCTCGGTAGACGAAAGTGCGATACAAGATTGTTTGTAACAACCCCAGGAAATTACATTCCTACCTAGTTTATAGATATATCCCGTGTATGATTTACGATCGGCTCCGTTAGCCCAATCAGCATCGGTAAAACCATAAACACGAAACTTATCATGCTCAACATTTTTCCTGTACACAAGACCCAAATTCATTGTGCTTTTCAAATAACGCAACACACGTTTGGCCGCAGCAAAATGTTCCGCTGTGTAGCGGGTATTATACTGACTAAGAAAACTTACAGCAAATGAAATGTCAGGTCTAGATGTCACAGACAAGTACATTAAAGATCCTATCAATTCCTGATATGGTAATCTACTATCGTGGTTAGTGCTATCAGAAAACTTCAGACCTACGTCCAAGGGCGTCTTTGCGCCTTTACAGTCGCTCATACCGAAATGTTCAAGCAACTTTTCAATATAGTTTTTCTGACTCAGCTTCAACTCACTACTAGTACGATCTACTTTAATGCCTAGCATATGTTTAACCTCACCTAACTCCTTAATAGTAAAGTGAGACTTCAATGACGTTTTCAGCTTTTTAGCAAGCTCGTCACAATCGTAGAAAACGAAAAAATCATCTACATATAGTGCGATAATAATGGTTCGCTTACCCACTCGACGACTGAAGATGCAGCTCTCATGCTTACTCTGCGTGAACTTCTCTTTGAGTAAAACTTGCTTTACCTTATCGTACCAGGCACGAGACGCCTGCTTTAAACCGTACACGGCTTTCTTGAGTCTGTAGACTTTATGCTCATCGCCTTGTCTTATGAATCCTTCCGGCTGTGACATATAAATCTCCTCGCTCAAGTTACCATTCAAGAAGGCAGTTTTGACGTCAAGGTGATCAATCTTCAGATCTAGCTCCACCGCAAGAGACAGCAACATTCTCAACGAACTATGCCGAACAACTGGAGAGTACGTATCCAAGTAGTCAATTCCGAACTTTTGGGTAAACCCCTTCGCAACTAATCGCGCTCTGTAACACGCTATTTTTCCATTCACGTCGCGTTTAATTTTAAACAGCCACCGATTCTTGACAATGTTCTTATCCGCCGGTCTGTCAACGAGCTGCCAAGCTTCATGCTTATTGAATGAGTCAATCTCGTCTTGCATAGCTTGCCGCCATAGCTTGCTATCGCTCGATTGTAAAGCCTCCTTGACAGTTGTCGGCTCATTCAACTCTATCTCGAGTGCAGACATTGTCCTCGGTATTCTAGACCGTAAATTAAAGGCAGGTCCATCTGCATGTGGCTCCCGTGGTCTACTGCCTGTATCAGTAGATGAGCTCGATACCTGTTCGTTCGGCTCGAACCAAACTTCAGGCGCTGACGGCCTCTCCGCCTCAACCTGAATCTTTACATTCTGTGAGAACGGTAACTCCGCATTCTCCGCCTCAAGCTCAACCTCAGGCTCATCTTCCACGTGACTCTCGTCATCAATGACACCGTCGTCACTTGTCGGAAAGAAAATCTCCACGGACCGCTTGCTCTTGACACCTGGAAAGATTGTTTCATTGAAAACAACGTCACGACTATGAAAAACTTCATTTTTCGCCAAATCGTAGAGCCTATACCCATTGTTCTCATATCCAAGAAATATACAACGCTTGCTCTTTGGTTCAAGCTTATTCCGCTTCACTTTATCAATGTGAGCATAAGCTTCGCAGCCAAACACTCGTAAGTGTTTCAAGCTCACCTTTTTACCGGTCCAGGCCTCCTCAGGAGTTTTCCCCGAGAGCCTTTTCGAAGGTGACACATTCACTTAATAAGCTGCAGTGTTGGCAGCTTCTGCCCAAAATTTGTGGTCTACGTTTGAAGTGTATAACAGGCACCTTACTTTTTCCAGGAGCGTCCTGTTCAGCCGCTCCGCGCAGGCATTCTGTTGCGGACTGTACGGCACAGTTACCTGGTGGACAATTCCCTTACCCTTCAAAAAGTCTTCAAGGTCCCTATTTACATACTCCGTCCCGTTATCCGACCTCAAAACCTTGACTTTATCACCAGTTTGTGTTTCCACTAGCTTAATAAAGTTTTTAGTGTATTCACTAACCTCGCTCTTACGCTTCAGGAAGTACACGAACACCTTCCTCGAATGATCATCCAAGAACGTCAGGATGTACCTCTTGCATCCAAGCGAATTCACCGGCAACGGACCACACAAATCGGTATGGATTAAATCCAACCGTTTTGCAGCCACAGACTTCTCAGGATTGCTAGGAAAAGGAAAACGGGCTTGCTTTCCTTTCAAACAAACCTCACAAGCAACATCTTTACAAGGGTCCTCCTGAAAACTAATGTCATTAGCAAGTCCCTGCCTCAAAAGCTTCATATTATGGCCGCTCAAGTGACCAAGTCTTTGATGCCAAGTTGCAGTGCTAATCGTTAGATTCGCCCTTAGAGTGCAGGTCTGAAGTTTATATGCACCTCCTACGTCATTTGCCTTAATCAAAACATCGCTCAAATTTGAAATTGTACAACCCTTAGTATCAAAATTTACAGTACAGCCGTTCTTAATCAATTGGGAAACAGATATAAGATTCACAGACAGCTTAGGTATAAACAACACGTCATTCAACGTCGTGTCATCCGACAACATAACGTTACCTATGCCTGTACACTGAAGTTTCTCTCCACTAGCAATGGTGACGAAACCACCACGCGATTTAAAGTCTGTCAGCAAATCGCGCCTGCCAGTCATGCAATTTGTCGCACCTGAGTCTATGTACCACGAAGATTCCGAGCCCGTACTAGTACTGAATGCTGTCAACACAAAGTTTCCTGAAGAACTCTTCTCGTTCCGACAGTCTTTCTTCAGATGTCCTTTCTGTCTGCATTTCCAGCACCACGGTTCTCTCTTTCGATCAGAACTATCCTTCGCTTTTGCTTCTCCCTTGTGCTGCTGCGCTTTTCTCGTCCAGGAGTCACTCGTAGTAGTGCCTTTTCTGGTAGAATATAAGCACTCACTCGAATCTCCACGAGTAGTCCAACGTTGATCCTGTAGCAGTTTGGATTTGACTAGATCAGATGTGATGGCAGCTCCCGAATGCTCTAGTGCCATGATCATGGGCTCATACTCTGTCGGTAAACCTTTGAGCATCAGCGCACCAAGAAACTCGTCGTCAACAGGCTTGTTCATGTTCGCCAATTGCTGTGCTAATGACAAAACTTCATTGACGTAAGCTTCCATGTTCGCGAAGTTTTCAAATTTGACAGCGCATAAGTTCTGGAGAGTTCTTACTCTTGAACCGAGTCCCTTATCATCATAAGCACGTTCCAGTGCATTCCAGGCTTCTTTTGCCGTCTCCGCCGACATTAAATGAGAAAAACATGACTTTTCGACGGCCAAGCAAATTTTAGATTTAGCTATTTCATCACGTCGATTTCTCACCTCGGACGTTGTTTTATCATCCGCACCGTAACCACTGATACAGATCCATAAATTGTCGTGAATCAATGCATTTTTCATAACAAATTTCCATTCGACGTAATTTTCCCGTCCACGTAATTTTTCATGTGAAAAATTTTGATTCTTACTTTCCGACATATTTATTACAACGTTATACTATTTCTGCGGAACCATAACCTAATGTATTTGATAATTAAACCACATATTTGTAAAAATATAACCCAGAGTTTATTCAGCACATAGGATGAAGAATACGACAATCACAAGAGTGACAATGACAGTTAAGTCATAACACTACGAAGTTGGCCAGGATTAAAGCAAGGAGGCTACAATGAAATCTCCAACACCTACTAGTACGATATTGTGAGTGGTGAGTTGCGGGTATTGTATTATATCGAGATCTTCGTCTAAGATGGCTACTGCTGCTTTCACGACCCCGTCTCCTCCACTAGAACCTTGAAATATTCTGACTCCTCGGTAATCCTTTACTCTTCCTATGGCACATATGTAGAGCTCCTGGAGCAGCGCAATTGATACTTTTTTGGTAGTCGCTTCGAGTAGGAGTTCGTTTGTGGACAGTCGGCTCCGCTCGAGGTTTGCCTGGAGGATTATATACTGTTTGTTCTCGTAGACCACTTTAGCAATACGCTACGGAGGCTCGTGCCAGTAATTCCCATTTCCTCCTTATGGGAAATTCATTGCTAAAAGTATTGTATTGAGTGTTCTCTACCTTCGCTCTAGTGCAGTTCATACATGTCGGTGTCTCTCCTATTATTTTTTCCGGACAATCGGACTTTAAGTGCAGGCGTCCACAGTGACTGCAGAGATCTGCGCTCTCTTTGCAATAACGTTTGCTGTGCCCGCACGCCAGACAACGAGTGCACTGCACCAGTGGAGACTGGTCTTCTGCGCGGACCGTCTGGAGATCAATTCGCAGTTTCTTTTCCTCTATAGCTCTTTTCCAAATGGTTGGTGATACATTAAGTATGATATGGTTTACGTGAGACTTTCGTGTTTTCCTCCGATATTTCACTTCACATCTAGCATCCTCATTTTCGAGCCCGTCAAAAACCCCCCGGTTCTGATTTTTAAGGGCTTTAAGAGTCTCTGCGTCACTATGTACAGCGAGGACATCCCTCAAAATCAATAGCGGGTCCTTGTTTTTCACGTCCTCAACTGTAAGGTGATGTACCGATTCTCCCAATCGATCTCTGACCTTTTTCCTCTCCTCTTTTGTCCTGCATCCTATTACTATCTTCCTATCCTTTGCTTTACGGACCCACTTGCACCCAGCCTTCTGTAGCGTCAACTGCTCGCCTTACCCTCTCCAGAACCTCCTCTCCCGACTCTTCTTCGTTCTTCGAGGATATTACTACAGAGTGCAGTGTCTCTCGCTCCCTGAAGCAGTGCGGAGGCCGTAGGGCTGATCCCGACAGCGCACCGGCGTAGGTGAGAGTTACTTTCAATTTTATCTCTTATTTGTTCCAATTGTTTTCCATTTTCCTGTAGGAGCCGGGTAATCTTCTCGATTTCAGCCATAATCAACTTGTCACTTATCTCTATTAGTTTTTCCGGCGAATGCTTGCCACTGCTTGTCCTTTGCCTTTCATTGACCAGTTCGGCTTCAGTTTCTTTTATTATTTGGAACAGTCGGTCAACCGCCTGTGTGATCCCAACTTTTATTTCATTTTTTATGTTTCTCGAATTTCCAAGGTTTGTTTTAGCCTTGTTTAGGTTCGTTCTTGCCTCGTCTACCCTGCTTACGTATGTAGTTTTTTTTGGTGAAGTATCCACCAATGTTACTAGATTTTGTGCTCTACTTTTTTGAACAAGCGTGTTTTGTTTTGCTTTCAGAGGAAACGATGGCGCCGCGGATTTTGAAGTCCCTTCTGGTTTGCCAGCTTCTCATTCCCCGATGCTGCGTCTCACCTGAGACTGCGTCTCCTGGGATGACGCGCCCAAGTCAATTTGCAGCACCTCTAGGGGCTGTTTGTCTCCTTTCTGTGGCTCAGATGCCTTGTCGACCCCTCGGGGCTGGTGCACTTCCTTCTGTGGCCTTGGGGCATGGTCACCCTTTTTTTGAGGAGATCTGATTTCAAACATGTTGCTATTGACTTAAGAGATAGTCAGTTCAAACAATATATTGTCAATAAACACAAAACAAGAATAAAAACTTACAAAAGAAGCAAAAGTTTGTATAAGCTTTTTTTTTTTAAATACAACTTACAATATAATTTTGTGAGAGTCAATCTCTGTCCTAAAAAACTGAATATTAGTCTATTAAACTTAAATAAAGTTATTTTGTATTGTTTGATTACAAAATAAAAAAAATAAAAAAATGGGGGGAAAGGAATACTCACACCTCATACAATATCGTCAATCAAGTATGAATGTAGAAACCGCGAGTCTCTAGGACAACGGGGGCCAGAGTTATGCAAGTTTTAAGTTTTTTAAGATGGCGGAAAAATTTGAAAGTGCTGTAACTCCGTCAGTTTTTTTGCTACAGAGATGCGATTTTCACCATTAGGTTGCGAATAACAATTTCGTTATTTCTCTGTCATTACATTATTATATTTGTCGCAGAAGGGTCAGGACCGATGGCTGAGGGCATCCCGAGGATGGGTGTGATGGGTACTCGAGCATTGGAGACAACAGCTTCGTTATATTTTTTTATAACTTTATTAACTTTAGGGTGCGAATCATGTACTAGACACAGAATAATGACACTTGACGCTGGGAGCACTAGTTACAGAATAATCACACTGAACACGGGGAGTACTAGATACATAATAACCACACTAGTCACGGGGACTGGCTAGTCCAATAATGTGGGAGGAGGTGCGCTCCGTACGACTGCTCGTGATACTATCACGAACAGTCGTACTTGTTTAGTAGACTTGTGTAGTTCCGGAGCGAGTCGTTCAAATGATACGCTTCCACTCCTGGTACTACGCTTCCCACTCTTTCCATGCTCGCTAAAGTCGTTCATAGTTCCACATATCGTTCCAGCCATCCAACCTCTCTCTCTTAATTTTCTATTCGCCTCAGTCAAGAAATGATAGCGCCCGCCCGAAACGTACGATCTTTCTTCCCCGTTCTTACTACTATGAAAATATATTTCCTTCGCACTCTTGCTCAAGGTCAGCGGAACAGAAAGCAAAATGCAAAAACGGAGCTTACGTCTTACGGGTAGGGTCTAATTTTATTAGCAATTTTGCATCATGATAGTTCATAGTACCGGCTCTAGTCCCAATGTGAGGTAAGTAAGTGAAAGTAGACTTTAAGCCGTGCGTCTAAGGACAATTTTGTTTGTATTCATGGTATCAACAATAAAACTAACCATATCTTTTAACTCGTCGGAACGTTCGGTTCGAAATAGAATTGGATGCATATAGGGGACTAAGTAAGCCCCGGAACTAATGGAGCTTGTGAACTAAACGAGTGAAGTAGTACCAGGAATGGAAAGTATACATATCATTCTTTTCCCTCTCCGCAAGTCTACGTAATAGACTAACCCGCTGATTGGCGCGCACGCCCTTTTTATAGCATGCACACCTAACCTCCATTATTGGCTTAACCTAAGCGAAATGCAAAAATCGCTTGTGTCACCGTACTTATCTCTATTGCCTTACGCTATAGCTATATCTCAATGCGTACACTACGACACGGCCAACCTGACACTACAGTCATCCACGACTGTTTTCCACGGTGAAACAACAACTTCATTTCGCTCGATCATCCTGACTCTTAAGTAGTATCTCGATTTTTCACAATAGTTTTACTACTGTCTACCAAGCACACACAATTTAGAAAAGTATTCAAATAATCAATTTCTCTTACTAAAATATTCTCACGGATTCTTTTCATCCCCGAAGCCTAGCCTAAGGTGTCCGTGCCCACGGAATCTTTTACTAGTGAACCCCCACCCTACCGTGTCCGTACCTACGGAATCTTTTGCGCCATCTGTGCCCACAGATGCAACGCCTTCGTCGCAACGGTGCCAACCCGTGGCCAACCCCAACATGTCCGTACCAACGGAATCCAACCCCAACATCTCCGTACCAACGGAATCCAACCCCAAAATCTCCGTACCACAAGATCTAAGGTATTCAAACATTTGAAAATACTAAATTGGGGGGCCTAGTCGAAACTGACACTCGACTGGGATGTATGCTATATGTCTTAATATCACATTGAATCTTATTGTCTTAATATCACACCAAATATCCCATTGAAGATTAATTGACTTTTTGATTTAACTAACAAATTACTAAGTAAACCATGAATAAATAAGGTTACGGTTAGGTTTGCCCGGCAAAGGCTACTAGTGAAACTGCAACAATGCCATCATACCCTTCTCGTGCACTAACAAATTACTAAGTAAACCATTAATAACTAAGGTTGAGATTAAGTATGCCTGGCCATGTCCTTCTTGTGTTAGTTGCGCATTATCCTACAACAATAAAAATACAGCACAGTATCCGTTCGGCTATGCCTCAATAAACCACAGGAAATTAATCACCACTCATTTAAAACCCAAGTGAATTTCATTTTCAAAGTCAAACCATCATTTATTTTTCGTATAAAACTCTTAATCTCATAGCCAAATTAACCAAAATATTATAGCCAATGAACAGAGTATCGAATACCACCCAACAAACGAAGCCTGTTTATCATCTTCAGTAACATCAACCAGTAGCTCCGCGGGAACAGTAGACCTAGCCTGTCCAGAATCTCAAGTATGCGAGTCCGCCAGAGGTATATCAGAATTTAGACGATTGATGATGAGTCAGTCATTGACGAAAAGATGAAACCGCGAACGGCCGTCGTTTCCATTCTATTTATTGACTCAAATTAACTGAATTTTGGGCATTTACCTATCCATACCGTCGCCCATCTATCACAGAAATTTCTGGTGTCTAGCTTTATCTACAGGGGGGTCGAAAATACCCCGAAACAACTTTCATTCCTCTCCCCTTTTGCATTTTCCTTACAATATCCTGCGCAGAATGAAGTCTCTAGTGCGCCTCTCAGGTCCGATTGAAATCCGTCGACAAACGACCCTACAGCAAACATCCCCCTATTTACCACAGTAAAAAAATCGCGATCATAAAAAAAAAGTAAACAAGAAACTTGTGTACCTTACAAAATCGGCTGAAAAATGCGACATAAAGGCAAGAAGTCGGACAAAGACACTTTTACCAATCTTGAAATTGGACGTCTCGTACGCCCGGTCAACCAAGATCACCACAAGAATATAAATTCAGACGATAGTAAGTGTCACATTCGTGCTCTAAGCTCACCAACATCTTCATCCTCTCCAAAGATCACAATCACAACAGTGCTCTTCAAGAATCACTTTACAGAGTTTAAATCAAATCAAATCAAAATCAAAAATCATTTATTTCCATAGGATGTTGTTACATCACTTAGATCCGTCATTACATTTTTTTGGGTGAGTTCACTAACCCAATGGCGGAATCTGTGGAGAAGAGCTCACCGAAGAAACTCCACAGTCGTCGCATCTTTTGCGTTTCCTTTTTTAAATAAAATATTGTCAAATTACAAAATGAATGCTAATTATATATCGAAACAGCCTGTTACTCAAACAATCTATTCCCATGGACATCTGTCCTCTAAGTAATCAGATATCCTGTAGTAACCTTTTTTATACAATTTCTGTTTTATTATTATTTTAAACTTGTCTAAAGGTAAGTTTTTAATATCAGTAGGGACCTTATTGTAATAGCGTATACAATTGCCTTTAAAAGAATTACTAATTTTATGTAGTCGGCTTACATAAGCAACCAAATTGTCTTTATTTCTAGTATTAAAATTGTGTATATCACTGTACTTCTGAAAATTAGTTATATTTCTTTTTACATACACAAGATTGTCATAGATATATTGAGACACAAATGTCAGAATATTGATTTCTTTAAACTTTTCCCTCAGTGACAATCTAGGCCCTAATCTATAAATTGCACGAACAGCCCGTTTCTGCAAAATAAATATACTATTAGCATTCGCAGCGTGACCCCACAATAAAATACCATAGGTCATTAGACTATGAAAATAACTAAAGTAGACTAGTCTAGCGGTGTCTACGTCGGTAAGAGCTCTAATTTTTTTAACTGCGAAAGCTGCCGAACTCAGTCTGTTCGACAATTTATTTATATGAGGATCCCATTGTAGTTTGGCGTCTAAAGTAATGCCCAAAAAGACAGTCGACTGCACAAGGTCCAATCTCTGTCCTTTTATAAATATGTCTGTAGTTACCGGGTTCACATTGGGTAACACGAATTTAATACATTTAGTTTTCTTTTCATTAAGTAATAAATTGTTAACAGTAAACCAGTTCACTATACTAGAGATAGCATTGCTTACCTCGTCATAATTTTATTGCTGTCTTTTAACTTTAAATATCAAAGAAGTATCATCGGCAAACAATACTAACCCATGTTTTGCTTTAACAAGGTAAGGTAAATCATTAATATATACTAAAAACAAGAAAGGACCAAGAATTGAACCTTGCGGTACGCCCATACTTATTGAAGACCCAGGTGATCTTTTCCCATTAACATCGACCATCTGAACCCTATCTGTTAGATATGACTCCAGAAGGCCAAGTGCCTGATCTTTTACACCATAATGGCGTAACTTCCTGACAAGAGTGTCATGATGGACGCAATCAAAAGCCTTGGATAGATCGCAGAAGACACCTATTGCATCCATTGCGTCTTCCCAGGCATCAAAAATATTGTCGATTAGTTCAACACCAGCATCGGCTGTTGAACGACCCTTTGTGAAACCAAACTGAGCAATATGAATTAAATTATTGAGATAAAAATGACTTTGCAATTGATTAAGTATGAGTTTTTCAAATATTTTGCTAAGCGTTGGTAGTATCGATATGGGTCTAAAATTGGTGGGGTCTGATGTACTACCAGCTTTGAATAAAGGTATAACTTTACTTAGTTTCATCAAGTCAGGAAACACACCACTATCTATACATTGATTAAATATACAACAAAGGTGAGGTGCAATACAATCTACAATGGAACTAATAATTTTTACTGATAGACCATGGGCGTCAGCTGTCTTTTTCATTTCCAGGGATTTAAACGCTTTTACAATGTCTTCATTATTTACGTGCCTAAATTTAAAATCTGTTTTTACATTCCTCAAAGTTTTGTTTAAGTATAGATTCAGCAGCAGCGGGAGATGAATTTAAAGACTTGGTTGTTGAAACTGGAAAGTCCGTAAAGAAATTTTCGAAAGCTTTTGCTACTTCTAGGTCTGTACTTAGCAATTGATTATCTATCTTAAGCTTGAAGTTATTATGTGTAGCTTTGGCCTTTCCAGTCTCTCTGTTTATAATTTGCCAAGTCATTTTCATTACATTGCTACTAGATTCAATTTTGTTTTTAATGAAATTAGATTTAGCTACGGCACAAACGCGTTTAAACATTTTTGAATAACTACGAACATAATCTAGAAAGGCCGTATTTTTGTTATATCATTTCTCTTCATAGAGTTCATATAATCTTCGTCTGCTCCTATGAATTCCAACTGTCGCCCAATCACTAAACAAAGCTTCGTTATTAATTTTTATAGTTTTTGATTTAAATACCGTATCATATTCATTTTTGACAAGGTTAAATACTGAGTTGTACAACAAATTTGGATCATCACTGTATGGTATTTCCCATAGTTTATCTAAAATATTATTCCTGTAGTGTTCAAGCCGAGTGTCACTAACGGGCACACATGTAATATCCTCTTTTTGGTCCTTTTTTATTTTAATATTGAATATACCTATCTGACCAGAGTGATCAGAGGTTAATTTATTGATGACCGATTTGAAAATGGGCGTAATGTTAGTAAATATATTGTCAATGCAGGTAGCAGATGTTGCAGTAATTCTAGTAGGCTCCAAAAACAGATAGTTCATGTTGTGACATAAAAATAAAGATTTTAATCTAGTACAAATATTATTATCCTCTAACAGATTAACATTAAAATCACCACAAATTATAAAAAAATTGTTTTTATCGCTGATTTTAATCAACACTTCATCCATTTTCTTTTCGAATAAATCAAAGGATGAATCTGGTGGTCTGTATACGCTCATTACAATAAGTTGTTCAAGTTCAATACAGGCTATTTCCATGGTACACTCAACAGACAGGCTCACTATGTCAACTCGTTCCTTATATTTAAAACTATTATTTACAAGTATTAAGGAGCCACCGCGATCAGCTGTTTTTCTGTTGAACGAACTAGCAACGTGGTGGTTATTAAAGTTGAACATGAACTGATAACTCTTTAAAAAGTGCTCTGTTATACATAAAATATGTTCACACAGTTCATGAATAACTCAATTTCCAGTTCTTTACCTAACATGCCCTGTATATTTTGATGAACCACGTTTAAAATATTCTTACTTTTACATTTTTCATTACTAGTAACTTGATTTAATGGGCAAGATGAAGGTATATTTATACAAATATTAATATTACTGCCAGAGTTACTCTCTGTTGTCCTATGGGTTAATTTAAAGAGCTTGGAACAGATTCCAAGGAGTACATGTCATTATTATTACACTGCTCAATAGAAGAAGGCGTTTCATTAGTCAAAAACTTGACTGAGTTCAAAATAAAATAAGATAGTGACTGTGCTATCTGTTTTGTATAAAACCTAGATAGGTAATACCTATCCTTAGTCAAATAAAAATATTTTCCAATACAAATATTGGTGTCTATGAAATGAAATTTTTCAGTATGACGACATGTCAATGTGTGTATAAATGTATTATAATCATGTCTTATATGATTTTCATGTTGTGACAGAGATTGGCTGAAGGGAAACGCAAACAAGATTATTCTATCTACATTTTGTAAAGAATTTAATTTGGAAAAGTATTTAGTTATTAGTTTTTTAGATACATTTTCCCTTCTACCAATTAAAATAATTAGGGTGGTTGGTTCTAAAAACTGCGATGACAACACTTTGTTTAATATTTGTGAATATGTGGCGCCAGGCATACAGTTATTTAATATTGCCTGGCCCACGCGCTGACTAAGTTGTAAACCCATATTTTTTCCAAGTTCATCGCTGTACATTATATACCTATCCTTTGTCCGAGAGAAGGAGACGTTATTGATAACACTATTAGAACTCAAGTCGACTGACGGCGGCGCCTGGGTCAGTATCAGCTGTTCGGCCGGCTGCTCGGCGGGACACACGGTCGGCACGGAACAGTCCGCTGGAGCTTGTTTACAATCACAGATGTGATTGTCGGTCAAAGATATGAAAGTGTCATAATTATACTTACACGTCTCCAACAAACTATTCATAGCCGACACATGTTCCTTAATTTCGTATTGTGCTGACTCATATTTACGTGTAATACTTTGTAATGATGAGTTTAAAATATGCATATCTGACTGGAGTCGCCGTGTGTCACATTCGTACTTTTCTGTAGTTTTTTCCAAACATAATCTACAATCATCGATTTCCTTAATTAATTCGACACGTTCCTTGCTACAATTTACATTTTTACAAAATATTTTATTTCTATTAGCTAGTTTTTGTGTTTTTTTTGTATAATTATTAAATTTAACATATTTCTTTAATTTATTTTTACTACAGCTCATAGTGGTTACTGATTGCGATCTATTAGGACTATCACACGTGAGATCACAAGCTGTAAGGTCAATAGTTGGTATGCCAGTTTGGCTCATGACCTCATTATAGAAGGCCCTGGTTGTAGCACTGTCTCGCTGTTCCTCCCGCTCGCTGAAAACTTGAAGCTCGTGGTGTGCCTCTGCAAGCTTTTGTTCAAGTGATTTTATGTGTTGCAATGCTACGTGGTGGACATCATGACACTTGTAAAATGAGTCGACTTGGTGTTGTAGTTCATCTCTCTGGGGACTGAGATCCTGGCATTGGATGTCCAACTCACTGAGCTCTTCTTTTAGCGCCGAATTTTTCTTAATTTGCTTTTCAATCTCCTCTTCACACTCATCTCGCTCTCGTAGAAGTATTTCACAAAGCTCTTGGCTCTTCTTGAGCTCCAGCAAGGTCGCTTTCAGCTTCAACTCCACATCGCGTGTGCTCATCTTGCTTCGGGTCAGCATTGCTGCGCGTGCGCGTAGCGGACAGGTCGCGTTGACTCATACGCCGAGAGTTAAATTAGTTTGAATCGATCTATTACCTACGCTTTGCGATATGTGTGGATAGCAATGGCTAACCGTAACATAGTGATAAACGAGTTCCTGACATTCGTGCAAAATAAAATTCAAGTGCTAGACGAGCTGAGCATTGTGCAAATATGTGCATCGAACTTCAGCGATAACGAGATCGAGCACGGCAAGTCGGAGATCTTCAAGTGTCTCCCTGAAGGTAACAGACTAGTCACGAGGAAGGGTGAAGACAAGTCGAAGAAGAACATAAAAGATGTTATTAAAATGTTCAAAGAGACCGAGCCGGACACGCAGCCAATTTTTGTCGCTCAAGATCTTAACAAATTACCCCCCGTGTCCTTTGACCATGTAGACGTGACTCGACTGCTCAAAGATATAGCAATTATGAAAAATGAGCTACATAACATGCGTATTGACACCGTCTCAAAAACTGAGATGACGCTATTTGAGACCAAAGTCTGTTCCGACATAGACAAGCTAAGTTCCCTGTTTAACAGCAATCAGAAAAGAAACACTATCTGCGAGCATAGTACTCCGTTGCATGGTGGTAGGAAAAACCTACAACCAGGAATAAGTAGCATCATTCCTAATGTTGAAGTGGCACAATCAACAATGCAAAAACAGATCTCGCCGCGGCCGGCACCCCCTCCCCCCGCTGCACTGCCCGCCGACGCGCTGCCGCGGCCGCATCTGCCTTCCGACCGGCCCGCTCCAAGGTCAACCGCTTCTACTGACTCACCCGGTCGTCAACTCGCCTATCGGGACATTGTATTGACACCGCAAACGCAGAGCCGCAATGAAAACTCTTCGAATGAACATACTGACGGGAATCTTAGTGGCGCAGCAAAACGAACATTGAGTTCGAATGTGACGATAGACTCAGAGGGGTTTATAAAAGTACAACGCAGAAGGAATACGAAGCAAAAGAATCTGTGTGGTGCACGTCAGGTTCCCTGTAAATTAGAGGCGGCTATACCTACAGCGGCTATATACCTTTCGAGGACAAAAACACATATGCTAGAAAAAGAAGTAAAGGAGCATATCCGTGATATGGGGGAGGAATTTATAAATGTGGAGCTTCTTAAGCAGTACAGAAAAACGAATTTCAATTCTTTCAAAATTACAATACCAGCTAACAAGGTTAAAAGATTCTTGGAAATAGATTTTTGGCCGGAAGACCTAAAGTTCCGCCGTTTCAGAGAACATAGCGCTCACAGAGTCGCCGCTAAGAACACTACAAAGCCCAATGATGGATAGGGCCCCTGTTGGAATAACACTAGCTAGTTTTAATTGTAAATCAATTAAACGTTCAATAAATAGTGTGCGTGAGCTTTGCCGCTCTGCGGATATAGTGGCCCTGCAGGAGACCTGGCTGATGCCGCACGAGGTTGACTTTGTCCACACGATCGACGACGATTTTGGAAGCTTTGCCAAGTCAGCGGTTGATACCGCGGCCGGAATACTTCAGGGACGGCCCTACGGTGGAGTGGCCATCCTGTGGCGGAAGTGCCTGTTTCCGAACTGTGTGGTGGTGGAATGCGGAAGTGACAGATTGGCTGCCATCAAAGTGAATATTGATGGTCGTGAATTATTAGTGTTTTCGGTCTACATGCCGGTAGATAAGGAGGACAACCTTCCGGAGTTCGCGGACGTGCTGGCGTGTGCAAGCGCGATTATTGAGGAAAGTGGCATCGAGGCGGTATTCATCCTAGGGGACCTGAATGCGCACCCGCATACCAGGTTTGGCAATGAGATGGTGGACTATTGTGAAGAACAGCTTATGGTATGTGCTGACATGAATATTTTAGGTATTGATTCGGACACATACACCTACGTAAGTGAGATCAACGGTAGTCGCAGATGGCTAGACCATTGCCTGACCACGAGTGCGGCGTTCAGTACTGTACAAACTGTGAGTGTCGGATATGATGTACATTGGTCGGATCACTTTCCACTATATGTTGTGTGCAATATGAAGGTGGTCGCTTGCAAAAATGTTACGCTTAAATCCTGTG
This sequence comes from Argyresthia goedartella, assembly GCA_949825045.1. Lineage (NCBI taxonomy): Eukaryota > Metazoa > Arthropoda > Insecta > Lepidoptera > Argyresthiidae > Argyresthia > Argyresthia goedartella. The sequence goes on along the minus strand of OX463836.1, from coordinate 103,901 downwards.
ATAAAAGTCGAAAGGTGCAATGGGGGGGACAACGTGATAATAATCAAATTAATATGTATGGGGAATATTGTTTTAAAAATCTACCTAATCTGCTTAGTCATACTGAATCTGTAGTCTGTAACCATGAATTTAAATGTAACGAATCTAGTCATTTTGAATCTATTGAATTATTTTATAACAGTTTTATTAATATTTTACAATCAGCGTCCATTCATAGTAGTACAGCACGGGCCGGTGCACGGAGGAAGGCTGCTCAGATCACCGGCTGGAACTATCATGTCAAGGAAAGCCATGACATCGCCAGACTGCATTATAGCTGCTGGACAGTGGCTGGTAAACCTAGCTCAGGGACAACATATGATAAAATGTATGAAAGTAGACGAATCTTTAAAAAGAAATTAAATGGTGTCAAAACCATCAAGAGGAAATTAAATTGAATATATTGGCTGTGCATCGAAAAGGCAAAAATTTTGTAAACTTTTGGAAAAGCACTAAAAAGATGACCCCTAAGCAGGGTTTACCAGTCAGTGTAAATAACCAACAGGATCCAGCAGCTATAGCAAATATGTTTGCAGCGCACTTTAGAAACAAACCTCTGAGCGTGGAGGATGTGCCCGATGCTGAGGTTCGTACGACCGAAGACAAACCACGAGTGTTCGACAAAAAAGAAGTGGCTAAGGTCATAAGAAACATGAAACGTGGCAAGTCCCCCGGACATGACGGCCTCAGTATCGAGCACATTCTCTATGCAAGTGATTACGTGTATGATGTTTTGACCTGCTTATTTAACAGTTGTGTGCTTCACTCTTACCTACCTAAAGATATGATGAAGTCTGTTATAGTACCGATCGTTAAAAACAAAACCGGTGATCTGTCCAGCCTAACCAATTACAGACCTATATCCCTAGGGACCATTGTTGGTAAGGTGTTTGAGCGGCTGCTGCAGCCCGAGCTGTGCAGTAGTTTAAAGATTGACGAGGCGCAGTTTGGTTTCCGTCCCGGTCTCTCAACAGACTCCGCTATTATTGCACTAAAGTACACTGCCAACTACTACATTAATAGGGACACGTCAGTGTACGCGTGTTTCCTAGATCTGAGTAAGGCGTTTGACCTTGTCAACTACCAGATCTTATGGAAAAAACTGAATGAGTCAAATGTACCCACGCATGTAGCGGATCTGTTGAGGTACTGGTACGGGAACCAGACTAACAGCGTGCGATGGGGCGACGCACACTCTAGTGAATACAGACTAGAGTGTGGCGTGCGTCAGGGGGGGCTTACCTCTCCGGACCTCTTTAATCTCTACATGAATGGGCTGATTGAGGAGTTGAGGGGCACCAAAATCGGATGCCATATTGATGGGATTTGTGTAAATAACCTGAGCTATGCTGATGATATGGTGCTCCTCAGCCCCTCAATCAGCGGTTTGAGGCATCTGATCTCTGTCTGTCAAAAATACTCTGCAAGCCACGGCATGAGATATAACACCAAAAAGACAGAGGTTATGGTGTTTCGGGCAGGGAGGGGTCCGGAGACGGTGCCCCCAGTATATCTATATGATGGGCCAGTACGGGTTGTGCAGCAGTTTAGATACTTGGGGCACATCCTCACTGAGAAGCTCAGTGATGACCTGGACCTCGAGCGGGAGCGCAGAGCCCTGGCTATGCGATGTAACATGCTCGCGCGAAGATTCGGCAAGTGCTCTGAGGACGTTAAAATCACACTGTTTAAGGCCTATTGTCAGTGTTTCTACACCTGCCAGTTATGGACCACATACTCCAGACGGTCCTATAACGCCCTCAGAGTACAGTACAATAATGCCCTACGTAGTCTCATGAGACTACCGAGACACTGTAGCGCGTCGGGCATGTTCGCAAATGCCAGGGTTCCAGACTTCTTTGCGTTGCTGAGGTCCAGGATTGCAGTATTTTGGGAAGCCCTTAGACGGTCCAGCAATGGTATCCTGGGGATCATAGTGAACAACATCTATAATAATAAAATACTGCAACACTGGGTCTCCGTGCACCGGGACGGGAATAGGAAATAAGGCTTTATTTTATTTATGATTTTTGTGTAATTTTAATTCTATAATATATTTTTATTTGTTTTAAGTCAATGTATGGACCTTTTTTGGACTGAAATAAACAATTTTATTATTATTATTATTATTATTGCACCCTTTATCGCCTGAAAAAAAAACCATAAAACCAAAAAACCATAAAAAGTCAAACCATTACCCACTCTGGCCTTTGGCAAGACCCAACCAACTAAACCGTGCACACCTTACTCAATCATCTCAGCTTCATAGAAATATTGACTTAATATCCGAAACTCTTACATTTTCCGCAAGCTATCTTGCAGCTTTGCCTAACAAAGCTCAACACTCTCCTTCCATTCTTGCATCGGCCCAAATCCGTGTCTGAAGGACACGAGGCGGTAAGAGTATCTGAATTTACCTCAAATTTTAAACCCAAATTAAAACCAATGTCTTAATGACAACAAAACATAATCCTATTCTAAATAAAGATACTAGTAGCCCTGTGGGCAGTAGACCTCGCTAACAGGGGGGACTGTGAACCCATTTTTTGGGTAAGTATTTTAGATTCAAACAAAATCAAGTAGTAAAGTAGCCGCACCAATAACTTTGTAAAATACATTTTGCGATTTAAAATACAATCTATTGACTGTTCACGAATAGTTATAGTCTATTTCACTCACTCTCATGGTCTGTGTAAATCCTCTTTCTTTGCTAATCCATCTCCTACTTCGAGGAGTCCAAACTTGGTATGTTTTGAAAAGATTTCTTTGATTTTTAGAAAACAGGCGGCCGAAAGGTAATGGTGTAGTATATTGTTAGAACCGGCTCATGAAGCCCTTTCATAAAACCCAAGTAGTATAATATTGGGCATTTTACTCCACTGAACCTAAATCCTTTGATCTTCGCAGACTGCGGATCTTTTCGCTTCCGGCACCTGTCGGTGTCGTCCGCTGATCCGCTGTTGCTTGCTCAAATGATTTAGCTCCAGTGAAGTAAAATACCCAATATTATTTGGTTTCTAATTCTAACACCTCTTGATCACGTTACCTCAAAGAGACCCGCTATCGTTCGATCAGAGAATCGGTTGATTTCTAGGGATAGCTTTGTCCAGCATTAATAGAATTAAATAGCCTACATTCTTCGATTCTGATTGTCTTTATGAATTCAACTGACACTTACGGCTTTGACGGTGTTAGCTTCACCAAAAATCATTTGGCATTAGGTTTTCGTTCCCGTTATAAATAGTGAGATTAAAACCTCGCACCCCCATTCTAGTTAAAGAGAGATCGCTGACAACATATTAGTTTTAAAATGAAATTTGTCAAGCAGACAACTTCTCCAAATCTTGAAAACATTTATGTAGGTTAAAAAAAATACTCATCGTCATGGTAAACTTTTACATCCTACCATTCGTTGCATAGTTTGCGGACCATCTAATTGTGGAAAAACGAACTTAGTGATCGGCTTACTTTTACATCCTGGATGGATGGATTACATTTTCATAATATCTACTTGTATTCTAAAACTCTTTTTCAACCAAAATACGTATTTTTAGAAAAAGTGATGAATCTCGTTCCCGGGATGGGGTAGTTTAAATATCACGACAACGAAGAAGTTTTAAGTCCTCGTGATGCCTCTCCAAATTCTGTTATAATATTCGATGATGTGGCATGTGACAATCAAAATAATATTCGTGATTATTTTGCTATGGGCAGACATAAAAATATAGACTGTTTTTACTTGAACCAAACATATAGTAAAGTTCCTAAACAATTGATTCGTGATAATGCCAATCTTATTATCTTGTTCAAGCAAGATGATGATAATTTACGTCACGTGTATGATGAGCATGTTAATACTGATATGACCTGGTTACAATTACATTTTGTTTTTTTTTTATAAATAAAGTTATGTAGTTAAAATAGTTAGTAAAATAAATCTAGTTATAAATAATGATTGTCAAAAGAATGATGGTTGCTACCGAATGAAATTCGATAATTTTATTCGCGTTAATGATTGAAATTAAATAAATGAAGTTTATCAGTGATATACAATTCACTTGAGTACTTTCCATCTTTGAGAGCAGTTGTTCAGTTATAAAAATGAGTGATGAAAAATTAATAAAACAGCAAATAATTAAATCCACCGAGGCCCTTAAAAAAGAAGGTTCAAAGTTTAAAAAACAATAAATTAGATTCTGACATTGCATTAGAATCTATGTTCAAACCAGTAACCGACCCATTAAAGCAGATGGCCAAAACTCATATCACTGCTGGAGAAGATGAAGGAGTATATGAGGAAAATGCGAGAGATGGGTGAGTATAGGTATTACCGGATATGAATATTTAAAAGAAGATAAATTTTTCAGAATCTAGTGAATTATCGTGTGATTCAGAATTGGAAGAAAACTCAAAAAATAACACGAGCAAAACATTTTTCGAAACAAATTCTGATGCTGCTTCTACTCCTACTATGAAGTCTCTATCATCGTGGTCTTTATCGTCAGATGTTTTTAAAGATGTACCATACGGAATCAGGGTAGAAAAGGGAAAACCTATGATTGGATCAGAACCTGTTACCATAACCGATAGTGAATTGACAATAGCTGGACACTCGTTTCATAAAACAAGAGGTTTGGTTGAATTGCTCTACCAAAGAATGCCTGATATAAGCAGAGTTACTGAAGATGATAAACAAATATATAAGACAATATTAATGATTACAAATGTACATAGACGTAAATACTACCGCAGTCAACCAGTTAATAGCAATGGGGGATTTAAATATATAAACATTATTAAACCTTTATTACGTTCACCCACAAAATCTAAATCCTTCAGCACACCAAAAGGGAAAGGCTTACCCTTATTTAAAGAAGTAGGTAAAAAAGTACATTACATTTTTTGGAACGATCCGAATAATATAGTGGAAACTTTGAAAATATTGATAGCTTCAAGGGATGCTGGTAATACGGGATTAGATGACGAAATATTATCTGTTATGAAAGAACTAAGTTCTGTTTTATTCATACTCATACCTTCGCATCATATACATGATGAACATCGATAAATTTGAACATCACGTTCATAAAGCGGTGGGTCCAACACTTTCCAACAATCCTACATTTCTACCGAGCAGATGTAAATCCTCATCTGCCTTACTAGGGACCGATATGACTGAAGTGGAAAGATTAATACTTGGCTTGAAGAACGTGTGCGCTGTTGGTTGGGATAACATCTCAAACCGTGTACTTAAGCTCCACAAAAACTTCTTTATTCCACCTCTTACATATATCTTCAATATGTGTCTTACTGATGGCGTCTTCTCCGAGTCCTTAAAGCGATCTATGGTGCTCCCTATACACAAGGCAGGTGACAGAGATCGTGTCAACAACTACAGACCAATTTCTATCCTGCCTTCTATATCTAAAATACTGGAACGAATCATCAACTCACGTCTAACTAAATTTCTTGAATCAAACAAACTATTATCTGCCTGCCAATTTGGGTTTCGAAATGACATCTCCACCAGTGATGCTGTGCACGAACTCACTGACTATGTGGTAAAGAACCTTGATAAAGGGCAGAAGGTTATAGGCATTTTCCTTGACCTTGCTAAGGCGTTTGACACGGTCTCTGTCCCTATCCTCTTGAAAAAACTAGATCGACTTGGTATACGAGGGATACAGTTGAAGCTTTTTGAGGAATATCTCACCGGTCGCTTTCAGTATGTAAAAATCGGAGATCACTGTAGTGGTGATCTACCAATTGCGTACGGTGTCCCACAGGGCAGTATATTGGGCCCCACTCTATTTCTCATTTACATCAATGAACTATGTGACCTAAATCCCGAAAATGGCAGAGTGATTACATATGCTGACGACACTGCCCTTTTATTCTCGGCAAAAACTTGGGAAGAGACCTATGAGGTTGCCCAGCGGGGATTTAATCAAGCCACCCACCAGGCTTCAGGACAACATTTTGACGCTTAACTCGGATAAGACTAAATATGTTACCTTCTCCATTAGAAACAGTTAGAGCACATACGACGGTTCGATAACTGCTCACAACTGCATAGACCCTAGTAGTGGAACCTGCTCTTGCCCAGCCCCAGTTAAAACCTCAACTATTAAATATCTCGGTGTTCTTCTCGACCAAAATCTCACGTTTGGTCCTCATATTCACTTGGTAACTGGCAGAATCCGCAAACCTATATATATTTTCAAAATACTTCGCCATGTCGCTGATGCCGGGTTGATAAAACGAGTTTATATGGCACTCTGTCAATCTGTGCTATCCTACTGCATTACCTCGTTGGGAGGCGCATCCAAGACATCTATCCTTCAATTAGAACGTGCCCAAAGAGCTGTACTCAAGGTTTCCACTTTCCGTCCCCTTGTTTTCCCCACTGATCTCCTTTATAATTCTTGTGACGTACTTACGGTCAGGCAACTATTTATGTATCACACTGTCTTAAAACAGCATTTTTATTTAATATATAGCCCCTATCTGCTGACCAGACGGCGGAACGATAGAGTCTGTTTGGATTATACATTATTCCGAACATCCTTTGCCCATAAATTCTTCTGCTTCCTCGGTCCTTTCATATATAATAGAATTAATAGAATAGCTAATATTTATTCCCTCACCAACTATAAACTTAAAAAGATTGTCTATAAAACATTGCAATTACTTAATTATGACAAAACGGAGGACCTACTGATCATAACTACCTAGCTACCTTCGTGACGTTCCGTCTGGCGCGAGTAATAGACACGCTTACGCATAGCTAGTCAAAATTTTAATCAAAACAACGTAAAAATCGTGCTTTTTTACAAACAAAGTTGATAATCTAAAACTTAAACTGAAGTGAATTAAAATTAGTCATTAATCATACAAATGTGAAGTGAAAAAGTGGTGGTTTATCCAAATTATGGTCTTGAAGTGACGGTTAAACTGCTGTATGTTGTGACTGCAATACGAGTTCGATGACACATAAGTGATCGACCTTGAAAAGCTGTCTTTTCTCAGGCAACACTAGATGCTCAAATTGGCGACACCCAATAACATCCGCAGTGGCTCGATCGGCTAGCGGGCTGACTCAATACGTCGTCGCTAAGCGAAGTACCCCGGTTCGAGACCTAGTTAAATAAATAATTTTTGTTTCTTGATATTCAAATAATAAACTCCTCCAAGCCACAGGCGCAAGAAAAAATGCAGAACTTTCTCGAAAACATCACATTTCGACGCCCGCGTAACAATTCAGAGTCTGACGTTAACAACAGTCACATCAGGGAACGGACGTTGGACGACACAACAAATAGCTTGCCAAACATATCGGACGACGACGATGCCAGCGAACAGTTGAAGCAAATGAGAGAGAAGATTGAAAACTTAACTCTTGAGTTGCAAAGTGCACACGAGGAAATAGCTGCCTTAAACATAGAAAATACTAAGTTGCAAACAAAAAATGATGATTTAATTAGACAAAATCAACTACTAAAAACGGTTACATCATCACCAAAATCGCAAAAGACCCCTTTAAGAACTAAGAGCCATTCAAATGCTCAATTATGTTCACATAAAAAGCTCCATCCAGAAATAGATGAAACTAAATTAACAGCAACAAATAGCGAAGTATCGGGGAAAAAACAACTACATAAAAAAAATACAGCATCCAAAGCTCGGATAACTAGGAAATTATCTAATACTAACTTAAATTCTCTAATGCATACTCAGAAAACGCAGCATATGGAAAAACAACCAAAAACAGACCAACAAAGAAAACCCCATCTATGTGTAATTAGCGGCAGAAATAACAATGTACTACAAAATCTTGAAGACACATTTGCGAAAAAGTTTACTTTCTGTCATTTTTCGAAACCTGCAGCACAAATTAATGAACTTCTGATGGGAATAGAGACAAAAGTATGTAAACTCACGAAAGAAGACTTCTGTATAATTTTGCTGGGAGAATCGGACATCAAAATGAACCAAAACTACATCAGTGTGATACAATTACTGAGAAATACCTTAAAAAAAATCACACACACAAATGTAATCATTTGCCCGCCGACCTATATCTGTGGAGCTTTAATGTTCAACTACAGAGCTGAGCAATTTATAAATCTATTATATCTTGATGTTGAAACACACAAACACTGCTGGTTCTTAGACACAAACAAGAATTTATCATTGGACATGTTCTCTAGCTTCACGGGCAAGCTAAATAAATACGGTATGCGACAAATCATCAACGACATAAAAAAGTTTATTGAAATGGGATCAACAACTAATTTTGACCTACAAGACAAGGATTATGACCCAATAGATAATGACACAATTTTTTTTCGAGACTAGGTATCTTAATATTCTACATCAGAATACAGCCGGACTATTAAATAAAGCAGATTTACTCGTGATCAATTTAGATGAACTAGCAGACAAAAATATAAACACAGATGTGATATGTATAACGAAGCATTTTATGATGGCAGGACAGGAGTCATTCCTAAATCTTCCAAACTACACTCTGGCAGCATGCTTTAGCAGAAATGACAATAAACGAGGCGGATCATGTATTCTGGTGAACAATCAGTACAAATTCAAAGACCTACCAGATATTAAAAAAATGTCTTTAATTAACATATTCGAGTGTTGTGCAGTGGAACTAATTGACTTTAAAATTGTTATTATTTGTGTGTATAGAATTCCGAAACAAAATAATTTGAACACATTTTTTGAAAGACTTGACAAAGTGCTCCACTACATTTCTAAGCTTAAGTCCTACAATATAATATTAGCCGGAGACTTTAATATCGACATACTTAAGGATAATAACACTACTCTGGATCTAGAGTGTTTACTTTTGAATTATAATATGAAATTGGCGCTTAGACAGCCCACTCGCCCAGCTAGTAAAACCTGCATAGATAACTTTGCACATAATTATAATAAAACATGTAAAACTGAAGTGTTGCAATGCGGTTTATCGGATCACACTGCCCAAATAATAAAATTTCCAGTCAATAAACTTTAAAATTAAAATTCTGGCGCCAAATGAGACGAGACTTCAGAAATGAAAATATAAAAAAAATTGTAGGGTTCGTAAAAAACTTATCGTTTTCTGACGTTTACGACGCTGCTGATCCAACATCGGCCTACAGAAACTTTATAGAGAATTTCAATTTATTTTATAATGTGTGCTTTCCACGAAAACAGACCATAATAAAAGTATGTACTAAGCCAAAATGGATCTCACGAGGTATCAAAATATGCAGCAAAAAGAAAAAAGATTTACTTTGGAAATTTCGCTTACAACCAAATACAATGAATAAATTAAATCTTGTCAACTACACGAAATTATTAAAAAAGATTATAAACCTTACAAAACGTGCTCAAAACAATCATAAAATAAAATCGTCTGTGAACAAGACGAAAACAATGTGGCAAATAATCAGTCAATCAAGACCTAAAATACCCAAAGAAACCATTGCAAAAATAAAAGTTAATGACACTTATATAACAAATCCTGCAGCCATAGCCACAGCATTTAATAACTTTTTTATTGATAAAATTAAACCAGTGTTAGGCGCTGGAAATAAAGTGACATGTAATATTAATCACCAAATGAACTCGATGTTTATGGCTCCAAGTACACCCTTCGATATTTATAAAATCATAAATAACCTTAGAAACACAAATAGTGTGGGTGTGGATGACATTTCAACAAGAATAATTAAGGCTGCAAATAAATATATATGCCACCCACTAAGCCATATAGTTAATCAAAGTATATTAATGGGCATTTTCCCAAAGGATTTGAAACTAACGCTTGTTAAACCCCTATTCAAGAAAGAAAACAAAGAACTAATGGAGTTTTACAGGCCAATTGCCTTAATCTCAATAATTTCTAAAATATTTGAAAAATATTACTACAAGGAAATAAACAACTATCTAGAAAAGAATAATATTTTATGCCACGAACAAAAAGGCTTCCGTCGAAATAAAACAACCAATATGGCAGTGTACGACTTCCTAAAAAATGTTATGTGTCAAATGGACAAGATATCTCCAGTCAGTGCGATTTATTGTGATATGACACAAGCATTTGACTATGTGGACCACAATATCCTAACGAAAAAACTTGAAGCGTACGGAATTAGAGGTAATGTTTTAGATTTAATACAATCATATTTGACAGATAGACACCAAATAACGGAGATATCAAGGCTGAACTGCAAAACAAAGAATGAAGTGTCATACAGGTCCAATTCGCGTAAAATTACTCACGGTGTGCCACAGGGAAGTGTACTGGGCCCCCTTTTATTTATTATATATATAAATGACATACCAAAATCGACTAATAATCCAATATCCCTATTCGCCGATGACAGCACAGTGAATATTAAATATAAAGACGATAATTATGAATTAGATATAAACAATTCCTTGACTTCGATAATAAATTGGCTCGACAACAATAATTTAAAAATAAATCTAAAGAAAACGAATATTATGCACTTCAGCCAAAGAATTAAAAACAATGACATTAAATTAATTTTTAAAAATAAAACGATAAATCAGGTTGAAACTGCAAAATTTTTGGGTTTGACAATTGACAATAAATTAAACTGGAAAGAACACATAAATCAATTAACTAAACAAATTAGTACTTCAGCATATGTTTTACATAAATTATCTCCAGTAGTCAGTACAGATGTGTTACTCACGGCGTATTACGGGCTTGTAGAATCTGCTCTTAGATTCGGAATCATATTTTGGGGTAATTCGACTAATAAAGAAGTAGCATTTAAAATGAAGAAACGGTGTATACGTGCTATGTTTCATATTAGGACAACCGAGACATGTAAGCCTTTATTTACTAAGCACCGAATTCTGGCACTTCCGTCATTATACATAATAGAAGTAGCTACTTTTGTGAAGACCAACCCTCATTTATTCCCACGTTTATCTGAAACAGTGATTCGTGATAGACGCGACACAGAAAGACTGCGCCTTTTTTCCTGTAAAACGGCGCTATTGAGCAAAAGCATCCTATGTATGGCGCCTATCATATTCAATAAAATACCAAAATGCTATAAACAATTAAATACTTCCCTATTTAAAAATAAGCTCAAATCATTATCAGTTGATAAATGTTATTATAGTGTAAATGACTTCCTCAATGATAAATTCCAATTAAAGTAGTGACCGCTGTTATTATTAAAATATTATTGATGAAATTTATAAATGACATTCTCAATGACAAATTCTAATTATATTGACCACTGTAATTATTTAAATATTCTTGATGTAATTGAAATGTTAATAATTGAATTTTTATAATGCAAGTTAAATTAATGTTAGTTTTTTTTTTAACATCAGAATGGTTGAAACCGTGTCCTGACTTACCGCCACTCAAATTTGTACGCTGATAACAGTAGAACATGTTGATCCGAATTTTTATTATTTATTATCCAAAATGCATGCTTATGTATCTTGACACATGTTTTAGCAAATAAATAAATCTTTATCTTTATCTTTATCTTATCTTTATCTTTATAAAGGTGCACAAGGCAGTTCATCAATTCATCTGCTAAAAAAAAAAAACAAAAAAAAATATATAACGCATATTTTATATTAATCTGACTTGTACACCATATTGACATAGTAACGTTGTTTTATTATTATTTTTATTAACTCACACACCCTCTCACACACACTCACTCATACTCATACTACACATAGAGAGGCTCACCCACTCACCCACACACCCATTTTTTTCATATTTTTATAACTTTGTCTTTAGTCAGTATTAGTCAGTAATTTTGTATAAAAAAGTGTCCGTGTAACTTAAATTAGCTTTATATATATTTTATAGGAAGAGCACTGTAGTCTGAAATACAGGTTTACACCTAGCTCAGGCTCAGATGACTCAATAATCATGTGTCACATTTTAGCTAAGGGCCTCAAATATTGTAAACGTTTTCTGTTTCTTTTCTTTGAATAAATAAATATTTGATTTGATTTGATAAAAGATTACGTGTATCTGACCCGTTGGAATTGACCCCTTTATATAAAGCACTTTTTCAAAATGAGTCAGGTGATTACGATTTAAAACAAAGAAAGCTAAAAGGATTGAAATTAGCTGTTGTTGATGATGAAGCGGTTAACAAAGCATACGTCGATCAAAACAATACCAATTATTGTAAAAAAGAAGATTTTATTGCAGAGCTTCGAAGTATTGTAACGAAACAAACATTTGGTTTATTTCTCAGTATCTAAGAAGAACATGGTTTAACTTCACCGTTGCTTTCAGTGGATATTGAATTAGGACCATTTTACACATTTGTGATGTTGTTTTGAAATGTCGCATTTACCATGGCTCATTCAATCGAAACTCATACGTAAGGGTGTTTAGTTACGATATAGTTTGGTAGGTCAAACAGTATATTTTGTGTTGATTTGAAATAATAAAGGCAATTTGTATTCTCGTTTATTAGTTGACAGTTATTTGATAACTGATTAGGTTTGAGAAACGTTTGGTAAAGTGGCTAGTTTTTATTATTATTTTGAGTAAACAAACCGTAAATTGTCGCCTAGATTTTTTCAGCGTTAGCCTGAAAGCGTGGGAATGGAATGCTGGAATTGGCTTGGGTTCGGGGCTTGGGGTTTGTAATAAAACTGTTTGACAGGGGTTTGTGAGGACAGTCAATATCGGTCATTACGCGGGAACTGACGTGAGAATTTAGACAGGTTCAAGACCAATCCGGGAGTGTAAATACTAGAATTAGAGTCACGCGTTCGTTCTAGGATCACTGAATAAATTATCGATTATTTTTCGTGTTGTTAATATTACAAGTGCGTGTATAAAGGTATTAATATTTCTCATGCCATTCGTGTCTAGAAACAATTACTTTCAAATAAGAGTTGCCTCGGTCTGAAACCTTTATAGACTTTTAGAGAAACACTGAGGCGTGATTGTGCATAGTGATTTATTAGTGATTTGGTGTTAAGTGCGATGTTATGCGTTGTAATGAGAATTGTCTCTTACTGCGTCTGTTGGTGAGTCCTAGAGAAGGGACTTCCATCTACCGAATCGGGAGAGGATCATCATGAGCAAGTCATCGACGAGAAAGATTATTTATAGTTCTAAGGCTTTTAATTTTAGGTTTTGTTTTGTGTTCATGCGCGGGTTTTATTTAACAGTATTCAAATTCGTCAATTTAATGAGTCTTCAATTAATTCGTCCTCGTAATTTAATTTAAATGCATTTTGCGCAGACTTTTAAATTACCAGGCTTTCTTTTTCTGATCTTATTCTTGTTTGTCTTTTAGCTAAATGGTTAAATTACGTAATTGACGTAATGTAGGTAGGGAGACCAAACACAATTATTAAGGTTTATGTAACAAAAAAAGTAACTAAAATTCGTAAGACTACAAATAATTACGTTATTTCCTTCTCACTCTTGAAATACCTAAATACTTATAAAACTATCTAACAAACTAAATATCTTTTGATTGTGGCTGTTTTGATCTTTCTTTTCTTGACCGTCTATTATGTTGGTTGGCCTACCTAACTTTACATTAAATGACAAACATATTCTAATTCCATATAGCATGTAGATTGACGTGTTTACTTGGTCATTCACAAAACACACACATACAAATTTTATTTAAAAGAAGCTGACATTACTCTAAGAACACTCGATTCTACACGGCCTAAGGTTTATTAGCAGTCATTCTCCCTTTCTGAAACGCCTCCGATTCAGAAGATCGACCATTTTTACTGCATTGTTACGGCGGACGAACTTGTGCTGTCCATTTTCCAAAGGCTGTCACTGCTTTGAGTACTATCTGGTTCATCCTTTTGTCGTAAGCACATAGTGCCTAGACTTATTCTTACTCATGGACTTGAGAACTATTCGCATACCGCGATTAAAAGATGGATTTGTACAATTCGGATTGATTTGACATTGTAGTACGGACCCTGGTCGCAGCATTCAGGGACGCTCATCGCCCCTGTTTAGAGTGAAGTTTACTTCGCTGTAGAATGCCTGTGGATGGCCTGAAATCCGTTAGAATCAAACCTACACACACGCTACATTATCAATCTAGTGACCTAAGTAGTTACGCTGAATTTACATGTCTTAAAACTAATTTATGTATAAAATATCGGGATGAACATCTACATGGTTACGGAATAAAACTTAAGAGACGTGTCTCTCAAGATAACCTCAATACCGAGTATGTGCAAATAAAAATATCCTGTAACCGATCAACAAACATGTTGGACTGATAGATGAGAGAAATCACAATATCAAATAATATAAAAATATATCCTTAATAGTCTTTATGTAGTTGATTGGCAGTGAAAATAACTCGAGAGGGATTTGAGTAGATTCAGACGATCTCTAGGTGCTGGTGTATTCAGTTGGCTAATTCCAGGTCTTCAGCAGTCTTAAATATTGCAGTCACATGGATTGTATATGGGAATGTGTGGGAGGAGGATGGCCCAAAACAGGTGAAAGATAACGCCAAAAGCGTTCTAATGAACACATAGGGTTAACTATGTTTTCTTAAAAATTGTGTTTACAATTTTGAGTGGTTGTAAGCATTTTTTTTTATTATGAAATCTAATCTTATTTTGCTTAGCTAAATCTAACTTCATCTGTATTGGGTCTGTAGAACTCGGTTGACCTCCACTGGTGTTGGGCGGGGTCGAGGGGCCCATCCTTAGGGCCCGTGGCCCTTCTGGTCGTGAGCTCTAGCACAAACCTTCCTTTATAAACACATGTAATCAAAATATATTTTAAATGGGTTTTACTTGGAATTTATTCTAATAAGCACGGACTCGATGCTTATCAATATTCTTATGTCACTTATATTCATCACTGACTGAGGAACCTCTTGACGATACTGTTTAACCAAAACAACTCTAAAAAGAACTTAAGGTTATTAGAATCACAATATCCACAGTCCAACTATAGACGATCACCCATTACTTTGGCCAAATCATCTAAATAAGATATTCGCAATCGTTGGTATTAGAATCTTTCCAGTTGGAGAAATATTCCAATTAAAAAATACGTAAGGGTTTAATTCCGTCTGACATGAAATCAATGGTTAGTTGGTTAAATCTTTAAATTTGCTTTTCATAGAATCGTTCGGGAAACTCGTAGGGTTCATTCATTCTATTTCAAATGCCGAGGGTGGGGGGTTGTTACAGTATAAAAACTGAAATCAATTTGCTGCAGAAACAGTTGAGTCAAAAGTGTTCCAAACTGGACGTGCGAGATATTATCAAAGATAACCTAGTCTATCTATCATCCACCTCCAAGCCATAATGAGTAAACAAGGTGTTGTTAATGAAATCCACAAAGCAGCTAGAAGAAATTTCCCCCGTCGTTCAGTTGTTCTAAAAGGAATCGATGATTTGTGGCAAGCAGACTTAATTGACATAAAAAGTTATCACAAAATAAACAAAGGTTATAAATTTATACTAGTAATATTTGACGGCTTTTCTAAATATGCATGGACAGTTCCATTAAAGAATAAATCTAAAATTGAGGTGACCCTCGCTTTTGAAAAAGTGTTAAAAGAAGGACGGGCACCTGCACATTTACAAACTGATATGGGTACCGAGTTTTATAACACCAATTTTCAAATGCTTATGAAGAGATGGAATATAAATCATTATTCAAAATACTCATCAAAAAAGCATCATCAGTAGAAAGACTGATAAGAACATTAAAGGGTAAACTATTTAAACACTTTAGCCTTTTAGGAAACTACAAATGGTTGGGGAAGCCTTTGTGCGATGTGGTAGATAACTACAATCACACCGTTCATCGTATTACAAAACATAAACCATCTGCTATTAATAAGTTCAATGAGTCCATCGTTGCAATGAATATACAGAAAAGTAAAAAAGTTTTACCTGCTAAAAAAATCAAGTTTAATGTGGGTGAAGTTGTTCGTATTAGTAAATACAAAGGTGAATTTCAGAAAGGCTATACACCTAACTGGTCCACTGAAATGTTCAGGGTTTTGAAAGTAATACAGTCTCAACCTACAACTTATTACTTACAAGATCAACATGGAGATCCTATAAAAGATTGTTTTTATGAATACGAACTGCAAAAAAACAATTACCCCGATATTTATTTAGTTGAAAAAGTTTTCAAAAAGTCTGGAAATAAGGTATTCGTTAAATGGCTTGGTCTCAGCCCAAAAGAAAACAGCTGGGTCGATAAAAATAGCATTATAAAGAATTAAAGACAAAGGTACTTATATTAATTTAAACAGGTAACTATTCACTTCTCACTTAGTAATGAAAGGGAGAGGACTCATCAACTCGCTGATAAATAATTTACCTATAGAGTTACATTTACCAGGATACAACTACTGTGGTCCAGGTACTCGCTTACAGGAACGTTTGCAACGAGGCGATAAAGGAATCAACGCTTTAGATAACGCATGCATGCAACACGATATAGATTACACGAAATATTCGAATTTACAAGACCAACATAAAGCAGAATTATGGTTAAAAAATATGGCCAAACTACGATTAAAGTCAAAAGATGCTAGCAGAGGTGAAAAAGTTGCATCTTGGCTGGTAAATGAAATCATGAAAGCAAAAATAAGAAGTGGTGCTGGAATTAAATCGTTTAAATCTTCTGTGACTAAATTAAAATCGGTTCTGAAGAAAGTAAAACCAAAAAATCATAAACAAGCTATTCAGATAGCATATTCGGCTGCAAAAAAAAAACAATAAAAATAACCACATAAAACTACCGCGAATTATACCTATTCCTAAAACAGGAGGTATTCTTCCACTTATCCCTATTTTTGCGGGACTTTCAGCTTTGGGTTCCTTAGCTGGTGGTGTAGGTGGAATAGCTAAAGCAGTAATTGATTATAAGTCGGCTCAAAAAATCTTGTCGAATCTGAACGCCACGATAAGAAGATGGAATCAATCGCCTTAGGCAAAGGTTTATACATCAAACCTTACAAAAAGGGGAAGGGATTGTGTGTACGATCTTCAAAAAACTAATTTTAAGGTTACCCAGGCGAGCTCTTAGTAACATTGATATAAAGAACCACACTCGTGACGTACCATATTTTCGAGGAGTTTATATGAGAGATACATTGCCCAGTAAACCCAATAATATCGAGTGTGCTGTTTTGAATTTAGATGTCTCAATTAATGATGGCACTCACTGGGTAGCCTATATAAAATAAACAAAAATACAGAGTATTTTGATAGCTATGGTTTAAAACCACCTATAGAATTACTGGACTATTTGACCAATAAAACTGTTGTACATCATAATTATGAAAATTGTCAAAAAAATAACCTTTATAATTGTGGTCATTTATGTCTTAAGTTTCTAAAAGAATTCTGGAAAACATTTAAATAATGTTTTTTTATAAATCACGTCATTATCACGATGTCATTCACGCTGTCAATTAATGGTTGTGAATCAGCGTTGTCAACATATTATTCCCCGGCTTTGCAATTCGGCGGTGAATATGAATGCGGACTTGTATTTTTTTCAACGTTTAACTCGATACCTAACATTAATAAAAACAACAAAAGATTTTTTACATCTAAGTAGCTCTGAAAATACTGCGTTTTGGTGAATGAAGTTGATGTTCACCAACTTTAAGAATTGTTACCACCATGCTAATCTTCACATCATACCTAAAAATATATAAGCATAGTTAGTTGTGAATAAACGTTGAAACGCAGTACAATGAACCTGTTTAAACTTGAATATTAGGTGCATTGGTTGGTAAGTCAGTCACACACCACAACGAATCTATCTCGTATAGGCATCATCAAAAGAAATAGTATCTAACATGAATACCCGTAATTCATGCTTAGTAACCTTCTTACAATACTAGTATTTAATGCATAATATTGCAATAGACTGTACAAGCATTGCTTAACCTAAACTAGATTTGCAGCGCAAACAAAAGCGTAAGTGCAAAAGAGATAGAGCGATCTTGACGTGTTGTGGGAAATGAATAGTCAAACTTGATTACTTCATTACCTTATCAACGCCCAGCAGCGAACTATATCGCCGTACAACCTCAGTTATTGATATTGCTTGCTTGGACAAAATGTCACTTTCGGTAAGTGTTTTACTTATTTTCCTAGAAAATTACAACCTGGTTGATTCTTATTAGAATTGGTAACTAAGTTTTCCTTCTTTATAGATCCTGACCGAACCTTCGATGCCTATTGACCTGCAATATCAAAACTGCGGTCAAATTTGGTTTGACAGCGATATTGAAGAAGTAGGAGCGCGACCGCCGAGTCCTCAAGTTCCTGCTAAGAAGAAGAGACCCCGGAAGAAACGTCTGGTGGACAATTCAATTATTATATATACTTTATTGCATATACACATTAGTGGACAATTACAAACATAGTTAGTATACAAAGGCGTGATGAGTCTTTTTAGACAACGTCTTTTGTGATGAGTAAACCTCGTAAAGGACATAGAATTGTGAAAATAGAAGTGATAGATATAAATCACGGCTTAAGGGATGGTGAAAGTGTTTCTCTTAAGGCTCAATACGTTGTCCATAACCTAATGGATGAAATTATGGACATGATAGAAAACTTAGTGAAGAAAATATCTAAGACCATGTGTGCTACTAATAATATGTAAGTACTTAATAAATTAAAACTATATAAATAAATAAAAAAAATAATAAGATTGATTTTTATTTCCTATAATCTAGGTACGTGTAACGTGTAATGAACACGTATTATCATAAAACCATTTCTTTATACAGATAACAGTTTCTAAAGCACAACACTTTCTATGGTTGAAACAACATTTGGTATTATTACTGGCATACTTTTCACGTAGTAACGCGAGATTAGGACATTCCATTTGGCTTATATCTAAAACGTTGCATTTAGGCGAAAGCTCTTTCAACCAATTACATTTTTCATAACATTATCGTCTTCTAAAATTGATTTTACTAGCCTTTTGAATTCAAGGTAATCAATAAATCCTTCTCGCCAGGAGATTCCTCTTTTATTTTCCAACCATTTTACCTGTTTTTTTTCTCTAAGTGTCAGTTTCGAAAAAGGATAAGGAGGCTTTACCAAGTAAACCTTATATATAGAGAGTATATTCTTTCGTAGCATACGCAAACTCTTTAATAATAAAATCATTTTTAAAGTTACGGAATCCTTGCTAATCTGCAAATACTAAGTCAGTAGTCATGTTAGTTTTTTCACAATGTTGGAAAGCGGTTTGTATTCAATTACACAATCGTTTAAAATAAGAGAGTAGGCTGCTGTCTGATCGGATATTTGCAAGTCGCTCTCTATTTCTACGCGTAGATCAATCGGGCCTGTTTTCAGCGTTTAATTTTGTCGAGAACAGTCGTTATCAAACAGAGGTGATAGTTCTTTAAATTGTTTCAAACTCATCAGAGCCGATCGGCGTCCAAAATATGATTCTTGAAATCTAACATTTTGTTCGTATATTAATAGATATCTATCTGTCTTCAGAAAATTTTATGTCAAGATTTTCGTACGGAAAATACGTTGAATTTAAAAATACCTTGACGTCACGCAAATAACAATGATCAAATTGCGACATGTCAGAACCTCCATTGCTTTTTCGATCAGTTTGTAAACCTACAATAACAAACCGTAGCTTTTCTAATTGCGATGAAGTTTTTATCGACCAAGTATGCTTAGTACTTCTCGGTAATAGAGGGTACTCATAAAGACCCCAGTTCCGAAATGCTACACTAATAGCTTATCTTTTTTTAAACATCTCAACAAGTTAATTCGCTCACGGTCAGACACTTTTATATGTGGTACTCTCCACACTATTTTGGATATAGTAATATCCTCTAAAACTTCAGTTGTAGACAATTTGACTGCGTTAAGGTTGGTGTTACTACGCAGAAGTACTAACTCATGCTTGCAATTCATTATAATTTTGGTGTAATCCTCAGCAAAACCCAGAATTTTGTTTAGTGGTATAGAGACAGAGAAATGTCCTGTGGTATTTTTATGCCCTCGATATCCCACCCCCACAAGAGCGACACTTTAGATTCATTCCCATTCATCGACAGCAAAGATTTTATCGTTGTTGTGATGCCGGCATTTTTTATTCTATCTATTTCTACGCCATTGAGTTCATACCGAATATCTTGAAAGAGAAATAGAACAGCATTGTTAACAAGCTCGATTCTGTTTACTTTTTCTTTCTTGTCCCCAGTACGACGAGACACGGTGATCGAACCTTTTACGTATAGTGTACTCGCTGATGGCAAAACGTATAAGTCTTGTTGGTTAATAGGAATGCGAATCTCATCATTTTTGTTAAAACTGCTTATGTTAGGTTTATAGGAATGAACCTCATAGCTTTCAATACTACTGTCATGAGCGATGGGATCTAGAATGTTTAAGATAGTCATTTTGCAAGATTATTGTGCGATGGTTGTAGGAAGAATGCTTACAGGAAAGACTGACTCATGTAATATATTAGCTTTAAGTAGTTCATTTCTGAAACACAATGTCCTGCCAATTGAACCATCTTTTTCAAAATGACTTTAGAACAAATTATTTTTGTACTCAAAGTATTATTATTACATATTAACTCGAATGTGCAATCAGTTAAATGTGATTTCAAAAAGTCGTTAATATCCATTAATTCGTAGGATCCTTCTGGAATTTCAACGAATTCTGTATCGCCATAATAAAATCTTTTGTTGTTTTTATTAATGTTAGGTATCGAGTTAAACGTTGAAAAAAATACAAGTCCGCATTCATATTCACCGCCGAATTGCAAAGCCGGGGAATAATATGTTGACAACCCTGATTCACAACCATTAATTGACAGCGTGAATGACATCGTGATAATGACGTGATTTATAAAAAAACATTATTTAAATGTTTTCCAGAATTCTTTTAGAAACTTAAGACATAAATGACCACAATTATAAAGGTTATTTTTTGACAATTTTCATAATTATGATGTACAACAGTTTTATTGGTCAAATAGTCCAGTAATTCTATAGGTGGTTTTAAACCATAGCTATCAAAATACTCTGTATTTTTGTTTATTTTATATAGGCTACCCAGTGAGTGCCATCATTAATTGAGACATCTAAATTCAAAACAGCACACTCGATATTATTGGGTTTACTGGGCAATGTATCTCTCATATAAACTCCTCGAAAATATGGTACGTCACGAGTGTGGTTCTATATATCAATGTTACTAAGAGCTCGCCTGGGTAACCTTAAAATTAGTTTTTTGAAGATCGTACACACAATCCCTTCCCCTTTTTGTAAGGTTTGATGTATAAACCTTTGCCTAAGGCGATTGATTCCATCTTCTTATCGTGGCGTTCAGATTCGACAAGATTTTTTGAGCCGACTTATAATCAATTACTGCTTTAGCTATTCCACCTACACCACCAGCTAAGGAACCCAAAGCTGAAAGTCCCGCAAAAATAGGGATAAGTGGAAGAATACCTCCTGTTTTAGGAATAGGTATAATTCGCGGTAGTTTTATGTGGTTATTTTTATTGTTTTTTTTTTGCAGCCGAATATGCTATCTGAATAGCTTGTTTATGATTTTTTGGTTTTACTTTCTTCAGAACCGATTTTAATTTAGTCACAGAAGATTTAAACGATTTAATTCCAGCACCACTTCTTATTTTTGCTTTCATGATTTCATTTACCAGCCAAGATGCAACTTTTTCACCTCTGCTAGCATCTTTTGACTTTAATCGTAGTTTGGCCATATTTTTTAACCATAAGTCTGCTTTATGTCGGTCTTGTAAATTCGAATATTTCGTGTAATCTATATCGTGTTGCATGCATGCGTTATCTAAAGCGTTGATTCCTTTATCGCCTCGTTGCAAACGTTCCTGTAAGCGATCTGTATCTGGACCACAATAGTTGTATCCTGGTAAATGTAACTCTATAGGTAAATTATTTATCAGCGAGTTGATGAGTCCTCTCCCTTTCATTACTAAGTGAGAAGTGAATAGTTACCTGTTTAAATTAATATAAGTACCTTTGTCTTTAATTCTTTATAATGCTATTTTTATCGACCCAGCTGTTTTCTTTTGGGCTGAGACCAAGCCATTTAACGAATACCTTATTTCCAGACTTTTTGAAAACTTTTTCAACTAAATAAATATCGGGGTACTTGTTTTTTTGCAGTTCGTATTCGTGTCGAACCTTCGACATTGCGAACCCATAGAGGTTATTCGCGTCGGCGTAGATAATAAGTGAATCGGGTTGGGAGGGATCATAATCAGCCATGTACTGGTGATTGGCTTTTGCATGTCGCTTGGTACATACACAGACTCCTCCCCTTATTCCATCCTGAATCATTCTTACTAATCCCAGATCGCTAAGTAGTTCTAATCTAACTCCAGTTTTCAAGAGCATTGCATCAAATGATAAGCTAGGGGCAGTTAGGTAGAAGGCCGGGTCAAATTGATAATACATTTCTTTCGGAATTTTGTGAAGATGTCTGCTAATAAAAGAACATTGGTTTTTAAGTAAAGATCGGTGTATTCACCCATGTCTCTTACAGAAAAGATTTTCCAAACTTTCTTTGCGTGTTCATAATCTTCCTCAGAAATGTCTTCGTTAGTAACAGAGTTAAAAAAATATTCTTTACAGGGCAAACACTTTTGTTCATAGCATTTCCAATCAGACATGTGATCATACGGATAAACACCCTTGCGCGTAAGTAAGCTGAATTCAAATTCATTTGGAAAATACGCGTTGAGAAATGAAAATCCTTTGGTTTTCATAGATTTCGCAAGTTTGTCTAAACTTGTTCCGAGAAATTTAAACGAATCTATGAAACGCAGTTGAATGCTTTCATCTTTAGAGAATGGGATAAATTTCGTGAATGAAATATAATTTTCCTTTGTTTTGGGGAGAATTTTGATAGGGCCTGGAGCCTCACCTAGTTGTTTTATAAACAAATGACAGTCATAACCAGATAAATTATGGAAAACAACTGGCACGAAGTTGGGCAGTTTGAACTGCAGATTGCAATAACTATGAGCAGCGCCGCGGAAAGCTCCAGTAATATGGCAATGATCCCGAACTCTGTCGCACCATAACAGATGTTCACAAATGTGACAATGGGTGGCTTGGTTGAATTTGATCCTATCATCAGCATTGAATATCATGGGAACACTGTTTATCAAAATGTTATGTATATTTTGTGCATCCTGATATATTGAATGTACAGACTTAGCTACGCAATCCTCTACGCGATAAGTAACGAAACGGTTATACCGAGAATCAAGTGTGCATACTATGTAATACGCAAAAGCTATGGGTATATGTTGACGTTTTGTGGTTGTACTAGATACGTTTGGATCGCCATCGCAACCTTGATAACATTTGATCATTGTTTCAAAGTCGGCATAAACGACAAACGGCATGTTTTGTTTACGTGAATAGTTCTTGAACTGGATTGTTGAACCTTTTTTAGGTAACTCTGCAGCGATTTGACCGCACAAGTATCCATTCACTTCTTCAACCGATTTAAAGAAAAGCAAACATTGCTCACAAAGATGTAATCGTTGGTGGTGTTTAGTAATCTGACTTCTCACTAACCGAGACAGATCTTTAATCAAACAATAGTGTGATAATGATTCATTCTCTATTAGTAGGAGATGAATTGTTTTTTTAGCAACTGTAGATTCCGACTTGATAAAGGACCTGTAATCGTTTTTCCGCCTTTTAACCCGTAAACAAAAATAGCAAAGTTAGGGTTATTTTTCTCGAAGGTAGCTATGTCAGAAAATCCTACTGGATATGACATACCTTCAATGTTCAAAACATCATAAACTGAGACTGACTTTATTGACAGAACGCGGTAGGTACACAATATGTACTACCCACATACATTACATCCTCCCACACTTAATCTAGAAACACCTTATAATTATTACATGGTAAGTATAACATAGCAGTGTCTCAATACTCCATTTTGCGTGACAGGGGGTTAGCCCATCGCCGCAGCTATGAAGTAATGAGTATTACATAGCACAGAGTAAATTATATGTTACATAGTATCATCATCTAAGATAGAACATATCTGTATCTATACGGAAGTAACCAGCATAGTAAGAACCAGCATAAACTTTAATCTATTTCAAAACCATAACGAGTGGGTGGACGTCGGGCGCGTAAGGGCCGGCTATCTACTAGATAATTCTGCGGTGGCGGTGTAGATATCGGCGACGCGCGCGCAGAGCCCTCTCGGACGGAACCTGGGACCGCGGCCGGCGAGAGCGGCCCAGTTTCCTGCTGTGCCTGCGCAACCGGTGACAACGCAGTCACCTCGACAGGTGCCGATGTTGTTGGTTCTATACCCGCTTGACAAGTCGGCCGCGCTTGTATAGTTTCCGGCATGTAGGCTTTACTCTGATCTTTGATCAGCTGATCGATATGCCTCTTGTGTATACTCTCTCCCTCTCGCACTCGGTAAGACAGCGGACCTAGCCGAGTTTCGATAACCCCCTTCTTGCAATAACATTTATTGTTCGCATAAACCCTAAATAATACTTCCTCCCCCGTTGCAAATTCCCGCGTTCCCCGGTTACTTACTGTATGCGCCTCCAATTGCCTGCGCTGTGCCGCTCGCACGTGTTCAGCAGGGTCGGGGCGAAGAATGTCAAAACTATAATAATAATACCTTGGACACTATTTACACACATTAATCTAGCCCCAAACTAGGATTCCCTGTATCTAAACTAGCTCCCATAATTCTTTTCGTCAGCAACTCCGAGGGTGTGCGCCCCGTAGTGGTATGTGGTGTACAACTATGCCTCATCAAAAACGTCTGAAATGCTACATCCGCGTCGCATTTATCCCGTGCTGCTTTCCTCAGGCACATTTTGACTAATTTTACGGCATTTTCTGCCGCGCCATTACTGCTTGGCTTGAAGGGTGACACCAAAATATGTTTTATCGCCCCTTGTTTCATAAAATGATTTCCAAACCTTGAAAATTCCTCCCGTAGGCGCGTTATGGTGACTGCCGCGCTAGTGCCGCTCACTCGCCATGCTTCCAGCCACTTTGAGTGCGCGTCTACGAGTACCAAATATTATGACTGTGCCTTTGGTGACAAAAAGTCTACGTGCACTCTGTACCACGCCCAAGGATGCAAAGTCGCCCGCGGCGGTGCCGGCCTCTCCATGGCGCAGGTGTCGCACTCGCGGCACATGCGCTCGATGTCTTCGTCTAGGCCGGGCCACCACACGTAGCCGCGCGCGAACGCCTTCGTGCGCACAACGCCCTGGTGCGCGTCGTACAGCGCAGCCAGCACGCGTGCGCGCAGAGCCGTCGGAACCACCACGCGCGCGCCGCGCAGCACGCAGCCGTGCTCGATGCTCAGCGAGTCCCGCACTCACCAGTACGGCTGCAGCTCCTGATCCTGACAATACTCCCAATTACCTCGGAGGGCCCGCAATAACATCGACAGCGTTCGATCCTTGCTGCTGCTGGCTGAGATGTCACGATGATTCAGCGGTGTCCCTTCTTCTATAAAATGTAAGAATTCATACGTCACCTTCGTGTCTTCGCTACGGTCGTCCGAGCGTGGCAGTCTGGACAGGCCGTCCGCGACACAATTCTCTTCGGACTTTACACATTCTATTATGTAATCATACCCCGTTAATATTATGGCCCCGCGCTGGAGCCGGCCCGCGATCATCCGCGGTATACTTTTGTCTTGTTTAAAAATTGCAGCTAAAGGCTTGCAATCAGTTATCAGCACAAACCGTCTACCGAATACGTAGTGGTGAAATTTCTGCACCGCATAAATGATGGCGAGCCCCTCGCGGCATATCTGCGCATAGTTGCGCTCAGCTGGCGAGAGCGCACGCGAGGCATGCGCGACCGGCCGCTCCTCGCCGGCCGTGCCCGCGCGCTGCATCAGCACCGCCCCCACTCCGTACGGAGACGCGTCGCAGTACAACCTCAGCTCCGACTCAGGGTTGTAATGTATCAACACTGGCTTCTTAGCTAGCAACTGCTTCACCTTCTCAAAAGCGGCATTACAATCCGTGGTCCACTCATAAACCACACCTTTTTTTAATAAATTGTGCAACGGATGCAGCAATGTACTTAGGTTTGGTAGAAACTTACCATAATAGTTAATAAGGCCCAAGAATGCTCGCAGGCGCGACACGTCGTTAGGTACCAGTGCGTTGACAATGGCATCTACTTTTTCTATTTCTGTGTGTAAACATAGCCTAAGTACGAAACTGCCCTTTGGAAAAATTTGCACTTTTCTGGCGCTACCTTCAGACCGGAATCACATATAATCTTAAATACCTTGAACAGCCTACTGTAATGGTCGGTATCACTCACACCGGTTACTAAAATATCATCTAAATAAACCGCTACGTATTTCATTTTTAGTAAATACTCTAAGATTCGTTGGAATTTACTAACTGCGCATTTAACACCAAACGGCAATCTATTGTAACAAAAGTTACCCCTGTGTGTCACTATAACACACAACATTCTTGACTCAGGAGACAACTTCACCTGTTGATAAGCCCTGCATAAATCTATTTTGCTAAATAACTGCCCTCCCTGTAGCTTGGCAAAAATATCATCTATGCGCGGTACGGGATATTTATCATCTAATAAAACTGGATTTAACGTTATTTTAAAATCACTGCATAAACGTACTTCGCCGGAACGTTTGATGACTGGAACTACTGGAGTTCCCCAATCGCTGGTCTCTACTGGTGAAATTATGCCCTCACTAACCATGCGTTCAATTTCGCCCTCGATTTTATCTTTTAGTGCGTAAGGTACCTGCCTTGGTCTACAATATACCGGCTGTGCGTCGGCAGATACGCATAAACGCACGATGCCTTTGTTGAAAGTTCCTATACCTGGGGTAAATACATTAGGATATGTACCTTTGAGTTGCTCGAGTACCTCCTTATGACGTAACTTGTTGTTCTTGACCCCGGCTGCGCCTGCACACTCCGCCGATACCGAGACCGCCAATACTTCATCTGTTTTTGTACATTCTATGCCCAACGCTGACATCCACCGCCTACCTAGCAATGCCGGGCTATCTTTCGCACTCACAATGATCAACTCTTAATTGTTTACAACTTTATCTTTATACATCACGGGACATTTAATCATACCTAACGGTTGCACACTTTGTCCACAGTACATTCGCAGTTGAATTGTTGTAGGTATAATCTTCATATAAGAAAAGTGCTTGTGGTATGTCGCGACTGGGATCGCGCTCACACCTGATCCACTGTCCAGCTGCATGTACAGTTCCGTACCTTTGACCAGCACCTTCGTATACCAATACCGTATACTCGCACTACCACCCTGAATTACGTATACCGGCACGTCGTCGTCCTCGTCGTATTCGTCACTGTAATTGCCGCCGGCCGCGCCGGAGCTCCAGGCCCTGGCGTGCGGGGCCGCCGCCACCACGTCACTGGCTCGCGAGTCTCGTTCCGCCGTCTCCAACGACAGCGCCAGCTCTGTCGCGCGGCTCAGCGTCAGCTTGTCCTCGGCCATCAGTCGGAACCTGATGGCGTCGCTTCGCAAGCCGTACACCAGCTGGTCGCGTAGGTTCTCCTCCAAGTACTCCAGTTTGACGAAGTTGCAATCTTTCGCGAGCTGCCTCAATTTTGCCAAGTATTCATTGAGCGACTGCCCCGCCCCTTGTTTGCAACTGCGAAAACCGATCCGTTCCGCGACCTCGGACCGCTTTGGCGATAAATGAACTTTTAATTTGGTTACAATATCTTCAAACGGCACTGAATCTGGCACTTCTGGGTAACACAAATCGATGATCAAGTCCAACGCGTCCGGCTCGACGACCGCAACGAGGTACTTGGTGAACTTCTCAGGCGCAACTCCGTTCACTTCAAACCACGCACGTAACTGTGTGATGTAGGTGGCCCACTTCCCCGTACTCCCCCATAGATCCCATCTCGTTAGCCAATATGTAATATATCTACAGGAGCGATGCAATCAAACGACCAGCTAAACTGAGACTGACTTTATTGACAGAACGCGGTAGGTACACAATATATATAACTACCCACATACATTACAATCATGAAAATCAGGATAAGATGATATCCGCTCAGAGTAGAGGGTTATTGTTCCTTTTAAATCAATTAGAAATCAAAATAAATTCTTTCCATGCTTCCCTTCGCCTTTCCATACATCACAGCTCAATTTAAACACGTTCAAGCCGTTCGCTCCGCTCCTCTCCGCGTCGCGCAACGCTTCGCGTTGCCGCTTCGGCTTGAACGTGTTTAAATTGAGCTGTGATGTATGGAAAGGCGAAGGGAAGCATGGAAATAATTTATTTCGATTTCTAATTGATTCACATGTAACAATAACCCTCACCTAATTTTATTTCATTGACCGCTTATTACAGTTTGATAAATACGTTAAGACTGACAATTAAAAATACTTTAAATTCAATGTAAACACAATAATATTACACTTGTTTCCGAACAGTGGTAGAGTTTAAACCATTTCAATAAATATGAGATTTATTAAACAAAAGCAATCATTACAGTTTGTTTTCGACAGAATAAAACGAAACGGACGACACGGCTCTCTCTTACCCAACTCTATTCGATGTATAATTTGTGGTCCATCGAACTGTGGTAAAACTAATTTGATGATCGGTCTCTTACTGCATAAAGAAGGGCTTTGTTTTAAAAATGTTTATATTTACTCCAAAACCTTATACCAACCTAAATACATATATTTGGAACGTGTTTTGAGTTTAGTTCCTTCTGTGGGGTTCGCAAAATATCATGAAAACGAAAACATACTAAGCCCTGAAAAGGCTATGCCTAACTCTATCATAATATTTGATGATGTAGCATGTGGAAACCAAAGCAGTATTAGAGATTACTTTGCAATGGGTAGACATAAAAATATAGATTATTTTTATCTAAATAAAACGTACACTAAAGTACCAAAACAACTTGTACGTGACAACGCCAATCTTATAATTCTTTTCAAGCAAGATGAAATAAATATGAAACATGTTTATGATGAGCACGTAAATGTAGACATGAGTTGGAATAATTTTAAAAATATGTGTTCCAAAATTTGGAGCGAACCGTATAGCTATCTTGTTATAAACAAGGATTGTGAAAAAAAACAGTGGTTGCTATCGATTTAAATTTGATACATTTATTGTTGAATAACATTTTCTATTTCTATTTATATCCTTGAAAGGCATTAGTTGAATCACTATAACATTTGATGTCGCAGAGACTAGATACACGAAATAATAATGGACCTGGTAAAGACGTTAAAAAAAGAAATAGTTAAATCTGCCGATGCAGTTAGAAGAAAAGTAAAGCAGATTCAAAAACATAAAAATAACAATAATTTAGTTCTAGAAACAATGTTTTAGCCCATAACTGATTCTTTCAACCAGATTTCGAAACAAAATATTCAAAGGATTCCATCAAATGAAGACTTACAAGCGGAAATGTCCCCACGGATGCTAATCAAAAAGCGTAAGCGTAGCAACTCTGATGAGCTATCTGAAAGTCAATTCAATGAAAGTGATACTGCTGACGTAAAAAGTAAAAGAAGGCTGACTGTAATATCAAAACAAACTGAACCAAAAAGTTTGCTTGTATCTGAAACCGAAAGCGGTACGAGTGAATCTGAAAACGAAAACCATAATTTAAACTTATCTAATACATCATACCACACAGCAGCGGGTAATGATGAAAGCCTAAATAGTTCTCTCTCTTGGTTGATGAGTTCCGGTGTATACCAAGATGTTCCATTTGGTGTGAGAATGGTTCGGGGTAAACACATGTTAGGGTCATCTAGAGTTACTCTAAAAGACAAATCCATTGTAGTGAACGGTAACAAATATATCACAACACCAGGATTAACAGAATTGTTGTTTAACAAATCTCCTGATATGGATCTTATCACCTCAATAGATTTGGAAAACTATAAGCAACTACTGTTGCTCACTCATGCACATCGAAGAGATTTCGATTCAACTAAACCAATTAAATCTAACAAGGGATCAAAATATCTAAATATCACTAAGCCGCTATTTAAAAACAATAAAGACTGTACCAGCAGTACTGAAAATTTATGTCAAGGTTCCGGATTGCCTTTATTGAAACGAATGAAAAAAAATACTGATTATGTTTATTGGGATGACCCTAATAAACTAGTTGAAAGATTAAAACTTCTTATAGCATCACGTGATGCTGGTAATACTGGTCTAGATGGAGAAATAATTTCAATATTGAATGAATTACAGGAAAGCGGTATCATTGATTAAATATATAACTATGAATTCATACATAATACCAGTATTTTATTACCTGTCATCGAGTCAACACTCATAAAATGAATATTGATAAATTTGGTCATCATGTACACAAACGATTGCGACAATCAGGAAATATAGAGGGTGATATAGACTTACGTCATGCTAGATTGAAAGGTTTGAAGTTACCACGATCTTCAGACGAGGCAACTAATAAAGCCTACGTCGATCAACTCATACAGTCAATACCTTCGAGACTAGAAATCTATGATGACCTTAGGAAAATACAAAATCAAGTAGATTCTTTAGTAGTAAAAATAAATAAAATTATTACACAAAAGAGGAAATTACCAATTTACTGAGAGGGGTACAACAATCATGAGTAGACAACAAATTATTGACGAGATCCATAAACAAGCACGTCGGAATTTTTCGCGTCGACATGTGACCTTAAAAGGGATAGGTGACCTGTGGCAGGCAGATTTAATAGATATTAAATCATTTGCCCGTGAAAACAGAGGATATAAATTTATCTTAGTTGTTATTGATGCATTCTCTAAGTTTGCTTGGGTGAAACCACTAAAAACTAAAACAAAGACTGAAGTTGCATCTTCATTCTTAGATATATTGAAATGTGTAAGGTCCCCTCAAAATCTGCAAACGGATCAAGGAACTGAGTTTTATAATTATGAATTTCAAAACCTTATGAAGTTGTATAATTTTAACCATTACTCTACGTTTTCGGTAAAAAAAGCATCAATTGTGGAAAGACTTATCAGAACATTAAAGAATAAGTTATATAAGTATTTTAACATGGTTGGTAATTATAAATGGTTTGGTAACCCTTTAAAGGAAGTAATTAATAACTATAATGCTTCAAAACATAGAACAATTGGATTTAAGCCCATAGAAGTAAATCATCAAAATGAAAGTATAGTTCTTAATAATATATTAAAAGCCCAAAAAAATACATTAGCTCAAAAAAACAAGTTTAATCAAGGTGATCATGTGCGCGTCAGTAAATATAAAAGTTGTTTTGATAAGGGTTATACACCCAACTGGTCTTCAGAAATATTTTGTATCAAAAGTATAAATAAAACTAACCCCATCACTTATATCTTACAGGATCAAAAAAAAAATACCATTAAAGGTTGTTTTTATGAAAAAGAACTTCTTAAATCAAAATATCCAAATGTTTATCTTATTGAAAAGGTTTTAAAAAGAAAAGGTAATAAGCTTTTTGTAAAATGGTTCGGGCTTAGTAAGAATGAAAACAGTTGGATTTTAAAAAACGATTTAGTGCATTAGAATAATATATAAGCATGTCACCTTCGTTATATGCACATTAATCTATTAATGATGAAAAGTAGAGGTCTTGTTAATACTTTAATAAATAATTTACCTTTTGAGTTACATTTACCAGGCTATCAGTACTGCGGTCCAGGTACACGTTTACGGGAACGCTTAGCAAGAGGAGAAAAAGGAATCAACAAATTAGATAACGCTTGTTTGCAACACGATATTGCATATATTTCTAATAATAGTGAAGATAGAAAAAAGGCTGATATTCGATTGATCAATATGGCTAAGACACGTATGCGTTCCAAAGACGCTACTAAAGGAGAAAAAGTTGCCTCTTGGTTGGTGAATAAAGTAATGAAAACAAAAGTCAAAGTTGGCAGTGGTGTCATAAACTTTAAGAAGGTTGTCAAAAGTTTGACTGATCAATAAAAAAAATGTAAGCCTAAAAATAATAAAGCTGCTATTAAATTTATGCACTTAGTAGCAAAAAAATGTTTTCCTAAAAATTGTCGTGTAATATTACCACGTATTATTCCAATACCAAAAACTGGTGGGATATTACCACTTATTCCAATATTCGCAGGCCTTTCGGCATTAGGATCGTTAGCAGGAGGTGCAGCAGGCATTGCTAAAGCAGTTCACGATTATCAAGCAACTAAAAAGAACTTACTGGAATCAGAACGCCACAATAAAATGATGGAATCTATCGCGATTGGTAAAGGTCTTTATATAAAACCATATAAGAAAGGAGCGGGATTATTTGTTCGGCAGATAAAAAACTAAAAAAAAGGCTACCTTCTCGCGCACTCACTAATCTAGACATCTTAAATTTCGCCTCGGATGTTCCGTTATTTCGAGGAGTGTTCATGCGGGATACACTACCGAAGAAACCATATAAGAATGAATGTGCAGTTGTGAACTTAGACAGTTCTGATAGACCTGGAACTCACTGGGTAGCCTACGCAAAAATAAATAACATCTGCGAGTATTTTGATAGTTTTGGTGATCTTAAACCACCTTTAGAACTTTTGCGTTACTTACGTGACGTAAACATTTGTTATAACTTTAATCAATATCAATCGTTTGATACGATAAACTGTGGACATTTATGTATAAAATTCTTACGTCAATTTTGGGATAATCATTTATAAATAACATGATCTGAAACTCTGGTCTTCACTCTCATCATGTCTTTTACGTTATCCATAACAGGGAACGATTCTTGTTTATCAACATATTATTCACCACCTCTGCAACTCAACAGCGAGTACGAATGCGGTCTTTTATATTTTTCAACGTTTAATTCTATCCCAAACATAGATGAAAGAAACAACACATTATATTATGGTCAAGATGATAGGCTTAAAATACCCGAGGGTTCCTATGAACTTGAAGATATTAATGATTATTTAAAAATCAATGTGAAGGACTGTGATTTTAAATTAATTTGTAACAATAATACTTTAACTACGAAATTGTTTTGTTCCAATGATATTCATTTTGAAAAAGAAAACTCTATTGGTTCTATTTTAGGGTTCGGAAAGGAGATATTAGAAAGTAATAAATGGCATGACTCTCACTTTCCCATCAGCATTTTACCTACAACCATAGTGAGGATCGAATGTGATATTGTGAGTGGATCGTTTGTAAACGGAGAACCAAGTCATGTAATTTATGAATTCGCTCCTAACGTTCCACCAGGTTACAGAATCATAGAAATACCTAGGAATATTATATATTTTCCTGTTAATCATAGCAGTGTTAATAACATTACTATTAAAATATTAGATTCTGAAAACAATCTAATAAATTTACGAAAGGAAGGGGTCCAGCTCTATTTATATATAAAGAAAAAATGATTGATTTTAATAAAAAGCCTATACAATTGTCTACACGATCTAGTATCAATCGAGAGATAACGAAACCATCATCTCGTAAAAGAAAACTGACAAAGGAAAATACAAAGTTTCTGAAATTATTAAAAGTTATAAAATGAGCGTTTTAAACATATCTGAACCGCTCACATATGATAACAGTATAGAGAATTACCAGTTTCATTCATACAAACCGTATATTACCAGCTTCAACAACAATGATGAGATCCGCATACCAGTTAATCAACAAGATCTTTACCTTTTACCATCTGAAAGTTCCTTGTATATCGAAGGATCAGTTAAAGTTATTAATAGTGTTACCAAAGAAATAATGCCTTCCGTGGAATTTACGAATAAT
Organism: Argyresthia goedartella; assembly: GCA_949825045.1. Classification (NCBI taxonomy): domain Eukaryota; kingdom Metazoa; phylum Arthropoda; class Insecta; order Lepidoptera; family Argyresthiidae; genus Argyresthia; species Argyresthia goedartella. The sequence goes on along the minus strand of OX463836.1, from coordinate 69,974 downwards.
CCTATTTTGTTCCTTTTCCAAGACATTAGGTATGAGTTGAATGGGGTCGAGATAGATAAAGTAAAAAATTTAGGAATTACTTCTACAATAAAATCTTTATTATCATTGAGTGAACTAGATGGAAAAGCTGCTAAGAATTGGGGTTGGGATGTTGAAGGCAATAAAATTAGAGGAGGCCTTTTTTCAGCAAACATTCCACTTAACAAGATCTTAGGATTCGCAGAAGATTATAAAAAAATAATGATTAATTGCAAACACGAGTTAGTTCTTTTGAGAAGTAACACTAATTTGAACTCCGTACAGTTAAGCACGAATGAAGTTCTAGAACATTTAAATATCAGTAAAATATTATGGCGAATCCCTCATATAAAGGTATCAGATCGTGAAAGAATTAACTTACTAAAGTATTTAGAGAAGGATCGTCCTATCAATCTCTCATTCAGGAATTGGGATTTATACGAGTATCCCCTCTTACCAAATACTACAAAACATACTTGGGCTATAAAGACTTCCACCCAATTAGAAAAGCCACGGTACGAGCAGGTGATGCTTCACAATTTGATCACTGTAATCTATATAACGTAAAAGTATTGCTTAACTCTGTGTATTATCCATATGAAAGCTTAAACATAGATTTTGAACATGATAGATTTTCTTTATTATATGAAGCATACGTAAACTTCCAACAGTCGTATTACGGTCGCCGCCGTAGCGAACCGCTGCTAGGTCCAGTTGAGTTTAAAACAAAAGCTCCGTTGTTTGTTATCGATTGTTGTAGACAGAACGAAACTCTTAAAACTGGACCAGTAGACGTACGTGTAGAAATTGAATCCCGAGTAGAAATACCCGATAAAACTAGTGCTTATTGTCTCATAATAAACGATTGCCTAATCGAATATAAACCTTTAACAAGCATTGTCAAGAAGATAACATGACAAAACAATACTTAGTTGTTGATTTACAAGGATTCAAAGACTACAAAAATGGTTTTATGGTTAAGGAATTTGTGTTAGCTACTAGATACTACACACAAATGTTTTTAGTCAAACCACCTTTTGCTTATTCAACTTTGACCTCTGATGAAAATAGACATGTGAATTGGATAGAGAGAAATCGAGGTATCTACTGGAGGGAAGGATTTATAGACATGCGTATGTTCAAGAATATAGTAAAACCTTATTTACAAAACCGTGAAGTATTTGTGAAGGGGAACGAAAAAATACAGTGGGTAAAGGATTTATGCTCTGACTGTGAAGTGATTGATGTAACTGAACTAGGATGTCCTAATTTAAAAACACTTGATGAATGTCATTACATGAATAAAAATCCTACATCGAAAAGTGGTGATGTGTGGTGGGATTATCCTGTTTTTAGTTATGTCATCATACATACATCATACATCATACACTTATAATCATTTATAAGTGTATAAATCATAAAAAAATATGTGCATTGAAACATGTATTACTTTTAAGAAATTGGATTGAGAGATATCAATCAAATAAAAATATTTTTTAAACAAATTACTTGTGTTTAACTAAATTGTCTACCTAAACATCTCAATAACACCTACCTACCTAACTATTTCTCAAAAAAATCAAAATACATGATTTATATCGAAATCGAGGGTAACTTTATTTTTAAGACATATTATATAACACTAGAAAACTTATGCTAATTTAACATTAAACACATACTTAATCATATTTTGAGTTTAATTAATATCTTTCACATAATGTTTTAGAAATTTTTCTCACAACACTTTCACTCATATCTAATATTTCATCGATGGGGTCCAGTACTACATGCTGTGCCTTCAATGCTGGTTCCTTGCTGTTGGTATGATCATTTAGGTCAAATATCTCAATCTTTATTAAGCGTAAGCCCTTTCGAGATTTTTTGCTCATTACGTAAGACAGTCCCAGCCATCTTCAAACAATTAGAACTAGATTTCTATTCTTTTTTTATATGTTAGTTTGATAAATCATATAATGGAATCATAAACACATTAAATTAAGTTTTACTATGTACACATAGTTTGGGCTACAGTCCAACACAAAGACCTGTATTGATATATTATTGTCTCAAATGGCTGTATTCTGTATTGTGTACTTATTAAATAAATAAATAAATAAATAAATCCTTCATTATCTGATAAATTTCTCTTCTTTGATGATCTGCTCGTTATTTTCTTCTTGCCGGTTGTTTCTGGTGGAGGACTGTAGGCCGAAGTTGGAGGTGGGGAGGCTAAGATAGGAGGTAGTTCTTCTACATAAATATCAAAACCCTCTAAGATATTCTGAGCATAGTAGAAAGGATTGTTCATATCAGACGACATCTTCTGAAAAAAAGGAGTAATTGTTAGGTTCTAGAAAAACTAAAATCGATAAGTAAAAAAAACATAAAGATAACAATAACTTGGAAATACACATACCGAAGTAAAAATTCCTTTGCTGTAATTTACGTGTGACTTGGTAAACCTTTTGTTGTTGAATGACATGTGATCCGACAGGGACTAACGTTCTGCACTTCTCGACTTCATGCAAGTATGCACTTTTGATACCTACCTACCTTTCATCGAATCGAATCACGCTCTACAAGTCACAACGTGACCGTTGCCTAGTGAGACCTACCTAACACACACCACCACCACGTGATATCGTTGGTTCAGCTCAAGAACCATAGTTTAAATTGAGTCATATAAAAGCAAAAATTATTAGTCATAAAATAGGTTGGAGTTATGATTCACTTAGGAAATAAAACAGGTGTTCATTTAATAAATCTTTCTTTATGAAACGTAAAATAGTAGAACAATATCACAAAATTTCGTGTTACATAAAACTAATTCTTACACATAACTTAAAGTTAACACAGTTATAACTCATTAAAATAATGATTGATAATGCCCCCATGACAAAGTATCAATCTTATTTCTTAAAATAATTCGCTTATCATCGTTAGATGATAATGCAACTTTATTAAGTTCTTTAGTAAATATCTGATGTTTTAGTGACTTAAAAAACACGTTTTTTCTACGTTTTATTTCCCCCGTATTTAGAACTCTTTTATAGTCTGTGAAATTCAAACTACGCACAGCAGCTTTTTGGATACCTTTTGCTTTTTTAATTACACCGTTTTTTGTTTTAATACAGTAAAGTTTAGATCTAAGCCCTATGAATTCTTCAATATTTTGACCCCCAAGCTCATCTTTGAATAACCCTGGAATTTTATTACTTTTTGGTTGAATACCATAAACATTATTCATAGGATAATTACTTGTGTCAAAATACTGATGAAAATACATTTTTATATCACTGTAAATATCTTTGGTTTGTATGGAATATAAGAAGCTGTCAGTGTCTGTATTACAAAGTCGAATTTTCTCTTTATAGAACGGTTTCATGACAGTATAGTGAAAATTATACATGTGACTTTTAGATAATTCTAATACTGTAAAACCTATGTAAATCGGTTTGTCTAGCAGGATTTTATCAGGTTTCATCTGAATAGCAACAAAATTTTCGGAAAAAACAGAAACGCTATGGAAATTAGGTTTTGATATCAACAGATCTGCTGTGTATGTTCTTTTAGTTTTGTAAGTATTGTCACTCCATTTGTTTAATAATTTTACATTAATACGATTTTCAACGTTTTCCAAAGTTTTTCCGAATATGCTATTGTTCAGCAGTTTAAAGAAATCTTGTTCAAATTGAGATTTAGCAGTTTATAATAATAATAATAATAATACCTTGGACACTATTTACACACATTGATCTAGCCCCAAACTAGGATTCCCTGTATCTTGGGTACTAGACAACGATACACATACTTATGTAGATAAATATTATACTTAGATAGATAAACAACCATGACTAGGGTACAAACATCCATTCTCATCAAACAAATTTTTGCCCCCACCAGGACTCGAACCCGGGACCCTAGGCTTTGTAGGCAGTGTCACTGCCGACTCGTTTGACAGTTTGACGAAGGGATGTATTTAAATCTAGATATTGTTTAAGGAATGGGCTTTGTTTGAATTGAATGACACGGTAAATCTTTTTTAAAATTAAGCCATGTTGGATGCAGGTTTGCAAATGGATGTAATGGATGACATATCTGAATTTGTCATATAAGTTAGGTATTAATTTTCTTGTTTTGGAACCTGGTGCAATGTAATTTTGAGCGCAAAAGGGGAGGTCGTTATGTAAATCGTGGAGTTGTTCTGGATACTCCAAATCAACCTCTAAAATATAACCGTATTGAGAATCGTTAGGTATTTGTTGAATACACAGGTCATCAATATCTTTGCTATTCATAAACTTGAAATCCGAGCAAGGTAGGTAACCACACATGGCGTAACCGTATAAATTATTACAATCAATATATAACAAATGGTTATCTTGTTCAATAGGATCATGATTTGGCAAATATTTATTATTGGCTTTAGCGTAACGATTAGAACATAAAGAAATTCCACCTCTTATACCACTTTGTATCAATCTATATATTTCCAAATCTGTAATAAGTTCTAGCTTTACTTTTGTCTTAAGTAGCATAGCATCCAAACTAAGACTTGGTGCTGTTATATAAAATGCCGGATCTAATTTATAGTTTTGAATACAAGCTTTCCGAAAATTTTCGAATACATCTGATAGCAGGATAACATCTGACTTCAGATACAGATAAGTATACTCGCCTAAGTTGGAGATATTGAATGAATTCCAAACTAGTTTTGCATGCCCATAGTCTGATTTAGATATGTGTTCATCCGTCAAGCTACTAAAGAATTCTTTTTGATCAGGCAGACAAGATTCTTTGTAAGATTTCCAACCAGATACATGTTCATACGGGTAAACTCCTTTACGTCGCATCAAGTCAAAATGGTTCGGTTCTGGAAACTGTTTCTTTAAGTGAATGAAGTCTTCTTTATTAAGATTAGATGACAACTTTTCCAAACTTGTGGATAAAAAGTTGAAGGAATCAACAAAACGTACAGCTACATAATCATTATTTCCACACATAAAAAATTTTGTGAACGAGATATACTTTTCTTTATTTTTTGCGATAACATTTATAGAACCATTCGTTTCTCCTAGTTGCTTAATAAATAAGTGACAATCGTATCCTGATAAATTATGAAAAAAGACAGTTACGAATTTTCTTTGGACAAATCGAAGATTACATTATGAGTGTGCTGCTCCTCGAAATCGTCCTGTTAAGTGACAGTGATCTCTAACTCTATCATCCAAAAGTCTTTCAGAACAGATATGACAAAATTTTGCATTTTTGTAAGACTCTGAGTCGCTTTCACTAAATATCATTGGCACTTTGTGATTCAATATAGACTTGATTCGTGAAACATCATGCTTTATGTATTCTATGAATATTTGTTCACTATTCTGCCCGCGGTATGATTTATACTTATTAAGGTTGGGGTCATACGAACATACAATATAGTATCCAAAAGCTGCAGGAACATGTTTATGAGTAGTACTTGTTGAACTAGAGCTATCGTTTGTATCTTCACAAGGTTCTATAAAAGATTCAAAGTCTGCATAAATAGTGAAAGGTAAAGTTTGCATTCGTTCAAAGTGAGAAAATTGGGTACAGTTTCCTGGATTCGGGAGTTGGGTTGATACACCACCACAAACGTGAGAATCTAACTTTTTTTCATCGTTAAAAAAGATAAGACATTCATCACAAAAATATAGTTTACCATGATTTTTAGTAATTTGTGAATGCAGTAACCGAGCTAAGTTCTTTATTAAACAATAATGTGATTTAATACCGTTTTCCAAATAAAGTAAATTAATATGATATTGTCGTTTTGTTTTTGTTTTATAAAGATGTCCTGAGATTGTTTGATTATTTTTTTCGTATCCGTATACGTTTACACTTACTTATCTTTGAATTATTTTTTTCAAATATTTTTATGTCTGTCAGAGATACCGGAAATGTCATATATTTTGTGTTAAGAACGTCTCTAAAATGAGGGTACGAGGACACCCTATCAGCATTTTGTTTTGGAGGAAATAGGGCAGCCATTATGCTCCAAAGAAAGCAATAATTATCAGCGTTTTTTATGTTGACACAAGCACGTTTATTTTTAATGAATTTAGGTAATTCAATAAAACTGGAACCCCGCAATGGATTATACTTATTCACATTTATCTCCAAATACATATTAGTCAAAAATGACCAACCGCTCTCTCGATCTTGAAATTCACTAATCTTTGTACATATTTTATCTACCACTGTTGAAAAGATCTCATTGAAGTCATAATTTTGAACGATAACCATGTTTTCGGTTGCAAATGACTTTACTTCGGTTGTATCGTTTTTAGGTAAATAAAATTGAGCAAAGAATTCGAAGTTGACTTTTAGCGAATTATATGCAACAACTTTCGCGTCGAGTATTTGCTTCACATAGCGACGCAGTGCTATTATATATTCACGGGGCGGAGTGTGCACCTCCACCTGGTCCGTAGATGATGGTAGTTGAGGATCATTATTTGACGCGGTACTAATAGCTTGTTGGTTAGAGCAAACTCGATAAGAAGCGATTCGATTCCTGAACGCACTTGAGAACTTTGAAATGTTGTCACTGACATGTATCAAACTATTGTTCTTATGTAAAGTAGACCGTAAATGTGCAGAGAAGATTCGACTTTGAATAGATTTCTCACAAACCTCGCAAAATATGGTTTTGTCACCCATGTTATAATTAGTATTTTTCCATACAACCATCTACAGCAAAATTACTCTACGTACTTACCGTACGTATTCTACCTATCAGCTAAATATATAACTTAACTATCATACGATAAATATATCATTGACGAATGATAAAACAAACCAACCAAAATACATCGAGCTTTACACTATTAGTAGAGACTAATATAAAGCTCTATGTATATTATATATGAATTCTAGAATGAAAAATATGCTTTATAAACTTCTCCTCTACAACATAAAAAGAGACAAATTCATGTAACTATACTTTATTACTATAAAAAGACAAAACCTTATAGATCTTACGAAAATGTAATGAAAGTACAAACTAAATTATACATTTAAACATCATTGTTTTAATTTTTCTGCTCTAGGGAAAAGGTACCATCGCTTTTGAATTTACTCTTAGCTATTTTAATAAATGTCTGAAGCGCCTCTAACTCTATCTCATTATCCTCAACCTGATAACGCAAATTGACCAAAGCCTTCCAGTAGCGATTACGTGGTTCCAGATTCTGTATATCAGATTTGTTGTAAATACGACATTCGACGAATAGGTTACCATCTAAATCCTCGCTACGTTTCAGAAGACCACCAGCAACGCGCCGCCACAAAACCGATTTTAGAGAACTGGTCTTAACTTCAGCAATCGTAGCCGCGTCTTCGTCCTCACCAAACAGCTCGGTGATGGTGAACTTCTTTGCAGAGGGAAGGGTGCTACGCGTAGACGACGATGACGCTGATGGGTCGTTAGTGGTCTTCTTTTGTTTGGACTCCCGGTTTGGACCGCTATTGGTGCCAGTGTTCGTCTTGCGCTTCTTTAACTCCTTTGGTGGTGCAGTTTTATTTACAGTACTGAAAAATAGAAAAGCTTAACTGAGTAAATGATATATGTATACGTATCAACACAGGTGATAGCCATCCTAAATCATTCCTTTTAATAGCTCCAACAACTACAGAGAACTTGTTTTATCGATCCGAACAACATTACAAAGAATACAAAGTACCAACATTTTAATCTGTCTACCAACATTCATCTGTGCAAGCAATGCCAATGTATTCAACTGGAGAGTGGAAAATTTTAATAAACTACTAAATGATGATGTAATTAAATACGAGTACGCATATTTGATTGACTCAAACCGCAATCTGAAATACGATGAAACGACGTTCCATCCACGTAGGGGTACTATTAAAAACTTTGGCATGCGTGTTATGTTTGAGGACATCTTTAAAAAGATTATAGAAATTAAGGACTGGAACTACAATATAGATACAGACATTGATAATTATGTAAACAATAATAGTCAGTCATTTTTTCGTCCCTCAACTATTAGATAACCATGTAAATCCAATACCATCCTCAAACACCATACCCAATGGCGAAACTAACCTCAATGTATTGTTCCAAAATATTCAAAGTATTTCTAACAAAATACATCTTCTTGATGCACTCATCGAGGAAAAACCTAACCTACATGTCTTGTGCATATCTGAAACTTGGATAAGTAGCGAAAAGAAGAAATTACTAAAAATTCATAACTATAATTTAGGCGCGACATTCTGTCGTGAACAACATACAGGTGGGGGTGTTTGTATATTAATAAAAAATGCATTTGAATATTTAGAACGTATAGACATCTCATCTATGTCAATAGAAATGGTTTTCGAAATATGTGCAATTGAAATTCCCATAATTAATTTATTAATTGTAAATCTGTATTGGCCTAGTAGTAGTCGAGAAGTTAACACATTTTACAGTTCTTTGGAAAAACTTTTAAGATATATCTATACCAAAGAAAATTCTAAAAACATCATGATAGCTGGTGATATGAATATAGATTTTTTAAATAAACACGAAAAAGTTAGGCTTTCAAATTTCATGTTAAGTTATAATTTTCATCAAAAAGTCACAAAGCCGACGAGAGTTACACCAACCAGTTCAAAATGCATAGACTTAATCTTTACAAACTTTAATAAAAAAGACTACCATGTCGATGTCCAAGAATTAGGTCTTTCGGACCATAGAAGTGTCTTGTTCTCTACTCCTCTTAATATTCAAAACCCTAACCACTTTACATTGATCAAGCGTAATTTTAACGATTTCAATATAAATAGATTTAAAAACGAAATCTCAACAGTAGACTGGGAAAGTATATTAGTACCTGATAAAAATGTGAATGATAATCTTAATACATTTGATAATATTATACATACAGCCCTAAATAAATGTATTCCTAAAATATTAATAAAATATAAGCCAAACCAGAAAAATACTTACCTAACTAAGGGTATAAAAATATCATGTCGCAATAAAAGACAATTAAAACTACTAATATCACAGACTAATAATAAAGTTCTACGAAACTACTATAAAATGTACTGCAAATCTCTAAAAAGGATAGTTTGTAAATCTAAGAAACTTATCAACATATATAAATTTAATAGTTCAGTTAATAAAACCCAATGTATGTGGAAAATAATACACAATGTAACAAACAAATATAAAATTATACAAAATATAAGACTCAAATTTTCAAACAATACTTTATCTAACCCGAAAATAGTTGCAAATGAATTCAATAATCTATTTGCATCTATAGGAAAGTCACATAAATCTAGATCAGAGAAAAACAATCTTCCCGCAAGTAAAATAACAAATTCTTTTTTCCTCACACCTGTTGAACCAAAAGAAACATTTAATATAATAAAAGGCCTTAAGAGTAAGAAGTCTTTTGGTATAGATGAAATTCCTCCGTTGCTGGTAAAACATTGCGCGGATATTTTGGCAGTACCCTTTTGTAAACTTATCAATCAATCTTTTACAGAAGGAATATTTCCCGAAGCCTTAAAAACATCTCTTATAAAACCTAAACATAAAAAAGGAAACGCCACTGACATTCATAATTATCGACCTATTGCTTTACTGCCTACTTCAGCAAAAATTTTTGAAACTGCTATGGCCATACGACTGAATAAATTCTATGAAAAATATAACATACTACATGATAACCAATACGGGTTCCGTAAAAATAGGTCTACTATATTGGCAATATATAACTATGTGCAAAAAATTTTTGAATCAATAGACAATAAACGGTATGCTGTGGGTTTACTGCTCGATATGAGCAAAGCGTATGATAGAGTATGCTTTGAAACTCTATTAGAAAGACTATACGACTCTGGGATTAGAGGCTTAGCATACAGGTGGTTCAAGTCGTACCTGCATAACCGTGTCCAATACGTAGAGATTGAAAATACCAATTTTATCACAGGTAAAGTAGAATGCGTTAGATCAGATAGAGTCCTTTCTACTGGATCTATTCCCCAAGGTAGCGTCTTGGGATGTTTATTATTTCTTATTTATATAAATAATCTACCTAATCTAATTGATGACCCTTGCACCCTTTTCGCAGATGACATTTCCATATTATTTTCCTGCTCGAATGCCACCGAATTAAACCAAAGCTTAGATATGACCCTAGATAAGATCACCGACTGGCTAGATGAATCAAATTTAGAACTCAACCTTAAAAAAACTAATATAATTCAATTCAAACCCTCACAAAAAGTCCCATTACAAATTTCATATTGCTATAAACAAATACCACTGGAGACTACAAAGACAGCAACCTTGTTGGGGATCGATCTAGACACAAACTTGAGCTGGAAACCTTACATACAGAGATTGCAAAACAAACTATCATCTTTTACTTATGCCCTCCATCAACTAAAAAGGGTAACTGATGTCAAAACTGCGCTCACAGCCTACTATGCATACGCACATTCCAGACTATCGTATGGTATTATATTATGGGGGAATTGTTGTGAAATAAAGGATATTTTTATTCTACAAAAGAAATGTATTAGAATACTTACAAATATTGACCAAATGGTATCTTGTAGATCTTATTTTGTAAAACTCCAAATACTTACCTTAACTTCTATATATATATTAGAATCTTGCAAATTTGTAAGAAAACATGGTAACTTATACTCCCCTCTAGAAAATAAAAATAAAAGGAATAATCGAGACCAAAATAAATTAAAGAAACCATTTTCAAAGTTAGAACTCGTGTCTTCTAGTCCCCATCATATGGCCATCAAAATATATAATCACATACCAAATTACTTAAAAAACATAGAGAAAGAAACACTATTCATTACCTATTTAAAGAAGTTCCTCATTGAAAAATGCTATTATGATGTGAAAGAATTTTTCAATGATAAAATTAGGTAAATATTTCTAGTCGCTAATTACTTGTTCATTACATGTTATTACTAATTTAATGTTTATATAATTTACTCTTAATTTATTTATTTATTGTTAATAATAATAATCTCTACAATATTTTGTTAATTGTCTCTATACAATTTTGAACATAAATGTAATCATTTTTCAATTTTTTTAAATTTTTCGTAAAATGGACAACTGGCTGTCCTTCGCATGTTGCTGTGCCCTAGCAGGGCGTCACAATGTACTAACTTTTATTTTACCACCTTGTGAAATTTTGTGACTTTGCAATAAACTATTATGAATTATGAATTATGAATTATGAATACAGAAATGTAATTGGGCTTGAATATAATTATTACTCAATGCCCAGCATTGTGTGCTGTCGACTGTACGAGGTGTTGAGCTATAAATAAACGATCAAACGCAGTGGGTTTCGACTTGAATTTTATTGTTTCTCTGGGGTTGAGATGTTTTCACTTTATGTAAAGATTGTGTGCTATCGACTGTATGAGGCAGTGAGCTATAAATAGACGAGCAATTTGACTCATATTCTAATAAGTAATAAAGTTGACTTAAGCCTCGTTGACACAATTAGAGAAGGCTCGTACGAGCAAGCTCGGATACCTACTCGCTCGAATCTGGTTATCACAATAGGAGTTGCATTCGAGTTCACTCAGTCCGAGCCTACTCAGATCGTGTCAACGCAGCTTTACGAAAACTTTAAGATATCAAAATAAAATAAAATAGGTTTAAACGTCTAGAGAATACGGCATAGAGACAAAAGTGTTGTGGGGATCAAGTACCTATCATAACGGAAATATGAAGTAATGATTGAATGTATACTCACGAATGGTTTTCCTCGTCTGAGTCGAGGTTAAAGGCGCTGGATCCAGCCCTCTGTTGGCGCCACTGCTTCTCGGGGATGGTGTTCCGGAATTCGTTATTGATTTCAGAGTCAGACCTGAATACATATAAACAAAAAATTAGAATAGACAAACATACCACTGAGGCTTAGTGAGAGAGCCTCGTAAGCCTCTCTTTTTCGTTGGTGTTAGGCAACTTAACCACTGGTCTGCGCAGCAAAAAAAATGGCGCGCTATTTTCAACCTTATGCCATGGTTATAGAGTCCAAAACCAATGAAATGAAATTGGTATAGATTTTATACCAAACGCAAGCCAGAGGCTATAAAAACGATATCAAACAACAATTTAAAAAAAACTTACGAACATTTTTTTCTCCTGTGTTTCTGAAGGTCTTGTAGTACTAGTCACTTTCACTTTAATTCGTTTCCACTTGTTGATCACAATTGTGGCTTTTCATTAAAGTATCCGGATTTTATACATTTTTTTTGATGATTGTACAATAATGATGCAGTGTTTTCCAACATTTTTTTCTGTATTGCATTACGTGAAGCGTGTACATAAAACAAATAATCGAACAGTAAAAAGAAAACGAAACCATGTACAATGTTGGGTTCCCCTGGAATCAAGTCAAACAGTCAACTAAGCACATTTATTGTGTGAATTTTGAGTGTCCATTACAAAACTGTTGTGAACTCAATTAGTTCCCAAAAAGCACATCATACTACTTTACAGGAAAAGGCAGGATGATTTGGTATGTTTCTTAACTCTTATGTCTCGGTCTTACAGCCTAAGTCTTATCGTTGCGGTATGATACTAGTGTTGGAAACATTAATTTCTCTAATTATTAAATTTTTGACCTGGCAACTCTCTCTCCAAATATACGAAGTTCAAAGTGCACGTCGCTCTTTCATTTAAAATTCTTATAAAATAATATAACAGCATAAAGTACTAATTTATTCATGGTTCATGAAGGCCGGTAAAAGTGCTACAGTTATAATATAGAATCAAGTTAAATAAACGACAAGAACGACCAAAAAGCCTTTTGGCATTGTGTGCAACATCGTGGGACGAAGTTTGGGCGGCCATAGTTGCTACCTTTTCTCACGACAACATCGTCAGCGGACTGCAACAACACTGCGCAGGTTTGCTAGAGAGCTGCAGGATTACAACCTCCACAAATTATACGACACATCAAGGTATTTCTCTGCTTCACTAATATATGGGCTGAAATTCATCGCAAAAACAGGAGACATTTTGTTTGGATGTGGCTTCCGCCATTGTTATTTGCTGCGTTCATTTTACGCCAAGATTGCCAATAACAATCAATCAAGCGACAACAGTGCCACGCTCGCGCCAAACGACGGAGCGTCAAGTCAAGCGTCGAGCCAACCTTTGGAGCCAACTATTACCTACACAACCACGCTTAGAAAAATTTTCGCGTCTATAAACATTACCTTTGATGGTGGTGTAATTTCGATCGGCAGTGAACATTTGCGGAACGGAACGTGACTTTACTAGTGAAAAAAAAAAAAAAAACGTATTATCTACGGGTGGTTTTGTGCATAAGATTGAATCAATCATTCATTCGGTCAATCTATCGATTCGGTAACGATCAATCACGGGCCATTTTGTATTGCGTTTTGTGCTGCATGTACTCATTAATTTTATACGAAAAATTGTAACAAACACTAATATTATTACGTTGGTTTTCGTTTGTACGACAATTATAACAAGTGTACTCGCTGTTTGCTGTGTAAGTATCGATACTAACTCCCCTTTCTACAATAATTTCAAGCACGTTTTTTTTCTCATAGTTTGGGCTTTATTCTGACCGTTGTTGGTTTTGTTTTTTATTAGGGATGCTTTAAAAAATGTCGGAAGAAACACCGAAAAACCCTAAAAGACAGCGCACGGGCTTCAAGGGCGCAATAACACGAGTTGCAGCTAAACTCGAGCCTGAGTTTTTACAAACTGCTTCGCTTCAAGTCCTGCTACTGCTTGAGGAGAGAGTGCAACAAAACTTCAGTGAGTACGAAAAGCTTAACATCGAAATAGATGACGATGAAGATCCTACTACAACCGAAGAGTTATACTTTCAGTGTCTAGATAAAATTCGTACCCAAATCGCCCTATTATCCCAGAAAAAGACAGGCCCAAGTGCAGGATCAGTGTCCAAATTAAAATTGCCACATGTAGAAATTAATCCCTTTGATGGAAAGTATGTAGACTACCAGTCCTTTATTGAAATGTTCAATGCCCTCATCCACAATGACAAAAATGTTGAGGACATCCAAAAGTTCTTTTATTTGAGACATTATCTAAAAGGAGAAGCATATGATTTAATAAAAAACCTTCCTATAGTAGGGTCAAGTTATCAAGAGGCCTTGGACATTCTCAAAGACCGCTATGATAACAAATTTAAAATAGTCTCTGAGCATATCAATTCATTGTTCGAGTTGCCAACTTTGAGTGAGTCTTTTACTTTGAGAGGACTTATCTCAACAACAAAGCAGCACCTCGCTGCTCTTAAGAATCTAGGTGAGCCTATAGAAAAGTGGGACAGTATACTTGTGTGTCTGCTTGCAAAAAAGCTTGATTCGAACACAAGCAAAGCCTATCACCTAGAACATGATAGTTCTCAATCACACACCTTTGATGAGTTCATTAAATTTCTAGAGATGCGCGCATTAGCCTTAGAAAATTGTGAGGCTTCTTCTGCCACTCCGCCTGCTTCGGCTGCTCCGGAGAGAAAGCTGCACTCCGGCTACAAGGTGTCTAATGTGGTCGTCAAGGATGTGAAGTGCTTGTTCTGTAAGTCTGATCACAAACTTTATTCCTGTCCAAAGTTCATGCTTGCCTCAATAGCCGAAAGGCTCGAGTTTGTAAAGAAAAATAGATTGTGCAATATTTGCCTCAACAATAACCAAAATAGGTGCAAGTTCTTTTTTAAATGTCAAGAGTGCAAACAATCTCACAATACTTTATTGCACAATGAAGGAGGTAGTCACAGTGACCAAGCGAAGGAAGGGAACAAAAATGTCTCACTCTTGTCCAAAACAATTCCTGGTAACCAATCTCAAGTTCTGTTGCCAACGGCAAAGGTCAAAATTGTAGGCAAAAATGGCAAGGAATATATTGTCAAGGATTTGCTTGATTCAGCAAGCCAGTCTTCCTTCATCACCTCCAATCTAGCAAGAAAAATAGGTAAACCGCTCATGCCCAATTCTACTGACATAATTGGCATAGCCAATACTGAAAAGAATGTCAAGCATTCATTGCCTTTAGATATCTTTTCATGTGTTTACCCATTCAAGGTACAAACCAACTGCTTAGTGGTTGATAAGATCACCACCAATTTGCCTCAAAAAGAAATTGATTTGTCAGGGTTTTCTATCCCCAAAAATATAAAGTTGGCCGATGACTCCTTTCACATCACAAGTGAAATTGATATTTTAATAGCTGCCGATATTTTCTTCCAGGCGTTGCTGCCGCAGCCTGAGGAGCTTCAGCGTCGTGATGCTGCCCAGCCCAGTCTCGTCCACACTCAGTTTGGATACGTAGTCGCCGGCGCCACACCCACCTCTGCTCCTCACCGGGATTCTGCTGTTACACTTTTTTGCCAAAATTGTACTGCAAGTATTAATAATTCAGTTAGCAAATTCTGGAAGACAGAATCTGTACCAGAAATGTTTAAAGAACACACGTCTGAGCAGCAATTTTGTGAACAGTACTTTACAGAGTCTGATAAATTAGAAAACAACAAATTTGAAGTATCAATTCCCTTAAAGATCCCCATCTATGATGTGAACAATAATCTAGGAAACTCACTTAGCCAAGCTTTGAAAAGATTTATTAATCTTGAAAAAAGATTTCAAAAAGATCAAGATTTATTCCAGAAATACAAACAATTCATTGATGAATACGTCGCCTTAGGCCACGCAACTTACTTTGATATTTCTCAATATGATCTTTCAAAAGATGCAGTTTATTTTCTACCCCATCACCCTGTAATTAGGGAAGATTCAATCAGTACGAAACTAAGAGTTGTGTTCGATGGCTCCATGAGAACGATTACTAAAATTTCTCTCAATGATATAATGTTAAATGGACCCACCGTACAACAAGAGCTGTTTGATATATTATTGTCATTAAGATTACATGAACACTTCTTTATCTGCGACATCAGACGTATGTTAAGAAACATTCTAGTGACAGAAGCTGAGAGATCTCTACAGAATATACTCTGGCGAGATAATGTAAATGAACCAATTAAATGCATTCAATTAAATACCGTTACATACGGTCTCAGAAGTTCATCTTACTTGGCCACTAGATGTCTAAAAGAACTAGCTACTAGGTACCAACATGAATACCCCCTAGCATCCGATGTAATTCTAAATTCGACATATGTAGACTGTTCTCTGCTACCAAAGTGTTCAGGCTTCTCAGCACCTAATGACCTCGTAGGGGCCCATAAGCTACGAGGTAGCGTAACGATCAGTTGCCGAGAAGTGTGAACGTCGGCGATTCACCGAGCTGAAGTAATTGGGGTCGATCTAACCTGGTCTGTGCTTCGGTCCCGTCAACCTCCTGTCTCTCTGCAAGGCCCGGGTGCACCCTAGGCTCTTCTTGGTAGACAGGTTCTTCAGCCAACCTCCTATGACTGGCGGGCCAGCTTCAATGAGCACAGTGTTCCAACACAGGTTATGTTACGTGGTAAAAACCAATCGGCCACGTAAATGCGAACTTTATCTGGTTCGGGGAACCACAACACACTCAGCTATATAGACATTCCTGAGGGAAACCCGAATACATTCCAGATGGCTTGCGATTTAATTTCAATACCCTTACCAAAACGCGTTTACATTGCGAGGGCTTTCGTCTGTCAGTTGTCAAAAAACTGCTAGGTTGGCAGCAACGTCAAATTCAAAATGGCCGTTCAGAAACCATCGATCGAATATCGATTTGGAATCGAACAATCACCCGCCCGGACAGGCACCCACCTGTCCCCTAATCTACGGGCAGCCGAGACAACGTTGCTACCGCTCGTTTTAGAACCGAGCCTCCTACTAGAACCTCTGCAGACCGGGGGGTCCCGTCCTTGCCAGGGAACAAGTTAACAATGCGCCCCCTGCGCCAACGTAGTGGCGGTAGGTTAGCATCCTTAACCAGAACGAGGTCACCAACACTAGGGGGGCTGGTTTTGTCAGTCCACTTAAGGCGCTGTTGTAAGATATGCAGATACTCGAGCGACCAACGCTTCCAGAAATTCTGAGTAAACTGCTGCAACATCTGATACCTTGACAACCGATACAATTTCACTCCCTCGAAGGGGTGCTCGGGCAACGCGTTAAGTGGCTGTCCTATCAAGAAATGGCCTGGGGTCAGAGCCTCCAGGTCATTTGGATCCGAGCTGAGCGGACACAACGGTCGCGAATTGAGAACGGCCTCGATCTTACAAAACAATGTCGCGAGCTCCTCAAAAGTCAGCGCGGTCTGACCTACTATACGCCCCAAGTGCGTCTTAGCTGACTTAACTACGGCCTCAAAAATCCCACCCCAGTGGGGGCAAATCGGTGGGCTGAAGGTCCACTGTATACCCCGACGGGAGAGGGCCGTTCCAATATCCACTTTATTTACATTCAAAAAGTTGACTATCTCTCGTAAGTATCGTTCCGCACCGACGTAGTTAGTGCCGTTATCAGAGCGGATCAAAGTTGGAAGTCCCCTTCGAGAAACAAACCTATCCAAACAAGCAAGGAAAGCCTCTGTCGAGAGATCAGCAACGAGCTCGAGATGTACCGCCTTGGTGGATAAACAAACAAACACACATAGGTACGCCTTGTATTGCTTAGCGGTACGCAATCGTGAACTCTTCACCATAAACGGTCCTGCAAAATCCGTACCAACACCTGAAAACGGTCTGACCTCATTCACACGATCAGGGGGCAAGTCCCCCATGAGAGGTTGCATCGTGGCAGCCTTAAGTCGATAACAAGGCATGCACCGAAACACGATGTTCCGTATGACACGGCGGGCAGATAAGATCCAAAACTCCCGCTGGAGCGTGGCCAACAACGCGTTACAGCCGGCATGCGCGTTTTTAATATGACGATCAGTCACCAGCAATTCAACTAACTGTCCTCCCTTGGGGAGCAGAAGTGGGTGACGAGCCGAATACGACAGATTCGCATTGCGCAGTCTTCCTCCTACCCGAAGTAACCCGGTCGAATCAACAAAGGGGTTGAGACGCGCGACGGCTCCCTTCAATTTCGAACGTCCACTTCGTATAATCTCCAATTCTGCCCCAAACTTCGAGGACTGTACCAACCGGACCAAATTCAATAGCGACTCGTTTCGCTCGCTTTGGAATCGATCGAATATCGATTCCAAATCGATATTCGATCGATGGTTTCTGAACGGCCATTTTGAATTTGACGTTAGCTGCCAACCTGGCAGTTTATGACAACTGACAGACGAAAGCCCACGCAATGTAAACGCGTTTTGGTTAGGGTATTGAAATTAAATCGCAAGCCATCTGGAATGTATTCGGGTTTTCCTCAGGATTGTCTATATAGCTGAGTGTGTTGTGGTTCCCCGAACCAGATAAAGTTCGCATTTTCTTGGCCGATTGGTTTTTCCCACGTAACATAACCTGTGTTGGAACACTGTGCTCATCGAAGCTGGCCCGCCAGTCATAGGAGGTTGGCTGAAGAACCTGTCTACCAAGAAGAGCCTAGGGTGCACCCGGGCCTTGCAGAGAGACAGGAGGTTGACGGGACCGAAGCACAGACCAGGTTAGATCGACTCCATTTACTTCAGCTCGGTGAATCGCCGACGTTCACACTTCTCGGCAACTGATCGTTACGCTACCTCGTAGCTGATGGGCCCCTACGAGGTCATTAGGTGCTGAGAAGCCTGAACACTTTGGTAGCAGAGCGTGGTTTCCTGAGATTTGCAGCCGTCAAGGGCTCCAGGAAGGCACGATTTGGGACTATCAATCTGTAGGTATAGGCGGTTATTAGGTAACTTGGTTGTGTTCCTATATCCACATAGATTGGTAGTATTGTAAGCTATAGGTCTATTGCTGGTAGTAGATAGACAGATATTGAATTGAATTACCAGTTAGTCAATCTATTAGTGGTCTAGTAATTCTATTGAATGAATGTTTTGGTTAACATAGGTAGTTACATCTATTGATAGCAGGCTATTACATTGTTTTCAGTTTATAGCAATTTATAACTTGAACTAATATTGACTATCTGTGTGTGTTATAATGATAAAGGGAAACTAAATTGTATTTACAGAATTTATATAGATATAAAACTCGGTTCCTATTGTTTAAGGAAAACAGCATTGTTTAAGTTGTGGTTTAGGGTTCCCTCGTTTGGGTTGTAGACTGGAGGGTCCAATAAAATTGAGTTACTGCAAATTGTGAGTAAGTATCGTTCCGATCATGTCGTTATCTGAAATCCAGAAGGGTGTTTCTAAGGAACTCAGATGGTTTTCCTCCGCACACGGTCTGATAGACCGCTTAGATAGGCATGATGTGGTATTGGAGCGGTCTATGGACGTTAAGGAACGTTACAATAGGGTGCTCGAATTGTCCGCGCAGGCGGAATCAGTTGATGGTTGCGCACCTGACAGGCTGTCACGGTTGCTAGGGGATGTCGACCAATGTATGGAGATGGCAGCTGCTATCACGCAGAAGGCTGCGGACATACGTAGACAGCGCGAGTCCAGCCATGGTGGTGACATTGAAGCACCTCTGCCGCTTCAGGGTTCGGGGTCCAGGTTACCTGCCATCACTATGCCTACTTTTGACGGAGTGTCCGGCGAATGGATGAGCTTCATCAATCTGTTCGACAGTTTGGTGCACATGCGATCGGACATTACCAAGTCTGTCAAGATGGCTCAGCTGGTGGCAGCATTGAGGGGTGAGCCTAGGGAGCTGGTCGCTCATTTGACAGTTACGGAGGGTAACTATGAGACGGCCAGGCAATTGTTGGTCAGACGTTACCACAACAAACGGAGGTTGGCCGATGCCCAACTGAACCGTTTGTTTAGTACCCCGGTTGTGAACAAGGTCGGGGCCATACAGACGGAGGTTTTGAACCCATTGTTGTCCGTCACCAAGGCTCTAGAGAATCTTGGACTTCCGGTTGGTGAATGGTCGTACCTACTGTTGTACATTGTACTTTCCCGCCTACCCGCTGACGTGCAGACTCGTTTCGAACAGTCTCACGGGAGGTCGGCCGAGGACCTGCCCGCCTTCTCCGACTTGGTCGGATTCTTGGAAGAGGAGGCTCGACGGGCAGAGAATTTGGGGTTGACGGTCACCAATCCTTCGGAGCCACAGAGAGCTGCCGGGAGCGCTGTGAGTAGGGGCCCTCCGACGAGGAAGGACCGCACCAACCGGCAGTCATATGGGACTGTGAGTGCATTGACCCCACATAGTGAGACCTGCCCATGTTGTAGGCAGATTGGCCATGCTGTGGCTAATTGCAATAAGTTCGGGGAACTTAGGGTTCAGGGACGGCGCTGGATGGCCAAGCAGCAGAGCTGGTGTTTCCTGTGCCTCGGGCCACACATGGCTAGGGACTGCACGCGCACAAAAATGTGCGGATATTGTGGTGGGGCCCACAACAATCTGTTGTGCATGAACCGGTCCGGCCAACAGCCTCCACAGGGCCGTATCCAGGGTGACACGGCATGGGGCCCTGAGAATTCATTTGCGACTCGGAGCGCAACTCAGGGGCCAACGTCCCCACGTGCACAGGGCAGTACCAGGATGCAGGGCCGCACTCAGGACCATTACATGGGGGGCCCTGCGTTTTCGGTTGCGACTCAGCATCCGACCCAGCGGGACATTGGGTGTGTTGAGCAGGCCGTAACGGGCGGGTGGCATGGGACACCTTCGAGCTATGCGGGTGCGGTTTTGACGCCGCCTCAGTTGTCGCCCCGCTCGTGCCTCGTCCTCGTCGGTCACATGTGATGTCCCCCCCGCTCATGGAGCGGCCGCGGTTGAATTCACGCCCACCCCCCTTTACGGGGAATCGTAGGTTGGGAATGGAACCGGCGCGTGGGCCATGTGTACAATGGGACCCTCTGGCGTATAGCTGCATACCTGATCGGTTACAGGCACAGTGGGGCCCCGGGGGTCCTCGCTAGGAATTTGCGGCCCAACCATTGGTTGCCCCCCAACCGGAGACGGTGGTGTTACCGATCGCCTCTGTGCTTGTTTGGGATTTGGCGGGCAACCCAACATACGTTCGCGCCCTATTAGATTCGGGAGCTCAGGGCTGCATTGTATCGAATGATTTAGCAAAATGGTTGGGCCTCAAGGTAAATAGGTATAATAAATCAATACGGGGCGTGGGGAATGTTACGGTTACGAATGTAGTTGGTCAATCGGTGATCACGTTCTCTCCACGTTATGACATTTTGACAAAAACATCCGTGCAAGCTTTAGTAATGACGCATGTCATGGGCAGACACCCCTTGGTGAAGTTGAATCCGGCCGTTCGATTCCTGACATCAGGACTCAAGTTGGCGGATCCCGATTTTGACACTCCAGCCCCGGTCGACCTGCTACTGGGAGCAGACGTTCTGGGTAGGTTTCTATTGTCGGATCGGCGAGTTCTTCAGCCGGACGGGTTGATTTCTGTGGATACTAAGTTTGGTCACGTGATCATGGGTCCGGCATTGCCAATGGTTAGGCCTGCCGAGTCAGATGGCATACTTATTGGCTCAGCGTTGTCAGACGCTATCCAACGTTTCTGGGAGATAGAGGAACCTCCCACCGCTCGTCGAGTCGACGCAGACGAAGAAGAGTGCGAGTTGTTTTACCAGAATAGTACTGGCCGCCTTCGTTCTGGTCGTTTTGTAACTCGACTGCCTTTCAGGGCCGATCGACCGCCACTAGGAGAATCTAGGAAGATGGCTGAGACGAGATTGGTGTCGATGGAGCGTAGGATGACAAGGGACGCCGTATTTAAACAAAAATATGTTGATTTCATGAGGGAGTATGAGTCGTTAGGACACATGTCGGTATCGGGTGTGGACTGGAGATCTGAGGATCATTGTTTCCTTCCACACCATGCCGTCCTACGAACCCCTACCGGCAAGATTCGAGTTGTTTTTGATGGGTCAGCACCTACCTCGAACGGGATGTCCCTGAATCAGTGTCTACATTCGGGACCCAAGTTGAGTCGTGATATTTCGGATATTCTCACGAGCTTTCGGAGGCACCAGATTGTATTTGTCGCAGACATTCGGATGATGTTTAGGCAAACGGTAATTCATCTGGCTGACAGAAGGTATCAGTTGATACTTTGGCGTGAGTCCACGGCCGAGCCAGTCAAGGTCTATGAGTTAAACACGAACACGTATGGGTTATGGTCTAGCCCGTATTTGGCGATGCGTACCCTGCGGGAGTTGGCGTCGCGTGACCGTGTGAGCTATCCTAGAGCCGCCGCTATCTTGGAGCAAGATTTGTACGTCGATGACGTCTGCACAGGGGCAGCCAGTGTGGAGGAAGCTCTGGACCGACGTGACGAGCTCATTCAATTGCTGGAACGAGGCGGCTATGAACTACGCAAGTGGATGTCCAACTCCCCTGAGTTGATGGCTGGTCTCCCAGATGAGTTTCAACAAGACCCGCACGTTTTTGAGAATCCTGACAACCCTAACATGTTGTCAGTGCTTGGAATTCAGTACCGGCCCGTCCATGATGAGTTTACCTATCGGGTGGTTTTAGAAACACCGAAGGCCTGGACGAAGCGGTCAGTACTGTCAACGATTGCGAGAACGTTCGACCCGAATGGATGGATTTCTCCAGTCACCTTTGCTCTCAAATGTTTTATGCAAAGGCTATGGGCGGCTCAGTTGACCTGGGACACCTACCTCTCAGGTGATTTGTTGACTGATTGGACGCGAATGTTCACCTCGCTATCGGACATAAATAATGTATCGCTGCCGAGGAAATTGATCCCTGCTGGGGATTACAGGGCAACCCTTCACGGGTTTTGTGATGCCTCTGAACGAGGGTTTGCGGCAGCGGTTTATTTGCGAACCGTCACCTCCACCGGGGAGGTCGACGTGCGTTTAAAACGCTCATTTTATAACTTTCAATAATTTCAGAAACTTTGTTTTGTCCTTTGTCAGTTTTCTTTTACGAGATGATGGTTTCGTTATCTCTCGATTGATACTAGATCGTGTAGACAATTGTATAGGCTTTTTATTAAAATCAATATTTTTTTCATTATATATAAATAGAGCTGGACCCCTTCCTTTCGTAAATTTATTAGATTGTTTTCAGAATCTAATATTCTAATAGTAATTTTATTAACACTGCTATGATTAACAGGAAAATATATAATATTCCTAGGTATTTCTATGATTCTGTAACCTGGTGGAACGTTAGGAGCGAATTCATAAATTACATGACTTGGTTCTCCGTTTACAAACGATCCACTCACAATATCACATTCGATCCTAGTGAGGATCGAATGGTTGTAGGTAAAATGCTGATGGGAAAGTGAGAGTCATGCCATTAATTACTTTCTAATATCTCCTTTCCGAACCCTAAAATAGAACCAATAGAGTTTTCTTTTTCAAAATGAATATCCTTGGAACAAAACAATTTCGTAGTTAAAGTATTATTGTTACAAATTAATTTAAAATCACAGTCCTTCACATTGACTTTTAAATAATCATTAATATCTTCAAGTTCATAGGAACCCTCGGGTATTTTAAGACTATCATCTTGACCATAATAAAATGTGTTGTTTCTTTCATCTATGTTTGGGATAGAATTAAACGTTGAAAAATATAAAAGACCGCATTCGTACTCGCTGTTGAGTTGCAGAGGTGGTGAATAATATGTTGATAAACAAGAATCGTTCCCTGTTATGGATAACGTAAAAGACATGATGAGAGTGAAGACCAGAGTGTCAGAACATGTTATTTATAAATGATTATCCCAAAATTGACGTAAGAATTTTATACATAAATGTCCACAGTTTATTGTATCATACGATTGACATTGATTAAATTTATAACAAATGTTTACGTGACGTAAGTAACGCAAAAGTTCTAAAGGTGGTTTAAGATCACCAAAACTATCAAAATACTCGCAGATGTTATTTATTTTTGCGTAGGCTACCCAGTGAGTTCCAGGTCTATCAGAACTGTCTAAGTTCACAACTGCACATTCATTCTTATATGGTTTCTTCGGTAGTGTATCCCGCATGAACACTCCTCGAAATAACGGAACATCCGAGGCGAAATTTAAGATGTCTAGATTAGTGAGTGCGCGAGAAGGTAGCCTTTTTTTTAGTTTTTTATCTGCCAAACAAATAATCCTGCTCCTTTCTTATATGGTTTTACATAAAGACCTTTACCAATCGCGATAGATTCCATCATTTTATTGTGGCGTTCTGATTCCAGTAAGTTCTTTTTAGTTGCTTGATAATCGTGAACTGCTTTAGCAATGCCTGCTGCATCTCCTGCTAACGATCCTAATGCCGAAAGGCCTGAGAATATTGGAAAAAGTGGTAATATCCCACCAGTTTTTGGTATTGGAATAATACGTGGTAATATTACACGATAATTTTTAGGAAAACATTTTTTTGCTGCTAAGTGCATAAATTTAATAGCAGCTTTATTATTTTTAGGCTTACATTTTTTTAATTGATCAGTCAAACTTTTGACAACCTTCTTAAAGATTTTGACACCACTGCCAACTTTGACTTTTGTTTTCATTACTTTATTCACCAACCAAGAGGCAACTTTTTCTCCTTTACTAGCGTCTTTGGAACGCATACGTGTCTTAGCCATATTGATCAATCGAATATCAGCCTTTTTTCTATCTTCACTATTATTAGAAATATATGCAATATCGTGTTGCAAACAAGCGTTATCTAATTTGTTGATTCCTTTTTCTCCTCTTGCTAAGCGTTCCCGTAAACGTGTACCTGGACCGCAGTACTGATAGCCTGGTAAATGTAACTCAAAAGGTAAATTATTTATTAAAGTATTAACAAGACCTCTACTTTTCATCATTAATAGATTAATGTGCATATAACGAAGGTGTCATGCTTATATATTATTCT
This sequence comes from Argyresthia goedartella, assembly GCA_949825045.1. Classification (NCBI taxonomy): domain Eukaryota; kingdom Metazoa; phylum Arthropoda; class Insecta; order Lepidoptera; family Argyresthiidae; genus Argyresthia; species Argyresthia goedartella. The sequence goes on along the minus strand of OX463836.1, from coordinate 45,026 downwards.
AATGCACTAAATCGTTTTTTAAAATCCAACTGTTTTCATTCTTACTAAGCCCGAACCATTTTACGAAAAGCTTATTACCTTTTCGTTTTAAAACCTTTTCAATAAGATAAACATTTGGATATTTTGATTTAAGAAGTTCTTTTTCATAAAAACAACCTTTAATGGTATTTTTTTTTGATCCTGTAAGATATAAGTGATGGGGTTAGTTTTATTTATACTTTTGATACAAAATATTTCTGAAGACCAGTTGGGTGTATAACCCTTATCAAAACAACTTTTATATTTACTGACGCGCACATGATCACCTTGATTAAACTTGTTTTTTTGAGCTAATGTATTTTTTGGGCTTTTAATATATTATTTAGAACTATACTTTCATTTTGATGATTTACTTCTATGGGCTTAAATCCAATTGTTCTATGTTTTGAAGCATTATAGTTATTAATTACTTCCTTTAAAGGGTTACCAAACCATTTATAATTACCAACCATGTTAAAATACTTATATAACTTATTCTTTAATGTTCTGATAAGTCTTTCCACAATTGATGCTTTTTTTACCGAAAACGTAGAGTAATGGTTAATATTATACAACTTCATAAGTTTTTGAAATTCATAATTATAAAACTCAGTTCCTTGATCCGTTTGCAGATTTTGAGGGGACCTTACACATTTCAATATATCTAAGAATGAAGATGCAACTTCAGTCTTTGTTTTAGTTTTTAGTGGTTTCATCCAAGCAAACTTAGAGAATGCATCAATAACAACTAAGATAAATTTATATCCTCTGTTTTCACGGGCAAATGATTTAATATCTATTAAATCTGCTTGCCACAGGTCACCTATCCCTTTTAAGGTCACATGTCGACGCGAAAAATTCCGACGTGCTTGTTTATGGATCTCGTCAATAATTTGTTGTCTACTCATGATTGTTGTACCCCTCTCAGTAAATTGGTAATTTCCTCTTTTGTGTAATAATTTTTATTTATTTTTACTACTAAAGAATCTACTTGATTTTGTATTTTCCTAAGGTCATCATAGATTTCTAGTCTCGAAGGTATTGACTTTATGAGTTGATCGACGTAGGCTTTATTAGTTGCCTCGTCTGAAGATCGTGGTAACTTCAAACCTTTCAATCTAGCATGACGTAAGTCTATATCACCCTCTATATTTCCTGATTGTCGCAATCGTTTGTGTACATGATGACCAAATTTATCAATATTCATTTTATGAGTGTTGACTCGATGACAGGTAATAAAATACTGGTATTATGTATGAATTCATAGTTATATGATACCGCTTTCCTGTAATTCATTCAATATTGAAATTATTTCTCCATCTAGACCAGTATTACCAGCATCACGTGATGCTATAAGAAGTTTTAATCTTTCAACTAGTTTATCAGGGTCATCCCAATAAACATAATCAGTATTTTTTTTTCATTCGTTTCAATAAAGGCAATCCGGAACCTTGACATAAATTTTCAGTACTGCTGGTACAGTCTTTATTGTTTTTAAATAGCGGCTTAATGATATTTAGATATTTTGATCCCTTGTTAGATTTAATTGGTTTAGTTGAATCGAAATCTCTTCGATGTGCATTAGTGAGCAACAGTAGTTGCTTAATTGAGGTGATAAGATCCATATCAGGAGATTTGTTAAACAACAATTCTGTTAATCCTGGTGTTACCGTTCACTACAATGGATTTGTCTTTTAGAGTAACTCTAGATGACCCTAACATGTGTTTACCCCGAACCATTCTCACACCAAATGGAACATCTTGGTATTCACCGGAACTCATCAACCAAGAGAGAGAACTATTTAGGCTTTCATCATTACCCGCTGCTGTGTAGTATGATGTATTAGATAAGTTTAAATTATGGTTTTCGTTTTCAGAGTCACTCGTACCGCTTTCGGTTTCAGATACAAGCAAACTTTTTGGTTCAGTTTGTTTTGATATTACAGTCAGCCTTCTTTTACTTTTTACGTCAGCAGTATCACTTTCATTGAATTGACTTTCAGATAGCTCATCAGAGTTGCTACGCTTACGCTTTTTGATTAGCATCCGTGGGGACATTTCCGCTTGTAAGTCTTCATTTGATGGAATCCTTTGAATATTTTGTTTCGAAATCTGGTTTAAAGAATCAGTTATGGGCTTAAACATTGTTTCAAGAACTAAATTATTGTTATTTTTATGTTTTTGAATCTGCTTTACTTTTCTTCTAACTGCATCGGCAGATTTAACTATTTCTTTTTTTAACGTCTTTTCCAGGTCCATTATTATTTCGTGTGTCTAGTCTCTGCGACATCAAATGTTATAGTGATTCAACTAATGTCTTTCAAGGACATAAATAGAAATAGAAAATGTTATTCAACAATAAATGTATCAAATTTAAATCGATAGCAACCACTGTTTTTTTCACAATCCTTGTTTATAACAAGATAGCTATACGGTTCGCTCCAAATTTTGGAACACATATTTTTAAAATTATTCCAACTCATGTCTACATTTACGTGCTCATCATAAACATGTTTCATATTTATTTCATCTTGCTTGAAAAGAATTATAAGATTGGCGTTGTCACGTACAAGTTGTTTTGGTACTTTAGTGTACGTTTGATTTAGATAAAAAGAATCTATATTTTTATGTCTACCCATTGCAAAGTAGTCTCTAATACTGCTTTGGTTTCCACATGCTACATCATCAAATATTATGATAGAGTTAGGCATAGCCTTTTCAGGGCTTAGTATGTTTTCGTTTACATGATATTTTGCGAACCCCACAGAAGGAACTAAACTCAAAACACGTTCCAAATATATGTATTTAGGTTGGTATAAGGTTTTGGAGTAAATATAAACATTTTTAAAACAAATCCCTTCTTTATGCAGTAAGAGACCGATCATCAAATTAGTTTTACCACAGTTCGATGGACCACAAATTATACATCGAATAGAGTAGGGTAAGAGAGAGCCGTGTCGTCCGTTTCGTTTTATTCTGTCGAAAACAAACTGTAATGATTGCTTTTGTTTAATAAATCTCATATTTATTCAAATGGTTTAAACTCTACCACTGTTCGGAAACAAGTGTAATATTATTGTGTTTATATTGAATTTAAAGTATTTTTAATTGTCAGTCTTAACGTATTTATCAAACTGTAATAAGCGGTCAATGAAATAAAATTAGGTGAGGGTTATTGTTACATTTGAATCAATTAGAAATCGAAATAAATTCTTTCCATGCTTCCCTTCGCCTTTCCATACATCACAGCTCAATTTAAACACGTTCAAGCCGAAGCGGCAACGCGAAGCGTTGCGCGACGCGGAGAGGAGCGGAGCGAATGGCTTGAACGTGTTTAAATTGAGCTGTGATGTATGGAAAGGCGAAGGGAAGCTTGGAAAGAATTTATTTTGATTTCTAATTGATTTAAAAGGAACAATAACCCTCTACTCTGAGCGGATATCATCTTATCCTGATTTTCATGATTGTAATGTATGTGGGTAGTTATACATATTGTGTACCTACCGCGTTCTGTCAATAAAGTCAGTCTCAGTTTAGCTGGTCGTTTGATTGCATCGCTCCTGTAGATATATTACATATTGGCTAACGAGATGGGATCTATGGGGGAGTACGGGGAAGTGGGCCACCTACATCACACAGTTACGTGCGTGGTTTGAAGTGAACGGAGTTGCGCCTGAGAAGTTCACCAAGTACCTCGTGGCGGTGGTCGAGCCGGACGCGTTGGACTTGATCATCGATTTGTGTTACCCAGAAGTGCCAGATTCAGTGCCGTTTGAAGATATTGTAACCAAATTAAAAGTTCATTTATCGCCAAAGCGGTCCGAGGTCGCGGAACGGATCGGTTTTCGCAGTTGCAAACAAGGGGCGGGGCAGTCGCTCAATGAATACTTGGCAAAATTGAGGCAGCTCGCGAAAGATTGCAACTTCGTCAAACTGGAGTACTTGGAGGAGAACCTACGCGACCAGCTGGTGTACGGCTTGCGAAGCGACGCCATCAGGTTCCGACTGATGGCCGAGGACAAGCTGACGCTGAGCCGCGCGACAGAGCTGGCGCTGTCGTTGGAGGCGGCGGAACGAGACTCGCGAGCCAGTGACGTGGTGGCGGCGGCCCCGCACGCCAGGGCCTGGAGCTCCGGCGCGGCCGGCGGCAATTACAGTGACGAATACGACGAGGACGACGACGTGCCGGTATACGTAATTCAGGGTGGTAGTGCGAGTGACCGTCCTTGGTATACGAAGGTGCTGGTCAAAGGTACGGAACTGTACATGCAGCTGGACAGTGGATCAGGTGTGAGCGCGATCCCAGTCGCGACATACCACAAGCACTTTTCTTATATGAAGATTATACCTACAACAATTCAACTGCGAATGTACTGTGGACAAAGTGTGCAACCGTTAGGTATGATTAAATGTCCCGTGATGTATAAAGATAAAGTTGTAAACAATTAAGAGTTGATCATTGTGAGTGCGAAAGATAGCCCGGCATTGCTAGGTAGGCGGTGGATGTCAGCGTTGGGCATAGAATGTACAAAAACAGATGAAGTATTGGCGGTCTCGGTATCGGCGGAGTGTGCAGGCGCAGCCGGGGTCAAGAACAACAAGTTACGTCATAAGGAGGTACTCGAGCAACTCAAAGGTACATATCCTAATGTATTTACCCCAGGTATAGGAACTCAAAACTCAAAAACTCAAAACGTTTATTCTGTAAATAGGCCACAAGGGCACTTTCACATGTCATTTCATTTCATTTTTTACAGAACATTTGGTATTATTATTTGTATCATATTATCAGAAAAAAAAAAAGTACTTAATTATTGTTTCTGAGAGATGTAAAGAGTCTCAAATGTCATAATAAAATAATTAAAATATAAATAAAAGAGATGTATAGTCTCTTTAGTGAATAATACAATGATGATAGGGGATTTAAATGGTCCCCACAGTCAAGAGTTGTATAATTAAATTAATCTTTGGAGGTGTAAAAGGCCTCCAAGTGTCCAGTAAAAGAAACTCTGGCAGTGAGGATGCTCACAATTAATTAGAACAATTCAGTCCCAAGCATTTTTATCGTCTATGTACTCTTTAATACTGTAGTAAGCTTTAGAAATAAGCCTTTGCTTGATGTATTTCTTGAACTTATTAATTGATAGATCTGTCAAAGTGCTTGGGAGTTTATTGTAAAATCTTACACAATTACCCTTGAACGAGTTTTTTATTTTATGGAGCCGAGTAGTGGGCACTGCAAGTTTGTCCTTGTTTCTAGTATTAAAGTTATGTATATCACAGTTTCTTCGAAAGTTAACAATGTTCTTATGGACATACATAATATTCTCGTAAATATATTGACTATGGACTGTCAATATATTTACTTCTTTAAACTTATTTCTAAGAGAATCTCTATTATTCATTTTATAAATCGCACGAACAGCCCGCTTCTGCAGCACAAAAATAGTATTTATGTCAGCAGCACTGCCCCAGAGCAGAATACCGTAGGACATAATACTATGAAAATAACTAAAATAAACTAATCTGGCTGTTTTTAAATCTGTCAAGTGACGGATTTTCCTGCATGCAAAAGCTGCAGAGCTCAGTCTGTTCGATAGCTTATCAATATGTGGACCCCATTGGAGTTTGGAATCCAACGTTATACCTAGAAACACTGTGCTGGTTACCAATTCCAATTCCTCATTTTTAATTGTTATACATGTCTGATTATTTTTAACGTTAGTAGTAAGAAACTTAACACATTTAGTCTTTTTCTCATTTAATAGCAAATTATTAACATTAAACCAATTTACCACTCTTGATATGGTATTGTTCACGTGATCATCATTAGCGTGTTGGTTTCGCTTTGTTTTAAAAATAAGTGAGGTGTCATCAGCAAACAGTACCATATCATGACAGTCCCTTCCTAGATAGGGTAAGTCGTTAATATAGATGAGGAATAGGAAGGGTCCCAATATTGAGCCCTGTGGCACGCCCAAAGAAACCAATGATCCTGGTGATCGTTCTCCGTTTACGTCTACCCTTTGTATTCTTCCGTTCAGATAAGATTTTAACAAATTCAATGACGTGTCTCTAACTCCATAATGATGTAATTTCCTGATCAATGTTTCATGACAAATGCAATCAAAAGCCTTAGATAAGTCACAAAAAATGCCTAGGGCATCTTGTGACTCTCTGTGAACTTTCAACAAAGGCATCGTGCGTTTATGCGTATCGGCCGACGCACAGCCGGTATATTGTAGACCAAGGCAGGTACCTTACGCACTAAAAGATAAAATCGAGGGCGAAATTGAACGCATGGTTAGTGAGGGCATAATTTCACCGGTAGAGACCAGCGATTGGGGAACTCCAGTAGTTCCAGTCATCAAACGTTCCGGCGAAGTACGTTTATGCGGTGATTTTAAAATAACGTTAAATCCAGTTTTAGTAGATGATAAATATCCCGTACCGCGCATAGATGATATTTTTGCCACGCTACAGGGAGGGCAGTTATTTAGCAAAATAGATTTATGCAGGGCTTATCAACAGGTGAAGTTGTCACCTGAGTCAAGAATGTTGTGTGTTATAGGGGTAACTTTTGTTACAATAGATTGCCGTTTGGTGTTAAATGCGCAGTTAGTAAATTCCGAAGAGAATTGTGTCGCGGACGGCCTGTCCAGACTGCCACGCTTTGACGACCGTAGCGAAGACACGAAGGTGACGTATGAATTCTTACATTTTATAGAAGAAGGGACACCGCTGAATCATCGTGACATCTCAGCCAGCAGCAAATAACAATAAATGTTATTGGAAGAAGGGGGTTATCGAAACTCGGCTAGGTCCGCTGTCTTACCGAGTGCGAGAGGGAGAGAGTATACACAAGAGGCATGTCGATCAGCTGATCAAAGATCAGAGTAAAGCCTACATGCCGGAAACTATACAAGCGCGGCCGACTTGTCAAGCGGGTATAGAACCAACAACATCGGCACCTGTCGAGGTGACTGCGTTGTCACCGGTTGCGCAGGCACAGCAGGAAACTGGGCCGCTCTCGCCGGCCGCGGTCCCAGGTTCCGTCCGAGAGGGCTCTGCGCGCGCGTCGCCGATATCTACACCGCCACCGCAGAATTATCTAGTAGATAGCCGGCCCTTACGCGCCCGACGTCCACCCACTCGTTATGGTTTTGAAATAGATTAAAGTTTATGCTGGTTCTTACTATGCTGGTTACTGTTACTGTTTCTGTGTAATATTTAGGAAAATGTTTCTATCTTAGATGATGATACTATGTAACATATAATTTAGTCTGTGCTATGTAATACTCATTACTCCATAGCTGCGGCGATGGGCTAACCCCCTGTCACGCAAAATGGAGTATTGAGACACTGCTATGTTATACTTACCATGTAATAATTATAAGGTGTTTCTAGATTAAGTGTGGGAGGATGTAATGTATGTGGGTAGTACATATTGTGTACCTACCGCGTTCTGTCAATAAAGTCAGTCTCAGTTTAGCTGGTCCTTTGATTGTATCGCTCCTGTAGATATATTACAATGATGTTTTGAACATTGAAGGTATGTCATATCCAGTAGGATTTTCTGACATAGCTACCTTCGAGAAAAATAACCCTAACTTTGCTATTTTTGTTTACGGGTTAAAAGGCGGAAAAACGATTACAGGTCCTTTATCAAGTCGGAATCTACAGTTGCTAAAAAAACAATTCATCTCTTACTAATAGAGAATGAATCATTATCACACTATTGTTTGATTAAAGATCTGTCTCGGTTAGTGAGAAGTCAGATTACTAAACACCACCAACGATTACATCTTTGTGAGCAATGTTTGCTTTTCTTTAAATCGGTTGAAGAAGTGAATGGACACTTGTGCGGTCAAATCGCTGCAGAGTTACCTAAAAAAGGTTCAACAATCCAGTTCAAGAACTATTCACGTAAACAAAACATGCCGTTTGTCGTTTATGCCGACTTTGAAACAATGATCAAATGTTATCAAGGTTGCGATGGCGATCCAAACGTATCTAGTACAACCACAAAACGTCAACATATACCCATAGCTTTTGCGTATTACATAGTATGCACACTTGATTCTCGGTATAACCGTTTCGTTACTTATCGCGTAGAGGATTGCGTAGCTAAGTCTGTACATTCAATATATCAGGATGCACAAAATATACATAAAATTTTGATAAACAGTGTTCCCATGATATTCAATGCTGATGATAGGATCAAATTCAACCAAGCCACCCATTGACACATTTGTGAACATCTGTTATGGTGCGACAGAGTTCGGGATCATTGCCATATTACTGGCGCTTTCCGCGGCGCTGCTCATAGTTATTGCAATCTGCAGTTCAAACTGCCCAACTTCGTGCCAGTTGTTTTCCATAATTTATCTGGTTATGACTGTCATTTGTTTATAAAACAACTAGGTGAGGCTCCAGGCCCTATCAAAATTCTCCCCAAAACAAAGGAAAATTATATTTCATTCACGAAATTTATCCCAATCTCTAAAGATGAAAGCATTCAACTGCGTTTCATAGATTCGTTTAAATTTCTCGGAACAAGTTTAGACAAACTTGCGAAATCTATGAAAACCAAAGGATTTTCATTTCTCAACGCGTATTTTCCAAATGAATTTGAATTCAGCTTACTTACGCGCAAGGGTGTTTATCCGTATGATCACATGTCTGATTGGAAATGCTATGAACAAAAGTGTTTGCCCTGTAAAGAATATTTTTTTAACTCTGTTACTAACGAAGACATTTCTGAGGAAGATTATGAACACGCAAAGAAAGTTTGGAAAATCTTTTCTGTAAGAGACATGGGTGAATACACCGATCTTTACTTAAAAACCAATGTTCTTTTATTAGCAGACATCTTCACAAAATTCCGAAAGACATGTAAAATATATTATCAACTTGACCCGGCCTTCTACCTAACTGCCCCTAGCTTATCATTTGATGCAATGCTCTTGAAAACTGGAGTTAGATTAGAACAACTTAGTGATCTGGCATTAGTAAGAATGATTCAGGATGGAATAAGGGGAGGAGTCTGTGTATGTACCAAGCGACATGCAAAAGCCAATCACCAGTACATGGCTGATTATGATCCCTCCCAACACGATTCACTTATTATCTACGCCGACGCGAATAACCTCTATGGGTTCGCAATGTCGAAGGTTCTACCATTGTCGGATTTCCGGTTCTTGGATGACCATGAAATTAATGATTTGGATATTAAGTCTGTTCCAGATGACGCCTCTTTTGGTTACATACTGGAAGTTGATTTGATTTATCCGCATAGTTTACATGACGAACATAACGACCTTCCCTTCTGCCCCGAACAGTACATCCCACCTGGCGGGAAATCTAGGAAACTTATACCAAATTTGCACCACAAATTTAAGTACGTTATACATTACGTTCATTTAAAAAACTGTTTGAAACACGGTCTTCTGTTGATCGCGTCATTACTTTCAAACAGAGCGAATATTTGAAGCAATATATTGATCTCAACACGAAATTGCGTCAAGAGGCAAAATCTGCCTTTGAACAGGACTTTTTTAGTAGTTGTTTAATTTTCCACGCCTACCGAACCGAGCAGACGAGTCAGTAGAGCCGCTCCCGAAAGCTCTAACTTGGGAATGGTCAGGCGAGTGCGCAACGGCGCAACCTTGCTCTTGGCCATGACCAACCGGACATCAACCTCCCTCGAGGAGTCGACCGTATGCAGATACACCGCAGCTCCGTAGCCCTTCTCCGAGGCATCGCAAAACCCATGCAGGGTGGCGGTGTATCGTTTGGTGGGGACCAACCTCCGTGGCAGTGAAATCCGATTAATGCCAGGGAGGGTCGAAAAGAACGAGTCCCACTCCGAGCTCAATGACCCGCCGATCGGGTCGTCCCATTTCAGCTCAGCAGACCACAATTGCTGCATAAACACTTGAGCTGAAATGTTACCGGGGTGATCCACCCGTTTGGATCAAATGTCCTAGCCACCGTTGAGAAGACGTTCCGTTTCGTCCAGACCTTCGGGGAGTCCAACTCGACCCGATACGAGAACATGTCTGACACCGGCTGGTACTGGACGCCTAATACCGACAACATATTTGGATTTTCCAAATTTTCAAAAATGTGGGGATCCTGCTGGTAGTCATCCGGAAGACCAGTCAGTAACTCTGGAGAGTTCGACATCCATTTCCGGAGCTCGTAACCTCCACCCCGTAAGAGCTCAACTAGCTCGTCCCGTCGAGCGAGCGCCTCCTGCACGGAATCTGCACCGGTACAGATATCGTCCACGTAGAGGTCCTGCTCCAGGATCGCTGCCCCTCTAGGGAAATTTTACCGTTCTCGATCCGCTAACTCCCGCAGAGTGCGAATCGCCAAATAAGGACTTGACCGTAGCCCGTACGTGTTGGTGTTCAGCTCGTACACCCTGATGGGCTGATCTGGGCTCTCTCGCCACAGTATCAGCTGATACCGTCTATCGTCAGGGTGAATGACCGTCTGTCTAAACATCATCCGGATGTCAGCTACAAACACAACATTGTGTCGACGGAACCGTGTGATAACATCCGCGATGTCATGATTCAACTTCGGCCCTGAATGCAAACACTGGTTCAGGTTCATGCCGTTAGATGTTGATGCCGATCCATCGAACACTACCCGTATTTTGCCCTCAGGGGTCCTCAAGACCGCGTGATGAGGCAGGAAGCAGTGGTCTTCACGCTTCCAGTCGATACCCGAAACCGACATGTGGCCGAGCGACTCGTATTCCCGCATGAAGTCGACGTACTTCTGCCGGAAAATCCCGTCACGCTTCATGCGTCGTTCCATCGACAGAAGCCGCATCTCGGCTGCATGGTGTGAACTGCCCAGCGGTGGGCGATCACTTCGAAATGGAAGACGTGTGAGAAATCGACCTGACCGAAGGCGACCAGTATTGTTCCGATAAAACTGTTCACACTCTTCTTCAACCGGGTCCAACCGGCGTACCGTAGGTGGTTCCTCCACCTCCCAAAACTTCTGTATCACCTCCGAGAGTACAGAACCGAATAAGGGACTACGAGTCGCTAGGCGTGAGGCAGCCGGCATGACCGGACCCATTACCGCATGGCCCAGTCTGGTGTTGACCGAAACCAGACCAGTCGCCTGCAACACGTGGACACCTGGCACTAACAGGTATCCCAAGGCATCGACACCCAATAAAATGTCTACTGGGCCCGGAATATCGAACTCCGGGTCTGCCAGTGACAACCCAGCGACCAACTGTCGCACCGAGGGTGACAACCGTACGTCAGGGTGTGAGCCCATCACATTAGGCATGACTAATGCCGTGACCGTCAGATTCACCGATGAATCCACCCGTGACGAGAGAGTAATCCGACATACTCCCTTAACAGAACCGACTTCCGTGTTCCCAATTCCCCGAATGGAATGTGGGTACTCCCTTACCGAAATGCCCAACTGTCTTACAAGGTTGCACGAGACTAAGCACCCCTGGGCCCCCGAGTCCAATAGTGCTCGTGCCACACATGATTTGCCGTCCGAACTCCACGCTATCACCGAGGCGGTGGGGAGCATGACCGTCTGTGGAGTGGCGGCACCCTGTAAGTGGGCGGCGTGTCCCTAGCGGGAACCCCCGCGGGATCCGAACCCGCTCAGACCTCCGTCAGCCTGGTAACTCGGCTGCTGATATGCCACCGGTGGCATATCAGACCGCATGTACATCAGGGGGTCCCAACCCGCATAATAGGCCCCTCGCTGTCCCGGACATCCGACTGTTCGCCTCCCTGTTCGCCTCCCAGAGCGACGGGCAGGGTGGCGCAGAAGGTGGTGGGCTCCCAGCCTTCGCGCCACTCATAGGTGCCATCTGACACCCGCCCGTAACACGCGGTGAGCCAGCGGCCCGAAGTCCTCGCTGACCCTGGACAGCGGCGACCGAACCCCGGCTGTCCCGCCTGTTACCCCCCGCGCTGCCCCCTTTCCCTCGGGGGGTTCCCGTCCGCGGGTACCCCAGTCACCCCGTTGGTGACTCCCGTTGCCCGGAGGGGGACTGGGTCCGGCCCTGGTTGGGCCCTGTGACCGACCAACCTGAGTCCGGCCCTGGTGACCGTCCGATGGGCCTGACCGGTTCAGGCACAACACGACGTGGTGCCTGCCACCGCAGCCCTCACAGGGGGACGCCCGTGAGCACTCGCTCAGCGGGTGCGGCCCCAAACAACCGAAACACAATCGGTGGCGGAAGACCACCTTCCTGCGGGCAGCCACACCGAGCGCCTTAAAGTTGGCGCAACTGGTCACCTCATGACCGGCACTGTCGCAGTACACACAGCCGTCACCCGACGGCGCGGCACTCAAAACGCCAAATTGTTTTGACCGACCACCCCCCCGTGGGGGTGGGGGGCGCGGCTCCTCCCGCATCCGCGCGGGTTGGCGCTGCACGCTGGCCTCCGAATCCATGGTGTCGCATCGCCTGCATTCACCCTCCAAAAACTCCGTTAATTGGACGAGCGTGGGCAGTTCCGAGCTACTGCCCCCATGCAGCTGTTCAAACCGACCTTGAACAGCTGCAGGCAACCGTGACAAAACCATATATAACACAATATATGACCATTGGTCTACCGGCAGACCAAGGTTCTGAAGGGGCTTAGTGGCCACCAGCACAGGGTTGAGCACCTGTACTCTTACTCCTTACCTCACCTTACTCTTGGGATGCTGAACAGCTTCCCCAGCTGCACATCAACCAACCGCCTTTTGTGTTGGTAGCGGTCAAACAATATGACCCGGGCAATCTCATAATTGCCCGCCGTAACCGTTAGGTGACCGACCAACCCCTTCGGTTCACCCCGCAGTGCCATCAATAGCTGGGCCAACTTGTAGGCGCTGTCCAGGTCGTCCCGACCGTGGACCAGGCTATCGAACAAATTAATGAATGCCGGCCACTCATCAATTGCCCCACCGAAGGCCGGAATCTCCAGGTGTGGAAGCCGTCCAACCACACCCTTAGGGGGGTGTCTCCGCTACCCTCCCCGCGGTAATCCCGACGCGACCGCTTAATTTTTTTCGGCGCGACGCTCGATGTCGCCCAAGCACTCCATCGCTTGGTCAGCATCCGCGCAGAGCTGCCTCACTGCAGCCACCGAGGCCTCATCCGTAAGCCCGAGGGCTTCAGCCTCGGCAGCCAGCCGACACACCTTCCCGACGCGTGTCATTGCGTCCTCCACACGCTTGAGCAGGACATCGTCCATGTCGGGTCGCTCCACATACTTGTGAGTATGGGCGAGCCATCTCATCTCCTCACGGACACCATATCGCAGTACCGTCATGGGCGAAGGTGCCATGGTTACCGATTTAATTGTTCCTGGTCCTATGCTTCACTGCCGAACTAAGCACAGCCAGATACCAGCACTTTCCCGTCAGCGCTGGGCACAGAAATTAAAACTTAGTTGTAAAACCCAAGGCAACCACTAAACAATTAAATCATAAACAATATTTAATATGGTCGCCCTTTGGACATACACCTTATAATATACACTCTAAATCAATTAGAGAATGCCACCATGTGGTACAATACAAATAACACACAAAAGGTTATTATAAAAAAAAACTATTTTTCTAGCAGTGGCCCCTCCGATAGGAACCACACTTCCTTTGAGGTCAGCAAAATCAGCTTAATACCCCTTAAATAGCCCGACCCCGCTGTGTAAACCGAAATAACACTGTAGGACTATATAACCCGACGTTCTATCGCAAGTAATACAATCTAGGCTTCGCAGAATGACTGTTCAATCCTTTATGCGCACAAACAGTAGTTTCCGACTACAAATTTATAACAACTGTTAACTAAATTAGCACTTATACTTTCACTTACCGAAAATGAACTTTAATCGTGGTATACCGACCACAGACTCATTGCCGACTTGAGCCAATCTGGGATATTCTTTTCTCCCAACTACAATGTGACAAAGGCAACCCTACCGTGAATCGATGATTTCCCACTAGGAAACCGCGCTTCTGCTACCAAAATGTTTAATTTTCCACGCCTACCGAACGGCGTGGAATCCTGAGGGGGATGTGCCTTTGGCCGCACGTGAGAGAAAAGAATTGATGAATTTTTATTACCTTGTCACCGCAGACAGGATAGATTGTAGGCTCGATTCGAGACAGGGGAATGCGGGAGAGGAGACAGTTTTGGAATGGGAGATGGTATCGAACCCTTGCCGTCGCTGTCCGACGCCGTCGCCGGCGCGCTGCTGGCGGCACGTGGAGTCGCCGCCGATACGACTATATGCTTCACAACACAAATCACTTGACCGCTGACGCGAATCTAATTACAATCAATAGCCCGACGCTATGAGGTAGATTTACACTCCGACCAGGCCCGATGCCTGTATGATAATTGGTACACCGAAATACCATCAATGCCACGGGGCCCGAGCCACCATGTTATTCTCCCGATGAGACAAGACCAAGAGAAAGATAACCTCCAATTTTACATCTCGTTCCGGTACGAGTGACAGCTGCTAGTGCCGTTTTCGCTAGTGATGTCTCGATTACTCGCGATCGATTCGCGCAACAAAAAACCGGTGCGTTTCCGACGCATAAATATTAAACAGTAGTATTATATTTAGTAGTAGTATTTTCGGCAAAACATTAGAAAATAATGAGCGTAGAATAAATGTTCACTTAGTCAAACAATGGGAGGATGAAAATAATTAAACAAAGAAATCAACAGGTGCCGAAAAAATTACAGCATTACCAAATTTCCACAGTTCCTCAGTTTTTACGGAAAATTTTGTTGCTATTCAAATGAAGCCGGGTAAATTGGTTTTGGATAAACCAATTTACATTGGATTTACCGTATTGGAATTAGCAAAAAGTCATATGTACGACTTCCATTATTCTGTGATAAAACCTCTCTATGGTGATTCAGCTGAACTGTGCTACACTGATACAGATAGTTTTATATATCACCTGAAGACCCCAGATTTCTATGCGACATTAAAAGACAGCCTTTTGAATGATTTTGACACCAGTAACTTTAACACGCAAAATCAATTTAAAATCCCCTTAAAAAACAAAGAGGTACCAGGGCTCTTTAAGGATGAAATGGGAGGCGAAATTATTGAAGAATTTGTTGGATTGCGGTCAAAGTTATATTGTATCAAATTTTCGACTCGTACTATTAAAAAGGCTAAAGGAGTAAAATCATGCGTTGTTCGAAGCCTTGGGTTAAAGGACTACTAGAAAACCTTATTCACTGGGGATGTGGTGCGAAGAAATAATATTTTATTTAAATCAATAAAACATGAAATATTCACGCAAAGCGTCAATAAAGTTGCTCTGTCGCGGAACGATGACAAAAGGTTGATTCAAAGAAACCAAATATCAACCATAGCCTGGGGTAGCTCTTCCGTTTTAAAATTATAAATGAGATTGAACTGAAATTACTTTCGTTGATGCATCTACTACTTATACTATTTTGTAACTACTTTTTTATAATTGTATCAGTATCATTTCTTGGAATGTATGTAATGTGGATTGATTTAATGTGGTGTAGATTAAATATAATGTACCCAACTTCCCTTTCCTAGGGAGTAACAACGGGTGGCGAGCCGCATAAGGCAGGTTGGCATTCCGCAGCCGACCTCCTACCCTCAGCAATCCTTGAGGGTCAATAATCGGGTTGAGCCGAGCCACAGCTCCCTTCAGTAGGACGCGTCCGCGACTTAGAATGTCCAATTCGGACTTAAAGTGCACCGTCTGCAGCCTTCTGCGTGATAGCAGCTGCCATCTCCATACATTGGTCGACATCCCCTAGCAACCGTGACAGCCTGTCAGGTGCGCAACCATCAACTGATTCCGCCTGCGCGGACAATTCGAGCACCCTATTGTAACGTTCCTTAACGTCCATAGACCGCTCCAATACCACATCATGCCTATCTAAGCGGTCTATCAGACCGTGTGCGGAGGAAAACCATCTGAGTTCCTTAGAAACACCCTTCTGGATTTCAGATAACGACATGATCGGAACGATACTTACTCACAATTTGCAGTAACTCAATTTTATTGGACCCTCCAGTCTACAACCCAAACGAGGGAACCCTAAACCACAACTTAAACAATGCTGTTTTCCTTAAACAATAGGAACCGAGTTTTATATCTATATAAATTCTGTAAATACAATTTAGTTTCCCTTTATCATTATAACACACACAGATAGTCAATATTAGTTCAAGTTATAAATTGCTATAAACTGAAAACAATGTAATAGCCTGCTATCAATAGATGTAACTACCTATGTTAACCAAAACATTCATTCAATAGAATTACTAGACCACTAATAGATTGACTAACTGGTAATTCAATTCAATATCTGTCTATCTACTACCAGCAATAGACCTATAGCTTACAATACTACCAATCTATGTGGATATAGGAACACAACCAAGTTACCTAATAACCGCCTATACCTACAGATTGATAGTCCCAAATCGTGCCTTCCTGGAGCCCTTGACGGCTGCAAATCTCAGGAAACCACGCTCTGCTACCAAAGTGTTCAGGCTTCTCAGCACCTAATGACCTCGTAGGGGCCCATCAGCTACGAGGTAGCGTAACGATCAGTTGCCGAGAAGTGTGAACGTCGGCGATTCACCGAGCTGAAGTAAATGGAGTCGATCTAACCTGGTCTGTGCTTCGGTCCCGTCAACCTCCTGTCTCTCTGCAAGGCCCGGGTGCACCCTAGGCTCTTCTTGGTAGA
This sequence comes from Argyresthia goedartella, assembly GCA_949825045.1. Lineage (NCBI taxonomy): Eukaryota > Metazoa > Arthropoda > Insecta > Lepidoptera > Argyresthiidae > Argyresthia > Argyresthia goedartella. The sequence goes on along the minus strand of OX463836.1, from coordinate 28,252 downwards.
CAGGTTCTTCAGCCAACCTCCTATGACTGGCGGGCCAGCTTCGATGAGCACAGTGTTCCAACACAGGTTATGTTACGTGGGAAAAACCAATCGGCCACGAAAATGCGAACTTTATCTGGTTCGGGGAACCACAACACACTCAGCTATATAGACAATCCTGAGGGAAACCCGAATACATTCCAGATGGCTTGCGATTTAATTTCAATACCCTAACCAAAACGCGTTTACATTGCGTGGGCTTTCGTCTGTCAGTTGTCATAAACTGCCAGGTTGGCAGCTAACGTCAAATTCAAAATGGCCGTTCAGAAACCATCGATCGAATATCGATTTGGAATCGATATTCGATCGATTCCAAAGCGAGCGAAACGAGTCGCTATTGAATTTGGTCCGGTTGGTACAGTCCTCGAAGTTTGGGGCAGAATTGGAGATTATACGAAGTGGACGTTCGAAATTGAAGGGAGCCGTCGCGCGTCTCAACCCCTTTGTTGATTCGACCGGGTTACTTCGGGTAGGAGGAAGACTGCGCAATGCGAATCTGTCGTATTCGGCTCGTCACCCACTTCTGCTCCCCAAGGGGGGACAGTTAGTTGAATTGCTGGTGACTGATCGTCATATTAAAAACGCGCATGCCGGCTGTAACGCGTTGTTGGCCACGCTCCAGCGGGAGTTTTGGATCTTATCTTCCCGCCGTGTCATACGGAACATCGTGTTTCGGTGCATGCCTTGTTATCGACTTAAGGCTGCCACGATGCAACCTCTCATGGGGGACTTGCCCCCTGATCGTGTGAATGAGGTCAGACCGTTTTCAGGTGTTGGTACGGATTTTGCAGGACCGTTTATGGTGAAGAGTTCACGATTGCGTACCGCTAAGCAATACAAGGCGTACCTATGTGTGTTTGTTTGTTTATCCACCAAGGCGGTACATCTCGAGCTCGTTGCTGATCTCTCGACAGAGGCTTTCCTTGCTTGTTTGGATAGGTTTGTTTCTCGAAGGGGACTTCCAACTTTGATCCGCTCTGATAACGGCACTAACTACGTCGGTGCGGAACGATACTTACGAGAGATAGTCAACTTTTTGAATGTAAATAAAGTGGATATTGGAACGGCCCTCTCCCGTCGGGGTATACAGTGGACCTTCAGCCCACCGATTTGCCCCCACTGGGGTGGAATTTTTGAGGCCGTAGTTAAGTCAGCTAAGACGCACTTGGGGCGTATAGTAGGTCAGACCGCGCTGACTTTTGAGGAGCTCGCGACATTGTTTTGTAAGATCGAGGCCGTTCTCAATTCGCGACCGTTGTGTCCGCTCAGCTCGGATCCAAATGACCTGGAGGCTCTGACCCCAGGCCATTTCTTGATAGGACAGCCACTTAACGCGTTGCCCGAGCACCCCTTCGAGGGAGTGAAATTGTATCGGTTGTCAAGGTATCAGATGTTGCAGCAGTTTACTCAGAATTTCTGGAAGCGTTGGTCGCTCGAGTATCTGCATATCTTACAACAGCGCCTTAAGTGGACTGACAAAACCAGCCCCCCTAGTGTTGGTGACCTCGTTCTGGTTAAGGATGCTAACCTACCGCCACTACGTTGGCGCAGGGGGCGCATTGTTAACTTGTTCCCTGGCAAGGACGGGACCCCCCGGTCTGCAGAGGTTCTAGTAGGAGGCTCGGTTCTAAAACGAGCGGTAGCAACGTTGTCTCGGCTGCCCGTAGATTAGGGGACAGGTGGGTGCCTGTCCGGGCGGGTGATTGTTCGATTCCAAATCGATATTCGATCGATGGTTTCTGAACGGCCATTTTGAATTTGACGTTGCTGCCAACCTAGCAGTTTTTTGACAACTGACAGACGAAAGCCCTCGCAATGTAAACGCGTTTTGGTAAGGGTATTGAAATTAAATCGCAAGCCATCTGGAATGTATTCGGGTTTCCCTCAGGAATGTCTATATAGCTGAGTGTGTTGTGGTTCCCCGAACCAGATAAAGTTCGCATTTACGTGGCCGATTGGTTTTTACCACGTAACATAACCTGTGTTGGAACACTGTGCTCATTGAAGCTGGCCCGCCAGTCATAGGAGGTTGGCTGAAGAACCTGTCTACCAAGAAGAGCCTAGGGTGCACCCGGGCCTTGCAGAGAGACAGGAGGTTGACGGGACCGAAGCACAGACCAGGTTAGATCAACCCCAATTACTTCAGCTCGGTGAATCGCCGACGTTCACACTTCTCGGCAACTGATCGTTACGCTACCTCGTAGCTTATGGGCCCCTACGAGGTCATTAGGTGCTGAGAAGCCTGAACACTTTGGTAGCAGAGAACAGTCTACATATGTCGAATTTAGAATTACATCGGATGCTAGGGGGTATTCATGTTGGTACCTAGTAGCTAGTTCTTTTAGACATCTAGTGGCCAAGTAAGATGAACTTCTGAGACCGTATGTAACGGTATTTAATTGAATGCATTTAATTGGTTCATTTACATTATCTCGCCAGAGTATATTCTGTAGAGATCTCTCAGCTTCTGTCACTAGAATGTTTCTGAACATACGTCTGATGTCGCAGATAAAGAAGTGTTCATGTAATCTAAATGACAATAATATATCAAACAGCTCTTGTTGTACGGTGGGTCCATTTAACATTATATCATTGAGAGAAATTTTAGTAATCGTTCTCATGGAGCCATCGAACACAACTCTTAGTTTCGTACTGATTGAATCTTCCCTAATTACAGGGTGATGGGGTAGAAAATAAACTGCATCTTTTGAAAGATCATATTGAGAAATATCAAAGTAAGTTGCGTGGCCTAAGGCGACGTATTCATCAATGAATTGTTTGTATTTCTGGAATAAATCTTGATCTTTTTGAAATCTTTTTTCAAGATTAATAAATCTTTTCAAAGCTTGGCTAAGTGAGTTTCCTAGATTATTGTTCACATCATAGATGGGGATCTTTAAGGGAATTGATACTTCAAATTTGTTGTTTTCTAATTTATCAGACTCTGTAAAGTACTGTTCACAAAATTGCTGCTCAGACGTGTGTTCTTTAAACATTTCTGGTACAGATTCTGTCTTCCAGAATTTGCTAACTGAATTATTAATACTTGCAGTACAATTTTGGCAAAAAAGTGTAACAGCAGAATCCCGGTGAGGAGCAGAGGTGGGTGTGGCGCCGGCGACTACGTATCCAAACTGAGTGTGGACGAGACTGGGCTGGGCAGCATCACGACGCTGAAGCTCCTCAGGCTGCGGCAGCAACGCCTGGAAGAAAATATCGGCAGCTATTAAAATATCAATTTCACTTGTGATGTGAAAGGAGTCATCGGCCAACTTTATATTTTTGGGGATAGAAAACCCTGACAAATCAATTTCTTTTTGAGGCAAATTGGTGGTGATCTTATCAACCACTAAGCAGTTGGTTTGTACCTTGAATGGGTAAACACATGAAAAGATATCTAAAGGCAATGAATGCTTGTCATTCTTTTCAGTATTGGCTATGCCAATTATGTCAGTAGAATTGGGCATGAGCGGTTTACCTATTTTTCTTGCTAGATTGGAGGTGATGAAGGAAGACTGGCTTGCTGAATCAAGCAAATCCTTGACAATATATTCCTTGCCATTTTTGCCTACAATTTTGACCTTTGCCGTTGGCAACAGAACTTGAGATTGGTTACCAGGAATTGTTTTGGACAAGAGTGAGACATTTTTGTTCCCTTCCTTCGCTTGGTCACTGTGACTACCTCCTTCATTGTGCAATAAAGTATTGTGAGATTGTTTGCACTCTTGACATTTAAAAAAGAACTTGCACCTATTTTGGTTATTGTTGAGGCAAATATTGCACAATCTATTTTTCTTTACAAACTCGAGCCTTTCGGCTATTGAGGCAAGCATGAACTTTGGACAGGAATAAAGTTTGTGATCAGACTTACAGAACAAGCACTTCACATCCTTGACGACCACATTAGACACCTTGTAGCCGGAGTGCAGCTTTCTCTCCGGAGCAGCCGAAGCAGGCGGAGTGGCAGAAGAAGCCTCACAATTTTCTAAGGCTAATGCGCGCATCTCTAGAAATTTAATGAACTCATCAAAGGTGTGTGATTGAGAACTATCATGTTCTAGGTGATAGGCTTTGCTTGTGTTCGAATCAAGCTTTTTTGCAAGCAGACACACAAGTATACTGTCCCACTTTTCTATAGGCTCACCTAGATTTTTAAGAGCAGCGAGGTGCTGCTTTGTTGTTGAGATAAGTCCTCTCAAAGTAAAAGACTCACTCAAAGTTGGCAACTCGAACAATGAATTGATATGCTCAGAGACTATTTTAAATTTGTTATCATAGCGGTCTTTGAGAATGTCCAAGGCCTCTTGATAACTTGACCCTACTATAGGAAGGTTTTTTATTAAATCATATGCTTCTCCTTTTAGATAATGTCTCAAATAAAAGAACTTTTGGATGTCCTCAACATTTTTGTCATTGTGGATGAGGGCATTGAACATTTCAATAAAGGACTGGTAGTCTACATACTTTCCATCAAAGGGATTAATTTCTACATGTGGCAATTTTAATTTGGACACTGATCCTGCACTTGGGCCTGTCTTTTTCTGGGATAATAGGGCGATTTGGGTACGAATTTTATCTAGACACTGAAAGTATAACTCTTCGGTTGTAGTAGGATCTTCATCGTCATCTATTTCGATGTTAAGCTTTTCGTACTCACTGAAGTTTTGTTGCACTCTCTCCTCAAGCAGTAGCAGGACTTGAAGCGAAGCAGTTTGTAAAAACTCAGGCTCGAGTTTAGCTGCAACTCGTGTTATTGCGCCCTTGAAGCCCGTGCGCTGTCTTTTAGGGTTTTTCGGTGTTTCTTCCGACATTTTTTAAAGCATCCCTAATAAAAAACAAAACCAACAACGGTCAGAATAAAGCCCAAACTATGAGAAAAAAAAACGTGCTTGAAATTATTGTAGAAAGGGGAGTTAGTATCGATACTTACACAGCAAACAGCGAGTACACTTGTTATAATTGTCGTACAAACGAAAACCAACGTAATAATATTAGTGTTTGTTACAATTTTTCGTATAAAATTAATGAGTACATGCAGCACAAAACGCAATACAAAATGGCCCGTGATTGATCGTTACCGAATCGATAGATTGACCGAATGAATGATTGATTCAATCTTATGCACAAAACCACCCGTAGATAATACGTTTTTTTTTTTTTTTTCACTAGTAAAGTCACGTTCCGTTCCGCAAATGTTCACTGCCGATCGAAATTACACCACCATCAAAGGTAATGTTTATAGACGCGAAAATTTTTCTAAGCGTGGTTGTGTAGGTAATAGTTGGCTCCAAAGGTTGGCTCGACGCTTGACTTGACGCTCCGTCGTTTGGCGCGAGCGTGGCACTGTTGTCGCTTGATTGATTGTTATTGGCAATCTTGGCGTAAAATGAACGCAGCAAATAACAATGGCGGAAGCCACATCCAAACAAAATGTCTCCTGTTTTTGCGATGAATTTCAGCCCATATATTAGTGAAGCAGAGAAATACCTTGATGTGTCGTATAATTTGTGGAGGTTGTAATCCTGCAGCTCTCTAGCAAACCTGCGCAGTGTTGTTGCAGTCCGCTGACGATGTTGTCGTGAGAAAAGGTAGCAACTATGGCCGCCCAAACTTCGTCCCACGATGTTGCACACAATGCCAAAAGGCTTTTTGGTCGTTCTTGTCGTTTATTTAACTTGATTCTATATTATAACTGTAGCACTTTTACCGGCCTTCATGAACCATGAATAAATTAGTACTTTATGCTGTTATATTATTTTATAAGAATTTTAAATGAAAGAGCGACGTGCACTTTGAACTTCGTATATTTGGAGAGAGAGTTGCCAGGTCAAAAATTTAATAATTAGAGAAATTAATGTTTCCAACACTAGTATCATACCGCAACGCTAAGACTTAGGCTGTAAGACCGAGACATAAGAGTTAAGAAACATACCAAATCATCCTGCCTTTTCCGGTAAAGTAGTATGATGTGCTTTTTGGGAACTAATTGAGTTCACAACAGTTTTGTAATGGACACTCAAAATTCACACAATAAATGTGCTTAGTTGACTGTTTGACTTGATTCCAGGGGAACCCAACATTGTACATGGTTTCGTTTTCTTTTTACTGTTCGATTATTTGTTTTATGTACACGCTTCACGTAATGCAATACAGAAAAAAATGTTGGAAAACACTGCATCATTATTGTACAATCATCAAAAAAAATGTATAAAATCCATACTTTAATGAAAAGCCACAATTGTGATCAACAAGTGGAAACGAATTAAAGTGAAAGTGACTAGTACTACAAGACCTTCAGAAACACAGGAAAAAAAAATGTTCGTAAGTTTTTTTAAATTGTTGTTTGATATCGTTTTTATAGCCTCTGGCTTGCGTTTGGTATAAAATCTATACCAATTTCATTTCATTGGTTTTGGACTCTATAACCATGGCATAAGGTTGAAAATAGCGGGCCATTTTTTTTTGCTGCGCAGACCAGTGGTTAAGTTGCCTAACACCAACGAAAAAGAGAGGCTTACGAGGCTCTCTCACTAAGCCTCAGTGGTATGTTTGTCTATTCTAATTTTTTGTTTATATGTATTCAGGTCTGACTCTGAAATCAATAACGAATTCCGGAACACCATCCCCGAGAAGCAGTGGCGCCAACAGAGGGCTGGATCCAGCGCCTTTAACCTCGACTCAGACGAGGAAAACCATTCGTGAGTATACATTCAATCATTACTTCATATTTCCGTTATGATAGGTACTTGATCCCCACAACACTTTTGTCTCTATGCCGTATTCTCTAGACGTTTAAACCTATTTTATTTTATTTTGATATCTTAAAGTTTTCGTAAAGCTGCGTTGACACGATCTGAGTAGGCTCGGACTGAGTGAACTCGAATGCAACTCCTATTGTGATAACCAGATTCGAGCGAGTAGGTATCCGAGCTAGCTCGTACGAGCCTTCTCTAATTGTGTCAACGAGGCTTAAGTCAACTTTATTACTTATTAGAATATGAGTCAAATTGCTCGTCTATTTATAGCTCACTGCCTCATACAGTCGATAGCACACAATCTTTACATAAAGTGAAAACATCTCAACCCCAGAGAAACAATAAAATTCAAGTCGAAACCCACTGCGTTTGATCGTTTATTTATAGCTCAACACCTCGTACAGTCGACAGCACACAATGCTGGGCATTGAGTAATAATTATATTCAAGCCCAATTACATTTCTGTATTAAAAGGAATGATTTAGGATGGCTATCACCTGTGTTGATACGTATACATATATCATTTACTCAGTTAAGCTTTTCTATTTTTCAGTACTGTAAATAAAACTGCACCACCAAAGGAGTTAAAGAAGCGCAAGACGAACACTGGCACCAATAGCGGTCCAAACCGGGAGTCCAAACAAAAGAAGACCACTAACGACCCATCAGCGTCATCGTCGTCTACGCGTAGCACCCTTCCCTCTGCAAAGAAGTTCACCATCACCGAGCTGTTTGGTGAGGACGAAGACGCGGCTACGATTGCTGAAGTTAAGACCAGTTCTCTAAAATCGGTTTTGTGGCGGCGCGTTGCTGGTGGTCTTCTGAAACGTAGCGAGGATTTAGATGGTAACCTATTCGTCGAATGTCGTATTTACAACAAATCTGATATACAGAATCTGGAACCACGTAATCGCTACTGGAAGGCTTTGGTCAATTTGCGTTATCAGGTTGAGGATAATGAGATAGAGTTAGAGGCGCTTCAGACATTTATTAAAATAGCTAAGAGTAAATTCAAAAGCGATGGTACCTTTTCCCTAGAGCAGAAAAATTAAAACAATGATGTTTAAATGTATAATTTAGTTTGTACTTTCATTACATTTTCGTAAGATCTATAAGGTTTTGTCTTTTTATAGTAATAAAGTATAGTTACATGAATTTGTCTCTTTTTATGTTGTAGAGGAGAAGTTTATAAAGCATATTTTTCATTCTAGAATTCATATATAATATACATAGAGCTTTATATTAGTCTCTACTAATAGTGTAAAGCTCGATGTATTTTGGTTGGTTTGTTTTATCATTCGTCAATGATATATTTATCGTATGATAGTTAAGTTATATATTTAGCTGATAGGTAGAATACGTACGGTAAGTACGTAGAGTAATTTTGCTGTAGATGGTTGTATGGAAAAATACTAATTATAACATGGGTGACAAAACCATATTTTGCGAGGTTTGTGAGAAATCTATTCAAAGTCGAATCTTCTCTGCACATTTACGGTCTACTTTACATAAGAACAATAGTTTGATACATGTCAGTGACAACATTTCAAAGTTCTCAAGTGCGTTCAGGAATCGAATCGCTTCTTATCGAGTTTGCTCTAACCAACAAGCTATTAGTACCGCGTCAAATAATGATCCTCAACTACCATCATCTACGGACCAGGTGGAGGTGCACACTCCGCCCCGTGAATATATAATAGCACTGCGTCGCTATGTGAAGCAAATACTCGACGCGAAAGTTGTTGCATATAATTCGCTAAAAGTCAACTTCGAATTCTTTGCTCAATTTTATTTACCTAAAAACGATACAACCGAAGTAAAGTCATTTGCAACCGAAAACATGGTTATCGTTCAAAATTATGACTTCAATGAGATCTTTTCAACAGTGGTAGATAAAATATGTACAAAGATTAGTGAATTTCAAGATCGAGAGAGCGGTTGGTCATTTTTGACTAATATGTATTTGGAGATAAATGTGAATAAGTATAATCCATTGCGGGGTTCCAGTTTTATTGAATTACCTAAATTCATTAAAAATAAACGTGCTTGTGTCAACATAAAAAACGCTGATAATTATTGCTTTCTTTGGAGCATAATGGCTGCCCTATTTCCTCCAAAACAAAATGCTGATAGGGTGTCTTCGTACCCTCATTTTAGAGACGTTCTTAACACAAAATATATGACATTTCCGGTATCTCTGACAGACATAAAAATATTTGAAAAAAATAATTCAAAGATAAGTAAGTGTAAACGTATACGGATACGAAAAAAATAATCAAACAATCTCAGGACATCTTTATAAAACAAAAACAAAACGACAATATCATATTAATTTACTTTATTTGGAAAACGGTATTAAATCACATTATTGTTTAATAAAGAACTTAGCTCGGTTACTGCATTCACAAATTACTAAAAATCATGGTAAACTATATTTTTGTGATGAATGTCTTATCTTTTTTAACGATGAAAAAAAGTTAGATTCTCACGTTTGTGGTGGTGTATCAACCCAACTCCCGAATCCAGGAAACTGTACCCAATTTTCTCACTTTGAACGAATGCAAACTTTACCTTTCACTATTTATGCAGACTTTGAATCTTTTATAGAACCTTGTGAAGATACAAACGATAGCTCTAGTTCAACAAGTACTACTCATAAACATGTTCCTGCAGCTTTTGGATACTATATTGTATGTTCGTATGACCCCAACCTTAATAAGTATAAATCATACCGCGGGCAGAATAGTGAACAAATATTCATAGAATACATAAAGCATGATGTTTCACGAATCAAGTCTATATTGAATCACAAAGTGCCAATGATATTTAGTGAAAGCGACTCAGAGTCTTACAAAAATGCAAAATTTTGTCATATCTGTTCTGAAAGACTTTTGGATGATAGAGTTAGAGATCACTGTCACTTAACAGGACGATTTCGAGGAGCAGCACACTCATAATGTAATCTTCGATTTGTCCAAAGAAAATTCGTAACTGTCTTTTTTCATAATTTATCAGGATACGATTGTCACTTATTTATTAAGCAACTAGGAGAAACGAATGGTTCTATAAATGTTATCGCAAAAAATAAAGAAAAGTATATCTCGTTCACAAAATTTTTTATGTGTGGAAATAATGATTATGTAGCTGTACGTTTTGTTGATTCCTTCAACTTTTTATCCACAAGTTTGGAAAAGTTGTCATCTAATCTTAATAAAGAAGACTTCATTCACTTAAAGAAACAGTTTCCAGAACCGAACCATTTTGACTTGATGCGACGTAAAGGAGTTTACCCGTATGAACATGTATCTGGTTGGAAATCTTACAAAGAATCTTGTCTGCCTGATCAAAAAGAATTCTTTAGTAGCTTGACGGATGAACACATATCTAAATCAGACTATGGGCATGCAAAACTAGTTTGGAATTCATTCAATATCTCCAACTTAGGCGAGTATACTTATCTGTATCTGAAGTCAGATGTTATCCTGCTATCAGATGTATTCGAAAATTTTCGGAAAGCTTGTATTCAAAACTATAAATTAGATCCGGCATTTTATATAACAGCACCAAGTCTTAGTTTTGATGCTATGCTACTTAAGACAAAAGTAAAGCTAGAACTTATTACAGATTTGGAAATATATAGATTGATACAAAGTGGTATAAGAGGTGGAATTTCTTTATGTTCTAATCGTTACGCTAAAGCCAATAATAAATATTTGCCAAATCATGATCCTATTGAACAAGATAACCATTTGTTATATATTGATTGTAATAATTTATACGGTTACGCCATGTGTGGTTACCTACCTTGCTCGGATTTCAAGTTTATGAATAGCAAAGATATTGATGACCTGTGTATTCAACAAATACCTAACGATTCTCAATACGGTTATATTTTAGAGGTTGATTTGGAGTATCCAGAACAACTCCACGATTTACATAACGACCTCCCCTTTTGCGCTCAAAATTACATTGCACCAGGTTCCAAAACAAGAAAATTAATACCTAACTTATATGACAAATTCAGATATGTCATCCATTACATCCATTTGCAAACCTGCATCCAACATGGCTTAATTTTAAAAAAGATTTACCGTGTCATTCAATTCAAACAAAGCCCATTCCTTAAACAATATCTAGATTTAAATACATCCCTTCGTCAAACTGCTAAATCTCAATTTGAACAAGATTTCTTTAAACTGCTGAACAATAGCATATTCGGAAAAACTTTGGAAAACGTTGAAAATCGTATTAATGTAAAATTATTAAACAAATGGAGTGACAATACTTACAAAACTAAAAGAACATACACAGCAGATCTGTTGATATCAAAACCTAATTTCCATAGCGTTTCTGTTTTTTCCGAAAATTTTGTTGCTATTCAGATGAAACCTGATAAAATTCTGCTAGACAAACCGATTTACATAGGTTTTACAGTATTAGAATTATCTAAAAGTCACATGTATAATTTTCACTATACTGTCATGAAACCGTTCTATAAAGAGAAAATTCGACTTTGTAATACAGACACTGACAGCTTCTTATATTCCATACAAACCAAAGATATTTACAGTGATATAAAAATGTATTTTCATCAGTATTTTGACACAAGTAATTATCCTATGAATAATGTTTATGGTATTCAACCAAAAAGTAATAAAATTCCAGGGTTATTCAAAGATGAGCTTGGGGGTCAAAATATTGAAGAATTCATAGGGCTTAGATCTAAACTTTACTGTATTAAAACAAAAAACGGTGTAATTAAAAAAGCAAAAGGTATCCAAAAAGCTGCTGTGCGTAGTTTGAATTTCACAGACTATAAAAGAGTTCTAAATACGGGGGAAATAAAACGTAGAAAAAACGTGTTTTTTAAGTCACTAAAACATCAGATATTTACTAAAGAACTTAATAAAGTTGCATTATCATCTAACGATGATAAGCGAATTATTTTAAGAAATAAGATTGATACTTTGTCATGGGGGCATTATCAATCATTATTTTAATGAGTTATAACTGTGTTAACTTTAAGTTATGTGTAAGAATTAGTTTTATGTAACACGAAATTTTGTGATATTGTTCTACTATGTTACGTTTCATAAAGAAAGATTTATTAAATGAACACCTGTTTTATTTCCTAAGTGAATCATAACTCCAACCTATTTTATGACTAATAATTTTTGGTTCTTGAGCTGAACCAACGATATCACGTGGTGGTGGTGTGTGTTAGGTAGGTCTCACTAGGCAACGGTCACGTTGTGACTTGTAGAGCGTGATTCGATTCGATGAAAGGTAGGTAGGTATCAAAAGTGCATACTTGCATGAAGTCGAGAAGTGCAGAACGTTAGTCCCTGTCGGATCACATGTCATTCAACAACAAAAGGTTTACCAAGTCACACGTAAATTACAGCAAAGGAATTTTTACTTCGGTATGTGTATTTCCAAGTTATTGTTATCTTTATGTTTTTTTTACTTATCGATTTTAGTTTTTCTAGAACCTAACAATTACTCCTTTTTTTCAGAAGATGTCGTCTGATATGAACAATCCTTTCTACTATGCTCAAAATATCTTAGAGGGTTTTGATATTTATGTAGAAGAACTACCTCCTATCTTAGCCTCCCCACCTCCAACTTCGGCCTACAGTCCTCCACCAGAAACAACCGGCAAGAAGAAAATAACGAGCAGATCATCAAAGAAGAGAAATTTATCAGATAATGAAGGATTTATTTATTTATTTAATAAGTACACAAAACAGAATACAGCCATTTGAGACAATAATATATCAATACAGGTCTTTGTGTTGGACTGTAGCCCAAACTATGTGTACATAGTAAAACTTAATTTAATGTGTTTATGATTCCATTATATGATTTATCAAACTAACATATAAAAAAAGAATAGAAATCTAGTTCTAATTGTTTGAAGATGGCTGGGACTGTCTTACGTAATGAGCAAAAAATCTCGAAAGGGCTTACGCTTAATAAAGATTGAGATATTTGACCTAAATGATCATACCAACAGCAAGGAACCAGCATTGAAGGCACAGCATGTAGTACTGGACCCCATCGATGAAATATTAGATATGAGTGAAAGTGTTGTGAGAAAAATTTCTAAAACATTATGTGAAAGATATTAATTAAACTCAAAATATGATTAAATATGTGTTTAATGTTAAATTAGCATAAGTTTTCTAGTGTTATATAATATGTCTTAAAAATAAAGTTACCCTCGATTTCGATATAAATCATGTATTTTGATTTTTTTGAGAAATAGTTAGGTAGGTAGGTGTTATTGAGATGTTTAGGTAGACAATTTAGTTAAACACAAGTAATTTGTTTAAAAAATGTTTTTATTTGATTGATATCTCTCAATCCAATTTCTTAAAAGTAATACATGTTTCAATGCACATATTTTTTATGATTTATACACTTATAAATGATTATAAGTGTATGATGTATGATGTATGTATGATGACATAACTAAAAACAGGATAATCCCACCACACATTCATATTCATATTCATATTCTTTATTGCACAGAAATCTTATAGAAATAGTAAGGTAACAAAACATTTTATGAGCAAAGGCGAGCTTATCTCTAAAGAGAGATTTCTACCAGCAAACCTAGGTAGGACAGGAAAAATTGTGCAACAGGAGAGTCCTAGTGCGCAATAAAACTGTACATCTAATTGTTTACAACTAAAACATAATAATTTAATACATGATATATACTAAATAAAATACAAAAGCAAAAATTTTTATATATATCAAACATATACTACTTATATATACATATATAAAAGTACCTATCACGAAAGAGAAAGGAAATGCTCTTTCAATCTTGTCTTAAAAGTGAAAATTGAGGGACTATCTCTAATAGCGCAGGGAAGTGCGTTCCACAGTCGGATCGCCGTTAACCTAAACGAGTGTTTGTAAGCGGCAGTGTTATGCCGAGGAGTAGAGAGAAGAGACATCGTGTGGGATCTCCGGTTGCTATGCCTGGAGGAAATAAACTCGAAACGTTCTCGAAGATATGAGGGGTAGCGGGGGTTTCGCAACATCACCACTTTTCGATGTAGGATTTTTATTCATGTAATGACATTCATCAAGTGTTTTTAAATTAGGACATCCTAGTTCAGTTACATCAATCACTTCACAGTCAGAGCATAAATCCTTTACCCACTGTATTTTTTCGTTCCCCTTCACAAATACTTCACGGTTTTGTAAATAAGGTTTTACTATATTCTTGAACATACGCATGTCTATAAATCCTTCCCTCCAGTAGATACCTCGATTTCTCTCTATCCAATTCACATGTCTATTTTCATCAGAGGTCAAAGTTGAATAAGCAAAAGGTGGTTTGACTAAAAACATTTGTGTGTAGTATCTAGTAGCTAACACAAATTCCTTAACCATAAAACCATTTTTGTAGTCTTTGAATCCTTGTAAATCAACAACTAAGTATTGTTTTGTCATGTTATCTTCTTGACAATGCTTGTTAAAGGTTTATATTCGATTAGGCAATCGTTTATTACGAGACAATAAGCACTAGTTTTATCGGGTATTTCTACTCGGGATTCAATTTCTACACGTACGTCTACTGGTCCAGTTTTAAGAGTTTCGTTCTGTCTACAACAATCGATAACAAACAACGGAGCTTTTGTTTTAAACTCAACTGGACCTAGCAGCGGTTCGCTACGGCGGCGACCGTAATACGACTGTTGGAAGTTTACGTTTGCTTCATATAATAAAGAAAATCTATCATGTTCAAAATCTATGTTTAAGCTTTCATATGGATAATACACAGAGTTAAGCAATACTTTTACGTTATATAGATTACAGTGATCAAATTGTGAAGCATCACCTGCTCGTACCGTGGCTTTTCTAATTGGGTGGAAGTCTTTATAGCCCAAGTATGTTTTGTAGTATTTGGTAAGAGGGGATACTCGTATAAATCCCAATTCCTGAATGAGAGATTGATAGGACGATCCTTCTCTAAATACTTTAGTAAGTTAATTCTTTCACGATCTGATACCTTTATATGAGGGATTCGCCATAATATTTTACTGATATTTAAATGTTCTAGAACTTCATTCGTGCTTAACTGTACGGAGTTCAAATTAGTGTTACTTCTCAAAAGAACTAACTCATGTTTGCAATTAATCATTATTTTTTTATAATCTTCTGCGAATCCTAAGATCTTGTTAAGTGGAATGTTTGCTGAAAAAAGGCCTCTAATTTTATTGCCTTCAACATCCCAACCCCAATTCTTAGCAGCTTTTCCATCTAGTTCACTCAATGATAATAAAGATTTTATTGTAGAAGTAATTCCTAAATTTTTTACTTTATCTATCTCGACCCCATTCAACTCATACCTAATGTCTTGGAAAAGGAACAAAATAGGATTATTCGTAAATTCCACGGAAGGCATTATTTCTTTGGTAACACTATTAATAACTTTAACTGATCCTTCGATATACAAGGAACTTTCAGATGGTAAAAGGTAAAGATCTTGTTGATTAACTGGTATGCGGATCTCATCATTGTTGTTGAAGCTGGTAATATACGGTTTGTATGAATGAAACTGGTAATTCTCTATACTGTTATCATATGTGAGCGGTTCAGATATGTTTAAAACGCTCATTTTATAACTTTTAATAATTTCAGAAACTTTGTATTTTCCTTTGTCAGTTTTCTTTTACGAGATGATGGTTTCGTTATCTCTCGATTGATACTAGATCGTGTAGACAATTGTATAGGCTTTTTATTAAAATCAATCATTTTTTCTTTATATATAAATAGAGCTGGACCCCTTCCTTTCGTAAATTTATTAGATTGTTTTCAGAATCTAATATTTTAATAGTAATGTTATTAACACTGCTATGATTAACAGGAAAATATATAATATTCCTAGGTATTTCTATGATTCTGTAACCTGGTGGAACGTTAGGAGCGAATTCATAAATTACATGACTTGGTTCTCCGTTTACAAACGATCCACTCACAATATCACATTCGATCCTCACTATGGTTGTAGGTAAAATGCTGATGGGAAAGTGAGAGTCATGCCATTTATTACTTTCTAATATCTCCTTTCCGAACCCTAAAATAGAACCAATAGAGTTTTCTTTTTCAAAATGAATATCATTGGAACAAAACAATTTCGTAGTTAAAGTATTATTGTTACAAATTAATTTAAAATCACAGTCCTTCACATTGATTTTTAAATAATCATTAATATCTTCAAGTTCATAGGAACCCTCGGGTATTTTAAGACTATCATCTTGACCATAATATAATGTGTTGTTTCTTTCATCTATGTTTGGGATAGAATTAAACGTTGAAAAATATAAAAGACCGCATTCGTACTCGCTGTTGAGTTGCAGAGGTGGTGAATAATATGTTGATAAACAAGAATCGTTCCCTGTTATGGATAACGTAAAAGACATGATGAGAGTGAAGACCAGAGTTTCAGATCATGTTATTTATAAATGATTATCCCAAAATTGACGTAAGAATTTTATACATAAATGTCCACAGTTTATCGTATCAAACGATTGATATTGATTAAAGTTATAACAAATGTTTACGTCACGTAAGTAACGCAAAAGTTCTAAAGGTGGTTTAAGATCACCAAAACTATCAAAATACTCGCAGATGTTATTTATTTTTGCGTAGGCTACCCAGTGAGTTCCAGGTCTATCAGAACTGTCTAAGTTCACAACTGCACATTCATTCTTATATGGTTTCTTCGGTAGTGTATCCCGCATGAACACTCCTCGAAATAACGGAACATCCGAGGCGAAATTTAAGATGTCTAGATTAGTGAGTGCGCGAGAAGGTAGCCTTTTTTTTAGTTTTTTATCTGCCGAACAAATAATCCTGCTCCTTTCTTATATGGTTTTACATAAAGACCTTTACCAATCGCGATAGATTCCATCATTTTATTGTGGCGTTCTGATTCCAGTAAGTTCTTTTTAGTTGCTTGATAATCGTGAACTGCTTTAGCAATGCCTGCTGCACCTCCTGCTAACGATCCTAATGCCGAAAGGCCTGCGAATATTGGAATAAGTGGTAATATCCCACCAGTTTTTGGTATTGGAATAATACGTGGTAATATTACACGACAATTTTTAGGAAAACATTTTTTTGCTGCTAAGTGCATAAATTTAATAGCAGCTTTATTATTTTTAGGCTTACATTTTTTTAATTGATCAGTCAAACTTTTGACAACCTTCTTAAAGTTTATGACACCACTGCCAACTTTGACTTTTGTTTTCATTACTTTATTCACCAACCAAGAGGCAACTTTTTCTCCTTTAGTAGCGTCTTTGGAACGCATATGTGTCTTAGCCATATTGATCAATCGAATATCAGCCTTTTTTCTATCTTCACTATTATTAGAAATATATGCAATATCGTGTTGCAAACAAGCGTTATCTAATTTGTTGATTCCTTTTTCTCCTCTTGCTAAGCGTTCCCGTAAACGTGTACCTGGACCGCAGTACTGATAGCCTGGTAAATGTAACTCAAAAGGTAAATTATTTATTAAAGTATTAACAAGACCTCTACTTTTCATCATTAATAGATTAATGTGCATATAACGAAGGTGACATGCTTATATATTATTCTAATGCACTAAATCGTTTTTTAAAATCCAACTGTTTTCATTCTTACTAAGCCCGAACCATTTTACAAAAAGCTTATTACCTTTTCTTTTTAAAACCTTTTCAATAAGATAAACATTTGGATATTTTGATTTAAGAAGTTCTTTTTCATAAAAACAACCTTTAATGGTATTTTTTTTTGATCCTGTAAGATATAAGTGATGGGGTTAGTTTTATTTATACTTTTGATACAAAATATTTCTGAAGACCAGTTGGGTGTATAACCCTTATCAAAACAACTTTTATATTTACTGACGCGCACATGATCACCTTGATTAAACTTGTTTTTTTGAGCTAATGTATTTTTTTGGGCTTTTAATATATTATTAAGAACTATACTTTCATTTTGATGATTTACTTCTATGGGCTTAAATCCAATTGTTCTATGTTTTGAAGCATTATAGTTATTAATTACTTCCTTTAAAGGGTTACCAAACCATTTATAATTACCAACCATGTTAAAATACTTATATAACTTATTCTTTAATGTTCTGATAAGTCTTTCCACAATTGATGCTTTTTTTACCGAAAACGTAGAGTAATGGTTAAAATTATACAACTTCATAAGGTTTTGAAATTCATAATTATAAAACTCAGTTCCTTGATCCGTTTGCAGATTTTGAGGGGACCTTACACATTTCAATATATCTAAGAATGAAGATGCAACTTCAGTCTTTGTTTTAGTTTTTAGTGGTTTCACCCAAGCAAACTTAGAGAATGCATCAATAACAACTAAGATAAATTTATATCCTCTGTTTTCACGGGCAAATGATTTAATATCTATTAAATCTGCCTGCCACAGGTCACCTATCCCTTTTAAGGTCACATGTCGACGCGAAAAATTCCGACGTGCTTGTTTATGGATCTCGTCAATAATTTGTTGTCTACTCATGATTGTTGTACCCCTCTCAGTAAATTGGTAATTTCCTCTTTTGTGTAATAATTTTATTTATTTTTACTACTAAAGAATCTACTTGATTTTGTATTTTCCTAAGGTCATCATAGATTTCTAGTCTCGAAGGTATTGACTGTATGAGTTGATCGACGTAGGCTTTATTAGTTGCCTCGTCTGAAGATCGTGGTAACTTCAAACCTTTCAATCTAGCATGACGTAAGTCTATATCACCCTCTATATTTCCTGATTGTCGCAATCGTTTGTGTACATGATGACCAAATTTATCAATATTCATTTTATGAGTGTTGACTCGATGACAGGTAATAAAATACTGGTATTATGTATGAATTCATAGTTATATATTTAATCAATGATACCGCTTTCCTGTAATTCATTCAATATTGAAATTATTTCTCCATCTAGACCAGTATTACCAGCATCACGTGATGCTATAAGAAGTTTTAATCTTTCAACTAGTTTATTAGGGTCATCCCAATAAACATAATCAGTATTTTTTTCATTCGTTTCAATAAAGGCAATCCGGAACCTTGACATAAATTTTCAGTACTGCTGGTACAGTCTTTATTGTTTTTAAATAGCGGTTTAGTGATATTTAGATATTTTGATCCCTTGTTAGATTTAATTGGTTTAGTTGAATCGAAATCTCTTCGATGTGCATGAGTGAGCAACAGTAGTTGCTTATAGTTTTCCAAATCTATTGAGGTGATAAGATCCATATCAGGAGATTTGTTAAACAACAATTCTGTTAATCCTGGTGTTGTGATATATTTGTTACCGTTCACTACAATGGATTTGTCTTTTAGAGTAACTCTAGATGACCCTAACATGTGTTTACCCCGAACCATTCTCACACCAAATGGAACATCTTGGTATACACCGGAACTCATCAACCAAGAGAGAGAACTATTTAGGCTTTCATCATTACCCGCTGTTGTGTGGTATGATGTATTAAATAAGTTTAAATTATGGTTTTCGTTTTCAGATTCACTCGT
This sequence comes from Argyresthia goedartella, assembly GCA_949825045.1. Lineage (NCBI taxonomy): Eukaryota > Metazoa > Arthropoda > Insecta > Lepidoptera > Argyresthiidae > Argyresthia > Argyresthia goedartella. The sequence goes on along the minus strand of OX463836.1, from coordinate 8,889 downwards.
ACCGCTTTCGGTTTCAGATACAAGCAAACTTTTTGGTTCAGTTTGTTTTGATATTACAGTCAGCCTTCTTTTACTTTTTACGTCAGCAGTATCACTTTCATTGAATTGACTTTCAGATAGCTCATCAGAGTTGCTACGCTTACGCTTTTTGATTAGCATCCGTGGGGACATTTCCGCTTGTAAGTCTTCATTTGATGGAATCCTTTGAATATTTTGTTTCGAAATCTGGTTTAAAGAATCAGTTATGGGCTTAAACATTGTTTCTAGCACTAAATTATTGTTATTTTTATGTTTTTGAATCTGCTTTACTTTTCTTCTAACTGCATCGGCAGATTTAACTATTTCTTTTTTTAACGTCTTTACCAGGTCCATTATTATTTCGTGTGTCTAGTCTCTGCGACATCAAATGTTATAGTGATTCAACTAATGCCTTTCAAAATCAAAAATCAAAATCAAAAATCATTTATTTCCATAGGATGTTGTTACATCACTTAGATCCGTCATTACATTTTTTTGGGTGAGTTCACTAACCCAATGGCGGAATCTGTGGAGAAGAGCTCACCGAAGAAACTCCACAGTCGTCGCATCTTTTGCGTTTCCTTTTTTAAATAAAATATTGTCAAATTACAAAATGAATGCTAATTTTATATCGAAACAGCCTGTTACTCAAACAATCTATTCCCATGGACATCTGTCCTCTAAGTAATCAGATATCCTGTAGTAACCTTTTTTATACAATTTCTGTTTTATTATTATTTTAAACTTGTCTAAAGGTAAGTTTTTAATATCAGTAGGGACCTTATTGTAATAGCGTATACAATTGCCTTTAAAAGAATTACTAATTTTATGTAGTCGGCTTACATAAGCAACCAACTTGTCTTTATTTCTAGTATTAAAATTGTGTATATCACTGTACTTCTGAAAATTAGTTATATTTCTTTTTACATACACAAGATTGTCATAGATATATTGAGACACAAATGTCAGAATATTGATTTCTTTAAACTTTTCCCTCAGTGACACTCTAGGCCCTAATCTATAAATTGCACGAACAGCCCGTTTCTGCAGAATAAATATACTATTAGCATTTGCAGCGTGACCCCACAATAAAATACCATAGGTCATTAGACTATGAAAGTAACTAAAGTAGACTAGTCTAGCGGTGTCTACGTCGGTAAGAGCTCTAATTTTTTTAACTGCGAACGCTGCCGAACTCAGTCTGTTCGACAATTTATTTATATGAGGATCCCATTGTAGTTTGGCGTCTAAAGTAATGCCCAAAAAGACAGTCGACTGCACAAGGTCCAATCTCTGTCCTTTTATAAATATGTCTGTAGTTACCGGGTTCACATTGGGTAACACGAATTTAATACATTTAGTTTTCTTTTCATTAAGTAATAAATTGTTAACAGTAAACCAGTTCACTATACTAGAGATAGCATTGTTTACCTCGTCATAATTTGATTGCTGTCTTTTAACTTTAAATATCAAAGAAGTATCATCGGCAAACAATACTAACCCATGTTTTGCTTTAACAAGGTAAGGTAAATCATTAATATATACTAAAAACAAAAAAGGAACAAGAATTGAACCTTGCGGTACGCCCATACTTATTGAAGACCCAGGTGATCTTTTCCCATTAACATCGACCATCTGAACCCTATCTGTTAGATATGACTCCAGAAGGCCAAGTGCCTGATCTTTTACACCATAATGGCGTAACTTCCTGACAAGAGTGTCGTGATGGACGCAATCAAAAGCCTTGGATAGATCGCAGAAGACACCTATTGCATCCATTGCGTCTTCCCAGGCATCAAAAATATTGTCGATTAGTTCAACACCAGCATCGGCTGTTGAACGACCCTTTGTGAAACCAAACTGAGCAATATGAATTAAATTATTGAGATAAAAATGACTTTGCAATTGATTAATGATGAGTTTTTCAAATATTTTGCTAAGCGTTGGTAGTATCGATATGGGTCTAAAATTGGTGGGGTCTGATGTACTACCAGCTTTGAATAAAGGTATAACTTTACTTAGTTTCATCAAGTCAGGAAACACACCATTATCTATACATTGATTAAATATACAACAAAGGTGAGGTGCAATACAATCTACAATGGAACTAATAATTTTTACTGATAGACCATGGGCGTCAGCTGTCTTTTTCATTTCCAGGGATTTAAACGCTTTTACAATGTCTTCATTATTTACGTGCCTAAATTTAAAATCTGTTTTACATTCCTCAAAGTTTTGTTTAAGTATAGATTCAGCAGCAGCGGGAGATGAATTTAAAGACTTGGTTGTTGAAACTGGAATGTCCGTAAAGAAATTTTCGAAAGCTTTTGCTACTTCTAGGTCTGTACTTAGCAATTGATTATCTATCTTAAGCTTGAAGTTATTATGTGTAGCTTTGGCCTTTCCAGTCTCTCTGTTTATAATTTGCCAAGTCGTTTTCATTACATTGCTACTAGATTCAATTTTGTTTTTAATGAAATTAGATTTAGCTACGGCACAAACGCGTTTAAACATTTTTGAATAACTACGAACATAATCTAGAAAGGCCGTATTTTTGTTATATGATTTCTTTTCATAGAGTTCATATAATCTTCGTCTGCTCCTATGAATTCCAACTGTCGCCCAATCACTAAACAAAGCTTTGTTATTAACTTTTATAGTTTTTGATTTAAATACCGTATCATATTCATTTTTGACAAGGTTAAATACTGAGTTGTACAACAAATTTGGATCGTCACTGTATGGTATTTCCCATAGTTTATCTAAAATATTATTCCTGTAGTGTTCAAGCCGAGTGTCACTAACGGGCACACATGTAATATCCTCTTTTTGGTCCTTTTTTATTTTAATATTGAATATACCTATCTGACCAGAGTGATCAGAGGTTAATTTATTGATGACCGATTTGAAAATGGGCATAATGTTAGTAAATATATTGTCAATGCAGGTAGCAGATGTTGCAGTTATTCTAGTAGGCTACAAAAACAGATAGTTCATGTTGTGACATAAAAATAAAGATTTTAATCTAGTACAAATATTATTATCCTCTAACAGATTAACATTAAAATCACCACAAATTATAAAAGATTTGTTTTTATCGCTGATTTTAATCAACACTTCATCCATTTTCTTTTCGAATAAATCAAAGGATGAATCTGGTGGTCTGTATACGCTCATTACAATAAGTTGTTCAAGTTCAATACAGGCTATTTCCATGGTACGCTCAACAGACAGGCTCACTATGTCAACTCGTTCCTTATATTTAAAACTATTATTTACAAGTATTAAGGAGCCACCGCGATCAGCTGTTTTTCTGTTGAACGAACTAGCAACGTGGTGGTTATTAAAGTTGAACATGAACTGATAACTCTTTAAAAAGTGCTCTGTTATACATAAAATATCAATATTATTACAGTTCATGAATAACTCAATTTCCAGTTCTTTACTTAACATGCCCTGTATATTTTGATGAACCACGTTTAAAATATTCTTACTTTTACATTTTTCATTACTAGTAACTTGATTTAATGGGCAAGATGAAGGTATATTTATACAAATATTAATATTACTGCCAGAGTTACTCTCTGTTGTCCTATGGGTTAATTTAAAGAGCTTGGAACCGATTCCAAGGAGTACATGTCATTATTATTACACTGCTCAATAGAAGCAGGCGTTTCATTAGTCAAAAACTTGACTGAGTTCAAAATAAAATAAGATAGTGACTGTGCTATCTGTTTCAAGGATATAAATAGAAATAGAAAATGTTATTCAACAATAAATGTATCAAATTTAAATCGATAGCAACCACTGTTTTTTTTCACAATCCTTGTTTATAACAAGATAGCTATACGGTTCGCTCCAAATTTTGGAACACATATTTTTAAAATTATTCCAACTCATGTCTACATTTACGTGCTCATCATAAACATGTTTCATATTTATTTCATCTTGCTTGAAAAGAATTATAAGATTGGCGTTGTCACGTACAAGTTGTTTTGGTACTTTAGTGTACGTTTTATTTAGATAAAAATAATCTATATTTTTATGTCTACCCATTGCAAAGTAGTCTCTAATACTGCTTTGGTTTCCACATGCTACATCATCAAATATTATGATAGAGTTAGGCATAGCCTTTTCAGGGCTTAGTATGTTTTCGTTTTCATGATATTTTGCGAACCCCACAGAAGGAACTAAACTCAAAACACGTTCCAAATATATGTATTTAGGTTGGTATAAGGTTTTGGAGTAAATATAAACATTTTTAAAACAAAGCCCTTCTTTATGCAGTAAGAGACCGATCATCAAATTAGTTTTACCACAGTTCGATGGACCACAAATTATACATCGAATAGAGTTGGGTAAGAGAGAGCCGTGTCGTCCGTTTCGTTTTATTCTGTCGAAAACAAACTGTAATGATTGCTTTTGTTTAATAAATCTCATATTTATTGAAATGGTTTAAACTCTACCACTGTTCGGAAACAAGTGTAATATTATTGTGTTTACATTGAATTTAAAGCATTTTTAATTGTCAGTCTTAACGTATTTATCAAACTGTAATAAGCGGTCAATGAAATAAAATTAGGTGAGGGTTATTGTTACATTTGAATCAATTAGAAATCGAAATAAATTCTTTCCATGCTTCCCTTTGCCTTTCCATACATCACAGCTCAATTTAAACACGTTCAAGCCGAAGCGGAAACGCGAAGCGTTGCGCGACGCGGAGAGGAGCGGAGCGAACGGCTTGAACGTGTTTAAATTGAGCTGTGATGTATGGAAAGGCGAAGGGAAGCATGGAAAGAATTTATTTTGATTTCTAATTGATTTAAAAGGAACAATAACCCTCTACTCTGAGCGGATATCATCTTATCCTGATTTTCATGATTGTAATGTATGTGGGTAGTTATATATATTGTGTACCTACCGCGTTCTGTCAATAAAGTCAGTCTCAGTTTAGCTGGTCGTTTGATTGCATCGCTCCTGTAGATATATTACATATTGGCTAACGAGATGGGATCTATGGGGGAGTACGGGGAAGTGGGCCACCTACATCACACAGTTACGTGCGTGGTTTGAAGTGAACGGAGTTGCGCCTGAGAAGTTCACCAAGTACCTCGTTGCGGTCGTCGAGCCGGACGCGTTGGACTTGATCATCGATTTGTGTTACCCAGAAGTGCCAGATTCAGTGCCGTTTGAAGATATTGTAACCAAATTAAAAGTTCATTTATCGCCAAAGCGGTCCGAGGTCGCGGAACGGATCGGTTTTCGCAGTTGCAAACAAGGGGCGGGGCAGTCGCTCAATGAATACTTGGCAAAATTGAGGCAGCTCGCGAAAGATTGCAACTTCGTCAAACTGGAGTACTTGGAGGAGAACCTACGCGACCAGCTGGTGTACGGCTTGCGAAGCGACGCCATCAGGTTCCGACTGATGGCCGAGGACAAGCTGACGCTGAGCCGCGCGACAGAGCTGGCGCTGTCGTTGGAAACGGCGGAACGAGACTCGCGAGCCAGTGACGTGGTGGCGGTGGCCCCGCACGCCAGGGCCTGGAGCTCCGGCGCGGCCGGCGGCAATTACAGTGACGAATACGACGAGGACGACGACGTGCCGGTATACGTAATTCAGGGTGGTAGTGCGAGTGACCGTCCTTGGTATACGAAGGTGCTGGTCAAAGGTACGGAACTGTACATGCAGCTGGACAGTGGATCAGGTGTGAGCGCGATCCCAGTCGCGACATACCACAAGCACTTTTCTTATATGAAGATTATACCTACAACAATTCAACTGCGAATGTACTGTGGACAAAGTGTGCAACCGTTAGGTATGATTAAATGTCCCGTGATGTATAAAGATAAAGTTGTGAACAATTAAGAGTTGATCATTGTGAGTGCGAAAGATAGCCCGGCATTGCTAGGTAGGCGGTGGATGTCAGCGTTGGGCATAGAATGTACAAAAACAGATGAAGTATTGGCGGTCTCGGTATCGGCGGAGTGTGCAGGCGCAGCCGGGGTCAAGAACAACAAGTTACGTCATAAGGAGGTACTCGAGCAACTCAAAGGTACATATCCTAATGTATTTACCCCAGGTATAGGAACTTTCAACAAAGGCATCGTGCGTTTATGCGTATCTGCCGACGCACAGCCGGTATATTGTAGACCAAGGCAGGTACCTTACGCACTAAAAGATAAAATCGAGGGCGAAATTGAACGCATGGTTAGTGAGGGCATAATTTCACCAGTAGAGACCAGCGATTGGGGAACTCCAGTAGTTCCAGTCATCAAACGTTCCGGCGAAGTACGTTTATGCAGTGATTTTAAAATAACGTTAAATCCAGTTTTATTAGATGATAAATATCCCGTACCGCGCATAGATGATATTTTTGCCAAGCTACAGGGAGGGCAGTTATTTAGCAAAATAGATTTATGCAGGGCTTATCAACAGGTGAAGTTGTCACCTGAGTCAAGAATGTTGTGTGTTATAGTGACACACAGGGGTAACTTTTGTTACAATAGATTGCCGTTTGGTGTTTAATGCGCAGTTAGTAAATTCCAACGAATCTTAGAGTATTTACTAAAAATGAAATACGTAGCGGTTTATTTAGATGATATTTTAGTAACCGGTGTGAGTGATACCGACCATTACAGTAGGCTGTTCAAGGTATTTAAGATTATATGTGATTCCGGTCTGAAGGTAGCGCCAGAAAAGTGCAAATTTTTCCAAAGGGCAGTTTCGTACTTAGGCTATGTTTACACACAGAAATAGAAAAAGTAGATGCCATTGTCAACGCACTGGTACCTAACGACGTGTCGCGCCTGCGAGCATTCTTGGGCCTTATTAACTATTATGGTAAGTTTCTACCAAACCTAAGTACATTGCTGCATCCGTTGCACAATTTATTAAAAAAAGGTGTGGTTTATGAGTGGACCACGGATTGTAATGCCGCTTTTGAGAAGGTGAAGCAGTTGCTAGCTAAGAAGCCAGTGTTGATACATTACAACCCTGAGTCGGAGCTGAGGTTGTACTGCGACGCGTCTCCGTACGGAGTGGGGGCGGTGCTGATGCAGCGCGCGGGCGCGGCCGGCGAGGAGCGGCCGGTCGCGCATGCCTCGCGTGCGCTCTCGCCAGCTGAGCGCAACTATGCGCAGATATGCCGCGAGGGGCTCGCCATCATTTATGCGGTGCAGAAATTTCACCACTACGTATTCGGTAGACGGTTTGTGCTGATAACTGATTGCAAGCCTTTAGCTGCAATTTTTAAACAAGACAAAAGTATACCGCGGATGATCGCGGGCCGGCTCCAGCGCGGGGCCATAATATTAACGGGGTATGATTACATAATAGAATGTGTAAAGTCCGAAGAGAATTGTGTCGTGGACGGCCTGTCCAGACTGCCACGCTCGGACGACCGTAGCGAAGACACGAAGGTGACGTATGAATTCTTACATTTTATAGAAGAAGGGACACCGCTGAATCATCGTGACATCTCAGCCAGCAGCAGCAAGGATCGAACGCTGTCGATGTTATTGCGGGCCCTCCGAGGTAATTGGGAGTATTGTCAGGATCAGGAGCTGCAGCCGTACTGGTGAGTGCGGGACTCGCTGAGCATCGAGCACGGCTGCGTGCTGCGCGGCGCGCGCGTGGTGGTTCCGACGGCTCTGCGCGCACGCGTGCTGGCTGCGCTGTACGACGCGCACCAGGGCGTTGTGCGCACGAAGGCGTTCGCGCGCGGCTACGTGTGGTGGCCCGGCCTAGACGAAGACATCGAGCGCATGTGCCGCGAGTGCGACACCTGCGCCATGGAGAGGCCGGCACCGCCGCGGGCGACTTTGCATCCTTGGGCGTGGTACAGAGTGCACGTAGACTTTTTGTCACCAAAGGCACAGTCATAATATTTGGTACTCGTAGACGCGCACTCAAAGTGGCTGGAAGCATGGCGAGTGAGCGGCACTAGCGCGGCAGTCACCATAACGCGCCTACGGGAGGAATTTTCAAGGTTTGGAAATCATTTTATGAAACAAGGGGCGATAAAACATATTTTGGTGTCACCCTACAAGCCAAGCAGTAATGGCGCGGCAGAAAATGCCGTAAAATTAGTCAAAATGTGCCTGAGGAAAGCAGCACGGGATAAATGCGACGCGGATGTAGCATTTCAGACGTTTTTGATGAGGCATAGTTGTACACCACATACCACTACGGGGCGCACACCCTCGGAGTTGCTGACGAAAAGAATTATGGGAGCTAGTTTAGATACAGGGAATCTTAGTTTGGGGCTAGATTAATGTGTGTAAATAGTGTCCAAGGTATTATTATTATAGTTTTGACATTCTTCGCCCCGACCCTGCTGAACACGTGCGAGCGGCACAGCGCAGGCAATTGGAGGCGCATACAGTAAGTAACCGGGGAACGCGGGAATTTGCAACGGGGGAGGAAGTATTATTTAGGGTTTATGCGAACAATAAATGTTATTGGAAGAAGGGGGTTATCGAAACTCGGCTAGGTCCGCTGTCTTACCGAGTGCGAGAGGGAGAGAGTATACACAAGAGGCATATCGATCAGCTGATCAAAGATCAGAGTAAAGCCTACATGCCGGAAACTATACAAGCGCGGCCGACTTGTCAAGCGGGTATAGAACCAACAACATCGGCACCTGTCGAGGTGACTGCGTTGTCACCGGTTGCGCAGGCACAGCAGGAAACTGGGCCGCTCTCGCCGGCCGCGGTCCCAGGTTCCGTCCGAGAGGGCTCTGCGCGCGCGTCGCCGATATCTACACCGCCACCGCAGAATTATCTAGTAGATAGCCGGCCCTTACGCGCCCGACGTCCACCCACTCGTTATGGTTTTGAAATAGATTAAAGTTTATGCTGGTTCTTACTATT